>OZ007589.1:428847766-430277766 GCA_963931845.1 Maratus michaelseni
TATTTCCTTGTGCATATTTCCTTGTATATATTTCCTTGTGTGAGATTTTAATTAAAAATTTATAACCAGCATAATTCACGTTTTACGTCAATAATTGGCGTTCAACATGTTTACGGAAGATTAGCACGAAATAATTCTGCTTTTTTCCAAAATGTATCCTATTCTTTTTTGTTTAAGTACTCACGTTAACTTGGGCAAATTTGGGCACTTTATTGCAAATTGAGGTGACCCTGCTAGTTTTTTTCCTCGTTTTGCATATTTATGTATATCACTGTAAATGTTATTTTACAGTACTTGAAAAAACAAATGAAAATTGTTCATATCCTGTAATATTGTTGGCTGATCAGATCATAGTTTGTTATTGTTGATGTTCGTGATCGAATCAAAAATCCAAAGGAGACAGGTTCGTAGTATAATAAAAAAATTCCAGAATGATCGTCAAGTCATTTTATTATAAGATCATTATGACGATGCCAAGATGATTGCGGGCAGAAGAGGGGAAAACAAGATAACCGTTCTTTAAACGGTCATTATTATTGGAAGACAGCAAGCGAAGTGAGTTGTTTCCACGATACAAGTTGGAATTGCACTGACAATAATCTCGCCAAATAGGGTTGCCAATAATTGTCTAGGCGAGCGGACTTTCAGATGAAGCTGCTTTTTATCAGCTGGAACTTAAACAGCTGGCCTTATTCACTTTATTTGAATCTCAGTTGCGGAGAGAGAAAAAAACAACAACACAGACTATAAAATGACGTTCATCGCTCAGCTGAATGTAGATCGAAGTCCATTGAATATGAATGGAAATGCCGAACGAAATTTATCACTATAAAACCACGATGGCAAGAGAAACATGTAGAGTTACGGAACGCATCACTGACGCGAAGCACAATCTTTACGGTGATCTACGCCTACACTTTTTTTTTCTTTCTCCTTTTCCTTTATTTTTTGAACAGACACCCAATGAAGAGAATGCAAACCGATGATCATCAATCTACTCCAGAGAAAATGAAGAGCACACTTTAGTAGCAAGGTTATCTGTACTGGATGATATCCGGAATAGGGAGACGTAATCCATAGGGAGATTTATTACGGATGAGTCTATGGTGACACTGTTATTCTTTTGAGAGTTCATATAGCAGCAGGGAAGTGCAGGCAATAAAGTTGAATCAGTAGATTGGGTCCGGCAAGATGGTGCAATAGAACGTAGATGAACGGGAAAGGGTCGTGACAGGCCGGGCATGAACTGGAAAGGGCGTTGATAGGCCGGACATTCATGAGAGTTGTAAGAAAGGCGCTGAGAATAGCATAAAATTCGGAACACATCAGAAGAGGCAGTTCGCAAGAAAATCTCCAATTATACAGGGACCCCCTCCTCGGTCTTAAACGTTGGGAGTAGACCTGGTTTGGCACAGAAAAATCCAAAGGAAATTCAGCGCGGGAGAATCTAGATGAATTACACCGACTTTTGAAATGTTCCTAGAAACACAGGCAAAGTTTTTTTAAGTAGTCCATTCGGTCCGGTGGGATGGTAATATGCAGGCGGGAATTTTCTTTGATGCATGCTGATAATCCAAAGAGACAGGCGGGTGCAGGTGAAGAAAAAGCGTCCCCTCTTCTGCGAATTATAATTTTTTTTTTTTAATTTAGCCTGGAGAAAAATGTGGTCACGGAAACCATAATTTTGTAAAGATGTTGGCTGATCAGATCATAGTTTGTTATTGTTGATGTTCGTGATCGAATCAAAAATCCAAAGGAGACAGGTTCGTAGTATAATAAAAAAAAACTCCAGAATGATCGTCAAGTCATTTTAGTATAAGATCATTATGACGATGCCAAGATGATTGCGGGCAGAAGAGGGGAAAACAAGACAACCGTTCTTTAAACGGTCATTATTATGCGAAGACAGCAAGCGAAGTGAGTTGTTTCCACGATACAAGTTGGAATTGCACTGACAATAATCTCGCCAAATAGGGTTGCTAATAATTGTCTAGGCGAGCGGCCTTTCAGATGAAGCTGCCGCATAACTAATGGTATTTAGCGAGCCGGGTTGCTAGATTTTTTCAAAAGGACGAATTTTGTTTCAAAAATTAATATCACCATGGCGATTATAACCGACAAATATCTTTCTCATGTGAACGGATTTTGACAGACAAAACAGTATGTGCTTTTAACAATGAGAATATATTTTTAGACATGGATGTGAGTGATTGAGTTATTACCACTACTATATAAGGGCATGCATTTGGGCCAAATGGAAGATTCGCATAACTTTTAACTGACATTGTGGCCACAAAAATGCGTTATGCACATATCGTGTTATAAGCTTGGTTACGGAAAGTAAAATTACGAAAAGGCATCTGTGCTGATTTAATTCTTTTCGTCTTTCTTTAATTCTTTAATTATTTTTTTATTTTAATCGAAAAGCCATGATATATTAGTGATCGAGCACAAGTGAAAATGAAAAAGGGAAAGGGTATAAATTACAGCGGGATTATTGTTTGTAGTTAAAGAAAACTCAATTAAATTTTGAAAAAGGAAAGGGAAAAATATAAATTAAATAAAGGATAGGGTTTGTTAAAACTTAATATATGATTCTCATATCATATATCCATAGATTAATTTATAAGATAGAACAGTTACAGCGAAGTCTGTAAGCTGCAGCAATACTATCGTCACTAGTGACAAAAGGGGAAAAACTAACTAAACTACGAAATTTATCCATGTATATGAAATATGTTTATGCTCGATGTTTTTGATATCTATTCTTTCCTCTTCGAGGCAGACGATTCCTGTCAAATTGACCATTGATGCAATGTAAAAGTTTCTTTTTAACGACTTTATTTTTATTCTTTCTTTTATCACTATTGAAACAATAGTTCTTTTCAAAACTTGTTAGTATGTCTAAACATGCTAAAATATGACCGGAAAAATCTTAAATTGCACACAAATTGAAATACAAAATTCTCGTTTTCCGTTTTTACTACACAGTTGAAAACGTAAACATGTAATATTTAAAAAAAGAAGGATCATAATAAGATAGACGATGAAAAGCAGAAATATTCTTTGTATGAGATGTTTCTTCTCTCTTGTCACTACAGGCGCTGCGATAGTCATCGCGTTACCATTACGCTGTATGATAGTGTCCTATCTTGTATGTTAATCTATGGTTCATATTGTTCATATTGGTTTTTAAAAAAGTCCTGTTTAAAAATCTTTTTTTTTAAACCATAAAGATTTAGTAAATTGGGATATAGTTTTCAGGCATATTGCATTTAAAATATATTTATAAATTTTTGACAGTGTCCAAAATTTAAATTGTGCAGTGCTTAGAAGTTAATAAATGTAAGATAAAAGAGTAATTGATTGACCAAATTGCTGCAACTGTCGATATTACGCCAACTTTGCTGACGGACATGCTTTTGCTTTATAATACATAATTCGATTTCTAAACAATACTGGAAAAAAAATTATATTTATCAAACTAGTTTGAATAAATATAAGATAATTTTATTGTGGGTAACAGCTCCGTTTAACATACTTTAAAATTCAAAATTTTTACAAATATGTTTTTTTAATCGTATTGTGAGCTTTGCAGAAGATATTGAATATGCTTTGAGGTTAACATGTATATTTGTAAGTGTAATAAAATTTGTGGAAAAGGGTAGTTTCATTATTAACACCACCTAAAGGATATTTTTAAATAAATATAATTTTTTAAAGTTTAATAAAACGTTTCTTTTTTTAGTTATCGTCCTTTTTTGAAAATATTGAAGCAATTGCAAAATTTGGAAAAAAGTACACACAAAATTTTTATTTATTCAGAATCAGAAACATAGACATAAGATTAATCTAGTGTGAACCAACTGCATTGAAATATTAAATAAAATTCGTAATCTAAACAATTTATTATTTTAAATATTATATTAAAATACTTCCATTTATATTTAATTAATTTACTAATCGTAATAGGCTTAAAAGATACTACAAAAATTTAATTATGAGATTTAATCAAAATTATCAATAGTTATAAGCATAAAAACATTTTAAAATTCTATGGTAGTTTAATACTTTTTCAAAAAACACTGTGCGAAATGATTGAATTTTGGATACATGTACTTTTTATTATGATGCATGCGTGCATTTTATTCTTATAAAAAGCATTTTCGTACATACATGAATCATATAATATATAATGCTTTATAAAATTAAACCTTGATCATTCTTTTTGCATGTCATGGTATCATCAAATGTCAATATTGCGTTAAGCGAAGTAGAAATATGAATCATCTTGTGATAGATATATATGTAATTTTAAAACGCAATTTTTGGAATTCATTCTGGTGCAGTCGTCGTAAAACATTCATCTGTATTCCATTTGGGTTTCTAATTTTGGAAAAGGATCATATGTTATTGTCTAAAAGATTTTTCTTTTCCATTTTGAAAATACATTGGGCGAATTTCGATTACTCATAGTGAGCATATTAAATATATACTTTTTATCATCATATTGTCAATTTCGTTTATTTGGTTTAAACGAAATTATATCAGTTTAAAAGAATAAATGAAAAATATTATGGAAAAATAGATGTATTGCAAAGCGGAATAAACACGTATTAAATTATTGGAATAGATCTAGTATCTTCCCCTATTGTATAAAAATTGATTTTATAAATATTTTTGCTTATTTATTTTCGACAGTCATTGACAAAGTGTTTTTCTAACTTTATGGAGTTGTTTCACAATTCTCAATCCCAAAAATTTTTGTACATTTTAAACAATGTACTCATTTTATACGTTTTTAATTTTAAAAAATATCAAATTTTAGTTAATGTTTACACGTTGAACGTCAAGCTGAACTCGCGGAACATGTCTCAGGGCCGCAGAGTTCTTTTTTAAGTACATGGTAATAAATTATTAATAGTCCCGTTTCATAGCAAGAATTTGTTTCCAATGCAAATATGGGTGGAACATTTGTATTCATATCCGTGTGGTATGTTTCCCGGTAAATATTGCTCGCACACGTACAGTGGCGGTCAAAAGTTTCCGGCCAGTTAGTTTCTTTGATTTGTTTGCCAGAACGTTTCAGTGAATAAGAAGAGCAATTGCTCCAAAAGTTAGGACTATGCAAATGACCTCTGATCACTTGATCATTTTGATTGGATACTGAAGACACTTGATGCAAAGGGGAGGATCGAAATTCGCGTGTGCAAAAGTTTCCGGCCATTTGTCATTCATTAGTTTTTGCTATCGGTAAAGTGTTTTTTGCCGTGTTTGTTAATAAATCAGCATAAATAACGTAGTTGAAATTCAAAAATGAAAATTTCAACAATTATTGTTCGTAAACGAGTGATTTGTTTGTCGCTAAAGGGCCAATCCTCTCGTGAGATTGCGGCAAAGTTATCGATCAGAAAATCTACTGTGAACGATATTTAAAAAAAAATGTAAAGATGGCCATGGCTTTCAGGACTTGCCATGGTCCGGGAAACTCCGGAAAATGACTATTTGTGTGGACAGAATTATCAAGAGAAAAGCCGTTGATGACCCGCATAAAAATGCCGCTAAAATATCCCGCGATTTACGGAGTTAAAATATTGCTGAAATAAGTCGGTCTACCGTGTCAAGACGCTTACGTGACGTAGGACTTCATGGAAGAATCGGTGCTAAAAAACATTTCATAAGTAAAAAAAAAAAAAAAAAAAATAAGAGGACCGACTGGCGTTTGCCAAGGAACACAAAGACTGGTCAAGTGAAAACGGGGAAAAAGTATTATTTTCCGATGAATCGAAGTTCAACCTTTTTGGGAGTGATGGCAGACACTACGACCAACGACCTAAAAACAAAAGATATGATTAGAGGTATGTTATTCCTACAATGAAACATGGCGGAGGACACTTTATACTGTGAGGAGCATTTTCTGGAAAAGGTTTCGATCGGTTAGTTGAAATGCACGGCAAGATGAATGGTGTAATGTATAAGGATATCTTGCAAAATCATTTGCTGCCTTATTGAAGGAAAAATTGTGCTCGCAACTATTTGTTTCAGCCTGATAACGACCCAAAGCATACATGCAACCTCGTCCAGTAGTGGCTTTCGCACCAAAAAATTCCGCTTTTGAAATAGCCAGCCTAATCACCAGATCTAAATCCAATAGAAAATCCTTGAAACTAACTTGACAAAATTGTGCGGAATTATAAATATGCTAATTCAGCAGAATTTTCCAAAAATTTGCAAGAAAAGTGGAAAACACTTACCATAGACGATCTTCAACCGTTCATTGAATCGATGAACCGTCGCTGCGCCGCAGTACTTATTGCTAAAAGTATGACGACAAAATACTAATTGTAAATGCTGTTGATCACTGTTATTTTCTATTATAACACCACTTTTTTCCAAACTTGCCAAGATGGCCGGAAACTTTTGAGAACATGCGTTTTCCTTTGCAATTAATTTTGTCAATTAAATTTATTGATATTTATTTTTTATTTCATAAATAAGTTCCTAACTATTATGTTAATAAAATGTATTAGTATCACTTTGAGATTCATCTTCATATGGCCATACTTACAAATTAACCAAAAATTGTATGCAGGCCGGAAACTTTTGACCGCCACTGTATTCATGTGTCATGGCAGTCAAAGTATTAAGTTGATATAAACCACTGTTGCTTTTACTGCAAAAACTTTAAGAAAAACAGTATATTTAATCTGCAAATAATTTTAAGAATTTGGAAAATCGCGAAGGCCAAAATACATTTTATTGAAATACAAAATGAATAATGTGAATAATCACTTTACTAAAACGCGTACAGCCGATAGAGTGAAAAAATGTCCAGACTGGGGTTCGATCCTGGATCCCTTGGTATAGCGCACCAAGTGCTTTACCATTTAAGCCATCCGGACGAGCCTGAACATTTTTTCACTCTATCGGCTGTACGCTGTTTAGTAAAGTGATTATTCACATCCTTTGTATTTCATTAATTTGCAGCGTAATTTAAGCTCTGCTGAAAAATTCATTAGTATATAAATACATTTTGATTCAAAATAATTTTAAATATCTTCAAGTAGATTTACTTGATTTAAAACAGTTAATCATTTATTACAAAGCAAATGACAAATATATTTCTAATTAATCTTCTACATTTAAAAAACATAGCTTCTGTACTTTTACTATTTCCTTATTTTAATTCATTTTAGAATACTTGTAGTAAATGCGATGTTGCATAGATAAATGCTTGCAAATTAATGAATTTTTAAATGTAGCACTAATATATAATACAAGATGTTAATAAACTTCCTATTTTGTTAAACAAGTCTTATTAGTGATTAAAATGAATAAATAAATAAACAAGAAAACCTAATTTATAGTTGGACAAATCGTCCATTTTCACGAGATTAGGTTAATTAAATAATCCTTTATTAATTAAACTAGATAAACATATTCAAAATATTCTTATAGTTCATGTTTTTTTATATTATAAGAATTTTTGAAATTTTATTAAATTAAGAACATATAAATCAGATTTGACTTATTTGAGTTTTAAATATCCTTATGTCTCCACCTCTGTTTTCTTAGATGATAGAACTTTCGTATGAAAATTAGATTGAAATTGAAGGGGACCAGAAAAAGTTTGGAATGACGAAAAATGACTGAAGTTGAACAGGGGATTAGGAAGCCGGCACATAATTTGGAATATTATTTCTTTATGAATTTATTTATTTTTGTCTTACAGAAATGACAAATATTGGTTAAATTGTAAAACAAGAGAGAAAAAACATTCGTGAAGCATAGATAGTGCAACACTGTCCAACATTTCAAAAATAATTTTACAAGTCTTTACCGTCTAACAAGGTGAAATAAGTTATCGAAGTAAACAATTTGGAAAACGCATATTATATTTAAAACGAAATTTCAGGAATTACCAGAACTATTCTGAAATATATCCGAAATTTCTACTATGTTGTAATGTGTTATAAACAATAATAAAATTTCCAAAATTATACGACAAAATTAATCTTGCAAAACTGGTTCCAGATATATTGGTACATTATTCCATAATTTTTTTTTATGTTTTTGAGATTCACTATATTATATTTTTAACAAAAATAGCTTTTGCAGCAACCATTATTTGTTTAGAATGACATGCGAACCAGCTAAAATGCATTTATAATAGTATTTTTAGAAAAATAACTTTTTGAAATGACTTTCCGTAACACTATACCGCTATAAACACTATCTGACATAAATTTGTAAAAGGGTACACAATGTTTCCTGTAGAAAATAGTATATCTAGCATTTATCTTGTTTTACAGTGGCTATAACTGAATTTTAACACATTGCCATCTATTGGCGATAATTATTTGAAGTGTGCTGCAATATATTATAATATTTGAAATAGAATTATTTTTTTAATTTTTTTAGTTAAATACATCATTTTTCCCAAACAAAAAGAGGCTATAAATATTTATAATTATTTTTGAACATTACAGGGAATTCCGATACGCTACCTTCTATATATATTAATTTCCTTTCCCTGTACGATCAAATCAAAAAGCTCGAATAAATATATAACGACGGTGTTCATAACTTTAAAAATATATACACAAAAATTAAGTCAGTATTCTCAGAATTGTTTCAGGAATTAAATTATACACTCTCAAACACTGTAAAAAATCTGCGTAATGTTCCTGGTGTTTACTATGTAACATTCCTGGGTTTTCTCGAATTATTTCTGCTGATCCGAGAATATCGAGAATTCTGGTGCAACATCTTCCACAATGTTGTGTAACTTTTCGGAATACTTGAGAAAGAGGAATTTACTAAATCAACTGTGAAACGTTCCATATGTTTTGTGTGTAACATTCATTAGTTTTGTGAGGTATACTTTTGAACTTTTGTGGAATTTTTCGGAATTATTGTAAAAGATAAATTATCGGCGATCTGTGTACACTGTAAAAAAAATCCGTGAAAATACAAGAGATTTTCCGTAAAATTTAAGTTTTATTTTTCAAAACCTACAGTACAACTTCCGTAAATGGCATTAATTCAGTTAAAGAGATTTCAAATCCAAAAATGTGCAGAAAGTTTCCCGTAAATTTAATGGACTATTTCCATATTTCTTTCAAAATAGTGCAATGTCCGTATTTCTTCTAAAACAATGCAATTTCCGTAATTAACGTTTAAAGGTTGCGTACAGAAATCGTCTTCTTTGAAATACGAATTAAGATTGCTGTATTTACTAGAGTTCTTCTAGGATACAGGCCTGACCCGGCTGAACCCGCTGACCCATTGAAAACGAGGCCATGTCATTTTTTTTAAATAATAGTAATATTTATAGTTTTTAATGAAATATTTAGAAATTTATTTTATTTTTATAACATACAGACAAATATATATATTTTTTTAATCTACTTTTTTTTCTTGATAGTTCTTCAAAATTATGATTTTTGTTTCACAATTTTTAAAAAAATTATTTTAAGTTTTTTAACGTGAGGCAAAATCGGTTTATTGAAAAGTTTCATAACATAATACCTCTTCAAATTATCGCTATGCAAATTAGTATTAAACTAAACTGATTTGGATTATAAATTTATGAATTACACTAAAATTTATTATTTTGTAAATTATAATTTTGCAAAGTTTATATTTGTTTCCTTAAATTTATAAAATTAGTAATTACTTTTTCTTTACTTTTATAAAAAAATTAAGTTTATAATTTTTTAAAGTTTTAAATTTACTTTGTTAGTTTATATTTTTATAAATTAGTTTAACCGTACGCAAAAGCTCTCAGCATAGCTGAAATATAATAATTTAATTTATTATAAAATTGTTTATCTACATAAGTTTTTTAACCCATATTTCATCATCGTCCTAAAAATAGGACACCATGTATGAATGGTCTTTATATAAATTCTTTTGAGTATTTTAATTCAAATTAAAGGCGATATATTTTTAAATGTATGTTAAGTATATATCTGCTCTTATTGTTAGTTTAAATTAATGTTAAATATTTTTTTTATTTTTTAAAATGGTGATTTTTTGAAGATTTATTTCTTACATATTCAATACATTATTTCTTAAAAGATTTTACTATTAAAAATAACGGTTATATAAATTTATTGAGGTAATATTCTATACTTTTCTACAGATAAAAAAGATATATTAAAAATATATATCTAAATGGTCTATTTTCCTTATATTTCATACTGTCCTAAAAATAGGACGATGGTATAATCCACTGATACATAATCCCTACATTAAGTAATGGGAATAATCCATTCTTCTCTGTGATATTCCAAACATTTGTACGGATAATCTTTAAATAGTTTCTCTAACACCTGCAGATCACGTGTGTCTGCAGGTGTTAGGTACACCTGCCCTGCGTGGTCACGTGTCAGACTGGTTTGTGTGAGGGGATTCCCCGTGTAAGAAAGTAAAAAAAAATTGCATTGTGAAATTATTGTGCACGTCGTTTCTCTGTGCTTCGTTTCGGAAACTACTTAGATCCTAATGCTTAAAAATGTCTCGTAAATTTTTAACTACGCAGGAAGCCTTGGACTTTTTGTGGAGTTTTGATGATAGTGATTTTGAAGACAATGACAATGAATTAGTTATTGTACCTCCAGATCCTGATTTAATGAGTGACACAGAGGACATTGATGATTCATCTGTAAGGAAAGTAGAAGAAATCGTGTGTGATGAAGTAGATTCTACAGAGGTTGCAGGAACGATTGAAATTTTAGTTCCAAATAGAAATGAAAACATTTCTGTAAATCCGAAATGGGAAAAATGCGAACCTAAGTTCGAACGTGCTCCAAAAGCATTTCCTCATGAGAGACTTCAAAGAGTTAAAGATAATGTGGCTGGTAAATCTCCTATTGAACTTTTTGAAATGATCTGTTTGAAAATGATTGAGCTGACGGTTGAAGAATCAATTAAATATTCCAAACAAAATAATAATCATGGTTTTGAAATAAGCATGGATGAAATGAAACAATTTTTAGCAATTCTTTTCTATAGTGGTTATCATATTTTACCTCAAGAGAAAATGTACTGGGAAAATGCACCCGACACTGGAACTTTACTTGTAAGTAAATCGATGTCAAGGAACAGATATTACGAAATAAAGAAATATCTTCATTTTAACGATAACTTGCGACTTGATCGGAATGATCGCTATTTTAAAGTGAGGCCACTTTATAATCTGTTAAATGAAGGCCTTCAACAATTTGGAGTATTTTCGGAATTTTTAAGTATTGATGAAAGAATGGTTAGATACTTTGGAAAACATGGCTGTAAGATGTATATAAAAGGAAAACCAGTCAAATTTGGATATAAATTATGGATGCTAACTTCTTTCAACGGATTCTCGTATTATATTATACCGTACCAAGGTGCAAAGCAGAATAAAACAGAACCTGCATCTATCGACAATATACCATCAACATCCAAATGCCAAGCTATGAAAACTCTAGAAGGGCAAAAGAAAAAAATCCAAAGGTTAAAAAGGAAACCATGTCAGAAAAAAGTGAATGAGCCATTATCTCACACAGTTGTCCAGAACTTGCTGTCAATAATTGTAAATCCTGAGATACATAAAATTTACATGGATAATTTCTTTACTTCCCATGAACTGCTATCCATTCTGGAAACCAAGAACTTCTTCGTTACAGGTACTGTTAGAGAAAATAGAATCTCTAAGTGTCCACTTATGTCTTCAAAAGCAATGTCGAAATTGGAACGTGGATTTTCTGACAGCAGATTCGATACAAGGAACAAAATAGCCGCAGTTCGGTTGAATGACAATCGGGTTGTTTCTGTAATCACTAATTTCGAAGAAACAAAAAGTATCTCAACCAGTAGAAAGAAGAGTAAAAGGTGGTAAAAAACAGGTAAAGATACCTGCGTGCATTACATCCTACAATAAATACAAAAATGGAGTTGACTTGTTTGATAATCATGCAGCATCTTACTTTACTTCAATTCAAGGGAAAAAATGGTATTGGCCATTATTTGTTAATGCATTTGAAACAGCGCTTGTTGCTTCATGGAAGCTCAATCAGTTATTTGGAGAAAATAGTCTGAGCCTGCTTGATTTTCGAAGGCACATAACAGTTGCCTATTTGGGGATTTCTATTCCAAGAAAACCATCTTACAGAAAATTGGGTCGTCAACAGAGTAATGCAGATTTTTTAAGGATTCAGAATGAGCATGTGTTGATAAAACACCCAGAAAACCGACAAAGAAGATGCCAGCTAAAACCTTGTACAGGAAAACCAACCACAATATGTAAAAAATGTAACGTCGGACTATGCTTAAGATGTTTTGTCCCATTCCATTCATCTAATAATGAATAGCAGTGGATTATACCATTGTCCTATTTTTAGGACAGCCTGTACCAATCAAGCTAATAAAAAATTGGTAAGTTTTTTGATTTTGTGTGTATACATAGGTTTAATGAAGCATATATTTAAGATTTTATTTAAAAATAATATTTCTTTCAGTGCTTGGTACGATATGGGTTAAAATAAGAGATACAAAATTTATTTTAATAGCAAGTAACAAACACGTCTGCTTAAGATAAATGTTGTTTTTATTGGAATTGATAAATAGATAATCAGGCACATAATTTTTAAAAAGTATATGTTCGAAAAAAATAATGTTGGTACTATTGCAAAAAGATGCAATCATTACTCTTAATAGAATGTTGTACGCATATAATACATAAAAATTAAAAATATATCTGTTATAAGGCATCAAATAAGACAGAAAAATATTGAAAATTATGAAAAGAAAATATTAAAAACAGTGGAACTCTGAAAAAGTGCATCTACCGATGAAACCTCAAGTTTTTGCATCATACAAAGCGACTAAAATAAGTACCGATATTTGAGAAAGCGGCGTGACCAGTCATAGCGCAGTGGTCTAGACCGTCAGTTTAGTAAACGGAAGATTCTGCGTTCGATTCCGCTCTTCGCAAGGTTTTGTTATTCACTGTACACTCACTCAGGTATGAAAAGGAAAAAAAAAACAGAAATGTATCTATCTATTGGTTACGACATAACGATAAATTACGGAAAATTTCTAGGAATTTACGGATTTCTTTCTCAGTTAAGATACGGAAATAGTACTGGCGATTGCCAGTACAATTTCCGTTTTTTTTTTTTTTTTTTTTTTTTTTTCAATGTAAAGTTTCATATGTTTTCTATGTAAACATAACTTTTCTGGCATTTCTTTGGTGAAATTCCTGATAAAACCCGTGGCAGAATAGTTGCCACAGGTTTTCTCAGGAACTTTACACCGATTTTTTTATAGAGAAATATATTTTGTGAAAATACGTAAACATTACAGGAAGCAAGTTTGTGGAACTTCCATATGATTGGAACAGATCTTTGTCTTAATTAATTATCTTAATTAATCCTTAGGCCGTTACGAACGCCATCATCGATTCAGCTTAATCTCTCTCTCTCTCTAATCATCTCAATTTCAGAGCTTTATTACCAACATGAAAAATATCCACCAGTAAATTTTAATAAAAATTTTGAAGTATTGAAACGCCTTATTTACGTAAAATCACTGTCATGAATATGTATATATATATATATATATATATATATATATATTCATTTCTACTGGCTGAAATTTACCCCGTTAGTAGAAAGGTGTTTTGGAACGTTCCTTGAAAATGCACTTCCAAAAACAAGCCCAACACTGGATAGAAGAACTAAAACATGAAAACTTAACGGCCTAAGAATTAATTAAATTTGCTTCCTTTTACTTTAGAATTTCAGGAAATTTTGAGATTAGGATAGCGAATTTATTGTATTTTGTGGGAAAAGGACATACAATTTCCTTTTTTAAAAACGAAAAAGCACTACAGCACAGTTGCTGGAACACCGGCGAAGATTGAACTGACGAAATTTGACGAAAATGCAGCTTTAGATTAATAGATTTCAGGAACTTAAATTTGTGACATTTCTGTTTTTTCCCTTGTGGAAAATCATAAAATTCTAGAGAATTTTTTTTTTTAACGAAATATAATCAACGAAAATTACGTTCAATTAATATTCTGTTTATTTACTTATTGTTTTATTTATTGTTTTTTTTAATAGCGAGTATATGTTTTTTTTAATGAAAATTACGTTAGGTTTTGGGATCTTTATTGATGCGAAACTGGCATTATCAGAAATTACACAGAAAAATCATAGCGTATAGCGTAAAACTTTCTGTATAGCGTAAAACTGCAAGGTGAATACATTCGTTAACACTACTTCATCTTGAAATATTAAATTGAATCATTTTCTTCATTTTAATTATACAGATATTCATACTAAAGCGCGTAATAGTAAAATTAGGTAAATTACACTATTGTTTTAATGAGAATAAAAGAAAAATACTTCATTTTCGGGAATTTTAATAAAGCAGAACAAACTAAATTTATTAAATTCAAAAGGCTTCATTACTCAGACAAAGTGCATCATACAAATTTTAAAACAAAATATATTGAACCTTTTTCTCTAACAAGAAAACAAAGTATAATAATTTGGCTAAAGTTTTCCTTTCTCGTTTCTAAATTTTGACGTGACATTGCATAAACAAATGTTAGTGAATTTTTCAAACTTTAATTAAGTTGCTTACTTTTGTTAAAAAAATATTCTAAGCCAATCAAGAAGTTTCAAAATTTGCATATTTAAAAATTTTAAATGCTCTCTTTCCTTGCAATGTATTCAAATTTTAGCGATAAGATTATTTAAAAGCAAAGTTCAATTAGCCTAAAGTTCACGAGGTTTCAATATTTTTAACATTGAATTACATAGATAGTATTTTGAATAAAAAACATCAATTTATTAAGTTATTTAGTGTCAGAAATATTTAAACTTTTCTAAATACATGTAATTTTTAATTTAAAAAAATTTGCACAGTCAATTTAAGTAAACTTGCTTCGAAAATAATTTTAGATGATTTCAACGAAATTTCTAATTTGTGAGGTAAAGAAATATTTTTCTGTATAACTGAACAATACCTGTATGTATAAAAAGCATTTAATTTATTTTCTGATTGCTTTAATAGTTGTTATTAATCACTCATTGCAATTTTCTTTAAACAAAATTTTATTTTTATATATTTTAATAATAACAGTGCAAAACTATTTTACAAATATTTATTAGATTAAAATATCAATGTTATATTCTGATAGACTTTTGAATTTATATTAATATAGAAAGTACCACCAAACAAAATTTAGGAATATTGAAATACTATTACTTTTTTTAACATCCAAAGGCTTTAAACATATTGAACTAAATGAATATCTTGATATAACATAGGAAGATATTTAATTAATAAAAAACAGAGTAAATTAAATTTTCCCAGTGTTAATTATGCTTCAAAGAGCAATACATTTATCTTGATATACAAATGTTTTCGGAGGTTATCTTAACAAAATCTTTTTGCAGCACGTCAACAGAGAATATACGCGACACAAATGTTATGTTTAGCTTCAAAAATTTAAATTATGAAATAACGGTTAAAATATCTTCGTAAAGAGCTGTTGTTGAATAAGTGTAAGAATATATTTTTGACAGCGATTACAGACGGTATGAAAGTACATTTATAAACTCCTTACAAACTGTCTAATAATTAATAAATATTAGTTAAAGAAACACATATTAAATATTCAAGCTAAGTTAGAAGTATTCATCGTAAATATGTATAATGATAATAGTTAGAATATTCGAATTTAAGTTTCAACAATTCTCATATTAAAATCTTGCACGGAATCTTAAATAATATAAGTTGTCTACACAAAATAAAATATTTCTTTTTGGATTTTGAACACGCATAATTTTGTTTGAGATATGGTCATTCCATGTCAACTAGCCTAGAGGCTACTGATCGACTCCTTTCTATTTTGATGTCATCCCTACATTACATACATATATATCAAATATTGACATCTGGAAACTGTTAGAGTCATAAGTAATATAGTTGGGGCACCATCGGTCCTTCCATAATCTTCACTATTTTCCGTCGCAGGTAAACGATCAAACAACAAGTTGATGATCCTCTTGCCTTATTCAAATTTTTTTTGTGTGCTTTGCAAAGTACAATAAAGGGAATGAACTACACTCGTAACAGTAAGTGCATTAGTTTTTTTTTTAATTATTGATGAAGTTTCCAATTTGCAATTAATTTTTAGTAATTTTTGCTTCATCACTGATTAACTTTCTATATAGTTTTAAATATTTGACTCACAAATATGAGAGTAGTTCATTCCCCAGAAAAAGGTTTAATAATTATAATAATGCTTACAAAATAAAAATATCTTGATTTAAAGTTGAGTTATGATGTTCTGCGGAAGTGATCTTTTTCGCTGTTTTTTGCTTATTTTTTCCCCAAAATATAAAAAAATAAATTGAAATGTATAACTTTTTCTGTTTTATTTTACTTTTTTAATCACATCATGATATACAATGCAAAAAAAGTCATATTTTAAAATAATTTTAAAAAAGGCCCTCCGAAGGTATTCGGATACCTTAATATTATGACTCTTCCATTTAAGATAAATTAAACAAGTTTCAAAACACCTAATTTGTGTGAGATTCGTAATTATATGGCCACAGAAATGTATTCTAAAAATGTCTCTGTAAATCATAAACATTGAGCACGCTGCTGTAAGGAATGCATAACACAAACGTATCTGCAATGAGTGGGTCCTCTCCATAGTAACTATCTTAGTGAGTCCTTGTTGGGTTTAAAGTAATGTCCCGGTACACTCAAATATCTATTGTTGATATTCGAAATTATTGATATTCGTATTGAAATGCTGATGTGCTATCATCAGAGTGGCTGCGGTAACCTCTAGTTGCAAAATTTGAAAAATTGTCTACTCTATCTAGAAACATATCAGCCATAGTGAAAGAATGTCAATTATAAAAGTGTAGAACATCCTCGTTTTAGTATAAAAAGTTTTTCATGTAAAATAACTGTATTAAAATCTCTGAAATCTTATATTTTCATTCGCTGGGGATTGGTTGATGATCGTTAACAAAACAAAAGTGTTCTTGTTAAATAGGGTGTGTATTTCCAGCGAAACAAACGGTAATCAAATCGGAAGTGTCCTTTTTAATGTATATGCTTCTGAAAATGGAGTTGATTTTACGATTTTTTAAAAGGAATTTCAAAGATTATTAAATTAGTGATTATTTAAGCAAGATAGAAGTAATTTAAGGTTTTCTATGTCTTATTTATAAATAATAAATTAGTAAAATGACAAACATTGAAAGTAATTTGATCGGTTGTTACAGCTTGTTAAATTAAGGATAAAATTCATCGCGGCAGGCCGTATGGTCTAACTTTAGGCCAAGTCGTGATGAATGAATTGATTTCTGATCTGTAATACTGCACTTATATTTTTCATCAAAAACGTTGTACTAGATCACATATATGCAATAAGTAATGTTTCTTGTATCATGAAGAATAAGAAGACAAACTTCGTGATTTGATCATTTTCTTCCGATTATGAAACAACGAACTTTACAGAAGGAACCCTGGTGACCCAACTATCATACTTCTGACTCTGGCAATTTGAAGATATCCATCTAAAACCTATATGTATGTCCTTTTACGATTGCATGAAAATTAAGAGAGTAGATCAGTTACCATATCTAAATTTAGGCCGCTGGACATGTAATGATTCTTTACATTAAACTTGCTTTTTTATTTAGCTTTATTATGGGTATTAATTTGTACATACATACATTGTGTGAAGTGTGACATTTTTGTAATAAACGAAACATATAATCTTCAATATCAGATCCCTCCTTTTTATGACACCTGTCGATTTATATAATTTACTAGCGGCCCTCCCTCGCTTTGCTTCGGGTTAACCTTGAAAACCTTCATCTCTTTGTGTTTTCTGTAGACCTTTTTAATGTGTACAATAATTAGTACATTATTTTGATAAATCTTGTAGGGTTCAGCCTGCGTTTGCAATGTATAAGCGGAAAAAATGAAATTATTTACGACATCACATTAAAAACCTCAAAAATAACAGTATTTCTCCACTATTTAATGGATGTTATTATACATAAAAACCTTCCTCTTGAATCACTCTATCTATTAAAAAAAACCGCATCAAAATCCGTTGCGTAGTTTTAAAGATTTAAGCGTACATAGGGATATAGGGACAGAAAAAGCGACTTAAACCTCAAAAATAACTGTATTTCTCCACTATTTAATGGATGTTATTATACATATAAACCTTCCTCTTGAATCACTCTATCTATTAAAAAAAAACGCATCAAAATCCGTTGCGTAGTTTTAAAGATTTAAGCGTACATAGGGATATAGGGACAGAAAAAGCGACTTTGTTTTATACTATGTTAAGATATGCTTTTTATTATACTTTAAAAAATACAGAAGAGATGATGATGCATTCGTATTATTTTGCATTTATAATAATGAATTATGAAAAATCTTACGCAAAACCGTATGTAACTTATGTAAAGAAAATTATTACCTATATTTTATTGTAAATTATTTTCCGTATTTGTATTGCCTCCGTATTTTCGTAACGTATTTTAATAGAATAATTAAAACTATGTGTCGGAAGCAGATATTAGTGTATTAATTAGTTTTTATCTCCATGTGATAGTACGTTTATTTCAATGATGATTTATGAACAAATTATTATGCTTTTAAAAACATTTCCTACTGAATTATTTACCCCAGTTTCAAAACTAATGAAAATATTTATTAGTTTCCTTTAAAATTGTATTTACCGGTTCTAAACTATAATACAGCGGATAGTGTTCCAGTTGCATTCCATTTTATATAACTGAACTAGTCATGTGATACTGAACTAGTCATGTGAATTGAATATTATACATTATAAAATTAATGTTTTATTTTCGTACTCTCGCAAATGCCACGATTTTAACCGTTTATGGCACTATTGGAAAATAATTATGTATATTATATAAAATATTTACTTTCATGAAATCTTAAAGTTTTGATGCAACCTTATCCATAAAGAGAAAACTTAAAAAAGGGAGAAAATATTAGTTAATCTAATAACGTAAATTTATTTCATGGAAAATTTTATCTCTTGTTTTGTTCTGCATTGAAAAATATATTATGAAAATGAGTATTTTATTATTTAAATTTAAAAACAAAAATAAAAAAAATATATTACGAAAATTTCCCCGATAAAAGATAATACACGAAGTAAATCGAAAAATACGCCATTCTGAAAAATAGAGTAAATATGCCATACAGTTCATTATTAGCTAGATAAATATAGATTTGCGGGAAATGAAAAAGAAAATATGAAGAGCAAAAATATATCATGACAGTCCATTTCCTATTTTATATTTTTGTATAAAGGAGCGATGTAATTTTCAAACAGTAGATCAAAGGTCGAGGGATGAGGTGAGGAAATAAATGTCAAAGATAAATTGCTAGCAGCGTTGGAGCTTTTTGTTAAATTCATTAAGAGAATAACAAAATATGATTTCTAAATGTAAGTAAATTTGATATATATGAGGCTAATCTATAAAAACAAAATACTAAATATCAGTATTTTAAATGTTGCGTGTAATCGTTTGCAGAAAAATAATAATATCCCATGGCGATAGTTTCTTTTGTATTAAATATTTCTTAGAATATTTTCGAAAACTCAAATTTATAAATTGAAATACACACATTAATTACACTGTAACCACTACTGTTAGACAAATATTCACACACACGAACTAACACACACACACACACACACACACACACACATATATATATATATATATATACTCATATATATCACAAATATTTCAATCGTTATACGTCTTACAAATTTTAAAAGCGAATCTACTAGAAAAAAAATATTTTAGTACAAAAGTTATAGACATAAAGCTTACAATTTTCGAAAACGACTAACTTCGAAAACTGTTAAGAAGTTGCTGTTTCCATTAAACTATCAGTTTCCATTAAAATAATTTAAAGCTAAATAAAAATATTACATAGATAAACTGAAATTAAATAATTACTAGCTGATCCCCGCCTGGTATTGCTTGGGCCCGTGATAATAAATTTTTAAAAAATCAAGTTTTTATTATTTTATGTCTTTAACCCGATTTTGTATGAAATTATAGTTTAAGATGAAAAATTCGCGAAAAAATATTGATATTTACTGATAAAAGCTCTCATTTTCTTGTTTTTTTACTTAGGGTCATTTCATAGTTTTAAAATAAAAAATTCTATTTGTCCGAACTCTTTAAAATCTTTATTGGTGATTAATGAAACTGTTTTACAGCTCGTGTAAAAATTTCGTGAAATAATATTGTTATCCAATTGTAAAAGAAATGTTTTCTTCTCGCTTTTTGTTTGTCTGTTTGTGTTTTCGTCGGCTCCTTTAACATAGCAATAAAAAATTGTTCTCTTCTTCCGAACTCTCTGACATTTCAATCGGTAATAAATATAACAGTCTACAAGCTCTTTTTAAAATTTTGCGAAAAATATGATAATTTAGTAATGAGAACATGCGTTCTTAAAAAAAAGCTTTAGCTTTCAACCTCAGAGCAAAAAAAATATTAGAAGGTCTTTCAATCAACCCTTTTCAATACCCCTAGGCTAAACAGGTTAGCAGAAACAAGTTTCCCGTTTCAAAGGGCAGAAGCCTTCAATAAAACGTTGACGCATGCGTAAAGAGACGATATTCGTGTGAAATTTTAATGAATGTTCTTTTCGTTTTAAATATATTGATGCAGATAAACTTCTATTATAAAGGTTAAAAAAAATACAATGTCTAAAAGAAAAAAAGTATATATATTGTGAGCTCGGGGTTCGTAAGGATTGATGCCAATAGATAAAAACAATCAGCAAGCTTTATTTATTCTAAATAGCTCGATGAGAATATAAAATAACTTCTCAAAACACAAATATTCAGTAATCTTCAAATCTAGTAACAGCACAGCAAAATTTCACACAGAACAATATAGCGTATTGCTCAATACGGCGAATCAAATACAAAATCACTCAGAGAAACACAGTTCTCAATGCAAAGCCTCTGGTGCGTATTCAATCGCATTTGACAGAGAACTAACTGAACTGAACTGGTCGGAGGCCCTTATATAGGCTTTAAAGATAACTGTAGAATTTTCCAGAGCCTTCAGATGCTAGAAATTACCAGATAGTGCTTTAACTTTCGATAGAGAACCTAAGCGAGAAAGGATCCCAATGTACAGCTATAAGGGGGGGTGGTTGCACAAAAAGTCGCCAAATCCGTCACCAACTTGGCGACATTTGGCGATATATCGCCAAATTTGGCGACAAAAATAAGTCGCCAAAACCATCGCCAACTTGGCGATAAACCCATTCCTTGGCGATTTTTCCAAAGACTTCCATTATAAAGATGAGGGTGTAAGGTTGTTTTCCTTGAAAACCATCTGAGGCCTTTAGCATTGAGTTACATGATGCTCAATAGGAAATACATTAATAATACTGCAATTTTCACAATAATAAAATAAAATAAATTTAAACAAATAGAATATTTACAGATATAAACAAAATTCATAACATTGCCCCCCTCTCAAGGACTGCACGTCCCGGGCAGTACAACCTTTGATCGGAAGCAAACCTGTTACCAACAAATGCTATACTATTCAAAACACTTAAAGCAAACATGGAAAATAACAATTAAACACATTCATAATGCTGAATTATACAAAATATACACTTATTTAAAAAAAAATTAAAGCATAGACATTATTACATACAAGTATTTAAATAATAATAATAATGATAATGCTAAGCAAAGTAAATAATTACATTAACTTATATACAAGACCATGGTCATACTAATTTACATTATTTACATTACACTATTTACAATCAATGAACTAAGTACTATGGCCATAGTATGGAGCCAGCCTGTCGTAATGAACGACTCTAGGCTTCGCACTTGGTGACTTTCGGATCCGAATTACGACATCGTTCAGTCTGTTTAGGACTGTATAAGGACCGTCCCAGTGCGATTGCAGTTTGGGAGAAAGTCCTTTACGTCGAGTCGGATTATAAAACCAAACCTTGTCACCTTCTTTGAATTGATGTCCCGTGGCTTTCGTATCGTACCTGGTCTTCATCTTCTCCGTCTGTATATTGATCCGCTCTCGAGCCAAGTTGTGGACGTCTTCAAATCGTGCCTGGAGATTCTGCACGTATCCCTCTGGCGATGAAGGCGCATCTGGAGGGCGACCAAAAAGCAGATCACAAGGTAGACGAAGATCACGACCGAAAAGCATCTGAGACGGGGAATAGCCGGTTGTTTCATGGACGGCGCTGCGATAGGCGAGAAGAAACAAGGGAAGTTTTTGGTCCCAGTCTTGTTGGTTTCTTGAGACTAGCAGTGAGAGGTTGTTGAGGATGGTACGATTAAACCTCTCAACCATGCCATCCGACTGTGGATGTAAAGGCGTCGTCCTAGTTTTGTCCATTCCGAGAAGTTGACAGAGACCCTCAATCACAGCAGAGATGAAATTTCTCCCCTGGTGAGAATGCATTTGAAGGGGGACTCCATACCTTGATATCCACTGGTGTACCAAGGCATCAGCAACCGTAGAAGCTTCTTGATCAGGGATGGCATAAACTTCAGGCCATTTCGTGAAATAGTCCATGACAACAAGGAGGTATTTGTTGAAATCGGAACTTCTTGTCAAACGACCTAGGATGTCAAGGGCGATGCGTTCGAAAGGTGCTCCTACGTTGTAGAGATGTAGTCTTCCTCGGCTACGTTTCTTTGGTCCTTTCCGAGCTGCACATGCATCGCAAGATTTGCACCATTGTTCGACGTCAGCTCTCGCTTTTCCCCAGAAGAAGCGCTCTCGGACTCTGTGTAATGTTTTCATGATTACAAAATGGCCACCAGTGGGACTGTCATGTAATTCCTTGAGGATTTCAGGGATTCGGGATCGAGGAAGTACCTCATCAGGATGGATCTCTACTTGCCAATATCCACTCTTCAAATCCAGTGTGGAAAACCATTTATGCCCTGAAAGAGTATGTAGCGTATCGTCTATTCTTGGTAGAGGATAGCTGTCCTTCTTCGTGATATCGTTAAGTTTACGATAATCCACACAAAATCTTGTTGAGCCATCTTTCTTTCGGAACAACACGATGGGAGAGGCCCACGGACTTGATGACGGTTCGATGATGTCACTATCCTGCATCTCTCGTAAGAGCTTAGAAACCTCTTCTTGTTTTGCGAACGGCAAGCGTCTTGGATGTTGTTTAATCGGTGGATGGTCGGCAGTATCAATTGTATGACGTGTCAAAGAAGTGCGACCTATATCATTCTCGTTTTGTGAAAACACATCCTTAAATTCCTGGAACAGTCTTTCTGCGGCATGTCTCTGCTCAGGAGATAAATTCTCATTTCGTCCAATTTCAGGTGTTAAACTTGTAGACGACTCCGACAACGTCAAGCTCGGGTCTTTGCAAACACAGGTGACTGGAGTACAGGTTGCAAGCACTTCACCCTTCTGGATAATTCTAGATTTTTCACTTACGTTCGCAATTCTCACAGGTATGACATCTCTCGACATATCTACCAGCGCTGATGCTATTAGCACTCCTTTATGACTCTTCTCAGGATATCCAACCAAGCCACACTGAAAACTTCTTTCGTTCTCAGTTAATCCAGGTATCATCATTTCGGTCCGAGGAGGGGTGATAACATCTGCCTTGGCTGTGATCCGTTGAATAGACCCGGACTCATTTCCAAGTTTGAAAATAGTGACATCTTCTTGAGCAGAGCGTAACTCATTATTCTTAAAATCCAGCGTAAATCCATGCTCTTTTAAAAAGTCCAGTCCGAGTATAAAAGGGTCTGAAATATCAGCTACATAGACTGTATGATGGTAAGCGGTGTTCCCAAACTTTATTTTCAGTGTCGTTCTTCCATGTATATCGATCTTATCTCCGGTCACAGTTTGAAGGATAACACGTGGCGGGGTCCAGGAGAGTTTTTCTTTCAGCCGCTGAGCTAGATCTTTCCGAATGATGGTCACATTGGCTCCTGTATCGATGATCATATTACAGGGCAAATCATTCACACTTCCGACTAGAAAAACTCCGTTCTCGCAACAACTTCTTGCAGAAATTTCATATACTTGAAAATCAGGCTTCTCAAGATCTGGCAACCTCCACCCCGTGAGATGACCATTAATCAGTTTTCTTGCTCCTCCGTTCGTGGGTGAGCTATTACCTTCGGTGCTGGGTCGTCTTGGGCAGTTGATTTGGATATGGCCTTCTCCACCGCATCTCCAGCACTTGATCTTTCTGTAAGGTTTGTTGTCCATCAAGGAGTTTATCTGTCTCATCACGTCCTTCATCTGCTGCTGTAAACGCTCCACAGCCGTATCCGACGTCTCAGGCATGTTGGCTACTCGCACAAAGTGCCTATCTTTCCTTGTAGCTTGCTGGGCTGCCTCGAATTTCAGGGCATAAACTAAAGCCCCTTTTAAGTCACTGAGATCTGCAATCCGGAGTTGTTTCTGGATCTCAAAGTCACGCATACCATCGATGAAATGTTGCAAAGCTAAACTTTCTCTAGTTTCAGTCGGGCAGTCAGGATAAGCAAGATGGGAAAGTCTCTCGACATCCGTAGCAAGTTCTTGCAGGGATTCAGTGGATTTCTGCTGTCGAGATTTGAGCTGGAGTCTGCTATATTCCTTCATGGATTTCTCGCCAAAGCGTAATTCTAAGGCACTGAAGAGCGTTTCAAAATCCAGCGGTTCATTTGCAGGCAAAGTCTGTAGGACATCGGCAGCATCAGCTCGTAGAGAAGCAGCTAACTGGCAAGCCTTTGTCTGGGAATCCCATCCATTGGCGTCCGCTACGATCCCAAATTGTGTCTTAAAAACTGGCCATGAGGATTTTCCGTCATAGGTCGAGAGTTTAATAGAGGCCCGAGGAAGCATATCTGAATACTTGAAATCTTCGGAAAAGTTTACGGCAGTTATCTTCTGTTTCTTGACTTTTTCCAATCTTTTTTTACATTCTCTATGCTTTCCTCAACGGTCTTGGCGATCTTTTGAACTTTTTCTTCTACTCTTTCTTCTACGGTATTGGCTGTCTTTTGAACTTTTTCTTCTATTTTTTCTTCTACTTTTTCTTCTGTTTCTTTAAATCTTTCTTCAAATTTGTTTTCCACTCCGTCAATTCTTTCATTTAAAGATGTTATTCTATCCTCTATTAAGTCTTTCAACTCACCAAGGTTGGTTGACATATCCTTCTTCATTTCATCTTTTAAGTCGCCAAGGTTGGCAGTCATTTTCTCATCCATCGCTGACATATCTTTCTTCATTTCAGCCTGGTTCGCAGTCATTTTCTCATCCATCGCTGACATATCCTTCTTCATTTCTTCTTTCATCTCGCCAAGGTTGGTTGATATCTCAGCCTGATTCGCAGCTAATTTCTCCAATAATTGTTTCAGTTGCTCCTCCATTGCTCTGGTGATCGGCATTTAATCCCACTTCTGACACCAAATGTTGTGAGCTCGGGGTTCGTAAGGATTGATGCCAATAGATAAAAACAATCAGCAAGCTTTATTTATTCTAAATAGCTCGATGAGAATATAAAATAACTTCTCAAAACACAAATATTCAGTAATCTTCAAATCTAGTAACAGCAAAGCAAAATTTCACACAGAACAATATAGCGTATTGCTCAATACGGCGAATCAAATACAAAATCACTCAGAGAAACACAGTTCTCAATGCAAAGCCTCTCGTGCGTATTCAATCGCATTTGACAGAGAACTAACTCAACTGAACTGGTCAGAGGCTCTTATATAGGCTTTAAAGATAACTGTAGAATTTTCCAGAGCTTTCAGATGCTAGAAATTACCAGAAAGTGCTTTAACTTTCGATAGAGAACCTAAGCGAGAAAGGATCCCAATGTACAGGTATAAGGGGGGGTGGTTGCACAAAAAGTCTCCAAATCCGTCGCCAACTTGGCGACATTTGGCGATATATCGCCAAATTTGGCGACAAAAATAAGTCGATCAGATTGTTTAAAAGATAATCAGATTGTTTAACAAATATGCTTTAATGAAATGAATTTTATTTGAGTACATTGTGTTTTCTTTTGATTATAACTTGGCATTTGATTTTGTTAGATAACTTATTTCTCTTTTGATGAAATTAAGTCAACGGATTTTGAAAATTAGGTTCTACAAAGCGTTTAATCAGAAAATGCTGAAATGTTGTCTGCAAAATATGATATACAAGAGCAAAAAATATTTTAATTATATATTGTTAAATGCCTCTTCAAAGGAACAAATTTTAAGTATTAGTAAATACTTTACTGTATGTTTTTTTAAGTAATTGAAGTAAAATTTTATATATTTATAAATTTCTGAAATTCTAGACAACATTCATGGACATGCATTGCTGTTTTTTTGAAAACGGTCACGATGGATATTCATAAAAATAGATTTTTTATGTCACTTGCAACGTAAAAAATAAAATAAATAAATATTAAAAAAATAAATAAAAACTTTTATCTGGAACAGGAAGTGCATGTGAGATTTACATCATAGATTTTTTCATGTATGACAATCCATCATGTAACGCGCTCAATTTAACTATATTTATTTCACTTCAAGAAAAGTTTAATGCAAAGCATGATAAAAAGCAGATTTTACATTATATAATTTTAAAAATTTTGTTACTTCTGATAATATTTACAAAGTATTGCTTCATTAATTCGGGAAATGAAATCGAAAGTGACCGTCAAACGATGATATATACAAAAACCAGTGATGGTGTGAAAGGATATGAAGCTCCCACGAAAAAACCTGAAGTTCAATAATACCAATAAATATAACAATATCAAGAATAATTAAAATAATAATTATAAATGTGAAATAGTTATATGCCTAACAACATTTGCACATGTGTGCATTTCACAGTTTCATTGTTAAAAATTTCCAGCAAACTGTCCAGTCATTTGACCGTTTTTGTAGAAAATGTTTACATGACCGTAATTTAAATATATTCTGAGAATAAAATGAGAGATAATACGGTCAGAATATAGTTAAATTACGGTTATGTAACCATTTTCTACAAAAAAGGTCAAATGACTCGACAGTTTGGTGCAAATATTAAACAGTCTTTATACAATATCGTTGTAAAAAAAACATCTCTTCAAGTTAGGTAGTGCTATTCAAATCTCAAAATTCTCCTGTATTCCGTTAACACTGAAATTCAAAAATACATTTGTGAAATACTAACCATGAAGAATACACGAAAAAATATGGTATTACATTCTTTGAATCGTGTGCAATAATTCAATATGTTAACCCTCTAAGCGTGTGGAACGTAATATTCCGTTCATTAAGCTCCAGGTTTCACTGCAATATATGCAATGTTTAAGATACTATAATTCTATATATTTAATGAATTTTCAAAACATTGAAGAATGATTAATACTCTCAGGGGTTACATTCATATTTGTAATTAGGTTTTATTTATAATGCTGAAAGAATCATATTTTTTTAGCATTTAAAACAAAATTCAGAGAAAACAACATTACAATTTTACCCTTTTTCAAAAGGTTCAGAGGGTTAACGCATTAATTATGAATCTAAATACTCGTCTACACAGAACAACTGTTGCACTATTTATTTAAATACAATGTGATAACTGATTAACATTCCCAAGATTTATGATAAAATAATAAATATTTATGCTTTTTTTTATTTGATGAATACAGATATTTTAGAGTTTTCCAAGTTTCCTCGATGTACGCATATTTTCCAATGGAATATAATTTTAATTATAAAAAAATTCTTGCCGTTGAGTACAACTACCATTTGTCAGAAATGTTCTCCGATTTTAATAGTTTTATAAATTTAAATAATGTCATTCTCAATTTCGATAATGTGACATTTAACATCAAGCATTAATATAATTGAAATTCTTCTATAGCACGAAAATACATTTAAAGCAAAAAGTTGTTTTCAAATTAAGAAAACTTTAAGTAAGATTCCTTCAATTAAGTGAGTTTTCTTCAAAAAGCAGAATTAATTTACAATAAATTGTTTTCGATAAACAAGTTTAGACGTTACTACTAAACACTTAATAAGATCTGAACGAAAATAATTATTTAATATTTAAGAAGGTACGTTTTTAATTACAAACTCGAACGCAAACAGTATACAGTTACAAAGAAAGAGAGGAAATTCTTTTAAAATATACTAACGTGTTGATCATTAACTTCTCCAAGAATTTTAGTTAATAGATATATTAGTTTATAATTTAAGGTTATTATCTTAGTTTAAAAAAAAAAGACAAAACGTATTTTTTTGTAACCATGAAATTAAATTAGCACATATAAAGCACTCTTTTTAAAGAATGGTATACTAATATTTTTAAACGGTATTAATTTTGCTATTAAAAAAAATTCATTCAAGGTTTTTAAACTATGCTTTTAAGAATCTTATCTTTATGTCACATTTTAAAATCGGTAGACGATCAGTGTTATTTTTATGTTCGTTTAATTTGATGAATGCCACTGTGATTATTTCAAAAATAAGACACATTGCAGTATTTACCATCTGTGAAGTTAATTTAACGAATTTATGCAAAAATGACAACATTTGGGCGAAATTGTTAAAAAATATTTCAGATTTAGGAATTAAAATAAATGCTTTGCTGAATTATTCCGCTTTTCGTGGCTTTGTAAAAGTTTAATCGCCTTGTTTCTTTAATATTAATTTAAAAATTAGTGTTTCTTCTCTTATATATTTGTTCTAAATAAAGGAAAATAATTCTGTAGTTAAATGCATTGAGCCTAAATTTATTTGTGTTTAACCTTATTGTTATTTCAATTAAAAATTTAAAAAAATGACGATGTAAAGACTTCTAGATGGAATTTTTTGGACATACATTTTTTTTTCTATTTTAGAATCAGGTGATTAATATAGATTCAATATGTAAAATTATGTTTTTGTTTTCTTAGAATTTTCTTGAATAATGTAATTTTATCAAGGTATTTTTTTTTCTTTCTTTTTAAATTAAAAACAAAAACGCAATTTTCAAGAAAAAATGCGTAAAAAAAAAAAAAAAAATCTAAAAATCACTAGCATTTCTTCTTCTATCCCTTATATCCACAGGAATTATGTAAATTGAGTTGTCACCATCACAGAAATGTTATTAAAAGAAAAAATAAACAATTATAAGATAACGGAAACTAGTTTAAATTTTAGAAGTTTATATGATATCTTCATATCCAAACGAATAACTAATTGGGAAATATCCTGTATTTTTGGAGGAGTAGCTGTGAAATACATACAATGCAATCACGTTTTAATATAATAGATACATCGTTTTTTGTGGATTGTTTTAATAACTATCGCATAAAATGTCTGATTATTAACTTATTTATTATAAATATAAAAGAAAGATTATTGTCACTGATGTTGATGTACGTATGGTGTAATATTATTCCGGTATGCCACCACTTTATATTTGTGTTTGCAGAACATATTTTTTACTGTTTAATTATAAAAGTTCCTTATGTGGTGTACACAATTAAAAATAATCTAGAGCTCTAAGGCTCTAGAGATTAAAACAAAATAACATTAGCTATATGTACAAGAGTTAAATTAAATGTTGAGAAGTAATATCTACATTTCTACAAAGGTAGACATTCAATATTTAGATAACATTACCACCATGTAAAATATGCTCATTGTCAAATTTCTATGTTTAAAAGGTCTGTTCATAAGAAACATATGTACAGGAAACAATTTCCAAAGAATATGT
The DNA here is from genome assembly GCA_963931845.1 of Maratus michaelseni. Lineage (NCBI taxonomy): Eukaryota > Metazoa > Arthropoda > Arachnida > Araneae > Salticidae > Maratus > Maratus michaelseni. The sequence goes on from OZ007589.1 coordinate 428,877,592, forward strand.
GATTATACCTGATTTCAATTTGGCCTAAACTTTTCTACGAATCTAAGCAAATAATTTTCGAAATTAATTAATGTGTATATCAAAATTTTGTTTGTTTGTTTATTTGTTTACTTGCATCCAACCTGACCTAAGTATGACGTTAAACAGCAGAGACGGAAATAGTAAGCATAACTGTCGCCCTGAAATCAGAAACAAATATGAATTCTATAAAAACGGCACTCTCTCTGTATGTTCAAACAAATTCTTCTGATCATAATAGTGTGTAGGGTGAAATGACGTGAGACTATCTCCAATCGGATACGGGCATTTGATAACAGTGCATAATTCGGAAGTTTCAAAAACACACACACATACACAAGGTGGTTAAAATTAATCTGCATTTACTCAGAGGTTCATAGCTTCGGTTCTATTGAACGGATCAGAATGAAACTTCAAATATATGTTGTCTAGATCCTGCGACCGACGGTTTACGTTTATAAAATGCTAACAGGTGGCGCTTTAACGAAGTAAAGAGAAAAATAACAGTTTAAAAATCAAAGATTAACGGAATATTTATCATTACTTACGCGTCCTTGAGAAACGCGATTTTTGAGACACCCAACACCCAGAATTCATAAGGGTTCAAGTCTGGTGACTTTGCTGGCCAGGCAATCGATAAAGTACGCGATACGACACGTTTATCAGGGAAGTTAGATTCAATTACATTTTTACACGTGTCACCATATGAGCAGCTGCTCCCTCTTGCATGAACATAGTGGTGGCCTTTTTGCCTTAACGCCGGAAAAACATGTTAGTACAGCTGTCTGCTGTATATTTCACGTTTGAATGTACACCTAACCTACCCATTCATTGTGACTTCTCGAAGAAGTACAAGCTCAAAATGAAATTCGCTGTGAATCCGCACAATGCCCTGATGTATTAGGAACATATCGGCTGTTGTTGCACGGCATGAGAATTGGTGGAATTCCTTATGATGCAGTTCTGTGTGTTCACATTACCATCTAAGTAAAAATGAGCCTCGTCTGTCCATAATATAGGTGATAGCCAATAGTAAAACACATGAAAAATAATTTTAGCCGGGATTTAGCCTCTGTCCATCAGTTAAATTTTAACCACCCTGTATACATATATATATAATTGTATTGAAATACAATACAAAGACTGGTTAACAGAATTTAAAAAGTATCGTAATTTATTTTATTAAGTTGGTGTAACTAATTAAAAATGTCATATCAAGTTAACAAACACACTTGTTAGAAAGTATTTTTTCTATACATCTTAACTGAATTATGCTTACGCAGACTTAAAGGCAATAAATATTTTTGTGAACAGTGTCTAGGAAATCCTCGTTGACATGATCCCATTATTTTAGATAACAGCAGCAAATCAATGTTTGGGAAGTCAGCTAAAGGATATTCTTATACTCTTATTTAATAAAGTAAAGAGCTTGATCCACTTTAACGTATTTCTATTCATTATAGATTGTAAGTCATACAGATAATTTGAACTGGATAAGAATATTGTTTATTCCAGATACATTTACACAATTAATAAAATTTTAAAAAACAGAAACTTAATAAATTAAAGTCGTGGAGGTGGAGGTTGTTTTGTCATTAACTTGTGGTGCATTATTTCTATAAGTATACAATTACTATTTGTATAATAAGGTGATAAATTTGGGGTGTATTAATCATTCATAATATATATATGTATATATATATATATATATATATATATATATATAATTAATTATTAGTAAGTGAAATATTAGTCTAAAACTTCAAAAAATCAAAGAGAAATTATAAATTTTCTTTGGTTTCTTTTTCTTGGTATTATTTTCCTAACTGATTCAAAAACGAATTGGAAAAAGAAAATAAAGTTATTTAAGGCAATAATATGTAAACCAAAGGTTAAGAAATGAAATTTAAAATATGTTTTTAAAAAATCCATGCTGTGATCTGTGGAATGGTAGAGCGTCCGCAAAATTTTGTGAAACGCAACCTTTATAAACTATTAAACCAGCATTGCTTTCTGTTTCTCCTGCTTTTTGTTTTAGTTTTAGTATCATGAAATACAATGGAGTTTGGAAATCCTCACATCACATAAATATGACGATATGGAAATAATGGATAATAAAATAATGGATAATGAAATAATAAGTATGGAAATCCTCACATTATATCGAACATGTTATAAACTTGTTTACAAAAATATTCTAAATCATATGAAATACATATTTTCTTGAATTTAGTGTGACCTTAAGTCTACTAAAACAACAATATAAACCATATTTAAAAAATATACATAATAAAAGCAAGCAAAATCAAGAGAAGTTTATTAAGTCAAGTGAAGAAAAATAATATATATGTATACTAGCTAACCCGCCCGGCGTTGCCCCGGCCCGAGATAATTACAATCTCAGAGAAAGGCGTTAACCCCCTCCCTCCCCATACCCGCAAATATAATGAATAATTTGTTCAAGAGAGCCACCGTCACCTACATTAATGCGATCATTAAAAAAAGAATTACATTTTTTTGATAATTAGAACATAACGAAGACGCTACGCTAAAATAGCCGGCGGATGACACCCCTTCCCGACCTCAATTTCAAATCTATATGTTAATTAGTTACCTAAATTTTTGTTCATCAGTAAAAATTGGCAATAATTTCCTTTCTTTACTCTTCATTGCTCTTTATATTTTCTTTTTCATTTTTAAAAAGATGTATAAGAGCTCAATGTACAGAAGTACTTACAAGGGAAAAATGTGTTGTATTTTTTAAATTTATTAAATTTCACATTTAATACATATTTTCTTCATTATCTTGTGAATATTCTTTACTATTTTATGTATATATATATATACATTTTTTATTAGATTAAATGTGAAGGTTACTAAAGATTTATATTCATTTAAAATAAATAACATTTTAGATTTTATTTACCGCTTATGTTCAGTGCTTATGATTAATATATTTTGTGTATTTTTAATCATTGGAATTATGTTTCTACCATCAGCCGTCTAAGCGATAATTGCCGTTACAAATGGATTTTGAGTCTTTCCATATCTATAATATGGATAATGAACGCAAAGGGGAAAATTATTTTTTATAGAGAGCAAGATGCATAATCATTTGAAAATGTATAATTCCAGTATAGAAAGTGATATTATATTTAAAACTAATCATTTATTCACATTCATAATCGAAATATTTTAATTATACACTAGTGTCCATAAATTAACGAACAAACACAATATTCTAATTTTTTTAGACCAGGCTTAACAGTCAGTGGTCAAAATAAACTGACAAAATCGACAGGTGAAGCAAATAAATATTTCTATAATACCACAGTTTGTCAATATAATGCCAGTGTGACATTCCAAATGGCCAGACGTGTTCCGTGATTAAAATTAGACACATTTCATTGATCACTTTAAGAGCCTACACTAGTCACGGAAAGAAACACTCAAGCTAATGTTAAGTCTATGGGAAGGTTTTTTACAGATTTCTCGCTCGAATTTTAATATTTTTAAATGATCTTTTGTCCATAGGATAGCTGAGTCCTATCCCTAACGTTGTTTGTTTTTACTTTTTTGATTTTCGTTACAGTTTATTTTATAAGCGGAGATTTTCAATTTCAGAACCGGTTGGAACCGCTTCTGAAAGTGAAAGTACTCTTATATAAAAAAAAAACTGGATACACCCATAGACTTAACATTAGCGTTCCTGTTTTTTCGGATGACTAGCGTAAGTTCTTAAGTCCGTGAATTAACCGACATTTCTTATCTTCAGTGATAAGTCGCAGTTACTGCTGGTTTGTCACCAGGTTATGTTACAATAAAGTCAGGTGATAATCCCTTGGTGATTGTACTTTGCCGTCACCATTGATGGTTGCTTTGTGACAAATCTTGAGGTGACTTTATTGCTGTGTCTTTCGTCATAAAACAACGGTATGACTTCTCAGTAGCCAAATGTCGTTCATCTGATGATTTCTAATACGACAAATAAAAAATAAAAATTTTTGGTGATCTTAGTGACTGTGACACTTGTGGCCATTCGTAACGAAAAACGTACTTCACATCGATGGGCTGTGTTATTAAAGGTAATGCTTATTTATTTCAGCTCCTTTTAAACCAAATACGTTTACTTTTCTGCGCGAAAATTACAATTTTATATTTTTCCCATCATTGACGGTTACGAGTATGATACATATAATTATGCATATATGAAGTCAAGCGTATATTGTGAATATATTCTGCTAATATTAAATACAAGAATGACAATCAATTCAGTCAATCATTTCTTTAATATTAGGTGTATAGAAAAAAAAAACTTATAGACATCTGGATTTTCGTTTCTATATTATGCAAATACGCAAATAAATAATGTCGCAGGTTTTGAGTTATTTTTTATTCAACATTAGCAACTCTCGAGTGTAAATATTTAACTAAACGATACAATGTGGATCTAACAAACTGAATTTTGAGCGAACTGTGAATCTGGAATATTACTTTCAAATTCTACGAGGATATCGGATATAAATAATCTTCAATTTTGTGCGCAATTACAAAGTAATTTCGAAGGCTAATTTGAAAGAAACAAAATTAAATTAATCATTTAATTAATAAAACATGGACTATACATTCTATGAAATAAGAAAGGCACATGCTTTAGTGTGTAAACACTGTATCTGATGAACATACCTCTAAAAATTTTTACATTATTAAATGGAAGTTATATTGTTTTTATATTGGAAACTAGTAATTATTATATGCCTGTCTGTCAGTGAAAATATTTTTAATTCAACCAACAAATTTTTACACTCTTTTATAGAACTATACATTTCTAGAACAAAAGTTCACTTATAGTAATAGGGAAAGCAGAGGTAAATAGTGTAACATGTGAATATGTTCATATGAATTTCTAAAATATACATTGATAAAACATAAACCTCAAATTCAATTTACTTTTATTTTAAAATTTAATAAACTGAAAAGGACAAATAAACATGAATGTTTCAAACAAATATCAAAATGCATTGCAAGCATTGAGTATTCTTCTGAAGTTAATCGGATTGTTTTCTTTTTACATATAAAGAGGAATCTAATCCAATTTTCCTCATCACGGAAGATTCCTCTACAGTAAACCCTTTTGTGAAGAAAGACGGCTTCTATAAATTCTTGTATTTTTTATGTGCATTAGAATATTTGAGGATTAGAAGAACTCAGCGACTTTTTCTAAAATTTTGCATACAGCCTTATAGTTTGATTAAACAAAATAGTAAAATTAAAGTAATTTACTGAAAATATCACGCATTCATCAGTTTTTTACTACAAAAACATTAAATGAGAAAACACTTATAATATGTGCTATTGAAATTTTACAATACATTTGGAGGAAAATATTATTTAATACAATACAAATTATTTGCTTTTTATGCAGAATTCACCAATTAAGAACAGTTCGCTAATTCCAAAAAATATCTTTCCAGAAGAGTAACTCACAGTTTTATGAACTTGTATTATTCAATTAATGGTACAATTACAATATATTTCGGGAGGCAGCGTCATATTTTTGAAATCGCTGTTAGCATCGTTGATTTTGATATATAGGACAAATGAGATGATTCAGACAACGAAAATACCTGACAGTGTAGTGAGAGAGAGGTTACAATGTTGTACATTTCGCTACTTGATCAATTAAATGGCAACCCGATTAATGATGTTATTCAGACTCGTGGAATGTATCAGCAATTGACTTGTCAATCATTTCACATTGCAGTGGTTTGTGCGATTTTGCTATGGTACCGCCGTATTCTTCCCTTTAGGTGCGACGGCTGACAGGGCTGTTTCATTATTTGTGTCATCTAATCAATCTAAAACTAAACTAAACCTTCTGCGCTATGATCCCTTATGAATCATGCCCTACTGTGCTCAGTCCTGCTTTCTGGTCCATGGGTTACCTGAGTTGCTATATAGGGTGTCCTGGTGAGATGGTCAGTATAACTCGGGAACCTTAGTTTTTAGTTCCCAAGCAAGCGTGGTACAAGCGTGGTACTCATTGTATCGACCCCAAAGGGAGGAAAAGTTGCGTAAACCTTCTATTGTATTTTTTTTTTATCTGCGACCGTCCATAAGGTCATTTATTAACGTAATAATTATCTGTACTACCAATTACAACATACATTAATTTATTTTAAAAACACATTAAAGATAATAGATGGCGCTATATGTTACTAGGAATGAAAAAATGAGGAAGTTTTTAACAGAGTGACAAGCGAGAAGAAACATAAAACCAGTAACTGAGGATGCGTTGGACAAAGAGGTGAAAATGTTTTATAAAACTTTTTAAAATATTGACTAATTTTAGTGTTTTTTGAAAATGTTTCTGAATCTTTTAAATATGTACACTGCTCTTTGATATGTTTTTTAAAATAAATTAATGTCTGTAGTACAGATAATTATTATGTCTTCTATTGAATTATATACACCAATCTCATTAAAGTTAAATTGGCTACAAAAGTGTGACTGTGCCATCCGCGCTACTGCTAACAACTATCATAATCAAGTTTTTAATCAACTATTGCATTTTATGCACCGTTTGTGTTTGTTAACAATTTATTTTCCCCGTAGATTCGCGAACTGTATTGTAAAATTTCAACGTTACTTTCCCCTCCATCTATCTTCCTCCGTGATACCCACATTAAAATGATGATATGCTATTATATATGAGTGGCTACGTCGATCTCTAGTAGCGAAATTTGAAACGTGTCTGGACTATCTCGAAAAATGTAAGAGGTAGTGAAATAATGCCAATTATAAAAGTGTAGAGGATCCTTGATTTAGTATAAAATTGCGTTTTACATGTAAAAATAACTTTATTAAAAGCTCTGAAATGTTAATTTTTCATTCTCTGGTGATTGGTTGATAATCGTTAAAGAAACAAAAGTGTTTTTGTTAAAAAAGGTGTGTTATTTCCAGTTGTAAAAACGGTAATCAAATCGGAAGTGCCCTTTTAGTGTATATGCTTCTAAAAATAGGGTGATTTTATGATTTTTTTTAAAGGGATTTCAAAGATGAATAAATTAGTGATTATTTAAAAGTAAGAGATGTAATTTCAGGTTTTCTATGTCATATTCATAAATATTAAATTGGTAAAATGGCACACATTTAACGTAATTTGATCGTTTGTTACAGCATGTTAAATTAAGGGTAAAATTCATCGCGACAGGACCGTTTTGTCTAATTTCAGACCAAGTAATGATGAATGTATTTATTTCTGATCTGTACAACTACACTTATATTTTTCAGCATAAAACGTTGTACTAGACCATATCTATGAAATAAGTAATGTTTCTTGTTTCATATGAAGAATAAGAAGACAAACTTCGTGATCTGATCCTTTTCCTCCGATTGTGAAACGTTGAACTTTACAGAAGGAACTCTTGTGACACAACTATCATACTTCTGTCTCTGGAAATTTGAAGATGTCCATCTTAAACCTATATGTATGTCCTTTTACGACTGCATCAAAATTAAGGGAGTAGATCAGTTACCATACCTAAATTTAAACCGATTGACATGTAATGCCTCTATACATTAACTTTGTTTAATTTATTTAGCTTTATATATTTGGACATACATACATTGTGTGAAGTATGACATTTTAGTAATTACCAAAATGTATAATCTTCCATATCAGGTCCCTCCTTTTTATGACTCCTGTTGATTTATATAATTCCTATGCTTTAAAAAAAATACAGAAGATGCATTTGTAATAATGGATTATGAAAAATAGTATGTAAAAACTTATGTAACTTATGTAAAAAAAATTCTTACCTATATTTTATGTATTTGTATTGTTTTCGAATTTTCGTAACCTATTATTATAAGATGATGAAAACTCTTTATCGATAACAGATATTTGTTTATGAATCCGTTTTTGTCTCCATGTGAGAGACGTGGAAATAATTATTTATAAGCAAAACATTATGCTTTTTAAAACATTTCATACTGTGTTATGTTCCCCAGTATCAAAAGTAATGAACATATTTATTAGTTTCCCTTTAAAATTGTACTTTACCGGTTACAAACTATAATACGATGTACAGCAGATCGTGTTCCAGTTGCAGTTATTTTTTTTTTTAAACTGATTCTGAACCAGTAATCTGTTTTGAATAATACACATTAAACAATTAATAATTTCTTTTCGTACTAAGAGTGCAAATTCCACGATTTTAACCGTCTATGGCACTATTGGAAAATATTTATATACAATAATATTTACTTGAGGAAATCGAAAAGTTTTGATGCAACCTTGGTTGATTTATGACGGCCAATTATCAACACGAGGGATATAGGCCCAAGGGAGAGCGCCCTCGTGGGGGTCTTTTTACGGGATCCTAACCTAATTTACGGCAAGGTTAGAAGAAACCACGGAAAACTCCGAACGATTAGGTCGACGAGCGCGACAGGGGTTTGAACCCAGCACCTCCCGTCTACCAGCTTTGAGAGCAGAACCTCTCAGCCACAGGTGAGGCCTTTGATGCAACCTTATCTATAAAGAGAAAATTAAAAAAATGGAGACAAACCATAGAATACTCTAATAACTTATTTCATGGAAAATTCTATCTCTTGTTTTGTTCTGAATTGAAAAATATATATTATAAAAATGAGTATTTTATTGTTTAAAATATAAAACATATATATATTACGAAAATTTCCCTGATTAAAGATAATACACGAAGTAAATAAAAAAAAATACAGTATTCTGAAAAATAGTATAAATATACCACATAGTTCATTATTAGCTAGATAAATATAGATTGGCGGGAAATGAAAAATAAAATATAAAGAGCAAAGATATATCATGACAGTACATTTCCTCTTTTATATTTCTGTATAAAGGAGCGATGTAATTTTCAAACAGTAGATCAAAGGTCGAGGGATGAGGTGAGGAAATAAATGTCAAAGATAAATTGCTAGCAGCGTAGGATCTTTTTGTTAAATTTCCATTAAGAGGATGTCATTATATGATTTCTAAATGTAAGTAAATTTGATATATATGAGGCTAATCTATAAAAACAAACAACTAAATCTCAGTATTTTAAACATTGCGTGTAACCGTTTGCAGAAAAATGATAATATCATATGGCGATAGTTTCTTTAGCATAAAACATTTGTTAGAATACTTTCGAAAACTCAAATTTATAAATTCAAATATACATTAATTACATTAGAACCACTTATGTTACACAAAAATTCGTACACACGAACTAACGTATACTTGTATATATCATAAGTATTTCAATGTTTATGTTTCTTACAAAATTTAAAATAATTCTACAACAAAAAATCCTATTTATTAGACAAGTTGTAGAAATTTAGCTTCCAATTTTCTAAAACGACTGTTCAGAAGTTGCTGCTACTAATGTTATCAATATAGATCGGTTTTTATTAAATTAATTTAAAGCTAGATTGCACTTTAAAATTTTTACTATGTCCGAAAAGAAAAAAATATATATGTCTTTAAAATATATATATTTTTAATGATTTATTAAAAAGTATATAGTCTACGATAACTCAAAAATAATTCCATACTTTAAAGATTACTTTAACTCCATACTTTAATATGTTGATCGTAAATTATTTAGTTTTATTTAACGTACTGGGTGGTTATAATATAAGTATCTCTATTTGGGGCTGGGAAAATATTTTTTTCATCTTTATAATATAATATGTACAATCCATAATCTGCGAAACCTAAAATAAATGTTTATATAACAGTAAAGTAAAATAACACGAAGGAAAGTCATTACGTAAGTCTCAAAAATAATTAAATAATAACTTACAATGATATTCACTTCAAAACTATTTTTATTTCTCAACATATTCTCCACCAATATTTATGCACTTATATCCCCGTTTTATCAGTTCCCCAACATCAGCTGCATACAATTCTTTGGGTTGCTGTCTCAGCCACGATAGGACTTCAAGTGGAACCTTTTCTTCATCTGTGAACATCATCTTGCTTCCAAGATGGTTTTTAGTGGAATAAACAGATGAAAATTGCTTGGTGCTAAGTCGAAGCTGTATGGTGTATGTTGAAGAAGTTGCAAGATGATGTTCACAAATGATTAAAAGGTTCAACTTGAAGTCCTAATGTGGCTGAGAAAGCAACCCAAAAACATTTATGCAGCTGGTGTTGGGGCACTCATAAAACGGTGATATAAGTTCATAAATATTTATTATTTTATATTTATATATTTTTTATTTGAAGAACACAGATGTTTTGGAGTTTTCCATGTTTCCTCCATTTAATATACCGTAATTTCGCGCGTATACGCCGCACCTCGGACATTTCGATTTCCTACCAGAATTTATTTTAAATAAAATGGGACTTACTTTTGCTTAGCACTTATTTGGCTTCTTATTTTCAATAAAATTTCCGGTTTGAAAAAGACTTATTTGAGTGAACGGCGATATAAGTTCATAAATATTTATTATTTTTTATTTATATATTTTTTATTTGATGAACACAGATGTTTTGGAGTTTTCCATGTTTCCTCCATTTAATATACCGTAATTTCGCGCGTATACGCCGCACCTCGGACATTTCGATTTCCTACCAGAAATTATTTTAAGTAAAATGGGACTTACTTTTGCTTAGCACTTTTTTGGCTTCTTATTTTCAATAAAATTCCCGGTTTGAAAAAGACTTAACTCCGATGCGGCGCATACGCGCGAAATTACGGTAAGCATATTTTCGTATAAAATATATTTTCAATTATGAAAAATATCTTGCCGTTGAGTACAGTGACCATTTCTCAGCAATGTTCTCCAGTATTAATAGTTTTATAAATTCAATTAATGTATATTCTTAATTTCGATAATGTTACTTTTAACACCAAGAATTAATATCATTGAAATTCTTCTGCAGCACGAAAATACATTTAAAGCCAAAAGTTGTTTTCAAATTAAGAAAACTTTAAGTAAGATTTCTTAAATTAAGTGAGTTTTCTTGAAAAAGCCCAATTAATTTACAATAATTGTTTGCGATAAACAAGTTAGAAGTTTAGACGATACTACGGAACTTTTAATAAGATTTGAACAGAAATAATTATTTAATATTTAAGGAGGTAGGTTTTAAATTAGAAACGCGAACGCAAACAGGATAAAGTTACAAACGAAGAGAGTGAATTATTTAATAATATACTGACGTGTTGATCATTAACTTCTCTAAGTGTTTTAGATAGTAGACATATTAGTTTTTAATCTAAGGTATTGTTATCTTAGTTTTAAAAAAATACAAAGTTTTTTTTTGTATCCATAAAATTAAAATGGCACATAAAAAGCACTATTTTTAAAGAGTGATACATTAATATTTTTAAATAGTATTAACTTTTCTATTGACAAACATATTATTTAACGTTTTTAAACTATGCTTTTAACAAAGTTATCTTTATGACACTTATTAAAATCGGTAGACTATCAGGTACTAAGAGTCATTAACTTTTGTGGTCATTTTTTAGTTTAATTTAATTTTAGCGTGTCATTGTGATTATTTTAAAAAGAAGACACATTACGGTTTTCACCAACCGCGAAATGAATTTGACGAATTTATGCAAAAATGACAACATTTGAGCGAACTTATTAAAAAATATTTCAGATTTATGAATTAAAATAAATGCTTCGCTGATTCATTCCGCTTTCCATAGATTTGTGAAAAGGTTTAATCTTATCTTTAAGGAATATTAATTTGAAAATCAGTGTTGCTTCTTTAAATTTATTTGTTCTAAATATATGTCAAACATTTTATAGTTAAATGCAATGAGCCTAAATTTATTTTTGTTTAACCCCTTTGGTTCAATTAAAAATTAAAAATAAATGTACGATGTAAAGATTTATAGATGACAATATTTTGAAAGATAATTTGTTTCTATTTTACCATCAATTGATGAATAAATATTTAATATGTGATGTTATATTTTTTTAAAACTTTCTTGAAAAAGGTAATTTAATCAGGGTATTTTAACCCTTTGTTTTAAATTGAAAAAAATCTATTTTAAAGAAAAAAAAACACGTAAAACAATTCTACAAAATCACTATCATTGACTTTTCCGCTGCCGAGTGCTGCCGAAGCATTGCTCTCATTTGGAAAAAGAGTTTTACTATCAATGTGCATTCTTTCTTGTTCAGTGGTATGTGCACTGCGGACGAAGGATTTCTTTAAACCATACGTATTGCTTTTATAATGAAATTACATTAGCTACTCATTTGCATATGAATTTAGCAGTACAAAGCCATCTGGTGGTGAACGTTTTTTACGATAACAACGGCTGCATTATCTACATAGCATATATTTGAAGTTTCATTCGGATTCGTTCAGTAGAACTGGGCTTCCGAGTACCGTTAGTTTAATTTTAACCATACTCTATATATATGTAATAATAAAAAAAATTCGCCATTTTTCCTTAATTAATTTATTCCAAATTCTTACAATTCTAATTTTCCCCCTCTTTTAAAATATCTCTTAAATCTAATTTATATTTTTATTCCATAGCTTAATGAAAATATTCTTTTAATTATCATTCTAAAAATCTTAATCTGTTAAAAGCTACACGTATTTGTAAAAACCTTAATTTATTTCTTCTTTTGAAACATTCAAATTTTATTTCTTTAGAATGTCTCTTAATATCATTTTTATTTTTATTAAAATTATCATTCGACATCCCATAATCCATCGCGTCTTCCCGCTCAAGGCTTTTCACCTTTTTAATATACCGCGTATAAAGAAAGAGTTTTGACAATACGCCAGGTACACACCCTCTTGGCCTCATTTTTTTCAACCATTAACGAGCAAATCCCGCCTTTTCTGTCCCCTTGTTTCCCACCATACACAGCTGTCGTTGGGCTAACAATACGCGGTTCTGTAACCTTGAGCAGAGTCTTGTAATATTTATACCGTTGCACTGGCTTTGGAGAGAGATTTTTACACGAATTATTACTGTCAACTAGACCCGGTCACTATGGGGTCAAAATTCTTATGTCGTCGGTAGAGAATTTTTCAACAACGTAGCTTTGTTCCGTCACCTAAAGCATTAAATATCTTCAAGTTTTTGATGAGGTTTAGTGAAGTTGTTAACTCAACGCTTAATGCTAATAAACAGTAGTCTATTCAATGATGTTGTTACTGAGTGGGAAATTACCTGGATTATTCTATTTTGCCTTTTCTCCGGTTACGTGCGACTGCTTATATGGGCTATAATTTGTGATCTTCCGTCATCATCCAGCATGGAGCATCTTCAGTAACTAGTGGCGGTGGAATAATATGGCTATTATCTGGTGTAAAATTATGGAGATCGTGGCTGGCCTGTCAACGGTTGTGGAATCTAAAAAAATTCATCTCATATATATATTAGAATATATATATATATATATATATACAGGGTGTCTCAAAAGGTCGTTTACAAACTTAAAGTGCAGGTCTGTCATATCATGATGAACAAGATTTACATAGGAACTTGTGTTCGAAAATGCAAACTGCGACCGCTAGAGGGCGATGATCGCAGGTGTGGAGGGGAAGAAAGAAAGTATATCGAAAGAGGTATTAATATGACTTTTATTAAAGAACATGGTTTAATTTGCACAAGATGTTCAAAATTCATTCCATTCGCCGCAATGCATGCTTCACAACGTCGCCGCATGAATTCATGGACCCGTTCAAAATGGGAAAATCCGGCTGTGCGACCCGTTGTTGCAAATACCAGCGTGCGAATGCAACGCGTTGGGGATAATCGTCAACGTGCAATGCCTGTACTCTTTGTAAGTGGTAGGGGCGGTTCCTGTCCTCATGCAGTATGCGCATAATGCTGGAACAACGTACACTCAAGACCCGTTCGCTTGCTCGGAGACTTGTTTGCAGGTTCCTCCTGTCAAATTCCCGTAGCACGGTTTCCTCGACGGGCGTGCGTGTAGTGCGTTCTTGATAGATGTGGCTACGTACTTGGGAAGCTCCTGCTTCACGCAATCTGCGATGCAATTGTCCAAACAAAAGATGATTTAGGTGACGTCTGCTTGGGAAGCGCTGAAGGTTCATCCGTACCACCGCTCGGGCATTTCCATCCGCGGCGCCATACACGTAAAGCATATCGGCCAATTCTGCTTTACTAAACTGATTCATCTTTCTCCTGCAACGTCTTTGCCGGAAATGATTACGCTTTCCACTCTCCCGTAAGCCTGCGCTCCTCGCCTTCTAGCGGTCGCAGGATGCATTTTCGAACACAAGTTCCTATGTAAATCTTGTTTATCATGATATGACAGACCAGCATGTTAAGTTTGTAAACGACCTTTTGAGACACCCTGTATATATATATATATATATACATAATTTTAAGGCTCTATGAGAAATAAAATACAACATCTTCTAAACAGAAATTTTAAATTATCGTAATTTATTTTATCATTTATTCTAAAGTTGGTGTAACTAATTAAAAATGTCCTATCAAGTTAATAAATACATATTGTTAGAAAGAATTTGTTCTATACATCTTAACCGAATATTGCTTACGTAGACATACAGACAATAAAAATTTTCGTCAACTGTGTGTAGGAAATCTACGTTGACGTGATCCCATTATTTTAGATAACAACAGCAAATCAATGATTTGAAAGTCAGCTAAAGGATATTCTTATTCTCTTATTTAATAAAGTAAAGAACTTGATCCATATTAACGTATTTCTATTTATTATAGATTGTAAGTCATACAGATAATTTGAACTGGATAAGAATATTGTTTATTCCAGATACATTTACACAATTCATAAACTTTGAGATTATGCTGTCATGAGCTTGTTGTGCATTATTTATGCATGTATGTTGTGCATTATTTACGCAATATGATTTGTATAATAATGAGATAAATTTGGGGTAGATAAATTATACAGAATTACTTTCAAAAATATATTTTTAAAATTATTATTAAGTTAAATATTAGTATAAAACTGCAAACATTCAATGAAAAATTATGAATTTTCTATGCATTTTCTATGTTGTTCTTTCCTATCTTATACAAAAATGAATTGGAAAAATAAAATAAATTTATTTAAGGCAACAACGTGTAAACCGAATGTTAAGAAATAAAATTATCAATATGTTTTTTTTTAAATCATGCTATGATATGTGAAATGCTAGAATATGCATCAAATTTTCTAAAACGGAATATTTATAAACAATTACATTAGCATTAATTTCTGTTTACTGTTTTTTATTTTAAGTTTACAATCATTAAACAAAATAAAATTTGAAAAGCCTCATATTACATAAATATGACGAACATATTATAAACAAATTTACAAAAATATTCTAAATAATATGAAACATTTATTTTCTTAAATTTAGTCTTCTAAACGAAAAATATAGACTATATGTAAAACTGGAATATCTATAATAAAAGCAAGCAGAATAAAAGTGAAGTGAAGCAAAATAAAACATATACAGGGTGATTTTTTTTAAGTTGTGAAAGTAAAACACTATAACAAAAGAACCACTGATCCAAATGACCTGAAATTTCACCAGTATGATCCTAAAACAATGGGAATTTTTTAGGCCTGGTTAAAAAAAAAACCCTTAAAATCGCACCGACAGAGGGCGCTGTAAGGCAGCAGAAACATATAATATCGTCTGTGGGAGGAAAACAATGGACGGTACTTTGAGAAACCATATTCCGTAGGTTCTCTGTTGTCATTGGACCTTTTCTTAAATTATTAAGTGACCTAAATTCCTAACAGCATTATTCTGATAATACAGTTTCACTTCAACGCACAGTCCGTCAATGGCGCGGCCATTGCGAGGATTTCCGAAAAATAATGAACACGAGGTGTGTGTACTTCACGTTTTTACTGCCAATGTTCATGTGCCGGGGGCAATTTAGTCTACCGACTTTACTGCCTGTACTGCGCAATCTGTCGGTGCAATTTTAATTTTTTTTTAACCAAGCCTAAAAAAATCCTATTGCTTTGGGAGCATACTGGTGAAATTTTAGGTCATTTGGATCAGTGGCTCTTTTGTTGTAGGGTTTTACTTTCACAACTTTAAAAAAATCAGCCTTTATATATACAGGGTTGTTATAATTAAAGTTCGCCTATTCTTAAGGCTTTAGAGCCGGTTCTATTGCTCCAAACGAAACAAAATTTCACTAGTACGTAGCTGAAGAGATGCGCTCTGCGAAAATCGAAATAAAGTTAAAATTTTTGTTATTAGGTGGCGCTGTGACAATATTTAAGCCGATATTTGCAGATTCCTTTGTTTTGTAAAACACAAAATACAGGAAATTGTATTTCACAGTTGGTAAAAGTAAACTTTTTCAGATTCGTTATATCAATTTCGGTCAGTCCAGATGAAACACACAAAATTTCACCCAACGCGTGACAAAGATCACATTTTATTAAAATTTTCGACGAACGACGTCAAAGTGACGTCGCAACTTCGAAAACTTGAAATACCCTTCTAACTACCTGACGATTTAAAACTTGCAGACAAAGTGTGTCTGTGATTTCTTTGACACTGGAACAGTTGATTGTTTCTGAAAAGCATTTGAATCTACGCTTTGTGGAGAATGGTAACTTTGAAAGAAAATACACTTCTTGTAAAGTTATTTTATCAAAATAACAGCAACGCAGCTGCAGCTCTTCGAGAATTCCGGAAACTAAAAGATGTTAGACGTGGAACAATGTCGGATCGTAAAGTTCACAAAATGATTAAAAAGTCTGACGAAACAGGAAAACTCGAGATTCTTCCTGGCTTAGGACGAAAAATGGTAGACATTTCTAGCATTGAAGTTATTGCTACTGCTGCCGTGGATTTAGCAAGCCAGTCATCATTTGGTAATGTAAGTGTGCCAGCAGTTGCAAATGAAGTCGATATGCCGATTTCCACTGTGAGAAAAGTGATGCGTCAAATTTTTCGCTACTATTCATACAAGATTCAGCGGGTGCAACAACTAATACAGGGCGATACGAAAGTCGGCTATCATTTTCTCTACAGTTTCTTGCACGAATGAATGTGGACAATTCTTGACCCTGGAATATTCTACGGACTGATGAAGCGCATATTTATTTAAAGGGACAAGTGAACACACACGACTGTCGAATTTGGGCGAAAGAGAATCCTAATGTTGTCCAAGAAGTTCCATTGCATGCAGCTAAAGTGACGGTGTGGTACGATTTCACAGCTACGTTTATGATAGGGCCATATGTGTTTGAGGAACTAACATCCACAGGACCGATTACATGTTCCGTAAATGGGCGAAGGTATCTCAATATGTTGTCAAATTTTCTGATTCCCGAGCTGCAACAGCGAGGCTGCCTTCAAAATATCGTGTTTATGCAAGACGGTGCCCCACCGCACATTACTAGAGCAGTTTGGACTTTCTTAACAAGCCATTTTACAGAAGACCGCATCATAAGTCCTTATTTTCAAAGAGTCTGGCCACCACGATCGCCTGATCTAACACCATGCGATTTTTGGTTGTGGGGATTTTTGAAAGTTTCTGTATCTAAAGACAGATGTCATTCTCTGATCTGAAAGACAGTATTAGACTTCATATTCGCTCAATCTCACAGGACAGTTTACGCAATGCTGTAGAAAGCACAATTCTGAGAATGGAATGCGTTATTGAAAATGGTGGAGGATTCATTGAACATGCGTAATGTTATTCTTCGTTATTTCCTCGCTGCCGAGCGACATGTTTTATTTTTGTTGATGCAGATTACATCACATGAAATTATATTCATTTTTCTGTTTTGTTTGAAGTCATCGGTGAGGCTCTAGAGCTGTCTGATTAGGTGAACTTTAATTATAACAATTCGCAGTTCGTCGAAGTTTGTTGAAACTTTTAAATTTGTGTGCTTCATCTGGATTGACTGAAATTGATATAATGAATCTGCAAACATCGCCTTAAATATTGGCGCAGAGCCGCCTACTGACGAAATTGTAATTTTCGATTTTCGCAGGGCGCATCTCTTCAACTACGTACTAGTGAAATTTCCTTTCGTTTGGAGCCATAGAACCGGCTATAGGGCCTTCTGAATAGGCGAACATTAATTATAACAACCCTGTATATATATGTATATATTAAGTAACGTCGTAATGGTTGAGTATATGTAACATAGTAAGTATTACTTATTTCAACAAAATATTTTTCCTTAATTTAAACAAATTACGTGCCACGAAATACATAATTTACACAGAAAAGTATAATTATATTTATTTTGTTTTAATTATAAATTTAAAGGCATATATCAGAACACGTTTCACATGACTAAAAGACGCATTATAAAAGAAATATATTCTGAGCAATATTTTTTAACCGTTTTTTTGGTGACATAATGACAGCAAATTGTTCAGGCAAATAGTCTCTTTGGGAAATCCACGTAGACAGGATCCCATTAACTTAGTTTACAATGCTTGAGTAGTCAGTCTGCTTAAGGATTCTTATTTAGTAAAACAAATCCATACTCACTTATATATATTTCTTCTCGATTGATATAAAAGTCATTTTAACTCAATAGGGATAATGATTATTGCAGAAACATGTTTATTCCTAATATTATTCCAAAAAGTCTCTTAAATAAAAATATAATATTACGAAATTAAATGCAGTTTTTTTTTCACAAACTGCGTTGAATTATTTCCTGAAGTGTATGGATATGCATTTTATGATATTATATCGAACATTTTTGCGTTAATCGAACACACGTAATTTACTTTAAACATAAATATTTAAACTAATAATATGTTATATATTGGATTAATACTTTAAATTATCAAATGGAATGGAATATTTTCGTTATCTTCTTTTTCTTGCATTCTTTCTTCTTATATTCCCTGAGTATTGCCTGATAATCAAAATATAAATCACAAAAAATTGAAATTGTGGTATTAAAGAAGAATAATGAGTAAATTTATCGCTGTTATTATTTTTATTTACTGAATAAACCACCGCATAAACCAGACTTTTGAAACAAGAAAATTTATAAAATATTACAGGTGTCTGTTATACTCAGGATATAAAATGAATGAACAAAATTTAAGAAAACATCAACATAACAATTCATATTTCAATATTAATGAACAAAAAAAAGTGAATCTTGATTAGTTGAATGAATTGTAGTACGGCCCCAATCGCTTTGTGTAGATTACGATAGGCAGATAGACTTAACACCATCATAAATCTTAGCTTCACATCTGGTCAATTTTTTTATAAAATGAATGAATAAAATTTAAGAAAACATAATCATAACAATTCGTATTTCAATATTACTGAACATAAAAAAGTGAATCTTGATTAGTTGAATGAATTGGAGTATGGTTCCAATCACTTTGTGTAAGTTACGATAGACAGATAGACTTAACACCATCATAAATCTTAGCTTCACATCTGGTCATTTTTTTTCTTTTACATCTGTACATGTGCTCCTTTAATGATTTTAAATGAATTTTCATGCTATACCTTTCATCAAGTTTATTTTGAAAACAAGGGGGTGCGCATTATAGGGTGATTGTACATAAACACAGAAAGTTATAGTTTCAAATCGTAGCTGCGTGTTATGTACTGGATCATATTATATGACGGAATATGCGGCAAATTTAAAATTATTTTTACAGTCACTAAAAAAATGTTTCTTAATGAGAGAGTGAAATTAAAATGTTTAATACAGATGTTCTTAAATACATTCTTAATACCACAAACATTTGGAACACTTAAACTGAGGTTAATTAATTTTTAGCTCATTTTTCGTTATTTTTTTCCAGAAATTCCACGTAGACACGATCCAATTATCTCAGACAACAACATCAGATGAATGTATTTTTATTTTCTTCATTAGTGAAACACCCTTAATGAAGAGTTTAATCCACTTATAAATATTTTCTAGATTGTGACGTGAAATCACTTCAACTCAGAAATATTTATTTATTACTTGGATAAGAATGTTTTTTTCCGGAACCAGCAGGGATGCGCAAAACATTTTTTTTTTGTTAATTAGTTCCAATTCCATACCAGCAATTAGAAAAGTAACAGGTTATGTTTTATATATAGCACCTGTTGGAAAATTGTTGAATTTCGCAAATTTTATTTATGGAAACTTTTTACTATATAATATATTTTCGGACAGGCAATTCCATATATACAGGGTGATTCATAAAAGATGGGCAGAACTTTAAGGGGTTATAGTACACTTAAAGACAAATAATATTAAATAGGAGACTAAGGGTCCCAGACGTATTCCCAAGGAGATAGGGGGCATTAAAGTTTAGGGTCCGAAATTTCAAATGATTATAAAACATGGAAAAATTGGTCGATTCGTTTGCGGTTTTTGCAAAAAAATTTCTTTATGCCAGTATTTTCTTGAAATAAAATTTTAAAGTTCAATTTCAAAAAATGCCGATAGGGGGCGCTTTAGACTTTGGAGTAACAAACAACTATTTTTTAACGTTATTTTTTGTATTTCTTTAAATGATTTCGAAAGCTTAGACTTAAACTTAAATTTTGATCTAAAAATCTGAGTCCTAACGAGTAGTTAAGTAGCGTAAACTGAAATTTGAAATTTGAAACCCTTCTCCCCCCAGAACAAAAATCAGTTATTCCCGATCTTTGTGTCGTAGATTAGGCTCTAACTACTGCCGCGTTTTGCTAAAATTATTCTTTATGTCAGTATTTTCTTGAAAATAAATTTTAAAGAAAATTTTCAAAAAATTCCGATTGAGGGCGCTTTAGACTTTGGAGTAACGAACAACTATTTTATACCGTTATTTTTTGTGTCTCATTAAATGCTTTCTAAAGCTTAGACTTAAACTTAAATTTTCAGCTCAAAATCTGAATCGCTGAGCGTGGTTCAGTAGCGAGGGGAGGGGGTTCAAATTTCAACTTCTGAACATAGTTCAGTTTGCACTACTTAACCATGCCCAACGATTCTGTGCTGTGATACGAGGCAAAAATACAACTTTCGTCAAGGACTGCATAGTCGGAATTCACTCATAAAGGCACTGGCACAGTTGGAAACGTCGCTCATGCAAACGTTAAAGCTCCATTCCTGACGCTAGTCACCGGGTGAAGAAGGAAACAGAAAGTATGCAAATGTCAAATGGGGAAGAAGAAGAACACGTATGCAAAATTTCGACACGATTCAGGCATAAAAACCACTGAACGGTGAGTCAAGTGTAAGTCGCTGTAGTAATGAATCGGAAGATGGTGCCCTTCACGAATAAGGAAAAGGCTGAGATGCATTTAATTTACGGAGCGGCAGATGGAAATGGTGCAGAGGCACAACGAATGTACGGAGAGCGATTTCCTAACAGGCGGTTGCCTAACCGCAAAACTTTCGAGCGCTTGCACAGACAGTTGTGTGAGACGGGATCATTTCTCGCTTCCCGGTCGAATGCAGGTCGTGCAAAAAAGGACGAATCAGTAGTTGTTGCAGAAGCCATTCTGGATGTAGTAGCGGCGCAGCCAAGTACAAGTACACGAACAGTGGCTAGCCAGGTGGATACCTCACAGTCCACGACTTGGAGGGTACTGAAGGATGAACATTTGCTCCCGTTTCACGTGCAACGAGTCCACAAACTGTCTCCAGGGGATTATCCAAATCGTATTGAATTCGCCCGCTGGTTTCTGCAGCAGAACGCGCTAAATCCACATTTTGGACGAACTGTGCTTTTCACCGATGAATGTACCTTCACACGTGAAGGTACATTTAACACACACAATGCACATGTATGGGCGGATGTCAATCCACATGCTACGTATCCACATGCTCATCAGAGACGCTTTTCCATCAATGTTTGGGCAGGAATCCTCGGAGACCACCTAATCGGACCGTACCTTCTTCCTGAACGCCTCAACGGTAAAACATACCTCACATTTCTGCAACATGTGCTGCCAGACCTGTTAAACGTTGTTCCTCCACGCATCCGGCGGGTCATGTGGTTCCAGCACGATGGAGCGCCAGCCCATTACGTACGAGACGTCCGCAACTATCTGGACATCACATTTCCGAACAGATGGATTGGTCGAGGTGGTCCTGTTGCTTGGCCTGCTCGCTCGCCAGATCTTTCACCCCTCGATTTCTTTTTTTGGGGACGATTGAAGGCTCTTATGTATGAGACACCCATTGAATCCCCCGAGGAACTGGTCGCCAGACTTTCCGCCGCTGTAGGGGAAGTGCTCGAAAAGCCTGATGTTTTCGCGAATGTTCGCCGTTCCATTCGTCGCCGTTGTTCTGCGTGCATAACCTCTGGTGGTCACAATTTTGAACATTTATTGTGATTACATGTTAATAAATATGCTTTGGTAACATAATCCTAATTTGTGTCTTTTTACCTCGTATCACAGCACACAATGTGTGGACATGGTAAACTGAACTGTGCTCAGGAGTAGAAATTTCAAACCCCTCTCCCCAGAAACTTAACCACGTCTAACGATTCAGATTTTGGGCTGAAAATTTAAGTCTAAGCTTTAGAAAGCATTTAATGAGACACAAAAAATAACGGTATAAAATAGTTGTTCGTTACTCCAAAGTCTAAAGCGCCCTCTATCGGAATTTTTTGAAAATTTTCTTTAAAATTTATTTTCAAGAAAATACTGACATAAAGAATAATTTTAGCAAAACGCGGCAGTAGTTAGAGCCTAATCTACGACACAAAGATCGGGAATAACTGATTTTTGTTCTGGGGGGAGAAGGGTTTCAAATTTCAAATTTCAGTTTACGCTACTTAACTACTCGTTAGGACTCAGATTTTTAGATCAAAATTTAAGTTTAAGTCTAAGCTTTCGAAATCATTTAAAGAAATACAAAAAATAACGTTAAAAAATAGTTGTTTGTTACTCCAAAGTCTAAAGCGCCCCCTATCGGCATTTTTTGAAATTGAACTTTAAAATTTTATTTCAAGAAAATACTGGCATAAAGAAAATTTTTTGCAAAAACCGCAAACGAATCGACCAATTTTTCCATGTTTTATAATCATTTGAAATTTCGGACCCTAAACTTTAATGCCCCCTATCTCCTTGGGAATACGTCTGGGACCCTTAGTCTCCTATTTAATATTATTTGTCTTTAAGTATACTATAACCCCTTAAAGTTCTGCCCATCTTTTATGAATCACCCTGTATATGACGATTCTTTTAAATTTGAAGCGCATTCTATGAAATATGGGAAAATATTTTTGAATTATTTAACGTTTTTTAAATATTAAAACCTTAGAGAGATTTTAGCCGCGAACTGACTACGCAAAATTAAAATTTACGTGCTATCGAAACAAATTGTAGGAAATAATCATTTGTTGTATTTATTGCTTCTTAACATTAGAAAAGCGAAGACGGGTCACTTTAACCCGTACCAAATAAGTAGATGTTGATTCGCACCAGAAATTATTTCATAAAATAAGTTAAATATAGGCTAACCATAAACAACTTAAATAAATAAGTTACATAGTTTTAAATAAAATTTCTGGTGTGAAATATTTTTATAAAATTTGAGTAAAATATCCTGAAGTTCTGGTGTTAACAGTACTTTTAATAGGAGTTAGAGTTAAAGCAGCATTGAATTGTATTATCTTTATCTAATGAAAATTCCATATTCCATATTCAATGTTCTCGTATATACAGTCGTAAAAAAGGAAAAAAATAGAATATCCCATGATTTTTATCCCTAAATTATCGCAAAGAAATATAACATGTATCATCCGAAAGGACTTGTGTATACTTTCCGAACATCAATGGAAATACTCCACTGTACAACACAGATCAACAAATATTGCTATACCATATATAATTTAACTACAGTCTTTTTTTTCAGTAACAATTTTTTTTTTTTTGTCGTGGATCCTTTTATGAGACAAGATCTTCAATTTTTTTGCGTTATAGAGTGGGCCACCACAAATTCTTGATAGGTAATCTTCACCATATTTAATTATAAAATTTCTGTCATTGTTAAAACTTTTATTATAAAATAGTGATGGTTTGGTAACTAGCTGGCCATAGATTCGAAAAATTCGAATACTTATACCGTTGAAAAAAATATCTCTTCAAATGAGCTGCAAACATACACACCCGTGTTTTTGTCAAATGTCGTAGGGTGATAAAAACCATTTTACGGATAGAACATCTGTTTTTACTAAAGGTCCGTGTGCTATGGGCGGTGTGCACACTTCGACGTCTTTACACTTGCCCAGGTGTACATTATGAACTTCAGTCAATTCCATAAACTAAAGTTTCTATACTTAGTTATTTCCATTCAATCTGACTGTTTTTCATATATTTTCTCTATATTAATTTAGGCAAATAACTGTGCAATAGTAGGACATTTTCATATATTTAAATTGATACTTATTACACTCATAGCATAATGTTGATGGTTGGTAATTAGTTTTGGATAAATATAACCACAAATGCTGAAGAGAGAATAGCCCTCTTTCCTAAAAATTCGTTACATTTTCAGAAACAATATGTTTTTCAGAAAACATATTTAAAATTTAAAATTTTGAAATTATACCAATAATATGCAGTCAAATTTTTAAAACTCTCCAGATTTGTATATTGTACCTTCCGTAATCTCAATATTGTGGATTCATTTATTTCTTGATGGCATTGATATAACAGCTTTCAGTTAATTAAATACTCACTATACGTTTCACAGCTGAAAACGGCATAAACTACCGAAAGGGGCGAAGTTTTTTCTGTAATGTATGCAAAATGTATATAAAGTTACAATTGTTTACTAAGAAAAGTGATTATAAAATAGCATTCTATCTAAAGCAAGAATTGATTTCTGAGAAAGTGTACTTTTATATTCCTGAGAAACTTTCATTCCTTACATCAATGTATTCTTTTAAATATGCATTAACTGAATTTACGTATTAGTACAGAAAAACTATTAATCAATACAAGAAATGTATAATAATATTCATTAAATCGGATTTTTATATATAATGAAAATATATTATATATTTTCATTTAATGTATTTGTAAAATTTTATCTTAGAGAAAGTATGATGAATTATTTACTCACTAAATAAAATTTTACATAAAAAAAGTAATTCTTTTATTTTCGCGGATTACAACCAAAAAGTATTCTTACGTTTTTATAATACATATTCCTTTTAAATATCTTTAAAAAATATACAAACCTTTAATTAAATTTTGAAATTTTCAAGTAGATAATTTTCGTCAATATTTTCTTAAAATAACACAAGCAGTCGAATGATATCCATACTATTTCTCTATACTTTCTAAAATTTCATATCATTATACTCAGAGATATGTTGCTTATTACGTAATAATAGATAACGGCCACATAAACATTCATTAATATCCAATCATTTAGTTCGATGGCTTAATTACCTTTCGAAAACATATTTCGTAACATGTATTTGAAAGCTTCATATTTACGGATATGTGATATTAAATTCCATTTCCTTAACTCGTTTATTTAAAAGATATTATCACAGATAATTATATGGTGGTGGCATTTGATAAGTTTTATGTAGTTTAAATTTGTTTAAATTACAATATGATAGATGGAAATAATTATGATTTTGAAAGATTTTATTAAATTTGAAAGCCATGGGTTAAAAAGCGTATAGTATGTGTTATAAATGTAACGAAAAAGTCCTTGACTATTTAATTTAATTGTTATTCATTTGTTGGATATAGAAGGGAGAATTAATATTATTGAAAGATATTCCTTTAATTTTTTTTTAAAGCAGAAAAAATGGAGTTAATATTTTTCTTCGTTTAATTTTTAGCTATTTTTAATTGGTATACATAGATTTATGTTGTTTTAGAAGAATTTAGAGAACTTCTCTATTATCCCGTCGACAACATTTCATAACAAAGAACTATAACCAAACTGTAAGATTAAACGCCCAAAATGCTGTCCCATTTATTTGATTACAGAAGCATTATACGTGTTTGTTATGTCATCAAGTGGTTTTTAATTCCACATTTTCGTGTATTTTTCATTATGTTTTACTGATTTATTAGTAATTTCATTAATTAAAAGAATAGTTGTGTCCTTAAATTCTTATATTTTATTTATTTATTTATTTTTATATTCCAATGGCAACGTTTTTCCGTTTATTTGGCGTTACAGTTTGGCGATAGTTTTTTGTTCTGAAAAGTGGTCGACGGGATAATAGAGAAGAACCTAATTTAGTATTCTTTATGCCACGTAAAAGTGGATCTAATGCATACAGGAAATGATATTAAATACTAAGTAAAAACTTTAAGATTTTGTTTTCACACATTATATTAAAACAAGCAGATATAATACATTTTAATTATAATAGCATTTAAGAAAAATTTAAAATAACACATTTTAAAATCTGAATAATTTAATCAGAAATTATTAACGTTATTTTGATCAATAAATCTCCTTTGATTAAAAATGAGATTGATCATTATGTTCATCAATAAACTTCCTTTGATATAAAATGAAGTGGATCATTATGTTCTATTAATTAAAATAATAATAATAATAATTCCATTTAAATTAACTGAGGCATTTTCAAGCAATATATCCAAACATTTTTAGGTAATTGATTTTAATAAAATCAGATTTATTATTATTGAAATATGTTCTCTTTATATAAGTATGCTTTTTTTTTCTTCTTTACTGCTTAAAATAACTTTTCGAAATTTAGTTTAAAAAATTTTCTTAAATATTTCCAGAGAAATTAATATTTTGTAAAATTATAGCACTTTTTACCAAAATATGCCGTTTAGATAGTTTACATAGAAGGTTCATATTTCAGTCCGACAAATTAATTTTTTATAGTAGCGAACTACAACTAAAACAGCTTTTTGAAAATGTAGTTAACTAGAACTACATTTTCTTGTTTTAAAAAAGTAGCGATTTCAAAGTACTTTTCAAACGAGGTTGCTACTTGGCTACTTCCAGATTTTGTAATAGGGTGCAATATACGCTAGAAATTGAAGATACTGTTAAATAATAAAGCGACCACTCATGCCGGCTGGGGATACAGGGGGCATTCAAAAATTAAGAAATGTAAAATTCAAGAAAACGTTTTGTCTTTGTCTCCTAAATTTTAGCTTATACAAACATTACAAGTTTTGTAGTAAAATTAAGAAATATATTATAATCTAGAAAATTACAGAAAAAAAGTAAATCTGCACATGCGAAAAATTTATAAATATATAAATCTATTAATAAAACACTTATAAATTATTAAAAAAACACGGCGTAAAACATTAAAACATTAAAACGAGTAAATAGGCAAATGGACAAATGTTGCATGCAGGAAAATTAATTCCGTTGGTGGGTTCGTGCTGGATTTTAGCAGCAAGTGTCAGTGGAAAAAATCTGACTACATGCAATGTGTTTCTATATACTGCAGCTGAGATTCGCAAATTGTTGGGTAGAACAAATTTTGAACAAAAAAGGCAAGTTTCGACCACGTAATTTGCAGCCCTATTTTACCCCCCCCCCCCCCGTTAAAATTAGTGTCGTCGGTTCAAACTACTGTTTCTTTGTATCGCGCTACTCGATACGCTACACTTTTCAAAATGCGGTGCACTTCATTACAAACTACTGGAAAAAGTAGCGACTAGTGCAGTTTTACTACTTGTAGCGCGTTACTTCTCCGATCCCGGAATATAATTAAGGGAAATTAAATTATAAGTAATTACTAAGTAAAAACGTATTTTTATTTTTAATCTTTGAATATATATTAGTTAGTTTCGATTAAAATAGACTGTTTCAATAGCTAAAAAATTTTTGAATTATCCGTTTTTTTTAAGTTTTATTTTTTTAAGAAGAAAATCGAATTCGAATAATAAAGTAAAATGAAAACACGTCAATTTTATGATTATATATTTAATTATTTCTTTTTTTTTTGTTTCTATCACAAAGCTCATCTATTTAAGAAATAAAAAATATTTAATAATTGTTAAATATAAAACGTAAAAAAAAGTAAAATTTTGCTTGACTCTTTTATATTTTGAATGAAATTTTTATTTTATATGATATTTAATATTATATTTCATTATTTTCATTATGATATTTAATGATATTTAATATTAATTTTAGCAATTTAATTAGTCACACATTTCAATCTATATATATTCAAAATGCAAACCAGATTTTTTTGTTTGTTTGTTTATGCTCCCTGGTTCTTCTAAAGAACCAGTTTTAAAAATTATTATTCTTTAATTGAAAGCTATTTATTTATAGATAAAAACATTTGTAGAAAAGTTAAACAAAAAACTTGGTTTACCATTTCGTAATGAACTACATCTTATTACTGATTAATAAAAAAAATATATTTACTTTAACATTTTATAAGATAAACGCATTTGAATTAATCTGTATGCTTATATTAACATAGATATCATAGTACCACTAAAAATCTAGTAAAATTGTTTATTTCCTTTAAAACATATATTTAATGATTTTCTTTTACATTAAATCTCTCTGTATTATCTATGTAATGTAATTTATTGGGAATTGAATGGAATATTTACATTGTAACAGATAATTTCATTTTAATTAATTGAATTTTAATGATACAGAACTAATTGACATCAAATTTCCCCGTTTTTTTTTCTTTTTTTTTTAGTTCGGCATTTCATTCTTTAATGAAAATCGATTTCAAAAGAAGGAACACATGATCGTAAAGTTGAAATCAAACGACTCTTAGTTTAATTACTTGTTGAAAATATCCTGATTTCATAACACGAGTTTGAAGGTTGAAATCAAATTAATTTCTGTACTTTCAATAGAACTGTCTTATTTTTGTGTGCATGCTTTTTTTGAAGTTTTTTTTTTAGGTTATGTATAAGATAGACTTTTATTAATAGAGAAAATATGCAAAATATACAATTGCATAAAAATTTATATGTGTGAAATATTTTTGAATGCATTGCTAAAAAAATATCACAAAATGGTTATCGTTACTTTGATGCATTTTTAAAGTGATGTATAAGAGCTGAATGTACAGAAGTACTTAAAAGGAAGAAAAAGGTTTGTATTTTTAAAATTTGTTAAATTTCACATTTAATACATATTTTCTTCACTATTTTGTAAATATTCTTTACTATTTTACGTCTATATATTTTTTTTAATTTGATTAAATGTGAAGGTTACTAAAGATTTGTATTCATTTAAAATTAAACTGAATTTTGGTTTTTAATTAACGCTTATGTTGAGTGCTCATGATTAACGAGCAGGAAAGACCGAGCCATGCTCGGTCAAAATTAAATTAGAGTTCAAATTTGAGTTCAACCCATGACCAAAATGACCCACTAATTGAATTTTCTCAAACATGTGAACTAGTTCAACAGTCTTCTCGTGTCCAAAAACCATAGGATGCAAAATTTAGTGTAAATAGTCTGAGCAGTTTTTAAGATAAAATAGCTTGACCCCTAATGATCCATGACCAAAATGACCCACTAATTGAATTTTCTCGAACATGTGACCTAGCCCAACAGTCTTCTCGTGCCCGAAAACCATAGTATGCAAAATTTTGTGTAATTAGTCTGAACCGTTTTTAGGTACAATTAGCTTGACGATGTCCCAAAATAACTCAAAATGAGCCACTAATAGAATTTTCTCGAACATGTGACCTAGCCCAACAGTATTCTCGTGCCCGAAAACCATTGTATGCAAAATTTAGTGTAAATTGAGCCGCTTTTTAGATCTTGACCCACAATGACCCAGAAATGACCCACTAATGGAATTTTCACGGACATGTGACTTAGCCCAATGATTTTATCGTGCTCGAAACTCGTAGGACACAAAATTTAATCAAAATCGTTAGAGCCGTTTTTTAGATAAAATTAATTTGACCCGCGTTGACCCAAAAATGACCCCAAAAAACTAATCAAAAGTTCTCGAACATGTGACTCAGCCCAATAGTCTTCTCGTGCCCGAAAAGGGTCGGATACAAAATTTCATCAAAATTGTTTGAACCGTTTTTTAGATACAATTAGCTTGACCATGACCCAAAATGACCCACAATGACCCACTAATCGAATTTTCTCGCACATGTGACCTAGCCCAATCGTTTTCTGGTGCCCCAAAACGGTAGGATGCAAAATTTCGTCAAAATCGTTAGAGCCGTTTTTAAGATAAAATTTGTATAACCACACACACACACACCAGAATTGCTCCTATTAGAATATATGATATATTTTGTGTACTTTTAATCATTGGAAGTATGTTTTTATTATAAGCAATCTGAGTGATAATTGCCATTACAAATGTATTTTGAGTCTCTCGGTATATATAATATGGATAATGAACATAAAGGGGATATTTTCTAAAGTTAGATAAGTTATTTTCTAAAGAGCGCAATATATATAATCGTTTAAAAATGCAGTCCGACCATTAAATGAACAGTTAAGCACACAAAACAAATTGATAATATTTTAATAAACAGTACCTTTTGTTGTCGAACAGTGCAAATTTATGTGTCGGTATACAAATGATTAAAAAATAATAAAAGGAAGTTCATATTTCATTTGTTTGGGATGTCTGGGGTGTCTGGGGAGTCTTAATAAAAAACTATAAAAAAACCAAGTAAATGAACAGTTCTTATTCGTGAATAAACGAAAAATGTTCCAGTGAATGAACAGGCAACTATTTAAAACCACTTAAATTTCATACAATGTTATTTATTTTGAAACTTGTACAAATATTTTTAAAATAACTTATAACACGTTTTAATGGATTACGGGTTTTTTAAACAAAGCAGAATAATTAACTAGTGGAGAGTTTTTCAAACCTTATTATATTAAAATATTTACTAACTGTTCATTCACTGGGAGCTGCTCACGTAGTGGTTGGACCACCCTATAATCTCCAGTACAGAAAGTGATATTACATTTAAAAGTAATCATTCATTCCCATTCAGAAATGAATGACTTTAACTATAACTAGAGTCCATAAATTAACGGAAAAACACAGTATTCTAATTTTCTTACACAGGATTTAATTGTCAATGGTTAAAAAAAAAAAAAAAAAAAAAAAAAAAAAACGAGAAGTGAAGCAAATACATATTTCAATAATATCGCAGTACCGCAGTTTGTCAATATAACGCGAGTGTAACGTGTTCCAAATGGCCATAAATACAATAAACACTACTGTGATTAGTAACTCTCAGGTGATAATCACTTGATGGATTTACTTTGCAGTCACCCTTGATAGTGACAAGTCATGAGGCGACATCATTGCGATATCATTCGTAATAAAACAACGGTATGACTTATTCGCAGAGCACCAAATGTCGTTCATCTGATTATTTCTAATAAGACGAATAAGAAATATAACTTTTTGGAGACCTTAGTGCTGTGAAGCTTGTGACCATTTGTAAAGAAATATGGACTTCATATCGACGGGCTGTGTTATTAGGGTAATGCTTATTTATTTCAGTTTCTTTTAACTAACGACGTTTACTTTTAAGTGCGAAAATTACAATTTTGTGTTTTTCACATCATAACGGTTACGAGTATATTACATAACAATGTACATTGATTACGTCATGCATATATTGTGAACATATTCTGGTAACGTTGAATTTAAGAATGAAAATTAATTTCAGTCAATCATTTCTTTTATATTCGGTGTATAGAAAGTAAAAAAAGTAACTTTTAAATCGAAGTTTGGATTTTCCTTTCTATATTATGCAAAAACACAAACATACGGTGTCGGAGGTTATGAGTTATTTTTTACTCAAAATTAGCAATTATCGAGTGTAGTAATTTTATTGAACAGTACATTGTGGATCTAACAAACTACATTTTGAGTTAACTTTGAATCTGGAATATTACTTTCAAATTCATTTGACTACGGGGATATTGGATATGAAATCCACTATATAAATATTCATCAATTTTATGCGCAATTACAAAGGGATTTCTGAGGCTAATTTGAAAGAAATAAAATAAAATTAGTCATTTAATTAATTAAAAAATGGACTATACATTCTAAAGAATAAGAAAAGGCAAATGCTTTAGTGTGTAAGCACATTATCTTGTGAAAAAACCTTTAAAATATCATTACATTAATGAATGGAAGTTATATATATATTTTTTATATTTGATACTAATAATTATTATATTTCTGTCTGTCAGTAAAATAACTTTTATTCAACCAACAAATTTTTACTCTTATTTACAAAACTATACATTTCTAGAACAAAAGTTCACCGAGAGTAACAGAGAAAGCAGGAGATAAATAGTGTAACATGTGAGTATGTCCAATTGAATTTCTAAAATATACCGTGGACGAACGCAAATCGCAAATTAAATTTACTTACATTCTAAAATTTAATAATGTTTAAAGTTCAAATAAACATGAATGATTCAAACAAATATCAAAATGTATTGCAATCATTGAGTATTCTTCTAAAGTAATCGGATTATTTTCTTTTTACATATAAAGAGGAATCTAATCCAATTTCCTCATGCACCGAAGATTTCTGCACAGTAAACTCTTTTGTAAAGAAAGACACGGCTTCTATAAATTCTTGTATTTTTTATGTGCATTAAAATATTTGTAGATTACAAGAACTCGGTGAATTTTTCTAAAATTTTTCATATAACGTTATAGTTTTGATAAACAAAACAGTAAAATTAAAGTAATTTACTGAAATTATTACGTATTTATCAGTTTTTTACTAAAAAAATATTAAATAAAAAAAAAAAACACTTGTAATATGTGTTATTGAAATTTTACAATACATTTTGAGAAAAATACTATTTAATACATTACAAATTATTTGATTTTTATACAGAATTCGCAGATTAAGAACAGTTTGCTAATTCCTAAAGTTATCTTTCCAGAAGAGTAATGCACAGTTTTATGAATTTGTGTTATTTAAATAATGTGACAGTTACTATATTACAGAAAGCAGCATCATATTTTTGAAACCGCTTTTATTCCATATATAGGATATATGAGATGATTCAGATAACGAAACTGTTTGTCAGTGGAGGGGGGGGGTTGCTACAGTAACATTACACATTTCGCTACAATACCAATTGAATGGGAACCCGTTTACTCATGTTAATCAGACTCCAGGATTATGTCAGCAATTGACTTGTCATTTATTTCACATTGCAGTGGTTTGTGCGATGTTGCTATGGCATCGCCCTCTTCTCTTTAGATGCGACGGCTGAAGGCTGTTTCAGTTCCTGTGTCACCTAATCCAATTAAAAACAAAACCAATCCTTCCTCGCTATTATTCCTAATGGGTCATGCCCTACTGTGCTAAGTCCTGCTTTCTAGACCATGGGTCCTGAGGTACTATCCATCATGTCCTGGTCAGATGGTGAGTCTAACATGCGGAAACCTTCGTTTTCAGTTCCAAAGCAAGTGTGGTACTCATTCTATCGACCTCGAACGGATGAAAAGTTGAGTAAACATTCTATTGTATTTTTTAATCTACGATCGTCCATACGGTCATTTATTAACATAATAATTATCTGTACAGCTTATTAAAAGATTACATTAATTTATTTTAAAACACATCAAAGATAATAGATGGCGCTATATGTTATTAAGAATGGAAAAATGAGGAATTTTTCAACAGAGTGACTAGCGAGAAGAAACACAAAATTAGTATCTGAGGATGCCTCGGAACAAGAGGTGAAAATATTTTATAAAATTTTAAACATATTGACTAGTTTGAATGTTTTTTGAAAGTGTTTCTGAAGCTTTTAAATGTGTACACTGCTCTTTGAGGTGTTTTCAGAATAAATTAATGTCTGGCAGTACAGATAATTATTATATATTCCATTGAATTACATACACCAATCTCATTAAAGTTAAATTGGCTACAAAATGTGGCTCTTCCGCCCGCGCTATTGTTAGAAACTATCAGAATCACGCTTTTAATCAACTGTTGTAATTTCTGCACCGTTTGTGTCTGTCAACAATTTACTTTCTCCGTAGATTTGCGAACTTTAAAGGTTATCGGCTAAGTTATCCTAGAACGGATATACCGCGCATTTTCATTTGTTAGTAATGATATGTTTAAAGTAAATTAAGTTTTATAATACCAATAAAGGACTTTTTTCTCAGCACTTTCTGTTAAAATAATAGTGTGCAGTATACATAAAAGTAATATATATATATATATATATATATATATATATATACGTACATATATACATTTGTATATATTTCCTTGTGTGAAATTTTAATTAAAAAATTATAATTAGCAACACTCACGTTTTATGTCAATAATTGGCGTACAACACGTTTACGGAAGATTAACACAATATGTTAGTAATGAGATTTTTAAAGGAAAATTAGTTTTATTAAAACAATAACGGACTATTTTCTCAGTACTTTCTGTTAAAATACTAGTGTGTAGTATAAATAAAAGTAAAAAATAATATATATGTACATATACATTTGTATATATTTCCTTGTGTGAGATTTTAATTAGAAATTTATAACCGGCGTAACTCACGTCTTACGCCAATAATTGACATACAACAGGTTTACGGAAGATTAAAACGAAATAATGCTTCCAAAATTTATCCTATTCTTCTTTAAAAAGTACTCACGTTGACTTGGGCAAATTTGGGCAATTTATTGCAAATGAGGGGACCCTTCCAGTTTTTTCCTCGTTTTGTATATTTATGTATGTTAATGTAAATGTTATTTCACAGTAGTACTGTAAAAAACAAATGCGTATTGTTCATATTGTTCATATTGGTTTTAACAAAAATCATGTTTAAAAATCCTTTTTAAAACCAAAGAGATTCAGCAAATTGTGATACCTTTTTCAAGCATAATACATTTAAAATATATTTATACATTTTTCACAGTGTACAAAATTTAAATTCTGTAATGCTTAGAAGTTAATAAATTTACGTTAAAAGCGATATTGATTGACCAAATCGCTGCAACTGCCGATATTACGTCCTCATCAATAACGAACATGTTCTTGCTTTATAATACAGAAGTCGATTTTTGAACAGTACTGGAGAAAACGTATATTTATAAAATTAGTTTGAATATATCTATGATAATTTTTTGTGGGCATTTTTCCATTTAATATATTTTAAAATTCAATTTTTTTTACAAATATGCTTTTTTAATCGTATTGTGTACAGAAGATATTGAATATGTCTTCAGGTTAAATGTATATTTGTAAGTGTAATAAAATTTGTGGAAAATAGTAATGTTTTAGTAACACCACCAAATAATTTAATAAAACGTTTCTTTTTTATTTATCCTTCTTTTTTTACATATTGAAGCGATTGCAATATTTGCAAAAAAATACACAAAAAACTTTTATTTATTCATAATCTGAAACATATATAAACCAACAATACAAGTGTGAACCAACTATATTGAAATACTAAATGAAATTTTTAATATTTTCGTAATCTTAATTTATTATTTTTAATATATTTTTTTAAAGACTTCCATTTATATTTCATTAATTTACTAATCGTAATATGCTTAAAAGATACTATAAAAAGTTTTAATAAGTGTAGTTCTCGATATTTTAAGTTTTAATCAAAATTATCAATACTTATAAACATAAAAATACATTTTTTAATTATATGGTAGTTTAATCATTAAAAAAAAAAACTATGCGAAATCAGTGCATTATATAACAAAGCATACTGTAAGAATAAAATAAAGGGAGGATAATGTTGAATTTTGAATACATGTACTTTTCATTATGATGCATGCGTGCATTTTATTCTTTTAAAAAGCAATTTGGTACATATATGAATCATATAATATATAATGCTTTATAAAATTGAACCTTGATCATATTTTTTGCATGTCACGGTATCATCAAATGTCAATATTGCGTTAAGCGAAGTAGAAATATGAATCATCTTGGAATAGATATATATGTAATTTGAAAACGCAATTTTAGGAATCTATTCTCGCAAATTCGTGGTAAAGCACTCATCTGTATTCCATTTGGGTGTCTAATTTTGGAAAATGATGACATTTTATTGTCTAAAAAATTTTCTCTTCCATTTTGAAAATGTATTGGGTGAATTTTGATTACATATAGTGAGCATATTAAAAAGAGACTTTTTATCTTCTTATTGTCAATTTCGTTTATTTGATTTAAACGAAATTATGTCACTTTAACAGAATAAATGATAAAGCTTATGGAAAAATAGATGTATTGTAAATCGGAATAAAAACGGATTAAATTATTTGAATAGATCTCGTCTCCTTCCCTATTATATAAAATTTGATTTTATAAATATTTTTGCTTATTTATTTACAGCAAATCAATTGAGTTTATTCTAACGTAAAGGCTTATGTCGAATTTTAGATCTGTGTGTGCCTCATGAATACCATGTTTCAGAACTCACTAATTGTCCTATGATTCATGGTGTACGTATCAGGAATGACCCGTGAATGAAATCGTCCTATTAGGTTGATTTTTGGAGGGTATATTGGTGAGGTACCCATAATTAGGTGTACAGTTTTTAGTTATATTTTGTTCATTTGTTCGAAATTCTTTTTAGGTCATAATGCTTTCCTATGGGAATGCAGATTATTTTCAACTTTCATTTTTAACTGAAATGAAAATCGCATATTTCAATAATGGATTTAAACGTAAAATTACTAATGCAAATTTGTGATGTGGAGGTTTTAAATATTCCAATAACTTTTAAAATTTGCTTATACGTTCATTAGAATTTAGAAATTAATTGTTTAAATTATTGGAAAATATTTTGGATCTGTTCGGGAAATGTAAAAAATCTATTTTCATATTTTGTTTACAAATTTTGAAGTGCATTTCTTTTTACTTTGCTCTTTAATTTATTAGTTTTTTAGCAACCCTATTTCAAAGAATATCAAAATAATAAAATCCAAGTAACTGGTACTATTTTGCTGCAATATTTTATTATCAAAATAAAGTATTTTTGTATTCTATTGACATAATTGAAGAATTTATTTTAATAGAAGTTTATTTTTTTTCGCCTAAAAAGTTACATGAATAAGAAGTTTATAAGAATTTCAGAATATCATTGCATAAATCGTGTTTAATTTAACGCGCCTAATTTCTGAAACCTCCGAAGTATTTTATATGCCTAAAATTATGTATATAATATAAAAAAAATAAATTGCGGATTGTAAGATGCTAAATAATATGAAAAGTGAGATTAAAAAACAATGACTTTTTTTACTGACGTTGAGGCGCGTGATCTGCAGATTTACTAGTTTTTACACGTTAAACGTCAAGCAGAACTCACGGAACATGCCTCAGTGCCGCAGGGTTCTTTTTTAAATACATGGTAATAAATTATTAATAGTCCGTTTCATAGCACAATTTGTTTTCCAATGCAAATATGGATGGAACACTTGCAGTCACATTCGTGTGGTATGTTGCTTGGTAAATATTGCTGGCACACTATTCGTGTGTCATGGCAGTCGTTGTATTAAGTTGATATTAACCACTGTTGCTTTTACTGCAAACAACTATAAGGAAAGCAGGATATTTAATCTGCAAATAATTTCATAAGTTTGGAAAATCGCTAAGGCTAAAGTACATTTTATTTCAAAAGAATTTTCAATATCTTCAAGTAGATTTACTTATTTTAAAATAGTTAATTATTTATTTCAAAGCAAATGGCAAATATATTGCTAATTAATCTTCTACATCTAAGACACATTGCTTCTGTACTTTTGCTATTTCCTTATTTCAATTCATTTCAGAATATTTGTAGTAAATGTGGTGTTCATTGTTAAATACTTACAAATTAATGAATTTGTATAATTAGCACTAATATATAATACAAAATGTTAATAAACTACGTATTTTGTTAAACAAGTCTTATTAGTGATTCCAATGAATACATAAATAAATAAGAAAGCCTATTTTTAATGTTGGGCAAATCGTTCATTTTCATGAGATTAGGTTAATTAAAAAATCCTTTATTATATTTCTTTTAAATGCTAAATGATGTAAATTAACAACACAATAAATACACAGTTAAATAACTTTTATCAAGTTGTTTGACATGTTTTGGCTACCTCCGAGCCTTTTTAAAAAAACAAATGACAATATTCCATAATTGCATGGTCTTTCAAGTTATTATTTAAAATGCTATCATTTAATTTTCATGTACTTTTTTTTAATTACGCACGTTATATTTTATTTGTACTTGGTTGTTTATTTTATTTTTATATGCAATTATGGAATTTTCTCATTTGTTTTTGAAAATGGCTCATAGTGAGCCGAAACTTTTCAACAATCTAATAAACCTATTAAAACCTAATAACAACCAAATAAAAGTTATTTTACTGTGTATTTATTATGTTGTTAATTTACACCTTTTAGCATTTAAAAGAAATATATTATTACAAGGTGTTATAATTTATTATATTGTTAATCCTTTATTAATTAACCAAGGTAAACATGTGCAAAGTATTTTTACGGTTCATGTTATATTATATTATAAGAAATTTTTGAAATTTTGTTAAATTAAGAAAATATAAAGCAGATTTGACTTACTTGAGTTTAAAATATCCTCATGTCTCTACCACTGCTTAATTAGATGATAGAACTTTCATATGAAAATGAGATTTATCTTAAAGGGGACCAGAAAAGTTTGGAATAACGAAAATTGACTAAAGTTGAACAGGGATTAGGAAGCACATAAATTAGAGTATGATTTCTTTATGAATTTATTTATCTGTGTCTTATAGAAATGCAATATATTGGTCAAATTGTAAAACAAGAATAAAAAATCATTCGTGAAGCATAGATTGTGTAACATTGTCCATCATTTCCAAAAAAAATTACAAGACTTTACCGTCTAATAAAGTGAAAGATGTTATCTAAGTAAACAATTTCGGAAAACGCATAACATTAAAACATTTTAAAACGCAATTTCAGGAATTACCAGAACAACTGTGAAATATATCTGAATAATTTTGTGCAGCGCTGCATGTGATCTATAGATTTGTATATACTGCATAAATTGCTAAATTCTAGTTCAGCTAGGAAAAGCGTAGTACAGTTTTAAATTCCTCTTTGGAATTTCCATCAACAAACGGAAATGTACTCGAGAACTTTCGTTCTATCCTGTACATAATACATACAATTAATACACAAAAAAATGAGCTAAATTTTAAAATATCGTTCAGGAACTGAAAAACCCTTCCATCAATTATTGTTAACAAACAGTACCGAATTATTTTGTGTGTTCCTGTAAAGGAACCATAAGTCCACAATATAAGCAACTAGCATTCTATAGTGAATTACTTGTTGTGCACCTCAGTGATATATGCAAATTTCAATGTGTTTGAAATTGTGTAACATCATTAAAATAAACCGCAAATGATTTTCCCCCATAGAGCATAATTTAGCGGAATTCTTTTGAGTGTTCCTTGAGAATTGTAAGTGCTACGCGGTTCATTTTCAATACCAAGCATGCTACCGTAAACCTCAATAACATATATCAGTTGCGTGGCAATCGTAATATATTTACGCAAGTTACTTTACGGTTACACAGACAGACAGAGAGAAGGAAGACAGACAGACAAACCGAATTCATAAAGACTTTCCAATTTTTTTGGAAAATGTTAAAAATAATAAGAAAATTTCCAAAACTATAGGACAAAATTAATCTTCCAAAACCTGTTCCAGATATATTGTTACATTATTCTAGAAAATTGTTTTGTTTTTGATATTCACTACATTATATTTTTAACCAAGTTTGCAGAATTTATTATTTGTTTAGAATGACATGCAAA
The DNA here is from genome assembly GCA_963931845.1 of Maratus michaelseni. Lineage (NCBI taxonomy): Eukaryota > Metazoa > Arthropoda > Arachnida > Araneae > Salticidae > Maratus > Maratus michaelseni. The sequence goes on from OZ007589.1 coordinate 428,917,363, forward strand.
CCAATTAAAATACATTTATAATAGTATTTTTGGAGAAATAACTTTTTAAAATGTCTTTCTGTATTATTATTCCACTGTAAACGTAACGAATCTGACATAAATTTGTAAAATGATACACAATATGTTTCCACACAATGGTACACAAAATGTATAAAATAGTATATGTAGCATTTATCTTGTTTTACAGTGGCTAAAAAAGAATTTTAACACATTGCCGTCTATTGGCGATAATTATTTGAAGTGTGCTGCAATATATTATAATATTTGAAATAGAATTCATTTGTTTTTGTTTTTTTTCAGGTAAATACAACATTTTCCCAAAGAAAATGAGACTGTACATATTTATAAATATTTTGTTGGACCTTACAAGAAATTACGATATGCTGTCATCCATGAACATTAATTTCCTTTCCCTATACGATCAAGTCAAAAAGCTAGAACAAATATACAAAAGACAGTGTTCATAAACTTAAAAATATATACACAAAAATTAAGTCAGTATTCTTAGGTTTGTTTCAGGAATGAAATTATACACTGTCAAAACATATCTCGGAAAATACGAAAACATTACAGGAAGCAAGTTTCTAGAACTTCCATGTGATTGGAAGAGATCTTTATCTTAATTAATCCTTAGGTCGTTACGAACGCCATCAGCTGATCCAGCGTAATCTATCTCTTCACGCGTCTATCTCAATTTCAGAGTCCGCTTACCAACGTGAAAAATATCCACCATTAAATTTTAATAGAAATTTTTAATAGAAATTTATTTACGTAAAATCACTGTCATGAATTATATATATATATATATATATATATATATATATATTCATAAGTTTACCCTGCTGGTTATGGCGTTTTTCAAAGTTCCTTGAAAATGCAGTTCCAAAAAGAAGCCCAACTCTGGGGAGAAGAACTGAAAGACGAAAACCTAACGGCGCCCTAATATATAATTAAATTTAACTCTTTTCACTTGAGAATTTCAGGACTTTTTGAGATTAGGATAGCGAATATATTGTGTTTCAGATTAAAAAAGTACATAAAACATATACACAAATTAAAAACATATTTTACTTAAGCATCTGCACAGCACTGCAACAGCACCATCTGCTTGATCGCGGTCGACCTCTACCCAATGGTATCGGTGTCTTGCACGTTCGTGTTCACCTGCTATGTCGTCTTTCGCCCATAGCCGTTCAACGCTTCGTCCGTATGCAACGCCCTGATTTTTTTCATGGAGGGCTTTTTGAAGCTTATAAAGCGGTATGACAAATGTCTCAATGTACTTGGTACCTATGTGAAAAAATAAATTTATGTTTTATCTTTAATGTCTCATTACATTTTTTGTCTTTCATACACACTTCTGTCCACAGTCGCCAGGGGAAACTTATTTTTCGACTGCTCCTCGTACATGTAAAATAAAATTTCCAAACTTGACATGTTTCGGTTTCAAACTATATAAAACCATAATCATAAGCAAACAGATATCGTCAAAAATCAAACCCGAATGACACTGGACGATACAATATATACAAAATACAACACAACAAACACGCCATCTATAGTCAAACACAAAAAGTAAAAGAACAGAAAACAGTAAACATGAAATCAAGCCTGTATACTCAAATGCCTCCTTCTATTCAAATTAGCCCCACAATATTTATTTAATAGCTTTAACCATAAAGGCCATAGCTCTAACCATAGCTATAACCTTTATGGTTAGAGCTATTAAATAAATATTGTTGGGCTAATTTGAATAGAGGGAGGCATTTGAGTATACAGGCTTGATTTCATGTTTACTGTTTTCTGTTCTTTTACTTTTTGTGTTTAATTTTGGATGGCGTGTTTGTTGTGTTGTATTTTGTATATATTGTATCATCCAGTGTCATTCGGGATTGATTTCTGACGATGTATGTTTGCTTATGATTATGGTTTTATACTTTGAAACCGAAACATGTTAAGTTTGGAAATTTTATTTTACATGTATTTGACACCTTGCTTAATTAAAGATGTTTTTAATTTGTGTGTATGTTTTAGAAAATATGAAGTTTTATGTTTTAAATTTTGGAATAAAAAAACAGTTTTTAACGTACATAAAACATGCTTTTTATAAACAAAAAGCACTACAGTTCAGTTGCTGGAACAGCGGCAAAGATTGGACCGACGAAGTTTGACTAAAATGCAGCTTTAGAGTAACAGATCTCAGGAAAGTTTTCTGTTCCAATTTTCTTTTCTTTTCTTTTTTTTTTTTTTTTTGTGGACAATTATTAAATTTTAGCGGAATTGTTCTTTTTTTAACGAAATATAATCAACGGAAAATTACTTTCACTTATCTTTCTACTTATTTATTTATTTATTTTTTAAATAGATAGTGTAGTTATTTTTTAATGAAAATTACGTTACGTTTTGTGATTTTTATTGATACAAAACTGACATTATCAGACATTCCACAGAAAAATCACAGAATATAGCATAATACTTTTTAGATAGATGCAAGTTGCATACATTGGTTATTTTATGTTTAAAAAGTAAATCGAATCATTTTCTTCATTTCATTATACAAATATTCATACTAAATTGCTTATTAGGAAAATTAGGTAAATTACACTATTGTTTTAATGAGAATAAAAGAAAAAGACTTCACTTTCGAAAATTTTAATAAAGCAGAACAAATTAATTTACTAAATTCAAAAGGCTTCATTATTCATACATAATGCATCATACAAATTTTAAAACAAAATAGATTGAACCTTTTTCTCTAACAAAAAAACTAAGCAGAACAATTTGGATAAAGTTTTTCTTTCTCGTTTCTAAATTTTGACGGACATTGCATAAACAAATGCTAGTGAAATTTTCAAACTTTAATTAAGTTGCTTACTTTTGTTAAAAAAAAATATTCTAAGCCAATCAAGAAGTTCCAAAATTTGCGAATTTGAAAAATTAAAATGCCCTCTTTCCTTGCAATATATTAAAATTTTAGCGATAAGGTATTTTAAAAGTAATGAAGGAATAGCCTCATAAAAATTCAATATTTTTAAACCGTGAATTACATAGTTAATATTTTTAATGAAACACATCACTTTATTAAGTTATTTACTTTAAGAAATATGTAAACTTTTCTAAATACATGTAATTTTATCTTAAACAAAATTTTGCACAGTCAATTTACGTAAGATTGTTTCGAAAATTTTTTTAGATGATTTCGAAGACGTTTCTAATTTGTGAGGTAAAAAAGTAATTTTTGTGTAACTGAAACATACGGGTACGAAAAAAAACATTTAATTTACTTTCTGAAGATTTTAATAATAGTTGTTAATCACTGATTACAATTTTCCTTAAACAATATTTTCTTTTTATATATTGTAATAATAACATGCAAAAGTAATTTACAAATATTTATTAGAATAAAATATTGACGTTATATTCTGATAGAGTTTTGAATTTATTTTTATATAGAAGATACCATCAAACATAAATTAGGTATATGGAAATACTGTTACTTTTTTTAACATCCAATGTCTTTAAACATAGAAAATGAATATATATAACGTCTTGAAATAACGCAGGAAGAATTTTAATTAATATAAAAACAGAGGAAATTGAATTTTCCCAGTGTTTATGCTGCTTCAAAGGTCATTAAATGTATCTTGATATACAAAATGTTTTAGGAGGTTATTTAAAAAAAATCTTTTTGCAGTACGATTACAGAGAATATACGGAACACAAATATTATATTTAGTTTCAAAATGTAAGTTATGAATTAACGGTTATATTATTTTCGTCAAGTGCTGTTGTTGAATAAATGTATGAGTATATTTTAGACAGCGATTACAAACGGTATCAAAAAACATTTATAAACTCATAACAAATTGTCTAACAATTATTAATTATTAGTTAAGGTAACACACATTAAATATTCAAAAGCATTTATCGTGAATCTGTATAAGGATAATAGCTAGAATATTCGAATTTTACTTTCAATAATGCTCATATTCAAATTATACTCGGAATCTTAAATAATATAAGTTTTCTCCATTAAATAAAATATTTCTTTTTGCATTTTAAACACGCATAATTTTGTTTGATATATGTTCATTCCATATGAATTAGCCTAGAAGTTTTTGATGGACTCCCTCCCATTTTGATGTAATACCAACAGGAGATACATAAAGATCTAAGATTGACATCTTCAAACTGTCAGAGTCAGAAGTAGCATAGTTGAGGAACCAGGGGTCCTTTTATAATCTTCACTATTTTCTGTCGCAGGAAAACGATCAAACACCAAGTTGGTAATCTTATTGCTCATGATAAAAGAATCCTTACTTATTGCGAATATGTCATCCCGTACATGTTTTTGTGCTGTAAAACATACTTGCAGTATTACATATCAGAAACAAATACATGAATCATTATTTGGTCTAAAATTAGACCTTACGGCCTGTCGCAATGAATTTTCACTTAATTTAACAAGCCGTAATTACAAAACAAATTACTTTAAAAGTTTGTCGCTTTACCAATTTATCATTTATATCTTATAGAGCTCCTTAATTTTTTTCACTCTTGCTTAAATAATCATTAATTTATTCATCTTTGAAATCCCTCCAAAAAAACATAAATTCAACCCCATTTTCGGGAACATATATCTCTAGAGCTAAGATTATGATTTGAATACCGTTTGTACCACTGGAACAAACACTCCTTAATTTACAAAAGAAATTTTCTTTGATATTGTGACTCTTCCATGTAATATAAATTAAACAAGTTTCAAAACTCCTAATTTGTGTGAGATTCGTAATTATATCTGCCATAGAAATTTATGCTAAAATTGTCTCTGGAAATTGGAAACATTAACCACACTGCTGTAAAAAAAAATAAAAATAAATAAATGAAATAAGTGGCTCCATTCCATGCCAACTGTCCTAAGGAATCCTTGTTGGGTGCAAAGTAATGTCCCGGTACACTTACATATCCATTAAACTGATAATGATATAATTGTTGATACCTGTATTAAAATTAGGATGTGCTGTCATATGTGAGAGGCTCCGGTGACCTCTAGTAGCGAAATTCGGAAAATTGTCTACTCGATCTCGAAATATGTAAGAGATAGTGAAAGAATGTCAGTTATAAAAGTGTAAAGTATATTCGATTTAGTATAAAAGGACGTAACTTTATTAAAAGCACTCAAATATTAGTTTTTATCTGCTGGTGATTGGTTGATAAACATTAACGAAGAAAAAGTGCTCTTGTTAAATAAGGTGTGTTATTGCCAGTGATACAAACGGTAATGAAATCGGAAGTGTCCCTTTTGAGGTATAGGCTCCTAAAAATGAGGTTAATTTTATGATTTTTTAGAGGGATTCCAAAGATTGATAAATTGTTGATTATTTAAGCAAGAGAGAAGTAAGCCATATTCATAAATAATAAATTGGTAGAATGACAAATATTTAAAGAATTTGATCGGTTTTCACAGCTTGTTAATTTAAGGGTAAAATTCCTCTCGGCAGGCCGTATGGTCTAATTTCAGACCAAATAATGATGAATGTATTGATTTCTAATCTGTAATACCCCACTTACATTTTGCAGCACAAAACGTTGTACTAGATCACACGTATGCAATAATGTTTCTTGTGTGATGAAGAATAAGAAGATAAACTTCGTGATTTGATCATTTTCCTCCGATTGTGAAATCGTGAACTTTACAGAAGGAACCTTTATAACCCAACTATCATACTCGTACTCTGGCAATTTGAAGATGTCCATCTTAAACCTACATGTATGTCCTTTTACGATTGAATCAAAATTAAGGGAGTAGATCAGTTACCATATCTAAATGTAGGCTGATTGACATGTAATGATTCTATACATTAACTTTGTTTCTAATATTAATCTTTATTATGCGTATATATTTGTACATACATACATTGTGTGAAGTGTGACTTTTTTGTAATTAACGAAACGTATAATCCTCCTTTTTATGACTGCTGTTGATTTATGTAATTGATTTGCTTTTATTATACATTAAAAAATACAGATGAGATGATGATGCATTCGTGTTATTTTGCATTTATAATAATTTATTATGGAAATTCTCATGTAAAACCTTGTGTCAATTATGTAAAGAAAAGTCTTACCTATATTTTATTTTAAAATATTTTCTGTATTTGTGCTGTCTACGTTTTTTCGTAACGTATTTTAATGGAATTATCAAAACTCTGTATCGATAACATATATTAGTTTATGAATCATTTTTTTCTTTCCATGTGACAGTACGTGGAATTAACTGATGATTTATAAACAAAATATTATACTTTTAAAAACATATAATACTCGATTATTTACCCCAGTTTCAAAACTAATGATTATTTTTATTAGTTTCACTTTAAAAATGCATTTTACCAGTTCCAAACTATAATACGGTGTAAAGCGGATAGTGTTCCAGTTACGTTCCTTTTTTTATAACTGATCATAAACCAGTCATCTGTTTTCAAAATTTAAAAAAAAATTAAAATTATAAAAATTTTAGTTGACTGCAAATGTCCCAATTTTAACCGTTTATGGCACTGTTGGAAAATATTTATATATATATAATATTTACTTTGATGAAATCGTAAAGTTTTGATGCAAATTTATTCATAAAGAGAAAACTTAACAAGTGGATAAGTGTGATCGAAGACCGCTCAAAGGGTTTCGTTTAATATTCCTTTCAAAACACTTTATCCTTTCTTTTATAAATTCAAATAAATTTCATTTAGCTACTAAAAAAAGAAAAAAAACGTCATGTTTTTTATAAAGTATAAATTTACCGATCTATTTTTTCGTTTTTTCGAATATCTTAACCAGCCCGATAGCGGGTGAAGTCCGCTATTATATTCTGTCATAATAATATCCGTCATGCGTACTATATGTGATATTTAAAAAAATAATTTCAAAATTAAACAAATTGTACACCTTCAAAATTTTAAAATATGCGATTATTTCCATAATCGGATTTTTTTCATGATTCAATATGTTCCTCAAACTAATATATTTACTATTATCTATTACTCCTATTGATACTCGCTTTTTATTATTCTCAAACATTTGAAAATTCTTTAAACTTCCAATATGACGTCAGATTTTCTTTTTAATTCTCTAATGACGTGATATTAATCTGCTTTGTGTACATACACATACTCATACTTCTTGTATTATTGAGAAATCTTTGACATTTTCCGTTTTATAACCACTATCACGTCAATCTTTTTTATTTCATATTTATCTTTTTTCAATTGTTGAAACTTTTTATTTCATTTTCATTTTTCACGTGGAAATCGTCTGATAGAAATTTTATTATTATGGAAAGAATTTCATCGTGGATTTTTAATTTCTGGCATCTGCTATAACGAAAAATGATTAAATTTAATAGGAAAAGGCTGTTAGAAATTTGGTTTTTTATCTCTATTTATTAAAATAATACGAATTTTTCAAATTTTAATATTTTGAGCTCATTATAGCTGGTATTCAGCTATATACACAAAGTTTCAACTCTTTAAGTTATATACTTTTTGAGAATGGCTCTGTGACAGACAGACAACAAAGCGGGAGTAATAGGGTTTCGTGAAATGAACGAAACCCTAAAAATGGAGAAAAAAAGTAGAATACTCTAATAACTTGGGAAAATTTATCTCTTGTTTTGTTCTGGATTGAAAAATATATTATGGAAATGAGTATTTTATTATTTAAAATATAAAAAATATATTTCGAAAATTTCCCTGATAAAAGACAATACAGGAAGTAAATCAAAAAATTACGCCGTTCTGAAAATAGAGTTAATATGCTACAGAGCGCATTATTAGCTAGATAAATATAGATTTGCGGGAAATGAAAAAGGAAAAATATAAAGAGCAAAGATATATCAGGACAGTCCATTTCCTCTTTTATATTTCTGTATAAAAGAGCGATGTAGTTTTCAAACAGTAGATCAAAGGTCGAGGGATGAGGAGAGGAAATAAATGTCAAAGATAAATTGCTAGCAGCGTAGGAGCTTTTCTAAATGTAAGTAAATTGGATATATATGAGGCTAATCTATAAAAACAAAGAATTAAATTCCAGTATAGTATTTTAAACATTTTGTGTAATAGTTTGCAGAAAAATTATAATATCACATGCAATAGTTTATTTTCGTATAAAATATTTGTTTGAATATTTTCGAAAACTCAAATTTATAAATTCAAATGTACACATTAATTACATTCGAACCACCTCTGTACACGAACAATTTCATACACACGAACTAACATATATGTTTATACTCGTATATATCATAAATATTTCAATCATTATCTTTCTTACAAAAAAAAAAAAAAAAAAAAAAAGAACTACAAAGAAAAATTCTTTAGTAGAAAAGTTACAGAAATATAGCTTACACTTTACGAAAAGAACTGTTAAGATTTTGCTGTTGCTAATGTTATCAATATAGATCGGTTTCCATTAAACTAAAAAGTTACGTTGCACAATGTATAAAAAGAAAAAAAAATAAGTCTTTAAAATATAATTTTTTTAAAGTATATAGTTTACGATAAGTCCAAAATAATTCCATACATTGCTGATTATTCTAATTCCATACTCTAATATGTTGATCGTAAATTATTTAGTTTTATTTAATGCATTATAAAGACATCATAAGCCATTTTCGCATTACGATACGGAATTTGGAATATATTTGTTTCATCTTTATAATATGACATGTACAATCCATAATCTGCAAAACATAAAAGAATTTTTTATATAACAGTAAAGTAAAATAATACATTTTGAGACATTTATATAATAATCAAATTATTTTTTATTAAATTTTGTAAATTAAATATCTTTCATTGCAGTATTTGTAAAGTTAAATCAGAATGTTTAACAAATATGATTTAATGAAATGAATTTTATTTGAGTCCATACTAACTTCTTTTGATAGTAACTTGGTATTTGACTTTTTAAGATAGCTTAATTCTCTTTTGATAAAATGAAGTCAGCAGATTTTGAAAATTATGTTTTACGAAGTGTTTAATTAGAGAATGCAAAAATGTTGTCTACAAAATATCATATGCAAGAACAAATATTATTTTATTTAGGTATTGTGAAATGCCTTTTCAAATGAACAAATATTAAGTACTAGTAAAGACTTTACTAGATGTTGTTTTTGATAACTGAAGTAAAATTATATATTTTTTCAAATTTCTGAAATTTTAAACAACATTCTTGAAAATGCATTGCTGTTTCTTTCAAGTTTAAAAAGCACACGATGGATATTGATACAATTCGTTTTTTTATAACACTGTTAACGTAAAAAAAAAAAAAAAAAAAAAAAAAAAAAAAAAAAAAAAAAACTTTATCTGGAACAGGAAGTACATGTGAGATTTACATCATAGGTTTTTTCATTAATGCCGTTCTCTCACGTAACGTGCTCAATTTAACTATAATTATATTCCATTTCAAGAAATTTCTAATGCAAAGCATGAGACAAGAATTTCAGACAGATTTTATATTATTACAATTTAAGAATTTTAGTTAAATCTGGATAATATTTACAAAGTAATGCTTCATTAATTCGTGAATTGAATTCGTGAATTGTGCGACCGTCAAACGATCATATATACAAATACCAGTGATGGTGTGGAAGGATATGAAGCCCCCACGATAAAAACTGAAGTTCAATAATACCAATTAATATAACAATATCAAGAAGAATTAAAATAATAATTATAAATATGAAATAGTAATATGCCCAACAACATTTGCACATGTGTGTATTCCAGAGATGTATACAATATAGCTGAAAAAAAAACATCTCTTCAAGTAACGTAGTGCTATTCTAATCTCAAAGTTCGCATGTATGCCGTTAATCTCGAAATTTTAAAATAAATTTGTGAAATATAATGCACGAAGAATACGCGTAAACACATAGCACTCCATTCTTTGAATTGTGTGCAATAATTCAATATGGCAACGTATTGATTATGAATGTAAATACTTGTCTACACAGAACTGTTGCATTATTTTTTTAAATACAATGTGATAACTAATTAACATTCCATGCTTTGCGATAAAATAATATATATTTATGTATTTTTTTAATTTAATGAATACAGATGTTTTGGAATTTTTTTTTGTTTCCTCGATGTACGTAATAAAAGCATATTTTCAACTGGAATAAATTTTCAATTATGAAAAATATCTTGTCGTTTCGTACAACGATCATTTCTCAGAAATGTTCTCTGATTTTATATTGTTTTATCAATTCAAATAATGTACATTCTCAATTTCGATAATGTTACTTTTAACACCAATGATTAATATCATTGAAAATCTTCTACAGCACGAAAATACATTTAAAGCCAAAAGTTGTTTTCAAATTATGAAAACTTTTCCTTCAATTAAGTGAGTTTTCTTCAAAAAGCCCAATTTATTTGCAATAAATTGTTTGCGATAAACAAGTTAGCAGTTTAGACGATAAAACTAAACTCTTAAAAAGATCTGAACGAAAATAATTATTTAACATTTAAGAAAATAGGGTTTAATTACTAACTCGAACGCAAAATGTATAAACTTACAAACAAAGAGAAGAAATTATTTTAAATATACTAACATGTTGACCATTAACTTCTCTAAGTGTTTTAGTTAGTAGATATATTTTATTTTATAATTTGAGGTAATTATCTTAGTTTAAAAAAAAAGAGAAATCATATTTTTTTCTATCCATGCAATTAAACTAGCACATATAAAGCACTCTTTTTAAAGAGTGATATACTAATATTTTTAAACGGCATGAACTTTGCTATTAAAAAAATATATTATATAACGTTTTTAAATCGTGCTTTTAACAAAGTTATCTTTCAGGCGCATTTTAAAATCGGTAGACGATCAGGATCTAAAATTATTTTTATTGTCATTTAATTTTGTGCATGTCATTGGGATTTTTTTAAAAAGAAGACACATTGCAGTATTTAAAAACCGTGAAGGGAATTTGTAACAGCCATGTCGCTGTTAGTGATAGTGAACCAAGCATGTCATTCGTAAGAGAGAGCACAAGATGTGAAATTCAAAGTCAAATTTATTGACTTATATACTTAAAATGCTTTAAAAATTTAATTGGGCAAGGATTTTGAGAAAGACACCGCTAAAGAAATCCAAAAGAATTCAGCTTCCCCGAACTTCAAACAGCAAAATACAATTTCAAATATTAAGTATAAAGAACTTGAAACGTAACTTACAACTTTGAAGAAAACAGCCAGTCAGGATGTCTTCAGCCAAAATCCAATCTCCATGAGGCAAGCTTAGTCGAAAAATGATTTTAAGATGTCCGCGTACGCTGTTACTGAACGTGGACCACCAACGTAACTGAACGTGGACGTACACTTCGTGAACACCAAAGTAACTTCATTTAATTAGCAGGAAATATCGTAGTAAAACGCTTACCAACTGCTATTATCTTTCGCAACTTCGGAGAGATGAGCACAATAGCCAGATATCACATGAACTCTCAAGGAGGAGAAACTCGACCAAAGTTCCAATTTTCCTACGCATGCCAATACTTAAATACTAGCACATCGATTGACCAGACGTAGAAAAGACGCATAAATATCGATGAAAATCAGAAACTCACAAGTTATAAGGTTTTCACACTCATTCGTCGAAAATTAAAGAAAGATAATTTTCATCGCTTTTTCGCCCATGGACCATTCGTAGACAAAATCTACGTTCACAATCAAACATCAGCTCTATGTACAAGAGTTGGATTAAATGTTGAGAAGTAATGTCTACATTTCTACAAAGGTAGACATTCAATATTTAGAGAACAATAACAACATGTAAAATATGCTGATCAATTTTCTATGTTTAAAGGTAAGATCATAAGAAGCATATGTACCGGAAATTTTTTTTAAAGAATATATAATAATACCTCATTTCAATTTAGTCTAAACTTTACTAGGAATCTAAGCCAAACATTTTCGAAATACATTAATGTGCATATCAAAGTTTTTTTCTTTCTGTTTACTTGCATCTAACTTGACGTAAGTACGACGTTAAACACCAGACACGGAAATAATAAGCATAATTTTTTACCTAAATCGGAAAAAAGTCTGAATTATATAAGAGCGGTTTCTCTCTGTACGGTCAAGCGAATTCTGCATATCATAATAGCGTGTAGGGGGAAATGACGTGAGAATATATCCAATATGAAACGGGTAAATTAGATAACACTGTATAATTCAGAAGTTTCAAACAAACGATTTTAATTACACAGGTTGGATAAAATTAATCTGCATGTACTCAGAGGCTCATAGCTCCCGTTCTGCCGAACGGATGCGAAAGAAACTTGAAATGTATACTATCTAGATCATGTGGTCGAAGGTTTACGTTTAAAAAATGCCAACAGGTGGTGCTTTAACGACGTAAAGATAAAAATAAAAAATAAAAAATAAAAAAATAACGGTGTATTTTATTTAATTTGACACCGGTATGCTCTATGTGCGTACACTGTCGGCAAGCAAAATGCTAAAAGTGTACCACCGCTTTATCAACGACCGCAAGCAATATATCAGTATGAATGAGGTATATATGGCGTACGATACTGGCTTTCAAGTCCACTTCATTGTTTACATGTCCTTGATAAACACGATATTTGAGAAACCTAACAGCTAGAAGTCATAAGGGTTTAGATCTGGTGACTTTGCTGGCCAGGCAAACGGTGAAAGTATGCGAGATAATACGTTTATCAGGGAAGTTAGCTTGAATCACATATTTTACACGTGTCACCGTATGAGCAGCTGCTCTCTCTTGCATGAACATTGTGGTGGCCTCTTTGCCTTAACGCCGGGTCAAAATGATTGTATAGGTATCTGCTGTATCGGTCACGTATTAATGTACACCTAACCGACCAGTCCATTGTGACTTCTCGAAGAAGTACGGGTCCAAAATGAAATTCGCCGTGAATCCACACCATGGCGTAATGTATGGAGAACGTAGCGGCTGTTGTTGCATGGCATGAGGATTGGTGGAATCCGATATGCTGCAGTTCTGTGTATTCACAGCACCATCTAAGTAAAAAGGAGCCTCGACTGCTTATATAGGCGATGACAATAGTAATCCGCTTGCATCCTCGCTAGAAAACGCAGAGTGACTTTGCGGTTTCAACTGTTGCACGAAGTGCATCTTGTAAGGGTAGAGCTTCAGAATTTTGCGTAAAATCATGCGTACGGTTGTCCACGGAATATCGAGTAATCGTGCTATTGAGTGCCCACCTACAGTAGCATTTGAAGAACTTGCATATGCTTCAGCTGTTGCAATTGCAAATTCCTCCACAATAGCCAGCTCAGATTCCCGTCGTCTTCTTCCCGGTGCAACCCCCAGAGAACCAGTTACTTTAAACTCACGAATCATGACTCGACCTGAATTTAAGGACATGGGTCCTCTACTTATGTTTTTTATCCGCCGATAAGTACGGAATGCTGCCGAAGCATTGCTCTCATTTTTAAATAAAGTTTTACAATCAATGCGCGTTCATTCTTGTTCAGCGGAATGTTCACTGTGGACGAATGATTTCTTTGAACCATACGTATTGCTTTTATAGCGAAATTACATTAGCTACGCATGTGCATATGATTTTAGCAACACAGCGACATCTGTTGGCGAACATTTTCTTTACGAAAACCTTGTACGTACATACATATATTTGTACATATCTAGATATATTTAATACATATCTATATAACATAAATTTCAAGTTTCATTCGGATACATTCAGTAGAACTATAGTTATGAGCCTCCCATTACCGTTCCACAGTGGGGTATTTGATGCAAAATCCTGGCAGAGAAGGCAGAAATTAAAATTTGCTCAACAATTGTAAAAAAAAAAATATTGTATAAAAGTTGAATAACTGGTGCATCCATCTTTGTGTATTTCAGAAGTATGAGTCATACCCTGGGGCTCCTAGCCTCAGTTAAAGTGAAAATTTCATTGTGAGAAGATGCTGTTTTCTGTTATGCTTAGCTATTTTATTGAGTTTAAATGTATACTTTGGCATGTCCAATTAAATAATTTTACTTTTCATATAATAAAGAAAATAATTGAAAATGGGTTAATATTAAGCCTTTTTAGATCTAATTTATTGAAATATATTTTTTCAAATATATTATCTAATATATTCAAAGCTTTTTAAAAAGGTGTCGGGGTTTGTCGGACCATTTTAGAGTTATAATCGTATTGGTTAAAGTTTTATAGGCAATTTTGTTTTTAATTTTCCGCCATTTTTACATAACAATGTTTTTTTTGCTAGGACTACAAATCTATTAAAAACTCTCAAACACCAACATTTCTATGCTCTAGAAACTAAACTTTGGTAAATACTAAATGCGAGTAATATATATATATATATATATATTCGTTCGCGGTTAGGTGGTGTTGTTCAGAAGAGCATTGGAGCACCTCTAACATCTCCATATTATCGCATCCATTTGTAAGAGGTGCTACCAAGCTTACTTGACACAATGCCATAACATGTCAGATGCCATATATGGTTTCAACATGATCAGAAACATAATGGGAAAGCAGTATGACAGGGATAAGAAACGCACAAGACTGAGATCATCAGAAATAATTTACTAGTCAAAGATATTAGATGTGCTGTGGTATATGATATGTGAAAATGTCACAAAAGATGTTCAAAGGTTTCACCATTACTAGCGATGCATGCATTAAACCGTCGGACCATGGATTAGCTGATTCGCTCAAATACACCTGGATTTTGTTGGATATCCGCAGCAGCACAGACGAGTCTTGCAACCAAATCCATATTGTAATCCACAGGCGTTGCATACACAGCACTTTTTAGTGCACCCCAAAAGAAAGAGATCTATGCTGCGTAAATCAGGAGAGCGTGTTGGTCAGGGAACCGGTCCACCACAGCCAATCCATCGGTGACCAAACACCTGATTCAAATGTTCACGAACACATCTGCCATAATAGGGAGGTGCCCCATGATGTTGAAACCACATATTGCTTCTGACATGTTGTGGTATAGTGTCAAGTAAGCTTGGTACCACCTCTTACAAAAAGATGCGATAATATGCAGATGTTAGAGGTCCTCCAATGCTATTGTGAACAACCCCACCTAACGGTTAACGAAGTCACGAGCATTACATCCATTTCCGACCATGGGTTACTATGCAAATCTGAATCCTTGTGATGTCCCCTACCTCCCCTTAAAGTTTGTCCCAATAATCCTGGGACACCCTGTATATATATATATTATATATATATATGCATTGGTTTTTATAAATAATTATAAATTTATGTGTAGTAAAATTATGCACATTTAATTACATTACTTGCAAATAAGAGAAACCTATCAACAATTCATTTCCTCTTATAAACAGTATACAATTAAGGAAACATTTTATTATATATTTATTTATTTAAACAAATACATACATTTATGAATATACATTAATTAAGTGTACATTAATTAAGTGTATATCATAAATTAAGTATATTTAATAACAGTAAGTCAACAAGAATGATTCTAACATTAAATCACATAAAAAATAATTTTAGCCAAGATTTAGCCTCTGTCCGTCAGTTAAATTTTAACCACACTGTTTTTCAAATTTGTGTGCTTGTAGAATATATTAATTTTCACTTAAATACAAACATTTATATATCGAATTGAACGTAATTTAATGTAAAATTTAATAATAAAAACAGTATTACAATATCCGTATTACAAAAAAAGTTATGCAACTAATAGCAAGATATACCTGAGATTTTCATTTTTTTAAGTGATAATTACACAATCCATACTTAGTAGGATAACCCTTATTTTTTAAGACAGCTTCACAGCGTCTTTTCATCAAGTGAACAAGTATTTGGAGTTCCTCTTTCGTAATCACATGGTGCCAAGAATCAATTATAGCTTCAATAAGTTGTCTTTTATTGGATGGACGTTTTTTCCGTACAAGAATTTTCAAACGTCGCCACAAATTTTCAATTGGATTGAGATCAGGGCTATTTCCTGGCCATGGTAATATATCTATGCCTTTATTTTGAAACCATGCTTTGCATACTTTTGCTGTGTGGCATGGAGCTGAATCCTGCTGAAAAATAAATGGTGCGTTGTTGGGGGAAAGCTCTCTGATGGAAGGTATCAATTTTGGTTCCAGGACAGTTTCGATGTATTTTTTGGCATTCAGGATGCCATTAATCACTTGAATTCGGCCCACACCATAAGCTGACATACATGCCCAAATCATGACATTTGTTGTGTTTTTTGTAGTTGCTTCAATGCAATCAGGATGAAGTGCTTCTCCTACTCTACGTCTCACGTATTTTCTACCATCTCTACCAAAGAGCGACATTTTACTCTCATCGCTCCAGATTACTTGCTTCCATTGATTTTCTGACCATTTAATGTGTTATTTTGCCCACTTAACTCGTTTTTCGCGTTGCTTTTGATTTAAATATGTTTTGTTTCCTTGGAATTCTAGCTTGTAGTCCAAATCCTGATAACCTTTTTCTTATTGCTCTTGAACTTACTGCAATACCCGCTGCATTCATTTCACATCTAATGGCATCTGATGAAATTTTTCTATCTTGAAGGCATAGCCGTTTAATTTTTCTATCGGCAGTAGCACTTGAAAATTTTTTTCGGCCTGATTTGGCCTTATTTTCCACTGATTTCGTTTTTCCATAACGTAAACAGAACTGTCGTACACCAGAACAAGTCACTGAACCACCAACTTGTCTTGTAATTTCAGCATAAGAGAGGTCATTTTCTCTCAATATGACAATTAGGCTTATTTTTCTAGATGTCCAATTAGTTATTCTTGTTGATGACATTGTTTACAATTAGTTTAATTAAAAAAAGGACTTTAAATATTCAAAAACAGCAATACTCCATTTAATTGTACTAGTATGCATCATTCCGCAAAATATTTCCACAACAATAACTCTTTTACCATCCAAATAACCTAAACTATAGTTACAGACATTTGATTGGTCCTCAGAACAGTGTTTGTGATTGGCTAGTACGCTTTTATTACAAAACACGTCCTTATTCAAAACGATTTGTGTTTGTTTGTTCTACTAAAATGAGCACAACTTTTTTTTGTAATACAGGTATTGTAATACTGTTTTTATTATTAAATTACCTTCAATTTGATATATAAACGTTTGTATTTAAGTGAAAATTAATATATTCTACAAGCACACAAAGTTGAAAAACATGAAACTTTCAAAAAATGCCCAAAGTTTTGGCCACCACTGTATATATATAATTTTAAGGCGCTATATGAATTTAAATACAATGGCTGGTAAACAAAAAATTTAAATTATCGTAATTTATTTTATCATTTATTCTAAAGTTAGTGCAACTAATTAAAAATGCCATATCAAGTTAATAAATACACTTATTAGAAAGTACTTGTTCTATACATCTTAACTGAATATCGCTTACGTAGACATAAAGACAATAAATATTTTCGTCAACTGTATCTAGGCAATCCACGTTGACATGATCCCATTATTTTAGATAACAGCAGCAAATCAATGTTTAGGAAGTCAGCTAAAGGATATCCTTATTCTCTTATTTAATAAAGTAAAGAGCTTGATCCACTTTAACGTATTTCAATTCATTATAGATTGTAAGTCATACAGATAATTTGAACTGGATAAGAATATTGTTTATTCCAAATATACTTACACAAATAATAACATTTTCAAAAACAGAAACGTAGTAATTTTAAAACTTTGAGATTGTGTTGCATTATTTCTACAAGTATATAAATATGATTTGGTATAATAAGGTGATAAATTTGGGGAAGACAAATCATTATAATAAATTTAAAAAATATTTAAAAAATATACATTTTAATATTAGTAAGTGAAATATTAGTCTAAAACTTCAAAAAATCAATGAGAAATTATGAATCTTCTTTCGTTTCTTTTACTTATTTTACTTTGTATTATGTTCCTATCTGATACAAAAATGAATCGGAAAAAGAAAGGAAAGTTATTTAAGGCAATAATATGTAAACGGAACATTTAGAATTGAAGTATAAATTTTGTTTTAAAAATATCATGCTGTGATATGTGAAATGATAGAGCGTCCGTCATATTTTGTAAAACGCAACCTTTATAAACAATTAAACCAGTATTGCTTTCTGTTTCTTTGTTTTATTTTTAGTATCATGAAATAAAATGGAGTTTGGAAACCCTCACATCACATCGAACACATAAACATGTTTACAAAAATATTCTAAATCATATGAAATAGATTTTTTCTTTAATTTAGTCTGAGCTTAATTCTTCTAAATCAAAATATAAACTATATATAAAAGAAACATATTCTAAACAATATTATTTAATCTTTTTTTGGAGACATAATGACAGCAATTATTTCTGGGAATTCTCTTTAGGAAATCCACGTAGACATTATCCCACCATCTTAGTTTACATTGCTTGAGTAGTCTGATTAAGGATTCTTATTTAGTAAAACAAATTCATTCTCAATTATATGTGTTTCTTTTCGATTGATATAAAAGTCATTTTAACTGAATAGGAATAATGATTATCCCAGAAAGGAGTCTATTTTTAATATTTATTCCTAAATGTCTCTAAAAGAAGAGTATAATATTCTGAACTTAAATGCTGTTCTTTGACGAACTGGGGTGAATTGTTTCCACATTTGTATGGATATGCATTTTATAATACAGGGTGTTTCTAAATGAATATCGGGGTTTTAACGCTTTGTATCTATTATATAAAACTTAAAATTATACTTAATACAAAAAATGAAAG
Source organism: Maratus michaelseni (assembly GCA_963931845.1). Taxonomy (NCBI): domain Eukaryota; kingdom Metazoa; phylum Arthropoda; class Arachnida; order Araneae; family Salticidae; genus Maratus; species Maratus michaelseni. The sequence goes on from OZ007589.1 coordinate 428,936,186, forward strand.
AGCAACTTAAACAGTTTGTTGGTACCTGTGCATGCACTGCACATGCATAGGCAATGTTTCTTCCGTGATCCGTTAGAAAGCGCTAGTACCGAAAATGGCGACTAGTGAACAGAGAGCATTTTGTGTTCTGCAGTTTGCAAAGACCAAATCTGTAGTTACCGTGTAACGTGCGTTCCGGATAAAGTTCAGATGTGATCCCCCAGCCAGCTGTTGCAACAATTACCCCACAAACACTAATTAACGTTTTGGAAGAACTGAGCTATCGACTTGATGTGTGCCGTGTGACGAAAGCCATTGGAGTGTTTCTATATTAAGTTTCTATATTAAGTTATTCTATATTAAGTTATATTAAGTTGTTCACATTGAACAATTGTAAGCTTGTAGGTAAAACTGTTTGAGGTGCTCTTTCATTTTATGTATTAATTACAATTTTAAGTGTTATGTAATAAATACTACCAAGCGTTAAAACTCCGATATTCATTTAGAAACAACCTGTATAATGAACATTTTGGCGTGAATCGAACATACGTAATTTACTTTAAACATAAATACTTGAATTAATAATAAGTTATATATTGGATTATTACTTTAACACATTCACTGCTGGGTTAAAATTAACGGAATTTTATTTTATTTAGAAAGTTCGAATTCATACAAGAAAATACTAATAGCAATATTTACTTTATTTAATTCCAGACATTTCGTGATTACATGAAATAAAAATTATTCTTTCGAAATTCTCGGTACAAATTCGTAATTTTAGATTAAAAAACTACGAGTATACTCCTGGTCGGCAACGAATGAGTTAAATTATCAAAGGAATTTGAATATTTTCGTTATATTCTTTTTCTTGCATTATTTTTTCATATTTTTGTATTGCCTGATAATAAAGCAATAAGTCTTAACAAACACAAATTGCGTTATTAAAGAGGAAAAATGGGTAAACTAATCTTTATTATTATATATATTTTTTTATTCACCGTATCTATCAGCGTGTAAACCGAACTTTTGAGACAAGGAAATTTATCAAAACCTACAGGTAAGCGTTATACGCAGGATATAAAATGAATGAAGAAAAATGAAGAAAACATAATCTTAACAATTCATATTTCAATATTAACGAACAAAATAAAAGTGAAACTAGATTAGCTGAATGAGTTAGAGTACGGTTTCAATCGCTTTGTGTAGATTACGATAGGCAGATAGGTTTGACACTATCGTGTATCGTATCTTCACATCTGGTCATTTTATTTCTTTTACATCCGTACTTATGCTCGTTTAATGTTTTAAATTAAATTATCATGTTACATATTTCACCAAGTTTATTTTAAAAACAAGGGGGCGCTCATAATAGGGCGAATATACCTAAACACAGAAAGTTATAGTTTCAAATCGTAGCTGCGCGTTGTGTACTGGACCGTGTTATATGACGGACTATGCGGCAAATGTAAAACTATTTTTCACACACTAAAAGTGTGTTTCTTAATGAGAGAGTGAAATTAAAATGTTTAATACAGATGTTCTTAAACACTTTCCCAAAACCACTAACATTTGAAACTTTTAAACTAAAGTTTACTCCTTTTTATATTTTTTTCTGTTTTAATTTAGTAGATATTATGAAAGAAAGTTTTGAACATTCTGACATACATAAATTTTTAAAAAAAGGCCTAATATATGAAACAAATGGTCAGGAGATTTTTTTCAAAAATTAAATGATATAAAATATTTTTATTTCCAATTTATATAATAGAGTATAGACTACTAAATATCAAAACAAGTTTAAAACGAGTTTAAAACTTAAATGTTAAAGTTAGTGTTCTAATTGCAATATAGCTATTAGAATATTTATATGCACTTACTAACAGCATAAATTTCGTGTGCCTTTTAAATATTTCTTGTTTTTAACTAAAAATAAAATTTCTTCGTTTAAACAATTAAGTTAAACAAAATATGTCATTTAAACTAAACATATGTAATTGTCATTATTTGTTTTCTTTATTCTTTGAATTAATTTTAAAATCACAAATCAACTTGAAACAAGTTAAAATCATAATCACAATTTAAAATCATGTGTCCGTGAGGCACATCGTATGAATAAATAACGCTTTATAAAAATGGTATATACTAAATATTGTTACGGATTTCTTTTTATGGTACTTATAGACAACAAATATTTTCGTTATTTTTCCAGAAATTCCACGTAGACACGATCCAATTATCTTAGGCAACAACATCAAATCAGTGTCTGAATAGTCTGCTTAGGTATTTTTATTTTCTTCATTAGTGAAACTCCCTTAATGAAGAGTTTAATCCACTTATAAGTATTTTCTAGATTGTGACGTGAAAAAAACTTTAATTCAGAAATATTTATTTATTACTTGGATAAGAACGTTTATTTCCGGAACTATCAGGGTTACGCATAACATTTTTTTTGTTAATTAGTTCTAATGACCATCCAACACTTAGAAAGGTAACATATTATTTTTTTATATACAGGGTGAATCTAAACTCTTGGGCAAAACTTTAAGGGGTGATAGTAGACATCAAGACATACAATATTAAATAGGAAAGTAAGGGTCTCAAACGTCTTCCGAAGGAGATAGGCGCCATTAAAGTTTTTGGTCCAAAATTTCAAATGATTATAAAAAACGGAAAATTTGGAAGATTCGTTTGCGGTTTTCGCTAAAACTATTCTTTATGTCAGTATTTTCTTAAAAATATATTTTAAAGATGAAGTTCAAAAAATGCCGATAGAGGGTGCTTTAGACTTTGGAGTAACGAAAAACTATTTTTTACCGTTATTTTTTGTATCTCATTAAATACTTTCAAAAGCTTAGACTTAAACTTAAATTTTGAGCTAAAAATCTGAATCGTTGGGAGTGGTTAAGTAGCGCTGAACTGCGTTCAGGAGTTGAAATTTGAAACACCTCCCTCCCCCCTCCCACTCCTGAACACAGTTCATTTATTCCCGATCTTGGTGTCGTAGACCAAGCAGAAACAATATGAGTTGTAATTTTCCAACGGGGCGAAAAATGTCTGGGCCAGGATTCGAACCTGGGAACTTTTGGCTGAAGTTGCCATGTTCTATCAACTGAGCTATCCCGGTTGAATCTGGAGGGCATAACTCATCCAGTTCATGCCCTCCAGATTCAACGAGGATAGCTCAGTTGATAGAGCATGGCAGCTTCAGCCAAAAGACCCCATGTTCGAATCCTGGCCCAGACATTTTTCGTCCAGTTGGAAAATTACAGCTCAAGATTTCTGTACCAATTTGAATAACCAATTGAATAACCAGGCAGAAACTACTACCCCCTACACGTAAAATAGACGATAGAGTAATGACAAAATTAAATAGAAAATTTATTCATAACAGACATGAGCAATTTCTGTTCGCAAAATAAAAAGAAACAATTTGATGTATGCATGTAGTGCGCAATATGAATGAAGGTTGATACGTAGAAAATGGTACACGCATGATGTTCGTGAAGAATCACAAAAACTGCTCGAAAGAGCGCCCACTCGCAACGATGCAGGCCTCACACAGCCGGCGGAGGGAGTTGCGAACATTAGTGAATACCCCGTGCATCTCCCGGATATCGCCTGCTACGACGGCAATCCTCGCGACCAGGTCCTCTTTGGAGTCGACGGTAAAAAGTAGTTGTTCATTACTCCAATGTCTAAAGCGCCCTCTATCGGCATTTTTGAACTTTACATTTAAAATTTATTTTAAAATAATTTATTTTATTTCATTTTGTCATCTCTGTATCGTTTATTTTACGTGTAGGGGGTAGTAGTTTCTGCCTGGTCTACGACACCAAAATCAGGAATAACTGAACTGTGTTCAGGTGGGGTTCAAATTTCAACTCCTGAACACAGTTCAGTTTGCGCTACTTAACTACTCCAACGATTCAGATTTTGAGCTCAAAATTTAAGTTTAAGTCTAAGCTTTTGAAAGCATTTAATCAGATACAAAAAATAACAGTAAAAAATAGTTTCTCGTTACTCCAAAGTCTAAAGCGCCCTCTATCGGTATTTTTTAACTTTATCTTCAAAATTTATTTTTAAGAAAATACTGACATAAAGAATAGTTTTAGCGAAAACCGCAAACGAATCGACCAATTTTTCCGTTTTCTTTAATCATTTGAAATTTTGGACCCTAAACTTGAATGGCGCCTATCTCCTTCGGAAGACGTTTGGGACCCTTTGTTTCCTATTTAATATTGTTTGTCTTGATGTGTTCTATCACCCCTTTAAGTTTTGCCGAAGAGTTTAGATTCACCCTGTATAGCACCAGTTGGAAAGTTGTTGAAACTTGCAAATTTTCATTTATAGAAATTATGTATTACATAATACATTTTCGGTTAGGTAAGGTTAAGAATGAGGCAAATTCATATATATATGGCAATTCTTTTAAAATTGAAGCACATTCTACGAAATATGGAATAATATTTTTCCATTTTTTATTTTTTTTAAATATTAAAACCAGTGAGAGATTTTAGAAGCAAACTGAATACGCAAATTTAAAATTTACGTATTACTAAAACAAATTGTAGGAAATAATTATTTGCTGTATTTATACTTAATTATTGTACTGTATTTATACCTCATACTTAATTTCTTACACTGTCTCTAACAATATAACCCATCATCGCCTTCATCAGCGCATAAATCTGAACATTTTCTCAAGGAGGAAATTCATGAGACAAATACATCCAAAAGATAAGTATTTTGCACTGTTTTGCAAAATAAAAATCCTCCTGATAAATTTGAAAGAAATGGTGTTATATGACAAAGAAATATTGCAGTCTAAACTAACAGGTTTCAACCACAATTGTTTCATCAACACCGGACAGTATCAGTTGTAGAAGATTTAATATGTGTCTCAGCAAGTATGAGCTACACGGTATCTTATCAGTTACGAATCTTCAGTCATTTTTCATTATTTGTTTCATCTAGTGTTGTCACAGTTTTCTTTGAAGTTTAAATTTTGTTATACTTCTACGTAAAACAATGAAATTGTTTATCTTTTAAGTAGGAATGGTTTTCCTCTGTAATTAGGAATTGTTTAACAGGAAAAAGAGCTGTTTGTTAACACTTTACCACAAAATCTCGCAGGGGTACCGGTGGTGGGCGTAATGTGAACCATAACTTTGTATATTTCCGTTATAACTGCAATTTCTCTTTCTTCTAATTTTTAATGTACTTTTAGTTATTTACTTTCTCATATGGTGTATACCACAAAAGTAAAATAAGACTTGTAGTAAAAACTAGCATGCCCTGATACTTTATATAGAAAATAACATCGGTAATCCAAGCCCTAATTAGGTATGCAATATTTCAATTTATCGTGATTTCTATAACAATAAAATTAAAAAATACTTTTAGAAAAATCCCCTGCTTGCATTGTGTTGATAGCATGCAAATGTTTAATTTCTTGCGGAGCCCCTGGGAAGTGCCCCAAGCAAGTGCCGGCTGCGGAGTCCCTGGGAGTCACATCTTACTCATTCCTTTTTAATATTTATCTTTAGATATATTTAAGTACGTATTGTGTTTTAAGTAAATTTTCCAGAGTAGTTGATTGTAATAAGTCTTGTTACCATACTTCTATCAAATCTGGATTTGTTACACTTGTGTATCTCGTTTTACAGTGATAGCATAAGAAAATGTGTTTCTTTGTGGTTTTTATATTGTCTTATACGGTTATCTTGTATTAATTTCAATTAAAAATATTTAAGTGATTTAATATTATCATTTACTTTTGCTTTTTTCCCGTAAATTGATATAAACGGCAAATAAACGAAAAACGTATTCAAAAATATCTGGTGAATTCGCATTCAAAATTCTTTCGTAATACCACACTTTATTAACGACTACGATAAACACAGTCCTTTAACGAATAAGACGCTTTCCTTCTACCAACTAACATTGTGGTTAAAAATGTCAATATGGGGTGATTCTTTTGTTGCTGAATTACTTTTAAAACACTCTGGATATAGAAATCATTTTACGTAACTCGGAATAAATTCAGAATTTAAAACGTACAAATTTTAAATTTCCTTATTTATTTTAAAATAGGTGTTACATAGCAAATACATATGCTTGCATATGGAGGTTTCCGAAATATAATTTAATTTTTTAGCAATTAGACCAAATCTGGCGTATACTTAATTCTATCGTCCTTTGGTTCAAATGCATTTTCGTATCTTACACCGGTGCAGTTTATAAACATTAGTCGGATAATTGTGTATAATGATGTAATTTTACGCGGGTATACCAATGGTTTATAATTAGTATAAAACCAATATATTGTAAACGCAATAGCGTATATTTATTAATTAATAGAATTGTAAAAAATAGATATATATGTAAAAATATTCTGTCATTCATAAAGCACGTAATGTTCATGGTAGCTTAATAATATTCAGTATACAAAGACCACTAATTTTAAATAGATTTTTCGAATAGGCGTAAAACATGAGAGAAATTTCAAATCCCGCATATTACAAGTAAAGTAACTACTAAAGTAGCTGTATAAAAATGAAGGAAAATTCTATAGAAATATTTCTGTGCCGTATGAGAATTTAGTGTTGATACCTATGCAAAGATATTCTTTTAAAACTACTGCAGAAATGTACACATTATAACGATTTTCCAAATTTTCATCTTTACTATTCATACTTTGGAAAATATTAACACTTTGCAAAATTTGGCAAGTCTCAATATGTTTAGGAGACAAGAGACAAGAAAGGGGGAGATTTTTAAATAAGCGGAAAAAAAGGAAAGCAATCAGTCAGGAAACATCAAGCATTTACGAAGAAGAGGAACATTGAAATTAAAAAGAAATAAAAAACAGAAATGAAATCGGTAATGTAGAAATTAATAAAAATATAATTAAGTAGAACTAAATACATTTGGGAGCATGGAGATTTGTATGTTTGAATCGGGACCATATTTGTTAGCGAAGAAAATGCTATAATTAACTAAACATGTTGCTAATAATTCCATACAAGTATGTTTTTAAGACATAACATATTTAATAAGCTTTCGATCTTTTAAGTCAAATAAACATGTTTTAAACCCGAAAATGTATTTAGTAAAATATGTGTTGTATCATTATGGTATTTGTTTGTTTCACTTATTAAGAAAATTTCTGATTCAGAATGTATTTATTTGAGTCGGGGAAGAAGCATAAATTTTGAATCTATACAGTAGTAACAAATTAATTAATCTGCAATTCCGAGCATATTATGATGCAATGTATATTTTAACGAAATGCAGTTAAGGTTATAGTAATATTATTTTTAACATAAAATGGAAATATATATTTTTGCTTACTGATTTTAAGCCGGCTAACTACGGTATCGTATGATTAATCTGATTTTTGTTTTCATTTTTAATTTACTCCGGCAATCAATTATCAATTGTGACAACTCTTTGAGTAACTACTTTAAGATATTCTAATAAATAAATGCTAAATCTTGAGATACATCTTAAATGATTCAAAATCATAAAAAGTCAATTGCAATTCACTATTCGAATATATTTCATTCTTAAAAATTCAGGCTTTAAAATCATTTAAAAAGTCACTAAATTGAGCTACAGTTTTCAAGAAAATTTCATTCCAAAGCACATTTTGCTTTCCGCTTCGATAATATAAAAAATTAATGTTATGATATATTTAGAAATGCTGTCAGACCCATAAAATACGACAGCGCGTAACTGCGGTACCTTAAGATGTATCTGCTTTTTGTTTTCATTTTTAATTTACTCCGGCAATCAATTATCAATTGTGGCAACTCTTTGAGTAACTACTTTAAGATATTCTAATAAATAAATGCTAAATCTTGAGATACATCTTAAATGATTCAAAGTCATAAAAAGTCAATTGAAATTCACCATTCGAATATATTTCACTATGAAAAATTCAGGCTTTAAAATCATTTAAAAAGTCATAAAAAGTCACTAAATTGAGCTACAGTTTTCCAGGAAATTTCATTCCAAAGCACATTTTGCTTTCCTATTCGATGATATAAAAAATTAATATTATGATATATTTAGAAATGCTGTCAGACCCATAAAATATGACAGCGCGTAACTGCGGTACCTTAAGATTAATCTGCTTTATGTTTTCATTTTTAATTTACTCCGGCAATCCATTAACAATTGTGGCAACTGTTTGAGTAACTACTTTAAGATATTCTAATAAATAAATGCTTAATCTTGAGTTAGATCTTAAATCATTCAAAGTCATAAAAAGCAAATTGAAATTCTTTATTCAAATATATTTCATTCTTGAAAATTCAGACTTTAAAATAATTTAAAAAGTCATAAAAAGTCACCAAATTGAGCTACAGTATTCAATGAAATGTCATTCCAAAGCCCATTTTGCTTTTCTATACGATAATATAAAAACATTATATTATGATATATTTAGAAATGCTGTTATACCCATAAAATACCAAAGCGGTAGCGTCGATCTTTGCTACCAACATATTAAATTTCTAAAAATACCAACTGGGTTTTGTCAGGCGTCCAAAAGTTAACGACGAACTTTTGACGACAACAGCGCCCATGTAGTGGACAAAATAGCACTTTGTGGCTAATATTATATTATTTAAATATCAGATTCTTAATTATATCTTAGTGCACATTTTAATATTACTCAAAGAGATTAATAAACGCTTCTAACGTTTAATTCACCCAAATTTCGAAAAACAATTATTTTATAAACACACAAATGAGTAGAAATGAATATTTAATACACTAACTGTTTTACAATATTCTTAAACAATTGTTCTGAATCAATTTTATTCATAAGAACATCTTACGTAAGATCCTTTCTTATACGTGTTTTGGAGGCTACATCATTTATCATCTGGTAAACATGATTCAAGAGTATTTTATGTACACATTATACTTAACATTAAACAGCAACATTGTGGATGAATGTAACATATTTTGGGAACTTTCCTGATATTCCACATTCTTCTTGAGATAAAATTAAATACTTTTTGTTCTATCTGTTCGGTTTATATGCGCTATTTAATAATGGGACAAAATAAACTAACCAAGAGCAGTACGTATTACTTTTTTTGTTGGGATAATTAATTTTTACAGTCTTTTATTTAACTTTAGATGGTTTTTGTATGTAAAGTTTAAAATTTGTTATCGTTTTTTACACACTTCCTAATATGTTAAATTTATAAAAAAAAAATTACCTAGGCGTGTTACCGATGACAAAAATACAGTTTAACATATTTTAGAACATAATTAAATAGTAATAAAAAAAAAATAAGGCATTTTTTCCGTTAGACGGGCATAGGTGAAAAGATTCCATATATTCTTTAGGCTTACAACTGTAATCGAGATACCACAACAGTTAGGTTAATTATGCACCAAACCACTCTCGCCATAATATGCCATCAAGCTGTAAAACTGCAAAAACAAAATATTTTAAACAGTATAAATTAGAAAGTATAATTGTAAAATTACTAGTATAATATTTTCTTCTCTTTTATAATTTTAAAGTTTGAAATTAATTAAAATATAGTTATTCAATTAAAAATATATAGAAAACTCCATATACTGAAAGCCAAATGCACCTTTTTTACTTGAAATAACACGACGTAAATACATTGATATAAGTTATTTGTTACTATAATAGATGCAATTACATAAACACAGTTGTAAAATATTAAAACCATTTATGAGGTTAAAAACAGAATTCAAAATTCCTTAGCACATTCGGTAAATATTTTGCCAGTTTACTTTTTCAGAAGAGTGATTTGCGATTCGTTTTATCATCTGATGATAGCTAATGTTTAGCCGAAAAAGCTAAGGAATTTTGACATCTGTTTTTAACATCATAAATGTGGGATTTAAGACTGGTGTCTAGGGGAATGAAAAATAGTCCAGACGTTTTTTAAAGTAATTTAACGTTATAATTTTAATGTCTTGATTATCCTATCAAATATTTAAAACATTAATTTAAACTTATATACATTTGAAATTTATCCGACCGTCTGTCGGGCTTAAATATTAGTTAAATGCGCGTTTCCACCGACCGGCATAGAATTAACAAGAGACCATCGTTCGATCCGTCTGATCGGAACAAAGGATAAAGATATTTGTTTATAGTTCAAAATATCAATTTGTCCATCGTTTCATAAAGTCAGCAGCATTCGATGTAATGTTTGGACCCTCATGGTAGCCGATTCTCTTTAAGTTGTATCGATTCTTTCTTTTCACTTTGGTGATTTCATAGGGACCGAAAAATGTAGGTCTCAACTTCATGCCTGTACCGAATTGTGTTTTTTGTATAGCTACTAAATCACCGAGTTTGTAGGTGTTAGCCGTTTTTCTTTTTTTATTATAGGTTTTCCGATTTTCTTCCTGTATTTTTAAAATGTTCTCTGTTGCAATTTTCCTATTGACATTTTCTCTCTGACATAATAGGGATGATAGAATTTCAATGGGAGGTCAGTTGTTGTTGTTAGATAAATCACCAGTAATGTGGCGGTCCTTTAAGGAAAAATGAATAAGTTTTTATCAACCATGGAATCCGAATTCATTGCTATGACGGAAACTGCTAGAGAAGTTTTGTGGTTTGATAGAATAATGGACGAATGCATTGGTCGAAAAATAATTTCTAATGAAAAAGAAAAAACTTTATTGTTGGTTGATAATCAGGCCACCATTAGTTTTGTCAAATCTCTTATTGAAAATCATAGGTCTAAACACCTAGATGTAAAGTTATTTTTTATCAGAGATTTAGTATATAAAAATGTTTTTGAAGTAAAGTATGTTAAAAGTAAAGAAAACTTAGCGGACATCTTCACCAAGCCACTTACCAAATTTGATTTAACGGAGTTTAAATTGAAAATGTTTTTGAATAATTAATTTTTTTCTTGAATTTATTGTTAAAAAAAAAAAAAAAAAAAAAAAAAAAAGGGGGGGGGAAACCCTCATTGCATGGAAATATATGTGTAAAATCCTGTGATATTAGATAGTTCAAGTGTTTTTGTATCAGGTAATTCTTACAATTTTAAATGTAAGATTACGTATAGGGTCAATTTTTTTATGTAAATGATTGGATTTAATTTAACCTTGTGAACCAATTTAAAATTCCGCTGGAATGCAATAGGTGCCCTTTGCCCTTCATCCTCCGGGTCTCGAGCGGCCTTTTGTAACGTATCGTTAAAGGTGAAAATGTAATCAGCCAGAGAGTCTGCAGGGGGTAGTGCTGGACAAAGGTGTAACTGTTGCAGGAAGGCCCAATTCGCGGGTATGTTAAAGTTTAATTCAATAAGTCCGTTTTAATTTTATTTTAATATCGGAAATACCACTTTTTTGTCCCGGTTCACTTGGTGAAGGTTAAATTTAAGGGTTTCATTATGTAAGAAGTCGATTCATTGCGTTAACTTTGATATAAGGTAATTGAAATTTCTGTTTTATCAGTGTAATAGTTTGAAGCTAATGAAAGTTCAATTTTGTTTTGTCTGGAATTTGAATATAAAAGCTTGCAGAAATTATTGAATTGAAATGTGTTTAATATGAATTTGCATAAATTGTTTGATTATTTGTAATGTATATTGTGTGTTATGAAAGAGAATGAAATCTTGGGCCCAAGTATGATGATGGATGTAAGATGATGGATGAATACAACATTTGTACAAATTTTAACTTGTATTAATATATTAGAAGTTTCTTTTGAAATTGTATCGTTACATAATTATGAAATTTTGTATTGAAACTATTTGCTTTTCAGGATATTTTGAATTTATATAGTAATGTATTATCATATTGAAGTTGAACTATTGGGAAAGCCAGAGTTACGTATTAATTACTTTGGAAATATTGCATTTTTCGATGCATGAGGGTAAATTTTTTCTTGTTAATGTTAAAATGTTTTCTTGTTAAAATTTGTTATAAATTCTTGTTAATGTTTTATAATGTTTAGACGTTATAGTTTAAATGGTGACAGGTTTTTTTGATGAAGTATTATTGGAATTTCTAAGAAGATTGAAGCTGTGATGGTAATTTAATATGAAACCTATTTAATCCTTGTAAATTCAGAGTGAACTTTTGGATATTTTAGGGGGTTTTTTTTGTACATGTTTAATATCATCTTTGGCTCTCTAAATTGGTCCTTCCCATGAGTGACAAGTGGGGGGGGGGCTTTGTTATCTAATCAGCCGGTTTTTACTTGTCACTTATGGCTAAACTGCTAAACTGGGTTTAAAAATTATTTTGGTTTAATAGCACTCGTTCTAATTTCGATGTTTAAAATCTGCCGTGTAATTTAAAAGCATATTATAGGTTGGTTGTTCCGTAATAGACTGCTGCGGAACATACCCATTTGCTAAAGTGGAATCTCCTCTTTTCGTATTTCGGAGAGTATAAATGTTTTCAACGTTTTGAGTCGGAAGCTTCGCTTCGCTTCGTTTTTGGTAGCGTGTTACTTTTAGTTTTGAATTGAATTAGTTATGTTTGTAAATGGATTAACTTGAGTTTATAGTAGTTTGATTTAATTTAAAAATCTTTTAAGTACGTTTTAGTTATAATTTAACAGAAAGTTTAAGTTGTTATTATGAGTTAGTTTTATTTCAATACTGTTTCAAAACTCCGTTTTAAACTGTCAAGTTATGCTTAACTAAGATATTTTTTTAACGATGAAGCTCTGTTTTATCCACACGTTTGCTCTGAATAAATCTGAAAGTGTTTTTAACAGTTTTAAATGATCAAGTTTACTTTGAATAAAGAACTGTAGTCCCCAAGCAAAATGATTCTTTATTTGTTCTGACCTCAACACTTAGCTTTCCTTCAGATGTCTTCCAGGGCACTATATGTACAGCTCTGCTACATGCATTATCAAATATATTAGACCTGTACTAATACATGTTATTAGATATCAATTATTGACGAAGATATAAAGCAAAACGCAATCGTCATTCTTTGAATCGTCATTCGTTTTTGAATGGAGAGTGAAAACTGCATTTAATTCACATTTAATTCACAACAATGGTTTTCAAACTTGCGCGCGCCCCACCAGTGGCTGAGAGGTTGTGCTCTCGAAGCTGGTAGACGGGAGGTGCTGGGTTCGATCCCAATCGCGCCCGTCGGCCTAATCGTTCGGAGTTTTCGTGGTTTTCTTCGAGCCGTGGATTTATCCATGCGTAAATACGGGTTAGGTTCCCTTAGAAAGACCCCCACGAAGGGCACTCCCCCCGGGCCTATATCCCAAGTGTAGATAATTGGCCGTCAATAATCAACCCAACCCAACCCAAACTTGCGCGCACGATTTCTCCAAATATAATTTAGATAGAACCTCAATTTTTTTCAAACTTATTAATGTTGTAACAATGAACAAAATGAACTAGAATCTTTTAATTTGGTCAATAAATTAAAAAATAATTAACTGTAATTCATCGAAAAGCGCATTCAAAATGCGTTTTTAATTTAATTACAGTTAATCATTTTTTAATTTATTGATCAAATTAAAAGATTCTAGTTCATTTTGTTCAGTTTTTGCAACATTAATAAGTTAGAAAAAAAATGAGGTTCTATCTAAATTATTGTTGGAGAAATCGTGCGCGCAAGTTTGAAAACAATTGTTGTGAATTAAATGGATTTAAAATTTATACTCCTCATTCAAAAACAAAGAATGACGATTGCGTTTTGCTTTATATCTTCGTCAATAATTATCGCCTCTGAAAAACATTGGTACCTTTTTACTCAGAATAAAATGCACTATTTATTGACATCAAAACCTTGAAATTGAATTTTTGACCATTTTAAAGGTGATCTGTCCCCTTAAGAATTTGGCATTTTGTAAAATTAAACTTAAGTCCGTAATCAGCTGCAACTTCTAGAACACGTTTCAGTTTTAAAAGGGCTTCTTTGTCAGTTTGCGCAAGAATTAAAATATCATCTAAATAAACTAGTACAACTTTTTCTTTAATTAGTTGTTTAAAGACAACTTGGATGGATCTTTGGAATTGTTGAGATCCGATCGATAGTCCGAATGGGAGTTTCTCGAACTGGTACTGAGAATTATGTGTTACAAATGAGGTATATTTCTTACTGTCCTTTGCAATATCGATATGAAAAAAAAACATTTTTTAAATCTAAGGTAGTGAAAACTTGCGCTTGTTCTATGTTGTCTAGAATTTCTTCTATTTTGGTAAGGGGAAATGATCTTTAATTATTTTTTTTGTTTAGGGGTCTGTAGTCTACACAAAGGCGCCATGAATTGTCCTTTTTTTGCTAGAACTATAGCGGATGCATATATCGAATCACTTTCCGTTATAATACCTGAGTCCAACCATTCCTTTATCTGTTTATCTACGAATTCCTGTTCCGGATATGCTAATCTACGTGTTCGCTGTGCAATTGGAACATCGTCTGTTAATATTATGTTTACTTTTAAATTCGTATCTTTAATTTTATTTGGCCTATAGTTAGTGATACGTTCCGTTAATTTTGTTTCAACATCCTTGTTTGTAATATGAGTATAATCTATCTCCTGAAAATTTATTGAATTTGCTTTTTCAGCTAAACAAATCTTTGTGGTTTCCATTAAATTCGGTTGCATATCTGTACATTCTTCATTTTCTAACAAACAGTCATTTTGCACTTTAATTGGCATGTTTGATTTCTCAGCAAAGTTAAAAATGGGAGTGTTGCGGTTAAACTCTTCCGTTCTCACGAAATCAGCGTGCGTTACAGTTTTTTCAAATGTGGGAGAGGTTTTTAACACTGACCGCAAATAATTTCTGGGTGTGCTGTAGCTGATGTGGACAATTTTTTTTGGTGTGATGTCTCGTGGGAAAGCTATTGCGTAATTGATTTTAACTTATTTTTGTTTTCTTTTTCCAGTAATCTAAATTCCGTTTTCAGAAATATTGAAATTTACTTGTTTTAAAAATTTACTCCCCAATATAATATAATAATTTAAATCTTTTACTATATATAAATCGGTATTTACAATATAATTATCCATCTCAACATTTAGATTCACGTAACACATAGGTGTTACAGGGTTTCCACCTATACCTGACAAAGTTAGATCATTTGCATATAATTTGGGACGTCCTAGAGAATTATAAGTGTCCAAATTTGCCATATTTACTTCGCTCCCTGTATCAATTAAACTTTCAATAGTTTTTCCTAAAATCATCACGTTTTTCATTATCCTATCTGAAGAATTTGAGATGTCGCTTGCAAAGGAATTTACACTTTTAGGGACATTATAAGCACAGTGATCCGTGACCTTTGTGACCTACGGCTTTGCATTTAAAACAAATTGGTCCTTCTCTTTTACGTGGACAGTTAATCGACTTGTGAAAAAATTCGTTACACTTGAAACAACGAATTTTTACATTTGAACTATTTTTTGAGGCACTTGCGTACTTTTTCTCGTATGGTACGCAACTCGTATCACTTCGATGAAATGTCCTATTATTTTTAATCGGACGTTTTCTAAATTCCGTATTCGGGATCCTATAATCATTTTTCTAATATTGTTCCTTGCTGATTCATAATCGTCTAGTTCAGCGATTCCCAACCTGGGGCACGCGTACCCCTGGGGGTACGTGGAGGATCTGCAAGGGGTACGTACACATAATATCAGGAATGGCGGAAATCACAAAAATGGTTTCACTGAAAACACATAAAGAAAGTTGATACTTTTTGGATTACAAAGTTAGTCTCATGTAATTTGAATATGCTAAGCTCAAAATGAAGGGAAAGGCCACCTATTCATAATAAATCATTGATAATTCAATGGCACTAGCTCCGCCCACCGCTCATCATATTGCATGAATACTTATATATTTACCCCTATCTTCACGAAAACTGCCATTGATTATTATACAATATTACTTTCCCACCACATTTTTTTTTATTGTTAATGATTTTAATAATAATTGCAGAACGCCTTAATTACGTCAGAGCTCCTAATTCTAATGCTCTATTTTGAAACGCGTTGAAAAGCAGGTTCTTATTTTTGTTTTCGAGTAGGCGGGGTTATGTCACTTAATATGAAAGTTTTCGTCTTTTTAAGGAATATACTCCTACTTTTAAAAAAGCACATTTGTGTTTTATGAGTGAGGGTAGGGGGGGGGGGCATGTTTCTGGTAAAGGGGGGTACTCCGAAATGAATAGCCTTTGAAAGGGGTACGTGAAGGAAAAAAGGTTGGGAAGCGCTGGCTAGTTTAACAATTAACTCTTCTACATTTGTTATTTTTGGCAATTCATCACAAAAATGTTCACGAATGTCTGGAGGTAATTTTTTTCGAATTTGATCCGCAACTATCAGGTCTTAAAATTCTGAAAATATCCGAATTTGATTGCTTTCTAACTATTATAGTAAAAATGTGTTTATCTCAAAAGCGTAATCACGCCAAGGAGATGAAATGTCTCTACAATGATTATTAAATTTCTGTCTAAATTGTTCAATTGACAAGCGGTACCGTTTAAGCAACAATTTCTTCACGAAATCATAATCTGAAGCATTTGGGTCTGGTTCCCGACCAACGAATTGTACTATGTGAAGAGGTAACAAGCCTAATAAATGAGAAACCGACTCATTCTTATCTAATCTGATTCTAGTTATTTGTCTTTCAAACAGGTTAATATATACCCCGATATCACCTGGTAACTCAAATTTTACCATCAGTTTTAATAAATTATTTTTATTTGTTGGAGGGTGGCATTAGCACTAATTGTTGATTGCAACTCTAACTTACGAATTTCAAATTCCCTCTTTGATTGTTCCTCAGCTTATTGTCTTTCTCTCATTTCTCTTTCTTCCCTGTCTGACGTAATACGCATTTGAATATTCTTCGTATATTCTTCATCGTAATTATCGGATATAAAAATTAAGTCCGTCACTATCGAACATTTTATATTTTCTGTCAATACTAGATTTAATTCTTCAACCAATGTGATTAGATCACACTTCTTAACTCGAGCGAGGTATGCCACTATCTATTAAATTCAAAATTAACTTACTAATCGTAATAAACAATATACATAAAAAAAACATTTTATTTCACTTACTTCAAAATGAGTAATCCAGTTAAATATATATAAAAAAAAATACACACTATGGGAATCTTAGCTCCCTTTAATATCATAAGGCCAAGGTTCGACCACACTGTCTTCTAAATATTACTAAATAATACCTGCACAAAAAATAAAACACTACAGGTATTAATTTCGAATTTTCGTCTCCTTTAAGATATTACCGGGCAAAGGAAGCACCACCTTTTGTTTTTTTAAATATTACCTGCAAAAAAAATAAAGCACTACAGGTTTTTATTTTTTTATCCAGCAGGAAAAAAAATCTCACCCTGCTTTAATTTTTGTAAAGTAAAAAAGAAAAAGGAAAACAAAAATAATTTCGCATCAAAAGCACTACTTGAAACAAGCTTGCACAAAAACAACTACAACAAAAAAAATCACCGCCCTTTCTTTCACTAATGGACAACGTCGATACCAAAACACCGTACTCGATGC
Source organism: Maratus michaelseni (assembly GCA_963931845.1). Lineage (NCBI taxonomy): Eukaryota > Metazoa > Arthropoda > Arachnida > Araneae > Salticidae > Maratus > Maratus michaelseni. Next base: position 428,953,706 of record OZ007589.1, read on the forward strand.
GAGGCCTTTTTTCTGTAGAAAGTTGATTCGCAAACACTCGCGAAGCATATTCAAATGACGACAGATATCATTTTCCGATGCAAAACACAGCTGCAGAAAAAAAACATCAATGATCCGGCTTCCTCAGTAGGTCAAATTATTTCTTTTCTCAATCATTCTATCCTCTGGCGTTCAAACGATATCCCTTCCGAACCTGCAATTTGTGGGATTTAGGACTGGTGTCTAGGGGATTGAAAATAGTCCAGACGTTTTTTAAAGTAATTTAACTTTATACTTTTAATGTCTTGATTATCATATCAAATATTTACAACATTAATTTAAACTTATATACATTTGGAATTTATTCGACCGTCTGTCGGGCTTACATATTAGTTAAATGCGTGGTTCCACCAACCGGCATAGAATTAACAAGAGACCATCGTTCGATCCGTCTGATCCGGACGAAGGCTGTAGCACATCTACTTTGTTCTCACGATGAAAATTGCACATCATTAATATTCTATTGTTTGCGAGGCATCGAACTTGGATTCAACTCCACAAGCCTCAATAAAATATTTGCTTTGGTTTGCAGTCTGAAGTTCAGATGAGAACTCCTGCGACCACATAAATAGTTTCAATGTTTTTTTTTTGTATTTGCACCTATTACAGTGACAATTAAATTATATCATTTACGTTATGTTATTTCATATATAATTATAACTTGAGAAAAGAAATTAGAAATCCTTAATACATAGTTTAACCCTTTAGCTATGCAACCGCCAAATACGCCCAGACAAGCAAACTACTGCCAAACCACCCGATCACCTGAGGAGAAAGGTGTTCAATTTTCTTGCTTTCGGAAATATCCAACTATTGTCGTAGAATATGAGATTATTGCAATCAACAGGTAGAGAGGCTTTTGTGCTGGTGATCTTCGGGAGGTTTCACTTTTGATGATAGCCACCTTCTTATTGTGATACTCACAAGTAAGCAGGCAGATGAAAGGGGAAGAAAATTCTTGCAACAATATTTCATCGTTCAAGCGTTTAACGTATTTTGAATGCTATTGCTTTTTTGGACTTCCGTATTCAAATGGTTGAATAATGGTTCTCTGCTTTCCTGTTGTCATAAATTGAAACAAAACAAAACTTATATATCTATAGTAATAACGATAGATGTTTGTCTGTGTGTATGTCTGTCGATTGTGTTCTGAAGAGACTGCTGCGGGCGGAGCTACAAAATTTTAAAATTAGATTCGTCTATGTCTGAAGTTTTGTAACTCGAAGCCAGAGTTTGGAATTTTTTTATTTAATGTTTTGAGCGATTTTAAATGTTTTTTTTTTTTACTTTTTACTTCGATTTTTCCACTTTAGTAACGGGAATCCGGTTCCAATCTTTTAGCCCAGTATAGTAGATTTTTTTCTTCCTTTCAATAAAGTTTATTCGGAATTCGTACAGCGTTTTTATATTTTTACGATTAGTTTTATGCGATTTTCAGAGTTTGTGTATGTACGTGACGTCATTTATGTATTTGATTTCTGAAACTTGCACGGTAACTTACTGTATTTTTGTTTCAAAACAAAACAAAATAAAAAGTCATTTTGTTTCTGTTTTAACCGCACCATTTTTTTTTCAAAAGTTAATGATAACTATTATTGTGGTCGTTTGTTTAATTTTGCGGAGTGGGGGGAGGAGTATCCGGTCGTAATTTAAATATCGCGTTAATGCGCTGATCGAAACTCCCTTCTTCCCCCATGATCCGTAGATAGCTCGGTTACTCTCGTTGGACTGTATTTATGTAAGAAAACTAAGACGATCATTTCGTACTCAATAAAAAGTTGAGTTAAAACTTAACAAATTACATTTATTTACAAGGAGAACAAAAATGACTGGCAGCGGTAGGTACACTGCGCTTACGTCTCAAGCAAAACATCTCTACTGGCGGGAATCCGCTCCGCGCATCATCCCGTTTTGTGCGCTCGGCAGCTCCCCCTGGATAACAAAATGTTCTACGGAGGATACACTCCCCCGGGGATTGAAATGCAATTTCAATCTACATTCACATATAAATTTTGCAAAAATTATCATATAAGAAAAAATTGTAAGATATAACAACTTACGAACACAATAATAATACAATCATAAATGCACTATAATTCTACATTACATACAGAAATAATATATATCTTAAAAATTGTTTAAAGAAAGAAAAGAAATCTGTTACTGAACTGGTAATATACAGACATCTCTGACATTTCTCTTATAAATTCGCCCGTCTGGTAACAGTAAGTTTACGGTTCGTATTATATTGTCCCTTCCCTTAAAAATTTCAACTATCCTTCCAACCTGCCATTTGGTGGAAGGTAAATTTTCCTGCTTTATTAGTACTAAAGTTCCTTTCTGTACATCCTCCTTTTTAAATTTCCATTTCCCCCTCTGCTGCAAATTATTTAAATAATCGCGCTTCCAAGCTTTCCAAATTTGCTGACTAAATTTGGTGATTCTCTGCCATTTTGCTAACCTATTTTCATTAATGTTATCTAATGGGGGTTCGGAGATCGAAGTGATAGGTCTACCGATTAAAAAATGAGAGGGTGTCAAGGTTTCAAAATTTTCGAAATCTGGGGACAGCGGGGTAAGGGGGCGGGAGTTCAAAACTCCCTCAATTTCCGCTAGTATAGTAAGAAACTCTTCTAAGGTTAATTTTTGATCACCTATTACCCGTTTTAAATGAAACTTGAATGACTTTACAGCAGCCTCCCAGAGGCCACCAAAATTCAGGGATTTGGGGGGAATAAATTCCCATTTGATACCTTCATGGGTTAAAAAATTACACAATTCCTCATCTGGGAAACTATTCAGTTTATGCATTTTTTTCAATTCGATGTCCACTCCGATGAACGTTTTTGCATTATCCGATAGGACTTTTGCACATTTCCCCCTTCTGCCAAAGAAACGTTTTAGACTAGCTATAAAAGCCTGAGTTGTGAGATCTGAAACAAAGTCCAGGTGTATTGCCTTGATGCATAAGTACACATACACTACGACATAAATTTTATTCAATATACCCTTCCTTTGATTTTTAAATTTAATAGAAAATGGGCCACAGTAATCCAGACCTGTCACCGAAAATGCAAAATTTGGTGTCACACGTTCCCCCGGAAGATCAGCCATCAATTGGGAGCTGACAACAGGTTTATTCTTGAAGCATGTCACACATTCGTGAACAATGCTTCGGCAATTATTCCTGCCATTAAGTGGCCAAAATATTTGTCTTACATGGAAAAGCAACGCTTGTGGGTCTAAATGAAAGTAGTTGAGATGGAAGTAATTTAAAATAATATCCGTTAACTTATGATTGGCAGGCAAAACAATTGGAAACTTTGAGTTAAGCGGTAAATCAGCATGTGCTAAACGGCTGCCAACTCTAATTAATCCATCCTCTCCTACAAATACGTTTAAGGAAGTTAATCTACTTTTATTGTGAACAGGCATACCTTTTTCGAGACATTTTAATTCTTCCCTAAATTCCCCCCTTTGTGCTGACCGAATTAGAAACGATTCAGCCTCTCTCACCTCGTCGAGGGATAGTGGTCCACTTCTTCTCTTCAATCTATTACGACAGTTGAAGGTGAATCTAAAAATAAAACTCATTATACGAATTAATTTTACAAAATTATTAGTATGTGCACAAATATGGTCAATTAACAGTTTTTCCTGAGAAATAGTTAATGTAACAAAGTCATCCTTAATAATGTTCACAGAGTCCCTTTTTGGTTCGTTTATATATATATATGTCCTTGTAAGGAATCACTAAAGTCTGGTCGTTGTTACACAGATCTAAGTCTTTCAAAAACTCTGGTCCAGTCCACCATTTGGAACTCTGAGCGAGAAGGTCACACTTGACACCTCTTGTTAGCAAATCTGCAGGATTCTCGGACCCTGCACAGTGAAACCACCTGGATGGGTCTGTCAGAGTTTGGATTTCCTTTACACGGTTCGACACAAATGACTTCCACCTGTTTGCAAAGCCTTTGATCCAGTACAAAACAATCTGCAAATCTGTCCACAAATACATAGACGATGGTCCCTTGTGATCTAGTACCGTTTTTACTTCACAAGTTAAGCGTGCAGCAAGTAATGCTGCTAGAAGTTCAAGTCTAGGAAGTGACACTTTTTTCAATGGTGCCACTCTGGATTTTGATGTAATCAAATTTAAGGAAGATTCACTTAGTGAATCAATTTGTAGAATCACGGAAGCACCGTATGCTTTTGGGCTGGCATCGGCAAAGGTATGCAAAGTTAGGGTGTAATTGGAGTCATCGGGAAACTGAAAAATGTTCCTTTGAATTTTTAGATTTCTCAACTGGGGAAGTTCGGAACACCATTGTTCCCACGTCTTTGTAATATCGGAGGGCAGTTCTATATCCCACGTTAAATTCCTACTCCACAGTTCTTGAAATAAACATTTAATTCGTATTGTATACGGAGAAATTAGACCCAGAGGGTCAAATATTCTACCTGCAACTTGTAATACAAAACGTTTGTATTTTTTGCGTTACGCAAAAATTCGAGCAAATTATCAATATCTATCAAAAGTATATCTTGCTTGGGTTGCCACGATATCTCCAAAACTTTATGTATTGTACTATCCTCAAAAGGTTGTGGCATTGTACTAAATCCAGGATTATCCCATATTTCCATTAACTGGTTGTTATTCGAAATACACTTCCGTAAATTCATGCTAGCTTCCTTCATTATTTTATGAGATTGTTCCAAAATGTCCACGGCATCTTCGGCTGGTTTATCTGAAGGGTTTTCTAAATTAGGTACACTTTCAATTATGTTCATCTCTAAATACTCATTCAAAATATTGCGATATTGTTCGTATAACTTTGTATCACGTTTCATTCTTTTTATAAGACCTGAGAGTCGCGCTTCGGCGGTTTTATAATTATTTTCTAAATGGTTCCAATCACTTGTCCAAGGGAGACTGATTTCATATCTGTTATTTTCAAAACGCACAGTTTCATGAAATTTTTCTACAATTTTCTCGTTTTTAACACTGTTTGGGTCATCTTTAATTCCCAACGTCTCTAAGTCCCAAAAGGTTTTCAAATCTAATTCATCTTGATTTTCTATTAAATGACACGTAAATTTACTTTCATTTCTATCTTGTATTGTTCCACCCGCGATCCATCCTAAATGAGAATTTTGTAAAATTATAGAAGTTTTAGGAATTTTTATTTGACCAGCTAATAACAATTCGTAATATACATCTGCTCCTAATAACACTTGAATTCGCTGAGGTTCAAAAAATCTTGGGTTAGCGTAGGTTAAATTCTGTTGTAAGTGCAGATTAGAAATGTCTACGGCGCTTGAAGGGGTTAAATCAGTGATTTTAGGAACCAAAAACATGTTAGATAATTTTTTAAACTTCTATCCTTGTTGGAAATTTCTACGTTTATTCTGTTTTTAATTTTACAGACAGAATCATTTAATCCAGTAATTAATGACTTAACTTTATATTTTTGCAACCTTAACATATCTGCTACAGAAAACGTGACCAATGAGACATTACTTGCAGTATCTAAAATCGCAATACAAGGAAAAAAGGAATCATTACTTCCCCTTAAATAAATCACAGCTGTCGAAATCAACCCATTATAACTGGTGCTAGACAGATTTTGATCATAATTGTTTTGACAGCTCAAGGTAAACGCATTTGCGGTAGATTCTACTGAATTAGAATTTACGTTGTCTCCCGTTTTCAACTGTGGTTCATTTGCAATACAATTAACTTGCCTATTTTCATAAGCAGGTTTCGAAAAATTAGCTCCATGAAGATAACTATGATGGTTGGAGTAACAAATCCTACACTTATTATTTAATTTGTTACATCGATTAACAGCGTGCGATAACGATAAACAGTTATAACTTCAACTTCCTTACTTGGTTCAATTTCTCTTGAACCGATAAATCTAAGTACCTTTGACATCGAAATATCATATGAGATTGTTTACATAATGCGCAATTAAATTTGTCATTCTGTAATACTAAACTTTTTTGTTTCTAAGTAATTTCATACCTAGGTTTCGTAACGGTGTTGCTTTTTTGTAGGTTTTCCAGAGCTTGAGCCCTTTTTAGTAAAAAATCAATAAAAATATTCCATTCAGGCAAGTCGCTACAGTTAAAACTCATTTCAAATGCCCTTCTTGACTCATCATCGATTCTTTGTAACACAAAATACATTAAAATTGATTCTGATAAGTTATTATTTTCTAGTCCTGATTGTTTCAGAGTCCTCAAATGACTCAATAAATTATCTACCAGATTGCGTATTTCTTTCGCATTTTCAATTTTTATTCTGTTGTTACTCAATAACTCAGAAATATGAGAATTTACAATTAACCGTTTGTTTTCAAATCGTTTTTTTAAAGCTTCGAATAAGGAAGCATAAGAATCATCAATGTTTCGCAATTGTTTCACAGGGCCTGTTAAAGCCGATTGTAAATAATATAATTTTTGAACATCATTTAATTCATCGTTGCTATCAATTAAGGTGGTGAATTGTAATTTAAAATTAAACCACTCTGTGTAGCGACCCGAAAATTGGGGTAAATTAATTGACGGCAATTTAATTTTTGACTCATTAGCATTAATTCTATCATTATTATTTTGATTTTGAACATTTGAAACACTAGGCTTTATTAAATCAAGAAGACTTACTTCGAGAGTGTCTAAATGTTCTTCTATCTCCGTCAAGGAATTTTCAAATTCCGGTAAATCATCATCAAAAATTACCGGATACGACTCATTACGTAATTCATCTGTCTTCTTTTTTAATGTCTGAAGAGCATTGAACTTTAATTCCAATTCTTTCTGGCCAAGTTTTGATTTTATAGCATTAGATATTCGTGTAATTTGTCTGCGTATGTTTCCGCGTTTCCGATTGAGGATCACAGTACCTTTAATAGTAGCCATTATAATTATACCTATAACTACATACAAAAATCCAAATGCGATGATTATTCACAGTGTTCTAAATGAGCGCTGGGGCTCGGAGGACCAAAACATGATCCGTAGATAGCTCGGTTACTCTCGTTGGACTGTATTTATGTAAGAAAACTAAGATGATCATTTCGTACTCAATAAAAAATTGAGTTAAAACTTAACAAAGTACATTTATTTACAAGGAGAACAAAAATAACTGGCAGCGGTAGGTACACTGCGCTTACGTCTCAAGCAAAACATCTCTACTGGCGGGAATCCGCTCCGCGCATCATCCCGTCTTGAGCGCTCGGCAGCGCCCCCTGGATAACAAAATGTTCTACGGAGGAAACACCCCTGTTAAATACACTGTCCTACAAAAATTAAGGTACAACTGGTTTTTTGCATCTAATTTGCAAATGAATGAATATAGAAACAACAAATTTGAAGGAAATGTGCGCTAAACTAATATTTATTAAATGCGACATAGAAATTTACTTAAGTTAAACGTATAAATGAAATTACAACAAAAAAGCACTCATGGTGGAAAATTCCATTCTTGCAGAAATCAGTACATCGCAGTATTATGCAGTAAAATGTGACAGAAACAGTAAAAAACTGGTTTTAATACGGACTATATCCACCCCGGACTTGAATGCATTGGCGGCATCGACTTTCCATTCTCTCAATTAAATTGTCGGACACCGAAATAGGTAACGCTGACCAGACTTGGAGTAAGCCTTGTTCCAGCTCATTTAATGACCTTGGAGGAGGACTTAAAGCTGCAACCTGTCTTCCAAGATAGTCCCAAAGATGTTCTATCGGATTCAAGTCTGGATAGTGAGCTGACCATTCCATTCTCTCCAAACCGTAATCCTCAAGATAATCCTCAACAACCACAGCTCGGTGTTGTCTCGCATTATCATCCATTAGAATGAAACCATTGACAATAGCACCGGCATATGGGCGCACATATGAATCAAGGATCTCATCCCGATATCTCGCACCAATCACAGTTCCTCCATGGAACACATGCAGATTAGTGTGGCCTCCGAGTGAGATCTCTGCCCAAACCATGATTCCACGGTTTCTGTACCTGTGTGTTTCGACAGTGTTTAATTGATGGTATCAAGTGCATTGTTCTCTCCAGATCAGAAGACGTCCTGAATCGCTTTCCACTGTGAATCTGGACTCATCTGTGAAGAGTACAGATGCCCATTGTTGTCTGGTCCAGGAAACATGTTCTCTTGCCCAACATAAGTGGGCCCTTCTCTGTCGTCTGTTGAGCGGGACACACACAACTGGTCGCCTTGCATAGAGACCTGAATTGTGAAGACGTCTTCGCACCGTAGTAGCAGAGATTCTTCTCCCTGATGCTGCAAAGTGGTCTGCAATGAGTTGCGCCACAGTAGTGCGTCTTCTCCTTCGGGCCAAAAGAGCTAGAAACCGGTCTTCTGCAGGTGCTGTAACACAAAGGCTGCCTGGAACATGTCTTCTGGACACAGAATCTTTGGATTCATACTGATCCCAGAGTCGTTGAACTACACTGCGAGACACATTGAGCCATCTAGCTGTGTTGGCCTGTGACAACCCCATTTCCATCCATCCTACCACCCGCCGCCTTAATGAATCGGGCAAACGACTTCTTCTAGACATTTCTAAACTCTACTGGCTGTTGTGAACAAAACTGACAACAATAGTTCGAATATAACAAAACTTACATGCGAAATTACGAAAGCTTCGTCATTGCATATTTTTCTCTCATTCACAAATACCTATTCTTTTCTATAAAATAAAAGTGGTAGCTGTAATTTTTTCGCAATTTTTTTTAAAGCTTATTATTGTTATTCATATAAACTATGAAGTTTAATCTGACTGCCATTTTTTGTCTGGTGAGCTTCGAAAAACATGTTGTACCTTAACTTTTGGAGGCCAGTGTATGTTATATTGAACTTATTGAAACATCGTTGGATTAATCTATTAATATAGAATATTAATTTACCATTTATTAAGAAAAGAAAGCTAAAAATCAAATTTATTTAGCAGTCTTTTAATTGTATTCTAAGAATAAAACTTGCACGAGACGAATTGCCAATATCTATGTTCTTTTAAAATGCTACAAAATTTCAGTTTGCAACAAGCGTCACATAAACACTTTGTGAATGCTGCATGTAATCATTCGTCAGTTAAAGTATAATATTATGAATTAGAACTCGCGTCAGAGTAAATTACAAATTTAATGGCACAGATTGGAGGAACACCGAACTTGCATATTTATATTGAATGGGTATCTTTTAAAAGAAATAGCAATCTATGCGTCCTTATTTAAAAGATTATTTTAAAGATATATTTTGGCATTAACTATACACCTATATTTCCAATACCATTTAGTTTCTCATCATGAATTTAAATTAGTTTCTCATCATTTATTTACTGCGTATTTTTCATAAACTCGTTTAATGAGAAAAAATAATATATTAAAAAATCACCTACAACAATTCAAAGAAACCAAAACAGCCAATAAGAAGACAACCTTTTGTGAAAATAGTTCAATGTTTAAGTATCATATGTTAGTAGTCTTTAACTGAAATATTTTTTAAAGGAATTCTGAAAAAAAATTCAAAAACTTGATATAAATTATATTCTTTCTCACTATCTCTATAACCATACTTTACTTTTTCCTTAATGCCAATGTTTACACATATTTTCTTTAGATTTATGTTCAAAACTTTTGAAGAAAGTAATAGAAAAACGTTTATTTCCAAACCTTTTAGTTTTTCATCTTGAATCAATTTATATACGGCGTATTTTTCATGTACTCTTTTAATGAGAAAAACGAATATATTAAAAATTCTCCTACAACAATTCAAACAAACCAAACCATCAATAAGAATACAAAAACTAGAGAAAATACACTGCTCAAAACAATTAAAGGATATTTGAAGTTTAATATAAAATTTTAATATAAACGAAATTTTTTTTGCCGAAAATGGAAGAAGAGTCACAAATGCAAATTTTTCTGGTTTTCAAACTGTGGAGTATGCAAATTTTGAGTTCGACGTCAAAAACGTCGCTTCAGCGGCAGCGAATGAAATTTGACTTTCAACTGGATAAAAGAGAATGAAGACAAGGATGATCGGCATTCAGTGATTGCTTTGTTTCGATGAGTACGATGTCTCAGCGAAGTCATTTGACAGATTCAGAAGCTTGGAGAATTGTTGGTAGGTTAGAAGGGGGCCAAACTCAAGCCGAAGTAGCGCAAGCCATTGGAGTGTCACAAAGTGTCATTTCCAGGATCTGGAACCGTTTTTTGGAGAGTGGATGTGCAGGCCGTAGACCAGGGCAAGGTCGTAGATGGGCAACAACGCCCAATGAAGATCGGTATTTAGCGTTAACAGCTCGGAGACACCGAAACATGAACGCTACTTTTCTCCAACAACACCTTCGCTCGGCTACAGGCACCACGATTTCAACTCATACTGTCCGAAACCGGCTCCATGCTGTAGGTCTGTATGCTCGCCGACCGATGGTATGTGTTAAATTAACATCAAGGCATCGTCGCGACCGCAGGGAGTGGGCAACCGAGCATGTCAACTGGAGGAAAAATGAATGGAGCAATATTCTGTTTTCTGACGAGTCCCGTTTTTCTGTGCATCCGGATAATAGGCGTATTTTCATCTGGAGGGACCGTGGCAGTAGGGATAATCCTGCGTTCGTACACGAAAGTGTCAGACGGGCGCACTGACCTCTACATCATTCGAGATGGAGCTCTGACTGGTCGCCGATATAGGGATGAGATCCTCAGACCTATTGTAGTCCCTTACGCTGCAGCAATCGGAGATAACTTCATTTTAATGGACGATAACTGCAGGCCACATCGTGCAAACTTGGTGGAGGATTTCCTTTTCGAGGAAGGAATCGTTCGAATGGAATGGCCAGCGTGTTCTCCAGACATGAATCCAATCGAGCACGTTTGGGACGCTCTAGGAAGACGAGTTTCTGGCCGCCAACAACCCCCACAGATTCTCCAAGAACTGGAAAGAGCTCTTCTGGAAGAGTGGGGCAGAATACCCCAACTCGTCATTAATAGCCTCTTTGAGTCCATGCCTCAAAGGTGTTCAACGTTGCTGGCCGCCCGTGGAAACCATACCGCCTACTGAAAATGATTTTCTTTGAAGAAAACACCCTTTCTTATTCTTTTTTTTCTCATATGCACAAATTGTGTTTTTTTCCTTTTGTACACAAATGCGCAATAACAATCCATTTTTTTCTGCCAAACATGTGTAATTTATTCTCATATAACCTGCTATGTCTGTCGACCATGTATCAATCAGCTAAAAAGTTTCCCAGATACAAAATCCACCTAAAACTGCAATATACTTTAATTGTTTTGAGCAGTGTAGTTCAAGATTTAAGTATTATATGTTAGTATCATATGTTAGTGGTCTTTAATTGAAATATTTGTTAAAGCGATTCTGAAAGAAATAAGAAACTGGGTATAAATTATATTCCTATCACTATCTCTATAAGCATACTTTACTTTTTCTCCTTAATGCTGATGTTTACACATATTTTGCTATTGCTTTAAAACTTTTGAAGAATAGAATAGTAAAATTAGTTTATTTTTATTTTCAACAAAAATACACACACACACACACACACACACACACACACATATATATATATATATATAAGAAGTTTAAATTTGTTTTTGAATAGTAAAGTAGCACTGAAGTTCAAATTATGTTGTTAGGTAGAAGAAAATACAGTTTCCGATTACGAAAATGATATTTAGGGCTCTATTATATTTTTATGTTGTCAGAAAGCTAAACATTCATGTACACATCCAACAAAACTGTACACAACAAAACTGTAAAACACAACCTGCACAGAAATAAATTGCGAAATTCCACAAAGGTGACCAGTAACAATAGCACCTAACAAAAGAACAATAAAATATCAGAATAAAAGGAAGTTAATAAAATTTATCGTTAATGTGTTATATTAGTCAATAGTATCGGTGTTATATCAGTGTGTAATATGACTCTTGTGTGATCAATATAATAGAAATATAGCATTATTCATGATGTTTTAAAGAGATGAACACTTTATAATAAAGGAACATTTTATTAATATTTTTATGTTATAAAATAAAACAAGCATACTACTCGTTTCAGAAAAATCATTCACAAAATTTTCTGTTATGTATTGAAATAAACAGAATTGCAAAAAATGGAAATATTTCTTACATATTAAATTTAATTGCTATTGATTTTTTTTACGTTATACAGGATGTTTCAGTACAATGTTTACAAACACTTAAGAGGCGTTAGATCACGCTACAATAATTTTTTTTATTGGAAACCATGCTCGCAATCTACTCGTTTAGTCATATAGTCGTTATAGTCGTCATATAGTCGTTATATAGTCGTTTAGTCATATAGTCATTAGTCGTTATATAGTCGTTTAGTCATATAGTCATTAGTCGTTAACATACAATGCACTTCCCTACATCTGAGACCGGAATTTTAGACATAACTTATATTTTTTGACCTGTATATAACAAAGAGGACATTTTAATGATATTTACAAGATAATTAACATCTTGTGTACCAAATCCGATGGAATCACGAAAAGTGATGAAGTACAGAGTAATTATCTCGGTGCACCATATGAAATGTCAACTACATTACGAAAAGTGAATATTCTAATTTAGCACTATTTCGAGATGGATGGTGGCTAGTTTCACCACATCTCGCGATATTTTTGCATTTAATAATAGAAGTGGCAATATCCGCATTCAAGTAAAGCTAAAGTAGGCGATAGACTTTTTGTAACGTAGTTGACATTACATATGGCGCTCAGACCAAATTATTGCGCATGTCCAACACTTTTCGTGATTTATCGCATTTTGCACGTAAGAAGATAATTCTCTTGTATAAGTCGTTAAAATATCTTATTTATTATTTAATTTATGTCCAAAAATTCGGCCTCAGATTGCAGTGAAGCGCCCTGTATGTTTGACTAAACGAAATGATTGCGATACTGGTTTCCTGTATATAACTTGTTTGATGTAATGTGCTCAACCAAATCTTAAAGTTTGAAACATCGTGCTGAAACACCCTATATATATATATATACAGTGGCGGACAAAAAAACTGCATCACCTAGAAAAATTAACATTTTGTAATGCTAATGAGTTATTTCGTTCAAATAAATTAATCTTAGTTGCTGCAAAACAAGATAAGATATCATTCTACATTTCTATTGGATAATATACCCTCTTATGAAGTATTGCGTCATCAATTTTCTAAAAATAGTGCGGCAAAAGGGAAAAACGGTCATTTGTCTTGTTCTTTAAGTAGTCAAATGATGGCTTTGTATGTTCAATTGACGCAAGAAAAGAAATGTGTGATACTTGCTTTAGTTAAAGAAGGATATTCGACACGTGTGATCGCTAAAAAAATTGGTTGCAATCAATCGACAGTTTGGAGGACGATTAAATTAGAACGTGAAACTGGTAATGTTGAAAGAAAGGCTGGATCAGGCCGAAAGAGGGTGACCCTAAATTAGGATGATCGATATCTGAAACGGATGTATCTGCGTAATCGTTATGCAAGTATTCCTAACTTAAATATCGAATTTGAGAAAGTCTGTGGTGTTAATTTAAGCGCAAAAACTATCCAAAGACGCCTCGTAGAATGCCGTTTGCATGCGTAACGCCGAAGCAAAAAGCCTCTACTTATAAAAAAATGATACAGAAACAACTTTCTTGGGCAAAAGAGCATGTCTCACGGACAAAGGCTCAGTGGGATTCAGTAATGTTTTCGGACGAATCTAAGTTCAACCTACATAGATCAGACGGTAAGCGGTATGTTCGAAAACGTAAAAGTGAAGCTTATCATCCAGATTGCATATTGCATACTGTAAAATTCCCAGTCAGCCAAATGGTCTGGGGATGTATCTCCAGCAAAGGTGCTGGATGACTGAAACCTATTACTGGAACTGTGAATGCACCCGTTTATACCGAGATTTTAGAGGAGTGTTTAAAACCAGTTATTAAGGATGATTTTAAAGGTGCTAGAAATTGTATTTTTCAACTGGACTCTGCACCCTGCCATACAGCGAAATTGGTAAATACAATCTAACTTATTCATGAATTATTTTGTTGCCTAATTTACAAATTTTAATCTCCATAACATTAAGGATATTGGAAAAGTAATTTTCACCCTGTTTCCTCCCTTTAGGTGACGACCTATTAAAAAATTAGGCATTAAAGTTTTGGAATGGCCTGGGAATTGTCCTGACATGAGTCCCATTGAAAATTGTTGGCATTTAAATGGTACAAAAATTGTTGCTCAGAAGCCTGCTACTAAAATAAAACTGCTGGAAAGCATTATTAGGGTCTGGTTGCATGAACATGGCCAGGATTACATTCAGAATTTGATATATTCTATGCCAGACCACTGCAAGGCTGTCATCGCTGCTATTGGAGGATCCACTAAATACTGAAGTGAACCTTATGCATGTATACACATCTAAGTACATATAATATGACTGCAGTTATGTAAAATTTACATTAACTACAGAATTTGTGCATCTATTACTTTGTTCCAATTTTTTTTAAATATTGCAATTTTCACTTTTTTCCATTTTTTAAAATAATTATGCGTAAATAATTTATAAATCCGAATAAAATTCAATTGAGATTAATCCTACAACTGTATTTTATCGTAAAAATATCATCCTTCCATAATACCTGTACTTGAAAAACATTATTTGCAGCGTTTTCCACTTTTTCGCAGGTGATGCAGTTTTTTTGTCCGCCACTGTATATATATATATATAATGATAAAACTTTCGTTCCAATAAAAGTTACTTTTAAATAAACTACTTTTAAATAGCTTTTTCTATTGGACAATATTAAGTCACTTCCATTCCGTTTATTAAGTGAATTATTGGTAAAAAGAGACAAATTTTGTCATTTATCATTAATTATTAAGTTTAAATTTATGAATTTAAAATTAAATATTACACGAAAAAAATGAGAACGTTTATTGGTTTTAAAATTTGGGTACCTCTTTGCGTTAATCATAGTGATAATTACTGCCTGAACACGAGCCTCTTTTTTAATCCGGAAGGAAATCTAATTAATATTTTACACTTCATTATACTTTTATTATGATATAACTCACGAAGAGTTCCAGCAAATTAACCAATAGTTTTTAAAAATGTCATTAAATAATTTTGTTTTGAACTAGTTTTTTTTATACTCAAAATATTACGACCGAAAATATATCTTTAGTTTTCATAAAGTAATAAAAAATGCATTTGCCAGTTAAAATTAATCACATATGCTTTAGATTTTACGGGAAGTATTTTGAAAACTAAATTATTGTACAGATTAATTTTAGAGTTAGTGCAATAAAATTAAATATAATGATATTTTCTTCATATTTTTCTCCAATGCAATTGCTTAGCTTTGATTTTAAACTAATGAATGTTGAAATCACATGGAATAAAATTTTAAAGATATAGTGATGAATCACTGAAGAAGCTATTCAAAATAATTATATTTAAAACTTATATAATCATGAAATTAAAATTACAAAGATTGGATATGGATTATTTATCGTAGTACATTAGTTAACTTATTGAAATTATTTTATCTTAAAAAAACAATTAAGTATACTCTCTATATTACATCGCAAGTTTTATTTTATAACTGAGACATATGACAATTTCATAACATATTGTTATCCTTATCTCTCTCTCGCGATATATATATATATATATATATATATATATATATATATATATAAACCATGCCACAAGACCTCCTCCGTTATCAGAGTGTTAAAGAAAAAATATTCTAAATAAGGAACATCTTTCTTTTAAAACTACACGAATAACAAACTTCAATATATATATATATATATATATATATATATATATATATATATATATATTGTATATATATATCGTATATATATACAATATTGTATATATTGTATATATATATATATATATATATATATATATATATATATATAATTACTATTAACATTTTTTAAGAATATACGAACAATGAGAAATAAAAAAAATAAACATACATATTATTAAAATAAGTAAAATAACTCTGTACTGGAATAAATAAGCGACTTCAGTTTCGGTAATAATATTAAATGAACATTAGTATGGATAGTCAAAATATTAGATAAAATAGTTGAATAATTACATGTAAGCCAGTTTATTCTTTCCATAAAATAGTTCAAAAATGAAAATAATTCTTTTGCCAGAATTATCCTATGTAGGAATATTTTTTCATATCATTCTCTTATTTCAAAATTTGACGGCCGTTCTGGAATATCTATTTTCCACCGCATTATCGTGTAATTACATCATAGCTATTGTCGAAAGTCATTCCTAATTAACTAATATCTACATATGAAATATAAAGCACTTTATCGATACTATGTTATAACACTATAGATGTGTTATTCACAGAAAAGTTTCAGAACTTGGTGATGAACAAGATTGCAAATTTATTGAGTGCTGAAAGTACTCTGTTTTTCTAACATTATTCAGCAAAAAGAGCATGAACTGCTGAGATCCAACATCTTTGACATTTTTTGTCACTGAAATAAATTGTGGAAAATTTTTTCCTAATTTTCTTACTAAATCCTATTTTTTTCCTAATTTCCAAAAAAAAAAAATCTAAAATTTTTTAAGAAAACATTTCTTTTAGGGTTTTGTTTTCTTTTATTTTGGAAATGTGATGTTTTAGATTAAAGATAAAAGTATAATAAGTATAAAATTCAAAATATAAACAAACATTTAATAGAAAATACTTAATTAAACGTCGAAAATAGAACCAAAATCGGATGAATTATACGACACATTTTGTTTTGTTTAAAAAGATTTTGGAAGTTTGTGGAATATAAATAAATTCATATACAGGGTTACACAATGTAAAAGATACATTGTCGTTTAAAGTTGGTAATTGCTGCGAGTGAGTTTTAAGGTGCCTTTTAGCTTAATATGTGGTGTGTACAAAAGTCTCCAGATAATATGCAGGGCAGTAAGAAAGATTTCCAGTGCCTTTCCATCGATTGGCGAAAATTGCTAAATGTGAATATTCTAACTGAACTAAATTTTATCATGCTATATATCCACATCTATTGATCATACACAGGGGTGCTCAAAATAATTCGTCTAATGTTTTGACACTGGAATGTAATTTCGAAAACTGTATCGAAAACGGTATTAAGGCATTTTTCGAAAACTGTATTTTTCAATGTGTTATATGTTTTCTAAACTGTTTACTTACATGTCTTCTTTCACCTTATTTAAATGTGAAGTTTCGTTACAGTTTTCTGGCTCTGTTGGAAAACATTTCATAATCTATGCTTGACGCATGTTTTTTAGTTCTCTTTTTATAGATATTAATAAGACATAATTTCCAATGAAATAATAGAATTCGTTTCTTTCTCCAACACTTTTAAACTATCGTATTTAACTTAACTTTGATATTATATGTAAACTTGTGTGATGGAACTTTGTAATCTGTTTTTCACTCACTTCCTGATATTTTAGAATTATAAACATTATATACGCAGTCATTTTTTACAATAAAAATGTTATATTACAAATTAATTGCAAATTTTGAAATTTATTTTAAGGCATTTTTCGTAAGCCGGCTGCAGGTGATAAGTTGAAAACTATTCTCTATAGTTACAATTGTTTACGAGTTACACCAAACCACTCTTTACAAAATAGGCCACTTCCCTTGAAATTGCAACAACGAAATAATTTAAACACTAAAAATTAGACAATATAAATAAAAATTAAATAGTGTAATATATTTTATCCCTTTCATCGATTATCAGTTTAATATTAAGTATGTTTAAACATTGAGGAAATAATTTAGAAATCCTGAATAGATAGTTTAAAATGCTTTTTTCTTTCTTCTTGCAATATCTTAAAATAGAGACAGAGGAAAAATGGTATATTTTTTAAATAAATTTAGTAGTTCAGGATTTCTAGCAACCGTAAGTTAAAGCGTTTTTTTTCTTCAATAATTGGAACCCAAGCGATATAATGTATAGCAACGGAATATTTTTGACCTACGTGAATTGCAAACATGAAATTAGGCGCTATTTTTAAGATAAACATTATCAAATGTTTATAGAAGATAATATGCTAATATAATAATATGGAATGCTTATGAAGAGTGTCTTAAAAAAAATATATTTTTTTTTTCATTTGATATAAAAGTAACAATGATTCATATGCAGCATTTGAACTAAAATAATCCCTTAACATGGAAAAGTTGTCCTTTTTATTATAGGAATAAATAAGACATAATTCCGAATCAAGTAATACAATTTGTTTCTTTTCGCAATATTTATATTAATAATGTGATGTATAATATTTTCGAACCAGATATGGCAACTAGTGTTTTAAAGAGTATTTTTAATTTTCGTGTAAAAAATATTATTAAACGGTATTGTACACGTCACTTTTTCTAGTTATATTATAGCTTTAAAGACCGTAACATGTCATTGTTAGGCACGTAATTGAAATGATCTGGTATCTTAAAAATGAAGGTTCATTCAATGGAACCATTAGCAGTTGTTACATCTCCCCTTCCCCAGCTTTAATTACGGATTATCCCAGTTGAACCTGTTTAAAGACATTTCATTTGTTAATGCCATTAAAGCCATTTTCGGATGTGGCTGTGTGTGATAATCTGTGTTGAATTTAGCTAAGTTATGTAAGTGCCCCATGCTTCTTCATTTACACAAATTAAGTTTAGTTAAACAATTAATCAAGTATCTAAAAAGTTTTTAATTTTATAACTTTACTTCACTTACTAACCCTTTCACCCATTGCATACTTTTCCAGGAATTGTTCCAGGTTTTATCACAAAAATGTGATGCGTGATAGAGAAAAATGACTTTATTTTGAATTTCTGCGTTGACAAAAATATGTAATTCAATTATGGCGGTCTCTGTACCGAAAATTAGTTTCTAATTTGCAGACTAGTGCATTACGCGCAAAAACCTGATACCCCAGGTATTTTCCTCTAGACATTACGATGGGATAATTGAATGCATTATAAGTACATTTATACATGTGTATATTTTTATACTATAATTAATTCCGATTCAATCACTCACGTTTTATCCATTAATTTATTCTGAAATGCGTTTGATGCTTTTACGTATTACACTTTAGACTATTTTTGGAAATTATTTTCTTCTAACTACAAATTACTTATGGAAGTTGCAGTCGAACATCTTATTGAGTAAAACATGTTTAATATAATGTAATTACTTAGCGATAGAACTCTAAACAGTATGTATCAGTAATAATAAATCTATGGTTGCAAGACAAATGCTTTTTTTGTCTAATTGGTTATTAGGCAAGGAATTTATTTTTTCACATTCCTAATTATTTATTGTTTTTTTTGCATTTATTTAACTCATAATATATTTTGGATAATGCAAAATGATTCTATTATGGGTTATGTACTTTTTTATGTGACAAATTAAGGCATCTACATTAACAAAATTAAAAAAGAAATGTTATGCACAATATAGGCATTTAATTTTCATGATTTCATGTTAATTCGTGATAATCTAATTTGTCTTTCTTTTTGCATAGGTATATCCGGTCAAATATATATTTGCACACACAATAAAAGGTTAGAGATAGAAGTGTCAAATACAGAAATGCTGTTAGTCCGTCTTCATATAGTCCCCGTAGAGCAAACTAATACATTTCTTCTACCGGTATTTTAGCTTCCATAACCTGTCTTTGTATAAAACGTTACATTGCATATAAAATTGGTGCATCCCTGCCAAAATCACCTCCGCTCCTGGAGTAAAACACCTACTTTTCAGCGAATTCTTCATTTTTGAAAAGAAGAAGTTTGACGGCGTGAGGTCCATAGAATACAGCAGATGAGGTAGAAACTGGTAGCCGAGGCTTTCAATGGGATCCTTGTTTTCCTCGTCTTTGTGGGCGGGGTTATTTTCAACTATGAGGCGTACATATTTGGTCACTCTGCCACAGCACATTACCTTCTTTGGATCGCGAAGTTCTTTAATATATTCCAGTCTCATTGTGCCCATATGTTCAGTAATCAGTAAGAATAACGCCCTTGCAATTCTAGGAAAACAAAAGCATGAATTACTTGGAAGAAGGTTGCATACAGGCTTTTTTGGGAGTGATGACATACTATGCTTACAATGTTTCCCAGAACTTTTGAAACTACGATAAAACGACTTATTCAATCTTCCTCTATGGCAAGGATGAAAAGTATAAAGCACTCGACAGAATAATTTTTCCACTACGTTCATTGATGTTTTAAATCAAAATGTAATGAAATTGCATGAACTTAAAAAAGCGGATCTTCTCTAAATGTTTTAATGTTTCTGAAATTGTAAAAATGAAAATGTTGATTGAATTCCAATCAAATTCACTATGGCCTCAATAGTTTATCAAATTAAGAGATTGGTCGAAATTTGAAAATAAAGATTGTTATTATGAAAGATTGTTATTATTATTATAATGTAACAATTTCAAATTATGGCTACATGGAATGAATATTGCCATTTCGAAAATTTTTTGCTCTATATATGCCTGCTACTCGGAAACGAATTATATATATTTTCAAAATTGAATGATATAAAAAAATCAAACAGAAAGTACATTTCAATTGGCTGCTGTTCTGCTTGCATTCCATCAAACTTAGCTAGGTATGAACTAGAGTCTTCCATCGAGTCGGTAATCCAATTTTACCCGATCCATGTACCTATATTACACATATTGGTTAATCTTGATAAACAAAAATTCAAGTATTTTTTAAGTAGGAACGTCGTTTTCACGTAACATATTTTTTAATAAATTTTGGCACGCGGTGAAAAGGTTCGCAGTGCCTGGTTTATTTTTACGAGGCCATGAAAAAAGGAGTTTTTATTTCGCACTAAGATAGAAAACACTTCGGGTGCATAATCAGTGCGTTCCTGATTTTGAAAAGAAGTGAATACCCTGCTGCACATGACAAAATCCTGAAAAACATGCTATGTTAACTGCGTAAAATTAAAATAATTATGTTATTCTTACTTGTATAAACATAATCTCTGTTACGCAGCTGAAAATGTTTACTTAAGAATTGATAGAATCTGGAAAACTGATATTTCGTCTTGATAAACGAGTTGAGAAATGTGATTGTAAATGGTTCCGAAATATACCGGCAGCCAAATATACTTTTGTTTCCGAAATATACGGGCAGCCCAATGTACTTTTATCTCAGAAATGCTTCCTTAAATTTCGGAAATATGTTGTTTTCTCAAGTTTCTGAAGATAAAGGAGCACTTTTTGAAATTGTGGGTAACTCGAAAGGGGTTAAATATACTATTATTTCCAACATACACCGGCAGCCAAAGATGCTTTTGTTTCTTTTTTCTTCTTTAAATGTCGGAAATATATTGTTTGCTTAAGTGTCTGAAGATAAAGGAGTACTTTTCGAAATTGTAGGTAACTCGGAAGAGGCTATATTACATTTGTGTACACTTTATTGTTTTAACAAAAAAATATTACTTTTTTACAGTTCATAGCCACGTTCTTAAATTTTGTGTTTCAGTCATGCACTAATGGCTTTCATTTGTAAATTTTATACTAATTATTATTTTACTGTTTACATATACGTTGAATAATTTCGTGCATGTGAGTATGTATACTTAAAAAATTAATTAGATATATTTATGAATCTATAATTTTTTTAACTATTAACCCGGCAGTAGTTTTTTGTCGGTATTTTTGCCGTGCATATCAATTGCCTTCTCCTAACCGATCTCCTATTATAAATGCAACTTTAAAATTAAATGTATATGTCGTTAAATGTTTCTCCACCACCATAGTCAAGTAACAAGGACTCTTTTTACTTACTCATCATACGTATTATAGGGTAAGTCTTGTAATCGTTTTGAAAATCGAAAAAGAAAATTTGACGGATTTGCATGTGTCAGACACTAGAGATTCCGAAAAACATATTTTTAGAGAAAAAAAAATGCCGTCCGTCTTTGTGTCTGTAAACGCTCTATCTCCCGAACAGCATAGTCGACGTCATATATTTCGGTGAAGATTTTTTTCCGAAACCCCATAGAGAGGCGTCAATAAGTTGATGAAAAATGAATATCTTTTAGATAACCCTGTAAAAACTAATATCGCAAAGTGTTGAAACGGTAGCACATGCTTTTAGTGGCTTCTAGGAGGCTTCTTTTAATAAACTGTGTTCATTTTTATGGGGATAGAGCGTATACTCGTGGAGAAATTAAGGTTTTTATAAAAACAATCCCAAATTTCACCAAGGGTTTTGCTTATAATTCTTATACTCGAATATATATTGCTTATAATCTTATAATTCAAGAGTTCTTAATATAAAATAATGTTCTTTTCAGGAACGATGACAAACAACATTATATAATATACCTTGCAATCAGAATTAAAAAATAATAAATATTGGATGACAAATGAGCAAGATCACTAAATATTGTTCACTGCGCATGCGCGAATGTAATCTAAATATACTGCGCATAATATATTAGTTAAATGTATAGAGCAACTTTGTGAAGGTTTTAAAAACATAGCTTGAAAATTCTGATAGTGATAGTCGATGTAATAAACTTGAAATTCGCTGTTCCCAAAAGGAAGCAAAAATATGAGGGGTGGTATCCAAATATACAGTGAGAGACACATCATACTTATTATGTCAACTTTCATAAGTTAGTATATTTGGATACAACCCCTCATCTTTTTGCTTCCTTTTTGGAACAGCGAATTTCGAGCTTATTCTATCGACGATTACTATCAGAATTTCCAAGCTATGTTTTTGAGACTTTCACAAAAGTTGGCCTATACATTTATCTAATATATTATACACATATATTTTGATTGCATTCGCGCATGCGCAGTGAAACAATATTTAGTGAACCTACCTCATTTTTCATCCAATAATTATTATTTTTTAATTCTAATTGCAGGGTATTATGTATAATGCTGTGTGTCATTATTCCTGAAAAGAACAATTTTCTATTATTAAGAATTCTGAAAATTATAAGCAAAACACTTGGTGAAATTTAGGTTTGTTTTTTATAAAAACCTTAATTTCTCCACGAGAATACGTGCTATCCTCATAAAAATGAACATAGTTTATTAAAAGAAGCCTCCTAAGCATGTGCTACCGTTTCAACACTTTTGCGATATTAGTTGTTACAGGGTTATCCAAAAGATATTCGTTTTTCTTCAATTTATTGACGGCTAATTATGGTGTTTCGTGAAAAAATCTTCGCGAAATATATGACGTCTATCATGTTGTTTACACTCTTAAATTTCAGGATAATTCCTCATGTATCTTTCTAGATATTTAACAAAACGTCTAAAATCGCAAGTGACCGGTCATCATTGGCCATATAGTGTATAGACTGTTTAAAACATAATAAAGTTTTCAAACACATTTTCTCCAAGAAGAAATAAATATCTCAGGTTTAAAAAAAGAAGAAAATAAGACTGTTTGAAAGTTGTGTTTAAAAATTATGTGATATAAAATTTTCAAACTTACAGTATGTTACTTCATTTTCCATTAACTAAATTACCAGATGTAAGTCGAGTTTCTATTTATATGTTGATATAACACATTTCTTCCTGTTCTAAATACATCATAACGTGCTTCTGAAAATTAATTTTTTTATCATTATCCATAATTGGCGCCAGTTTTAATATATATGAAAAGTGTAGCATATTTTTTGTAGTAACAATTTTGATTTTAATTACGAACTTGAGTACTTAGAAATTTGTGTAAAATATGGAAAGATGACATCGAAGCAAATCCTGCTGAATTTTTAAGAATTCGAATTTTCAAAAGCACTTTATGATGTATTTAGTACAGGAGAAAAGGATTTCTATCACTATATACCGAGCAACTTAGATATTGTAATTTACTTAATAGAAAATGCTGCTTATATATATCATAATATAAAAAGGAAAATTTGATATCGCACAATTTTTATAAACAACTTACGCCATTTTTTTTTCTATTTTGTTTAAAGTGGTTTACTTTAAACGTAAAAGAAAAGTTGTTTTTGTAGATATTTTTAGAGCTACGATTAGTAAGACATAGGATCATTCCACAGTATTCATGTGTTACGTACGGGACATTTCACAGCAAATTTTTGAGATATTTGTACTTTTTTCAGTATCAAAATATAAATGAGAAAGTTTGCAATTATTTTTAATGCATTATATATCACTTCAACTAGATTCTTATGAAATTTCTTTTTGTTTGATCCAATACATGTATATATTTTTTAATTAAAGTTGTGTTACGTACGGGACATCACAAAAAATTGTTTTAAAAGTACCTCTAGCAATTTGGATTTTGCTCTGTATTTATTTAATATTTCCACAAATAAATTTAATGAGTAGAAGCAGAAATATACATTTTATAAATTAACTTTAAAATTATTATTTTTTAAATTGCGTCATTAATTAATGAAAGCTAATTATTTCTGTTACGTACGGGAAAAAGCTATTTGTTACGTATGGGACCTATGACCAAATTTTTCTATATGGCTGCAAAAAAATGCTCTAATTTTTATTTGATTTAAAAAAAAATAATATTTTTGATAAATTTTAATAGAAGAGATTTAAAGCTTTAAAATGATGTATTACATTTAACTTTTTATAAAACTTTTTCAAACTTGTGAAGTCAAATACTGTGGAATGACCCCTTAACAAATGTAATCTTAAAAAAAAATATCGCATTCAGCTTTTAAAATTACAAAATTCAAATTGAAAAAATATATATATATTAAATTAGATATTTCAAATATTAACTAAAAATCATTAATATTTTAATAACATTTATTTTATATTATTTAAAATTGCAAATAAATATTTTGATTTTGCAAACATTTATTATTTTAATTATATTTGCATCAAAATATAAACCATATGAATTCAATTGCTAAGCGGGTGCATGATTGTGTCTACTTACAGATATCTATATTTATGTTACAAAGAGAATGCCTTTCCGTTGATGCATAGAAGTATGAAATGTTTCTATAAAAAAATACATACCAGTTTTTATATAACGTCTATTTGTGATGATTGCATTTATTTTTATAAATTTTTCAAAACTTTTGTTTTAATCAGATAAATATAATTACAGGCAAAATTTTCTGCTGTTGTTAGATAGTTTACGCCAACTATGTTGCGTATATCCCAAGAATCAATATGCTCGCTTTTGATCTAATAGATTTAACGAAGCAGAATTTTATTGTGCGAAATATATTTTGCGATAATCGTAGGTAAGTCCACTCTACTGTGAAGTCACTGTGAAACCACTGCATACACTGTGAATTGTATAACACGTCGAATTTTTATTCATTTGCTCGTCGTCACATATCGACGTCATTTTGACTTTACAAAGTCACTTATTTCATGCCTAGGCTAACGAAAAATACAGGCTACCGCGGTGCATTCCACTTATCTTTTTTTACAGACCGCTAGAGTGACGTGATGCTCTTTTCGTTAACCTGCATTGTTGCATTCGTTCAGTATCACATGACTCCGGCGGTCTGTAAAAAAGATACGCGTAAAGCACCGCGGTAGCCTTTCTTTTTCGTTAGACTCGTTTCATGCTATGTGACGACATTGTGCACTATTAAAGTTGAATTTTATGCACGAGGATTTCACATTTTGGTCTTATATGGATAATTGTGCTTTTGAGGAGATTTAAGGAAGGCTGATATACAGCGCAGCATGTCCAAGATAACCCCCCGCAAATGCGAATTTCAACAAGGCAAATTAAATTTTAAAAGATCAAAAAACCCGACTGCATAAAAAGATAACTAGTTTTTTTTTCGTCTTTACCACCATTTTGTAATTTATGAAAATTATTTAAAATTTATGAAAACTAGCCAATAACCATCGGACAGCTAAGACAATTCGATAGAGACCTCATTAATTAATATTCATCCAGCCGTTCGGATGTTTCGAGGGTATAAAGAAATACAAATACCAACCCACATACATACCCAGATACGTGTCAAACACATAACCCTTCTTGGTAGTCGGGTAATAAGGCATATACTAGTAAGACCAGAGCTGGAGACTTTTGAAAAACGGACACCGCAGTCAGTTATGTTAGCAACTAAATAGGCTTCGCGGAAATGTGTCGACTGTCTAGCACGCATGTGTACGTCAACATACATTTTTCTTGGAAGAATGCTTTATATTAACTAAGTTTATTTCTCTAACGCGAAATCCTTCAAAGCAGCTAGGCGACTGATTTGTCAGAAGTCTGGTGACAAGTACGCGCTATATGACACAGAAATTAATACAATAATGTAGTTATTTAATTATGATTATACAATAACCTATCTTCGTGAACACGATCACACATGCAGATGCGCATCTCGATTTATTTATTTATTTATTTTTCGCTTTGAAACGATACGTTTGTGAATACCAAATACTCCAGTAATATTCCAAGAAATTCGTAACACAACATAAAAGTACACAGATAAGTTCTTCTGAATTCTAGATTGTTCAAAATCTAAATATTCTGCACGATACTTTTTACAGCAATTTTCAGATATTCGAAGTGCATGAATAAAAAGCACTTAAAATGTCCAAAAAGCACTTTACTTAAATACCTTGGGCAGTAAACAATTTGAATACTATTCAAATTCGTGGGAAAACGCAAAGTAAATCTACCATTGGGAAATATAAAAAGCCAAATAAATATTCTACTGAATGATTTTAAATGCATTCACCATAGACAAAAAGATACCAAGAAAAATGTTAGAAACAACACGAAAATAAACACTCTTAAAATCCATTTAGAAAAACTATATATCTATCTATATATATATCCATTACTATCAGTGTTATTGAGTCTTTTTATGAAATAAATATAAAGGAAATGTAACAGTTTTTCTCTGTGACTGCATTTGAAAATAAAATTGCTTAAAACAAATACTTCTGGAAGTGAATGCAGAATTTTAAATGCGATTACTGAGCCTTGCATTTTAAATAAATAACAGGATCTTCTAAAATAATAACTGAATGGATTTTGATGTGGAAATCCCTTTAAAATGTTACTAATGTTAAATATTGCATTTAAAATTGTTTAGATTATAAATATTACTCATAATTTAGTTATATATGAAGTGGTGTTCATCGAAATCCAACGGAATTAAAAAAATAATAATAAGAAACTGTTGTATTAACTTACATTTAAAAAAAAAAGAATAATAAATGAAAAATTACAATAAATGAAATGATTATGATTAATCAAAAATCAGTCTTACATTGTATAAACTCAAAGCAAAAACAAATATTATTTTATACTTTATTAGAATACCACTATTATTATTAAATTTAACTTTCAGTCGAATTACATTAAGAAAATATGTCATTTCTCTTCACATTATAGATAATCTTAATTTATCTACTTTTCAATTTAATTAAAAATAAAGTAATCAATGATCTGTAATGAAAGAAATTAATCAAGGTAAATTAAAAAAATTAGGTTCTAATTCAAATCTTTGTAATAACGCAATGAAACATGACTTTAATACAATCATATAATTTTTTTAGTTTTATCAATGAAAAATTTATTTCAGGATAAACTTAACATTATTTTTATGAGCACAAAATTTTCATACGTATTTCTCATATTTTGGATCAATGTATATTTAAATGCTTCATAGGTTATTAATAAATATATTTCCTGTAAAAAAATAACGTCGTGTTTTCCAGAGAGAACATTGCATTCGAATTCATCTTCATCCTCAATGGACACCTTGTTGACGACTTAATCTCTATACTGGAAGAGTAAATAGTTTAAAAATTTACATTATTTAGACACATTTGTAGAAACATATCTCAGTCTTGATAATGAAAATGCTTCCTTGACGTTAAGAGTGTTGTAAATTCCACACGCGGAAGCACTTCGCTTTTTTCCTGGAATTACAGAGACAAAAAAATCCAAATATCTTACAAATTATGGGCAGTAATTGCTGAAATTGACTAATGTGTGTTGTTTTATGCGGTTAATTATATTATGTTAGATATCTTCTTCCATCGAATCCAAAAAATGAGGTTTCGGTGCAATATTCATGAAGTGTGGAAAATGTTTTATAACGTATGAGTGGCGCATGATTTTTATTTCATGTTTAAACTTTGGCTGTATCGCTAACATTATCCGATGTCTGGACGCAAGCAACACTGAGTTACACAATAAATTAGATTGTCATTAAATACTAACAAATGGAAGTTCCATTGTTATAATGTTACGTAGCAGAGGATATTGGATTATGGAAAATACATAGAAATTGAAGAAATATAAAATACTACATTTTGGTATATGCTTCCATAACATAATGTTTACGGGTTGAGATTGCTTGTGTCTGTCTGTGTTTTTCTGTGACACTCATGTCTATTAAGTTGTCACCAACTTAGTGATACTGAAATAAATATAATTTTATTCAATGACGTTTACATGAATAATAAAAAATATACACTATAGTTTTATTCAGATACGATTGCCTAGTTAATTTAGTACATAAATTGTCCATGGTGCGTATGAAAAGTTCAGTGAAAGGCCTTATAAAATAAAAAAACGGAAGATACAAACATAAACACCTTATTACCCTTCCAATAACCTTCATTAGCAGCAACACACTTTTGGAAACCTCTGTAAAGATTCTGGAAAATAGCAGCAAATGCTGCGTTCAGACATGTTCGAAGTGCCAAATGTTGAATTCTTGGTACAGCTGCGAAGTGTAGCCCTTTCATGACTCACAGATTTCATGACTTCCGATTATCAGAAATCATTTGTCGCACTCGTTTGATGATGTCTGAAGTTTTGCTTGCTAAATGGCGACCCGAGCATGACTCGTCATAAATATTTTTTTTTTTCTTTTCGACGCGGAAGCGTTTAAACACATATTTTACTCACTGCTTTTGATCCGTACCACTTGCACTAACATTTAATTTGTCTCTTCTGCCGTTTTTCCTAATTTGTAAAAAAATTAATATTTATGAGTTACTTCATTGCATTTCACAGAACGTGTCACACTGACTTCGTTCAATTGGTCTTAGGCGCCTGAAAACGTCCAGCGACTGTCCATGAACGTAGTAATCTGGACGTTAGGAGGCGCTTCTTCATATGTCTCTCAATGCACATGCTCCCGTGTCCGTTCCTATCCTGAGTTGTTTATATATCAGACCATTCACAACTTTTTACGCCTTTTGTAAATAAAAATATAATTGATTATTTACGATGGATAGAATATCGTTCGTATTTATCCCATTAAAGAGTTAGGGGATTTCAATATGTTGATTTTAATGAAGGAACAACAGTAAAAATATATCATTTAACAATATATAATTTACTACGGGTGTATGCCCAATGAGCAATTAGTCTGCATTCCCACAGGCATTCAGTAGATTAACCCGTTACAAGCTTGCCACTCATCCAATTATAGAAATAAACAGCAATCTATCCAAATAACAAATTTAAAACATTTGAATTAATGAGCATATTACAAATTTTAAATCATGTATGGAAGGAGAAGTCGGCAAAAAGATTATTTGAATATTTCTCGCGTTTGATTTTTTTATGTAACTATTTAGTTAATTGTTTATTACCAGTAAACAATTGTTAATTTGTAGTTATTTCCATTATTCGTAATTGAAATTTTTGTTTTTATTTGAAATAAGTTAAAATTCAAAGTAATCACCGCAATTATTTACATGCATTAAACCGAACAGTTTCCTTTTTAACACTTTCCAACCTAGTTAAAACGTGTTTATGACTTCGGTTTGTCTGCCGTCTGTCCGTATTCTAACTCCCGTAAATATGCTCGGATTGCACTGCAATTTTTATATGTTATTGTCGTTATATATAGCATGTTCTCTATTTCAACTGATGTGTGTAGCACTTATAGTTTTTTTACAAGGACATTCAAAAGAATTCCGTTACATTACGGTCTATGGGGAAAAATCATTTGCGGTTTATTTTAATAATGTTACACAATTTCAAAGACATTGTAATTGATATATATCACTAAGGTGCATTACAAGAAGCTAAATTTGGAATACGGTGTGTATAGCACTTATAGTTACTTTACAGGGACAGTCCAACAAATTCCGTTACATTACGTCTATGGAGAAAAATCGTTTGCGGTTTAATTAAATAATGTTTCACTATTTTAAACGCATTGAAATTTATATATATGTCACTAAGGTGCATTACAAGAGGCTTACTACAGAATAGTGTGTGTATAGCAGTCATCGTTCATTTACACACAAAAGAATTCTCTACTGTCTGTTAAAAATAATTCCTGGAAGTGCGTTTTGTTTTAAGTTGCTGAACGCCATTTTAAATTTAACTCACTTTTTGTCTATTACTTGGTGTGCATAAATTATGTATTTCATTAACAGGGGAGTACAAAAGTTTGCAAACACATTTCCGTTTATTGACAGAAATTCCAGAAGTAGAATTTTAAACTGTGTTACGCGTTTCCAAACTAAACTAAAATTTAACATCCTATGTAGTATATATACAAATCTATTGATCATATACAGGGCTGAATAAAAGTATTCGGATATTTTTCAGAATATTGTATATGTTGGAAATATATGTTGGAAATTCCTGAAATTACGTGTTTAAATGTGTTATGCGTTTTCCAAATTGTTTACTTACATGTTATCTTTCAGCGTATTATACGGTAATGATTTGTAAAATAATTTTGGAAGAGTTGGAAATTGTTACATAATTTATGCTTGACGCATCATTTTTCGTTCTTGTTTGTATATGTTCTTAATGTCGTTTACATAACGTGTAAAAACCCACATAATGAAAATCACAAGCATCCAAAATAAATTTTCAAAAATACAAAATAAGTAATAATGGGATTATAACGACAATTTTGAACCATTTTCTGAAAGTTTTTTTTTTCCTTTATAGGAAAATGCTGTCCTTAAATGATTACAATACCAGACATATTTAGCACCATATTGAAGAAATTGTTTTAAACCTTCCCTAAAATCTGAATATTTTGAAATTTCGTTAACAGGTACAGGATTTATTACAAATTAAATTATAATTTGACTTATCAGATTTACTAAAATTTATCTGTAAAATTAAATATGTATTATGAATTAAAGAAGAATTTGTTCTTATCTTTGAGTCAAACCCGGGAAGCCCGGGTTAGATTTTCTAGTATTACAAATGACGAAGAAACATTTCTTGAAAGAGTAATTAAAATAATTTTGAAATATATTATTTTTTCATATATATATATATATATATATATATATATATATTAGGGCGTATCGAAAAAATCCAATTTTTTTAGATCTTTTAGCGATAGTGCGGAAAAGTTGTGAATTCCCTTTATTAAAAAGTGTGCGAAATCTTAAAACTGTGGGTTGATATCTTCTGTCGCCTCAGTGGGCCGAAAGTTCCAAAAATTGGACTAAAAATGATTAAAATACAAAAATTAATAAATAATCAGAGATTTCGCTCGTCGGTTTGGGGTAGTGGTTACAAGGTACAGTTTTATAACAACAACAACCATAGACAATTGCATAATTATAGGTTAATATCTTCTGTCGCCTCATCGGCATCGAATTTTTTTAATTTTGATACAGTTTAGTAGTTTTCTGCATTACTGTTTACTGCTTGCACAATGCACAATCGAGACAGACTGGGTTTGTCGATCTGCCAAAATAGTGGAACACCCTTATTTTCACGCCGAGAAACAACAACAGCCATAAAAAAAATTAGAATTGTACGTTGATATCTTCTGCCATTTCATCGACACCAAATTTTGAAAAATAAAGGCAAAATTTTAAATAAATTAACGATACACTTACATCATTTTAATGCGAACACAAACTTTATTTTACCTTTCGAACATATAAATGACAAAAGCATTACTGGCTTATAATCATTTTTAGTCTCAAATTTTGACATGTGTTTTTGGATTATAGTGTCGCTCTAATAAATCTATCCCTGTTCTGCATCCCAACTGTTTTTCCGGAGGCTGCAGTGCCTAGTTTCACAATCCGCTCTACCGATTTTGTGTGTGAAGCAAATTTAATAAAGTACCAGCAATACATTGGCATACTGCCCTGTATCATCTTCAGAAATTCTTGAGAACTGATCTCTGTGAGAACAGAAGGCGATATCACATAACAAGCTCGCCAATTAATGAGATATACATAGTCTGTAGCTCCAAAGTTAACAACAGGAATAACGAATTTGCGAACACAATTTCCGTCTGGGCTAATTTCTCTTGCCTTGATAATCCGCCGATCTGCAAGGGTCCTAATACGGCACCTATGATCAGATAACACGGCCAAAAGCATATTTACTTGAGCCGCAAAGTAAGCGTTGCGAGAAATAATTGGGTCGATTATGTCACAATACTTTTTTGGCAATTACCGAGATGAGCTGATGAAATGCCATAGGTGTCTAGCACCATCCTTTATGGAATGACGAATCTTAATTCGGAACCATGAGAGTGCGTAGACTCTTAGAATGAATACAACCAATGTTAGCAACTCATTTGATGGGTCTGATATTGATATATATAACCTCAGTATTCGATTGGAAGTTGTCAGCCAGCGGGACAAATCCAACGTTCCCGGTTCCGGGATAGCTAGATCTGAACAACAAATGCCAGAACTAATGGTGGTGCAAATGCCTAATAAGTACTTATGATCTGAACTGCGGGTGGTAGGATCAATGTGTGGCAACTTGCATTCAAAACTATTAAAAGAAACAATTGAAAGCTTTTCGCATCCTTTAAGGTTTCGTACAATGCCTCCTGTGTAAGATGTGGAGCCAGATGACTTGCCGTCTATGGACTCAAACAGGTGTCGTAATGGCAACTCATTAAAATAAAGTAAGCAGATAATCCATTGAACTAGTCTCTGAAGTTTCAATTCAAGCCTGCGAATTACGCCATTAGACATTCCTGTGTTCACTACAGTGCCGTCACAACCGAGAACAATAAGGTTGCTAAAATCATCGAATAAAGCACTTGTTACGTATTCGTAAATACTATTAGATTTATCAACACTAGATCCGCTTTCAAGTGTAACATGTCCCATATACGTAGAACCAGGCTCCGATACAATACAGCAATGCGCTTCTACAATTGTTCGTAAGAACTGCTTGTCCTCGAGTGTTTCTGATGTTAAGGTTTTGTCATGTCGTCCATCAAATATAAAGGCCAGATAGAGTGGAACGATTTTCATTTAATTTTGAGACCAATTTTATGTAAATTCTCAAATTTTCCTTACATATTTTATTCTTGCCTGTGACGAGGCTGGTATCTGATTCCGATATTAAACCCAAATCTTGCATAACACGCAATGCAATAACAGCCGTGGCTCTGTTGGAAACACCATACCTTTCACTGACAAGAACTGTGTTGTCCAGTTTTAAACGTATTTGAACACTCCTTGTGGGTTCCCACATTGTCTTCACTATTTTGGCAGACCGCCAAACCCAGTCTGTCTTGATTGTGTATTGTGCAAGCAGTAAACAGTTATGCAGAAAACTACCAAAATGCGTCAAAATTCTCAATATTCGATGCCGATGAGGCGACAGAAGATTTTAATCTATAATTCTACAATTTTCTATGGTTGTTGTCATTACAAAATAGTAACTTATAAGCACTACCTCAAACCGATGAGCGAAATCTGTGATTATTTATTAATTTTTGATTTTTAATCATTTTTAGACCAATTTTTATAACTTTAGGCCCACTGAGGCGACAGAAGATATCAACATACAGTTTTAAGATTTCGCACGTTTTTTAATAAAGGGAGTTCACAACTTTTCCGCACTACCGCAAAAAGATCTAAGAAATTTGGATTTTTTCGACACGCCCTAATATATATATATATATATATATATATATATATATATATATATATATATATATATATATATATATTTTAAAAATGTGTTTCATTTGAGAAATGTCATTTAATGTTCATTTATAGAAAGTCTAGAAAATATTGCTTTTGTAAATGCTTGCATTTCGGTATCTTACACCAATATTGGGGTAAGATGGTCATCTACATAAGAATTACATAAAGAAAGAGCGTAAAAAAATGTGGACCATTACTAAAGGTGTTAAGACGAAACAACAATATAAAATCACTATTTAAAATTTAAATAAAACAACGCAAACTGGAATTAAAGTATTAGTAGCGGAGCCTCTTCCACACGATTGAGTGGCGTTTCCCTACAGCACCTGTGCATAGGAAATCCACGTGACACGGAATCTTGTGCAATATGGCACCCCACCCCAAGGTACCCTATAATACAATATAACTGTTTCTATATAATGTTATGTGAGCAAACATGGTTTCTTTATTAATGCATTTCTCGTAAAAAAATATTTTTAATGTTGCCTGTTTAATAAACACACGAATTAAAAACTAATAACTCTTTAAAAAAACTCTGATAAGTTGAAACAAAATTGAAATAAGTATTTTAAAATGTAATACTTCTATAATCTACAACGTGAATAAAATATAATTACAATAAACAGATTTTTATACATGTACATAAAAAATGCTTATTAAAGATCCTTGTTTATATATTTTTAAAAATAAAATTCAAGCATTTGGGTAATTTAGCAAGTGATTTACTATACAGATATCTAAATAGAAATTTTACCAGTATAGCTGAAATGCCATATTGAATTAATCCCCCTCCATATATCATGCATTTAGAATTAAGCCTATGAAAGCTTACTAAATTTCCAGCTAATGGAGTGCAATGGATTAAGAATTAAACACTAGATAACGTTCATTTCTATTAATGATTTATGTTTGCAAACACTAAATAGTACTTAATATTATGCATAATGTTAATATAATAAATAATAATGTGAAATGCCCGAATAATGCACCGATAATAAAATTCGTAATTTTGAAAATTAAGAAAGAGTTGAAAACGTCCAAAGAAATCCATTTATGTAGAGTTAAAAAATTCTGAAAAAAACTCCATTTTACCAGTTTTGCTCTTTATTAACAGAAGGTAGTGCGGGTATGTAGCAAACAATTACTGCCTGACCTTCTAGTAAGCAAAAATAATTTTCTTTTCATTCAAAATAAAATTTTTAACTTTACAAACAATGGAAACATTTGGAAAATATGCCGATAATTTCCTCAAAGATATGTATTTTCTTTGAAACTTAGTTTTTTGTTTACTTCAAGATAGTGTTTTAGCTTTTGTATGATATGCAGTGACTCTTCGTGGAGGCATGTTGTTAAAAAAATAAAAGTAAAGCAAAAGCAGAAGCAGAAGGTCGGATTGATTAATCTTCAATGATATGTTTTGCACACTGTAAAAAATGAAGTACTCAAAAATGAGTAAGTCCATGTACTCATTTCGAAATGAGTATTTTTGGATCAAAAGTGAACATGTGCATTCTCAAAAATGAGTAAGTCCATGTACTCATAAAGAAATGAGGATTTTTGGATCAAAAATGAACATGTGCATTCTCAAAAATGAGTAAGTTTATGTACTCATATCGAAATGAGTATTTTTTTTTATCAAAAATGAACATATATATTCTCAAAAATGAGTAAGTTCATGTACTCATTTCGAAATGAATATTTTTGGATCAAAAATGAACATATGATCAAACCCAACATACTTGTATATTTCAGAATGTGTAATGACGAAATTTCGGAGCCTAAAAAGCTATTATTTGAATCAAAAACGAAGAATAAGAGAAATGAAAAGTGGATCTGGTTGTTCTGGATTTTCATCAAAGTGGATCCACTACAACACATTTACTATTTTTTCCCCACATTTTACACATCTACTTTTTTTTACTTGATAGTACTTCAAAATTATGATTTTTTTCCCCACTAATTTTTTAAAAATTTCTTTTAACTTTTTTAACGTGAGGCAATATTGTGTTATTTAAAAGTTTCATAACATAATATCTTTGCAAATTATAGCTATGCAAATTGGTATTAAACTAAACTGATTTGGCTTACAAATTTATGAATTACGCTAAAATTTATTATTTTATAAATTATAATTTTACAAAGTTTATAATTTTAGTATTTCAATCTATGATCTTTTCTAATGTCATTTTTTAATTAATAATTCTTCGAACTACTTGTTACTTCAGACATTATTTTAATCTTTAACCTTTTGCTTACGGGGGGATTACCGTAATCCCAAGAAAAAGAATGCTGAAAAATACGGGGTTGGGATAACCGTTATCCCGAAAATTTCCACCCCTCAAGCATAGCGTGCGGGAAGTAATCAAGAGCGTTTAGCTCTACAGGGGGTTTGACTGCGTATTGGAGAAGGGGAATTACATAGGGAAGATGTTACCTATCTTAAGGAAACGCGGGGAAATTTATGCAATAAAGAAAATAAACATTCTGTACTCATTGACGTCTTGAAGCTATTTTTACCCCCATTTTTTCCACATTGGTTAAAGATAGTTCTTGTTTGTAACATAATAATAAATACATTACTTTCAATAAATTTTTTTGGTATTGATGATTTTGATTAAGTTTTGCTCTTAGAATGTTAAGTGTCGCGTTTTCTTTTTTTTTAGACAATAACATACTAGATATCTTAAAATTATTTAGGAAACTTTATTTATTGAACTGAAAAAAAATCAAATATTATATATATTAATATTTAAATAAATAACAATTAATTTTGAAATATTTCTTAGTTTAAAATTAATCATATAAAAATAATTGTTTTTGCGCAGTACAAAAATATTATCGTCCTTTTGACATTTGTAAGCGTTTTTCCGCCCTAGGCGGTAACTAAAAAATGCTACTAAATTTTTTTTTTTTGTTTATTACAATGTCTTTTTTCACATCCAGATTCGGCCACAGAAACTGCGCGGTCGGGCGGTTGCCCGAGACACGAAGTACTAAAGGGTGGGAAATTCACTAAATAATACGTAAAGTTTTCACATTCCCTGCTGAACAACGTGAAACTTTCTGACTCATTTTTAAACGTAAAGGCAAAAAATCGGAAAGCCTCAGTTGAAATCGAATAGCATTTTCCATTTTTTAAAAATAAATTACTTATCGAATTATAAACAATTGTTGTCTCGTGACGACCACATTTTCTTCTTTCCTGCGATGTCTCGTCCGGAAATTCGGTTCAAATTACCAACTTTGACAGTATTTTCTAAAAAAAATATCTATCTTCACCAAAAAATGGAAAATGGCATTCGATTACAAAGTTTCTGAATAAGAACACCTGACAATTTGATGCGTTTCCGAACGAAAATGAATTCAGAAATGTGTCAGAAAGTAGCTCATTTGGATTTGAGAATAGCCTTCATAGTCTTTTTTATTTTTATTTTTATTTATTTATTTTTTATTTTGTGAGTCACACATAATTTAGAAAATTAGAGTTAAGTTCAGGAAAGTATCTAGACATCTCAATCTATAAATAGAAAGAATGGTATAAGTCATAGTTCTAAGAAATAGTTGTTAGCACAAAGACATATTTTAAGGAATTGAAATTCATTATATTTCTATAACATATCCTGGTTTTTGAGTTCTTAAGACAATGTGAGTCATACCACTATGACTTTAAATGCCTGAATTGTATTAATTTGTAATACTACAACTAAAGTGAAACCTGGGAAAATGAAATATTTATTTAATGTAATCTTGTGTTAAATGAAAAAAGCATGTGGTCCCAACAGAGATATAATTATACCGGCTAAGACGGAAACCCGTATAAACCACATTTTTTTTTTTCATTTCGATTCCATTTTCACAGGTTTTAATGATAAATGTTTGACAAAGCTGATTACGTATTTCAATATTATGTATTTTGTAATTACATATTTTAAATTTTAAAATAAGTCGGTTATTAGAAACTTAGCATAATTCACTTCTCAGAGAAAAAGAGAGGAGGGCGTCAAAATCCATGTTTGCCCGGGTTTAAAAAAAGTTGTTCTCGGCTCTGTGTCAAACAATTGGTGTTTTGCCGTTTAAAACTATGTAAGCTACGGATTCCGCTTATGCAGGTATTTCTCTCTCTCTCTCTCTCTCTCTCTCTCTCTCTATATATATATATATATATATATATATAATAACAAATAAAGGTGTAATGGCAAAGAAACGAAATAAATTGCGATTTAGAAAGTCTTTCGTCTTATCAGATATGCTTCACTTTTACTTAAATGTAATGTATTAGTAAAACCTGTGAAAAAAAAAAGAAAGTAATAAGTTATAAACATAACTATACATAATCAATATCTATGAACAAAATTTGCTGAATTTTATTATACATATTTCTTTCAGTCATGCCAATTGAACGCGTTTTTATATTCAACTGATTAATTTACAGATTAAATTATAATCCTATTCATAAATACTATGTGTAAGTATATTTTTAAAAAAAAGCTGGCCCACTGATTCCATTAGGCCAGCGAAACCAATTAGGCCACCATCCATAACTGATAACACTGATTCCATTAGGTATCAGTTTATCATTAGCTACTATAATGTTTATCGATTCCTATATATTTATTTCTACAATTTTCTTCTATTGAAATTTCTGTTTTTGTTGTTATTAATATCTAAATCGCGATAATAATAATAATAATAATAATAATAATAATAATAAATGCTTATTTAAAGAAATCAATTTTTTATTACTTATTTAATTATCTGAAAATTCAACGTTCTTCTATAAAGGTTTATAATCGCATACGATTTTAGTTATTTTGATTATATATATATTTTTATATTCTACCTTTCAAGAAATAAAATACTATTAAAACATTCAATGAAGATAATTTTTCTGGTTATTTTTAAAAGATATTTTAAAATTTTGAAATAAAGGTTTATATTAGCATGAAATTTTACGTATTAAAAAAGATCGATATTTTATTATCCGATTTACACTCAATTACTACAAAACGTATTAACTCGAATTTAATTACTTTTACTTCACCAAAAAGTATCATTTACATCACCGTATTTTTAAATAAGATTTATATTAGCATACTAAAAAAGATCGATTTACGCTCAAATACTGCGATGTGTAATCAGTTGAATTTAATGACATTTACTTCACAGAAAAAGATAATTTTGATCGCAGTATACCCCT
Organism: Maratus michaelseni; assembly: GCA_963931845.1. Taxonomy (NCBI): domain Eukaryota; kingdom Metazoa; phylum Arthropoda; class Arachnida; order Araneae; family Salticidae; genus Maratus; species Maratus michaelseni. The sequence goes on from OZ007589.1 coordinate 428,992,902, forward strand.
TAAAACTTATTTACACACAAAGAAATACTTCTGTCCGGTAAACAGCTTCTTTTTAGGGAAACGAAAATTTCCCCAGCTCTCCCACGACCTCTAATGATTAGCAGATGTGCAACTGTACGCCCATCACCTGCCGTGCAGAATCATTAAAGAAGGGGGGTGAAATGTTCAGATTTCTCCCGTAGTGAAAGGCTATATAAGGATTTATTTTCCCGTAAGCTAAACGTTAACACATATAGACAGGCACTGTACATCCGTAAAAAACATGTTTAAAAACACATAAAACCAGTCCACACGCTAAAAGTTTCTTAAAAGTAGAATATTTTAAAGTAGAATGTCCGTTTGCTCAGGCATCTTCAATACTGATATCTCGTATTTCTGCTCTGTCAGTCCGATTTTTTTAAAAATATCCCTTCCTAACAAATCTATCCTCTATAAATATATATCTATATAAATATCTATATCTATATCTATATAAAAATAACTATCCTCTATCCCTTCCTAAGAGATGGCGCCAGGTGCTGTTAGGTAGGGATAGAGGGGGAGTTTCAAAGTAAGTAATAATATTTGAGAAGTAGGCCTGACCAGTCATGGTGCGATGGTCTGAGCCGTCAGGTTAGTAAACAGAACATCCCGGGTTCGATTCCTCTCAGGGGCAAGGTTTGGTTAATTACTATAAACTCACGCAGGAATGAAAAAAGTGAGCAGAAATGTATATGTCCCTTATAAGGTTGTCCTCGCGAGGTAACTTTTTTTTTATCCTATAAATTTTATTTTAACGACACAAAAAATTTTAAATTTGAATACATCCATGGGATCAAAAATGAGTACATAGCAGTTCATATTTGAATACATCCATGGGATCAAAAATGACTACATAGCAGTTCATATTTGAATACATCCATGGGATCAAAAATGAGTACATAGCAGTTCATATTTGAATACATCCATGGGATCAAAAATGAGTACATGTGTTTTTCAATTTTGAGTACATTTGGATCGGAGCTATTTTGAGTATGTGACGTATTCAAAATTGAGTACTTTTTACTCAATTTTGAGTACCCATTTTTTACAGTGCACTAGACACATTTAGCTGACTATTTTATGGTGAGATTTAAGGGGTAAGAATTTGGGATTACAGTAGAGCGCCGATAATCCAAACCTGCCGGGACAGGCACTAATTCGGATATAACATTCTAGGGAAGTTCCTGACTATGCTAAAATGATTAACATGCAATTTTTACATGTAACGGTTTTTTATGGATCAAATGTATTATTTTAAAGATATAGTAATGGATAAGAATATTAAAAAAAATGTGTCTACAGAATTTTCCTTTGCATTTTAACGAGACGTAGAAGTGGCAGCTTTTAGTGTTGTATTTTTTTTTTAATTTAGTGAGGGAGGGGGGGGGGTCAATTAAAATTTTTTTGTCATTTAAAAAAAAATGAAAATTTGTAAGTCTTTTTATATCATTTTTTTAATTTCAAAATTTAAATTTTAAGTCAAAACGATTTGAATTTTTTTTGCTTTAAAGAATACACTCTTTTGAATTCTGCCATATCACGTATTCTTCTTAAATACAGAGTCAGAGTCAGACTGGAGGTGAGGCCTACCAAAAAGGCTTTAGGTCACAAGTTGAAAAGGATCCCCATTATCCTGTACTTCCAACCATTTTATAGCTGTTTCGAAATATTCAAAGGCCTCATTATATGATGGGCCTAGATCATTTTCTTAACATTCGTTGTAATTTCTCTCGATCCACTGATCTGGAAAACGTTTTCAATTTCAAAGGCCGTCCTGAAAAAATTTTGGGACAAAAAAAAAGGTTTTTAGATAATTGGACAGTTTGGTTAATTGAAAATCGGATAATAAACACTTTAGTGTATAATTATTAGAAACATGTTGTCTGTATCTTTCGTAACCATAAACATTACATGTTGTGGAGAGTTTCACTATGACACAGGTGTTCCAGTCTACAAATATAAATCATACACTGCCACAAAACATTCCTTGAAGCATCAGAATGCCATACTGAATTTGAAAGCGACAACCATATCGAGATTATATTAAAACTATTTTTGAAATACTTTTTCTAATGTAATTTTTTTTCATCTCACTTTCAATGGTCTATTGGGAAGTACAGACGTGTTTCACAAATTTCACAAGAAAAAGCAGCAATATACAAAAAAAGTTAACAAGTCAAACGAATTTTGTTGACGAAAAACAATTTTCTTTAAAAATCAAATTATGTGTAAAATGAAATCACATATACGTAATGATTCTATTTTCTACAAAACCATTAAGTCGTCATAATAGTTCTTACTAGAGAAACCAAAAAAAGAAAAATATATTATATCATCTATCAGACGAATAATAATAAAAAAATGAAATGGAAATAATGTTGGAAATACAAACACCTACAATGAGAGCATGAAAAATAAATAAACATTTTCACTTTTTTCAAGTACACATGTTTTTTATATCGAAAAAACATCCTTTACGGTAGAAATGACATTTTAACTATTTGCGTAGATTTTCTTCCAAAAATTGTGATAAATATTTTCTGCTACAAAAGTTGTGATTACTTTTAAAAGTAATTATGTTCCAGACATATATTGAAACTAATATAAATCTAATTATCTTGCTACATTTACTTTGTTTAAAGTAAGATTCACCAAGATTTTAATGTTCTTAAATGCTTGGTTTCATATGCTATAAAATTCTTGATTTTTTATTCAAGGAAATTGGGAATAATGTTTAATACGCATGTTTCTGACACTTTCGATATATATATATATATATATATATATATATATATATATATATATATATATATATATATATATATATTAATACTTACTACCCATTTGAGATTATTTTTTTCATATTTGCTAAAATACACTTCGGTAAATTAGTTTGTAGTTTTATTTAAAAAAAATATGTAATTCGTAAAAAAATCAATTTAATTATTTTACAAATCAATTTATCATGTAATAACATAATGTCTAAAGATACATTTTAGTAATTTATATAAGTTACGCATCAATTTTACACATTCAGTATCTTTTTTTGTTATATATATATAAAATTTGTCAGTCTCAATAAGAAACATATACATTTTATTATTTTATTCCACATATGCGGTTTTCGTTTTAATAAATTTATTACAGATTTTAATACTTCCAACGATATTCGTGAAAGTACACATTAAAATAAAAAAACACCAAAGCAAATTTCGGGCTTCCATTAACAGTCATTAAGTTTCGTGTCTTTTATTGGCAATTGCGTTCGACAGATTACGCCAGCTTTGCTAAAAGAAAACTTTTAAGCATCATTTGCATGATCGTTAAATTGAGCATTTTTTAATAAACATGTTTCAGTTTGTTATTTTTTTTTTATTTATACGAAAAATATATCCCCTTATTTTCTTAAAAGTATTCTACAATATGCGTTAAAGAAATCATAAAGTAAGATTAATTTAAAATTTGGTCAAATGAATAAGGTACACTGTTAAAAATTTGCAACAACCCTTCCAGTCATTTGACCGTTTTTATAGAAAACAGTTACATAACCGTAATTTAACTCTATTCTGACCATATTATTGCCCATATAATGGTCAGAACAGAGTTAAATTATGATTATATAACCGTAAAAACGGTCGAATGACTGGAGATTTTGGTGCAAATTTTTAACAGTCTATGACATGTTTTATGTTCATCGATAACACGTGAAAAGTTTTTTCCATGTAAAGAATTTTAAATAAAATCATGAGAGAAATACAATTCTTATTATATATTTTTAATTATATATTGTGCTACAAATACATTATAATTTACCTCCATGTATCACTCTCTTTTTTCAGAATATTTGGGAGTGCATTCTAAAATTTTAATCGGCATCTCTTTTCTATTTTTCTTTATGTAAAGTTTTATGGAATACTAAAAGCTTTGAAAAAAGTCAGTGCATTATAAAATGTACCTTAAACAGCGCTACGTTTCAAACGTACATCCATTCTGTAGTACATATTTATACCTCCATTAGTGCTTTTTTGTCGTTTTAGAACATGCTTCAAAGTTAACGGAAAAGTCAATAGGCTCATAGAGAAATGCAAAAAATAAAAAGAACTATAGAAAACTAATGTCTAAACATTTCAAATTTGTGCATTTTCCATAGAAAAACTGTTCGAAAAACTAACTTTGGTTACGAGGTATTTATAGTTTAAGTATATTATAATGTAAAAAAAATATTTTGTAGAATATAGAGTATATTGTAATAGTTTGAAAAAAATATATATAAATATATATACAAAGCTTTACAAATTTCCTTAAATCTGGTAGCGAACAGAAAATTCTAGTCTCCAGAAAAATATATTTACCCCCAGCCCTACCCTGTCATTAATTTTCAAAAAACACAAAAGTTTTTTTATGAATTAAATTTGAAAAATAACAACATTGTTTAGAATTATTAGTTACGATTTAAAAGTTTAGATAGTACATAATTTAGTTTTATAGATTTCTTCAAATGAATTCAATTATATATTATTACACGTTAAAATGAATGTGACAGATTATTCAGTTTTAATTTATTTTATTATTTTATTCTACATATGCAGTTTTCTTTTTAATAGCTTTATAGCAGATTTTAATACTTTCAACGAGATTCGTGAAAGTACACAATAAAATAAAAAACACCAAAGCAAATTTCGGGCTTTAATTAACAGTCATTAAGTTCCGGGTCTTTTATTGGCATTTACGTTCGACAGATTACGCCAGATTTTCTAAGAGAAATCTTTTAAGCATCATTTGTTTGATCATCAAATTCAGCATTTATTTAATAAACATGTTTCAGTTTCAAAAATATTTCCCCTTATTCTCTCAAAACTATTCTACAATTTTCGTTTAGGAAATCATAAAGTAACATTAATTTAAAATTTGGTCAAATGAATAAGGTACACTATTAAAAATTTGCAGCAAACTGTCCAGTCATTTGACCATTTTTATAGAAAACTCTTACATAACCGTAATTTAACTCTATTCTGACATATTATTGCCCATATAAAGGTCAGAATACAGTTAAATTATGATTATAAAACCGTTTTCAATAAAAACGGTCTAATGTCTGGACAGTTTAGTGCAAATTTTTAACAGTGTATGACATGTTTTATGTTCATCGATAACACTTGAAGAGTTTTTCCGTAAAAAATTTCAAATTAAATCACAAGAAAAATACATTTCTTATTATATATTTTTAATTATATATTGTGTTATATTTACGTTATATTTTAGCTTTATGTATCACTCTCTTTTTTTAGAATATATGAGAGTGCATTCTAAAATTTTATCGGCATTTCTCTTCTATTTTTCTTTATATAAAGTTTCACGGAATACTGAAAACTTTGAAAAATGTCATTGCATTATAAAGTGTACCTTAAACAGCACTAAGTTTCAAACACAGATCCATTCTCTAGCACCTATTTCTGCCTCCATTAGCGTTTTATCGTCGTTTTAGAACATGCTTCAAAAGTAACAAAAAATCAATAGGCTCATAGAGAAATGCAAATCATATACAAAACTATTGTCTAAATATTTCAAATTCAGGCATTTTCAACAGAAACATTGTACGAAAAACTAACTTTTATTACGAGGTATTTATAATTTAATTATATTATAATGTAACAAATTTCATGTTGAATATATATATATATATATATACATACTATTAATTTTCAAAACCACAAAAGTGTTTTATGAATGAATCAAAAAATATAACAGCATACATAGTTTAGATTTATTATTTACAAAAGTTTGTAATAGTACATAATTTGATTTTATAGATTTATTTCAAATGAATTACTTATAATCACTTATTTATTCCTTAAAATTAATGTGATAGATTAATTAGTTTTAATTCTGAACACAAAAACCTGATTTCAAGCTTACAGTAAATTTGAATTTTTTTTAGCACAGCATCCAATTGTAGATGCCAAGGAGGTTTGTTTGGCTTTTTCTTAATGTTATTTTGAATACCCTCCACCCACACATTTTAATCACGTGATCCGCTAGCTGGCTAGAGTGGCAAAAATGACGTTTATGTGAATGATATGGAAAATGCATTTAAAACTCGGTTCTTCCATTCAAAGTACGAGAGAAAAATACAACTGTTCGCCGCGCACGAGTAGGAATAGGGAATGCAAAAAATGTCATGTTCTCATTTCTTAGGTCAACTTTTGTACCAAAAAAACTCGCAGGAGCTTGGTCGACAGGTAAAAAAAAACTTGGTCACCAGTGGTGACTTAAATGGTATGGACTTTAGCGGCGACCGCATTTTGCAAGCTCTATATATATTAGTTTACCACTAATACATTCTTATAATCTGCTTTCAAATTATCAGTTGCATCTTGTAATATTATAATTTCATCTGAAAACAATTTACTACGATATACTAATTCTTTATGAAAGTATTTTTTTCAATTCACAGAGACAATCTGAATTTAAATTTGTAGAAATAGAAAATTTGTGCATTAATTTTGATAACCCTCTTTGTAAGAATTTCAGCAATTTCTTAAAAAACTTTCTCACATATGGCAATTGTTTCTTATGAGATATTGACAAATTAGTAAACTTCCATTCATCTCCTAACTTATTGTTTTACAAGGGTTATGAAAATAATTTAAACAATTTTTAATTTCCATACCAAGTTCCGGTTTAAAATAAATAAACGCATCCTATCATTAGTTTTAAGTTTATCCATATTTACAAGAAAGGGAACATTTTCTATAAGAGCATTACAATAGCTAAAACCTAAAATGAATTATAAATTTTATTTCGAGATCGGAACAACATTTATTTTTAAATATTAAAAAATAACATTATAATACAAGGTGATTTTTTTTAAAGTTGTGAAAGTAAAACCCTATAAAAAAAGAACCACTGTTCTAAATGACCTGAAATTTTACTAGTGTGCTCCCAAAATAATGGGAATTTTTTAGACGTGGTTAAAAAAACTTAAAATTCCGCCGATAGATGGCGCTGTGTATGCAGCAAAGTCGGAAGACGAGATTGTGCACGACACACATACAGTGGCGATAAAAGCGTGAAGCACGTACACCTCGTGTTCATTATTCCACGGATATCCTTTGTTAGTGAAACTGTATTATCAGGATAATGACAGCACAGCAACTGCTCTTAGGAGATTTTGGACACTTAAGAATTTAAGAAAAGTTCCAATGACGATAGAATATTTACGGAAGATAGTTTTGAAATTTGAACAGACTGCTTCACTGAGCCTAAAACCCAGTAGAGGAAGGAAACCAGTTGATGTTAACTTACAGCGCCATCTGTCGGTGCGAATTGTAGTTTTTTTAACTACGCCAAAAAACTCCCCATTGCTTTGGAAGCATACTGGTGAAATTTCATGTCATTTGGATCAATGGTTCTTTTGTTATAGAGTTTTACTTTCACAACTTTAAAATAAATCACCCTGTACAATAATATCTAGATTTCTTTAAACAATATTGTAAAAATAACGTTTTTTTTTTTTTTTTTTTTTTTTTTTGAAGAAAAGAAAGTTGCTTATTTAAATTCAAAAACATTTTTCGAGAGAAAAAAATCTCATTATTTTTATTTTCTTGATACAGTAATATTTATGCTATGTGCTTATACAGTTATTTGCAAACATCTTGAACTTCTGAAATACTGTATATGTTCCGTTTTTGGCCAGGTAACTATTCTGTTAAAGTTTTATGTTTTGAGGATTTCATCCACAAATCGCGTCGGTTTGTATGGATCTGTGACATTTTAATGTTTATACCAGAGCAGGCTGTTTTTAAGCGATGGTGTTTTACTTGAAGAAAATAAATGTAACTTAGTTGAAAATTTAAACTCATGGTTATGATTGCATATTGCGGTCGTTGTTTGCAGCAGCAAAGTGAAAGTCTGATCGCAATTCTAAAACATGATCCACAGTAATTTAATCCCAATAGTAGGAAAGAGCAAGAAGTTCACTTCAAAGTATTATGTTATTAGATTAGTGAAATCTATGCGCTTGTTGGTAAGACTCTCCGACACACAGAAAAATTATTTTAATTCAGTTTTCAAATTATTGGAAACATTCTCACCAGTTTTGCATAATTTTATAATTTCTCTGTTATGGCTCAATACATCTCCAACGTCCTATAATTTAAGTGATTTTAACACATCCTCTATAAGAATTCTATACATTCTCAATATTGTCTTCATAATCACATAAAAGGATATTTGAGAACTCACTGATGACTACACTGACGTTAATGACAAGAAAAATCAGCAAAAGCTTTTTCTATTTCTTGGGTGTGAAATTCATCTGCTCGTTTCTTATAAGTTAAGATGGAGATATAATCACAAATCATATTTTAATAATTAACGAATAAGTAATTATTCACAATAAAGTAATTGTCTAATCGTATACAAAAAATTATTAGCCGTAAATAATTAATGTGAGTTATAAAAATTGCCATAAATAAAGAAAATTACCGAAAGTCGTAAAAATGATAAACATTTAAACGAAATATTGTTTTTAGTTCTATTATTCTTTTTTGATGCCTTATTTACCAGAAAAACAAATATACAAATGCCGTTTTAAATATCTCATAAAATATTTTTAAAAAAATTGTTCGATGTCTATGATAACGAAACATATTTATACGTATAATCAATGCTTTTCTTAAACATATATTCAATTTGCGAAATAGATTTATCTCAATAAATGTTTTACGAGAAATAATAATCGAAACTCATTTGTTGGCAAATAAATCAAATTCTACACACAATTTGTTTTATATAAAATACCATGAACTATTGTTGTAAGCGCTATTTGAAAAGTCTTCAAAGACAGATAATAAATTACACTCGCTATGAATGCAATGCTGTTCGTGCAATGAGGTGTTTGTGTTTAAAGAGAAGAAAAGTATTGTAAAAGGAACATTTATGGTGACAGTGATTAATCACTAATATATTATGTCTTGTTACAATGTCACAATATAGCTTTTATGAAGATATTTCATTCTACGCACAAATACATTGGGCTTTAATAATAATTAGTTCATATATTATCCAACGAAGCATTGTGCTATTAGATTTGCAAGTGATGCAGTTTTCTGATATACATATAGAATATGTACACATAGAAAGGTGATACAAAAAATAAGTTAGACTTGTAGATAGCTTGAGATATATTATATTGGAAGCGAATTTATTTGGTCTGGATTATGTATACATTATGATGATTTGTAAAAGAGCGTAGTGTTTGTGTTTTTCTATGTACGTGTTTAGTAAGAGGCTCGAAATGATCTAGTGATTTCATGCGCCAAATTGGATATATGAGGAACTATATACTTTACGTATATTGCAGATTTCACAGACATATACTGGAAAAGTAATTTTTAGTGCACAGATATTGGGATTCAATTGTATAATTGCGGCTTGTTTTTTTAGGAACTATGAAAATGGAATCACCCCTTCACAATCATCGTCATACAGATCTGGATGTCTGTTTTGAAATTACTTCATATGACGATTTTCAGGAACAGATAGTATTATAAGCTTCCCGTAAAAAGCCTTAATTTCACGTTGAATGCGTTGAACAATATCAGCGTTTAAACACGTGTATTATTGTTCGAAATTCCAATTTGAAGCATGAATCCAATTCACCAAATATCTCAATATATCTGATGTATTTTTACAAGTTTCCCTAACACAAGAATACAAAATAAGTTACTTTAAAAACTGTATCTATACATAGACGTACACGTCAGTAATACATCAAACAACTGTGTGTAAGCACTGAGTGTCATAAGCACTGGCACTCTTCAAAAGGCACTGGGTATAGGCAAAATACATAAAAGAATCATAAATTGACAACTACACAGCAAAGAAATGACCAATTATAACGTGATACAGATGTATTCTTTAAAAACGTATGTTTAACGACTTATCAAATTTTATTTCGTATAAAATATTGAAAATATTTGGACTATTCTTGATTTCACTCTTGTAGGGATACCTTGTACTCACAGTAACGTTTTCTTGTAATAGAAAGAGGCTGTCTTTCACTAAAAACATTTGAAATAGAATATATTATTGGACATCCACTTATCATACACTAAAAATCTATATAAATAATAAAAAAATTGTTTTATATTAACTTGAGGGATATAATATTAGATTTAACTGTCATAATAAAATTAAATATAAAATGATTTGAAAAATATCAATTATGCATTTTACACAAAAGCATTGTTATAAAAATTAACAAAACGTATCTAAGGAAATTTAAAATTACGTTTGATATTTTTGTAAAGATTTCAGCTTAATCTTAAACTCATATAAAATGGTACGGTTAAAGTAATACTTTTTATTATGTAAAATAAAGAGCTTAATGTATTATAATTTACCTCAGTGACTTGGCTATCTTTAACCTGATAATAAAACATTTTAATAAAATTACTTTGCAAATTATAAAGCGCTTGTGCCTTCAGTGATCTAATTATCTTGCCTTGAAAGATTACAGAATTAATATTTTCGAGACTTGAATGTCTCTAATCTTTTCATATAATTAAGTCCAAGCGTTTACAAAGCATTTTTTTTGTCTTTTCATTTATGATGTTTAAATAAAATAATTAATAACCCCTTATGGTTAAACTTTGATTGGAGATACATCAAATGTAAAATGTAGGTTTAAAAAAATACTTTAAAAAGAAATGTAAAAAAAGACATCTACGAAGCTGAAGATAAATTAACTTTCGGTTAACATTTAAAATTATGACGTTTTACCATAAAACAATAGGTAAATAAATCTAACAATTTAATCAATTGCATTAAAGTGAATTATTTCTTACGTCATATTCAACTGAATAAATAAACATGTATAAATTGTTTTGTAGTGCAACTATCTACAGTTTACCGCTTCCAAGTGTAAAATACAGTTACTTTCTCAAGTACATTTTTTATAACGTAAAGTAATTTTTATTCGTAAAAATACATTAGGTGTTATTTTTTTTTTATTATTATTTAATTATATTATTTTGAAGTCAAATGCGGTATCATAAAATTAAACAATATTTTGATTATTGAAATGTAAAAATAATAATAATAATAAAATGCATAATACTTTATCTCATTTATTAACTTTACAGAGATTGTAAGGAAAATCAAAATCTCATAAATGACCTTTATACAGTAAAAAAAAATTACACATTTTACATATTAATTTTTATCTATGAATACATATTTTAACACTTTAATTTAAATGTGGTTGGACTTCAGTTGGACTATACACGCTCTAAAATTTGCAAATGTATTTGGCTCATCACGTAATTAATATATGTTTACTATATCATGCCTATGTATGTATGCATGCCTATGTTTTCATGTCTGTTCACTATATACACCCTATTGAAATTGAAGTGTGTAGCTTGTATAGAACATTCACCGAGAGACTCAAAATATTTCATTCTAATGATTTAAACAACTTTCAAACATTATGCAACTGATATTATATTTAATTTGCAAGGACACATACGAAAGATAAGCAATTATAAACTTTTTGCTCGCAGTAATTGTCACAAGAGTCTAAAAGCATCATCCTTACATAAAACAGTAAATTTAACATCTACTGTCATATTACAGAAGAGTACAGATACAGAAATATTCATATACATTATTATGTAAAAACAATACTTGCAGAAAGTTCGTCTTGGGTGTTTTTATGAGTTTTACAGATTAACTAAGTTGTAATATGTTATTCCTCGAATATAAATTATATAGAATATATAAAGTGCAGACCAAAGAAGTATAAATTCAAAAACCTACATATATTGCAATGGACAGCTCGTTTTGACCTGTGTTATGCGTTTTTCAATTGAAGAAAAAATTTCTACACTATCAAAAATTTGCAGCAAACTGTTCAGTCATTCAATCGTTTATACTTGAAAAGATTGCAGTATTGTCCAGTATCCGTTATGTATAAAAACGGTTGAATGACAGATTGCTGCCAATTTTGAACAGTGCTTATTATGTTTTGTAAATAATATAGTAAGTAAATTAATGTACATTCATACAAATATCTTCATAAAAGGATCATGTCTTCCTATGGACGATAATTTCAAGGAAAGCTTCTTTAGTCGTATTCTGCGATTTGCATAGTCAAATCGGAGTGTTTCTGTGGTTTTTATAAAAATCAATAAATAATCTATGTAAGGCTGCCAAAATGAATTTGAATTAATATATATCTAATAGTGCCTCATTGCGGAAAATTGGTTTTGAACTGTCATACACTTTACATAAATTGTTTATTTGGATATAACATTTCATCGTATGCAAAAAAGTATTTTATTAACGGTACTTTGATACCTTTGACGAGTGCTTCATTATTATTGCGTATTACAGAAACTTTGTTGTCATGGTATTTTTTTTTATCTTTTGTAATTCATTAATATTCCTATTTGTAATTATGTCCGACATTTTTCAGTTAATTATCGAGTATATATTAAAATTATTTTATTCCTTTACTATGAAAGATTTATTAGAAAATTCATTCTGCACACATATTTATTTCAAGAGGTTTTGCTTTCATTCATACCAAGTTTATTTTATTATTACTATATTATGATTTATAAACATCTCACACTTTTTTTTTGTTACAAAAGTTTATTTTGTGTAGGTATATAGAAAACATTTATATAATCGGATACATGCATTTTCTTCTCAATACGCCGAAAATCTTTTTCTGAATAAAAAAATATGAATCATAGAAGTATTAAACTGAAAAAAAAATTAAATAAATCTGTGAACCTGCAAATGAAACATCATTTTCCAAACAAACGTCATTTGCAACATGCTAATAAGTTTAGTATTGAAAATATTATCCGCATGAGTAAAATCTATATACATCTACAGAAATTTCAATCAATTTTACTGTAGCAATTAACGTCAGGACGAAATTCAATCGGCTGTCATTTTACTGTGTACGGAAATAATTTATTTCTTATGTATAGATAACGTTCTGCCTAGACTTTATACACCGTATGTCTGCAGTCAAATGGAGCAAACATGTGAAATTATGTTTTTCCTATCCTATCAGAAAAAGATCTCTCCCATTTCTTTAAAATTTTGAAAATGTCACCAAACTTATATATATCTGTCTTATAACTTATGAATACCTGTCATTTTTACTGTCTACGGTATCCAAATAGTATGTCTGCTGGCATCGTAATTGGAGAATTTCAGTTCGCTATTCAGTCATTGAAATATTACTGTGTATGTGACACCAGCGCACACTGAACTATGGGAACACTGAACTTCACTGAACAATATGGGAATTCCATTTACTATAAAGTTTGTAAATGGGAGAAAGTGACCTGGAAGGAGATGAATTCTATCCTTCAGCTACATAGCTGTGAGAAATAATTCGCAATTTTGAAAACTTTTAAAGCCCAAATGATGAGCCCGGGAAGTGAGCTTTGAGCTTCTCTTTTGATTCTTTTTGCCCTGATATGCGATTATGATTTATAAGTTTGTTAATGATGTGTGCTTTTATTTTAAAATATTTTGCTCTGATATGTGCCTCTCTCACTTAGCAAGTCTAATGGAAATGATTATTTATATTATAATATTTTACAATACATTAACAGTTATTCCTAATAAAAAGTTGTAGATGGTTTAAATGTGTTATACAAAACATGAAATGATTGTTTACTAAAAAAAACCTGAAATGCATTTCTATTACATTTTTTTTGGCATTTTTACGATTTAAAGTTCCCATAATATCATCATTTTTTTTCATGTGTTACTTTTTATTCACACACTAACAAATAAAATACTGCAATGTTGTTTTAAACTCTTCATATCGAAAAAAAAAACAATAAAACTGACATAAATAAAAATAAGTTAAAATGTAGTAAACAAAATCTTAAATTACACATATAAAACATATTCGAACAAAACAAAAAATACGTATACATGCTAAATTATATTAACACAATCAAAACATCATAGAAAAAAATGAACATAACAGGAGGGGGGGGGGCAGCAGTCAAAAGTCAATGGTTATCCACTAATGTCCTTTATACCTAAGAATAATTCATGCTGAGATTTTAATGTAATGAACTCAGGATATTTCACTGCTCGACTGGAATCCCATCTTCATATGCAGCTCTAATTTCTGGGGATATCACTGCCAACGACTGACGTATATTTTTTAAAGGTTTGTAGTTTATTTTATAAACGTTTAGATTATGAAAACGGTCTCTAATTGTAACTTTTGGAACTAGAAATATTTTTGCAGATTGCTTTATTAGATTTTATTAACACTAATGCTAACAACTTTCGTGGCATACCGTTGTGTAATCAGGCCACTAAGAGATTTTGTTGAGGCAATTTATACATGCGTATCCCTTCTTATATATTATGCAAAATATTAAGGAATTACCTATTTAAAAAAAAAAACTTCTTTTTCTATTATTTTCTTATTATTAATAATAATATTCTGATTCATAATATTTAAAGACACTAAACCGAAATTACTTTTTTGGTTGATACGGTGGATTAAACAGATAAATCTAAAAAAAGAAACAGGACAACATATATTATAAATAGATATTATAAGATAATTATGAAGCTTAAAAGAAGCACTTAAAAGCGTCAGACTTAATCGAAATAAAATAGTTTAAAAAATCGAGCTTAGTCGCCTTTCTCAGACAGTTAAATTTAAAAGGATTCTTTAATAAGGATATAAGAAGAATTCACTCGATTAAAGAAGAATTTAATTTCATTCCTCTTAAGAGATTTTCCATTCCTGAATTACATGTAGACATTTGTCATTGAAGTACAAACTCTTTTAAATTAAGCAATTAATTTTACTAAATTGGGCCTACATCTTAAAAACCCAGGATGGAAAAACATTTTGAATATCTCTTTTGAAATATCTTCGCATATATATATATATATTAATATGAATACTTTAAGGATGCAAAAAGTCTTTTCATATATTATAATATATATATTTAAGAATCTTTAATTATTATTCATAAATGTAATTATAATATAAAGAATTTTATTCATGTTGAAAGGTTTTGAAGAAAAGTAATTCATAAAAAATATTTTTGAGAGATTATTTATTTTATTTCAGTGCATTATAAACACATTTTTGAGAAAGGTGATAGATGACATTTGTTTTTAACTATTTATAGTAAGAATGTACTTTACAGTAAAAATTTAAAAAATGGATCCTTACTTAAAATTTATGACGTTTTTCTTTAACAAATTTTCTTACACATTTTGCTTCATTTTTTTCAGAACATACATTTTTGAAAAGCCTCTTGCATATAACTAATGTACAGCAAATTATATACAGTATAGTAATTTACACTCTATGATATAATTAAAAACTTGTTGCATTTATTTCCCTTCTGGTTAGTGGTTTTGCATGAAATACAAAGTACCACAATATAAATTTTATAAACCATTTGAATTTTTTAAAATAGTTTACGTAACATCAAAGAGTATAAATTAGTGCAAAGAAATGTCGAGAATTTTAAATAACTAATATCATAAAAATGAAACAGGAATTTACTCCAGATATTCTTTAGTCAACACTGGCCTTATTTAGTCCTGTATCCGTTTTCTTTTTCTTCTTTATTATTTTATAATATTGGCATGAGAATTTACAAACATTAATAATCAATCGAAAATTTATAACTAAAAATTCATTTCTTAATATTTATTCGATCAGTAACAGTAAAATAATTATAATGAGTAATTTTGTACCAAATATGGTTGTGAATAAATTATTAAGCCTCATTTATAAAAAAAATAATTATAAAACACAAATTTCTTAAAAATACAGAAAAACTAAAATAAATTAAAAAAATAGAAAAATAAAAAAACAAAATGGCAAAAACTGTGGATAATAACAAGAAAAAACACAAGTATGCTTAAATATATATAAACATTGAAATGAAATATTTTTTTATTAATATTTTTTTATTTGTCTATTTTTATTTTTTATTTCAGCTTATCAGCACTAAATCCAAATATTAAAATCATCGTTTTAAATATCTCCTTGCCTGTATAACTAGTGCTATGTTTCGTTGAGATATCCAATGTTTATTAAACTAAACTGTATATTTTGTTTAAATACATATTATCGTTATGAAATTGAAAAGTTCTCCCAATAAACGTCTTATCATAAATAATAATCTAAATTCATTTGTAATCAAGCACAACAGATTTTACACTACATCAGCTTGAGGCAATTTATTGTGAGCTATTGTTATAATTATGTGATATTTGAAAAACTATTCAAAGACAGATGATAAATCACACTCGCTATGAATGCAATATTCTTCTTACAAAGATACTGTTATATTTGAAGCAAATAAAAGGATTGATAGAATAAAGATTTATGATGTCAATGATTAATCGCAAACGAATATACTCTCGTATAAGTCGAAAAACTTACTTTGTGAGGAAAAAATTGTACAAAAATAAAAAGTCGCAAATAATTCAAAATAAAATAAACAAAAATCAAAAATTCTGGAATTAATGTACCCCTTTCGTCTTTAAAAATGCTGTTAAATATAAAATCAAAAAATACAAAATTTAGACAAAAATTGATCTTGAAGATGAAATAATAGTTTTAAAAAGATTTGGAAGGAAAAGACAAATATGCAAATATACACGATTTAATAAATTCAATGAACATAAAAAAGGCTTGTTTGGAATAATTTTAACAACATCTATAGATAGAAATATTGATGCCAAAGCACAAAATAATTTACTGAATCACCAGTGAATAACAGATTAACCTTACAGCGAAAATAGAGTTTTTTTCTATGTTACACAAGTGGTCGTTTACTCCAGATATTCTTTAGTCAACACTGGCCTTAATTAGTCAGCATTGGCTCCATTCATCCAAGATTATTTATCAGTACAAAATTACCACACTATTGGATATCAACACCTCCCTCCACCTCAAACCTTGTCTTTGTTCTAAATTTTTCGACTTAAGTGCGAGCATATATACGCAATCTCTTACATATAACACAACAGTATCGATTTTTATACAAGATATAAGATTTTACATAAACTCCCACGAATACACGCATATATGTATACCTCTCTCTCTATCTCTGTATATATATATATATATATATATATATATTTGTAGGATTTCAGTTTTAATACTTCAATTGCTTTATGACGTCCATGATCGTCAAGTTAACTGACGCTTTAGTACTATTACTATCATCCATGATTCAAATGCACGAGGTATAAATATTTTGGATCGCGAGATTTGGCAAAGAGCCAGTCTTATAATTTTTATCGTCGAAGTGTGAAAGAGTCAATTAGGGAACTGCTAGGCCTAATTGGACTATGTAACAATAAGAATACTGTATGTATGTTTTATGTGAGAAGTGTAAGATATTTTGAAGAAATATCCAACGAAGCGTTATGGAATTGATTTCCTAGAATGGTATTAAAGTTCTTGTTTTTGTTATTTTGAAGTCTAGTTGTTCAATTAATTCAGTAAATTTACTTTTTACGTATCACCTTTCTACATATATATATATACTAAAACGAAAAAGGATTTCCGTCAAATTCATTTTTCACACTAATTTGCCCAATTTAAGCATGCGTAAACTGAAATATAGAACCTGACCAGTTTTAGAGCACTCTCAAATGCGAAAAGAGTGGCCGAGTGGTATAAAGCGCGTTTCTTCTCTGTTCCGATTATCGTGTGGGTTCGATCCCTGCTATGGACAGAATGATTTTTCTTATTTTATTTGAATTATTCTTCAAAAATTTCAAAGTACTTAAAAAAGCTATGAATTTTATTTTTATGGTAATATCAAGTAGTTTTCCGTCAAGTAGTTCCATCTAGTATATATATATATATATATATATATATATATATATATAAAACAAAAGTTTTACTATATATATATATATATATATACTAATAAAAGAAAGTTTTGCTCTGTGTGTCTGTGTGTGTGTCTGTTGGCGATGGCTAGGAAAATCTGGCCCACCTAG
Organism: Maratus michaelseni; assembly: GCA_963931845.1. NCBI lineage: Eukaryota > Metazoa > Arthropoda > Arachnida > Araneae > Salticidae > Maratus > Maratus michaelseni. The sequence continues at coordinate 429,010,968 of OZ007589.1, forward strand.
AAGGCTGGAAATTTAGATTTAGGTAGTCCGAACCCTCTCCTGGTGCAACAATACTTCAGAATTTTAATATTTTAATTACTTTCTGAAATATTAATTCAAATGCACAAAGAACTCTCATTAAAAATACGCTTTTATTCTCTTAGGTTGGTTGGTTCACTGGTTGGTTGCATCGATTCTTCACAGAAGTAATTAAATAAACCAGAGTAGCGATGCACAAATAAGGATTTCTACTGATGCACCACGCTTGATAGAAACCTGGAGCGAACTGCGCATGAGCGAAAATGGCTAGTCCATGTCGAAAATGGGAAAGTCCGTAAGCCGTAAGTACGCTGCCTAAGATAAAGAGCGGTGTATACTGTAGAATTCGGATTTCTGGTAAACGGATGCATAGCTGCGGCGTCACAGGAATAATATATATATATATGTGGAAATACTGCTAAGCTGGAATAAAAGTTAGATGTGGGAGAGAATAGTTTCATTACAAAATTGTCCAAAGCACAATTTTATTTTGCAGTTGATTTGGTATCCAGGTTCGTGTTACAGGCAATAATCACTGAAGAGGAGGCGTACAAATTAAGTTAATACTGAAACAGTCGAGATAAGAGTGATACAAATTGTTTCAAACATAATTTGCACTTTTTTTATTTTGGCGTGCGGTTTCCGTTATCAGTCGCCAACATATACAATGAATTTGGCGATAATCATGCAAAGGAACAAAGTATTTTGGAGAGTTAAGGGAGTAATTTTGAAAATGACAGACCGGCAGAAGATTCGTGGGAAGAGAGGGTTGTACAAATTTTTGTAATTACATGAAGTGCCAATCGAGCGAGGATTATTAACATAGAATGCATGAACGTTAGAATTTAGACAAAACTAAGTGCTAAATTTAGATGTTGGTTGCATATGAGAACTGAAAATTCGTTAGGAAAATGACGGCGTAGGAGGAAGTACAACGAAAGCAGTTACTTTATCTTTCTTTTTCTTTATTTATTCGCAAATGCCGGCTGGTGTGAAAAGGAAGAGAAAAATGCAATATGGGTGTGAATACATATTTCTTTTATTTCTGCAAGCTGAGAAATGAAACTGACATGACAAGAAAAATGCGTAATAATTAAGTAAAACCGCACTGACTAAAACGGATATTAAAAATTAATAAGCAAAAATGGAGAAAGGTAGAATAAAGTTATTTTACTGTTAATAAAAAAATAGGAAAAGTTAAATAAATTAAATAATTTTGAAACAACAAAGGGGGGAGGATTAATTTTAAAGAATAAGAGGATATGTAATGAGAAACGTCATTACAGATCTCACCCCGCGAACGAGAATGAAACTCAATCCCTTACCTAATAGCGAGAGAAAAATACCGTGTCTCTTTGCATGAAAATATATAAAAATACAATAATACAGTAATAAAAATGTGAAAATGCAAAACAAACCTGTAATGAATCAACATGCAATACTGGCATCATAAGCATCATAATTATTTTGACCATTAAAATTTTAACCTCTGTATAATAATCTTTTTTTTTTTTATAGTTGCAACTTTTTATTTAACGAGGTTTTCTTTTTAACATGGATATCCTTTCTTTAATCATCCGGTACCGGGAAATTTATAACAGTCCTTTTTTTTTATTTTCTTTAAGGACTTCAATATGGTCATAAAATAGAGAAGATTAAAGCAGACAAATTATCATTATTCTTCTAAAAAAATGATTCATTTGAATCTAAACTGATGCCAAAAATTTAAGTTCACAAAATAAACAAACACATACAATAATAAAACACACTACAAATGTATAAAAATATAGAAGAAAAGGTTATACATATATTCAAGTATAAAATGTAATAATGAATAAGCATAATTAAATGAGCAGAAAAAAATATATAAAAAGAAAATATTTCGTGCATAGCACGGGACAGAAAAAGAATGCATGTGGCAAACTAATAAAAAAATCTGCCCCAAATCTTGTCATGTGACAAGTATAATGTCACAAGCTTAAGTGCTTTACGTCCTATGGAAAATATTGACGTGATGAGAGTCCATATTATGGTTGTTCTTGACTACGATATTAATTTTCTGCTCCACCTTGAAGACCAGAAGTGTTCTCCAACAAGGAGTACTAGTCAATGTCTTGTATGAGTCCTTTTTTTAAAAAAAATGCTACACCAATTGATGAATGTCTCTCCGCACTATTAAGTTTGGGAGTATAGGGCACAAAATTCTGAGTTGACCTGAACTTCAGATGGTAATAATTAGTAAAAAAAAATAAAAAATAGCTATATATTTATCTTATTTATCAAACTCAAAATACTATCCGAGAGTGTAGAGAGACAGTTTGTCATTATCGTGAAAATGCAAGTGCAAGTATGTCCTAAACTTAGCTTAGTGTAAAAAAAAAAATGCATTTATTTATAATATTGAAAAGACAGAATAGAATTGACTTAGGTAATTGAAGTTAGGATTAATGTTAATGTGTGTGAAATTTTGCATTAAAAAAAAAAAAAAACTTTTTGTGATTTTCAGAGTGACATATCAGTCTGTGAAAGAAATAAAACGAGCCTTTTTTTTTAATAAACACAGTTAAAATGTTCAATATTAAGTAGAAATGTTTAAGACACGTATTCTTATGTGTAAGCATATAAAATTAAAAGTTACTTTGAAGTAAGATTAAAAAGGGATTGTTAATCTAATATTATTTGTAGAAGGAAATATCTTATGAATTGTGTGATGTGTATATTTTACTATAAAACAACATAAGCAAAAGAGAAAAAGTAAAGAGATATTATATGGTAAAGCTTATTTTATATGTAAAGAAAACAAAACAAAAGAGGTTTTTTTTAGTCGTTTTTGTATCAAGACTAATGTCATAACTCTAATATATAAGAAGAAGAGTGTATGACTTAAGATATCATCTGAGTATTAATGTGTGGAAATGTGCTGACAGGAATCTTTGTTTACCAACAAAGTGAGGGTGGCCTTAGAATGCCTTGAAATTACACAAAAAAAAAATGAGTGTGAAATTATTTTACAAAGATGAAAAAGAAAAAAAAATATGTGTATACCTAATAAAATTAGACATATAGGAAGGGTAAAGGAAAGGAAAACTCAACGGTATGTGTGTACAAGACTCAGAATCTTTATGAAAAGATATCGAGTCACCAATGAACCAAGCACAATATGGCAAACGCTATGACATGATCCAAGGATGTGTCGTGTAATTGTGTCAATGAGAAAACTATGAACTAACCTATGAGTAAACAATGAGTAAAGGTTTCCGTATACACTAAAAAAACTGAAAGTACAATGAACTATACGCAATGAGCGTTTTTTTTTTGCATAATACACAAAAAAAACGAAACAATGATCTAATCAATGAGTACACAATGAGTAACTATGAGCAGAAGTTTTCGGTGTATATAATAACCCTAAAAAACAATGAACTATATGTGTTAATGTTGCAATGAACTATATGTCTTTAAAAAAAAAACATATAAAAATACCGTTGACAATAAAAACTTTTGAGAAATAGAAATTCCAAGTGGAATTATTAAAGAATAAATTAAAATAGCAACGTGGAGTAAAGTGAGAGTTTGTTTATGTTTCAATGCAAGTGGTGTAAAACGGAAAAAAAAATTAAAGTTAAAATAATATAAAAGTTTGTATGTTTGAGTGTAAATAGTAAATAAGCGAGGGAAAAAATGCATATGTGTGTACATAACCAATTAAAATTACCTTGTATGAGAAAAAAAAATGACGACCCGCATCAAGAAAAATTATCATACAAAATAATACATCAGATCATTTAACCATTTCCGATCGTTAAAATAGGTAAATGAAAAGATGAACTAAGCTGTACACAGAGATGCTTAAAAAAAATAAATTCTAAAAAATTATCTATAAATGAATACAAAGAAATGTAAAATGTAATGTTGTGTATAGAAGTATTAAAATAAATGTATACAAACTGATATGCATGTAACAGTTGAGTTGCAAGAAACGAATCTTATGGAGTGTGTTTTACAAGTGAGAGAGCAAAATAAAGCATGTTATTAACTTTTTTTTTAAATAACCTAAGTGTTCTTGTAAATATGTTTCCGTTCTCCATCAATATGTCGTTTTAGTGATGGACAATCTTGAGCAAATGCAGGGTGACAAATATCAAACTGAGTGTTGTTATTATTATTATTTGTAATGCAATTGATGCATTTTGGAGTGTTCGCACATTTAGGATCATAGTGTGGACCTGAGCAGACAGCACATGTGAAATCATTACAACACCCTTTTGACAGATGTTGATACGTCTGACATCTAAAACAACGTTTAATGTCTATAAATGGTTTCACTGGGTAAAATTTTGACTGTATGGGAATCTCTTTACGATAGTGTAATTTTTTAGCACTTTCCGGAGAAATCTCCAAAATCCAATTAAAAGCATTTATGTATTTGAGTTTGTATTTTTTTATAACTTGGATAAAAGGGACAGGTGACTGTAAAATGACAGAAATTCCTAACAAAATATCAGGGTTATTGTATTTTTCGGGTAACTTACAAATTATAATACGAGTGGGCTTAAGTTCCTGCACATTAGGAGGGTCGATAGACATATTTTGTGAAAATTTGGCAGTTTCTGTACATTTTGACTGACACTTTGTAATATTAATATGAGTCGTGGTAAGTTGTGAATCTTCGTAACATATTTCCTGAGATGCTAACTTTGTGTAAATGTTCGTCAACAAAAATTTCAGTTTGTGTGCATACTTCATGCATAAATTGACGTTTTTCATTTTTAGGAAACCTTATATTACCAATTTGTGTTTCTTCAGACTTGAGTTCATGTTTGCTTTTCAATGATAGTGTGTGAAGTCGTTCTAAGATTTTTCTGTTTACTGTTAATAAATTATCTTTCTCTTTCATTATTTCGTTATGTTCCTGTAAAACAAATTTATAATTTTCTATGAGAAATTTAAACTGTACATTTATTTGATTTCTTAAGGTCAAGAATTCTTTAGACAAAGTAGGGTTATTAATCGAAGTGACAAGTTTGTCAAAAGCTTCGAAGTCAGTGGAAATAATTTCAGCATCACGATTTAGTGTCTCTTCAAACAGATGGGTCCAAGAAATTTTGAAAAGGGATTTGTCTAAGATAGAAATGGGTTCGCTGTTCTCAATTAAAGGAGCCTGTTCATGTAACGTTTGAATATCTTGAATAGATTTCTGTTCATTTTTATTTTTCCTAGGCATTTTTTTGCGTTAAAAAGATAACTAATGATCAATAATACTGAAATAAGCTATAAATTAAAAAAAAAATTTAAGTGAGAGAGAAGATATGTGCAAATAACTTTGTACAAAAATGTCTTTTGAAAATACACACTACATAAAATAAGAATGGTTAACTGAAACAACTGCAATTCTTTTTTTTTAATTATGAAAGAAGAATAAAATCCGAAATATGTGCACAGAGTTTTTTTTTTTTTTAAATTGAAGTAAAATAAAACCAAAATCAAAGAGTTAGCTCTTTTGATTAATACTACGGAAATGCATATGCGCGATCACCAAAAAGTATGTATTGTGCCAGATTACTTCATCAAAATTCAACCAAAATAAGATAAAGTCACAAAATATTTATGCTGGGTTCTAAGTATATCTTTTTAAGGTAAAGGCAAAAACTATAATTTCACAAGAATACAAAAAAAAAATCTCTCTCTCTATATATAGAACTGCAAATAATTTCTTTTTTTTTATATATATACGTACTTACCGTCACCATGACTATTACACACAAACATCCTATCTGTACTCTTCAATTTTTTTGATAAACATCAAAATTATGCAAACTGATTATATAGAACTGATCTTCAATATCTTTGATTATATTGGAGGTAAAAAAAAAATGTAAAACAAAAATAATAACTAATTGAGGAGTTCTCAAAAAAATGAAGGAATACAAGAAAAAAAAATAATAACTAATTGTTACACGATACAAACCTTTGAGGGAAAAAAATATTTATGTTATTTCCTATAAATGTAAGTTAAATTTGCAAAAAGGCAACACAAAAAAATTAATATATATCTGTATATGATATTGTAAACTATTAAAAATATCACTAAAAAATAGTATTTTTAATAATATAAAAATGAAGAAGGTTTAAATATTCTATTAAAAAAATGTAAACCAAATATTGATAATAGTTAAAACAAAAAAACTTGAGCATGAAAAGAGAAGTTTAGGGAAACAATGCATAATTATTTTAAAGCAACATTTTAATTAGAAATTGGAAAAAGTAACTTCTCCGTTTATGCTCTAAAAATCCCAAATATTTTCTACCTTGTTAAATTAGGATCCACAATTTTATTTATTTATTTATTTATTTTTTTGCACGCTATTATTTATTATCTATCTATTTATTTATTATTTTGTTATGAGAGAGAAAAAAATATATATTGGATTTGGAGACACAAAGTGCCTCATTTTTTTGTTATTATACTTTGTTATACGTGTGTCACCAATTCTTTCAATATGTAAATATTGAACATAATCCACAGAAAGGAGTTTCTGTTTTTCTATTTATATAAACTGCTGTCGAACACAATCCGCGTGTACAAGTTGTCACATATCACTCATGTGATTTAAAATCACACATATCACTGAAAATCACTTAAGAAATTGTAAATATTCTTTCACAAAGCCACGCACATTGAAGTTAGAGAGACCCGCAAATTGGATCAACTATTGGACCTGCAATATTCCCAAAACGAAAAGCGCGGAGCAAATTTTCGACGCACAGGGGAGGGAGCGGGAGCGGGAAATAGGCCCGAGCGAGCGATTTCTTTTTTTTTTTTAATATCCCACATCAGTAAGGAAGGCACACTGTTTGTTGTGATTCTTAGACGGAGCACAGAAAAAAAAAAGCTGGCACATTAGTGGCGAAAAACAGGGCGAGCTGAGGAAGGAACCGTACTGACAGATGAGGCGGCGAGGGTGGGGTGTTTACGAAGTCAATCCGAACACGCGAAGATATTCTGCCGCTAACACATTGGAGAACTCTTGATTCCGCAGTCAGCAGGGATAAAAATGATCAGAACTTCAGTCACCGGTCTGGATATCTGGGTAGCAAAAAACAGGAAGCTGACAATATAATCCATATATAGTTCCCATAATCCAAAGCACAATTTTATTTTGCAGTTGATTTGGTATCCAGGTTCGTGTTACAGGCAATAATCACTGAAGAGGAGGCGTACAAATTAAGTTAATACTGAAACAGTCGAGATAAGAGTGATACAAATTGTTTCAAACATAATTTGCACTTTTTTTATTTTGGCGTGCGGTTTCCGTTATCAGTCGCCAACATATACAATGAATTTGGCGATAATCATGCAAAGGAACAAAGTATTTTGGAGAGTTAAGGGAGTAATTTTGAAAATGACAGACCGGCAGAAGATTCGTGGGAAGAGAGGGTTGTGCTATTCTCCCTACAGTGTGAATGGAATCGGCTTGGCACTCTGCCAACCGGGGTTCTTAGAAGCGTGGTTGAACAGTAACTAAATAGTGTGAACATGGATTGAAGTTATTAGCGTAGAGGAGCCATGCGAATGTCGCGCCACCTGTACATGACAAATTACACATACGTCCCACTGATTGAAATATTTTGCAGGCATATTTTTCTTCATGACATTTTTTTTTTTTACATGACATTTATTATTATGATGGAGATTGTTAATACAGAAAACTTTATTTAACAGATTCTTTATTATTTTTGCGGGTACTAAGAGGGACAAGGGTCTAATTACATTTAAGCTTCAAGGTGTATTTCTAGAAAGCAGTTACCAGAATTTCCGAATAGTAGTGTAAAAGTAGTAAGCCAAATCTATATATTTAAAACGCTAAGCGTTTTGTTTCGACAATCCGTGAGAACAAACTACTACATCAAATTACATCATTCTTTTTTTAAATGAAAGATATTTGGTCACAGATTTGTTATCGTACATTCGTTTGTTCGAAAATTTAATTAATTAGCCGTAATCTTAAATAAAAATTTTACTTCTGCTTATGACGTCATAAAGTCGGCAATCGGATTAACGCCCACTGTTGTGACGTACAGAGTTTATTTTCTGAACTCAATGATTGCGAGCATAAAAAAATAAATATTAAATATTAAAAGCACGTGAATTTTAGGCCGAATTTTTTAATTTGTAGGTTAAAATATAGTTAAAATGTTTAAGTATTTCTGTAAAAATATTTATCCGTGTGTTTTATAAGCAAATAAAAATTCATATTTACTGTGACGTCACGGAAATATTGTCCATTGGGTTCATTTTATCATTAAGCATTATAACTTTGTTGATACCATTTTTTTCATTACAATTAAATGCAAAATATATTTTTATTTGTATGCATGGTGCTTAAGCATAAATGTACGTGTGAAAAGTTTGTACCGGTGAAAATGACGTTATGCTTAGCTTGAAATGAATTTTAACATTGATAAAACTAAAAAGAAAAATTTATATGATTGTGTCAACATGGCGTAATATTAACTGATATTTCAATTTTTAATTTTAAAGATTAGAACTGGAGCCTTTATTGGTTGCTTCATCTTGATTGCATACCTTGATTACATGTTAACAATTACTTTCTTTAAATTATAGGATTAAGTTTTAGGAATTATAGGATTTAAATTATTAAGATTTCCCTTTTTAGTAAAAAAATTCACAAAAGTAAAGAATATCAGGGAAAAAAAAACTTGAAATAATGATTGTATTTTTAGCTAGAATAAACAATGTAAGGGTAATATTTTATAGGAATTATTTTGGTATGTTTGTTATAAGTTCATTTAACAGTTCCTTATTAGCGGCAAAGTCTTATTTCTTTCACTGTGAATTTTTCTTTCGATGTCAAAAAATGGTAGTCTACTTTTGGACGCCAACCAAAACACAATGGCAATATTTAGAAATGTATAACGGTTGTGACAATAAACGGCACTATCGCTTTAGCTTTCATCGCGCTTACACCACTTCTAAATACTAAAAATTTAATTTTTTTACTACATTTTACAATTTCAATTCTTACATCCTCAATTAGAAAAAAAAATTAGCTTTCGATTGAAATTTATTTGAAATCTGCCGCTTAATTTAACGATTTTTAAAAACATTTCAAGCATGAAATATTTTTCAATTCTATCTCAACAATGACCATCCTTTTGTTTTAATAATGTAAAATAGCCCCTTGGAAAGTGGCAACTATTGAAAATAGGTATCCCTAACCTTCATGAAAAGTGAAAAAAAAAAAAATAAAAACCTGATAAAGCATAAGATCAGATTATCCATAAGATAGAGTATTTTGGCGCTAATATAAAATCTGTCAAAAGAAAAAAAAACTATTAGGTAGCTTTCAGTACAAAAATGTATAAAGCTACCTATTGCAGCCGTTCGGAGGAAAGCAGTTTTGATATATTTTCACTGATCATGACCCCCAGACCCCAAAACCACCCTCCGTTCAAATGTTGATTTATATATATAGATATATCCATATATATATGACCTATGTCATACGATAACGCTCGTATTTATAAATCGATTTTGATGAAACTAATTGTGTGTATTAAGGTCACCAATGTCTTGACCGAGTTCGTTGGACAGCTTGGTCCGCCATTTTGTTTCAAGATGGCGGCCATTTAAAAATTTAAAACTAAAATAAATATACAAAAAAATTAAAAATTAAAATTTATTTTTTAAGTACGTGTTAGGCCTTGATACAAGGATTCCAGAGCATTTTTTGGTTTACCTCTATCTTAAAAAATGGCTGAGATAGAGCAGTTTGAAATTCTAGGGTGGCTGACATTTTGAAACAAAACAGCACATTAACGCGATTACTCGCAAATTATTTTCTTTCATTGTTGTAATAATTTTCCCAATCATACGCATAAAACTATATATTCATATACGTTAGCGCCAAAATTGGTGACAAAATTAGCAAAATTTGTGACATTTGGCGAAATATAGCCAAATTTGGCGACCAAAATAAGTCTTTATAAATGAAGCCAATTTGGCTATTGCTGAATAATTTCGCGAACTTCTTATTCAAATTCAGTATTAACGAATCTTTTGTAAACGTTTCTTTGCATTTTAACTTGCTGTTTTGTGTAACATCTGCTAAAATTTTAAAACGAAGATTTAGGAAAGCTACCTTTTCCTCCCGGTACAGGCCGGAAGGACTTTTTTTAGTTTATCATTAACATAAAATTGATATGTTGAATTCGTTGATGTATATGTTGAATCAGAATATGCTAGGAACTGTTATTTATTATTTTTTTAAAGATCCATTGGATATTTAACTGTATAAGAGACCGACTGTGATGGAAAAGGAATAATCATCCTGATTATGTAAAGGGATAGAAGAAACCATACAAATAAATTACAATTGAAAACATTAAAATTCTCCCTCATCTGCATATTAATTTATTATTTTTAACAAAAATTCTTCATTTTTACATAAAAATTGATTAGCATAAAACAATGGATGCGTTTTAGAAGATATGGATTTGAAAAGAACAATGATTAAAGAGGACATTTTAAAACTTTTAATTTAAACATTTTAAAACTTTTTTTAACATCGAATTTCAACAGTGCCTGCGCATAGGAGCTCATTCGATTGCATTATCACAGGGGGGAGGGGAGGGTGCTTATACTATGTTCTTTTATTTACTGAGTATGAGATGAAAGTAGGAAATTTGTATGATACTTTATGATAGGACTATTTGTATAATACTTTATAAGTCCATGACACTTTTTTTTTTTTTTTTTTTTTTTGTCGTGGGGAATATGGTGGTAATGTCAAACTGATTTGCATTACACATTTGTTTACGGCATTTGTTACGGTGTTCATTTGGAGTTTGCATCGGAAATAGCATTTCACTGGAGGGGGGGGATTTTTTTAAATTAAATATTTGAAAGACTGTTTCATACGAAGCCCTACTTAAATAATAAAGAAGCTTATTTTACTGATATTGTTATAGTATTTTTTTCCGTCAAGTTTTGACGGGTTCCATCTAGTTTCAAATTAAGTTCCTAGCTTAACGAAATGAATCAATCATTAAAGATGTATTGTGATCCTCCTAATTAGTTATTTGCTGAAGGCAGCTTGAACAATCCCCCCCCCCACCCCTCCCGGACCGTCCTTGAAGGTTTTTTCTCTAACTCTGCTCCGTTTCCATATCTCAGCAACTATCTTTCCGATTTCAACGCAAGTGATTTCAAACATTATAATTTATTTAATAGTCACCATTTATAACATTAAACTAAATTTATGAGTAGCGGTTACCACTATTTACGAATAACAGTTTAAGCCAAATTTGTAATTAAATTCAAAGCTTAAGGAAACGAACGAATTTTGAAAGATGCATAGTGGTCCTCCTAATTAGTTATTTGCTGAAGGCCACTTGAACAACCACCCCCCACCCCTCCCGGCCCGTCCTTCCAGGTTTTTTCTCTAACTATGCTCCGTTTCCATATCTCAGCAACTATCTTTCCGATTTCAACAAAAGTGATTCCAAACATTATAATTAACTTATTGTCACTCTTTATAACATTAAACTAAAATTATGAGTAGCGGTTACCACTATTTACGAATTATAGTTTAAGCCAAATTTGCAATGAAGTTCAAAGCTTAAGCAAACGAACGATTTTTGAAAGATGCATAGTGGTTCTCCTAATTAGTCATTTGCTGAAGGGTACTTGAACAACCCTCCCCCCCCGGCTCCTCCTTCAAGGTTTTTCTCTAACTATGCCCCGTTTCTATATATCAGCAACTATCTTTCCGATTCCAACGCAAGTGATTCCAAACATTATATTTAACTTAATAGTCACCCTTTATAACATTAAATTAAATTTATGAGTAGCGGTTACCACTATTTACAAATAAGAGTTTAAGCAAACTTTGTAATTAAGTTCCTAGCTTAACAAAACGAACGAATATTTATGCATGCATAGTGGGCCTCCTAATTAGTCATTTTCTGAAGGACACTGGAACATCTCCTCCCTTCGGCATCTCACTCAAGGTTATTTTCTCTAACTGTGCTTTATTGCAATAACTGGGCTAATAATGTTCCAATCTCCTCGAAACCAGCTCAATTTTGTAGTGCGCCTACTATACAGTAACGTAGGCAGCGGGGACCTGTCTCAGAAGTTCGTTCGGAAAGAGGTTTGTTTAGGACAGAATGCTCCCATGGCGGTGGTAGGGGGAAATAAAAGATTTTCTAGAGCGTACGAGCATGCCTGGTATACGGTTCCGAAGCCATCGTAGACCGTGGACAGAGTTCCGTTTTTTAAGAGATTTAAGTTTATTACAAGGGCTCGGGCAACGCCGGGCGGGTCAGCTAGTATATATATATAAATATTTAAATTCATATTTATATAGGGTAGATATATACATATAGAATCCTAATGTGACGACTTCATCATACGAATTTATGAAACTATTTTTGAAACGTTTAAAACGGAGTTTACAGAGCAGTGATGCAATGTAATTTTTAGTATTTTCTTTAATTCACCGTGAAATTTTTTTAAGACGGTTTATACAGCGTTCATAGGTATTTTACTAAACTGCAAAAAAAAAATGCGATCACACTCACATTTAAGGCCGTTAGGTAATTAAATTGCGTTTCATTCCCATTATGTTATTTATAAATGTACGAAAATTATATATGTTACTAAGGCTTATGGATGAATATTCTCTATTGCAAATATGGGTGTGACATTAATATAATTCATTTACAGGACAACACAAAAGGAATTCGATGCATTCCACTTTATCACAATTGCTGTGGGAATAAATATTTTCTGTGACCTTTTTAAAATTCACTTCTCAAGAAATAATTTCGCTCACAGCTTCAGAAGAAGCTTCAAGTATTGACACTTTTATGTATTTTTAAAATTTCTCGCATGACAGTTTTTATGCGCTGGTAGCTCACCTCGTTGAAAATTGCATAGCTAAGATTGTAAAAGGGATATTGTTTTGGAATTTCTCATATGAAAATCTTACTCCAATTTAATATTAGGAAACTTTAAACTATTTTTTTGTGATTATAATGCCCCATACTGAAAAATAGGTTAACCAAATTAAAGTATAAGTTTTATATATTTTTTTATGTTTGACTATTTGGCGGTAGTCAAAGAGTATGATCGTCATCAACAATGATCGTTAGCGTTTATAGCGCGATCTGGGAAGGAATTGGCTGACTAAATCAAATTGAAATTGTTTTTTTTTATATTTCACTGTATGACATCTATATTGAAGTTAAATTAAGATAGCACTGATACATAGATTTTCTGAGCCCCTGGCACAAAACTTTATGGTAACTAAATTTAAATAAAATAATTTTCTCATGTTTTTGTTTAATAAATCTTCAGAAAAACTTCTGTTACGATGATATTTATGTTCCCCTAATACTTTTTACATAAAATGTTTTTTTTCCGCTGGTAGCTCCCCTGTTGGAAAATTGCATAACCATATTTCAAAACAGGATTTTCTGTTTTTTTTTCTTTTATCACATCCCTATTCCAAGCTAAAATTACATTAGATATCTTCAATTTAACTCCCTTTTATGCTAATATTGCTAATTTTTAATTTAAACTCATTCTAATGCAAATCTAATTTTAAATTCTGCATAAGGAAATAACTACACGTTAGCAATATATTACTGATGCTACAAAATAAACTAAGTTATTACATGAAACAGCCATACGCAAGGAATGGAATTAATCTGTCTCTCTGCCAGTCATTTCAAACGCAATTTAAAATTTCTTAAATTGCTTTTAAATCAAATAATTTTAAATTCGTTGCTGGGATACATTACGGTATGTTTCCACGCAATGGGTGAATTAGAAACACCTTTTTAACCCGTTTAATAAGTTTTTTAAATTTTGAAGATTTAGTAATAGCACATTTTATAAGTAACTAAAAAATTGTCTTTATGTGATTACAGAAACCATATACAAAATTTATTTTCATCCTCTTGTCTATTACCGTTCTCTGTTACCCTAGTCTATTATTGGATAATAGAACACTCAATTCATCCACCTACAGTACATAAAGAAAACAGAAACGGAATAAGAAATAGAAATTGCTTTGTGAATACTTTTATAATGTAATGCGTACTAATGAGTACTTTGAAAAAAAGTACAGTTATTTAAAAATAATATATTTAGTACTTCTTTCTCTCAATAGTCCTTTGTACAGAATGCAAGCAACTGTGGTGTCAGTGTCTTTTCTCAGTATCGTATCATTTTCGTCAAAATTCTTCATTTAGAGGTCTTGTGAAATGTCTAAACATTACTAATTTAAAAATATATATATACTATTAAATTTCATCACATTCCAAGAGCAGTAGATGCAAAATATAAACGCACAGTCAGACTTTAATGTCATAAGTTCATTTCTGTTATAATAAAAAGCAGCAATAATTGAAATTATCATTATTGTTTGAATTTAATCAAATTTGTCTCACTAGCAAAAACTATTTACTTACTTCTATTTAAAAAACGTGCTTAAACTCTTATTTTATCCATAAATCATAAAATAGAATGGGTGAGGTGAAACCGGATATTTAACCAATTATTACCCCTTCTTAAGTGCTCACTTTTATCCAACAAACCATCCAAAATACACATTGATATTGCCCTAAACAAATTCTTATTTTCAGTTCCATTTAATATTAAATTGTAAAACCCTTAGAAAGCATCGTAGCATTAACTGTAATTTATTCACCTCCAAAGCACCTCCAAAGTCACCACTGAAAATATCAGAAAAATCCAAAATTGTTCCGCAGATTTAAGAAAAAAGAAAGAAGAAAACATAACACACAAAAACAATCACCCATGATTGTTATTATTGTTGTAGGCAAACTGATGGGAGGAGTCTGTGAGTTAATACCTGGAATTAGACATCAGCAGGAAGCAATTCTGAGTCACCACTGAAAATATCACAAAAATCCAAAACTGTTCCGCAGATAAAAAAAAAAAAGAAAACTTAACACACAAAAGCAATCACCCATGATCGTTGTAGGCAAACTAAAGGGAGAAGTTTGAGAGTTAATACCTGGGATTAGGCATCAACAGTAAGCAATTCTAAGACACTACTGAAAATACCAGAAAAAATCCAAAATTGTACCGCAGATTAAGGAAAAAAAGAAAACAAATCAGAACACACAAAAACAATCACCCATGATCGTTGTAGGTAGACTGAAGGGAGAAGTTTGTGAATTAATACCTGGGATTAAGCATCAGCAGGATGCAATTCTAACTCTCCACTGAAAATATCAGGAAAATACAAAATTGTTCTGCAGATTAAAAATAAGTAAAAAAAGCAGAACACACAAAAACAATCACTCATGATCATTGTAGGCAAACTGATGGGAGAAGTCTGTGAGTTAATAACTGGAATTAGACATCAGCAGGAAGCAATTCTAAGTCACCACTGAAAATATCACAAAAATCCAAAACTTTTCCGCAGATAAAAAAAAATTTAAAAAAAAAAAAACATAACACACAAAAGCAATCACCCATGATCGTTGTAGGCAAACTAAAGGGAGAAGTTTGAGAGTTAATACATGGGATTAGGCATCAACAGTAAGCAATTCTAAGACACTACTGAAAATATCAGAAAAAATCCAAAATTGTACCGCAGATTAAGGAAAAAAAGAAAACAAAGCAGAACACACAAAAACAATCACCCATGATCGTTGTAGGTAGACTGAAGGGAGAAGTTTGTGAATTAATACCTGGGATTAAGCATCAGCAGGATGCAATTCTAACTCACCACTGAAAATATCAGAAAAATACAAAATTGTTCTGCAGATTAAAAATAAGAAAAAAAAGCAGAACACACAAAAACAATCACTCATGATCATTGTAGGCAAACTGATGGGAGAAGTCTGTGAGTTAATAACTGGAATTAGACATCAGCAGGAAGCAATTCTAAGTCACCACTGAAAATATCACAAAAATCCAAAACTGTTCCGCAGATAAAAAAAAAAAAGAAAACATAACACACAAAAGCAATCACCCATGATCGTTGTAGGCAAACTAAAGGGAGAAGTTTGAGAGTTAATACCTGGGATTAGGCATCAACAGTAAGCAATTCTAAGACACTACTGAAAATATCAGAAAAAATCCAAAATTGTACCGCAGATTAAGGAAAAAAAGAAAACAAAGCAGAACACACAAAAACAATCACCCATGATCGTTGTAGGTAGACTGAAGGGAGAAGTTTGTGAATTAATACCTGGGATTAAGCATCAGCAGGATGCAATTCTAACTCACCACTGAAAATATCAGAAAAATACAAAATTGTTCTGCAGATTAAAAATAAGAAAAAAAAGCAGAACACACAAAAACAATCACTCATGATCATTGTAGGCAAACTGATGGGAGAAGTCTGTGAGTTAATAACTGGAATTAGACATCAGCAGGAAGCAATTCTAAGTCACCACTGAAAATATCACAAAAATCCAAAACTGTTCCGCAGATAAAAAAAAAAGAAAACATAACACACAAAAGCAATCACCCATGATCGTTGTAGGCAAACTAAAGGGGGAAGTTTGAGAGTTAATACCTGGGATTAGGCATCAACAGTAAGCAATTCTAAGACACTACTGAAAATATCAGAAAAAATCCAAAATTGTACCGCAGATTAAGGAAAAAAAGAAAACAAAGCAGAACACACAAAAACAATCACCATGATCGTTGTAGGTAGACTGAAGGGAGAAGTTTGTGAATTAATACCTGGGATTAAGCATCAGCAAGATGCAATTCTAACTCACCACTGAAAATATCAGAAAAATACAAAATTGTTCTGCAGATTAAAAATAAGAAAAAAAAGCAGAACACACAAAAACAATCACTCATGATCATTGTAGGCAAACTGATGGGAGAAGTCTGTGAGTTAATAACTGGAATTAGACATCAGCAGGAAGCAATTCTAAGTCACCACTGAAAATATCACAAAAATCCAAAACTTTTTTGCAGATAAAAAAAAATTAAAAAAAAAAAACATAACACACAAAAGCAATCACCCATGATCGTTGTAGGCAAACTAAAGGGAGAAGTTTGAGAGTTAATACATGGGATTAGGCATCAACAGTAAGCAATTCTAAGACACTACTGAAAATATCAGAAAAAATCCAAAATTGTACCGCAGATTAAGGAAAAAAAGAAAACAAAGCAGAACACACAAAAACAATCAACCATGATCGTTGTAGGTAGACTGAAGGGAGAAGTTTGTGAATTAATACCTGGGATTAAGCATCAGCAGGATGCAATTCTAACTCACCACTGAAAATATCAGAAAAATACAAAATTGTTCTGCAGATTAAAAATAAGAAAAAAAAGCAGAACACACAAAAACAATCACTCATGATCATTGTAGGCAAACTGATGGGAGAAGTCTGTGAGTTAATAACTGGAATTAGACATCAGCAGGAAGCAATTCTAAGTCACCACTGAAAATATCACAAAAATCCAAAACTGTTCCGCAGATAAAAAAAAAGAAAACATAACACACAAAAGCAATCACCCATGATCGTTGTAGGCAAACTAAAGGGGGAAGTTTGAGAGTTAATACCTGGGATTAGGCATCAACAGTAAGCAATTCTAAGACACTACTGAAAATATCAGAAAAAATCCAAAATTGTACCGCAGATTAAGGAAAAAAAGAAAACAAAGCAGAACACACAAAAACAATCACCATGATCGTTGTAGGTAGACTGAAGGGAGAAGTTTGTGAATTAATACCTGGGATTAAGCATCAGCAGGATGCAATTCTAACTCACCACTGAAAATATCAGAAAAATACAAAATTGTTCTGCAGATTAAAAATAAGAAAAAAAAGCAGAACACACAAAAACAATCACTCATGATCATTGTAGGCAAACTGATGGGAGAAGTCTGTGAGTTAATAACTGGAATTAGACATCAGCAGGAAGCAATTCTAAGTCACCACTGAAAATATCACAAAAATCCAAAACTTTTCCGCAGATAAAAAAAAAATTAAAAAAAAAAAAACATAACACACAAAAGCAATCACCCATGATCGTTGTAGGCAAACTAAAGGGAGAAGTTTGAGAGTTAATACATGGGATTAGGCATCAACAGTAAGCAATTCTAAGACACTACTGAAAATATCAGAAAAAATCCAAAATTGTACCGCAGATTAAGGAAAAAAAGAAAACAAAGCAGAACACAAAAAAACAATCACCCATGATCGTTGTAGGTAGACTGAAGGGAGAAGTTTGTGAATTAATACCTGGGATTAAGCATCAGCAGGATGCAATTCTAACTCACCACTGAAAATATCAGAAAAATACAAAATTGTTCTGCAGATTAAAAATAAGAAAAAAAAGCAGAACACACAAAAACAATCACTCATGATCATTGTAGGCAAACTGATGGGAGATGTCTGTGAGTTAATAACTGGAATTAGACATCAGCAGGAAGCAATTCTAAGTCACCACTGAAAATATCACAAAAATCCAAAACTGTTCCGCAGATAAAAAAAAAAAAGAAAACATAACACACAAAAGCAATCACCCATGATCGTTGTAGGCAAACTAAAGGGAGAAGTTTGAGAGTTAATACCTGGGATTAGGCATCAACAGTAAGCAATTCTAAGACACTACTGAAAATATCAGAAAAAATCCAAAATTGTACCGCAGATTAAGGAAAAAAAGAAAACAAAGCAGAACACACAAAAACAATCACCCATGATCGTTGTAGGTAGACTGAAGGGAGAAGTTTGTGAATTAATACCTGGGATTAAGCATCAGCAGGATGCAATTCTAACTCACCACTGAAAATATCAGAAAAATACAAAATTGTTCTGCAGATTAAAAATAAGAAAAAAAAGCAGAACACACAAAAACAATCACTCATGATCATTGTAGGCAAACTGATGGGAGAAGTCTGTGAGTTAATAACTGGAATTAGACATCAGCAGGAAGCAATTCTAAGTTACCACTGAAAATATCACAAAAATCCAAAACTGTTCCGCAGATAAAAAAAAAAGAAAACATAACACACAAAAGCAATCACCCATGATCGTTGTAGGCAAACTAAAGGGAGAAGTTTGAGAGTTAATACCTGGGATTAGGCATCAACAGTAAGCAATTCTAAGACACTACTGAAAATATCAGAAAAAATCCAAAATTGTACCGCAGATTAAGGAAAAAAAGAAAACAAAGCAGAACACACAAAAACAATCACCATGATCGTTGTAGGTAGACTGAAGGGAGAAGTTTGTGAATTAATACCTGGGATTAAGCATCAGCAGGATGCAATTCTAACTCACCACTGAAAATATCAGAAAAACACAAAATTGTTCTGCAGATTAAAAATAAGAAAAAAAAGCAGAACACACAAAAACAATCACTCATGATCATTGTAGGCAAACTGATGGGAGAAGTCTGTGAGTTAATAACTGGAATTAGACATCAGCAGGAAGCAATTCTAAGTCACCACTGAAAATATCACAAAAATCCAAAACTGTTCCGCAGATAAAAAAAAAAGAAAACATAACACACAAAAGCAATCACCCATGATCGTTGTAGGCAAACTAAAGGGAGAAGTTTGAGAGTTAATACCTGGGATTAGGCATCAACAGTAAGCAATTGTAAGACACTACTGAAAATATCAGAAAAAATCCAAAATTGTACCGCAGATGAAGGAAAAAAAGAAAACAAAGCAGAACACACAAAAACAATCACCCATGATTGTTGTAGGTAGACTGAAGGGAGAAGTTTGTGAATTAATACCTGGGATTAAGCATCAGCAGGATGCAATTCTAACTCACCACTGAAAATATCAGAAAAACACAAAATTGTTCTGCAGATTAAAAATAAGAAAAAAAAGCAGAACACACAAAAACAATCACTCATGATCATTGTAGGCAAACTGATGGGAGAAGTCTGTGAGTTAATAACTGGAATTAGACATCAGCAGGAAGCAATTCTAAGTCACCACTGAAAATATCACAAAAATCCAAAACTGTTCCGCAGATAAAAAAAAAAAAGAAAACATAACACACAAAAGCAATCACCCATGATCGTTGTAGGCAAACTAAAGGGAGAAGTTTGAGAGTTAATACCTGGGATTAGGCATCAACAGTAAGCAATTCTAAGACACTACTGAAAATATCAGAAAAAATCCAAAATTGTACCGCAGATTAAGGAAAAAAAGAAAACAAAGCAGAACACACAAAAACAATCACCCATGATTGTTGTAGGTAGACTGAAGGGAGAAGTTTGTGAATTAATACCTGGGATTAAGCATCAGCAGGATGCAATTCTAACTCACCACTGAAAATATCAGAAAAATACAAAATTGTTCTGCAGATTAAAAATAAGAAAAAAAAGCAGAACACACAAAAACAATCACTCATGATCATTGTAGGCAAACTGATGGGAGAAGTCTGTGAGTTAATAACTGGAATTAGACATCAGCAGGAAGCAATTCTAAGTCACCACTGAAAATATCACAAAAATCCAAAACTGTTCCGCAGATAAAAAAAAAAGAAAACATAACACACAAAAGCAATCACCCATGATCGTTGTAGGCAAACTAAAGGGAGAAGTTTGAGAGTTAATACCTGGGATTAGGCATCAACAGTAAGCAATTCTAAGACACTACTGAAAATATCAGAAAAAATCCAAAATTGTACCGCAGATTAAGGAAAAAAAGAAAACAAAGCAGAACACACAAAAACAATCACCCATGATTGTTGTAGGTAGACTGAAGGGAGAAGTTTGTGAATTAATACCTGGGATTAAGCATCAGCAGGATGCAATTCTAACTCACCACTGAAAATATCAGAAAAATACAAAATTGTTCTGCAGATTAAAAATAAGAAAAAAAAGCAGAACACACAAAAAAAATCACTCATGATCATTGTAGGCAAACTGATGGGAGAAGTCTGTGAGTTAATAACTGGAATTAGACATCAGCAGGAAGCAATTCTAAGTCACCACTGAAAATATCACAAAAATCCAAAACTGTTCCGCAGATAAAAAAAAAAGAAAACATAACACACAAAAGCAATCACCCATGATCGTTGTAGGCAAACTAAAGGGAGAAGTTTGAGAGTTAATACCTGGGATTAGGCATCAACAGTAAGCAATTCTAAGACACTACTGAAAATATCAGAAAAAATCCAAAATTGTACCGCAGATTAAGGAAAAAAAGAAAACAAAGCAGAACACACAAAAACAATCACCCATGATTGTTGTAGGTAGACTGAAGGGAGAAGTTTGTGAATTAATACCTGGGATTAAGCATCAGCAGGATGCAATTCTAACTCACCACTGAAAATATCAGAAAAATACAAAATTGTTCTGCAGATTAAAAATAAGAAAAAAAAGCAGAACACACAAAAACAATCACTCATGATCATTGTAGGCAAACTGATGGGAGAAGTCTGTGAGTTAATAACTGGAATTAGACATCAGCAGGAAGCAATTCTAAGTCACCACTGAAAATATCACAAAAATCCAAAACTGTTCCGCAGATAAAAAAAAAAGAAAACATAACACACAAAAGCAATCACCCATGATCGTTGTAGGCAAACTAAAGGGAGAAGTTTGAGAGTTAATACCTGGGATTAGGCATCAACAGTAAGCAATTCTAAGACACTACTGAAAATATCAGAAAAAATCCAAAATTGTACCGCAGATGAAGGAAAAAAAGAAAACAAAGCAGAACACACAAAAACAATCACCCATGATTGTTGTAGGTAGACTGAAGGGAGAAGTTTGTGAATTAATACCTGGGATTAAGCATCAGCAGGATGCAATTCTAACTCACCACTGAAAATATCAGAAAAACACAAAATTGTTCTGCAGATTAAAAATAAGAAAAAAAAGCAGAACACACAAAAACAATCACTCATGATCATTGTAGGCAAACTGATGGGAGAAGTCTGTGAGTTAATAACTGGAATTAGACATCAGCAGGAAGCAATTCTAAGTCACCACTGAAAATATCACAAAAATCCAAAACTGTTCCGCAGATAAAAAAAAAAGAAAACATAACACACAAAAGCAATCACCCATGATCGTTGTAGGCAAACTAAAGGGAGAAGTTTGAGAGTTAATACCTGGGATTAGGCATCAACAGTAAGCAATTCTAAGACACTACTGAAAATATCAGAAAAAATCCAAAATTGTACCGCAGATTAAGGAAAAAAAGAAAACAAAGCAGAACACACAAAAACAATCACCCATGATTGTTGTAGGTAGACTGAAGGGAGAAGTTTGTGAATTAATACCTGGGATTAAGCATCAGCAGGATGCAATTCTAACTCACCACTGAAAATATCAGAAAAATACAAAATTGTTCTGCAGATTAAAAATAAGAAAAAAAAGCAGAACACACAAAAACAATCACTCATGATCATTGTAGGCAAACTGATGGGAGAAGTCTGTGAGTTAATAACTGGAATTAGACATCAGCAGGAAGCAATTCTAAGTCACCACTGAAAATATCACAAAAATCCAAAACTGTTCCGCAGATAAAAAAAAAAGAAAACATAACACACAAAAGCAATCACCCATGATCGTTGTAGGCAAACTAAAGGGAGAAGTTTGAGAGTTAATACCTGGGATTAGGCATCAACAGTAAGCAATTCTAAGACACTACTGAAAATATCAGAAAAAATCCAAAATTGTACCGCAGATTAAGGAAAAAAAGAAAACAAAGCAGAACACACAAAAACAATCACCCATGATTGTTGTAGGTAGACTGAAGGGAGAAGTTTGTGAATTAATACCTGGGATTAAGCATCAGCAGGATGCAATTCTAACTCACCACTGAAAATATCAGAAAAATACAAAATTGTTCTGCAGATTAAAAATAAGAAAAAAAAGCAGAACACACAAAAAAAATCACTCATGATCATTGTAGGCAAACTGATGGGAGAAGTCTGTGAGTTAATAACTGGAATTAGACATCAGCAGGAAGCAATTCTAAGTCACCACTGAAAATATCACAAAAATCCAAAACTGTTCCGCAGATAAAAAAAAAAGAAAACATAACACACAAAAGCAATCACCCATGATCGTTGTAGGCAAACTAAAGGGAGAAGTTTGAGAGTTAATACCTGGGATTAGGCATCAACAGTAAGCAATTCTAAGACACTACTGAAAATATCAGAAAAAATCCAAAATTGTACCGCAGATTAAGGAAAAAAAGAAAACAAAGCAGAACACACAAAAACAATCACCCATGATTGTTGTAGGTAGACTGAAGGGAGAAGTTTGTGAATTAATACCTGGGATTAAGCATCAGCAGGATGCAATTCTAACTCACCACTGAAAATATCAGAAAAATACAAAATTGTTCTGCAGATTAAAAATAAGAAAAAAAAGCAGAACACACAAAAACAATCACTCATGATCATTGTAGGCAAACTGATGGGAGAAGTCTGTGAGTTAATAACTGGAATTAGACATCAGCAGGAAGCAATTCTAAGTCACCACTGAAAATATCACAAAAATCCAAAACTGTTCCGCAGATAAAAAAAAAAGAAAACATAACACACAAAAGCAATCACCCATGATCGTTGTAGGCAAACTAAAGGGAGAAGTTTGAGAGTTAATACCTGGGATTAGGCATCAACAGTAAGCAATTCTAAGACACTACTGAAAATATCAGAAAAAATCCAAAATTGTACCGCAGATTAAGGAAAAAAAGAAAACAAAGCAGAACACACAAAAACAATCACCATGATCGTTGTAGGTAGACTGAAGGGAGAAGTTTGTGAATTAATACCTGGGATTAAGCATCAGCAGGATGCAATTCTAACTCACCACTGAAAATATCAGAAAAATACAAAATTGTTCTGCAGATTAAAAATAAGAAAAAAAAGCAGAACACACAAAAACAATCACTCATGATCATTGTAGGCAAACTGATGGGAGAAGTCTGTGAGTTAATAACTGGAATTAGACATCAGCAGGAAGCAATTCTAAGTCACCACTGAAAATATCACAAAAATCCAAAACTGTTCCGCAGATAAAAAAAAAAGAAAACATAACACACAAAAGCAATCACCCATGATCGTTGTAGGCAAACTAAAGGGAGAAGTTTGAGAGTTAATACCTGGGATTAGGCATCAACAGTAAGCAATTCTAAGACACTACTGAAAATATCAGAAAAAATCCAAAATTGTACCGCAGATTAAGGAAAAAAAGAAAACAAAGCAGAACACACAAAAACAATCACCCATGATTGTTGTAGGTAGACTGAAGGGAGAAGTTTGTGAATTGATACCTGGGATTAAGCATCAGCAGGATGCAATTCTAACTCACCACTGAAAATATCAGAAAAACACAAAATTGTTCTGCAGATTAAAAATAAGAAAAAAAAGCAGAACACACAAAAAAAATCACTCATGATCATTGTAGGCAAACTGATGGGAGAAGTCTGTGAGTTAATAACTGGAATTAGACATCAGCAGGAAGCAATTCTAAGTCACCACTGAAAATATGAGAAAAATCCAAAATTGTTCTGCAGATTAAAAAAAGAAATAAAAACAAAACATAACACAGAAAAAGAATCACCCATGATCGTTGTAGGCAAACTGATGGGAGAAGTCTGTGAGTTAATACCTGATATTAGACATCAGCAGCCTTTAGGAAGAAAAAAAAAAACAGATGTACCCCTGTGACTTAACCTGTTTGTCTGACTATCACTTATTTATTGTAAATGATATTGGTCATATGATGCATTTCCTAACTTGTGGAGAACTTGCCCGATGGTAAAGTACTATTTATTTTATAAACGTTAATTTTAGATGTATATAACATTGTTAATATAATATAACTTCTAAAGGATTTTTAGAAATTACCATTGAGAAAGTATTTTAGAAGGAGTAATGTAAATGGTAGGAAAATTGGCTTACAAATGGAAGTGTGTAAATGAATGCTTTATCACGTGGAAAGGGTCCATGAACTTCATTTTGATATATGCGATTTTATTTGTACAAAGTAAAGATGTAAATTGTAATCTGTACCCAGTGAGGCAAAAAGAAGTTACAGTTTATAGTAAGTAAGCTGTTAGGAATTTATATACTGTGTAGTTTTTCATTCTTTTATAAATATTAGATTGGCTTAATCATAACATGTCAGAAAATATTTAAATT
Source organism: Maratus michaelseni (assembly GCA_963931845.1). Taxonomy (NCBI): domain Eukaryota; kingdom Metazoa; phylum Arthropoda; class Arachnida; order Araneae; family Salticidae; genus Maratus; species Maratus michaelseni. Next base: position 429,036,146 of record OZ007589.1, read on the forward strand.
ATATTTTTTTTTTATAAAACAATAAAAACTTCACTCTTAAAAATGATTATTTTGAATACTGTTATAACATATATCCTAAATTTTGAAAATGTTCTTGCATTTATACAATAATTTCAACTCAAAATATATGAAAAAAAATATCAGAAAGTAAAATTAAATCGCGTGTCTTTGTTATGAAACCTATAATAATAAAATCATTGTAATTTAATGCAGTAACATGACTTTGTTTATGTTCATTATACAACATTCAAATAAAGTATAAAATGTTTTAAACTCCTTAAGAGATCTAATTATCTTGTCTTCAAAGCTTACAAAGTTAATATTTTATTGTCTAAAACGCCTCTGCTTGTTTCATATGATTAGGACTAACATGCTAGTTAAGTAAGCAAATTCCTTTATATCTTTAAATAAATCCTTCCTTTATCATATTTAAAATAAAACCATGCAATATAGATAATTAAAACCGTCGGTTAAATTTTGATATAACGTTAATATAAAATATGGAGTTTTGAATTATTTTAACCAGGATTTAATTAGCTGTAGGTGAAATAAAATTAGAAACTGGAAATTTTTTAAAAATAATTTTAACCCCTTGCATGCGGAATATATTTGAGAAAAACGTTAAAACGTTAATTCAAACACGTTACTTGAAAAACGTTAAAACGTTAATTCAAACACGTTACTTGAAAAACGTTAATTGAACAAGTTAATTGAAACATGTTAATTAAAAAAAACGTTTATTGAAACACCGATTTTTTTTCTTGCCGGAACTCAGGTCGGGCTGTCGGCCCAAACTGAGTTCGGGCGTCACAGGCAGGGGGCTAAATGCTAGAAGTAAAGATATACTAAAGGTAATTTACATATAGGTCTTCAAACATACAGAGATTATTAAATTATGCTATAAGTAAATCTAAGATTTTCAAGATCTGTAGACGGAATAATAAAGGTAAGGAATTCTAAAAAGTTTAATTAGTGATACAACGGCAAATAATAGATGAAAAACATTTGAAATTGTAAAATATATGCACAAAATTAAACAGTCTTTCTGTAAAAGTGCATGTAATTTTGTTTATTACACATCGTAAGTATTAAATGTGATGACAATACTCTAAATCTTACAATGATGTTAATATGAGAGTAATGAAACTGATAGTTTAAAACTCTAAGTAATAAATACAACGTGTTCAGAATAAAATATATTCACACAAAAGAGTAATCTTCATAGATTTTAGTTCAAAATGTGTTCACAAGTACATAAAACAGACAAACATCTTACTACTGCCGTAGCTTTATCTAAAAATAAGAATTATTATTTAAGGGCATTACAAAATATTATGTAGTAAAATGCTTTTGTTTTGAGGAAAAAAATACATAATATATTACTGTTTTTTTTTCACTGAAAACAAGAAATTCTAGAATAAAAGAACATTTGCACTATTAACATCGATATATATCTTTTAAATGCTAAAATATGTAAATTAAAAACATAATATACAGTAAAATAACTTTTATTAGGCTTTTGAGTTGTTTAGGCTCACTCCGAGCCATGTTCAAAAACAAATGAGAATATTCTATATGTTGCACTGTCTGAAAACGGTAATCTGATCACGGTCACAAAATAGTGGCTCGAGTGGCCATGGTTAAAAATATGAAAATAAAAAACCAAGTAAAAATAAAAGATAACGTGCGTATTTTTAAAAATATATACAATTAAAATTGCATGATAGCATTTCAATTAATAACTTCAAAGACCGTGCAATTATAGAATATTCTCATTTGTTTTTGAAAATGGCTTGGAGTGAGACAAATCATGTCAACAACCTAATAAAAGTTATTTCACTGTATATTATGATGTTAATTTACACCTTTCAGTATTTAAAAAATATATATTATTGCAAGGTGTTATAATTTAATATATTTTTATTTACATCGATGTTTTAAATCTAGAAACACTTACAAATAAAATGATATTATATTCTTATTTTTGCATATTTTCCCTAACATTAGAGTTCCTAACATGACATTTTAGAGCATTAAGAATAGTTATAATTATTAGTAGCAGTTCAATTTTTAGAAAACAGGAGGAATATTATTGTTACACCATTTATCAATCACGGGTATAGTGTTTCTTGTTTTTTATTTACGTTTTTGTCTTTTAAAATTACCAATATTTATTGTTTAGAATTTTAAAGTTGTTAATAGAAAGGATATTAAGTTTTGTTATAAAATAAAAGTAGTTTCATAAAAAAAAGATTCCTTTTGTGAATTATACATGTTATATTTAAATTTCATGCTGTTGTCCAAATATTTATAATTTTAGAATGATTTTAGTCCACTGTCAGCAAAATTCTTACGATACATATCATTTGTTACCAAAAGACAAAAATCATACTTTATTTGGTAAAATGGGGTAAATTAATTTTACAAATGTAAATTTTTCATCTTCGAATCATGCTGAAATATGGATTGTTGAAATGCATCATACACAAAGGGGCACTGGGCCCGACTACATCCCCTCTCTCCTCAGGCCTGCACTCATTACGTAACAAGAGCAAGAGCATCACTTCAGGCGTTGCCGTATACCGAGGCGGGGCTAACAGCTTTTGCCTTACTGAAAAATAATTATTTTACGGTATAAATAGCGATTTTTTACTGAAAAACAATCATTTTACGGTATAAATACCGTTTATAATCAAAATGGCACCTATACTGTTTTTTACACTTAATATATCTTAGAAGTACGGTACTCCTACCGTAAAGAGTGAAAACCTTACAAGTACCGTAAAATTTGCGGTACATCTACTGGATTTTTACAAAAAATTTTTACAGTGTAGTTTATGCTGTCACGTAGCCCGATTTACGCGGAACGTCCCGATTTTCAAGGGTTTCAAAACATGTCCCACGGAACTACCGCGTGTGGGACATCAAAGGTCCACATTTTTCCTAGCCAAAACATTCTTTTAAATTTTTTTAGTATCCTTCTAAAATAACCAATAATAAATGCTAAACTAGCGAAAATAGAACCGACATATAACGGAATATATTTATTGTTCTGCTAAACAAAATACTTGAAAAATCTACCAGCTGAAACGAAATATTTTTCTAGTTTCCAGCTACTCTGATTTTACAGGTTTTAATGAACTTAAATTGGTAAAATCTGTGAAAACGGAACCTGCTTATGAAGAAATACTGCCTTAAACGTAAAAAATTTCTAGTTCCTATGGAAGGAGTAATACAATAACTGCTAAATAGGAAATTTCTTTAACACGGCATTTTATTTCGGATCTTAGCGTTTTTGCTTTCACATATTTCACTGTGCACTATTATTGTGTTTATTTATCACAGTAACACCTACTGAGACAGCAGTCGACAGCAAAAATTTTCTGTTTTACACAGGTTTTCGTCTTAACATGTATGATTGTGAGATATTTCTTCCATATGGAGTAAGGACTTTTCATTTATTTACATAGGATTCCGTTAGAGACAGATTCCATTTTCATAGAGCTTACTGTATATTTTTTACCTCATTTAGAAGCAACTCTCGCTTTTTGTCACAGTGGACCTGGCGACACTAATAGTAGACACTAATACGTACTGACGTATTTTTGTAACAAACTCCCTAATTTTTGGTTTTTATTATTGGCAATTTAGGTCGCATAAGGCCACACGTTCTTAAATCATGACGAATTTGTAAAGGAAATTTATTTGAGTTGCCGTTTATCTCATAGTTTTTTTTAGTGATCGTTTCAATCTTCTAATCATACTAGTTGTTAGATTTATCTGCATAATACTGTGTATAGCATCAGATTATATTTATGACCAGCTTGAAAATAACACAATGCCGCGAACCTCTTGAATTTAGTGCAGATAAACTTGTTTGTCAAAATAAAATAAATTTTCATAATAGTAAAACGCCATTTTCCTGTAACGTAAATATTTTTCATAACACCCGTAAAATGTCCTCTGTAATTTTCTGGAAGAAACTGCGCTTTAAAATTGTATTGCAAATAACATTAAAACAAACTATTTTTAATCTAAAACCAATACACAATACAGATCTCTAAATATGTACTTTAGTTATCAGTTATTTAGATTAAAAGATTTGAAAAAAATCTATTGGACTGATCAATAGAATTTAATTAACATAATCATATATTTTACGTATTTGATTTACTAGACATAAGTTAATTAGACTCCATGTTATTCTTGTATATACAGGGTGTTTCAGAAAGGACTCCCCAAATTTGAAATGACATGACTGCGAAACAGTGAGAGACAGAAATGTGAAACAAGTGGTATGTAGGACAGACAAGACTGAAATTTGTTATACTCAGTTTTGCAGAAATATTTCCAAGGTTGGGCATTTGAGGGCGCTGGAGTAACAGAACAGTGTCTTTGAAATAGTGTATGAAAGTGTGCTTCATTAACAAAGGTCGATTCACATTACAATGGTTTCGATATAGTCACATTTTTAGCATGACGCAACCGAAGGATAAAGTTCGAAGTCACTCCTTGCAATGTATCTACTGAAACGGATGCACATGCCTCACAGATTAATTGTTCAATCTGTTCCAAGGGGATTCTTAAAGTAAACAGTGCTTTTCTAGAAGCCCCACAAGAAGAAGTCATATGGATTGAGATCCGGAGGATATGGAGGCCAATTCATACCAATGCGTGTCACTCTGGAATAATTGAGAGAAATGATTCGCTCACTGAAGTATTCCTTAAGGAACTCAAACACTACAGTAGTATGGTGTGGTTGGTCCGCATGTTGCATAAAGAATGGATTCTCTGGTGCATCTTATATAGCTTGAAGTGTGGCAAAAAAAACCTGCAAAATTTCAACATATAGGAATGCGTTAATCGTTTCCCTCGTGAAAATTTGCCCAATGATCACTTTACTTGACAGTCCTTCCCAAACTTTAACTTTTGCAGAGTGCAGTGGTTTTGCAAGACACACAAACATATTTTCAATGCCCAATATTCGCCAGTTTTGTATATTCACAAATCCCTCTAAATGAAAATGGGCCTCATCGGTGAACTATCGCAGCAGACATCAATTTTACTCTCATCCATCATTTGGAGTAACTCATTTACGAAGCCCGCTTGACGAAGCCCGCTTGAGTATTTTATAGGAAAACATCTTCAGGCCCTTTCCCATTATTCTGTACGTAGTGGTGCTTAACATTCCCGCTTCTGCAGCGGCTCGTCTGATGTATTTCCGAGGACTACATTTATCAAAAAACTTCTTCAACTGCTTGCATATTTTGAGGTGTCATGACTGATCGGCTGCATCCCACATTTCCGGCTAAATGATCGGCCACACAGCCTATCTGTTCAAACTTGTTGAATACATTATGTACTGTTTTCTGGTCTGGACCTTTGTTAACATAATTTGTTTTTAAACTTCGCTTTATCATCGTCGGACTTCAACCTATTCGGTGGTATTCCAGCACAATAAAAACACATTGCTCCAAGGAGTACGACATGATGTTCTTCACTTTCCGTATAATAACTTTTTTGATACAATTCCTATACACGTGTAAGCAATGAAACAGACTGATGAATGAAATTTCTGTACTTATGAGTACTATTTAAAGCTTCGTGAGCTTGTGCTGCCACCTGTTATCTAATGTTGGATCTATTTCTGCAAACCGAAGTATTACAAATTCCAGACCAGTCTGTCCAATTCACCTTTCTGTCTCTCACTATTTCGCAGTTATGTCATTTCAAATTTGGGGAATCCTTTCTGAAAAACACTGTATGAAGCCAATATTTTAGAATAATTGATAAAATATCTGTAATGAGAATTTTGTAGTTCTGTCGTCGTCGATTTTTTTTTTTTTTTTTTTTTTTTTTTTTTTTTTTTTTTTTTTTTTTTTTTTTGCAAAACTTGCAATGAACCAAAACCTAAAATATTAAAAATGTATGTTATAATTGATATTAATATAAAATTTTTCAGACATAAAAATATAGCAAAACATTGATTACTTTTCGTAAACATTTGAAGAATTAAATGCCTAATATACATTAATTACGACTACTGCCTTTACTACTACTGCTACTGCTACTACTACTACTATTACTAGTAGTACTACTACTATTACTTGTATTACTACTACTTTTAGTACTACTACTACTACTATTACTAATGTATTAGTACTATTAAGTAGTATTTTATTAGTAGTAGTACTACTACGATTACTACTGGTAATAATTATAATATTAATAATAATCTATACTGTATGACTAGAAAATCATGTTACCCTATACAATAGCTAATCACTTTTATTATAATTTTTTGATTTTCAAACAACCAAAATATATTTGCCCAAAATATCCCTTTTTTTTTTCAAATCAATAAAAACTGTGCTACACATACATGCCTGATATTTAAAAAATTTTCTGTGATCACTATATTTATTAACTATCGTATGTTTATTTGTTATCAATTACTTAAGAGTATCTCTGTGTTCTAAAAAAAAGTATCTAACTCTCTCGTCGCTGCTGCCACAATTAAATTTATTGTGACATTTTGACTATATAAAAACATATAAAACATGCGAACTAGTAGTTTTATAGAACAGCTATGTTAAACATGCTAAAGTAAACAGTTTTTAAATTGAAGATTTAGCGCTATTTAATGTTGAAATTGGTTAAAATAAAAATGTTTTATAGGATAAAAAACTATTCATAGCAATTTGACCATCTTTTTCAAGCATATACTGGACTAGGTTGCGTTGTGCAGATTGCAATCATTTTTTGTAAAGTTTTTTTTATGATTTTATTTTCATTTTTTATACCAATTTTCATTATCTTAATAGATATTAAATGCATATTTTTAAATTCCCTATTTAATTTCCCATTAATTGTCGTCAATTTTAAAAAAGCCACATAATAATCTTTACAATCACTTTGAATTGAAAATTACATTTACACATGAATATTAAAAAAAGACAGAAACGACAGGTTACGGTACTGTCTAGAAGCGATAATTGTTGGAAGTCCGATTACAACATCGGTTTGGATAGTACGTGGCACGTAAATATTTTTTTCAGCATATACAAGACTACAGAAATGAATTGGTAAGTACTACTGACTGTGAGAGTGAATAGTTTACAGGTAATTTTAATTGTGTAATGCATTTCCCTGCTGGTTTATACTTAGTACAATAATAGAAGTTTGTACAATATAAATAAATTAATATACTGGCTACGCATTGAACATAAAAAATTGCCGTTTATGGTCGGTAATTGCTGGAAGTACGTTTTAAGTTGTGTCATGTGTTTTGTGTATGAATTAAATTTTAGCTTATAATTTTGTGTGTACAAATGTCTTCAGATAATATACTGGGGTGTACGAAAAAAATCGGTGATGTCTCCTTATATTGGTGAAAATTGCTATAAGTGAATTTTCTAGATGAACTAAATTTTAACATCCTAAGTACACTGTAAAAAATTCTAGGAACGTTTCACATCTAAAGCGAAACGTTTAATTTCTGAAAAGAAACATAGCCCATTTTTCAGGTTTCATTTTGTTCCGTTTTGGATAAGGAACATCTCAAAAACGATTGGAAATCTTTCTGCAGGTATCCGTATTATCAATTATGACGTCATACTTTTCATTCTCAAAATGAATCTATTCGTTTCAGAAAAAGCAACTAGTTGCCTTTTCCAAAACGGAACGTATGAGATTTTTTTTTACAGTATAGTATTTATGCAAATCTGTAGATCTTATATAGGGCTGAACAAAATAATTAGACGCATTTTTGATTAGGTAGGTAATTGATAAAGCTGAGTTTTTAAATGTGTTCTGAACTGTTTATTTACATTTCTTCCATCTTATTTAATGGTGGAGTTTCGTTACAGTTTTCTGGAACTGTTGAAAAGTGTTTCATAATCTATGCTTGACGGAAGATTTTTCGTTCTTGTTTTTCTAATAATAATGAATTAAAAAATAAAAATCTACATTACAAAGATTTTTTTAATATAATGATTATAGCAACATACGTATGGTAGATGGATGATGTGTACTTCTGGAGCATTTAAATCAAATGTCCTCATTTTGGTCTCCCGGAAAGTAGACATGATCTTTTATAAAGTCCCAATAGAAATATCGCATGGCGGTATTTCAGGTGAACGTGGAGGCTATACAAAAGAGCTGTGTCTTCTCGACCATTATGACTAATCCAATGGTCACGGAGTTCGACGGTTACTCTTAATTCACTTATAAGGTAAAGGCTATATATGACAGTTGATGCTATTAAAATTTATAACAGGAGCATTATTCTATGGACACACTGTATAATATATTAGTAAATAAGAAATATTTTACTTTGCACTTTTAAACTTTTAAAAGTTTTCTTCTTGTTGAAGAGAATTGTATATTTATAGAAATTGCATTCTAAAATATTTACAAATTCAGAATTTTAATGAAATATATTTTTTGTAGTTTTATATTTATCTACTTTTTTTTTGTTTTAAAAACAAATTACTATCCACATATATTAAAATACAAAATTTAAATTTTGATCGATTAATTATTTTGTACTTCTATAATACGCAAAATCAATTTAAACACAAAAATATTTTTTATGTGAATGATTTACCTGTCACTATATTAATTTTTATTTTTAAAAGTATTTCCTCAAAAGAATAAATAATTAATTTTAAATTACTTAAAGGAGTTTTTGAAACGTGATGTCAAATATTCAAATATCTGAAGAAATAAAAGCAAAGAAAATATAACCGTGTACGTTAGGTGTCATTTCTTATTTCGTAAAATACTGAAAATACAAGAAAAAAGACAAAATGAACTATCGTTTTATCTACAGAGTTTTTTCAATGTTATATATTAGTGATATTTCTTCTTTCGATTTCATTTCTGGAAATCCCAAGAGAAAATCTTTTGGTATCGACAAATTCTCATTTAGAAAAGTTTATCTTGTAAAACTTCTTATCATCTTGAATACAAATGAAGATGTAAAATTTTTAGTCTGTTTCCAATACGCGAACATTGCTAAAATATAATTTTTCAAACAGTAATATGATAAGCAGCTATTGGGTTTTGGATAAAATAATGTGTTATTTAGGGGTTTATTTTATATAGAAATTTTAATTCATATAAAATGCCAAATTGTAAAACGAAAAATAATATATAACAAAAGAAAAATAATTTCAAATACATATTAGTTTAAAAAATTAAAAAAATATATATTATTTTACTTAAATTAATTTTTTTATATTTTTTTTAAGTTTTGATTACTCATTCAGAAATATTTCCTCACCTTTATGTGGCGACATGTGTATTCACAGAGAACATACACTCTGAAAGGAAACAAATGTTATACATGACTTGATCTATGTATTTTGACAACATATATGTATAAATTCTCTAAAAAAATTATATAATTGAAATATATAGTACCATTTTAAAAGAATATTTGACAGAAATATATACATATATGTATATATATATTATAAGTACCAAACGAATAGATTTTTCATTGCATATATATTATGGTTAATCATTCAGAAATATTTACACGTCTTATATTGGATACAAATGAACTATACGCGATTCTACTTATGTATTCTCCGATAACAGATTATTTACCTATTTTCTGAAATAAATAACTATTATTTATATTAAAACTATACATTATCTGGTCAAAAGTATCCGCAATTCTTAGATTTTAGACTTTTTGTAGAATATCTAGAGAAATACGTGGTGAATTATTCTCCAAAATCAGGTATGTAAATAGAACGTTTGACTACATATGTTTCAGCAAAGATTTAGTAACGAGGACACTTACGGAAACTACTAAAGATTAAGTAAAAATGAAATAATATTTTTGACCATCCATTAAAATAAAAAGCTCGAAATGATCTATATCTGAAGAGGGTGGCAGTTTTGATCTTGTAAAACGTTTGTGTTCATTTGTGTAAAAATAGCACATATATTCACGGAAATATATAAATGTCTTTAAAATTTTAGAAAAAAAATCTTCTCATGTTTTTTATTTATATTATACAGAGTTTTCAACCACATTTAACGCATTTTTCAGAAAATCTGACGTAGTTCAGTAGAACAGTGAGGTAGTACGTATGGCAAAAATGATAAAACAATACATTTACATACAATATCTCATGGAAAATGGGAAATGGATTTTCTTGAAACTTCAGAGATGTATCAGCGATATAGTGAGCTGAATTTCAGTTGCTTTCTAAACTAGTCGTTGGGAGCCCCCGTAATATTTATCTATCATGGATATGCATAATATAAAATACTAGCTAGCTACGCCTGCTACGCTGGTCAATTTCTCTTATCGAACTTCTAATCAAACAAAATATTGACATTTCATAATTCACTTTTACATTTTAACAGAATAATAAGGCTACTGTAATTTGTGACTCGTGCTATAGCCAATATACACGTCAGGACACGTCACCCTTATCATTATCTTTTTACGCATGAAGGTTTCGCTTTTGTAATCCATTGTGAAATTTGGTAATTTTTTAAATTCAATATTTGAAATACGGTATAATTATTAGATTTGAAGTTTATATCAAGAAAAATTCAATTTTTTATCTTCCAAATGCAGTTTGTCTAACAATTTTCTGACAAATACTTTCCGAGCTATTATTTTTTCAGTAAATTCAAATGTTTAATTTTCCGAGATTAATCTGTGGCAACAATTAGCGAAAAACTCAGTCGTCATCAACGCATAGCTTTTTATTAAAGAGACTGTTGGAGCAGCGATTGTCACCATCACTTTGCCACCATCATTTTTGAAATCGGTTCTGTAGTTCCAGAGATTTCATAGATATTGTAATTTAGAATGTTTTTAGAAAGCTTTTTGCTTATTTCACCCTTTTAAATTTCGATTTTTTTAAAATTTGTTCTGAGAGAGCATTTACATCTTATAAGTAATTACAATGCCAAATTGAAAATTTCTAGCTCCTTCAATATAAAAAAAAATGCAATTTTAGAACTTTTTCGCTCTTGCACCCCCCTGGGATTAGTGGCACCGACATAAAATACAGCCTTTGTTGATGCAGGGATTGTCACCATCAATTTGCCTCCATCACTTTTGAAATCGGTTCTGTAGTTCCAGAGATTCCATAGAAATTGTAATTTAGAATGTGTTTAGAACGCTTTTCGCTCATTTCACCCATTTTAATTTCGAATTTCTTGTATTTTGTTCTTAGAGAGCATTTACATCTTATAAACAACTACAATGACAAATTTCAAATTTCTAGCTCCTTCAGTATATAAAAAATTGCAATTTTAGAACGTTTTTCGCTTCTGCACCCCCCTGAGGTTAGTGGCACCGACATAAAATATAGCCTATGTTGGAGCAATGATTGTCACCATCAATTTGCCACCATCACTTTTGAAATCGGTTCGATAGTTCCAGAGATTATCCCCTACAAACAAACAAACAAACAAACAAAAAAAAACAATCTTTACTCCTTTATAATATTAGTATAGATGAAAATAGAACATGTGTAAACTATTTATAAAATGCATTGCAATTCGAATAAAATCCTGGCTTGATGACGTCATAAACTTTAAATGCTCTGTTACTGAATTGCGTAAGAGAAACATCCTTATAACTCCAAAAATGATAATCATATTACCTAATCGTTTACTGCGTCAGATTAAGCGTCTTATTTCCAATTAAAATATATCTTTGAATTGAAATTTGAATGAAATACAGGGTCATGAAAAATCGAAGAGTGTGTAAAATAGGATTATATATACATCGACTTATAATAATTATCCGACCGACTTCATTCTTTATTCAAAATTTATGTTTTTTATTGTCTTGTATATTCACTCCTTAAAATAAACAATTTCGAAAAGTTTTATATACCGTTTCCAAGAACGGATATTTCGAGAGTCCGAAAAAATAGTTCCAGATAATCAAGGTTACTGAAATTCAGTAGTATTCTACTAAGTACATTCCAAATTTAAAAACTCTATCTCAATTTGTTCCAGAGATAGAGAGAGTTTACAGACGCACAGACAGACCGACGGCATATTTATTTCCCTAAAAATATGTAGTTCTGAATCTCCAGTGTCTGAAACGTAAATCCTTCAAAAAAATGTTTTTCAATTTTTAAAACGACCGCAAGACTTACCCTATAATACGTATGATGGGTAAGTAAAATAGATTGATGATAAGGGATTTTTCAAATTTCACACGTGTCGATTTTTATTAACTGATTTCCAGCAAAGGAGTACGTATTTAACATATGTCCATATTTAGATTCTGAACGGATTCTTCGTTTTAATATTTTTTTGTTGTTGGAATGACCTTGTTCTGCTGGTTATTCCGTGAAGAAATGAAACATCAAGGAAAATAAAAATAGATTTTTTTTTAATATAGTTCACAATTTGAGTAAAATCGCCAATTTTTCTGAATTTTCACGATATTTGACTGGCGATTTTTATATCAATCTTCTTACATAGTTTACTACTAAATTATGATTTATAAATCCTTAGCGCAAGCGCAATTAAAATTATTTCATGCAAATGCTCTCTTTTCATCAATTATATTTATATTATAAATTCAGCATATGTATTTTAATGCTGTTTGACAAGTTTGCTGAAAGTGGTATTTAATTAAGTTGTATCCTCTAGCCACAAAACTGGCCGATATTTTCTGAATTTTTAATGTATCTGTTTATTTCAATGAATACACCTGCTATTCTTACACAAATGAACACATTATGTTGCAGAAGGTATGTATAGTCAGCTGATATAGCTACAGAGCCTTTTGCGCATTTGTATGCGATATATGTAGTCCTTGTGAAAGTCAAATCTTGTCTAGATCTTTGAGACTGTTTCTCAGTTAATTGGTGCACTTAAGAAAACGTTTTTCTTAAATCGAATGTAATGTGAGCTTAAAACCTTGCATCGTTATCACTTTCATATGAAAGTACGAGGGCATTTCGAAAAGTAAATATACAATGGCATTCCTTAAAAAAAACATTTATTTAGAAAACGTAAGTTACATCTTATTAACTGGATTATTTATTATTTTTCGACATAATCACTCCCGTTATCCAAACATTTGTTAAGTCGGGGCACAAGCTTTTGTATCCCACAGTCATAGAAGGTTTCCGCCTGTTGTCGGAACCACATTTCAACTTCATCTTCGATCTCATCATCGTCGTGGAATTGTCATTGACACTTCCGGTATGATCTGATGCAATTCTTTCAATTTGAGACGTCTATTCGCACGAATTGCTTCCTCCGTTCTCTGAAGAAGGGCATCAGCGATTACAGATGACCGACCTGTTCTTTGTTCGTCATGAACATCGGTCCTACCTTCAGAGAAATGACGACACCATTTCGTTACATTTTGTCGATTCATGATGTTCCCATAAACAGAAACAATTTCTTTGTGAATATCCGCTGGTCGCTGACCTCTTGCATGAAGAAAACGTATGACGGTGCGCACTTCGCATTTGGCGGGATTCTGAATAGGCGGAACCATTTTAAACACGACCTACTCCAACCAGAATCAACGTTGAAATTCCGAACGACCGCGAGGAGAAAGCTAACGGTTCAAGGTTAACACCTGTGTTGCCAACTTGCTTGCCAAAACTTTTCTTTTCCTCCGGCGTACGGTGTATCTTTACTTTTCGAAATGCCCTCGTATAAACACCCAAGCTGCCAAGGCACCATCAAGTGAGCTATCCCGGACACATCTGTCTTACATCATTCACTACGACAATCTTTTGATAATAACATCTGGACTGTTATCTGAAACAAAACAACGGAATAAATCACAGGTATTGGGACTAATTACATGTAATTACGTATCAAACTTTTCCTTGGTGATCCATTATCTGCGATTTATTCTGCTGAGAATTTTCAGATAAGACACCAGACGTCATAGTGACTTGTGTCCGCAATATTTGTCCAGCATAACTCAGTTGGCAGAGTCTTGTAAGCATAAGAAAAATGTACATGGTCCAAATCCTGACGTGGATACTTTTTCACTCAGTTGGAAATTACAATTAGTACAGTAAATGTATAGCTTAGCTACTAAATGTGTAAAAAAAAGGATAAATCCCATTAGATGTTTTCCAGAAACAGGTTTACCAACATTAGCTGGTTTACAAGTGATCTCTTTGCCTTAAAAAATAACATTATTATTTATTTCTAGAAGGAAAAGAAACTTATCATAAATGCCAATAACCTGAAAAAATATTAGAAATAATTATACATTTATCATACAATTTTTATATCCTATAATTCTATAATTTTATAGATGTTTTTTTTCAATTTGTAGAACAAAATACAAAAGAGTCATTACATTTTAGAACACTTCTTGTATATTGTGACTTATTCTTTTTCATCACGTCTAAAATACCAGGATGTGTATTTTCCTTACAATGCAGGCAATAAGTAAAACTTGACTCTCGAATTGAATACCTGGAGCTATTGAAAAGACAATATGCAATACGAATCATTCAACAAAGAAAAGTAATGCATATTGAAAGGTATCTAAAGAAAATTCAAACTGTTCTTTTTTCTTCAGGGCCCTTTCTTTTATTGATCTAGTATTTTATCATGTTTTATTATGTGTCGATAGCAGTTTGAAATGTTTCCCTAAAAGTTATCCCATTTTAGATTTAAATAAAAATATTTTTTTCCTGAGCGTATATATGTTCTTTTCTAAAACAATATTAACAACACTGATTTATTTTATGTTCTCCCTTTGTATTTTTGTAAGTAATTGAAATATCCTTACGTAAAAGTTATAAATTTACTTTATAGTAATCTTCGGTCACATTAAAATAGAAATATATGTATAAATAAATAAATAAATAAATAAATAATTTCTTTATTCAGAAACGTACATAAAAAGGTTATTAATATTACACTGTTAAACATTTGCAGCAAATTGTCCAGTCATTTGTCCGTTTTTATAAAAAATGGTTACATAACCGCAATTTAACTTTATTCGGACCATAATATGGGCAATAATACGGTCACAATATAGTAAAATTACGGTTATGTAACCGTTTTCTCTAAAAACGTCAAATGACTGGACAGTTTGCTGCAAATTTTTAACAGTGTAGAAGATGATATTTTATTATTTTAATTTGAAGAAGAGATTTTACATAAAAATTAAAAAAACGAAGATCATGTATTATAGGTATTGGGCATAATGAACTACATAAATGAATTATATAAATTATTTTTCATAAAAAAATTACTTACAATGTACTGTGTTTCATTAATCATGGATCTACGATAGACATATGAAACATATTTCTTACGGTAGACATATAAATGCACATGCAATTTCAATGAAGTAATTTATAATTGACAATGAAAAGAAAGTACTATGGTCCATAATCTGTTTTTTTGGCCCATGAAATAAGACTAAAATTATATTTTGTTATACTGACTTAATTATTTCACTTTTCAATAGTAGAAGATTTATCCTGTACGATTTCAACAATATTTTTTTTGCATTTTGTTCGGATTTATATAACTTACAAAAGCTCAAAGTTCGAAGCTTTCGTAGTTTTTGATGAAAAATACGCAATTTATCCGAATTTTATCTCAATTTTTAATATATTTTTTAATGTTTTACTATGAACGCAGCTTAACAACACTTTTATTTTTACATATATTGTATGTTTTGATGTATTTTATAACGTATGTAAAGAAGAAAGCGTTGCACGATTGTGCTCATATAAATAATTGAGGTAAATTTAGGAGAAATTGCGTATTTTTCATCAAAAACTACGAAAGCTATGTGAAAGGATAAGGGTTCAAAAACACGGCTTATGGACCCTGATTCTTTCAACTAATCAAAATTTTCAAACATTTTTTATCTTTAAATATAAAGAAGTTTGCATGTAGTGCTTTAAAAATATTATAAGCTCGAAAAAAAAGATTATATATATATATATATAATAAATAAATAAAAAAATTCTACAGAAAAAGAAAATTCTTATTTTTTAAAATCAGATAATTAAAATTAATTCATTTCTCATGATATATAATATTTATCTTTTGTAAATCATACTTCTTTCACTGTGCCTTCGTCTTATATGAATATTTCTTAATTTGTTCTTTCTTCTCTTTTTTTGGTATAAGAGTTTAATTGTAAACGATGTTTAATCAATCAACTTATGTCATTGTTTAATCAATCAACTCAGTTAATTAATTTTTTTTTTAGTTTTTTAACTGTGGTGATTTTTTACATTTCAAACAAAGAGAGAAAACTAAGTTGAAAATTGTGCTGTATTATCAGGCATTAAAATGATATTAAAATGACTTTTAATATATTATTAATGTTTGGAAACAAATTCCGGATTAGAGTGAGGAGAATGATTGGAGTGAGACACCCTGTATATCGGACTGAAAAGCGCATTATGACTCTGGTTTTCTGTACAAAATTTGTTTGTTGTATTGTACACTACCACCGCTTAAAATTATAATGTAAGTGGTAATTAAATGATAATGTAAATGGTAATTCTCACTTTAAATTTATCAACGGACTATATTCCAGCTAATTAAAAACTACAAAAGGAGTGATATTTTCGGGGGATTTTTGTCATAATTTGATTTATAAATATACAGTGAATAAAACTTACTAGACAATTTTAAGCGGTGGTTAGTGCACACTACAACAAAAAAATTCTGTACGGAAAACCAGGATCGTAATCTGCTGATATACAGGGTGTCTCACTCCAATCACTCTCCTCATTCTAATCCAGAATTTGTTTCCTAACATTAACAATACTAAAGTTAACCCATTCGGAACCATGGGTGCATATATGCACTCTCAAAAAGAGCATACAGAATTTATTTTAGGCACCAGTAAAAAATAAGAGTAATATTTGCTTTCTCTAATTAGAGCATTTTTGTGATAGTTTAAGTAAAGGTAGCTTTTTTAAACAAAGTGGTGCCAACCGAATAAAATTTGTATAAAAACTTGCGGTCCGGATAGGGTTAACCCTATCACTATCTCCGGGGGTCCACGCGGACCCCAAGCACTTTCAAAAGTTGTCAAAAAAATCACTCCCTGAGTAGTTTCAGCCGGTGACATCTCATATCATAATGTTTGTAACACACGGTAAAAATTAAACTGTACAAATATAAGTAGTACTTGTTTTGTTTTTTTATTATTTAAAAAATTGATAGCATATTTGTCCTGGGCAACAGCAGGGCATGCTTTGATAGGACATAGTGATAGGGTTAATACAACAGTATTTTCAACTTAGTTTCCTCTCTTTAACTGAAATGTAAAGTACTCACGAGAAGTGATTGAAATGGGCACCGTCTACATCCAAATAGAGCTGATACAGACACCTCATATTTCAGAATGTTGAAATACTGTAAAATTACAGCTCTTTATTTTATGTCATTTAATTTCACCCAAATCAAAGTAATTTCGATGCAAATTGCATTACTATAATTTTTTTGGAATACAATTACGATAAATAATTGTGTTCCAATTAGAATGGGACACAATTTTCTCTGAATAAATTGATTATTGATGTCATACATGCAAGACATTTAATATGCTATTACGTACCCATCTTACGTTGTATAGGGTAAGTCTTGTAATCGTTTTGAAAATCGAAAAAAAAAACATTTTGACGGATTTACACGTTTCTGACACTAGAGATTCCGAAAAACATGTTTTTAGAAAAAAAAAAAAATTGCCGTCCGTCTGTCTGTGTGTGTGTCTATAAACGCTCAATCTCCCGAACAAATTGAGATAGAGACTTTAAATTTGGTATGCACTTAGTATGTAATAATAGAAAGAAGCTTATTGAATTTCAGTAACCTCGATTAACCGGAACTATTTTTTCGGACTCTCGAAATATTCTTTCTGATAAAAGGTATATAAAATTTTTTGAAATTGTTTATTTTAAGGAGTGAATATAAAAGACAATAAGCAAAATCATAAATTTTGCATAAAGAATGAAGTCGATCGGATAATCAGTTGCCGAGATATCTGTAATTATATTTTCCACACAAATCGATTTTCATGATCCTGTATTTCATTCAAATTTCAATTCAAAGATATATTTTAATTGGAAATGAGACGCTTAATCCGACGCAGTAAACCGTTAATTAATATGATTATAAATGTTGGAGTTATAAGGATGTTTCTTTTACGCAATTCAGTAATAGAGCATTGAAAGTTTACGACGTCATCTAGCCACAATTTTATTTGAATTGCAATGTATTTTATAAATAGTTTACACATGTTTCATTTTCATATGTTATATTATGCATATCCATGATGGGTAAGTATTACGGTGGCCGCCAACGACTACTTTGCTAAGTTTTAAAAATGTCGGTTTTAGAGTGTGAACAAAATTAAACAATCTTAGAGTGTCAGTGCCTGTAATTTTGTTTATTACATATCGTAAGTGTTAAATGTGACGAAAATACTCTAAATCTTACAATGATGTTAATATGGGAGTAATGAAACTTCTAGTTTAAAACTCTCCTCAAAAGTGGCCCCCAACGACTAGTTTATGCATTAATGGTTGTCTAAGAACTTTTAACTCACCCTTTACAACACATGATTATTGAACATGTACACTGTACATTGTACAGTAGACAAAAGATATATATATATATATACAATATTGCCACAACTCTATTTATAATTTTAGCGGAAGAAATCTGTTTTCATAAAAATATTCCTTTATTTAGGATTTTCTATACATCCGTTATCATTAATATATCTTGAGGGCCGTTTACAAATTTCATTTTATACGAAAACTAAAAATCCCATTACAAACATTAAACAGTTAAATACAACTACTAAAAAACGCAATATGCAGACCAACATTTCTTTATTTTATTCAGTTTGAGGTACCAGATTTATCCTTTGTCATTCACCTATTTTTAAACTAATACTAATTAATAGTTGAAATGTGTTATGTAGGATATCTGAGGCCGATGTCTAATGTTATACGTTTGTACGTTTACAGTTTTCGTTGCAATTTACATTTTCGTTTTGTTTATGAGGAAACAATCACTTTTGGAAAGTGAAAGTGTTCTAAGACAATAACTGATCAAAAAATTCTGATACAGAACTCGTAACCTCAATGTGCACTGCGCATGGTGCTACGAAGACTGATGCTCACAGTAAACAGTTAACGAACTCGAAATTAAAGACGAATATTTTTTTAATAAAGACTTATGCTTTAAACATGCAGGACTTTTAAATGAGCAAAGCAAAGTACTTTAAAATGCCAATATAATTAATCCCAGAAGTTGGCGGACGAAAGTGAAATGAAAATCTACTGTGTCCTTAGCGATCATTTTATTCTCATTTTTAAATTCCTACCATTAGCTCACACTCTCTCTATATTTATATATCTTGTTCAAATTTTCAATCGTTAATAAATATTTTCTATTCATCCACTCAAGTTCAAATACATTTTTTAAAACTTGTAGTGGATGACACTTTATGTTAATACAGTTTTTTCAAATATTAATTAATTCATTAAATTTAATTAATTAATTTTAGTTTTAAACGGGAGAAAAAAAATCCTCCCATTGTTTTCATAAACGAAATGAAAGATTTATCTCAAATGGGTGAAGCCACAGAAATAAAATACCGCAACGATGATTATAAAATCATGTTCAATAAAGATAACGTGGGACTGCACGTGAATGCTGCACGGGTTTATTTTATATATTTATGATTAAAAAGTAGGAATTGACTTAATTTTTTTTTTATTACTTGTTCTTCTGTTCTGTAACTGAATCAGAATAAGGTTTTTAGAGAAGTATCTTGTAAAAAAACTTAATTCTATCGCGATCAATTACACGATCAGAAAGACTGAAATAGTCGCTAAGATATGCAATATATTTAAACCTCACTTTCATTTACAAATTGGAGGGGATTTGATGCCTATTCTTCAATTTTTTGTCGATGCCTTACCTTTCACCAAAAGGACATTCGTCTTCAGTTTGAAATACCTAACCATTGATTTAGGCATGCAGGATTCAAAGAATCGTTCATAAATAAAATGAGGTTATGACGTTTATTTTCAGATTTTTCTGTTATTTTCATCTAATTTTTGTTTGGGAGTCTATTATCTCGTATTTTCGCTGTAAATATACAAATTTCATCGCAATTCATCGCAACATAGTCAACATGTTCATATATACATAGTAACAGTTTATATCAATGCCATATTAACAGAAATATGTGATACTGTACTCGCCAATACGGTGAAGAAATTATAGGATGATACGCTAAAATGTAAAGTAGATATTTTTTTCAACTCTTTAATTTTTGCTCTAGAGACGCCATATTTTAAATTCAGTTATGAATATTAAGTTTTATAATATATTACGTTTATAATTCTGTAATCGGAAACAGTCGTAAAGGTAGCTTTATTTATTTTTTAAAAGCTGATGAATCCAACAATTTTAGTATATATTTTTTCTTTTAGAATGAACAATGAAATATGTTCCTTACAAGATTATTCTTAAGAACAGCAATAGGCACACAAGGCTATCTTTCTTAATCGCCATGTACACGTACAGTTTCCACATGAAGTTTTATTACAGCTGTTACAAAAACCAACATTTTTATTGCCTTTACATTTCTTTATTTGGCGTTTCTTGAGTTTATTTCATTCTGCAGAATTTATTGCGCAAATTAAAAATTGTTTACGAATGTAACAGAACAGAAGAAATATGATAAAAGACATATATATCTCAGTTCTCTCGTGGGAATCGGAATGACCCCTGGCCATAATTCTATGTATATTGATTTGTATGGACTCAAATATATAATCAATTTCGATTAAAAAAATGTATGCGTTTAAAGCACGAAAATTTAGAAAACTTCAAGAAATGATAAATATATTAATAAAAAATAGAAGAGCTATTGTAGAAAAAACTTCATTAGGGTTCAAAATGACCCCTGGTGTAAGTATAGTGTTAAAGTAAGAATATTAATTGCACAAAACCTCTGCATTTGTTGTACTAAAATCTTTACTTTGTTGTTAGTTCACGTTACAGAAAGTATCTTTAACTGTAAAATGTACAACTGAGGGGGAAAAGTTCACATTTGATATTTACAAATGTGTATTGGAGTATTTTTTCAATTATTTGAATTAAAAAAAATACCGTTATATTTCTATTATTTTTTATAACATAAATATTAGCAGCTAATCATGAAATCTGCAAGAAAAGAGAAAACTACTTTAGTAACGGAATTGGATTGCTCTTGTAATGCTTTCAGTAAATGATTTACGCTTCATGGTTGTGATAATGCATTCATGTCTGTAAGCAATCAGCTAAGAAGATAGGAGAAATGTTTTCCTTATTTTCCATTAACAAGTAAATGTTCAATGTCTTCTTTTATTACTGTATTTCTTTATCCACATATTTTTTCTGTTACTACAACTTCAATATCAATTTCAAGATAAAAATAGACAGTTGAAAAACATTAAAAATACTAATTTAAATAAAATTTGGAATTCAGAAAAATGTCACAAAATTTATGGTATAATGAAATATGTTTTTGACTTAATAAGTTGGGATGATTCATGAGGTCTTCCTGAAAATCTACGAAAGAGGCAGAAATATATAGTATAAGTGAATTACAATTAATTTTTAAATTAATTTTCAGGAGTTAAATTCGACCGAAACTAATGAATAATAAACATGGGGATTTTTACATTACTAAACTGAGCGTAAAACGGACAGAGTGAAATGTCAGTGGTAGCAAATTGTAGCGTTATGCCAAGGGCCTGGTTTCGATTCCCGGCTTAGACATTTTTCACTCTGTCGGTATTACGCTCAGTTTAGTAATGTAAAAATCCACATGTTTATTCTTCATTCGTTTCAGGCGAATTTCGCTTCTGAAAATTAATTGAAAAATTAATTTTCAATTAATTTTTAATTAATTGAAAAATTAACCTTTATTCACTTATATGTATTGATCTATGCTGGACTTTGTGTGCCTTTATTTTATACGTCGTCTTAAATTTGCATCAAGGTTTGTGTGCTCATGATGACATTTCCATCTTGCGCTACGGTTGCAGCCTTACCAACATATGTGCGTGAGAGATGCCAAGTTGGATATCGTCCTCGTAGCTCAGAGGTAGAGCTTTGCAGCGTTATGCCAAGGGCCAGGATTCGATTCCCGACATGGACATATTTCCATCTGTCAGTTTTACGCTCAGTTTAGTAATGTTACATATCACATGTTTATTATTCATAAGTTGCGGGCAAATTTCACTCCTGAAAAGTAATTAAAAAATAATTGTAATTCACATATATGTATTGATCTATAATAGACTTTATGTGACTTTATTTTATATGTCGTCTCAAATTTGAATCAGGGTTTATATGATCATGATGACATTTCCATCGCGCGCTACGGTTGCAGTCTTACGACATATGTGAGTGAGAGATGCCCAATTGGGTGTCATCCGCGTACCTCAGAGGTAGAGCCTTGGGGCGTTATTCCAAGGGCCCGAGTTCAATTCCCGGCAGGGACATTTTTCACTCTGTCGGTTTTACCCTCAGTTTAGTAATCTAAAAATTCACATGGAATATGTACTGTTTAATATATATATATATATATATAAGACGAATTTACCTATCAGAATTTTAATTATTTGTTATTTAAAATGCACTTTTTGGCCTCGGTTTATTTTGATGTTACGGGATGTATAAGGAGCTCTTGCACCAGAGATTTGTCTTAGCTGTGTTATCTGATATCAGTTAAACATAATGAGAAGCTGTTCATTATCATGTATCTGATTTGAACAAATTATTTTATTTTATTTTGTTTATAAAATAGAAATATTGAAAATTTTTTAAAGAATCACCGGACAAGAACTCGAAAAATATATCAGCTCAAATATATAAGTAAAATTTTAAAAAACAAGGAAATTCGTTCAGTCGTACCAGGGTATTCTTGAAAACATAATTGAGAAAATCCCTTTTAAAGTATTTCAACAACTACTGCTCGCTTGTACACTGCGCAAAAGATGCCCCATATATATCTATTATATGTGTTTAAATTCTTGAAAACAGATTCGAGAGAATATTTACAAAATATATGATATTCAATGAATGCAAAATATGTTCAATTTATGAAGCCGAAAACCCCTATCTGCCAGTAATTATATGTTAATTATGGGTGTTCTTTGCAAGGGCTCAAATAAATAATCAATTATGAAAATTTTTTATATGCGGGTAAATCACGATTTTTATAGAAAATGCAAGGAAGGATAAATAAATTTGTAAAAAATAGAAGATCTACTCTAGAAAATAAAACGTTAGGAATCATAAATGTATGTAATCCAGCAGTTCATTTAGATAAGTCCAGTATCACAGATTCACAATAACGCTAAATTAACGGTACAAAGAACTAAATAGTAACACAATACACGCATGGACTGAATATAAAATATTTTTTTTTTTTTTTGCGTCCAAGTACTCAAATTGCATTTGTATATTTGTCAATTTAAATACGTATGCATGTAACACGCATGGTTTTCGCAGAACAGTTAAAATATTTGTGGTTGAAATTTTTCGGTTTTTCCAGTTACCGTAAATTGGGTTTGCATGAAGACTGTGGTACTATTTGGACACGAAACGAACAAACATATTTTAAAGTACTCCTGAATTTACTGTGTTGGGAGTATTGGTGGGATTTACAAATAGCCTTGAAGTAAGAGCTCTAATTAGTAATAACGTGCAATCAAGGATGATTTAAAAGCTTTTTATTTATGCCCCCAATAGCCCTCTACTGCGTCCAAGTAACTATTTCAAAAAACATAATTTATTTGTCTTTTTCTTTAATGTCGCAATATCTTATAAAAATAAAAGACGGCACATTTAATTTTACTTTTTGCAATACACGTTTGATAAAATTATTGGAATCGTAAAAAAAAAAAAAAATTCGACTTCCGTTTTGAGATGAAATTACACTATTTGGGATGGCTTGAACACGATTTGGCTAGTTTTGTAAAATGTCCGTCCGTCTGTTAGTCTGTGTGTGACACGTTCCATTTCAAGAAGTATTGCTCGGAATTTCATTAAGATATCTGACTACGTTTAAAAAGCGGTTTTCAACCAAAAGTGTCAAAACGATTTTATTACATTTTACTAAAGCCGAAATTTTACCTGAGTCAGTTAGCTCTTAATATGAATTGATGATTATTAGGTTTGGGTGTAGATGGCCGAACAGGCTAGCTCTACTATACTGAAATTTTCACGATTTTTACGATATCTATATCTCAAAGATTAATGCCCAAAATTCCATACAATTTCATATTCTATTAGAATTTAATATTATTTGGTGCTAATTAGGTTTCTATGTAAATAGCTTAGAGGTGGGATTCTTAACGATTTCTATGATAGCTATAATTCAAGAACGAAGTTATACCGTGGCATATATTGATTCTGATTACCGTCCGTCTCTTACTCTGTGTATGATGCGTTCCATTTCAGGAAGTATTGCTCGGAATTTAATTAAACTTTATATTCAGTTAGTTCTTAATATGAATTGATGCTTATTAGATTTGGGTGTAGATCGCCAAACAGATACACTACTATACTGCAATTTCACGATTTTTACGATATCTATATCTCAAAAACTAATGCCCAAAACTCCATTCAATTTCATATTCTATTAGAATTTAATATTATTTGGTGCTAATTAGGTTTCTATGTAAATAGCTTAGCGGTGGGATTCTTAACGATTTCTATGATAGCTATAATTCAAGAACAAAGTTATACCGTCACATATATTGATTCTGATTACCGTCCGTCTCTTACTCTGTGTGTGATACGTTCCATTTCAGGAAGTATTGCTCTGAATTTAATTAAACTTTATATTCAGTTAGTTCTTAATATGAATTGATGCTTATTAGATTTGGGTGTAGATCGCCAAACAGATACACTACTATACTGCAATTTCACGATTTTTACGATATCTATATCTCAAAAACTAATGCCCAAAACTCCATTCAATTTCATATTCTATTAGAATTTAATATTATTTGGTGCTAATTAGGTTTCTATGTAAATAGCTTAGCGGTGGGATTCTTAACGATTTCTATGATAGCTATAATTCAAGAACAAAGTTATACCGTCACATATATTGATTCCGATTACCGTCCGTCTCTTACTCTGTGTGTGATACGTTCCATTTCAGGAAGTATTGCTCGGAATTTAATTAAACTTTATATTCAGTTAGTTCTTAATATGAATTGATGCTTATTAGATTTGGGTGTAGATCGCCAAACAGATACACTACTATACTGCAATTTCACGATTTTTACGATATCTATATCTCAAAAACTAATGCCCAAAACTCCATTCAATTTCATATTCTATTAGAATTTAATATTATTTGGTGCTAATTAGGTTTCTATGTAAATAGCTTAGCGGTGGGATTCTTAACGATTTCTATGATAGCTATAATTCAAGAACGAAGTTATACCGTCACATATATTGATTCTGATTACCGTCCGTCTCTTACTCTGTGTGTGATACGTTCCATTTCAGGAAGTATTGCTCGGAATTTAATTAAACTTTATATTCAGTTAGTTCTTAATATGAATTGATGCTTATTAGATTTGGGTGTAGATCGCCAAACAGATACACTACTATACTGCAATTTCACGATTTTTACGATATCTATATCTCAAAAACTAATGCCCAAAACTCCATTCAATTTCATATTCTATTAGAATTTAATATTATTTGGTGCTAATTAGGTTTCTATGTAAATAGCTTAGCGGTGGGATTCTTAACGATTTCTATGATAGCTATAATTCAAGAACGAAGTTATACCGTCACATATATTGATTCTGATTACCGTCCGTCTCTTACTCTGTGTGTGATACGTTCCATTTCAGGAAGTATTGCTCGGAATTTAATTAAACTTTATATTCAGTTAGTTCTTAATATGAATTGATGCTTATTAGATTTGGGTGTAGATCGCCAAACAGATACACTACTATACTGCAATTTCACGATTTTTACGATATCTATATCTCAAAAACTAATGCCCAAAACTCCATTCAATTTCATATTCTATTAGAATTTAATATTATTTGGTGCTAATTAGGTTTCTATGTAAATAGCTTAGCGGTGGGATTCTTAACGATTTCTATGATAGCTATAATTCAAGAACGAAGTTATACCGTCACATATATTGATTCTGATTACCGTCCGTGTCTTACTCTGTGTGT
Organism: Maratus michaelseni; assembly: GCA_963931845.1. Taxonomy (NCBI): domain Eukaryota; kingdom Metazoa; phylum Arthropoda; class Arachnida; order Araneae; family Salticidae; genus Maratus; species Maratus michaelseni. The sequence goes on from OZ007589.1 coordinate 429,062,386, forward strand.
GATACGTTCCATTTCAGGAAGTATTGCTCTGAATTTAATTAAACTTTATATTCAGTTAGTTCTTAATATGAATTGATGCTTATTAGATTTGGGTGTAGATCGCCAAACAGATACACTACTATACTGCAATTTCACGATTTTTACGATATCTATATCTCAAAAACTAATGCACAAAATTCATACAACTTCATATTCTATTAGAACTAAATACTATTTGATGCTAATTAGGTTTCTATGTCGATAGCTTAGTGGTGGGCATTTTTAATGATTTATATGATAGCTATAATTCAAGAACGAAGTTAGGCCATGACATGTATTGATTCTGATTAAATTTCGGTGTATATAACCCATTAGGTGAAACCGTCATGCTGTATTTTATTCAATTACAGGCGTCATTGCAGTTATTATTTTCTGGGTTTGATTTCAAAGAAATTTTTAGTAATTTATTAAATAGTAATAAAATTATACTTTAGTTATTAGTGACATATTCTTTTCGAGTTTCTCCTGTTTTTTTAAGTATAGATATAGACCAGAGGTTCACTAACTTTATTGTTATATCACCTACCTTAAAGTTAATATGTATTTATATAGATTATTTTGTTTAATCTATCCTGATAAAATAAAATATTGTTTGGACAAAATATATAATAAAGAAAGCTTTCTTATTTTCTTATGTGAATATAATTTGTTTGACGTAGCATGCGCATATTAGGACCTTGTATGAATACAATTTAATCAACGCTCCAGACAACGTAATGTGATATGCGGCTAAAAAATATGCGGCATAATAATGAAACATTCACATATTTTATTAAGCTTGAAAGAAAAATAGTTTTAGTTGTATTATATAATAATAAAATGTTAAAATAAACGAGATTATAATACGATTTTCTTTAAACAAAGGTAATTAACAATCGATTAACATTTAATAAGGAATGATTTCCGAATTTAATTTTATATTTATTAGCGCATGTATTATTTCTTTAACACAACAGTATACTTTTTTAAATAACCAAACGTATATACCGAGTGATCCAAAAGTCAGGACGAATTTTAAAAATGAATAATTCGAAAACGAATCAAGATACAAAAATACGGTTTGAACCAAACGGATGGAAAAGAAACCGGGTTTTGTGTGGCAACGAAATAAAAAATAGTTCTGTTGGTGACCAACAGATGGCGCTGTCGGATTTATGATGTAGGATTATGCAAAGCAACAAACGATATAAAAAGGAGCAACTGCAGCAGGTAATAGTAGTCGAAGCTTGTATGCATCGAAATGCTGTCCATAGTTGAGAAAGCCCTCTTAGTTAAACTGTATTATAAGAATTCGGAAAGTACCATTGCGGCATTGCGAGCATATCGCTACATGAAGGGTATGCAAGATAGCAAAGGACCAATAACGTCTTCTGCATTGAACAAATGATGAAGAAATTTGAAGCTACAGGTTCTTTGGCGTCACGTCAAAGAAGTGGACGTCCCTCTACACCCGCTGCTGTTGCCACGACGGTGGAGCAGACGGTGAAATCCATGTCGGCGGTTGCTGTACATGGGGAGAGCAGTGCTTGAGAAGTTTCGAGGCAGACAGGACTGTCGTACTGAAGTGTCTGGAGAGCACTGCGAATAACTTTGCAACGGTATCTCTGCAAGTTGCAACATAATCAAGAACTGAAACCTCCTCACTTCGACTCATGTCGAGATGTTGTGAATTTGGTATTTAATAAGATGGAAGAGCAGCACGACTGGCTTCACACTGTGCTTTGAACAGATGAAGCGCATTTCACACTCTCTGGCGGTGTTAACACCCACAATTGTCGAGTGTAGACCACAGAAAATCCACATGCATTTGTTGAGGTACCCTTACAACAGCCTAAAGTGACAGTCTGTTGTGTCTTCACTGCTGATTTCATAATTGGTCCATTTTTTTTTCGAGGAAGTCTCACAGACGGGTTTCAAAACAGTTTCTGTCACTGGTGAGCGATATGTAGCACTGTTACAGAACAACATTATTCCTGAACTGCAAGCGCGACAGGCATTCCAAACAGTCACCTTTATGCGAGATGGAGCACCATCCCATATTGCTCTGCCTGTGCAACGCCTGCTACGCTCAACATTTGGGGAGGATCACATTGTCAGTCGCTACTTTAATCACGCATGGCCTCCAAGATCTCCCCATCTGACACCCTGTGACTTTTGGCTGTGGGGATTCTTGAAGTCAAAAGTGTACCGCAACCAACCGGCATCACTAACAGCACTGAAAGATGCCATCCGCCAAAATATGTCTGCCATAACGCAAGAAATTCTACTACATGCTGTGAACGGTGTGGTGCATCGTGTCACAGCTGTACTTCTGAATGATGGACAGCACATTGAACATTTACTGTAGTACTAATTAACTGTAATTAAGCTGACTTGTAAGTTGTCAACATTTCCTCATTTGTAAATCATCTTTTGGTGCAATAAAACACTGTAGCGCCATCTGTTGGTCACCAACAGAACTTTTTGTTCGTTGCCACACAAAACCCGGTTTCATTTCCATCCGTTTGGTGCAAACCGTATCTTTGTAACTTGATTCGTTTTTGAATTATTCATGTTTAAAGTTCGTCCTGACTTTTGGATCACCCGGTATATTTCATGGCATGTTGGTCCTTTTTATAAAATTTTCTTAACAATTAATATACGAAAGTGTCAATGTAAAATAATAATATACATTCCTAGTACCAAAATAATATTAGTTATTATATGTTTATATTCCATACTAAATAAATAATTCCAATGCAATGCCAAAACTGGTTAAATTTAATTTTACATCGGAAATATTTCCCGTAAAATGACCATATTGTAAAAATGTTTGAAATTGGAATGCTATTATTGCACATAAATGAATTGATTAGTTTACTGAAGGCGCTACCGTCATATTCTGTAAACAATGTCTCAACAGACAGGAAACTCTGTTTAAAGTGAAATCCGACGCATTAGAAATCATTAAAGCGTGAGTTGGAGTTAGAACATGACACCTGACTACGTTTACCTGTCAATATTTACTAATTTATGAAAACATAGCCATTCTATGCAGGTGTGAGGATATAAATTCCCAAAGTGGAACATAATGAGTGAAACAATATTTGTCTTTCTAAACGTTTTTAGGGGAACGTCTGACATAAACAGTTCTTTAATTTTATGTTTCATATTATAGCATAAAATACGTTATTTCATAAGAAATCATTTCTTTTTTAATTTAATTTCGTATAATAACCATGCAAATATCCCCAGCTAGTTAAGTCGCTTATTTAAATAGTTAATCGTTACTGAATGGGGCCATCGAATTCACGATGAATATTGACTGTGGTCAGGTAAACAGACCTTTGTGGTAAAAACGTACGCTGTGCTTTGCGTGATAATATTTCAGCATGGAATCGTAAGAATGATTTGAATATGTGATTCATATTTACAAACAATCTTTAAAAATAGCTTCTTAAAACGTTTTACTTAGAACAATCATAAAGTATCCACTTCTTATATTATTCAATAATAAATACCTACTTTGCTGTAAGAAATTACTCAAAAAGTAAAACAAATTATAAAAACACCATTGGATTGGTGACTGAATTAGAAATTAGCAGCAGTGCTATTTTATTTGAAAGAGTACATAGCAGTATTTACAAAAATGAATCCAACTTTATACATAAATGTAATATGCTTTAGATCATATCCTATAGAATTAGATGAAATCCTATATATTATCATATATTGTTCTGTATTACATATTTTTAATATATATGTTATGCTATGTTATGTTGTTTTTATATTATTTTATACACTACTTACGTGAATGTTACCTTAAACTAATTGCAACATTTACACGAAAGCATTTCATAACATTTATAAATTTAAAAGAAAATTTAAATCATTATGTTAGTTATCATGTAAGCTAGAATAATTCAACATATAATTAAAATAATTTATATCAAGCATGATTTTTTTCTTAAATCTCAGGATAGAATACATGCAACTTGCTCAGTATTAAGTAAAACGAGATCAAGCATAAAATGTCTCTTACGCACTTTCTACTTATAAGAAGCTATTTCGTGTCAGATTAAATTCTCTCCTATATAAGATGATCATGAATCTTTCGAATAGTCATTCCATTCAAACGAATGTACTCAAAGATGAATTGAAATGATTTTCTCAGAAAATATTTCGAAAACCTATCGAAGGAAATTACCTGTAAATACCAGTGAAATCAATTGATCAGAAGTGCTTAAATGTGAAATATTTGCTTTCAATGAATTTAGATCAAAGTAAACTTAGATATTTCATTGACTACTTTGATACTAAATATGTAGAAGAGGTTGGAAAAGGAATTTTATTATGAGGAATTTGTTACTATAATATAGACGAAACCACATGATTTGGTATCTAATTTGACATTTTCAAAATAAACCTTGTGTGAATAAAGGAAAGAAAAAAATACATATCTATTTATATAGATATGTATACACACACACACACACACATATATATATATATATATATATTTCTTTTCTTTTATTAACACAAGGTCAAGGTTTATTTAGAAAATGTCAAATTAGATACCAAATCAAGCGGTCTCAACTATATTATAGTAAAAGATTTCATATATGTATATATGAAAATTGAAACCTTGATTATATATGGAAATTTATATTTAAAAGACTGGTGTAGGGGCTAAATAAGACATTCGCACTCAATTCTATGAAAGTAAACCAGCGTTCCGTCTTCTACAAACGTCGAATTTCATCAATGTTCTATATTTCTAAAATTCTGCAACAGCGTTAGGATTTTCAATCATTTTCCGGCTCTTTTCCTATCTTAAAATAAGTTTTTCAAAAATATAGTTTCAAGTTTGTCTCCATTCCAGGTTACTAAATGAGAATATGGTTACTAAATACCTCCCAAGAAATCATCTCAAATTGTCATTTCATCTTTAACAGATTGAATTTATTATAATTTTCTTTCCCGAGCCTTTATATGTTTGTGTATGTGTGCGCGCGCAAGCGAAGGTCTTATATACATGATTATTTAATTGTGTTCCTACACAACGTTCTTGTAAATAAAAAAAATATATTTTTTTTTTGAAGGTGTACTGTGTTTTAAAAATTCAATACTTAATCAAACATTAATAGTAAGTATTGTAACATAATGTTACAGAATGTACTGAATGTCACTTTTATGTTTTAAAATATATCTGTATATTATAACAGCACTTTGCAAAAACAGCCATGTTTACCCTTTGGCTCGAAATTTGAAAAAAAAATAATATGATGGCTGGAAAAAAAGAACATTCAGTCGGATAAAAATTCAATTCAATTCGAAACAAATTTCATCAAAGAAACAATTACTCAGATGTTGTTATACGATTTATTTCTCCTTTCTCTATGATATGCATATAGCTTCTCTTAAAGGCTGCTAATGCAGTCGCACTAATTTTCAAAATTATCAGTAATATCACTAATAAACGAAAGAGTTCAAAAAACCTGTAAATGCGTTCAGATTTCCTGTAATCACTAAACAACTTCAATATACCATTTATAAAAACTAATGAGAACATTAAAATATTTCTGACATTTTTAAGACGTTTGTTATATCGTATGTTCTAGTCCAGACATATCGTATATTGATATCGATGATTTACTCAATACCGAAAATTTATATATGGAAAATATTCAAAACATAATTAAAAGACACACCCACTCACCCACACAGCTATACCTCTATAGCATTGTGAATTCACGGTAAAGTCACTCTGCAAGGTAGAGATAGAAATGTAGATGTGGCGTGACAATTATGAATTCCAGTGATGTCACTGCCAACATGCTTGCTATACGGTTAATGGTATACATATAAAGTTAAACTGATAGATAAGATTATTTTCATGTGTGAACCTTAAGTAGAGGCAAATGAAAAGTCACTTTTTGAAAATTATTTTTCATTAAATTAAAGAGTTCTATGATTTTTAATTAATTTTTCCATTGGTTGGTTGAAGTCCCTATAGCCATGTTTTGCGCACGAGTGCTAAACAGATCAGGATCTCATATTCAATTATATCCGATCTACTACACACACTAATGCTTAAATGGTGTTCGATCCTGCAACTATTCACCAGTATCAGCGGCATAACCACTATCAAAGCTGGTGGGACTTTTGTCATTGGATGTATAGTATATCCAAGTTTTAAATCAAATTAAATATCAAAGTTCCAAAAGAAAGCCAAAACATTGAAGCAAATTTAATAAAATTATTAATTTAAAGTAGCTTTACAGTACACTTTCTTGCTATATATTACATTAAATTTGTTAAGTACACTGTATATAGTTAAAAATTCATTTACAAATATGCAGTGTTAAAATTTAAATGATTTTTATTACATTTTATATTGATATTTAACATATATTTTTATCAATACGAACAATAGAAATATCATATATGTGCTGCATATCATTTAACATGCGTAATATTTATATTTTTGAATTTGTGAAATGGAAATGAGACTTTATTCTAACACTTAATTTGTTGTACAATTTGCATTTGCTCTACACAAATAATAATGCGTAATATTTATATTTTTGAATTTGTGAAATGGAAATCAGACTTTATTCAAACACTTAATTTGTTGTACAATTTGCATTTGCCTAACATGGCGTTTAACTACGGTCGATTCGCAGACGAGAGTTTTGTCGCGAACGGAATGGTTACCGGCACTTTCTTGCCTTCGGATTTTATTATAAGTAGATATAATAATCAAAACATTTATACTTATACGCAAAATATTTATCAACGCAAACACCTATATCAGACTTCGCAATACGAATAAACTTAGAAGATTTGAGTTGGCAGAGAACGGGTTACTTGTGTTGAACTGCGCTGCCGTACATTTCTGAAATTTTAAAATCAACTGTTTATTCTCTGTCTATAGTTGTAGTAATGTAATGCTTGTTTTAATCTCGAAGCTTCTACTGCATGATTTTATTTTGTGCTTTTAATATGTTTTTTATTTGTATATTTTAATAAAATTAACATTTTTATATGTTCTATTAATATTCATTCAGACATAAGTATGTTTAAATATTTGAAATTATCCAGTAAGTATATGCAAAGCATTAACATATTTCCATGTTTTTAAAGAATGTGTTCATAAACTTTTAAAAATATCGTAAACAATAGTTCATTTTAAATTCAAATAAACATTTGAAAAGTTATTATTCTTCAACTATATAAACGTATTTGCCATTTAAAAGCTATCTTAATTATGCATAACTTTAACGCATTTTCTACTTCAAATTTTCTAAAGTTAATGCTGAAATTCTTTATAGAATAAAAGACATGTTCTTCATTTTAAGCATCTATGAACTCCAACTACGATACTCTGAAACGTTAAAGCCTTTATAAATTAAAGGACTCAAAACAATGAAATCAAGAAGAGCATTTCGGAAGGAAACTTTAAAGTTATCTCTTAATTAAACTATTTTTAGTAAATAATAGAATTGAGGAAACATTAAAATTCCTTATTATCAGAATGGAATTGTATATAATTTTATATACAAAAATCAGAAAACATTGCATTTAATCGTAACAAAAAAAAATATTTTTTTGTTAAATTACTTATTCTAAATTCCTTATTTATATTTCCTTCCAATCTTTGTGTTGTACTTTTCGATTAAAATATTATCAAATAACAAACATTTCTCATACACGTCATACATTGATAACAAAATTTATCATAGTAAAGCAGTTAATTGCACTTAGAAAATGCTTAAATAACATATTTCTTTGTTGATATTTGTGAATTGAAAAATTTCGACAAACGGTCCCCAATTTTTTGAGCAGTGTATTTAATCTGAATATATCAACATTATATCATAGATTTAAACAAAAAGTTATATGTCCTTGGTTTTTTATATGGGGAGAAGAAGTACTTCATTTTAAAGCTGAAGGACGCTGTTAGTCCTTCAGATCTGATAATGATGGATTTGTATGCTTGGGACAGATAACAATCTGTTGATATCAAGTGAGGAGATGGAATGTATCCAGAAAATTGTCTACAATTCGGAGGTAAGTTTCGGGTATTTTATTTTTTAAACGAACTCTTGTGTGCCATATTTTGTTATATTTTACTTTGCATTTCGAAAATTTCTTGCATGAGAGTATAAGTTTTCAATGTCAAAATAGTCTTTTGTATTATTTTATCTTACGTTACAAGGTTTTATAAAAATGGCTAGACTGATATAATTTTTAGGCTTGTGATGTAGCATATATATATATGCAGTGCTGTCACTAGCCTCGATAATCTACCATAACACAATTCAAAGATTTACTTGCTTGAAAAATGCATCAAAAAATTTTACATAATCCCTATTTAAAATGTCCAGTTTAGTTTATTTTAAAGTTGACAACAAGCTAAGAACTTCGTATTTTCAAGTCTGACAGACATGCAAAATTTTTTGGGTTCTTTTGGTGCACATTTTGCAGAAATGTATAAAGGGATTTTTCAAGAATTACCGAATTTGTAAAATATTTTTGAACGACTTTGATATTTTAATATTGTCATATGTTACTAAAATTTAGTGTTATCCGCAAAATAAAAAGAGGATGGGTGCTTTTTCAGGAAAGGGACACTTCAGCTTTACAAAAGGGCATTGTTTTATGAAAAGGACTTTTGAAAATTTTATTTTGATTGCTGTTTAATAGTTGAAAAGTTGCATGTTGTCTGATAGACATCGTGTATTGTTTTGTTAAAATAATATATATAAATCTTTGTTTATTTCAAAAATTATATAACGATATATAGGAAAATAAAATTATTAGCGAATATAATTGCAACGAAAAAAAATGTGGAAATCGTGGTTCGAAAAGATAAAGATTTTGATTAAGATTTTATAACTAATTTCAATGATATATTTGAAACTTTCATTTAAAAATTAATAACACAAAAACAGTATTTTGTTTCTTATTTAGCTCTACTACTCCTTATAAAAGCATTAATTGCATTAAAACGTATTTTTTACAAGAATGAGGAAGATTTCGGGAGGAGAAGGGTACTTAAAATTATTTATTTTACTATATGTTTTACATTTAGAAAAAAAAATTATTTGTAATAATAATAATTTGTAAAAATTGAAATACATTAATATATATTATTAACATTATCAGTATTATAACATGCATTTTCTCAGGACTGTATCTCGTATAAAACAATTAAAGAAATTAAATCTTTATTTTGAATCAATTTTTAACATGGATGTAATTAATCGAAAATTGTTACAAAAATGTATAATATAATAAAGAATAATAGCAAACAGATGACGTCAGCTTTTTATCTCTGACATAACTAGTTTACTTGACATTGGAAATTAAAATAATTCCTCTGTGTGCAATTTTTTACTGTACATCTTAAAGTCATTTTGAAGTACGCAACATAAACACTCATAAAATGTGTTCGTATATGGAGATGATAACGTACCAAATGTTTCAGTATAGGTTTCCATTGCTACCATTTTGCCATGCCTATTCTGTTTCTGTGTACCATTTTAGAGTATTCAATTAACATACCAAAAAAATGTATTCTGTGAACGCTATCAGTTTTAAATATACGTTTAATGTCACCGAATACCTGATAGTCTGGAAACATTAATCCATCAAATCCAGTCTTAGGAAATCTATATATTTGATGTCATTTACTTTTAAAGTTTGAATCAGTTTACTGTTAGCATAATGTTGTGCTTGACTGCAGTTCATTCATTCTTTTAAAGGTTTCTTTTCATAAATTGTTCTTTGTTTTTTTACATATAGAGGAATGAAACATATAATATATTTGGTGATAAAGTTTATCTAAATGCGTGCATTCATTTTTTTATTCTGAGATAAAATAGAATAAAATATGTATAAATTTAATAAAATATTTGTCTTTCATTAAGCCATGCATCTGTTTTTTTTTTTTTCGATAAATATTCAATTAAAATATAGACTTTCACATTAATTTGATATTTAAAATGCATTTAATGTGTGTTTTTTTTTAGAAAATTAAATAACATATTTTGTTAGTGTTTTTAATATGCCAAACAATTTTGAAATAAATAGCTTGGAACATTTTTTAATAACTTCAAAATTTAATATCGTAAACGAAAAACTCTTCAGAAATCATAGAAAAATATCAAGTCGTATCTATAGTGATATATGTGGAAGTTAAAAAAAAAAGGTGAAATAATTTTATGTAAACATAATTAAAATAACAGAAACAAATATATAATCCCTAACGAGGAATATATTAATATCTGAAAATACATAAATCAGTACAACAAATAAGAGAAAAATTTAATAATGTACTACTAAAAATATTTTTTGTAAATCATCAAGAAAGAAAAGTAACAAATAATGATGTATGATATGTTGTAGTTTTCTTTGCTGCAAACACTCAAATTTAAGCATCTCTCTCAAATTCTGAAATTTAAGCATACTTTGAAAATCACATCTTATTATTACTACATATATTTACGTTCTATGGATGTTTATATCCGATTTCGTATATTTAATTACACAAAATTTCTGTTCACAAATCTATTACAAAATAGTATTTGGTGAAATAATCTTGCTATTAAATAGTAATATTATTTAAAAGAAACTGTCTAATTAAATAATAATCCAAATATTTGAATGCCTCGTGTTCATTAAAAGGCAATTTGTCCTTCCTAGATAAATGTACTTTTCTATAGACATCTAAATTTTATCCTATTTTATTTTCTTTTGAATAGTTTTCTTATAATTAATATCACAATACTCATTATGGTAGTATCTAACTATGGCGAAAAGGTTAAACGCTTTTGAATAGTCTAAAAACTTTGAATGGATATATGTAATAATACATGAAATCGATGAAGAAGATTGGCGATAAGCTTTATGGCATTGAAGCAGCATTATATTAGTGGAATATAATACGAATTATATTCGAAGCATAAATATGGTGGCAGTCGTGTAGAGAATCCAGGCAATGAATTAAAACAGTGGGTTTTTCTCCAGGATGTAAAAACAAGGCGAATCAGAATTCCATGTTTTTTTTAAACAATCGTCGTGGAAGCAGACCTCACATGATTAAAATGGGCAGTGCCATCTCTCAAGCATTTAGTTGTCACAAGATGTTCTTAAAATACATCGAACATCAACATAACTCTCGACAAATTATTAGGTTTAAATCATTTGGACTACATGATGAGTAAAACACACAGCCAGGGGACTGTTTAACACTTTCAAACTCGACCAAAAAATATTTGAAGAACGATTACACTCGCTTTTTGTGAATAAGTAGAAATATACCAAATCATGGCATAACGTGCACTCTAGCCAATACGGAAATATGGAATACATGTACAATCTACGTCATGACCAATGAGGATGATGAAGTAAATAGTTCTAACACATTCTAAGCGGATGCATTGTATAGTAAAAAGAAACTAACGTGCGAAGACTCGAAAACAGGAAAAGAAAAAAATATCTTTCGAAAAAACATTCGAATTCAGAGAAATGATCAGAATTTATGATATCATTTAGGAGTAACTGAGAGCTTTATATTTAAGTAAATTGGGCAAAATAATAATGAATTTAAGAGGAATTTAATATAATTAAATATAATTAACGATAGATATATTATTAAGGAATAAGGAATTAGTGAAACTAGTGATAATTTATTATAAAAGAGAGAAACATCGCGAAGGAAGAGTTAACCCTCCAGCCGCGGGCAACGCGGATATCACATTCAACTTTTTCTATACAATTTCGTGGATCACGTGATTATCACGTCGCACAGAATTTTAAGTATATTGAAACCGCCGGAGACTTTTTTTTTTCCGTTGACACTTCCATTCAGTATTTTTTTCTTTATCTGCTATCTTCCCTTTAGTATGAATGGTATAGTCCTGGCATTTTGCTGCTGGGAAACGTTCGAAAACTATTCGGGACCGAATTTTTATTATCTAAAGTAATATAATGTGGATATACGACGCGTTCTGTCAGACACATATATAATACACTTTTTTATTTACTTTTTGCAATTATGTCGAAAGAAAACGTACAATATCTTCCCTCAAAAAATCCGACATTGTAACTTTCAGTAGTGAAAGCAGTGATTGTGAATCTAGTGATAATGAAACTTTATTGGAAACTTTCAATACTAAAAAATAGTGATTGTGAATCTAGTGTTGATTATCTTGTACTATCCTTTAGTGAGAGTGATGAAGAAACGGAGGAAGAATCGAAAGAAGATGATAGTTTGGTAGGTACTCGTCTGCGGAACGAAATTCAGATGACACATTTTCCACCTGCACCACCAGATTTCCCTTTTGCGGCATCACCTGGTGTACAGATAAATATAGATCCAAATGCAACACATCTTACGTACTTTGAAATATTTTTTGATGACGATTTACTTCGCATACTGGTAACAGAAACAAACAAATATGCCAGAAAGGAGTCTGCAAAGCCGTCCAAAATAAAAAATTCGAAATCAAAGAAATGGACGGATGTAACTGTAGAAGAAATGCGGATTTTCATTGGTATATTACTATTAACAACGTATCATAAATTTACCTGAACAAGAATGGTACTGGTCTAAACATGAATCAATTCACATTCATATTGTTTCAAAGGTGATGCCTCCTGACACGTTTAGACAGATTATGAAATACTGGTATTTTTCTAATAATTCTACATTCAATCCAGACACACATCCATGTCCGAAATGAAAGAAACTATATTAAATTATTGAGAATTTACGCAATAAGTTTAGTTCAGCATCAGTTCCAGAAAAAATATATTAATGTTGATGAAAGTTTCTTATTATCCAAAGGAAGATTGAACTGGAAGCAATATATTCCATTGAAAAGGTCACGTTTTCGCATCAAATCCTTTGTGTTATGTGAATCCCAATCAGGATATATATGGAATTTTTTATTTTATGTTGGTAAGAGTACGCAATTTATGGATAAGTATAAAGAGTATCCTGTGTCTACTAAAGTTGTGTTATATCTAATAGATCCTCTATTAGACAAAGGTTACAGAGTAACAACTGACAATTTTTATACATCTCCCCAACTTTCTGATTTTTTTATACAACATAGAACAGACATTTATGGAACTATTCGATCAAGTAGAAAGGATCTACCATCAACTTTCGGAGCAATAAAACCAAATAAAGGAGAAATCAAAGCTTTTCAAAGGGACAAAGTCATGGTCCTAAAATGGCAAGATAAGAAAATAATTTCCGCATTGAGCACAATTCACAACCCATCATCTTGTATAGTAACATCAGAAAAGGGTGACAATATCATCATAAAAAACAAAATTGGGAAGCGATTATAATAATACAATGGGCGGTGTTGACATGGCTGATCAAGAACTTTCGTACTACCAGACTACCCAAAATCCACAAAAATGTATTCCAAGAAGGTTTTTCGGCATCTTATTGATAAGTCTCTATTTAATGCATTTGTTAGTTTCCAAAAAGTTACAAACAACACAAAAAATAGTTTTTTTTTTGGAATTTAGAATAGAAGCAATTGAAGATATTTTTTAAAAATATCTGCAAATTAAACCACGACAAGTTCAAGGAGACAGAAGTTTAAAACGATTGACAGAAAGGCACTTCATTTCCCACATTCCTCCAAATCCAATCAAAAAGAACTTGCAGAAAATGTGCAGTATGCTGCTTGAAAAAAAAGTGCAGACGGAAAGAAAATAAGAAAAGAAACAAGAACCAGGTGTGAGGATTGCAATGTCGGTTTGTGCATGGAACCCTGCTTGAAGATTTACCATACTCTGAAATTTTTCAGTTAATGTTTGCTGTGTTTTACATTAAATGTGATAATCACGTTTCCCGCATAATGTAGATCTTAAGTAATAAATTCCTGAGTAATCACGTAAGTAATTAAAATTGTGTTTCTCTTTTTTTAATAGAAACTTTATAACTATTATAAACAATGAATAAAAATTGTCCGCAATTTTGTATTAAAAAAGACGAAATCGCCCGCGGATGGAGGGTTAATAATGTAACACATATATAAATATCATTTTATACTTTTTGTAACAATTATGAAATTACCCTCTCCCATTTTAATTCAGAATTTTTATAACCATAAAAATATTTCATTCTACCAGTACCACAAAATTTCAACACATGTTCGATACTTGAAGAAGTATAAAGAAAGCGCCCATAAACCTTTATAAACATAAAATTTGTTCATAAGGATCTTAATTACTGCAGTTACCATTTCCAGAAATATATATACCAAGCAAATAGTTTTCGCGCAATAAATTTTGTAAATCAGGGAAATGGCTTATTCTCGTTCTTTATTATGCTTTTAGCCTTAACGTCTATTCATAATAGGATTTTCAAAGTTTCTAATGCAAAGGATTAAAATAGGGAAATGTCCTATTAAATAGATTTTATTATTGTGGCCACATAACTTATCTCGGTACCCTAAAAGGCGAAAGAAGTATTACATTCAGTGATTAACGGTTAAATACTTTAAGAAAAAGAATATATATATACTTAATGTAAACATTTCTGAATTTTAGATGTATGTAATCATTCCGTAACCATTATTCTAGTCCTTACAATAATACATTTCTTAGAACTGCTTGAGCAAATAACATTCATCTAAATTTTCCATAAAAAAAAATCCATGAAAATTTATTAAACGATATATTTGGCGACGAAAATAAAATAATTAGAAAATTATAGCTAGCATTTTTATTTATTAATATATAAAAAAACATCAGTGATACTATTTAAAACCGAAAAAGTTATTTAACTTAAATTACACAAACCTGCGATGAAAAAATTGCCGGTATAGTAAATGGTATTTTTTATAGTTATTTGGATGTTGATTACTACAAAATCAATGAAAAAATTCCATCACGTACAGTTACATTACAAATCACAATCTATTATTTTATGAATTTAGTATATTTGGACCAAAAAAATATTATTTATATGAGTTTAAATTTATGAACTTAAATTTATGAACTTAAAATAGTAAATTGGTGCATTAAACTAATAAAAAAGAAAGAAGAAACTATTTCAATACAGAATATTTCTCTTAATCGGTAAACTGCCTATTAAATACAATATTCAAGGCAGAGGAAACCTGTTGAAATCGGATCTTTTCTGCTTGCAGGTGTCTGTACGCCACCCCTTTTTCACACCCCTTTTCACTGAACTTATCCCTACTCCTGAATCAGTGTCTTTCTTTGCTCTTTGTTGTACACATGTGTTTTTATTTCAAGCTGTGAGTTAGAAGTTATAGTAGTAATTTTAACGTCTAGTTTTTGCTGCATTAGAGAACATGGCTTCCAGAGGATGTGCTAATTCACCGAATTGTTTCTGCTATACTTGTGGTAACTATACAGTGAAAAACAACAAAGAAACACTTCTGATTTTGTAAAAAAAAGTGTATTTCGCTTATTTCGGCATGAAATTGGGTGATCAAGACAAGTCTTGGGCTCCACACAAAATTTGTCATATTTGTGTAGAAGAATTAAGGCAATGGTTTCAAGGTAAAAAGCAATCTTTTCGGTTTGGTACACCAATGATTTGGAGATAACCTCAAAATCATAGTGATGATTGCTATTTTTGTATTTGTAATGTGAAAGGTTTCAATTTAAAGAACAAAAAGGAAATATCTTATCCTGTCATTCCGCTTGCCATACGTCCAGTTTCTCATGGACCTGGCATTCCGGTTCCTTCCTCTCCAGAAACTGTGGAATATATTTTTGATTATTCAGATACTGTCCCGAATGTGAAAGTGATGATGATGTTGATGAGGTATATGACTCTATTAGCGATGAACCTAAACTTTTCATGCAGTCTGAGTTAAATGATTTAGTCAGGAATTTAAATCTTCCTAAGGATTCGGCAGAAGTTTTAGGTTCCAGATTAAAAGAAAAAAAATTGCTAGCTCCTGGAACGTCATTTTCTTGGTTTCGGAACCGAGAAAAAGATTTCATTCCGTTCTTTTCTAAAGAAGGAGAACTTGTTTATTGTAACAATATTCCGGACCTCATAGCAAATTTGAAAGTCCAATATGAACCTGACGAATGGAAACTTATCGATTCATCAAAAATAAGTTTGAAAGCAGTACTGTTGCATAACGGAAATGACTATGCTTCTGTACCTGTTGGGCATTCAGTTCATTTGAAAGACTGCTATGATAATCTTGATTTCATCCTAAATAAACTGTCTTATTCAGATCACAAAGGGGCAGTTTGCGGTTATCTGAAGGTGATTTCTATGTTGCTTGGTCAGCAGAAAGGGTGCACAAAATTTCCCTGCTTTCCTTGCGAATGGGACAGTCCAGACAGAAAGCAACATTACATTAAGAAAGAATGGCTAATCAGGAAGACATTAGATCCTAGAGTCAAAAATATTCAAAGGAAAAATCTTGTGGATCCAAAAAAAGTGTTACTTCCACCGTTTCATATAAAATTAGGTCTTATGAAACAATTTGTCAAGGCTTTACCAAAATAAGGTGAATGTTGCAAATACCTTTGTGAGCAGTTCCCGGGTTTATCCGAAGCAAAACTAAAGGGAGGTGTGTTTGTAGGACCAGACATCAGGAAAATGATGAAAGATGAAAATTTTGAGAATAAAATGAAAACAAACGAAAGAAAAGCCTGGAAATCTTTCAAACTAGTTATTACTAGTGTAATTGGCAACAAAAAAGACCCAAACTACAAATCTATTGTAGAAGAGATGGTAAAAATTTCAAGATTTTAGGGTGTAATGTGAGCTTAAAAGTTCATTTTCTCGATTCACACCTTGACTATTTTTCAAAAAATTTAGGTGCAGTTAGGGAGGAATAAGGTGAAAGATTTCACCAGGATATAAAGGAAATGGAGAGGCGATATCAAGGCAAATGGAATGCCATAATGATAGCCAACTACTGCTGGATGTTACAAAGAGACAATCCTTGTTCACAAGAGGAAAATTGACAAAAAACTTTTGATGGAAAGAAAAAACGTTCCTCTAAAGACTTGTAACCTTCTACATATAATTGACTATTACTTTAACTCAGATATAAAGGTAATTTATACGGATTTATAAATGAATGAAATTTAAATGAAATGTCAAAATTTTGTGATTTCACATCTTTCTTTAAAATTATGAAATCATTTTGTGAAAAATCCTTACGTGATAGAAAAAAATGCATTTCATTTTCGTAATTAGCAATAAAAATACATAAAAATTTGTTATGAAAATTAATGCGATTTTCAAAAAGTATTTTTTTGCAGGTCTGTGTTATGAATTGAATTTCTTCATGCAAACTTACTAAAATGTTTATATAACATTTAAATATTATTCATTATTAAGTGAAGGCAAAATGTTAGTTTAATGCAAACGCTACTCTCAAAAGAAGCGTGCAATAATTTTAAAGCACCATTAAAATATAAAAGTTAAGTGCGATATCTTTTCACTCACTTTATGAATATGCATCTCTGTGGAATGCTTTGCTGTAAAAAATATTTTATATTATTTTTCATAACGCATTGAACTCGACAAATATAAGTCATTTGTCATAACTCTTTTTAAGAAAATTTTTTGTGACTTTTATGCAAGAGAAATGATATACGTTTATCTATTATCCATTAGGAAAACTGGAATGCTAACATTTTTGTTCTAAACTTTGACTAACAATGCTTTCAACTAAGACAATCTCTTATGAGGAAATAAAAATTTAGAAAATGGTAAACATCATTTTCTTAAACACGTTTTTTATTGATAAAAACCTGATTTCATAGTCAGAATACATACATGTTTCTAGTTTACTCTAGTAAAAATTAAGCAGCACTATATTTTTTTCCTTTTTCCGAATTTACTTTCTGTTGATTTTAAAAGTAATATTAAGAAATGAAAATTCAAAAAAGAAAGAGATTAAACTTATTTCAATGATTTTTCGGTAATACTTCCATCAAACGCTTTTTTATTTATACAAATGAAGGAAATGAAGCTTTATAGAAAATGCTTTAATACACCGAAATTAGAGGGTCCGTAAAAATGTTCTGAAGAACTTTGGATAACTATAATCCTTTAACTCAAAAACATTTCTTTATCTTGGAGACTAATCCCGTCTTCAGATAAATAATGAAATGTCGGTATTATCTTGAAGAAATATAATAATTTTTAATTTCAAAGTTTTTGAGGCTTAAAGGCGTATACATATGCGTTAGAACTAGTTACAATCTTGAAAACCCAAAATCTAGCAAAAGAGTATTTAAATATTTTAATAAAATTATTTTATTTTCAAACTGTTTTTAATAATGTAAGGATTTAGTATTTACTACTTAATGTACGAGATAAAATTTAAATCCTTTTCTCGAATACTTTTGAGCGATATTTTTATCTATAATAAAAATAAGTATCAATAAGTAAACACATTCTTTTAGTACATATATATAAAAAGTTTTGAATTAAAATACTTTTCTTTAAATGTATGTCTGTTGCTATTTCTTTATAAGTAAGAGAAACTTTAGAACTGTCATTTTTCTCTTTCTGAAATTGTTTAAATAATGTAAAATTTAGTATAATCAGCAATAACAACCATCAATAAAATGCTTTATATGTGGTATTTAGCTCGCAAGGACTAATTATTGCAGCAGTAGTTCAAATATTAGCATAACAATTATGAATATGTAAAATTTCAATTTTAAAAATGTTTAGCTCCATGCAGGAGTATTGGATATATTATAAATATTTTCTAATGTACGTTAACAACCAAACTAATAATAAAATAAAACAATAGTAAAAATTAAGACGTTTGATATTTTAACATTTTAGCTTTAATAAATTTATTCAATATTACTGAAATACAACTAAAATACGTATGCTAAATGGTTCTAATATAATGCTTTGTCTTTATGCTGCGCGGAAAACGACAATATAACTGTTGCTATTTTTCGATTTGATTTTTGTCACTGATTCATACATACAATATTTGTTTCCCCATTTTATCTTTAGTATATTTATCAGTACATTCTACAATTTAGTACATTCATAAAGGGAAGGCTTAAATGCACATATTAGCAAGCGCTAAGTGTATTTATTTTAACTGAAATTAATATTTTATTCAATAAGTCTGAAATAATTAAAATATATTTTTATTTAGATTTCTGACAGTATAGGTTTTGATTCGTAGAATATTACATTCAGATTGATATTGTATTGGTAATTTTTTGGAAACGATCGTTCAATTTTTTATATCTTTCAATTAAAAATATGCGAGTTTTATATTCTTTCAAGGGGTAAGCATAGGTACCCTTATTATGAAAACAAAAAATACTTCTGCACTACTAAAAGTCAGTAGAACTTATATGCAGTTTATTAAGTTGCAGTTCTTTTTTTCATATTATCACTTCCCGTTGAATTGTAAATTTAAGAAGCATGGTTTTAAGAACGGTGAAATGAATGGTAAAATGCATGAAGTCATGTACAATGCAGAGCACTGTTATTAAATGAAGTAGCTACATATCATTCGAAATATTAAATTTTTGTTCCTTAAATTATTGAGATACAAAATATTCCAACTAATTGCTCAACTAACATGATACTCAAAATTGCAGAAATTGGTTGCATATGCGATCGATCTCTGCCTGGACGACCTTCCGTTCTTGTCGAGGCTGTTGCAAAAGTCCATGAGATGATAAGCTATGTTCCTCTTGCAAGTGCACGCAGTGTTTCACGTGTTCTGTAGTAATGAAATTCTACAGTCAGCAAGATTTGGCGCTCTGTTCTGAACATGTTTCCATATCGGTTCCAGCGTGTCTGGATGTTGCAAGCGGGTGATAAGCAACAACGGCTAGATTTTGCGAAAGATTTCGTTTAATTTTCGTCGAATTTACACATTCTGTGGACGGACGGATCCCATTTCGCGTTGACTGGTAACATTAATTCGAGGAACTGCGTGCACTGGGCAGACCATAATCCCCATAATGTGGTTGCACTTCCGTTACACGAAGAAAAAGTGAATGTATGTTGCAAACACCTTCAAATCGCGGTGTTGCTAACAAACACCTTCATTCTCAGCCCTTACTTTTTTGAAGAGTTCACGGCCGCAGGTCTGCAAACGTGTACGGTAACAATTTCTCGCTATCTAAAAATGTTGACTAATTACGTGACTCCCAATTTACAACAGCGAAACGCTCTATGTACCGCCGTGTGAATACAAGCTGGCGTTCTCCCACGTGTTAGTTCTTCTGTCAAACGATACTTAACACAATAGTTTTCTGAAAAGAGTTAACTCTCGAAATTTCACTTTTCAGTGGCCGCAAAGGTCCCCAATGTCATTCCAAGGGATTTGTTTTCAGTGGATACACCTGAAATCAAAAGTTTATGCACTTAATCTGCAAACTGCATCTAATTTGGAAGATGCCATCAAACATCAGATTCAACAGTTTCCTCTTGTCATGCTACGGGCTTCATATTTATGAACCAGAGGTAAATAAATTATTGACATATATTTATGAGTTTTTTCATGCCATTCTATAATACCTCCGTGAGCGATTGAAATTGATACACAAGTACTCAATTAAAATATATATTCACATTAATATTATACGATATAAATAATCTGTCCTTAAAATGTAACCTTATAATTAATATTTTACAAAAGATTTATTAAAAACGATATATTATGGCGGCTTTCTGTTAATTAATTTTGTTTTTAACTTAAAAAATACATTTTTCGTTTAGTTATGTTACAGTTATTAAAATTAATAGCGCTTTAGTGCAACATAAAATATAATGTGCATCTTAAAATATATCAAGTAATTAAAAAATATATATATAACCGATTTCAAGGGCTTGTTTCTTACTTTCGTTTTTTGTGGCAATCCAATATCAACATAATTATTTTTAAAAAATATTTTAAAAGACTGGAAAGTACATTGGACCACCTCAACAAAAGGCCGACAGACTCATAAGGTAATCCCCAAAGTCTCCTACACACTATTTTACTTTACCCCTCACACTACAGCTTTTCTTACTAGGTCATGGACCCTTCTGCCAATACCTACACAGATTCAAATGTGCATCTTCAGACCAATGCGAGTGCGGTGAACAGGGTACAGCGTCTCACCCATATTTCCACTGCACACTGACAAGCCAATGGCATCTCAGGTGCTCTCAAAACCCTCCAAAAATTGGCTCGCTAATATCATAACTCGCCCACTTCTAAAGAGGAAACTAAAAAGCATTTTTGACCACTTAACTTACTTCTCAAATTTAACTTAGGGAGCCCGTCTGTCGGTTCACAATTCTTCAATTATTTGCCCCCTGTAGTTTCCACCACCTACTGATGCCCCTCACTGCCCAGTGTCGCGTGGGAAAATCTGTTTTCCGGCCGTGATGGACCACTCCTGTAAAATTCTTAATCAGTTCCAGTCACTTGCTTGTATTGGAGCACTCTTGTCAGAGTCACCTGTATTATATTTCTTTCTTATGTTTATTTTTTGCCGCTCATTGGCGCGCTTTCCGGCGGCATCAGCTGCGGCTGAACACCGTAATTATTTTTTAGACCTTAATAAAGGGACCGGGAGGGATACTATGCTCTACAGACTTGGTTTCCTTGTCTGAGCAGTCCCTCTTAGGCAATCAAATCAAATATCAACATAATTGAATCCTACAAGGGTCGGGATAGACTGACATCAACCCGAAAGTTTTATTTGAAGTTAATCGAAAACCTCACCCGAACTCTATCCTCTTCAACTCCATACAGTTAAAAATTTTGTGGTGGGTTAAATCAACTTCTGGGGATGTGGTAGCTTCAACATAAGATGGTGAAACCTCGTTCCAACAATTGAAGCTTTGGTTCAACTGGAGCTCCAAATGTTGAGAAGAGGGGCGAGAAAATTCCAGAAGCACTTTTCTTACAAAACACAGGATACAACCAGTAGAGGCGTGCTAATTGATGATTCAACCCCGCAGGAATGCAGCTAAGAGAATACCTTCCACTGCGAGGTTCGTGAAGTGACAGAAAACTGAAATATTCCAATATGTTTCCAGACTAAAAATTCCACCCGCATGGACAATATTCTGAAAAATGACATGTTTCTACGTGGAGATAAGAGATTCTACAATGTGTAACTTAAATATTGTCCGACACATTATTGATTAGTTAGTGAGGACAAAAGAAAATATGAGAGTTGTTGCTATATCTATAACCTGCTGGAGTTTTTCCTTTTCTGTTACTCGTGATTAAATGAGATAAATGAATGTTTCTAATAAAATAAACACACTTGCCAATAAATATTAACATAAATATATGGAGTCATATTATAAAATGAAAATGTGAAATGTAGTAGATATATTCTGTCGCTAAAACTAGTTATTATAAAATAAAGTGCCGTATTTCTAAGCATAATTTATTGAAACAGTGTTACAAACAATAATTCTGTTTTAGAAAATACATCTGAATATGCACTGTATAATTGAGTACTTCAGAAAAGACAATATTATGCCCCTTTTTTCCCTATCACTGCGAAATCAATAAGAACTGTTTAAAATAAATTTTATTTTTTTGTAACATGTTATTAATCGACAATCTCCTTATACATAACATAAATATTATCGCTTAACTGAAAATTCTATTAGGAAAATAGAAAGTAACTTCAGTAACATAATAAGATTCCTTATGTAACCATCTCAACAACTAATTTACGCTTGTTGGCTACGGTAATGGAGTTATGTCTGTGAGTAATCAGAAGAGAGAGGAAAACGTTTGCATTCCTTTTCATTACAAATAAGGTCAGTGATGCCCCTGTTTATTATAGTATTTCTTTGCTTGAGAATTTCTATGCATTACGATTTCTCTTCTCCTAACAAGAAAAAAAAATACACAATTAAAACACACACACACACACACACACATGCACATCCACATGTACGTAAATAAATATACATATACAGGGTGTCCGAAAAGTTTGGAAATGGTCAAATAACTCGAGAAATATACATCGGATTGAAAAACGGCTAAATGCATGTTCAATAGTTTTGAAAAATATATTTAGGAATATCATAGTTGTCATTTTTCTAAAATATTAAACACGTATTTTTCAGTTTTTCACTCAGATGTATATTTCTCGAATTATTCGAGCGTTTCCAGACATTGCAATGGGAACGATTCGCAGATCATTGCACTCGATTATAGCGCCATCTGAAATGTTTCGAAGAAAATGTTCAATACAAAAATTACGTTTTTTTTCCCGGAGAAACCGAATCTGCAATAAAAAATGGTGGTCATCATCTAAGAATTCAAAGTTGCCCCCCTTTCCCCCCGGTGTGGCAAAGTTGGGAGGGTTTCTTTCATATCCCTAAATAGATTTTTCAAAAATATTGAACATGGATTTTGCCGTTTTTCAATCCGATGTATATTTCTCGAGTTATTTGACCGTTTCCAGACTTTTCGGACACCCTGTATATATTGCTTTATATTTTTATGTTTTTATACTCTATATATCTTTTTTATGTCGTCAATTATCTCTTTTCTACCGTCTCCTAAATATTAAATGTACGCGGTGACACAAAAATGACCAATGTAAGAGGATTTTTTCAAAAGTTTCTACGGTCACTTGAATTTACATACCAGTATTTTCCAAAAGTATGTTTTGCCTTCTTCTGAGAATAAATGTCGAAAAGTACTTTTATAAAATATTGGTACTAATATTCAAGGGGCGTCTAAACGTTGAATAACAACCGCCATTTTGTGACAGCACGTAGGCCTAGTATTCGGACGGCGACATGTGGCTTCTCTTAATAAGGGGAAGAAAAATGCAGTTGTTTATTAATTTGCTTTGGTTTTTGTCGACATTATAACTTCCACTTTCTGAAGGCATTATTACTAACACGTTAGGTTAATCATTTTCAATGTAGGTATAAAATTTTTCGATTATTAAATCGTTTGATTTTTATTAGCCAGAGAAGTGTATTTATTTCGTGAAATTAATTTGTTTAATGATTTTTGAACTTTTGCAATACATATAAATGTTTCTTTGTAGGTAGGTATATGAGATTTCATACTGTATTTATGTTGTCCTTGAGAATTATTTTGCATTTTATAGCGATTAATAAATAAAGGTATGTTACAGTCGCATATAGCACTTTTATGTGTTTAAATCTGTACACTAAATAAATTAGAAAAAAAATATAAAATTTCTACAACATCCATTAGCATTATAGCAAAGATTAACGAAGAGACATCGATTCTTAGAACTCTGTCAAAAGAAAAAAAAAAACAAATTTGCGCAATTTCTTATATGACGTTGAGTATAAAATCGTGACATCCGTTAATAACACTATTCTAAAAATAACGTGAGATACAAAATAAAAAATAGATTTTTTATGGTGTATTTGAGTGAGGGTATATATTTAAATTCTGATTAAATTATGAAAAAACCTGTTTCCTCCATAAATGAAATTATGAAATAGCGTAAAACAAATGCGCCTGTTAAAAGTAAAATCAAAATTTTTTTCCAGATTCTCTGGTAAATAAATAATATTTTAAAAAAGATACATTTCTCTTTTTTTAAATATAAGCTTTTGTAACTCATTTAATATGTATCATTAAGTGTAATTTTGCTATAATTTATATTTTTATGTATCTGAGCAAAACAGGTCTGAAAATAAGAACCGTTTTTTTTTAACCCAACCCGAGTGGGTTTTTGTGGGGTTTATTGGGTTTTTCAGGTTTTATTGGGTGCTTTGGGATCTTTTCAGTATTTTGCTGCACATGTTTTTGCATTATGCCAACTGTGTATTATTACTAATATGTTATGATTTATTTATATTTGTAAGATGAAATTTGAATTTAATTTATGTTTTCAGACATCTTTGTATAAAAAATTTAAAAAAAATATTTGAAAACACTTAAAGACCCAAGCCTCACCGAATTAAAATAATCCAAAGAACTTGTATTTTTACTTTTTATTACTACCTAGGAAAAATGATTATTCGTGCATAATTTTTATTTGTGCAGAAAAATATGTTCATAATGTATTGTGTATTTTTGCACTTGAGCTGCATTTAATATTTCAATTTAACTTATGTGCTAAATTTAAAGTGTCTAAAAAAAAAAAAAAAAGTTTTCTTATTTAGACAGGTGTAAATGACAAATGCCTCCTTTATCATTTTCTTATTTTCATTGTATCTACCATCTTAACTTGTACCCGCTAATAATAAAAATGGAAATATTCTGGCAATAAAACTTTCATTATTAAAATATTCCATGTGTTTTTGAACATTTTATTGAAAACTGCAAGGTGCTACTGGACATACTTTTTGAGTCCTTGAATTTTTATTTATTTTGTGACGTTTGGACACCACACCTGGTATACATATATATATATATAGCATTTTGACGAGGTTGAGATATTACGATGAATAATATTTGATGAAAAAATGGCAGTCCTTCAACGATATAGCAAGTTGCAGTCGATATTAGCGAGTATGGCGAAGTAGAAGGCAATGAAATGAGTCCACCAAAGTTTTCCAATAAATCCAGCCAATCTCCAGACAAATAATTTTATTAGAAGACGAACAACACAGAAACAATTCCCAAAGGTCTAAAACTTATAGCCCTCGGGCTCAAGATGTTTCACTTCATTAAATTAAGATGTTACTGGGCCAGATGAATATTCTACGGAATTAAAAACACCAGATACATATTTGTTTAGACTTCCAAAAACGTCAAAAATCTAGTGCTCCGACCGTTGCGGGCGAGTTTTGTTCTCTCCGCGGAGATATACAGAAATTATGTCACGAGCGCACAACCCAATGAGTGAGAAGCTAGCTCCAGCCCAGCAAATGAGGTGCGAAGGAGGAGCTAAGACGGTAAAGAATCCCGTACTTGGGTGCGGAGAAATTTTGAAGTTAAAATCCCAAGCGCGCGAAAAAATCAGAGCAATAATAATAAAAAGAAAATGGCTTTTAAAAAACATTCGAAATGAGAACGCGTCTCAGAATTTTATAGATTGGGGAGCTGATAAAAGCTACGAATGACCTTACATTTTAGATTAAGATTTGGAATAAAATAATTATTAATATACGGATCTTTACTTTTAAAGGACTTTAAATAGGAATAGATATTATTAAGAATTAAGGAAATTCTGATGATGTCAGAAGTTAGATTAATTTTAAAATATTAATACGAATAAAATGGAAGGATACACTGTAAAAAAATTTCGGAACGTTTCAGGAAATTATCCTGAAACATTTCGCATATTTTACCGGAATTTCGAATTACTTTATGTTCCACGTCAATTACGGCAATAATTCGTGTAATATTTTTGAGAGGTTTCAACTTTTCTGTAAACTACATTCTGCGCATGCGGGCTTCATGTTTTATGTTCCATTAGCCATTTTGATAACTAAAGAAGAAACAGCTGCCTAGGTATTTAGAGACAAATGCATTCTTTGTTTGGATATCAACCGATAAAGTAGGTGGCTAATTTAAATCTTTTTATGCTTCATTATTTGATTTTTGATTTTATCTGTAATTCGAAACTTTAAAATTTAATTGCTTAAATAAGACACTGAATAATAAAAGTATATTGATTATTGAAAATTGGAATGTTTCACTACTTTGTTGTGAAACGTAACAGTCAAAATCCGTGGCATCTTAATGCAACCACTTTTTTCCGGAACCTCCAGGAAATTTTTTTACTGTGTACGAAGGAAATAAATTTTTATATAACATATATATATATATCAATGTATATAAATAAATCATCAGAAAATAATAATTATGATATATAAACAGTAATTTATTGTTTAAAAATTAGCTGTTGATTTTTTTAATTAAATGCCTCTTACCCTAACATATTTGGAATTTTTAATCTTAAAGTCGAATTAATATCAATGATTCTGTGTTGAGATAAAGATGTTAGAATCAATGAATTATGTTACATGTTTAACAGAATCATAAGAAATAAGTAGCAATTAAAAGTAAATGGCACAGTGCAGAAAAATGTACAGGAAAAAATTATTATAAAACAAAAGAACCCAAAAAAACCACTTATCTGTGGATTTTTTGGGGATTTTTTAAGTGGGATTTTTTGGATATCTAGGTGGGTAGACAGACCTGGATCAAAATACCATATCCAAATACATATTTATATTTCCTTATCAACTTCGAAATAAATTATTCAATATATCAATATTGACTACATAACTGTATTATGAAAAATTAGTTGAAAACGTTTTACGCATTTCCGGAAAATTTAATTTTTTTATGTGTGTCACTTTGGAAATAAGCAAGATGCGGTATACGTGCACATTTTACGATTCAAAGAAAACACGTTGTTTCAAAAATAATAAGTTTAATATTTATAACGTGAAACATTGGAATGCTTACTAGCTATCTTATGAAATGTTATATGGATAAAAGTATATTGAGAATACTTAATTTAGTATAATATAAAGTATCCTAATTATAACTCTACTAATAACTATACAGATAAATTTTTAACCTTTAAAAAAATGCTAAAATGATTAGTCTTGTTCAAACAGATTTTCAAAACTATTATTTTTACAGAAGAAAGCTGCTATCATGTGAGGAATTGCATTTTCAATGGTAAAATAAAAAAATATATATATATATTTTCCTTTTTAGGTGCGTTCGTAATTATATAAATACGTAGCACCTATTGTCGTCACTTGGTCCGTCCGTCCGTCCGTCCGTGTGTCTGTCCGTCCGTACGTCCGTCCGCATATAATAACGCAAAAACTACCCAACCGAATGGTTTGGAATTTAAGACATTTATCTTTGCAGAATTTTGTCGAGACATTTCAATTTTTTTTTTTTAAATCGAATAAAAACTTTAGGATCTATTAATAAAAATATTTATTAAGAAATTTGAATTTTTTTTTTTTTTTATCGGTGCTTTTTTGTTAGAGGACCTTCCGAGGTTTAATCGTCAAGCGACCGAGAAACTTATTTTATGACAGAAATGAATCTGCAGACGATATAATTCATTTCACAGAATTAAAAATCATCAAGATCTGAATATTTATACAACTAGCTATAGTACGAACGCACCTCATTTGTCACGTTTGACATACAATTTCCAACTTGTTTAATATAATAGAGGAAATTACGTCTATCTAATTAAGTGTGTTCTTTACTGATGAATTAGTTCGCCATCACGCAAAATTTCTTTCATCTCTGCATTCTGCATTTAATCTATTTGTGTACTTTGCTACGGGGGGGGGGGGGGGGGGGTAAAAACTCTCGGTCAGTTCGCGCAGAATCTAAAAAAAATAATTTGAAGCAGCCTAATTACGGAAGATTGAATGAAATTATTATAACCAGTGGAGGTATTTTGTAATGTGGTTGCTATTCATATCCCTTTGATTTGGGGATTTTTAAGTTTCCGAATCCGCATCCACCACTGACGCGGTATCTGGCGTCTGTTTTCATGATTAATTAAGTAAGATCTATCATATATTTGAAAATTAGCTCATATTAGATTGTTAAGTAAAAAATGTCGCTGCCACCCGAATTTTTATAATAATGTTTTCTTTTAGACGCTAGAAGAAAATCGTTTTATACATGAAGTTTTAAAGATATTGTTTTAATATAACGTAATTTTCCCCCATGGTATGCTTTTTGTACATTATTATTTATTTCTTTAAAATGATTTCTTTCTCTTTTTAATATTCACGTGTAAATATATTTTCCAATGAAAAAGTTTTTTTAATATTATTATTTGGTCTTTCATGACGACGTTTCCACCCCACTGAATTCTTATCACACGTAATTCTATTAAAGTTTGCTTTCTGTTTTACTATTTACATGAAATTATAGTTTCAACTGTAAAATGCTTGTAATTATTATACTGTTTTTCATAAATTTTTCATTAATACGTAAAAATGGGAAATTTCAAAATATAAATTAAATATGTATTAAAATAAGGAAGCTTTGAATAAAATATTAAAAAAAAAAAGATATCACAAAAAAAAGTTTGAACACTACGCACTACAATCTGGTCCCATATAAGTTACAAAAGATGGTTAATTTGCTACGCATATTTTCTGATATTATAAAACTTATTTAATTCAAGTACTTGACCGAATTCAGAATTCTTAGCGCTTAAAATAACTGTTCTATTTATAACTTTCTACTTCAGTGTGTATATTACACATGTTTCTATAAAACTACGAGTTCACATGTTTTTATATGCCATATTCATTAGTATGATTCGAGAAAGGCGAAAGGTCACATTAAATTCATTTACGGCGGTAGTATCGAAAGCAGCGTTAGTTACGTTTTTTAGAATAGAGTGATACTACGTTTTGCATTAACAAGAAATAAGACAAGAACACAATCTCACCCCATTTCATTTCATGCATGAAGGGGAAGAAAATATTCTTGACAAATCAGTGCCACATGGACAGAATCAATATAAAAAAATGTACTTTAGAAGAATATCCTGTGCTCCTCCTGTGGATCAAGAGTGATTTCATGATCGCATTGTGACATGGGTTGGCAAATGAAAGATGTGGAATAATATGCAGTTTTCAATTCCGAGGTTATACAGTGGTGAAACAATATTTTTAGAATCAAAATCTGCACAATATGTAGGTCATGGTAAGTGTTTGGTGGTCGAAACATAGATTGATTCATCAGAAATACTGAAACACCTTTAAAGTATTGTAGGAAATACAAAAAATTGCAGCACAATATGTGCCCAGCATTGGTCAACAAAAAAGCCCTATACATCTCTAAGACAACGCACGTATTAACGTCAAACAAGTCATCTTATAAAAATTGAATGAGCAAAGGTTTGAGATTCTTCCTTATTCTGCATACCCACAAGACCTGTCACCAAAGACAAACATTTCCTTAAACATGTCGAAAAATTATTGCGTGGAAAAATTTTCAACAACAAAAGCTATATTAAAAAACCTCTTTAAGAATACATCAGGTCCAAGCTCTATACATCTCTAAGACAACGCACGTCTTAACGTCAAACAAGTCATCTTATAAAAATTGAATGAGCAAAGGTGTGAGATTCTTCCTTATTCTGCATACCCACAAGAACTGTCACCAAAGACATACATTTCCTTAAACATGTCGAAAAATTATTGCCTGGAAAAATCTTTAACAATAAAAGCTATATTAAAAAACCTCTTTAAGAATACATCAGGTCCAAGCTCTATACATCTCTAAGACAACGCACGTCTTAACGTTAAACAAGTCATCTTATAAAAATTGAATGAGCAAAGGTTTGAGATTCTTCCTTATTCTGCATACCCACAAGAACTGTCACCAAAGACAAACATTTCCTTAAACATGTCGAAAAATTATTGCGTGGAAAAATTTTCAACAACAAAAGCTATATTAAAAAACCTCTTTAAGAATACATCAGGTCCAAGCTCTATACATCTCTAAGACAACACACGTCTTAACGTCAAACAAGTCATCTTATAAAAATTGAATGAGCAAAGGTTTCAGATTCTTCCTTATTCTGCATACCCACAAGAACTGTCACCAAAGACAAACATTTCCTTAAACATGTCGCAAAATTATTGCGTGGAAAAATTTTCAACAACAAAAGCTATATTAAAAAACCTCTTTAAGAATACATCAGGTCCAAGCTCTGTACATCTCTAAGACAACGCACGTCTTAACGTCAAACAAGTCATCTTATAAAAATTGAATGAGCAAAGGTTTGAGATTCTTCCTTATTCTGCATACCCACAAGAACTGTCACCAAAGACAAACATTTCCTTAAACATGTCGAAAAATTATTGCGTGGAAAAATTTTCAACAACAAAAGCTATATTAAAAAACCTCTTTAAGAATACATCAGGTCCAAGCTCTATACATCTCTAAGACAACGCACGTCTTAACGTCAAACAAGTCATCTTATAAAAATTGAATGAGCAAAGGTTTGAGATTCTTCCTTATTCTGCATACCCACAAGAACTGTCACCAAAGACAAACATTTCCTTAAACATGTCGAAAAATTATTGCGTGGAAAAATCTTTAACAATAAAAGCTATATTAAAAATCCTCTTTAAGAATACATCAGGTCCAAGCTCTATACATCTCTAAGACAACGCACGTCTTAACGTCAAACAAGTCATCTTATAAAAATTGAATGAGCAAAGGTTTGAGATTCTTCCTTATTCTGCATACCCACAAGAACTGTCACCAAAGACAAACATTTCCTTAAACATGTCGAAAAATTATTGCGTGGAAAAATCTTTAACAATAAAAGCTATATTAAAAATCCTCTTTAAGAATACATCAGGTCCAAGCTCCAGATTAATATGTTACTGGAATAAGTAGTCTTGTTTCATGTTTTCATAAAACGATATGGAATATAACAGATTTTATATGATTAACCCCTTAAGCACCACGACGTACCTGCGTGCGTCATGAACATATCTATCTATAATACCAGGACGTATGTGCGTACTTCAAGGTTGCCAGTTTGGCCTTTTTAAAAATTTAAAATTTTGAATTCGTTCCAGAAAGTTATAGTGGTAATTTGTATTTTATATAATGATAGGCTTTTCGTGATTGCATAAATTAAAATTATTCTTTTAGAATTTCCGGTATGAATTTTGTATTTTGGACGAAATTTAACATAACTGGTATTCAGCATACTATCGCTAAATTGAATATGGTTCTTAAGGGATTAATAAACTTTACTGTAAAAACAATTGTTTTTGTTTAAATGTAAAAGTGATAAACCGCATTTGTTTTTTACTAAACCTAATAAATATGTAGAGGTATCTACACTACGTTTCTTCAAAAAGAGAAAAAACTTGAATTACCTGTCCTTCATCGTTAATAGAGAGGATTTTTTTTTTTTTTTTTTTTTTTTTTTTTTTTTTTTTTTTT
Organism: Maratus michaelseni; assembly: GCA_963931845.1. Lineage (NCBI taxonomy): Eukaryota > Metazoa > Arthropoda > Arachnida > Araneae > Salticidae > Maratus > Maratus michaelseni. The sequence goes on from OZ007589.1 coordinate 429,094,311, forward strand.
TTTTTTTTTTTTTACATATGTACATTTTGTGTGGTTTAGGATGTACACGTTAATAATATTTTATTTGATTTTATTGAGATGTGTTTAATCAAAACAGTTTTTCTCTCAAAATATTAGGTATACAAGGGAAAATTGATTGGAAGAATGAATGTTTATTAATAGTCAATAAATTCATAAAGTTTTCTTAAAAAAAAACTATAACTTTAACATACGTTGCCAAATTCTTTTATCTGCACGTAGTGTTTGAAGCTCTTTTTCTACCCATGGGGTAGGAAAGGTTCTTTATTGAATACTGATGGTTCATAAATGTACTCTGGTACTGCTGTTTGCTGCCCTGATGATACAAACTTATTATCACCATGTATCCAGATAGAGAGAGCGTGATGCATGCTACCATAAAATCAACATACAGGAAATTGATAAATTTGGTACTTGTGAGCCCCATGTTTGCACAGCATTAATTGTAAAGCCGCACATTTTCTTAGGAAGAGTGGTAACAGAGCTCTATAAGGATGATGTCCTGTAACTAAGTGTGAGATTCGTATCATATGTCTGGGCAGTTGTCGGCACTATCCGGGAGTTCATTTCATGGATGCTAATACGAGGCCATGCAAAACATGATTTGCAGATAATTTTTTAATGTTGAGGATAATAATCGTATCAATTGGTAAACAATGTTAAACTTTAATGCTATGGAGCGTCTTTGGTATGCTCTAAGTAGATATTCGGAACGACGTAAACTCCCCTCTCAAGGTTTTCAGGGCTAAAAGTCATGGATATTAGAGAGTGTAATTTTTTGTTCATATAAGCTCATATGAATAATCGTATTATCAGTGCGAGGGGTCTCGTTGTACGCCATTTAAAACTGTATTAAATCATCACAAGCATATTTATCCGGACAACTCTTGTGGCATGATGGGTCATGATTTGAACACAACTTATTTACATTAAACCTACCATACTGGTTATTAAGTATATTAACCTTTGTAACATGATTTCCGTCATTGAAGGTTCTTCCTGAATTTTTTATGTATTTCAAATTTGAATGCTTTCAAAAAAATATAATGTGTCAGATAATGCAAAAATTTACCATTTGAGGGAACTTTAAATCTGAATTTAAAATGAAAATAGAATTCATTATCTACATATATTACATAAAAAATATATGATTCGGTTTTCAATTTAATCAAAAAAGCAACTCTTCTACTTGCATCGGCAATATCGTACCCGCAGTTTAAACTTTTGAATCCTGCAATAGCCGAAAACATCCCAAATCTCTGAAACCCACAATAGCCCTGGGTAGCTGAAATGATTTTCCTTCCCCTTAAATGAGTCGGGGTGCTGTCAAGTGGGTGGTCTCTCTCAGTGATGGACGGGGTAATGTGTTGACATTTTTGGGCAGTACAGAAAGAAAAACAAGAATTTTTTTCAGTAGCTGGAGCGATGATAAACGGAGGGGTGTAACACCTGTCGAAATCTGAATAAAGGGAGAAGGCAGTAAGAGTTCCACTACTTACCTAGTAAAAAACGGGGGAACGAAAAAAGAGAGTATTTTGGGTTATTTTGTTGGGAAGAAGTTTTAAAGATTGGGATTTAAAGAGTTAATATATATGTATATATGTGGGATTATGATGAGTAAGAATTAGTTTAACCACAACACAGATTATTCAAATATAATATAAACAAAATAGATTTCATAAAATAGCAACAAATACAACTGAGGATTGGATTACAAAAAAAACTCTATAACTGTATTAATATTCCTGAAAGATACAAACATTCGTATCTCAACACAAATATGATTAGCAATCTTCTCCGAGCATTGTATAAACATTCAACTAACAACTATTTCCAAAATCTATAGAACAACTGCTCGTGCTTGCGTGATTTCCTTCTGGCATTGAGTGAACTCATCGCCTTTATCGTTGCTCGTGAAAACTAATAATTCATTGAGTTCATATTATTGTTGTTGTTACTTCTGAGAATTCCCACATATATATAAGATGACAAAGACATCAATTTTTAATGTGAAAATAAATTTTATCATATAATATTGCAGATAAAATATTACGGGCAAAAGGGTAGTATTGATAAGCATTGAAAAGTGGTCCCTACTGCATTCATGAAATTTTTAAAGAGTATCGTAGAACAAATATTAACTAACAGTACACAATCAAAACTTATACGCTAACTACATAATAAATAATGAGTGGTCAAATTGCTTAATGTAAATTTATACTACTCGAAAAGAATTATACAACATAAATATATAAAGCATAATAAATTTTATTATAAAAGAGAGCTTTTATTCGCTTATGAGTAAATGAAGATTTTATAAATCCTTATTCCTCTAACATAAATTCATATATCTAAATCCAAATGGTACTTTAGTTTACTCTGTGGGAAAGAAAAATATAAAATTTGAAAAAAATAAATGTAAAATGTAGCCAGCCACGAAAAAGGATACACTTTATCTTCACAAATGAATGTCACCACTTTCACAGTCTAATCGACCCTATTACTTTCAAAGTATAACATAGAACAATTATTAACTAACGATACTCTATTAAAAACGCTTCATAAATCGCTAAGTATATATTGCATAATGGGAAAAAAATTACTTAATATAAATTGATACTACAGCACATTAATTTAATAACTGACTGTACAGAAATGTACAGTGCATTGTTATCACCTTGGTAACATTCAAAGTTCAAGGTGTGTATTTGTGAAAGGTTTATTAAGCTACGTATGATTAATAAATTTATCTATAAAGAAATATATTTATAAAATAAATATGCTTGTATGTGTGTATATCTGTATTTTAGCAATGACTAGAGAAATCTACCACACGTAGAGGTCTGAAAATTTAGATCAGGATATAGGAAACTCGGATTTCTCATTTTTTGGATAATTATAGGATATATTAATTAAAAATCAAAATTAACATTGCAATATGGCGCGCTATCGAAGTTGTTTTCTGTAAAAGGGGATTTCGAAATTTCAAGCAGAAAGAATACAAGCTTGTCATTTTTAAACTCCCACATTTGCTTTAAAGATCGAAATACAAAAGATAAAATGTAAAATCCAGATATTTCGGAAACTTTCCCTGTCTCCATGTCTACCAGATGATAAATGAAAAGTTGTTTTTCAAAAATGAACACTTTAAATCTAAACTCATACTATTCCTCTAAGAGAAAAATTGAATCGACACTTACAAATTCTATATTAAATGTAGGTTTTAGATTTACGTGCAGTACTATTTCTCACTTAAGATATTTTTTTTTTGTTGTTGTTGTTTCTTTTAATCTTGTATATATTATCCACAACAATCAAAATAAATTATTAGATTTTGCACAAGAGAGAGAAACAATTTTAACTCTATAAAGGTAAAGCTCCAATAAACATACTTTTTTTTTCAAATATTTTCAAAATATTTTGTTTCTGATTGCTTGTGTTTAATGAAATGTGCAAATAGGGAAAAAATAAAATAATTTTGTAAACATCGGACAAAGCAATTGGAAGATTAGAAAACTTGAAACACAAACAAAGATAAATATATCACGTATTTAAGATTTTGTTTCTTATAGCATAAGGGCAGCCAAATCTAGGTTCGTTTGAATAGAATTTCGTTTAAAATCATAAAACCATACAATTTACTGCATGTACGTCACTAAAGACATTAGGGCTTCCAACTGTTGATTTGTTTTGAAAGATTTTCGTCTAAAAATATAAAATAATTCGACACTGGTTTTAGTTTTATTTAAAGTTATTTGTGCGGGACATATTAATATTAAGGTTCATTTAAAGTTATTTAGTTCAACGCCGAGCGTATCAGCTAGTAAATACAGTGGGACTGTATATGTTAAGTGAAGTGATATTGGAAAAGTTTATTAAAAATATATTTTAGATTAAATAAGAATATATATGAGATTTCTGAGAAGAAATTTTAAAAACACTGTAGACAACATTTCATAGAATTTCGTAGTTTAAGTTTAAAGTTTAAATTCAGAACAAAAACTGAATTAATTCTGTAATATTGCAGTCTCTGTGACAAATATATGTTTGCCATTTCATTATTATTTGCCTCAAAAAAGCTGGTATACTAAATTAAATTTAATAAAACTACTTTGGGAAGAACTACAACATGATTTATACCAATGGTATTTTCCTTACTTCTTAAGGTATTCTTTGTGAACTATAAATTTCTGTATATTGAAACATTTTGAACATTTTAAAATTAAGAACTACCTCCGATGTAGCCAGTTCTTTGTGTTAGCTGTACTGTACATGGTGAGTTATGCATTGTTGTTGTTAATTAATTTACTTGATATTTATTTTTATATTTATATATTCAAAAGATGATTACATGCGATGCGTAGAAATCAGAGAAATGGTCGTAACGTCTTTTTTAAACCGTTTTTATTGTATCTTCTTTCTTTTCTTCTATTAATTAATTGTACTACGTTTCGCTCGTCTAAGAAAAAAATATTTATATATCCGATTTCAAGAAATGCAATGCCAGCCTTTTTTTATATATTTTTTTTACTTTCCGTATATTCAGTATGGTGCACAATGTAGAATATATATTTCATTTATGTATAGTATTTCTATATATGTATAGTATTTCTCGTTTTACAAACTATGCACATATTACAGATACATTTTGTTGTGTATTTCTGTGTTGCATAACATATAATCACATGACTGATAGTTGTCAGAAAAATATGTTTTACATTTAATTGTGATTCATTTAAATGTTTTATTTCTAATGAAAATGACGGATATTAATAAAACGATTTCCCATTTTATTTCAACAACTGTGTTATTTAAAACACACGAAGTTTTCCTTACATACTAGATAATTTGTTTTTATAAATTTATTAATTGGAAATTAATTTTAATACTTCTAAGCAAATAATGTCTACTGGATAAAACCACATATTAATCTTTAGAAAAAATATTATTTAGATATGTAAAAACATGATGAAAGTAAACTTGTAGAACTGAGTTAGAGAAATGCAGCAGGGGAGTCCATTTAAATAAACATTAAAAGGTACTCATATCTCCTTTTCGATATCTTCCTTTAAAAAAGTTTCACAATAATAGTAAATTATTATCTTTTCAAATCAGAAATTGAAATATTTGTTAATTAATAATTATATTTTTAAACAAGTTTTGTAATTATAATCATTATTTTGACTATAGGAATGCAACAATTAAATCAGAATGCTAACTTAAAGGAGGCATTTAATTTAAATCCCGGATTCATGAAATGCAACTTTCTCAGTATTAAATAAAACTAAATCAAGTGTAAAATGTCTTTTACATACATTCTAATATAACAAGTCATTTCGTGTCTGATTGAATTCTCCTTCTCTGTTATATGCGATGCATGAATCTTTCGAATAGACATTAAACTCGAGCCTATATAATCTCAGATCAATTGGAATGACTTTCTCAGAAAATATATCACAAACCCATCGAAGTATATAACCTGCAAATACTAGTTGCATCAATATATCAGAAGAGCTCAAATGCGAAATCCTTGCTTTCAACAAATGTGAATACTGGCTTTCAAGTAAAGTGAAATACTTGATTTTGATAGTAAAGTTTCAAGTGAAGCTTAAAAAGATAAATTTTTATTCTTAATGATCTCGACTAATATCAGAATTTTTTATTCAAAATATTTACGATTTATTTCGACTAGTAATAATTACTTTATTTAATTACATAAATTCTATCATTAAATAAAACTAAGATTTATACTTTTAATAGTAGTAGATAATTTGAATTAAATTTCACTAACTTGATTACTATAAGAGAAAAACACACTATTAACGGACATGTTTAACACGGTAACGTGCATGTTTAACACGATAACGTGCATTGTTTAACGTGCTCTGTTTAACACGTGTTACGTGCATGTGATCGGATGATGTGGAATTTTACCTTTTGTATTGTATTATCTTTTTCCCTCTCACACCCATCCATTCACATGCATATATATATATATACATAATTCCATGTAAAATGTCTTCCCTAACTATCAGAAGTAAAATTATTCACATATATCTATTTTTATATTTTGTCCTAATTAAGCAGTGTCTGAAATAATCATATACGTATATATATATATATATACACGTGTGTGTGTGTGTGTCGCATATAAATATATTTCTTCCAATAAACAGTTTTTCATTAACTCAAAATGTGAAGAAGTAACATTTAAATGTCAAAGGAAGCCATTGTCACAACTTGCATAAAAAACCTCATATACTTTATTTACTGTGTAAGATCGGCGACCAAGATAAAGTTTCGGAACCAAAATCTTGCTACAACTAACGTTGAAGGACACTTACTGGTTGATTAAAAGATGTTTACAAGTCAATGCTTTTTGTTGTTCCAAATGTGCGGCGTGAATCTCAGAATCTCCTAGCTAACTGTTATTTTTCCGTAACGAGAATCACTGGCTTTTCGTAAAAGAAAATCATATAGCACTTTATATAAAAATATATCCTCAGCATTAAGGCCCGTTACACATGACCATAATGTGCCATTGCCAGAGCCACCAGATACATACACTTCGGACTTATAAACACCACAGGAAGAAACTTAATCCTTTCCGGCACAGTGGTCCCACTTCGGGAACACCTAATTTTAATTCCAAACTTGCATACGGCACCAAGAATATTTTAATAAAATTTTGTTTCTACAATTAAAGCTGAAAATAAGGACTTCTTATTTTCTAAAAAAGTCGTTTATAAATTCCGGTGTCAGTCAGTAATTTCTAATTTTACCAACAGAATTTGTCTGTGCCAGAAAGGGTTAACCAGATGAAATTGCAAAATATGCAGGAAGTTAAGGACTATTCTTTGAAAGTAGTTAACTACCACACCGTATTTTTCAGGAGGACTTTAACGACCTAGTTCGTGACTTATAACTACCCAAAACATCGCCTAGCTAACTACTTGGGTCTCACCGCGACCTACGTTATACACGGCCGGTGCATGACGTTTAAAACGTCACATGAAATGGACCATTTTTACACGGCGATTGATGCAAAACGGTGGGCGCGCCACTTTCCATTAATCGCCGTGCAAAAATGATCCAATTCATGTAACGTTTGAAACGTCATGCACCAGCCAGGTATAACGTAGGTTGCGGTCTCATCTACAGCTGTGGAAGCATTTAAAACTTTTTCTTCACAGAAGTTCACCTGGGTATGACAATAATATTCGGGATTTAATGGAATCGTTACATTTTTAATACAAACCTGAACAATGGAGGCTTTTCATAGACTTATCTGAAGTTTTAAAGGCGGTTTTGCTTCACAATGGTAACATGCAAACTTCAATACTTACAGCTCCGTCAGGTCAGGAAGGGAACGCATTGAAACATTCACAATTTATTGCAAAATATTTTACGAAAGTCATCGGTGAACGAAAAGTTATAGTAGTGCTAAACAGGGATAAAACGAGGTTTCATAAAATTCAATTGTTTGGTGTGAATGGGACAGCCTGGAAAGAGATGAACACTTGTATGCTCACTCCGAAAAAATTTTCCTGGAACAAAAAATGCTGCACACCAAGCATTAGTTGACACTATAAAAGTATATTTACTTACTCTCCATGGAAAAATTGACCATTAAGCAATTTGTTAAAGTGATGAATACATGTGGTAAAGTATTTGAAAGCTTAATACGCAAAGTTCCACACAGAAGTGAAGTCGAAATAAAGGAATTATTTTTGTTGGACTTCAAAGAAAACAATTATTTCATGATCCTACTTTACAAAATAATCTGAATGTTGTCGAGAAAGTTTTACGGGGTGCTTTTGAAAACATATGTAACAATTATTTTGAAAAATTCTTTAAAATATGAAAAACTGTGGAGAATTCTCCCCATTTAGGGATTTGGTATGCAGTATGTCTCTACAACTGCACTTCCTACACAATCACTTGGATTTTTTCCGAATAATATGGGAACAGTTTCTGATTAAAATTGAGAATAGTTCCACAAGGATGCAGCTGAAATGGAAAAGAGATACAGCAGCAAACTGAATCAAAATGTGTTAGCAGATTACTGCTGGACAATTATGCGGGATACAACAAAAGGAATATACAAGAAAAGATCGTAACGAAGTGTTTTATTTTCATCATAATCTTCGTTAACTTCTTAACCAAGGTAATGAAAATAATTATTTATTTATATCTTTTTTTATTTATTTTTGTTTTGTTTTGTAGCATTGTAGATAAATATATCAATTACCCATTTGATCCTTCAATTTTAATCATTTTAAAAATCAAACTTTCAAACATTAAGTACTGGTAAAATTTCCATTACATTTTTAGAATCAGAAATGGCAATTTCATAAAGTTCACCCATTTTATTTTTTTGGAAAAGATTTAATTTTGAAAAATGTTATTTGCAATTATTTCATTCAGATGCTCAAATGTTTGTGGTACAAAATGAACTATGTAAATCGTATTTAATGGTTGGAGTATCATCAAATTTATTCCAACAGAGAGAAAAGGGACTCAAATCTGGGTACTTTGGCTTGCCGTGACAATGATCTTCAATGGTTGGTGTATCATAGTTGAGATTTATTCAAGAGCGTTGGCACGGCAAGCCAAATTACCCAGGTTCGAGTCATGGTCCCGACATTTTTTCGCTCTTTTGGAATAAATCACAACTATGATACTCCAACCATTGACTATGATTTACCTATTTGAAAAAAAAACTTAGCTCTCTTCATTATGACATTATTACACGATATACCGGAGTTTCCGTGTTGTTTCACATTCATCATGTAAACAATGCTATAGTTATATCTCGGATGAATAAAATTAGAGCTGCAGTTCATACACATGTTCAACAAATAAGAGTGAATTATGCCATCTAGGATATCGTTGGGATATCTCAGTAGGAAGAGCGTTGACACGGCAAGCCAAAGTACCTAGGTTCCAGTCCTTGTCCCTGTATTTTGTCACTCTGTTGGAATAAATCTCAACTATAATACTCCAAACACTGTATATTGAATATGTTTCTGGTAGTTTGTAACTTGTTTATTACGGTATAATGTCATACACAAATAATTTTGATAAATTATTTATTTATTCCTTTGTAGTCAGTTGTTTGAAAAATGCACATTCTTACATCTCTCTTTCCTACTAAAGCTTCAAAGAATGCAGTTATATCAGAAAAAATATATACTTTCGAACTTTATTCGAATCATTGAATGCTTTTCAAGTAGCAAGAATAGATACTAATGAGGACATCAATAGTGCACTAGGCTACATGTTTCTTATTTAGTTCATATAGACACACTGTAATTCGATGTAGATTTGCCGAATAGGGACAATTTAAATGTAGGAAATACTCAAGACTTAATATAAAGGTACGGTATTTCTTCTGTAATGGGCATATTATTTTCTTTCAATGCATGAAGTAGAAGATACTGAAATTGTATCATTATAATTAGTTTTTCAGTATTTTCATTAGGTTCGTGAATTTATATTGCATTTTCTGTAAACAGACTATTTAAATTTTATTTTCTGAAGAAAGTTTTTTCCGTTAAATTTTTAGTTATTATTCGCTTTATTTTGTTTTTGTTTCGTATATATATATATATATATATATATATATATATACTAGCTGTTACCCGTGACTTCGTTCACGCAACATTAAAAGAAGAATAAATACATTAATTAAGCAAAATATTTTACTCCCAATAAATAAAAACGTTAATAATTAACTAACTATTTATTACATTTCATAGGAGACACTATGGTATTTATTATTATAGGGACCTTGACATAACTCAGTCTTAAAAAAGTGAAATTTTGTGCCAAATAATCGCGAATATGAAATTGCAACCAATGCAAAAAGGAGGGCCAAATAAAATCGTGGAAATAGACGAATTGTCAATTTTACCTGATAAACAATTTTACTTTTAACGCCTTTGTAAAACGTTTTAACAGCCATCCTTCAAAAAAAAACATTAATTAGAAATAGTATATGCTTTTTCTTTAAACTCAATTCTGCCTCCTTGGTTTAATATATAGTTGAAACAAATCTTGTTTTCTAAATGACAGTGTATTGGCAGAAAATTTTTGTTCTTCAGAATGAATTGATTCATGAAGTTTGAATATGTGAAAATATGTTTGTATTTTTCGGATAATTTACTGAAATCAAGATTTTGTTTTCACCATCTATTCAAAGCGAAAATAAATTCTGTTTTTCAGTTTTAATGAGAAAATGTTGTAAAAAATATGCTGATCTGTTTTATTTGTCCTTTTTTATACACAAATATGGAGTAAGTTACTTTCCGTTTTTAGAGAAACTTCGTTAAAAAAATGACATTTAATTTAATTTTTTTAATTCTGATAGTTTGTGTGACATCCTCGGATCAATTATAACCAGTATTCGCTAAACCGGTAGTAAACTAACCGGTAGCAAATCGCGTTGCGTTCGATAGTCTAGGAGTAGTTGCGAAATACAAACACGCGATCAGATTTTAATATAATAGATTCGTGTTAATTTTCCTTTTCTTAAAATTATGATGTGATTTTTAGCAGAAAACTCGGATACTCATGCGGAACGAAATAACGAAATAACGGATACTCATGCTTAATAATCAGTATAGATAACAAAACATTTAAATTTTTCGTTATAAATATGGCGTGAAACTCATCTACTTCCTATACTTATTCATCCTTGTATTATTAATGTAAGGAATTGATTCACACTCATTTTAAAACATACTGAAAAATTCCCGTTTTATTTCAAATATGACGTCTCCTTTTTCCCCAGAGAAATCCCTTTTTAATGACATAATTCTTGTTAATTTTCTTTTCCAGGCAATTAATTTCAATACTGGCATAGGGAAAATTATGTTACTTCAACGAAATAATATTAAATATTTTGGTTTTATCAACAAAAATTGAACTATTAACATTCGTCATTATTTTTTTTTAGGTAATCGAGTTATTTCTTTTAGTTTTATGAATAAAAAATCACTATTTCTCGCTATCCATGACATCATTTGCGACGCGGATAATTTTGCGGAGCATATTATTGACATTTGCTAACTATTTTCTTTTGAAACTTCTTTTTACTTTTTTAAAATTTAAATAAAAAATACGGTATTGTTATATTAGCCGTGCGCAGACGGTAAAACGGCAAGTATTGTTACCATACAAAAGAAAAAAAAGAAAAAGAGTGAAGATAATTTTATTTCACCAATCAAAGCATAACCGCTTTATTTTCGATAAATGACGTCATATTCGCTTGTTTCCTATAGTTACGCATATTGAAACCTTGTATTATTATCAAAAACTAAAAAAAGTACGTTTTATTTCTAATAATATTATTTATTCTTCTTCTTAATTCTTTAATTTTTTTTTATTTCATTTTAATTTTTCCCGTGAAAATTTTTCAATTGAAACTAAATTGTTGAGTAAAAATTATTTTTTCGGGTGTTGAATTAGTTTTGGCAACGATAAAGTATTAGCAACGGTAAAGTAAATTTAACCATTTTAAAATGCTATATGAAAAAATGTCCATTTATTCTCAATGAAAATAACGAAATTTTGAATTATTAAGGAAAATATTTGAATAAAATAACAAAAACCAGTCTATGTTCATCTGAGGGTTATAATCAGCCTACATGCAAAGATACAGGATCATTAAATGCTCCATTTTGACGCTGGCTTCAGCCTAACATTTGCACACAATGAGATTTATAACATTATTAGGATTAGGATAGGATATATATATAAACAAAATATTCTAATAAAGTGCATAATTTATATTTCATTCTTCGCTACATATATATATATATATATATATATATATATAACGAAGAATGAAATATAAATTATGCACTTTATTAGAATATTTTGTTTACAGCTAAATAAAATAAATCTTAGAATATGATAAAGGTATACATACTAACCATCTGGTGTTGTCTGTATTAGTACAAATATAATAGGAATTATTACTGTGTCGCTTATCTTGAACTGATTGAATGAACCAAAATCAAAAGTGTATATGTCTTAATTGAAATTTTCATTTTAAAATAGATGAAAGGAATAAGATTAGCCATCGAAAAAGAACGATTAGTTTGGAGCTTTGTGTTTCATGACTAGCAAAATTCGCCGCAGAATTTGCGGTGCTCGGCGTTTCGCATGATGATCCTTTGCTACGTCCCTTCTATACCGAGACACTAACGGAAGCCAGGAAATAAGTGAAAAAAATCTGAAAAATTGAAACCGGACAAATTTAAAAGTAAACATGAATAAATTAAACACCTCGAGATGTGGGACGGGCTCTGAAGCTACAAACACCCACTCCTGTGTTAGAAATGTTACCATATTTAAAATTTTTATTTCTGTATCCAAAAAGAGAAAATTGTGGTATTTCGATCACGTTACTCATGAAACTCTAGTAATCGACTCGATTTTGCTTTTGATCGTACTGTCTTGAGATTCTAACATTTTCGCATGAACCTTGATAGAGTAGTCCGACCAGTAAATGAACACTTAAGGACATTTAAATCAATACACATATATATTAATAATAGTTTAATAAACACTATCGTCTGGTGTCTGCCCGTATAAATACATGTGTTGGTATACAATTGATTAAAAAATAATAAAGTATGTTTATATTTATTTTTTTTGTATGTTAGGTGTGTCTTAATAAAGGGCTATACAAAAAGTAAATGAACAGTGAATAAACCAGTGAATAAACTTAAAATGTTCCAGTGAATAAATATGCAGCAATTTAAAACCACTTAAATTTCATTCTATGATATTTATTTTACAACTTGTACAAATAACGCATAACACGTTATAACTTTATTACAGTTATTTCAAACTAAACATGATAATTAACTAGTGGGGAATTTTGAAAACCTTATTCTATTAAAATATTTACAAATTGTTCATTCACTAGGGGCCGTTCACTTACTGGTCGGACTACCTTACTATTATATTTTTCCTTTAATTTATCAAAAATGAAATAACTCTAGAAAATGGACTTTCGCGTGTAATCATGTAAGCTTTTAATAATAATGTGATTGTGTTTGTTTGATTTCTGAGCATCTATCTATTAACGGTCACACTGTAGAACTATTTGAAGCAGAGCTATCGTACTTAGAGCGTGCGCAGCACATGTTTTTGTTAGCGCTTACTAGCGCCACTTATCTCTTCTGCAGTCGGAGATCAAACCCAAACCGCTGCACAGAGGGGCGTTTTGAGGATCTAGGTGGACAAAATTATTGCGATGAAGTTTAATTAGGTTTTGCTGGGTTTTCGAATGTATCAGTAATGAAATAACCAAACAGTGATAAATATTTGACATATTTAATTATTTATATTATTATTATTATTATTATTATTATTATATTATTACTTATATTATTATTTTTTTAAATTATAATACTGAATTGTGTTTGAAACTACACATGTATTCAAAGTTTCAGCTCAATCGGATAATTAAAAGTGGTGAAAATTGACTTGCAAGATTTGAATTAAACACTCAGACGCACACTTCAAGTTAATATAACTTAATGATTCGCAAACTTTCGCAGGAGCTGTCTTAAGTTTTCAATACTTTAGGAATGGCACTTTGATTTTTAAAAAAAATGCTTATTGCTTAATAACAGTAATAATGCAGTAAACTCCTGCTTTCAAATAAAACAGAAAAGTCACGACTTGCTTTCGAACTTACAGAAAAATAATGCAATTGTTGAAAGTCTCTCATATCAACTGCCTTCTTTACGGTCGTAGTTAATCGACACATCGGGTTTTTTCGACAAAACTTGTACGGATCTCGACAAAAGAGACATTCAGCTACCAGTATACGCGGTCTTGTTAAATTCCGAGATAATCGGAAAAATGAATTTTGTCCACCTAGATCATCAAAACGCCCCACTGTGCGTTGTGTGCAAAATTTGTTCACACACATGAGGGCGAATTTCTTGTCCTATGGCGAGTTATCAAAAGAGAAATTCGTCAAAACAAAATGTTATCTATAGATTTTATTTATCCGCCGTTTAAGTCCACCCATATCAACTGACATGATAGAAGCTTGCGTTTTAAATGCAGGGACAAAACTTCATCTAGTTAATTATTGCCATTTCGATTAATAGTTTTTAATTTTATATTGTTATTTTTCTGGTCTGAACCTTTTTCTTTTCAGCATGCAAAAATAAATACCAGTCGTAAGAAAGCGCTATTTTCAACATAAAAAAATTCTTCTATTCATGTGCTCATACATAATATACATGATCCACAACCACTAAAATGAACAATATCCAGATACAAAAATTTCCTACTGTTTCAATAATTTTCAAACGAAACAAAACCTATATTTCAAAAGACCTTGAATAACAAAATCAAAAAGTCACTGAATCGCTTAATATCCAGTCGTACAACAAAAACTTATATTGTCTCACAATTCACGACCCCCTCCGTAATGACAATAACATTCTTTGAATTTCAATTTATTGTCGATTAATTAATTATTTAGAGATAAATTCTGTCTAACAATTGCTTAAAGAATTGTAGAATCTAACACTAAAGATTATTTTGAAAATATGTGGAATAATAAATAATAGATAGTATCAATTACATTATAAGAGTATTGATTTGTGTAGCTTTTTTTGCAGCTCACTTAAATTTTATAATTAACAAAATACACAAAACTCTTTGCATCACTCTATATACATAAAAATCAATCAACGACAAAACTTTTATTATGTATTTTTATTTTATCTTTTTTTTTTCTAAATTATCAATACATAATTCTTATTTATCATATTTAAATTAAGAAAAATAGAACATGATTATTTAGGAAAAAATTGTAAAAATATATTACCGCTCTGAAGTATAATTATCTATAATAGTTTTAAATGAAACACGCATTAAACAAAATGTAAAATGAAATATGATAGACATAGCGGAATATTTAATACAGAGCTTCACTGGATTACAGAAAAATATTTTATGCATTTTTAATTCTCCAGCTTTTAAGTAGTGGAAAAACTTAAGTTGATAAAAGTTTTATAAAGATTTTCCTTTAACAGCAAATACTTCTCTTTTTCACATAAAACTTTCTTGTATAATTTATTTTCTTCTGCATCTTATCTTATAAGAGCAGAAGTATTAAAGTAAAGAATTTTAAAAGTTTAACAAACACTTCCTTAAAATAATATAAATATTGCTTTACTTCACTGACTTTTACAAATCCAAATTTATATTTTATAATATTTATTAAGGTTAGCATTTTTAAAGTATGTATGTACGATAAAAGCTACATCTGTAAGTGAAAACAATATTCAAATTAATTGAAAGTTTTTTTTATTATTATTGTTGTTATATGTTTTATTTATCAGGAAACATTAAAAATACAAATTGTTCTCATTTTACGGGATTGATTTTGGAACGATAATATTTCCATGCTGTTAGAAATGTCTCGAATCCGGGATGGTTTAATGGATACAAATTTATTGGAGATTCAAAATATTTCAAACCTGTTAAATTTCAACATTTTAATAAATATTCAACCCCTATCTCAAGTGAGGCTTGTC
Source organism: Maratus michaelseni (assembly GCA_963931845.1). Classification (NCBI taxonomy): domain Eukaryota; kingdom Metazoa; phylum Arthropoda; class Arachnida; order Araneae; family Salticidae; genus Maratus; species Maratus michaelseni. The sequence continues at coordinate 429,109,907 of OZ007589.1, forward strand.
TACAAACGTATTATGTTCAAGCAAGTGCTATTTCAAAATATATTATGTATATAAATACCGCATCAGTGCAAAAATTTGCTGAAAATATTCAGCTTAAGATGTTAATAAAACTTTTTCTACAACATTATTCAAGCCTGTATTTAAGTTCAGTATAAGTGATTACAGTAAGACAGTGCCAGCGGTGTCATCTACTTTGCATAGTGATCCAAATGGTCTTAGAAAGTGGCTACAATTTTTAAAACATCTTCCTGATGTTCATTTTAACGGATTTTCACAAACTTAGTGATGCAACTAAGCATACCTGTGTTGCTGCAACATAATTTATTTTCCAAAAAGTGTAAAGTGTATATCAACTCAATTCTTCAGTGCAATAAATTAGGTATTTTCCCTATAAAGTCATTACAAACACCCAGTGTAAAATCATCATCTGCATTCTTGTTATAGTGCGGAGTGTCAAAAGTAGTTGGTGCTCTACTAGTGCAGTTTGACCATGTGTACTTATGGTGTTATATCATTGTTGTGAAATGGGTAAAAACTCTTCCAGACAAACTACAATCTTTTTATGCATATAGTGCTACCCAAATGATTTAGCAGTCATCAAAGTGTAATTTAAAGCATAATCATTTTATGACACCAACAAATCTCCTATATACAGGAGCACTAATTATACAGTTACTGATATTAATCTATAACTTAATTTAAACAATTCTTACTACAAATTCAGTGACAACTGTTTTTATGAATAATTTTATTCTTAAAATATAGTGATGTTTATTAAGCTTTCTTCTGCTTTGAATTTCAGTTTTGATTGTAAATAATTTAAGGTGCTCATATTCAACAGCAAGGGAAGTAAGTAACCTTTTCTGTTAATTCAATAAAAAAAATAATCTATTGGCAAGAAATAGCTGTTTTTTTGAATGAGATGAAGTTTTTGTAATATAAAATATCTAATTCATTAAAAAAATAAAAAGAAATAAAATAGAAATTTACCCTAGAAATAATATTATCTGTAAGCATAGTCTTACTGACTGTTTTCTAAATCATTTAATTAAGCTAAAATTTGGACATTCTAACGCAGATGTTTCAAATATACGTATTTTAGTAAAGTTACAATGCAATTTAATAACAAGATTTAGTTTTGTTATTTCTACTGTTTATGATAAAAGATTTAATGATAAAAGAGTTCTGATTTTTGTTATTTCACATTGTAATGTAGGAGAGAACTTAAGATTTATTAGTATATTTAAAATTAATCTGACAAACAAGTATATAGTGTTTAACAGGAGCAATTCAGAAAGTGCTGCAAGTGATTATTCAGATGCTGTAAATAACATGTAAATTAAGTCTGTTTGTATTTAAGCCAAGCGTATAGAATTGTTTTGTATATATTTATTTCTCAAGTTTTATAATAATATGTGAATTTGCATAAATATTGCGTCATTTTCCATCTCCTTTGTTTTGTATTTACGTCCTCTCGTGGCAAAAGTATTCAGTATTAATTCAGTCAGAGCCATGTTCGAAGTCTGTAAATTTAAATCATCGCTCCCGCCAGCGGAGAAACAAATAAACATATAATTCATTTATAAAAAGTGTTTGTGGAATAAATATTCTTATCAACATATCCTCACCAAGTCCATTGAAAAACATCTTGGAGGCATGATGGTGTTCAACATGAGGTTCATCATGAAGTCCTAATGGGGATAAGAGAGAGATACCCAAAAATTTTTATACAGCTAGTATTGGGTCACTGATAAAATGATAGGTGCATAAATACTGATGAAAAATATGTTGAGAAATAAAAATAGTTTTGAAGTGTTTATCACTGTAAGTTATTACTTAATCATGTTTTGTAACTTACTTTTAGATTAGGCAGGATAAAGCGAATTGACATTTTAAGTTTCACTTCTTCGTCCTTGGTTACCACTATTTCAGTATATTAATCTCCACGTGGGGGGGGGGTATTTTCTCGGGTTCTATAAGCCCGATCATAGCGGGGTGTGGCTTATCGCTCATTCAACTTGCTTTTCGATATCCTTACAGATTTTATTTTTCATTTCCACTACCATGGGGCGCATTGCTGTATCGGGTTCTATGGGTCCGATCAGAACGGAATTTCGCACATTCAGCTTGGTTTTCGATCATGTTAAGGATTTTAGTTCAACCTTCCACTGACAGGTGGCGTATTTTTTCTCGGTTCTATGGGCCGATTTCGACGGGAATTGATTCATTCAACTCGCTTGATAAAACAGGTACACCCATGTTGGAGGTTGGTGTAGAAAAGATTGCGTGTCCTGGCGGTGGAAGAAGTAACTAAACGTTTTTGTAGCACGTGCGCAGCATACCTACTATATGGTGCCGGAGGTAGAGGGACACATGTAGGAGTTTTATTCGGAAGGTGGTTTATTTAGAACAGAGTGTGCCCCTGGCGGCGGAAGGTGGAACTAAAAGATTTGGCAGCGCGTGTGCAGCATTCCTGCTATACGTTGCCGCAGGCAGTGGGGACACGTGCCGGAGGTTCGTTTAGATCAAAATGCGCTCCCTGTCGGTGGAAGCTGGAAATAAAGAATTTACCGGCGCATGCGCAGAACTTTTAAAAAAGTATTTTCATACAAAATCGGGTTAAAGATAAATAATCTTACAAACCGGAGTTCTTTTTTATTATTATTATTTATAATCACTGGTTCGGGCAGAGTCAGGCAGATCAGCTAGTTTATAAATAACTGATCCTCTTATAAACAGAATTACCTCAAAAGAATTTGTATTTACTAGCTTGTTATATATTCTACAGTAGTAAAAACAAATTATGTGTTTGTGAATAAAAACAATTAAAATGATAATATATTGCTATAATGTTTGGTATATAAGTTTGGTATATAAGTCAGTGAGAAAAAATGCATGTCATCTGAATTATAAAATAATTATAATGAAGAAGGGGTGTTTGTGCAATGATATCTTAATTGAATTATCGGCCTAAGCATTTCTCCTCCATTTTGTTAGAATCTTAGTTGGACTCTCACATAACTATTTGTTTGTAACCCAAAACAAATTTGTCAATGCGTTTTGATTTTGTTGTATTTTTCGCCCACCATCACTACTATTGTTTTTTGTGTAAACTCCAACCAATCTGCCACGTAACCCAAAGTTGTAAACCGCTGTTCCAAGCAATATCCTCGTATTTTCCGTTCTCAAAATTTATTTAAAGTGGATGTACGCAAAATATTTTTTTTAAAGTAATTTTTACAGAAATATCTTCAATGCATTTGAACAACCTAATTGTGAAAGACATTTTTAATTTCTGTGAATTTTAAGTATATTTTAGAAAATGTAGCCGCATAGAACGTATTATAAAGACATATTTGCTGCTAATTTAGCAACTGAAAAAAACTATATTTATTTTGTGTCATTCCGTGCGTTAGTCATAAATAATAACAGAAATCCAAAATATCACTGCTTTTGCGCAGCCCTGATTTTTTTTAATAATTGCCATTTGATTTTGATATAAAATAAAATCCGAAAGATTAATTGTTTTACCATGTCTGTTTATATGTTGATAATTTCAACAAATGCATTTTGATTGATATCTTGAATAAAACTGTAACTGCGACAATAACACTTTTATTCTATAAAAAACATCGTGTCATACAAGAAAGTGTAGCGGATTTCTCTCCCAAAAACATTCAGATAATGACAGTCATAGAGAAGAACTTTCTACACCTCCACATTACAATTTTCGGAACGTGATCTGTTTGGAGACAGACTGAATTAATTCTACTTATTTGAAAAAAGCTTAGCTGTTGTATCCTTTTTATAATAAGAAAGTGTTATTTGCTGGTGTTTGTAAATGCATATGATAAAGGTACATATTATGTAAAAACCAAATGTTGAATTGGAATCTGAATTTTTATTTTATGAAATATCAATAACATGTTGTAATGAATTATAAGATGACTGATTAAAGTAATTTTGAATATTGAAGAAATGTCTTCATTTAATGGAATACAGTATACTGTATATATATATGAACTGAATGTAAATTTAACAAACATGAGATACCTTCGCTATTTAAAAAAAGGTAAGACTCCATGAAAGAAAGTCAATCGTATTGATTATATTGTTTTTTTTTTAATATAAACCCTTCTTTTTATTTATAGTTCGAAAGTCTGGTAATTATTTATACATGACTCAGACAGAACATTCCCATATAGTTCAATATACAATCAGCTTTTTACTTATTTATTCACTAATCGTACAATATTTTATACGTATAACTAACTGCATATGATATTATTAGTTTATAAATATTAGAAAATTTCAGACTATATACAGACATATTTTTATTAAAATGAACATTTATTAAAAATTTTAACGTTATTAAACTTTTCACTATTAAGCAATAGGCTGATGATTTCATGGTGTGGCAGAAAGCCTGGATACTCTTTTATAATATTTTAAAGTACGGGTGAATTTTTAAGTTTTGCAAATGGCGTATCGATAGATCTCCGGGATTAGGTTTCGACGGTTATTTTTCAAAGATATGTTAATTAGGTGATTGTCTTTGTGTAGTAGTTGTACATAGTGAGGTATTACCGAAAATCGTCGAATTTAAAATTGATCTAACCTAACTGTTATAGTGACTGTAATTAAGTTCCCTCGTGCTATTTGTGGCACGTGTCATTACACGTAGCATAGGAGGATAATTTGCTATTAGACTGTGAGCGTTTAAATAAGAAGTGGTGTTTCTTACTTCAAATTAAAAATAATATTGAAACTCTTAGTGTGTGATTAGTTATTTAGAAATAAATAAATGTTATTCATTGTTAAGATAAAGATTTGTTTCACAGAAATCGGGAATTTTAGTATAATCCATGCGGTTTAACCTAAAGCACGTGATAAGGCGTTATAAGGCGCAGGTGATAAGACGTTAAACCTTGCGGTTTAACGTCTTATCACCTTTCAAATGTTAAGGTGGTTCCTCCGTTGCATCCTCCCAAACTTTGAGATGTCTTAATAAATGGTTGTTGTTATGAAATTATCATACTTTCCATATTTAAAGTTAAAATTCCCGATAAATTTGCCAGAAGGGGTTCGGAACGGCGAAGAATTCGAGGGTAAGAAGTGTTGAGGGATTCAGAATACAAATTTAGATTTGTCACTTGTCTTTGTACACTTTAACTTCTGCAATTGCCTTTTCTGACATAAATTAGCATCTGTAGATTATCTTTATTAGAGAGTAGCAACATAAACACAGGGTTTATGCTGTCATTGAAAAGTATTGTCCAAACTACTACAACACTCATTAGAGAAATTCAGGATGATCCTTTGGAATAGTTTGCTTGAACATGTTAGATATGCACAGAAGTATTATCTTGTCTAAAATAATAGTTTACATTTGCATAGAAATCCTTATTGACAAATTATATTTTACAGCCTGTATATCTCATCACTCTGAAAACGACAACCTACCATCTTCTAATACGCCGAAAAAAATAAGAAAATTGTATAGCGCTTTTAAAGAGAAATTTATACTAATCCCCACTGGTACAGCCGATACGAGTACCATATGCAAATAAAACGGCAACTCGAACATTTTCTTTTTTACTTTTTTATAAAGAATTCCTACGTCTCGTATATTCGTGCGTCGCTGAACTAAAAATTATGATATCCCAGTTGTACGATCAGTAGCCTTAAATTGAAATATTTTCAATCTCATCGTAACACACTGATAAAGTGTATAAGATACGCCTTTATATTTAAAGGGAATTAGTTTTTTAATATGAATTACGTGATAGAAACAGAGAAGATAGCTTATTTGAAATTTACAAAAATAAAAAAGAACCCTATTACTGTTTGGCAAAATAATAAAATTTGCATGTGGTTTTGCTCGGTATATTTAATAGGCTAAAGGAAAAGTTTTATAATAATAATAATAATATGTATTTACGTATATCAATGCAAAACTCTATAATACCACTTTGGTGTGAATAAACATTGTATTTGAATAAAAACTATTTTTCTGCAAACAAAAGTATGTGTTTTTGTTAGCGAGATGAACGAAACATTCTATAATTTGAAAATTTTAAAGCAAATACATAAAAGAACCCGTCGATAACACATTTTTTTTTTCAAATACAGAGTAGATAGAAACCGATTCCTTGAGAGAATGTATAGAGAAAAATAGTTAGCGGAAACCATCATTTTAATATACTTAGAATTTAGAGATGAAAAATTCATGAATTCACATAAATTCATAAAAAAAACTAGTGACAAATGTCAAGTTTTGCTGTAATAAATAAAAAAAGCATAACTCGTTGAACCATACTGATAATAATTTTTAAATAATATAAATGATTTTTCAAATCAACGTTTTCCATAACTTTTGAAAGAGAATAAGCGAAGCCATTGTCACAAACTCACAAAAAAGTCTTAGTTAATTCTTCTGTTTTCTGTTCTGCTCTGAGAAAAACATTTTAGTAAATTTCGTATTAGTAAATGGTAGCATTTTTTTTACAGAATTCGCAACTCTTTAACAGTCCCTCTTTTGTCTTTAAACGTCTGTTCATTTTGTTTTATATACGAATAAAATATAACAATGAACGTTGCTTTAAAACAACTTCGTAATTTAATTGTGCACCCAGAAAAAGGAATTGATTAAAACTACAAAACATGTTTTGTTGAGTGCATTTTGGTTGTTTTAGCAAAATTCAAGTAAAATGGAACCATTTTACTTGAATTAACAAAACATTTTTTGCTGACGATACAATTTTTTTTTTTTTTTTTTTTTTTTTTTTTTGGAATTGCAAAAAAAAATTTGTTTGTTGATTCAAACAAAATTTTCATTGGCCTATATTTAAACAAAAAGTTTTGTTGGGTCATCCAAATTTTTGTTGATTCAACAAAGCTTTTTTCTGGGTGTGTGTGTTCTATAAATATGTCTTTAAATACATATAATTGACATAGTTATTATTTTGGTATTTAGAACGAATTTAATTTCCTAACATTTTACACACATTTAGGAATTATTTTTTTTTAACAAAACAATCAAACAAACAAAAAAAGCAACAACAAGGATTGTTTTTTGTTTGAAATCAAAGTTACATTTTATGTCTGAATCCGTTATCATAGGTCAATTTATATCTAAATGAAAGTATTAAATATAAATGAAATGAGAAAACTGAACAACAGTTTCATTCAAAAATTGTGTATAGAATACTGAACTTTAAATAACTGAAACTTTTATCTTTTTTAAGTACTCTTTTTTAAGTACTAAGTGTTGTTGGGATTCAAAACAAAATACCATCATTGTTATAAAAATTATTACATATTTTTTTTCGCGATAAATATTAATTTTGATACAATATCCTTTCACTAAAGTTTAAGACAAAAGAAAAATTTTAACTGTTTTTTTCTGCAAAAAAAATCGTAAACTCGTAAATAAACATTTTTAACAAAAGTTATCGAACAAAAACAACATTTGATTTTTATTTTTTTTTTCAAAGAAATATTCTTTCATTGTTTTACATAAATTATCTGCAAGAATGCGTACCTGTATGACAATTTAAAGGTAAATAAACATTGTTAAATTGAAAATGAATACATAATACAGTAGATGTAGACAAAATCTTTTTGTAGTTTAACTGAATTTTTTTTATCTTTTAAATTGCGAACGACGGGCAAGTTACTCTCACAAATAAAATGAGACTGAAATTAAATAAATAACTCACATAAAATTTATAACATTATGTAGGAATCATTGTCTTTTACTAGAATTTACTGGCTTCGAAGAACATGCACATATAATAAATATCTCGTACTATTATATCCATGCTAAATTTCAAGAATAAAGGACTATTTCGCTATGTTGAGATGTACACTCATGATGATTTCTCATCCTGACAAATTGGTGACTCGAAAGTTGGTGACAGTCATCGGAATACGAAAATATAAGTTTTTGAGGATATTTTAGTGATCATGGGTATTGTAATCAAATAATGGTAAAACATATGTCTCCTTATTTTGAATGTAAATTCCAAATCCATTATCGAACTTAAACAACACAAATGTCAGAATCACATGAAAAAGAAATGGCATTAATGGCATTAATGACCGAAATAAGATATGATTCAAAAACAGATGTCTCTATCTGAATAATTTAATACAAATAGTATATTTTAATAATTATTTTATGTTTCTTTTTCAATATAAAATCATTTTGTCACAATACCTTTCTCACTGATGTTTAAAATGAATTGAACAATATTCTTTTTTTTTTCAGCAATGAATTCATAAATTCATAAATAAAAAAAATTCAAAGACCAAAAAAAAATTTTTTTAAGCTTATGAAATAAATCATGATTAAAATGTCTGTGATCATTGTCGGATTCCACTTCTCCGTCCACACAACTTCGAAATAAATCCGGTCTTTTGATATGCTGCCACCACCGATATGAATATGTGATATCGGGCACGATACTTGATGTATATTCAGAAAAACCTAACTCTTTCAATTAAAGTTAAAGTAAAAATTTATTAAGAATATTTACACTTAAACTCGGATGTAAATTATCCGGTTTAACACTAAATCAAAACAATTACAGAAAACGCTCTACGTGTACCGTTAGACTACGTCAATTCATTCTGCACTGAGATTTCTATTCATCTCACACCCGCTCTCTCTTTCTTCGAGAGATACCGTTAAACACACGTGGCTCAGATCGTCAACTCTCAACGACCTTACACTTTAACTACCACGTTCGAACTAACTTCACCTCTGGTCATTCCCCAGCGCACCCGCTCTCTCTCTACGGGGCTGCTGTTTTATTTCCAAGGGTCGCTTCACAACCGTTCCTCCCTCTTGACTGATCTGTCTTCCTAAATAAAAGGGTGCACTATCTTTCTTATCTATCAAAGACCACATTGCAATGGAAATACCTCTTTAATTATGTCCAACTCGCTACCCTCCGGATTAAGATTTTTCTTAAACCAGACTATAAAGGTACACAATAGATACAGATACAATACGCTAATCCCTTAAGAATAGCTTTCAACTCTTGCAGCTGTGAGAGAAACCTCACAATCATCATGATTAAAATGTCTGTATGGTATTTAACAATATATCAAAATAAATGTAAATGACATTTTAAAATAGTAATTCAGAAAACCTTTGCTTCCTTGAAAAAAATGTCTCTGGAATATTTAGCTGATTGTATAACTTTGTAAAGATAAACAATTTTATGATTAAAAATTTTAAGTATTTTTTATACCTTCATTATTATAAAGAAAAATGTTTTTATTTTTTTATCGTTGAAGATGCGCTTGTTTCTACAATATCTATTTCGCTGCATTTTAAAACAAATTAAACAATATTCTTTTAAAGTGCAAACTTTTAATGCAATGAAATTCTTTACTACAGTTCATTAATTATGGTTATATTCGATGCATTTCAGGTATCAAAATTAATATATATATATATTTATGGTTAATATGTATATATATATATATATATATATATATACAGGGTGTTTCAAAAATGACCGGTATGTTTGAAAAATCAATAAAAACTAAACGGGCAGCGATAGAAATACACCGTTTGTTGCAATATGCTTGGGACAGCAGTAAATTTTCCGGCAGACAAACTTTCGAAATTAGATACAATTTTCAACAACAGATGGCTCTGCAGTCCGGAAAAATCTAAACCACGATATTTTTCACATATCCACCATGCGCAACAATAATATGGCGTAGTCTCTGAAGGAAATTATCAGAAACCTTTGTAAACGTGTCAGGTGGGATGGCTTCACATGCAGAAGAGATGTACTGCTTCAGTTGTTCAATTGTTCTGGATTGTGGCGGTACACCTGGTCTTTCAAGTGTCCCCACAGGAAGAAGTCACAGGTTTACAAATGTTTCTGGTAATTTCGTTCATAGACTATGCCATATTATTGCTGCGCATGGTGGATATGTGGAAATATCGTGGTTTAGATTTTTCCAGACTGCAGCGCCATCTGTCGTTGAAAATTGTAACTAATTTCGAAAGTTTGTCTGCCTGAAAATTTACTGTTGTCCCAAGCATATTGCAACAAACGGTGTATTTCTATCGCTGCCCGTTTAGTTTTTATTGATTTTTCAAATATACCGGTCATTTTTGAAACGCCCTGTATATATATATGTAAGATTTCCGTTTGAACACTTCATCTCATTTATGACGTAAATGATCATCAAACTGACACTCTAGTGTACTATTATTATCCATGATTTAAATGCACGAGTTATAAATATTTTGGATCGCGAGATCAAGATTTGAACATCTTCAAAATAGGAAAAGAGCCAGTCTTCTAATTTTTATGGTGAAGCAAGCATCAAAGTTAGAAATAGCCAGTAAAGGCGTTGTTAGGCCTAGTTAGACTATTGGAAAATAAACATATTGCATATATTAGGCGAAACGTGTATTAGTTGAAAATAAATATTATGAGCAAAGTATTGTAGAGTTATCTGTCTAGGACTGTATTAAAGTTCATATTTTGTTATTCATCGTCTATTTCTTCATACAATTCCAGTAAATCTACTATTTACATATCATCTTCTTACACACACACACACACACACACACACATATATATATATATATATATATATATATAGATAGATATATATATACAGAGAGAGAGAGAGAGAGAGAGAGAGAGAAAGAGAGAGAGAGAGGAGAGAACTTGATTTTAAAAATTAAGGTAATATTTTATAATACACTTCACAATTTAGAACACACTGATAAATTTATCTCAAACAATACAATGCAAAATTTATTGAAACCAATAGTAATCCGATGTACGTTTGATTGGAAAATGGTAATTAAATAAGACTTAAAAGATTTTCAGGTAAAGTTTTCTTCTCTTTTACGTTACATACATATTTTAACAAGGGAATCACAAAATACATAAGGATAAGCTTGGTTCTTTGCCAAAATGTAACGAAAATTAATGAATCAAAGAATCCATTATCGAGATAATTATGTTTACCGCAAAGTACGTCCATTTTCTGATCAATATAATAATTAGGGAAAATACTTTTAAATCAAATAAAGAATATTGAAAAGTACAAATCATATAACAATTATGGTTTTCAGATAAGATATCTCGTTTTCTTTCAAATATTTTCAAATATTATTACTACAAATTATTTAAACAAATTATTTTTATCATTATGCTTCATAGAGTTTGAACAAAAATAATGACTTTAAAGTATATGTAAATAGCATACTTTAAAAAGCCTACAAGATAGTATTATTGTTAGAAGAAACGTATCTTAAATTATTGTGGAATATTTAAAATTTGAGGTCTAATTCTTATAACTAATATTTTACTTTTTGGGTTATTGAATTTCCAAAAAACACCTGTATTTCTTTAATATATACAACATAATTTAAATAAAAAATATAATATATTGTTGATGTTAAAATATAAATTTATTGAAGTGTTTATGTAGGATAAATTATTGCAATTTTTATTAATAATTAATTCCGGACAAAATGTATATAATAATTATCGAAACTAATATATTAAAAAGCTAAGGAGTTTGCTTGAAATGTATGTCGACATTCACCTTTCATCTTTCAAATAAGAAATGCAGTAATATAGTAAAATGAAAAATAAAATAATCTACCAATCCAGGGTAACAGGTTTTGTGGAAAAAGTTAAATCTCATGTGTTTTTCACGCATTTAATAAAATTATGTGTCTAAACACAGGTTGATTCATTAATTCAGTCTTGCCTCAAATAACAGGTAGATACCGGTTTGTTATCGGCAAAAACGTGGTGTAAAGTAAAAGTGGTATGTATTTTACGACGTGGAAGCTTCGACTTTTTCCCTAGCGGTATAGTGCGGATTTAGAGTTCCTACCTTGAAAACTATAAGAGATGAGAGATAAAAGTCAATATCAAACATGTAGAGCGAAAGCATACATTGTCCATGTGTCCGATTGTGGAAATACTGAGTATACTATACTTGGCGTTCTTATTAAAATAAATTATATCATGCTCATATGTCTTAGTTTTATTAGTAAATGTGCATCCATTACCATGCCTCACTTTTTCATGTAATTATGCTTGTGAATGACTATACAAAATACATTTCATACACGTGTAAGACATTATTTCATACTAAATCAAGGGCATTCAACAACTTTGTAATTGACCAGTATCTCCTACCGTTTTCAGGATAGGAACGCTACTTTCACAGTTCTCCACCAGGGGACAATGCATATTTCCTCATAGTGAATCACATAACGATTTTAATACGCGTTGACATCCCATTCATGGCTATAGGTATCTCGTGCACCAGTTAGTGGAGACAAAATAAATTAATAAATCATTAAATATATGGATTGATAAATCACGATGTACAATTTTATTAATATCTATCAATCTCTGCCTCTCTCTATATATATATATATGTGTGTGTGTTTACATCGCAAATTTATACTTCAAAAAATAAACATTTTTCCACATATAATTTTAACTTACTAAATTGTAAGACGCTTTATCTAAAATGCTCTATTATTTTATTTTATGTATAGTAAATCAGTTATTCCGATTATCTTAAAACCTTAGACTTTAAATATCTTTTGTATTTTTTATTATATATTACAGTGATCAAACTAGATGTCAATAATGAAAATTCTTCAACGAGCGTAGAACTCTCGCAAAATGAACAGTTATGATAGACTATTGCAAAGAAATCCAAATCCAAATATTATGATTTAGATTCATAAAATATGATGACACAGTAAATGTAATGATATATCACATATTCGTTAAAACTTCGTATAATTATAGTTGGTGATAATTTCCTCATTACAAATTTTTTATCGATCATGTAACCTTCATTAATGTTCAATAATTCATTTCGATATTTTAATTACCCTTCTAAAACATGCTTAGCTACATATATTTTAAAGGATCATATTTTGTTAATTAACGCAATTAGTTCTATTATCTTAGTTCGTGAATTTAGAAAATGTTTTATGATTCGTGGTAAGCAATAAAATAATTTAGTTCTGTTTTATCTAGAGTTTAAATATCTGAAATAGCAATGCAAGTCAAAAATACATTAAAATGAATATACGTATGAGAGGAGTCAGATATTAAAGTTTTGTTAATATTTTAAAGGAAATACAAGCTAAATCGAATTAAGTATCACCCATGAAATGTATAAAGATACCAGGCAATCATTTTGTCCAACTATATATATATATATATATATATATATAATTATATATATGTAACGTTTTGGAATGTTTTGGAGTGATCAAGGCAGTGTCTCTCAATTAATAACACAGGTAATTGCATTCCTTCACATTCGGGAAACACTCTCGTAGACGGGAAATGAAAAAAAAAACACAGGAAACAAGCAGGCAGCGGCTTTGTTTCAGTTACTTTATTTAGTCACACGGGTGAAATGCTCTTTAAAATTAGAAACTACTGAGTTTCTATGATATTAAAGGTTATGAGAATACTACAGGGACTTCCATTATTTCACACTACGACTCCAGAATTATGCGTCAACAACTTCTAAAGCAAGAGAATCCGTCAAAAAATATGTATCTCTGAGCAGTGCTAGCGATTTTAAGAGGAACTAAACGCTAGGATACAAACGCGACATATGATCTGTTTTAACGATTCATAGTCCGAATTTGAAGGAATTAATCCAATTTCCGACGTAGATTTATCGTAGTGATTAAGCTTCCGAATGTTATCGGCGCCAAAAAATTTTTCTATTTAGAACAGGAATTTCCGAGATGTTTTAAAAATGCGGTAAAATAAAGTAATATTTTAGCTTGGAGAATAGGTATAAAATATATTATTTGGCTGCAGATAATATTTTAGAATACGAGAGAAGAAATTTAATAATTGACACAGATTAAAAGTAAGAAATATTTAAATATTGAAACCTAATAAGACGCAATTACTATTTTAATACGAGAAATAGTTTATCGAAATAGGGTTTTTTAAGATGGAATAATTTAGGAAACATGAGATTTTATATCTTATTTAAAGAATTTAGAGTGATTTTAGAAACGGGAAATGATAGAGAATTTAATAAAAAAGTGTAGGGGTTCAAAGCATTTATATATTCAGGGTCACACATAATATTTAGTTTACAGTTAAGCTTCAGTCTACAGTGAAAAATCGTTAGTAGTTTATTTTAATGATGTTACAATATTTCAAGTATAATGGAATTTATATGCATCACTGAGGTGCACTATAAGTTTCTTTTTGAATAATATGATGTGCATTGCATTTATAGGGACGCAGATAATTATTCGTTTATGGTACCCCCTATGAGCAATAATTGCTTGAAATGTATTTTCAACTGCAGATTGCGTTTTCATGTATAACTAAATTTTTGGATAGTACGTGGTGTATAAACATTCCTCCAATCATATTGCTGACTATGGGAGTGAAATACATTACAGTCGTTATGGATTGTGTTATGTACTTTCCTACTGAACTATATTTACTATATTTATAGATGTTTGTGGAATATTACAAAATGCATATACATAGATACGCAGAGAACAAGATACTTTGTTGTTTATGGTTTGTAATTTCTGTAATTTCGGTTTAAATTGTGTTATGCGTTTTTTACCTGAATAAAATTTAATCTTAATATGATGTGTGTAAAAACAAAAATGATGTAACATACAAGGCTGTACAAAAGAATTTGAGAACTTTTCCATCTTATTCCATAAATTTCTAAAATTCAGTTCGCTGAACTTTAGCATGTTTAGCATGAACTGCAAAAGTGGCATGGTAAGTCAGATGCACATTTACTAATAAAACTAAGACATATAAGCATGATAAGATTAAACATGTAGTACATATGCAAATCTATAGATCATATAGAGAACTGCACAAAATAATTCGACTATATTTTTGACTATGGAAGGTAATATCTAAAACTGGATTGTTATAATAGTTATATATTTTCTAAACTGTTTACTTACATATTTTCTTTCAGCTTATTTAAGGATGAACAATTGTTACGGTTTTCTGGATGTGTTGGAAAAATTTTCTTAATATATGCTTGACGCGAGATTGTTTGTTCTTGTTTATGATGATTTGACTGTTTTAATATAATATTAAGTGCATATTTACTGCTTCTTTGATAAATTTCTGTTAGAAGATTGATTAACTACGTTATACAAGATCAGAAACATCGTTACACAAGATTGTTATACAAGAAGTTTATTTGACAGATTGTAATGTATATTTCAGTTTGTATTTCAGTTATATTTTAAATTATTTTAGATAATTGTATTAATTTTTTTTTCAAAAACTGTGTCATCTTAAAAGATAAATAATTTTAATGATTATGTATTTTTTCTACGCACTTAGTATAATTCTATTTATATATTTTAGTAGGATTTATAAGACAATTTTAGGAATTGTAACTGTCACTTTGACTTTGATTAACTGATTCTTAATGAGACACAGATAATTGACTTAAAACCACCATTAGCATGAAATTTTATTTTCTCTCGAAAGTAATTGCTTTCTTTTTAAGCAAATCGATTTGAAATGAAATTACATCTAAAATTAAATCAAACGAATCCTAGCTTAATTAATGGTCAATAGCAAGTCACATGATCATGATTTAATTTCTTAACTGAATTTATTTAATCATCAAATTGATGTTTTTGGAAATTTAACGCGTATTTTTAAATATCTATACTTGAAATTTACTGTCCATATATGCTTAATGTATATTACCTCTTTACACCTCATAAAGGGATTTATTGAGGTTTTAATTTCATTGTTTTAATACTTTAGTTATACTTTTTGTTACAATCATTTAGTTGAAAATCATTAATTTATTTTTCTGTAAGATTTCATTTTCCTAACTCTTTCTCTTTTAATCTTTCATTTACTCACCAGCAAATTTTCATCAGTGTTATAAATTTTCATGTTGATATATTAATACGGATATTTTTGTAAAAAATAAAAATTTAAGATCAAAATGTTTTGAATTCAAAGTATATATATATATATATATATATATATATGTGTGTGTGTGTGTGTGTGTGTGTGTGTAGGATTTCAGTTTAAACACTTCATTTCACATATGACGTACATGATCATCAAATTAACTGACGTTCTAGTACTACTATTATCCATGATTTAAATGCACGAGTTATAAAATGTTTAGATCGCGAGATCAGAATATCTTCAAAATTGAAAAAGAGCCAGTCTTCTAATTTTTATTGTGAAGCAAGCATCTCGAAATGAGATATAGCCAGTAAAGGCGCTGTTAGGCCTAGTTGGACTATTGGAAAATAAATATATTGCATATTTTGGATGAAAAGTGTATTAGCTGTGAATAAATTATTAGTAAAGTATTGTAGAGTTATCTGTCTAAGATTGTATTAAAGTTTATATTTTGTTATTCAACGTAGTTATTCATATAATTCCAGTAAATCAACTGTTTACATATCATCTTCTATATATATATATATATATATATATATATATATATATATATATATATATATATATATATATATTTAATTTAAATATAAATCGAGGAGCAGAAAGAACTTGTTTGTTTATACATTTTTCTGTTTAACTTTTGTGTAAAATTCGCACTAAAAGTGTACAATTCATACCAAATATATAAAAGTCTCACACAAATAATTGTTAAATGTAAATAAATATATTATAGATTTACCAATATATGCATACGAAGTTTCACCTTGAAATATTATATCCGTTGTAGTTGGAGGTAAAAATTGGTAATTTTTCTCCATCAGAATAAAACGAATCTAGGCCAGGGTTCGAACCTGGTATTTTGCCTATACGAACTGTATATCAAAGTTATAAATGTTATATGCTCTAATAACAGAGCTACACAGGCTCCTATAGTGTCAGGCTGGATATCTTCTGAGTAGCTCACAGGTTAGAGCATTGACGCGTATAACGAAGTTTCCAGATTCTAATACAAGACTACATTCTTTTTACTTACAACTTCAACGAATGTCAGAAAGTAGTTGCGGTAAAACAGAACTGAAATTTCATTCTTCATGTATTATAGATAATAGAGGAAGAACATGATCAACGAGTACAAAAAACATATGATAAAACATGTCTGTATATATTCACGGTATATCAAAGTTATAAACTCTTTTATATTTTAAAGATATTTCATCCTTCAACGTTTGAACATAAACAAATGATAGAAAATATTATATCAACAATCCTAATACATTGTCACCTATAATTTAGTATCCAAATCAGCTGCAGCTGCAATCCATCTTCATCGCATCTTCTATACTATTTTGTGGCAAAATGACGAAGAAAAAACTGAAAAAATCATATTTATTTGCGTTATTTATTTGCATTTATAACATAAAGTATACATAGTTTGGTTTTTGATTTTGTTACTAAGAGAAAAACATTTCATAAAAAGTAATACATAAGATTTGTCATCCTAATCGAATAAGTAAAAAATTCTAAGCACTCAATTGACTATTCCTTGTAATATCAAAGTGTTTCAATAAATAAATTTACGCATCTTCAAAATTACATTATGTGATTAAAGTATAAAAACATAATCCGTTTATATTTAGGTACAAGTTTTTCATTGCTTCCGCACTATATTGTTTGTATATAATCTGCATTATAATGTAAATTAAAAAATATATATAACATTATTCACCGTTCGTAAGGGAGGGTTCAAATAATGTTTTTAGTAACAAGTGCAAAATCATAATTCGTATAAATGGGATCCAGAAAAAAAAACGATCGATAGCTGCTAGCCATGTTTTATGTAAAAAAAGAAAAGAAGAACACAAATGTTTTTCTATAAGTTCTTCTAAAGTTTTCTTAAGTTCATTAAATTGATTTCTATTGTACTAGTTACATATGACTATATAAACAAGTGATAGTTTTTTTCTTTTTTTCTCAGTTTTTTTTCTAATTTTGCATAATTCTATTTTTTTTTTCTTTTTTCCAATCGTAAAGCAGATTGTACAAAAAATGAAACTTTACTTCTTGTTAAAGCCTACTTTCATATAACTTTTATTTAAATTTAATCATCTTCATTTTTTAATTCATCTAAAAAATAGCTAAAAATATATCTGTTATTTAAAAACACAAATATCTGTTATTTTTCTGTTAATTTTTAAAAATGACATTTCATATTATTTTTCTAAAATAATGTCCTATATTTTTTATATATATACAGTGGCGGCCAAAAAACTGCATCACCTGCGAAAAAGTGGGAAACGCTGCAAATAATGTTTTTCAATTACAGGTATTATGGAAGGATGATATTTTTACGATAAAATACAGTTCTAGGATTAATCTAAATTAAATTTTATTGGGATTTATAAATTATTTACGCATAATTATTTTAAAAAAGTCCTTCCGGCCTGTACCGGGAGGAAAAGGTAGCTTTCCTATATCTTCGTTTTAAAATTTTAGCTAATGTTACACGAAAACAGCAAGTTAAAATGCAAAGAAACGTTTACAAAAGATTTGTTAATACTGAATTTGAATAAGAAATTCACCAAATTATTGAGCAATAGCCAAATTGGCTTCATTTATAAAGACTTATTTTGGTCGCCAAATTTGGCGATATTTCGCCAAATGTCGCCCATTTTGTCGCCAAATTTGCCAATGTCGCCAATTTTGGCGCTAACGGATATGAATATATAGTTTTATGCGTATGATTAGGAAAATTATTACAACAATGAAAGAAAATAATTTGCAAGCAATGGCGTTAATGTGCTGTTTTGTTTCAACATCTCAGCCACCCTAGAATTTCAAACTGCTCTATCTCAGCCATTTTTTAAGATAGAGGTAAACCAAAAAATGCTCTGGAATCCTGTTATCAAGGCCTAACACGTAATTAAAAAATAAATTTTAATTTTTAATTTTTTTTTATATTTATTTTAGTTTTAAATTTTTAAATGGCCGCCATCTTGAAACAAAATGGTGGACCAAGCTGGCCAACGAACTCGGTCGAGACATTGGTGAGCTTAATACACACAATTAGTTTCATCAAAATCGATTTATAAATACGAGCATTATCGTATGACATAAGTCAGATATATATATATATATATATATATATATATATATATATATATGGATATATCTATATATATAAATCAACATTTGAGCGGAGGGTGGTTTTGAGGTCTGGGGGTCATGATCGGTGAAAATATATCGAAATTTTCCGGAACTGCTTTCCTCCGAATGAGCACTTTATACTTTTTAGTATTGAAAGCTACCTAAAATGGAAAAAAAGTGAAAAACGCAATATTTAAAAAAAAAACTTGGAACAAGGTAATAGATGCACAAATTCTGTAGTTAATGTAAATTTTACATAACAGCAGTCATATTATATATATTTAGATGTGTATACATGCATAAGCATCACTTCAGTATTTAGTAGATCCTCCAAGAGCTGCGATGACAGCCTTGCAGTGGTCCGGCATAGAATATATCAAATTATGAATGTAATCCTGGCAAATTTCATGCAACCAGACCCTAATAATGCTTTCCAGCAGTTTTATTTTAGTAGCAGGCTTCTGAGCAACAATTTTTGTACCCATTATATGCCAACAATTTTCAATGGGATTCAGGTCAGGACTATTCCCAGGTCATTCCAAAACTTTAATGCCAGATTTTTTCAGATAGGCCGTCACCTAAAGGGAGGAAACTGGGTGAAAATTACTTTTCCATTATCCTTAATGTTATGGAGATTAAAACTTGTGAATTAGGCAACAAAATAATTCATGAATAAGTTAGATTTTATTTGCCAATTTCGCTGTATGGCAGGGTGCAGAGTCCTGTTGAAAAATACAATTTCTAGCACCTTTAAAATCATCCTTAATAACTGGTTTTAAACATTCCTCTAAAATCTCGGTATAAACGGTTGCATTCACAGTTCCAGTAATAAGTTTCAGACGTCCAACACCTTTGCTGGATATACATCCCCAGACCATTTGGTTGACTGGCAATTTTACAGTAGGCGATATGCAGTCTGGATGATAAGCTTCACTTTTACGTCTTCGAACATACCGCTTACCGTCTGATTTATGTAGGTTGAACTTAGATTCGACCGAAAACATTACTGAATCCCACTGAGCCTTTGTCCATGAGACATGCTCTTTTGCCCAAGAAAGTCGTTTTTGCATCATTTTTTTTTTGTAAGTAAAGACTTTTTCTTTGGGCGATACGCATGCAAACCGCATTCCACAAGTCGTCTTTGGATAGTTCTTGCGCTTAAATTAACACCACAGACATTCTCAAAAAAGATTTTTAAGTCAGGAGCACTTGAATGACAATTACTCAGATACATTCGTTTCAGATATCGATCATCAGAATTTAGGGTCACCCTCTTTCATCCCGATCCAGCATTTCTCTCAACATTAAAAGTTACACGTTCTAATTTAATCGTCCTCCAAACTGCCGATTGATTGCAACCAATTTTTTTAGCGATAACACGTGTTGGATAGCCTTCTTTAACCAAAGCAAGTATCACACACTTTTTTCACACACTCTTGCGTCAATTGAACATACGAAGTCATCATTTGACCACTTAAAAAAGAAGACAAATGACCGTTTTTCCCTTTTGCCGCACTATTTTTAAAAATTTGATGACGCAGTACTACATAAGGGGTATATTATCCAACAGAAATGTAGAATGATATCTTATCTTGCTTTGCAGCAACTAAGATTAATTTATTTGAACGAAATAACTCATTAGCATTGCAAAATGTTAATTTTTCTAGGTGATGCAGTTTTTTTGTCCGCCACTGTATTGTAGAAAATATAACTAAATTGGGAATCATAAACAGTAACTTTCTACAAGCGCAAACAGAACATTGATAAAGGGAAATTTAAGTAAATATTATTTAAATAATGAATAGAGGAAAGTATATTCAACTAGGTAAATTATATACAATGGTTGGAGTATCATAGTTGAGATTTTTTCCAACAGAGAGAAAATATGAGAAAATATAGGGAGAGCATTGTTACTGCATACCAAAGTACCCAGGTTCGAGTCCTGGTCCCGGCATATTTTCTCTCTATTGGAAAAAATCTCAACTATGATACTCCAACCGGAACAGATGTTTTACACTCACGCACCGATGTTTGGCGACTTTTTGGTTGGTGCAATTTTCAAGTCCGCGCCAAGGCAATAATTTAATACAATAGCTAGGTTACCATTAAAGGAAACAATCCCTTAAATTTGGCGACTTTTTTCCTTTTTATAACCGATTAAAAAAAGAAAAACTGTGCGTGAGTGTATGACATTATATCATTCCAATCATTGGATATTATTTACCTAGTTGAATATACGGCTATGATGTCATACACTCACGCACAGTTTTTTTTATCGGTTATAAAAAAGAAAAAAGTCACCTAATTTAGGGGATTTTTTCCTTTGATGGCAACCTAGCAATTGTATTTAGTTATTGGTTTGGCGCGGGCTTAAAAATCGCGACAACCAAAAAATCGCCAAACAACGCTGCATCAGTGTAAAGCATCTGTCCCGAATATACTCTCCTCTGTTCATTATGAACTAATTACATTGTATGCAGGAGTTTCCATGCTGTTTTAGATTCATCATGTAAAATGCTATAGTTATAGCTCGAATGAATGAAATTAGCGCCGCAGTTTGCAGCCTTGTCCAACAGATAATAGTGAAATATGCCAACCAGGATATCGTC
The DNA here is from genome assembly GCA_963931845.1 of Maratus michaelseni. NCBI lineage: Eukaryota > Metazoa > Arthropoda > Arachnida > Araneae > Salticidae > Maratus > Maratus michaelseni. The sequence goes on from OZ007589.1 coordinate 429,131,640, forward strand.
GGGATAGCTCAGTATGGAGAGTGTTGGTACGGCAAACCAAAGTCCCCAGGTTGGAATTCTGGTCCTGTTATATTTTCTCTCTTTTTGAAAAAAATCTCAACTATGATATTCCAACCATTGGACATTATTTAAATGTTTGAAATTATATCATATTTTTAAATATTTATTCAGTTTTTTAATAAGTAAATTTAATCAGTTACTGTTTTATCTCTAGAAAAGCTATCTTTCCAATCTCTTCTAGTTATGCGGAGAAATGTATTATTTCATAGATTAGTAATTGTGTTTTACTGCTTAAAATTTATTTGAGAGGAATATTTATTTTAAAAGTTACATAAAATAAAGTAATAAATTCCCTTAAATGTTTCAATATTTATACAAGATCCTTGTTATTTAAAACATCTGAAAATTATATATGTTTTGAATCAGTAAAAGATGCATTATCCTTTTTAAAAATTCAAATATGAATGCAATATTATATTATATATTTTTTCCGTATGTTATGATAAGCTACTAACGAATATTAGTTTAGTGATTTTTATAGAAGCATGGAAATGTGATAATTTGTGACCAGTAGAAATCATTCGATAAAAGGAATCACTGTTTTGGTGTAACATGAATATTTCTAGCTATACGTTAAATTTAGTATAATATTTCACGGTATGTATTTTATTTCAATGAAAACAGAAATTGCTATTGATTAATATTGTTAAAAAAAAATTTATGCGAAAAAAAATTAATTGGAATTATATTTTTTGACATACGTTAAAACAGTGCTAACCTTTGAAAATAGTGCATTTTGGTAATCCTGTTGAATAGTTTAAATAAATAAATAAATAAATAAATAACTATTTTTTAAAGTATGCAAAATGTACAAGTTATGGTATTTAGCATTTATATATTAGTTAATCTAATTCGTATTAGTCTCCAAATTTTAATCCAAATCGTATAACTAGTGAGTGATATCTCATTGCTAATTTCTTACCGGCAGCAAAGACTCGTGGTTCTATAAATATAAAAACCATAATCAGTATCGATTCTAATAATCTACGAATATAACGTATACCAAAAACAAAAAAATAAGTTGTATTGTGGTTAGGTTAAAGATGATTATCATTGCATACATAACATTAGTTTCCCTTATGCTACTTATGTCAGTAAAGTTTTCTATATTTCAATTTAGTCAGTAGTAAAACTCTAAACTGCCATAATGTTAAGACAAAAACGTTTTGTTCTATGGAAAATCTGTAATATATTTATACAATTACAAATCTTGACAAATGATGAAATTGTTGAAATTGGCTATTAATTATTATTTCATTTGAAAAGTCTGAACAATTTATTTATTATTTGTTCTTTTTGTTCTTTGAAAATTTGTCAAAAGAAATCAAAATTTGTATTTCTATTCTTGATTTACTATTTTTTTTAGAATACTGATTTACTACTTTTTTAGAATGCTTTATAAAAAAATGAAAATTTAAAATTTTCCAAGAGCAAATCTCAAGATTTTCTTATCTTTCTCTATTGACTGGAATTTGTTCTAACTATTTTTTTACTCTAAAAATTAATTATTATTTTGAAAAAACTTCTTTTTTACATGAGTTTTGAAATTATATTTATATATGCTTCTGACGACCTAACTTTCAGAAAATCAAATTTAATTCGTTTTATATATATATATATATATATATATATTTTTTTGTATTTGATCTTATAATTTTTTCCGTTTCAATTTTTTTCTTTCTTTTTTACACGCTGTGATTCCATATGTTTTTCCTTATCATAAATGATGGTTTTCCTTCTATTGCAAACATAATTTGTTTGCAGTTAGTGGATGGACACTTCGTCACAAAATGTTTTATAGATTAAGCACTAAATCTGAAATTAAATCAAAAGAAGAATGTTTTGTCTGTAACTTGAAACATTCTGACTCTCTTTATATTTACTTAAATGTGTAATAAGCATAATGTTGACTTTTTTTAATTTTCCTTTGTTCACATTCTTTGCAAAATAGTAGACATACAGAAATGAAAAGAATAAGTAGGATACAAATTTCTCATCATACTCAAAATTCAAATTTGTATTCAATAATGGGTTAGATGTCAGATGATTGAGCAGCGGATGTATTCTTGACTCTTATGTAAAGCCGGGTATTTCTAAAAATGGATTTTTCAAAAAAATCTTCATATTAATAAGGATAAGGATTCAAGTTACAAAATAGTTTACCTGGCGAGGTAATTATATTTTGCATTCTTTAAATTGCATTATATAAACATTATTCATCTTATGATTAAACAGTTGTAGACATTAGACAAAGAACTTAGAAATTGTACGTTAAACGTGACATATGAGGTGCGCTCGTTTCATAACTAGTTTTACAACGTAAAAAAAAAAATCATCCTTATTATTTCAGTGAAATGAATTATATCGTCTGCAAGGAGTGATATCTGCACGGTGTGAGCATGCCTTTTTTTTTCCTATTACGTATGCTACGTTTATGTGTAAGAGTTTTTTTTTTTTCTACACAAAACAGCACTGTAAATTTCACCATGAAATTTCACCATTTTCTTCCGGCGTACGGTGTATCTTTACTTTTCGAAATGCCCTCGTAGTACAGTTATAAATAAAGCTTTGCGAATGATTACCTCCATGGTTTAATATTTTTATGACTCATAATGAACGAATCACCTGTGTTTATTTCCTTTAATGGATTGAGATATTTGGTTTACCTAATTTCCAATGAATTTCTCTCAGAAAATATACGTTTTTTAATGTAACTCATCTCTCAAGCAAACAATTTTTTGAACGATCTTTCTAAAAATGTAACTTTTATGGTATTTTATTCGAGAAAATAATTTTGAATAAAAATGGCCGTTTGGCATATGAAAAAAGAAGTGGTTTGCCCGTATTTGTTTCCCTCAGTCACATGACTTGCGCTTTTATTATATAGGTTATGTACGAAATGTTTTAATATAATAAAGAAAATTTTTATTAATATATTTTTAGGTTTTGATTCGAATTTCATAAAATTTGAAATGACTCGACAAAATTTTGCAGCAACAATATACATTAAATTTCAAACCATTTGGTTGGGTAGTTTTTACTCTATTATATGCGGACTGACGGACAGGCGGACGCACCAAACGACGACTATAGGTGCTACGTATTTATACAATTTCGAACACATCTAAAAGGAATCGAAAATAAAAAAATAATAATGTAAGAATATACTTGTCCTACTTATAATATGTAAGCATAATTGTGATTAAAAATCAAAATACAGAGTTTTGTTTGTGCTTAAATGTACACAGAAAGAAATAAAAACCAATTTGGGTTGAAAGAGTTTTGGGTATGAGCCCAAATTGGGCCATGCCTGTTTTGGTTACCACTGTGTATCTATTTTCGACACTGTTTGGCTTTCTGAAAATGGATATTTAGCACTGCCCAAATGGATACACATTGGTAACCAAAACAGGCATGGCCCAATTTGGGCTCATACCTAAGAATATTCAAACCCAAATTGGGTATTTATTTTTTTTTCTGTGTATAAGTATCTCGTTTTGTTCATATTTTAATGATAATTTTTAGAAGCATAGATTCGCATTCAACAAAATTGATATACGTTATTGTAAATTGAAATAGCTTTCATAGCGTATCATAAATATACGAGGGCTTTTCGAAAAATAAAGATACAATGGCTCGCATTCCTTTAAAAAAACATTTATTTAGAAAACGTAAATTACATCTTATTAACTGGATTATTTATTATTTTTCGACATAATCACCCCCGTTGTCCAAACATTTGTTAAGTCGGGGCACAAGCTTTTGTATCCCACAGTCATAGAAAGTTTCCGCCTGTTGTCGGAACCACATTTCAACTTCATCTTTGATCTCATCACTTCCGGTATGATCTGATGCAATTCTTTCAATTTGAGACGTCTATTCGCACGAATTGCTTCCTCCGTTCTCTGAAGAAGGGCATTAGACATCACAGATGGCCGACCTGTTCTTTGTTCGTCATGAACATCGGTCCTACCTTCAGAGAAATGACGACACCATTTCGTTTCATTTTGTCGATTCATAATGTTCCCATAAACAGAAATAATTTCTTTGTGAATATCCACTGGTCGCTGACCTTTTGCATGAAGAAAACGTATGACGGAACGCACTTCGCATTTGGCGGGATTCTGAATCGGCGGAACCATTTTAAACACGACCTACTCCAACCAGAATCAACGTTGAAATGCCGAACGACCGCGAGGAGAAAGCTAACGGTTCAAGGTTAAAACCTGTGTTGCCAACTTGCTTGCCAAAACTTTTCTTTTCCTCCGGCGTACGGTGTATCTTTACTTTTCGAAATGCCCTCGTAGTACAGTTATAAATAAAATAAACTCTTTGAATATCTCACAGTGTAACTATTTTCTAAAAAAATATTATTTCCAAAGTAATGTAAGGATTCGCCATTAGAGCCATAAAAAATTTCAATTTTATGTGTCTTTCAATGAGCATTAATCAGAAGTAAGACTGATGTAAACGCCTCTTTTTTCATAGTAGTGTCTTTGTTTACTCATTTATTTAAATGAATGATTATAATAAAATTTCTAAGTTCACGCATGCAAAGCATTTTTTGTCGTTATACGTATGCTGCTTCAAGATAAGCTCCAAATATGATAAATGTACAATTAGCTCATTATCTCTTAGACCCAGAATAAAAGGATCTGGTTTTCTTTTGTTTAGTTTTATTTTCTTCAATATTGTAAAAAAATATATTTTTTTTACTCAAATTAATAATCAAGAACTCATTTAATATAAAATTTGTTTTGTTTTGAAGTAATTGTATTTGCTAATCATGTATTAAATTCCAATATTTTAGATATTTTAATTATTTTATAACCCAGTGTTGTTGTTTAAAAACGTACAAATAATTCGCAAAAAATATACGAATGCAGAAAAAAATATCTTTATACGAACGTATAAAAAAGAGATTATCAGAGTCGAAACAGAACAATAGTACAATTTTTTTCTTTTTAATTGTTTATGCTCCTGGTTCATATTTTCGCATTATCTCCACAAACATTGAGCAGTTTGCTAAACACATAACATATATGGGATACGCAATTTGTCTATTTTGTTTTTGTATAAATAGTAAACTACATACTTAAATAATCCTCTTTAATAAAAAGGTATGCGTTGCTGACGACTGGGATTTTCGCTAATCGTTGCCACAGATTAATTTCGGAAAATGAAACATTTAAAGTTACTGAAAAAATTAATTGCTAGAAAAGTATTTGTCAGAAAATTGTTAGACAAACTGTGTTAGAAAGGTAAAAAATTGTATTTTTCTTGATATAAATTTCAAATCCACTGATTGTGCCATTTTTCAAATATTGAATTTAAAAAATTACCTAATTTCACAATGGAGTACCATAGCCACTTCACGCGTAAAAAAATAATAACAGCAATGTGTCAGCACGAGTCACAAATTATAGTAATCGTATTATTCTGTTAAAATATAAAAGTGAATTATGATGTCACGAGTGCATGATTTTTATTTAATTCTGGACAAATACTAGATGCGCTATTCTTTTTAGTTGTGAATAATATAGGTTAATTCACGTTATTAAAAAATGTAGCTGAAAATCATATAAATCAATGGAAAACGGTAGGTAATAAATTGTAAACGTAATAATAAACCGTATTAAAAAACATAACTTTGTGAAATAAGTATCCGTTTTTATGTTATTTTAGGATATTCCAGGTAAAGGTACATATTACTTTGAAATACAAGGTTAAATTCACCGATATATTTCGTTTGATTCAAGGTTCTTTTGGAGAAACCGACCAGCGCAGCGGGCGTAGTCTGCTAGTAATTTATAATGAGTGAATATTTTAACCATAGTGTAATCTTGTTCCGAGTGCAATTTATAATGTTAGTGTACTATTGTCTCTATTCTTTTCTATCCAGCGAGAAAATAATGGAAAAATTAGTAACTAGTCACTAAAAGTTATATTATTGTAAAAAATTATAAAAATTAGCTTATAAAATCTGTATTAAAAAAAATGCATATTTTTGATAAATCTACATTTGAATTATCAGTAGACTATTTGCAGTAAATAAAAAAAAAAAACACGTTTCACATTTAATAAAACACATTCGATTTAAAAATAATATAAAATTGTATATGCATGAGAAAATATGTATATTAATCCAAAAAATTTTATACGCACACGAAATACTTATGCATTAATAAAATATGCACAGTGATACCAATATAGTGGCTAGTTTTATTCCAAATTCACAACACAAATTCCAAATAGCATTTTTATCTTTATTTAATCAAGAAATGTTTCGTTAAATAAAGCAAATATTACTATTTTGTTGATCTTGTACACTCTGAAAACGGCATTTTAGAAACTGAGCAAAAAATACTCAAATCTGAGTATGTCGCATAGTCAAAATGGCTCCGAATCAAAATGACTCAAGTTTGAAACACGTATATACTCATTTCGGAAAACATGCACACACTCAAGAATGAAACATCATGCGCTCCTATTTGAGTATGTCCATGATTAAAAAACGAGAATGAACTGACTTCTATGTGCTCATTTTTGAGTATTTCCATGTTTTGAAAATGAGTTTGAACTGATTCTAATAGATTTTGAGTATGTCCATGTTTCAAAAAATGAGTATGAACTGATCTCTATGTGCTCAGTTTTGAGTATGTCCATGTTTCAATATTTTGAGTATTTCTGGTATTTCAGAATTGAAAGCATTGTTTTGTCATATTTGAAACAAAAATATCATAACAAAATGAAAACTTCGATTTACTCAGATTTGAAAGTGTCATTTTTCTCAGTGTATGAATTCGGAATTTCAGAATAAAAGGAATCCGCTAAATTTGAAACACAGAATCTACACTATTTTCTTAAATTTGATAATGACCATACTGACAGTAAGTTTACAATATAAGCGTCAAACATTTAACTTTTACAATACATTAAAATTTTATTTTATTGAAATACACCAAAGGGAAAAATAAATGTATATTCATAATTGACATATGACTTATAACTTTACATCTAAGTTATTTCTTCCAGTCTGTCTATCTGCATATGAGTAAAAATTTAATTTTTACTCATATACAGTTTTTCGAAATGCTAATGGATGGTATTATTTTTTAGATATAACACAAAAAAATGAAAATAATTATTTCATACATAACTGTATAAATGTTTTTTTCTTTATAACCCATACATTTCTATACATATCATTTGTTTAATAATAAGCGATTTTAAATTCTAAACATTAAGATTGGAAATTGTAGAATCTTTAGCTTCCCCATTTGTACTTTAGATGTATATAATTTTAAATATCTTAAACTTTAGAAAGCAAGTTTGGTTTTTAATAATTTAAATTTTTATGATTTAAAATTTTAATTGAATAATACTCTTTTTAATTTTATTTAAGGCCATTTCATGTTTGGTATAAATAGTATGAATATGCATTATTCTGTTCGAAAATAAATGTAAATTAATTGAATTTTGGTGTTACTGAAAATAATACATTAGTTTAGCGCTGATAGTGACTTTATAAATTATACTTTCACTGAATTATTTTTACATTCAGTTGCATGGAATTAAAAAATAATTAATAAAACTTTCAAGTATCTTATTTTATTCTTTTAAATTTATATTTTAAAAGAACGCAAAAGCAAAAAATTCAGAAGTAATTAAAAAGCAAAGGTAAATGTCTTAAATAGTTTTAAAAATGTTACAAAATCTCTGAATAAATGAAACATAAAAGTTGAACGGTAATACTTTTTAGGGATAAATTTTAATTAAGGATTTTTCTTTTAGAAAATGTAAGTTTTATTAAAGAATAAATTTTATTTTTTTGTAAAATGTAAATATTCACTGAGATTTTAAAATTCTTACTAAATGACACTATGGTAATAAAATAAAGTTAATTAATATTTCTGCATAATTTTACATCTGTTTCTATGCAACATTTTTTCCCGCATAAAAGAGAATTTTTATAAACACTACAACAAAGAACATGTATATATTGTATACATGTATATATATACACATGTATGCATGATACATGTGTACATACATACATGTATAAAAATACATACATGCAACCATACTTATATACATACATACATACATACGTGCATACATACATGTATACATATATACATTCCTATATTATATACATGTATACTACTAAAGTGTCCCAATAAAATTAAAGTCGTTTTCTTTTTTCGCATACATTTTTTTTCGCACTTATAAGTCAGAACAATTGTAAATAAAGTTTCATGTAATTTGAACCACGGTAATCCATGCCGACATGCACGTAAACGTCTCAGTCAGTACTTGTGTACTTAAGCGAGCGTACGCTGACTCATGTTAGCCTGTCACGTGTCTGTAGCGAAGCACACAGCAGATGCAAATGTTAAAGATAAAACAAAACAAAAAGAAAGGATTTGTTATGCTTCGACAGTGACAATGCATAACTCGTGAAACGTATCAGTACCAATTTAAGCAGGAGAACGTACGTTTACGTATCAGTGTGCTTATACTTCCAAGTTGTTTTGTTAGTAAATGTTTGTATAGTTTTTAATCAGTGACTAGAACATGGCAGTGTAATTGCGTAGTTCCAAAAAAGTGATACTTTAATAGGAACATAAAACACCAATTAACGGGTTCAAAACTTCCGTCTAATGTACAAGTTCTCGCAGTTTTAGTGTTACAATATTCGAGAAATAAATTTACCTGTTAATGAAAGAGCAAATCTCGCTATTTACGAACATATTATCTTTTAGGAAAATACACGCATACCTACCAAATCGATGCCAAAATGTGTGAGGAAGGCTGTTAATATGTACCAAATTTGGAGAGACTTACAAAAAATAGCAAAGAAATTATATGATGTATTCAAGCTTCAACAACAAGAATTTCTAAGTAATTTGGACAATTTGTTCTACATTGCGCAAATTGATGCAGTTCAAATAATGAAAATACAGGAAGATAGGATGTCCTTGCAGCACCAAAGAGAGTCGGGCCGACCCGGTCACTTAGGTGGAGTAGATAAAAAACTGGCCAAAAGAGAGGAAAGGGTGCGACTTCGAGCTGTCAAAGAAGAAAATCGGCGAATCAAATATGGTTCTGCTTCAACATTATCGGCATCATAAGAACCATTGCAAAAAGATTCCTCTTCGAATTCCGGTGCAAATATGGATTCAAAACATTTCACAACACTGATCGAAAGCCTGGGAAAAGTAAATCAAAAATGAGAAAGATTGTATTACTCCAAAGTAAAAAACTAGTAATCTAAAGCTGCATTAATCAGGTGTAAATAACGTATGCGTGTTTCTGTTTTTATTCTTGAAACTACTATTGATGCACATGAATTTAACATGGACAAATTTTCGATAAGTAAGTATTCAATTCAAAGAATCCGAACAGAAAAACGAAAGGAGCGCGCGGTAAACATAAAAATTGTTTTCCAAAACGAAGTACCGGATGTAGTGACCCTGCATTGGGATGGTAAAGTTTTGACTGCTTTGAGTGCTTGAAAATTGAAAGAATAACGCATGCGTATAGTTATTTCATACGGACTTAAAGAACAACTCATTGCTGTGCCGAGACTGGGTAATTCCACAGGCAAAGAACAGGGACAGGCTATTCGGAAAGCAATCTTAGATGTGAATTTCGAAAACAAAGTCCAAATTCTCTGTTTTGATATTGCAACATCGAATACAAGTCGTTTTAATGCCTTTTTTTTCGCTTTCCGTCATCATGTATACGAACTGGTATTAAATGCCATATTCGAAGTGAAAATTAAACAAGTGGCAACAAGCCCCGGTATTCCATTCTTTAAATAGATCAAACAGAATTTGAAAAACATCGATCTGACTAAAATATAGTGCTACAGAGAAACAGTGGAATTGTTCCAAACCGTATTCGAACAAATCAAAATTTGCTTGACTTTTAACGCGCTGAAAATGTTTTGGATAGAGAGGACTATCGAGAGTTGTTCGAACTTTCTATCGTTTGTTTAGGTGGAGATTAGAGATGGGAAATACAGTTTCTTTTGGTTAACAGGTTACAAAGTTCCACAGCAGCGTTGATAACAGGTTCTAATAACATGTTATTTTTGTAACGTATAATCAATTGCTATGTATGCTGCCAACAGTCGTTTTAATTATAAGTCCTTTAAACAGAATGTTTGATATAACTTTGGGAAGTAAGTACAGTCGCCCTTTCCAGTTGAAATGAATCCGCATCATTAAAATCTGTTTACATGATAAAATTCAATTTTTGAGAGTCAAATTTTACCTAGTTATGATACTTTGAATTTTAAGAAATTTCAGCGTTTTCGGGCAATAAAAACAACGCTTTTCGAATTTTCTTTAGTAACATATAATGTCGGAAATTCGTAAAATTTTAAGAATCATAACTCAGAAAGTTTCCGTCATAGAAGAATTAATTTTTATTGATTTACTTGTTAGAAGATAAACTTTTTCTGAATAAAACTTATAGGAGCCAGACGTAGTATAAAATCTTTAATTTCGTAACCATTTAAAGAGTAGCTATTTTGACGTAAACTGATTTTCATATGGTGACATTTTAGTAATTATAACTATAACTCTAAAACTAACGGCTTAGGAATTAGATATTGATAAACAATAAGAAGGGATACCACACTGTTAAAAATTTGCAGCAAACTATCCAGTCATTCGACCGTTTTTATAGAAAACGGTTACATAACCGTAATGAAACTATATTCCGGCCATATTATTGCCCAATTTATGGTCAGAATACAGTTAAATTACGGTTACGTAACCGTTTTCTACAAAAACGGTCAAATGACTGGACAGTTTGCTGCAAATTTTTAACAGTGCATGTATAAAAATAAAACACATTTTAAAAAACAGGATTTGTAGAAAAAGGTAAACAATTTCGTCTTTCCCTCATTCATAACTGCCATAATATAACTGCTCGAGTCATTTCATCGATTAAATATGTTAACTATAAGTTTTAATTCATTTCTATTTCTGTTTAACTTCTCAGACACAAATTAACAGCACCCTCTCCAAAAAAAGAAAAAAAGAAGGCTTGATTTTGCGTAATTTTAATTTACTATCGGCTGTTCATTTATTGTCTGTTCAGGCGTATCATGTACATATACTGGTCTACATCGGCCGAAATATTCAGATCCTGGGCCAGAGGACAGCTATCTTTGCCTGTCATCGGCTCAGTGTAAAAATAAGCTACATTACATACAATTTTAAAGTACAGCATTTTTACGATTATATGTTCGCAACCCACTGTTTAAGAAATTACAATATTAATGAGCACGTAGACACATTCAGTTGAAAATCCGTTAAAATAAATATAACGTTCTATTACATAAGAAAATTACTGTAATATTTGTGATAATATGTACTCGTTAAACAAAATTGTATTAATTTTAACAAAAAATAAAATAAATGTTATCTATATGATTATTAAATTTAATTTCATCACGTACCAGAGATACTACAGTGCGTGCTTCCTCGAGCACGCGTGTTTGCCGCCACCCCTATGATGTTGAATCATATATATTTTAAATTAAATTTATATTCTAAATTATATTTTATTTTTCATCCCTTCTTTCCAAAATTAAAATCCCATTATTCTTGAAAGAACAAGGTCATTTTATTTAAACTCATTTTATTCAGCTAGGCAATCTCTCAGATCCTTTCTTCTATCAAAGCGACCACATATTTAACAAATAAAATAATAAATGGAAAAGAAAAGTGCAATAGTCATAAAGAATTGATATCAGCATTCACCATATGTCTGCACCGCGTTCAAAATGAAATAATTTATAAAAACAAAGGATGTTGTAGCACGTCACTTATATGTAATACCCTAAACATTAAAGATCACAGACACCTGGTTTTGATAAACTTTCATGTAATAGCAGATGTTATTTCGGCCTTTCCCATAAGGGTTAATGTTACAACATTCATGGTCTTCAGCGCTCTTGGTAGCTCAACGTCGCGCCAAGTAAATTCAAACCACCCCCATTGGTTTAACATTAACGAATCGTTTCCTATTGTTCTTTGGCATATTTTCGCAATCGCCATGACTCTATATTCTGATCTTGGCTGTTAAAATGTAACCGCGATTCAATAATCACTTTACCGCCTCTGCTCATAGAGTGAAGTTCTAATTAAAAATCGAATGAGAGGCCATCCCATGTTTTTTGAGTTGTTCTATCCCATATATTTGTGAAGTGTTCTTGTCTTGGAAAATAAAGCCTACAGTATGCAAAGAATACAATGACTGGACTTATTGTGGGCTATTATTTACATATTTCCAGGATTATTCATTTTCAGGATCTACGGACGTCTGGCAGTTGTTTGCGGGAACAACTACCGTGCAAATGTACTCCTGCCACAACTCTTTACGATCACTTTGAATCTTAATAGATGCAAACAATCCTTCAAATAAAAACTACATTTATATATCATACCCAAATCGGCTCTATACCATAACCCCTTCTCTAGATAGACAATTTTGTTACTTGAAAAATGCTGGTATTTGCAATTGATTTTCAAAAATATGAAAGACTAAATCAGTGAGGTTCAATACATTCACCTGACACTAAAGTTTCTATAAGTTTATCATATAAATACTAGAGACTGTTAGTAAAAAAATATAACTGAATTGAAGGATTGGGAATAATACTGACGATATACAAAAGCATATATCACGATTTTTTAAGAGTATCTTTCCATCAATTTTCCTAAAAGGTTACAGGAGTATATGGCTATAGAGCATGTAAGCAAATTTTTTAAATTATAGATTCTGTAACAAAACAAAATAAATTGTGTTACAATAAAAATTTTCTTATTAAAGATCTTTTATTTATTTGTTTACCAGTGTTTGTGTATGACTTTTCTATTATGCTGTCAACCACTTTTCATAATAAAAAAAATCCCTGACGGCTCGGCATACAGGCACATGTAGATTTCGAAGATGCAGACCGTGGGCTCCTGTTTGTTGGGAATTGCGGAATAAATGAACTTTTTGCCATGATACGGCAGATGGGAATCGCCCACTTTGAAACCTAACTTGTTTGCAAAGGGAATCCGGCAGGGATTTTTTTGTTTTTTATTTTTTTTTTTGCTATAAGTTTTGGTCCTATAAAAAACTTGTCAATATAAAAGTTTTAGATAATATTAAGAGGATTTATAATAAATTTAAGCGGATTTGAAATCTTGTGAACGGACGAAATTATGAATTTTTTTTCTTCTAAAACACCCTCTCCCCCCCCCCCTTGGGACCATTTTTAATTATATCAAAAATCTGCCATACATACATTTTCGGCCCTTCTCCTAGAAGTAATAGTAACTTTAAGCGGCGTCGATACATATCATAATTAAGAAATTATGGGTTTTTTTCTGTTTTCACAAAAAGCCCCCCCCCATTCTCACCCTTCCCCCTTGGTTCGATTTTGTCCATTAACGAACTTGACCGAGATTTTATGTCCCTTGATTTTATGTATCAGTTTCGAAGAGATGCGGCAGTTGGAACCGCCTACTTCGAAAAATAACTTGTTTGTAGGCGGAGCAGGCAGGGATTTTTTTGTTTTTAATTTTTTTTTTTGCTATAAAGGTTGGTCCTATAAAAAACTTGTTAATATAAAAGTTATAGATAATATTAAGAGGATTTGTAATAAATTTAAGCGGATTTGATATCTGATGAACGGACTAAATTATGATTTTTTCTTCTTCTAAAACGCCCTCTCCCCCCCCCCTCCCCTTGGGGCCATTTTTAATTATATCAAAAATCTGTCATACATACATTTTCGGCCCTTCTCCGAGAAGTAATAATAACTTTAAACGGATTCGATACATATAATTAAGAAATTATGGGGTTTTACTGTTTTCACAATAAGCCCCCCCATTCTCCACCCCCCTTGGTTCGATTTTGCCCATTAACGAACTTAACCGAGATTTTTTGCCCCTTTATTTTATGTATCAGTTTCGAAGAGATTTTTGCAGAATTATTGCAGTTATCGTGTCCATAAAAAAGTGACATAGATAGATAGATAGATAGATAGATAGATAAAGTTTTGAGCTGGGGGTGTTTTTTGGGTTCAGGTAGTCATGATCTGCGTAGATCTGCAAAAATTTTTCAAAAATTCCAACTTAGGTGAGAATGTAATAGGTAGTATTTTTTACGAAATCTACCTAAAACTCTCGGCAAACTATAACTAACACCAAAAATGCAGTCACATTCACTTGACGTGAGAAGCATTACACGTGTTTGTTATATCATCAAGTGGTTTTTAATTCGACTTTTGCCTGTATTTTTAATTTTGTTTTTCCAACTGCATATTTTTTTTACATTTTTATTACAAACAATGTATTTTCAATTGTGAAAAATACATATAGTTAATTTCTTCTACTTCTTTATATACTCTTGAAGCTTAAAAAAAATACCTTATGATAAAACATTTTTTGAAAACAGAAAATGCATATTTAATGATTCTGTATATTTTTTCTCTCTGTTAATGCAAGCCTATTAATATATTTTATAAGGATGCATAATATTTTGCAGCTGTATCTGTAGACTGAAATTTGATTAAGTGGTGCATCCTAATGACTTAAGACTAATTAGTTTCAAATTTCCATTAGCTTGAAGTTTATTTTCTCTAGAAACTAATTACATTCTTCTAAGACAAATCGATTTGAAATGACATTACATCACATACTAAAGTCCAAATCAATCGGAGTTGTGCTTAATTAGTGGTCAAATTTATGTCACATGACTTTGATTAGGGTTGATAAATTAATTTATTTAACCGCACAATTTATGCCATCTGAAATTTATCGTAAATATATGTCCACGTAAGTTTTATTATTTTGTCAAATTCAATAGATAAATGTTTACGTATTGGAAGATACATAAAATTGGATTTGAATGAAATGTATTAGATTTCAGAAAACTTGAAGTACTAAACATTTTATCCGTAAATTGAATGTACCTCTAAAATGAGAATAGAATTACACGTATAAAAAAGCGTGAACTTAAAATTATTATTTTTTTTTAATAAATAATTTCGAATCCTTGTAATGGTTATTTTTTATTAAAAATTTTTTTAGAAAAAAAATCGCAAAACTTTTCTGCGAAAAGAAAGAAACATTTGGTTTAATCAAAAAAAGGAAAACCATATTTTATATATTTGTGGTAAAATGTTGTGTCATCCGGACAGTTCAGCGGTTTTTTAAAGAAAAGCACGGTTTCTTCAAGTTATTTTGCTACTTCTGCTAAGGAGCGACCTTGAATTGACCTAGTCAAATAGTTGTATACAGTCAGTCTTTTCTGCATGCGTTGCATAATTCTCGGTTGCGTTGTGGCAATTTTTTTTCTGTGCAGTGCTAAGAATGTAGAACCACAATTTTAATTTTCGTTATTTTATGATCTTTTATTTCAATAAAGGCAAAAATGTTAGTCAGACTGCTCTTAGAATTTGTGCTGTATATTGACTAAGTGCTGTTACAGATGGCACAGTTCGAAAGTGGTTTGAGAAATTTAAACTCAGACATTTAAGAATGATTCAAGATGATTCCAGCTATGTATCGATATCTGTAATTTCGGACCTCTTAAAAGAAGCTATCGCTGAAAATTCACTTTACACAGCTAAGAATCTATCACACAGACTATATATTCCAAAATTATATTTATACTAGCAAGCTACGCCCGCTACGCTGGTCAATTTCTTATAACGAACTTTTAATCCAACAAAATATTGACATTTCATAATTCACTTTTTTATTTTAACAGAATAATAAGGCTACTATAATTTGTGACTCCTGCTATAGCCAATATACACGCCAGGACACGTCGCCCTCATCATTATCTTTTTACGCATGAAGGTTTCACTATGATACTCCATTGTGAAATTTGGTAATTTTTCAAATTCAATATTTGAAAAATGGCATAATCATTAGATTTGAAATTTACATCAAGAAAAATACAATTTTTTACCAATCAAACGCATTTTGCCTAACAATTTTCTGACAAATACTTTTCGAGCTACTATTTTTTTTCAGTAACGAGTTTTTCCGAGATTAATCTGTGGCAACAATTAGCGAAAAACCCAGTCGTCAGAAACGCGTAGTTTTTTATTAAAGAGGCTGTTGGAGCAGGGATTGTCACCACCAATTTGCCACCATCACTTTTGAAATCGGTTCGGTAGTTCTAGAGATTCCATAGAAATTGTAATTTAGAATGTTTTAGAACGCTTTTCGCTCATTTCACCCTTTTAAATTTCGAATTTTTTTATTTTGTTTTTAGAGAGCATTTACATCTTATAAGTAACTACAATGCCAAATTTCATATGTCTAGCTCCTACAGTATTAAAAAAATCGCAATTTTAGAACGTTTTTCGCTCCTGCACCCCCTGTGATTAGTGACACCGACATAAAATATAGCCTATGTTGAAGTAGGGGTTGTCACCATCAATTTGCCACCATCACTTTTGAAATCGGTTCGGTAGTTCTAGAGAGTCCATATAAATTGTAATTTAGAATGATTTTAGAACGCTTTTCACTCATTTTACTCTTTTAAATTTCGATTTTTTTAAATTTTGTTTTTTGAGAGCATTTACATCTTATAAGTAACTACAATGCCAAATTTCAAATTTCTAGCTCATTCAGTATTAAAAAAATCGCAATTTTAGAACGTTTTTCGCTCCATGCACCCCCCTGGAGTTAGAGACACCGACATAAAATATAGCCTATGTTGGAGCAAGGGTTGCCACCATCATTTTTGAAATCGGTACGGTAGTTCCAGAGATTCCATAGAAATTGTAATTTAGAATGTTTTTAGAACGCTTTTCGCTCATTTCACCCTTTTAAATTTAGATTTTTTTTTTATTTTGTTCTTAGGTAGCATTTACATCTTATAAGTAACTACAACGCCAAATTTCAAATCGGTTCGGTAGTTCTAGAGAGTCCATATAAATTGTAATTTAGAATGATTTTAGAACGCTTTTCACTCATTTTACTCTTTTAAATTTCGATTTTTTTTAAATTTTATTCTTAGAGAGCATTTACATCTTATAAGTAACTACAATGCCAAATTTCAAATTTCTAGCTCCTTCAGTATAAAAAAGATCTCAATTTTAGAACGTTTTTCGCTCCTGCAGCCCCCTGGGTTTTGTGACACCGACATAAAATATAGCCTGTGTTGGAGCAGGGGTTGTCACCATCAATTTGCCACCATCACTTTTGAAATCGGTTCGGTAGTTCTAGAGATTCCATAGAAATTGTATTTTAGAATGTTTTTAGAACACTTTTCGCTCATTTCACCCTTTTAAATTTAGATTTTTTTTTTATTTTGTTCTTAGGGAGCATTTACATCTTATAAGTAACTACAACGCCAAATTTCAAATCGGTTCGGTAGTTCTAGAGATTCCATAGAAATTGTAATTTAGAATGTTTTTAGAACGCATTTCGCTCATTTCACCCTTTTAAATTTCGATTTTTTTTTTATTTTGTTCTTAGAGAGTATTTACATCTTATAAGTAACTACAACGCCAAATTTCAAATCGGTTCGGTAGTTCTAGAGATTCCATGGAAATTGTAATTTAGAATGTTTTTAGAACGCTTTTCGCTCATTTCACCCTTTTAAATTTCGATTTTTTTTTTTTTTTTTTTTTTTTTTGTTCTTAGAGAGCATTTACATCTTATATGTAACTTCATCGCCAAATTTGAAATCGGTTCGGTAGTTCTAGAGATTCCATAGAAATTGTAATTTAGAATGTTTTTAGAACGCTTTTCGCTCATGTCACCCTTTTAAATTTCGATTTTTTTTGTTTTGTTCTTAGAGAGTATTTACATCTTATAAGTAACTACAACGCCAAATTTCAAATCGGTTCGGTAGTTCTAGAGATTCCATAGAAATTGTAATTTAGAATGTTTTTAGAACGCTTTTCCCTCATTTCACCCTTTTAAATTTTTAATTTCGAATTTTTTTATTTTGTTCTTAGAGAGCATTTACATCTTATAAGTAACTACAACGCCAAATTTCAAATCGGTTCGGTAGTTCTAGAGATTCCTTAGAAATTGTAATTTAGAATGTTTTTAGAACGCTTTTCGCTCATTTCACCCTTTTAAATTTCGAATTTTTTTTTTATTTTGTTCTTTGAGAGCATTTACATCTTATAAGTAACTACAACGCCAAATTGCAAATTTCTAGCTGCTTCAGTATAGAAAAGATCGCAATTTTAGAACGTTTTTCGCTCCTGCACCCCCTCTGGGGTAGTGGCACCAACATAAAATATAGCCTAAGTTGGAGCAGGGGTTGTCACCATCAATTTACCACCATCACTTTTGAAATCGGTTCGGTAGTTCCAGAGATTACCCCCTACAAACAAACAAACAATCTTTACTCCTTTATATTTTAGTATAGATGTAGCGATCTCATCTCACATGAACAGTTTAAAGCGAGTTACTAGCTGAAAGTAACTTGCTTGGCCTTTTGCTTGAAGCTAACGCTCTCGTTCATGAAATCCCTGGTTCGATCCTCACAGGCGCTAATGTACTATCCTCATATATACAGAATCGAGGGGTAGTAATTATAATACTATTAAAAATACTTTTACATAAAACTGATGAAAAAGTCATTAAAAACTTGCTTAAAAGTTGCCTATAATGAGACAGACATATGTAAAGAATATTAAAACATATTTAATCCCGAGATTTTTCGAACACAAACGCGTCCATCCTCAAGGAGAACTGTTGGCTGATAATAGAATTGTCGTTTCCACTGTGCCATTAAGTAACGGAGTTTGAACAAGGGATAGTCTATTAATCTGTAGGGGTGTATGGGAAATCCGTGAGTTCAGACGCGGGAGTCTTTGATAATATCAAAATATTAAACCATATCTTAGGTACGTTATAAGATAAACTATCATTACAAGCTCTATTTCCTTTTCTAAAAATTTCCAAAGATTCTTTGATTTTAGCAGTAAACTTATTATTTGCAGGTACTATAAGTATTTGTTTTCAAAATCAATATTTATATTCTGTCGTTGACTTAACTTCGATAGTGCTGTGGATGGTCGGTTAAACTTGATGTCAGAAATATGGTCTTTCAATTCTTTTATCTAATGCGTGAATACATATTATTTTCAAAATGAAAAATGTTACAGTTAAATTATTTTTACACATGTCAGAGAAATTGAATGTACTTTAGTCACTGACATAAACATATATATGCAGAAACTGAAAAATAATCAAAATCTACACAAATAATAATAATAGAAAGTCTTGAACAAAAATAAATCTTAACCGAAAATACTGTTGAATACGTTTCTGACACTATTAAATATTTACTTGGTGTGCCAATCACAGATCTTTCTTTTATCTCATACAAGTTTCACATACACCAAAAAAGAATTATTGTCAAGGTCTAACTTAATCTAAAATTTTATTAAATTCTGTGAATTAGTTCTTGCGATATGACAATGAAGATTTGCACCAAAACCTAATCAACAACAACTTATGTCAACGTCTAACTGAATCTGAAGTTTGATGAAATTCTGTGCATTTGTTCTTAAGAGATAGCTATCGTGAAAAGAGTGAAAAATGTAGCATATCAGCGCCCCCTGTTTGGCGATTTACAACAAAAGTTAATCAGCATCAGTTTATATCAGGGACTATCTGAATATAAAGTTTTATTAAATTCCGTGCATTAGTTCTTCAGCTAGAGCGCCTACGAACATTTTGTCACATACAGACAGACAGAATCACATACAGACATTTTCTAAAAACAGTTCTATCGTGTTCAGGACCCACTAAAACGTATAAATCTGCCGAAAACCGGAAGTCAAAATTTTTGACAACTCCAAAAATTTCTTCTTGTTAAGATAGAAGAACGTAAATAATTCTCTAAAGAATCCCTTTTATATATTGGTATAATTTTTCAGGTGCTAATTTTTTTTTCATTAAACAGTATTAAACTGTTATTTCTCGGTATTTAGAAGAAAATTGTAAAGTATGACACTGAAAAAAAAATAGAAATGAAAAATTCCTTTGTGTTTATTTAATAATTAATATAAAAAATAATATAACAAGTATAATTTTGTAAATTTAAATTTTTAATACTCCGTCTGCATTTTTTTTTATTGCCGAAACGTCAGTTGAGGCTCACTGTGGAGACCCGAAAAGTTTTTGGTTTCTGTCTGTCTGTCTGTCTGTTCCGCGATAACTGACACAAAAATGATCCGATTAGTTTGATTTCTGGTAGGTATGTTGGTGAGGTACCCGGAATTAGCTGTATAGTTTTTAGTTACGTTTGGTTCATTCGTTCGGAAAATATAAAAAAATTTCTTTTTAGGTCATAACGCTTTCCTATGGGAATTCAGACGATTTTGAAAATTTTCATCCATTGAAATACTAGTAAATCTACAGATCAGGAGCCTCAACGTCAGCTATATGAAAGTCAATGTTTTTTAATCTCATTTCTCATAATATTTAACATCTTATAATACGCAAATTAAATTTTTTAAATTATTACATGTATATTTATACGCATATAAAATAATTCGAAGGTTTCAGAAATTAGGAACATTAAATTAAACACGGTTTATGCAATAATATTCTGACATTCTGATGAACTTCTTATTTTATTTTTTAGGTAAAAAAATACATTTCTTCAGGGGGGCTCTGCCCCCCTGAACCCCCCGTAATCTTATTAAATTTATATTCGTGGTTTCCTATTGTTTGTGTGAATGATTCTAGTACATATTGGATTTCGTTCTACACATTGGTTTTATTATGAAAAGCAAAAATTTCGAAAATAATTTCATGTAATACCTAAATAGCAATATTTACTTACCTTCCAACCACGAAGCACTCGCATCTGATAGATAAGTTGAATAATATCTCGTGTACAAAATCAACTTATGGAAATGTAAACTGAATCTACTATATATTCACTTATCTATTTCAGAAATCTAGTATTATTACAATTTTTGTTTCGGAAAAACAGTTTTGATGGTCATTGTACAATATTTATTTGACCGTAGTACATCCTGATTTAATTCAATGGCAATAGCATACTAAAATCTCCCCAAAATAGGCTTATTTGGAAACTTTTAAACCTGAAAACTTTTATTGTGTAATCCTTCATAATCGTGCCCACTGCCAATTCACTAAATAGCAATCTTGATTTGGCGCTATAAAGTATTTTTTGTGATAACTTTTTATGATCTCAGTTACCAATAATTGTGCTATTTCAGGCTGTATGGATTCGTTTTACTACGCTAATTTCCTTAGATTAACTACCTCGTTGTATGAGATATTACATTATATTTTTAAAATAATACTAATTTTCAACCACGAAAAATCCGCATCTCTTCCAGAAAATTAATAATATCTCATATAAAAATGTTTCGGCTATCATTCTATAGTAGTTAAAAGGTAACTTGTACCAAAATAAATTCTCATTTATTTCAATAAAATATAAAATCACCCAATAATATTTTATTTTGCGAATAAAATATTGTAGCAAAATCGTCTGAGTTACTTGAATTTTATCATTTTTATATTCTTTAAGCATGGTTGCTAGGTTACGGTTAAATTGAAAAGGAAAATAAAAATGAATGCATTTTAATATTTGCAAAAAATGATAAAATAAAAGTATTATATTATTAGAACAGATGTATAAAATTGCACCAAAAATTATACACCTCATTTAAAAAATCTGACGAATGTATAAACAAAATTTCAAATTAATTTGAATAATTTAACACCTGACTTGATAAATTTTAGCCTTCATAACTTACCGTTTAAATACATTAATCAAATGCGACATTTTATTTTCAACGACTGAAAAATTTCAAAATCGTCTGAAATCCCATAGGAAAGCATTATGATAAAAAAAGAAATGTTCTATATTTTCCGAACGAATGAACCAAATGTAACTAAAAACTATACAGCTAATTCCGGGTATCTCACCAATATACCTACCAAAAATCAAACTAATCGGATCATTTTTACGGCAGTTATCGCGGAACAGACAGACAGACAAACAGACAGACAGACAGACAGACAGACAGACAGAAACCAAAAACTTTTTGGTTCTCCACAGTGAGCCTCAACTGACGTTTCGGCAAAAATGGCGCATTTGATTAATGTATTTAATGTGTAAGTTATGAAGGCTAAAATTTATCAAGTCAGGTCTTAAATTATTCAAATTAATTTGAAATTTTGTTAATACATTCGTCAGATTTTTTAAATTAGGTGTACAATGTTTGGTGCAATTTTATACTTCTGCTCTACTAATATAATACATTTTATTCTATCATTTTTTACAAAATTATTTTCTCATTTTTTACAAAAATTTCCGATGCATTTTTTTCTCTCTTTCATTAAATGGTTGCTAAGCAACTATATTTCAAAGAATATCAACAAAGGAAAATTCAAGTGAATCGCATTATTTTTACGCGAAGTTTTATTAAAAATTGCCAATTTTCGGGTTTTAAGTTTTTAATATGCTTTTTTTTAATGAAATAGATGAAAATTTATTTTAATTACTAAAAAATGATTACCAAATCGGTTTTCCAAATGAAAATAATAAAAACGTTGAATGCGTAAATTGAATATAGGTCAAATAAGATGAATTTAAATTTGTATAAGTATACTTTATACACGAAATCTTATTCAACTTCAGCAACATGTGATGTTTAGTAGTTGAAATATAACTATTATTTTAAGGATAGGATAAAATCTCTTGTACAAAGAGATGGTTATTCTAATGAAATGGAAATTGCAAATACATTCAGACACATACTCAAGAAATGAAATAGCGCAATTACTGGAAATTGAGAATAGAATATTAAAACGACAACCGGGGGTTCAGGGGGGCGGAGCCCCCCTTAAATAATGTATTGTTATTCTGAAAAAATACAGTAACAAGTAGTTTATCCTATCTTTGCATAACATTGCGTTTAATGGGATACTTCTCAAATTTCCGAAACTTTCGATAAATTTATATTCTTGTAAATGTATAAATAACTTAAAAAGATTGAATTTTAGTGTGTCAAATATTATGCAGATAATGTTAAAAATTAGTAAGATTAATGAACAATGATTTTTTGAGCTGACGTTGAGGCCTCTGATCTGTAGATTTACTAGTGATATTCTGAACTGTATATTCTACATTATTTTTTTTAAAATTTGTTTATTATTCATTGCCGAAACGTCAGTTGAGGCTTACTGTGGAGACGCGAAAAGTTTTTGGTTTCTGTCTGTCTGCTCCACGATAACTGCCGTAAAAATGGTCCGATTAGGTTGATTTTTGGCAGGTATGTTGGCGAGGTATCCGGAATTAGCTGTATACTTTCTTGTTACATTTGGTTCATTCGTTCATAAAATATAGAACATTTTATTTTAAGTCATAAAGCTTTCCTATGGGGATGCAGACGATTTTTCAAATTTAATTTTTATCTGAAATGAAAAAGGAAAATTTGCATAATGGATTTAGACTTAAAATTAGGAATTCTAAATTTTCTATATAGATTTCCAGTAGTTTTAAAATTTTGCCAATAAATTTAAAAGAATTTAGAAATTAATTGCTTAAAATATTTTTACATGTTTTTGCATCTGTTCTGGAAATATAAACATCTTATTTTCATATTTTTACAAATTTTTAAAAGCATTTATTTTTATTTTCCACTTTAATTTATTCGTTGCTTAGCAACCATGTATCAAAGAGTGTAAAATAATAAAATTCAAGGAACTCGCACTATTTTGGTGAAATATCTTTTTTTTTCCTTTCTTTCTTTCTTTTTCTTCTTTTTTTTATTAAAACGAATGTAATTTTTTTTATCAAAACGAATGTAAATTTAATGAGACTACGGGGGGATGAATGCCTATTTATTTCAAAAAATTAAAAGAATAAGCAGTTCATCAGAATTTCAGAATATCATTGTATAACACCGTGTTTAATTTAATGATTCTAATTTCTGGAATATTCGAAGAATTTTATATGCTTATAAATATGCATGCAGTTGAAAAAATAATAATTGCGGATTGTACGATGGTAAATGATATAAAAAATTAGATTTAAAAACCAAATGACTTGCAGAGCTGACGTTGAGGCTCCTGATCTGCAGATTTACTAGTGTATTTAAACGGTAAGTTATGAAAGCTAAAATTTATCAACTCAGGTCTTAAATTAGTCAAATTAATTTGAAATTTTGCTAATACATTTGTCAATTTTTTTAAATTAGGTGTATAATTTTTGGTGCAATTTTATACATCTGTTCTAATAATATAATACATTTTATTTTATCATTTTTTGCAAATATTAAAATGCATTCATTTTTATTTTCCTTTTCAATTTAACCGTAACCTAGCAACCCTATTTCAAAGAATATCAAAATGATAAAATTCAAGTAACTCAGACGATTTTGCTACAATATTTTATTCGCAAAATAAAATATTTTTGAGTGATTTTAATATTTTATTGAAATAAATGAGAATTTATTTTGGTATAAGTTACCTTTTAACTACTGTAGAATGATAGCCGAAACATTTTTATATGAGATATTATTAATTTTCTGGAAGAGATGCGGATTTTTCGTGGTTGAAAATTAGTATTATTTTAAAAATAGAATATAATATCCCGTACAACGAGATAGTTAATCTAAAGAAATTAGCGTAGTAAAACGCATCCATACAGCCTGAAATAGAACAATTACTGGAAACTATGAGATCATAAAAAGTAATCACAAAAAATACTGTACAGCGCCAAATCAAGGTTGCTATTTAGTGAATTGGCAGTGGGCACGATTATGAATGATTACACAATAGGTTTAAAAGTTTCCAAATAAGCCTATTTTGGGGAGATTTTAGTGTGCTATTGTGCATCGAATTGGATCAGGATGTACTTAAGTCAAATAAATATTGTACAATGACCATCAAAACTGTTTTTCCGAAACAAAAATTGTAATAATACTAGATTTCTGAAATAGATAAGTGAAATATATAGTAGATTCAGTTTACATTTCCATAAGTTACTTTTGTACACGAGATATTATTCAACTTATCAATCAGATACGAGTGTTTCGTGGTTGGCAGGTAAGTAAATATTGCTATTTAGGTATTAGGATAACATGAAATTATTTTCAAAAATTTTGCTTATCGTAATAAAACCACTGTGCAGAACGAAATGGAAGATATACTAGAATCATTCACACAGATAATAGGAAATCACGAATATAAATTTAATAATATTACGGAGGGTTCATCGGGGCAGAGCCCCCTCCCCTCTGGAGAAATGTATTTTTTAATCTAAAAAATAGAATAAGAAGTTCTTAAGAATGTGAGAATATTATTGCATAAACCGTGTTTAATTTAACGTTTCTAAGTTTTGAAACGTTCGAATTATTTTATATGCATATAAATATATATGCATTAATTTAAATAATTTAATTTGCGGATTGTAAGATGTTAAACATTATGAAATGTGAGTTTTAAAAAATTGACTTTCAGAGCTGACGTTGAGGCTCTTGATCTCTAGATTTACTAGTATAAATATTCAGATCTTGATGATTTTTAATTCTGTGAATAGAATTATATCGTCTGCAGATTAATTTCTGTCATTGCCGAAACGTCAGTTGAGGCTCACTGTGGAGAACCGAAAAGTTTTTGGTTTCTGTCTGTCTGTCTGTTCCGCGATAACTGCCGCAAAAACCGATTAGGTTGACTTTTGGTAGGTATGTTGGTGAGGTACTCGGAATTAGCTGTATAGTTTTTAGTTACATTTGGTTCATTCGTTCGGAAAATATAAAACATTTCTTTTTAGGTCATAATGCTTTCCTATGAGATTTCAGACGATTTTGAAATTTTTCATTCGTTGAAAATAAAATGGCGCATTTGATTAATGTATTTGAACGGTAAGTTATGAAGGCTAAAATTTATCAAGTCAGGCCTTAAATTATTCAAATTAATTTGAAATTTTGTTAATACATTTGTGAGATTTTTTTTTAATTAGGTGTATATTTTTTGGTGCAATTTTATACATCTGTGTTCTAATAATATAATACATTGTATTTTTTCATTTTTTGCAACTTTTAAAATGCATTTATTTTTATTTTCCTCTTTAATTTATCCGTAACCTAGCAACTATATTTCAAAGAATATCAAAATACTAATAAAATTCAAATAACTCATACTATTTTGCTGCAATATTTTATTCGCAAAATAAAATATTTTCGGTTGATTTTTGTATTTTATTGAAATAAATGAGAATTTATTTTGATACAAGTTACCTTTTAACTACTGTATAATGATTTTCGAAACATTTTTACATGATATATTATTCATTTTTTGGAAGAGATGTGGATTTTTCGTGGTTGAAAATTAGTATTATTTTAAAAATAGGATAAAATATCTCGTACAACGAAATGGTTAATCTAAAGAAATTAGCTTAGCAAAGCGCATCCATACTCCTGAAATAGCACAATTACTGGAAACTGAGATCATAAAAAGCTGTCACAAAAAATAATTTATAGCGCCAAATCACGTTTGCTATTTATTGAATTGGTAGTAGACATGATTATGAATGATTACTCATTAGGTTTAAAAATTTTCAAATATGACAAATAATATATTTTTTGGAGGGGGTGGGGTAGGGGGGGAATTTTATTATGCTATTGCCATCGAGTAGATTAGGAAGTACTTAGATAAGATCTTACATCTAAATATTATAGAATGACCACAGATATAAGTGAAATATGGTAGATTCAGTTTACATTTCCATAAGTTGTTTTTGTACAAGATATATTATTCAACTTATCCATCAGACGCAAGTGTTTCGTGGATGGAAGGTAAGTAAAAATTGCTATTTGGGTATTAGGATAACATAAAATTATTTTCCAAGCTGTTGCTTATACTAATAAAACCACAGTAAACGAATATAACGAAAATATAAAACGAAATCGAATATATACTATAATCATTCACACAATCAATAGGAAATCCCGAATATAAATTTAACAAGATAACGGGGGGTTCAGGGAGGCAGAGCACCCTGAAGAAATGTACTTTTTATCCACAAAATTTCATCAATAAGAAGTTCACAAGAATTTCAGAATATCATTGCATAAACCGTGTTCAATTTAACGCTTCTAATTTTTGAAAACCTTCGAAGTGTTTTATATGTCTATAAATACTAATGTATATAATAAA
The DNA here is from genome assembly GCA_963931845.1 of Maratus michaelseni. Taxonomy (NCBI): domain Eukaryota; kingdom Metazoa; phylum Arthropoda; class Arachnida; order Araneae; family Salticidae; genus Maratus; species Maratus michaelseni. The sequence goes on from OZ007589.1 coordinate 429,158,906, forward strand.
AAAAAAATTAAATTGCGAATTGTAAGATGTTAAATATGAAAAGTGATATTAAAAAACAATGATTTTCAGAGCTGACGTTGAGACTCCTGATCTGTAGATTTACTAGTAAATATATCAATGATTAAATGATATATAAAACTACAAAAATATTATTGTGAATGGAAAATGGAAAAATATCTGGAATGGAAGAAAATAATTAATATATATAAATTAAGACTCTTTATATTTATAGTATTACCTAAGAATAATAAGGGAATTGTCAATAATTTTTTTTAATTTTTTTGAAAAGAAAATTAAAAAAAAAAGTTTTCTGAGTTTTATGTAACTGTCACAAGTCGTACGTACTTTATGTAAAATGCAAATTTTTTACGTTTGTATATTAATATTCCGAATAAAAGTTACTAGACAAATAAATTATACTTTTTATTTTAGTGTGAAACAAATCTAATGTCGAAATATTATGTTTTTGCGCCTCCTGTGCATAAGTTATGGGATTCTTTTTTGTAGTTTATTCTACTTAATTATCTTTTTACAATTCTCTTTTTTACAATTAACTTTTTTTAGCTCACAGGCTATCAAACCCTGATAGCAAATGTGCCCGCAGGTTCTGTATGTACGTATGTATGTACGTAACGCGATACCTCTTGATAGAAATATCCGATTTGCTTCAAATATTGTACATACGTTCTTTCTGATAAGGTGCTTCTTTGATTATTTTTGGGGGGTCATTGGTTAAGTATAAAGGGGGAACGGCAGCTAATCCCCCCATTAATTTAGATAAATGAGATTTTCATGTAGAATTAACCGATTTGCTTCAAATTTTGTACATAGTTTCATTGTGATAAGGTACTTCCCTGATTAGTTTTGGGGTTTCATTGGATTAGTATAAATAGGGGAAAAAGGGGGGGGGCTAATATCCCCCTTTAATTTAGATAAATGGGTCTTTCATTCAGAATTATCGGATTTGCCACACAATTTATATATAGGTTCATTATGATAAGGCGCGTCCCTGATTAGTTTTGGGGATTCATTGGTTAAGTAAAAAGGGGGTTAACTGGATGTTAACCTCCCTTAATTTTTTGTCGCTTTCTTTATTTTTCGAGAGGCATTTTTCTTTGAAATACGAGTATAATATGCAATTCGTGTGAATAGTGTGTGAAATCAATACCATCAGTTTAACTGGGAACATTTATTTCTTTATTTTCTTTTTTCAGTTCTACTATTAAACGGTCAGCATGTAAATTCAGATGTTTGAAAATATTTAAAAAAACCTTTTCTCATGAAAAAAATAAATACAAACAAATTCATAGCTTCATCCACGTAAGCGCCATAGTTACAACATTTAATACATATACTCCAAGCAGTGTATCGGGTAGTTACCGGTAGAAGTAATATATTAAATAATTACATGTTGTTGTTGTTGAAGTGTCAGAGAAATTGCCATGGCACTTCTCTGAAAGAAAAATCTCCTAATTTTAAACCAATTCCAGATGAGAGATTTGCACATGGAATGGCACCCCCAGAGGTATCGTTTTAAAACTTGGAGGACATTGGAGCCACGAACAGATTTTACGTGCATCAGCTCCCATTAACTTACACGAGCGAATATAATTACATGAGTGAAATATATAAAACTAATTATAAAATCATTAAATTTTTAGCCATGCAATCATTCTTTGCAGGATAGATTGCAAACAATTGATTGAAAATAACAGACAATTGCAGTCAGTCTGACAGAAAGTAAAAAAAAAAAAAAAAAAAAAAAAAAAAAAAAAAAAAATAATAGTTTTCTGTTTGAATACAACTTGTAAATAAGAAACATATTGAAGGTTTTAAGATAACATTTTTTTTTTTTTTTTTTTTTTTTTTTTTAACCGAGACAAGTTTTTGAACATAAAGAAACGCAAGATGTCTGAGGATTAGAAATTTTGTAATTGGTCATTTTTAGGTGAGTTTGTAATTATATAAATACGTAGCACCTATACTCGTCGTCTGGTCCATCCGTCTGTCTGTCCGTCCGTCCGCAAGTAACTGCGCAAAAAATAACCAAACGAATGGTTTGATATTTAATATATATAATCGTTGCAGAACTTTGTCGAGCCATTTCGTATTTTATGAAAATAGAATCAAAAACTTAAAAAAGATATTACTAAGAGTTTTCTTTATTCTATTAAATCCTATCATACGTACTCCATATAGTAAAAACGCAAGTCATATGACTGAGGAAATCAAATACGGGGTAAGCGCTTCTTTTTCTACATACCAAGCGAACATTTTCATTCAAAATTATTTCTTCGAATAAAATTGCATAAAACTTACATTTTTAGAAAGATCGCTAAAAAAAATTGTTTGCTTAAGAGATGATTTACATTGAAAGACGTATAGATTCTGGGATAACTTCAATGGAAATTAGGTTAACAGCCGAATATCTCAATACATTAAAGTAAATAAACGCAAGAGAGTCATTCATCTTGAGTCATAGAAATTTTAAAACATGGAGGTAATCACTCGCAAAGCAAGATTTCCATGGTGAATTTCCCAACGTTGTCAGGTGTAGAAAAAAAAAACATTCGCATCTGTAAACATGGCATACATAATAATTATAACAAGAACGAAAAATCATGCGTCAAGCATAGATCATGTAACACTTTCCAACGCTTCCAAAAAATTTTTACAAATCATACCGCTTAATAAGCTGAAAGACAACGTCTAAGTAAACAATTTGGAAAACGCATAAAATATTTAAAAACGTAATTTCAGGAATTTCCAACATTTATAATATTCGAAAAAATATCCGAATACTTTTTTTCAACCCTGTATATGATCTATAGATTTGTATATATACTACATAGGATGCTAAATTTTAGTTCAGTTAAGAAACGTGTACAGTTTAAAATTCTCCTTCCGGAGTTTCTGTCAATAAACGGAAATGTGTTCGCGAACTTTTGTGCTTCCCTGTATAGGATCTACAGAATTTATACACGCCACGTAATAAACAAAAAGTGAGTTAAATTTAAAATCGCGTTCAGTAACTTAAAACGCACTTCCAGGAATTATTGTTAACAGACAGTAGAGAATTTTTTGTGTGTCCCTGTCAATGAACGATGATTGCTACACACACAATATTCTGTAGTAAGCCTCTTATAATACACCTTAGTGATCTATATAAATTTCAATGCGTTTAAAATAGTGAAACATTATTTAAATAACCCGCAGACGATTTTTCTCCATAGACGTAATGTAACGGAATTCTTTTGACTGTCCCTGTAAATTAACTATAAGTGCCATGCACACCCTATTCCATATTTAGCTTCTTGTAATACACCTTAGTGTTATATATCAATTACAATGTGTTTGCAATTGTGTAACATAATTAAAATAAACCGCAAATGATTTTTCCCCATAGACCGTAATGTAACGGAATTCTTTTGAGTATTCCTGTAAAACAAATATAAGTGCTACACACTTCAGTTGAAATAGGGAACGTGCTATAGATAACAACAATAACATGTAAAAATTGCAAGGCAATCTGAGCATATTTACGAGAGTTAGAGCGCGGAAAGACGGCAGACGGCCATACGGCAGACAAACCGAAGTCATAAACACTTTTCAACTAGGTTGGAAAGTGTTAAAAAGGCATGTTCATTTCGCTCATAACAGATGATATAATTCATTTGACTGAAATAATAACGATTTTTTTTTTATATTTAAAACTATTTATAGTACGAACGCACTTCATTTGTCACGTTTAACGTACAATTTCCACTTGTTTCATTTTCTTGTTTGTTTATGATATCTGGATAGACAATTATACAGCGCACTATTTTAGCACTGAGACATATCAAGGACACTAAAAAAAGGAATAACTAGCCAAAATACGTCTTTTTCTATTTCTTGTCAATATTAATTTCATTTTTATTCCCTTTTGCGTTCTAGCTGAAAAATATTCGATCACTTATTAATTTTTATGTAAATAATTTCGTAGAACAACTTTTTATTAAATCTCTTTCAATCTTCCTAATATCTCTGACAAAGTTGCAGTAACAAATAAGGCTTTTGGACGGATAATTTATGACTTATGATTTATTTTGTTCTGTTTATTATGTATTTTGATTCATTGTACCGTGAACTTTTTATTTTTAGCACTTTAAATCTTCCTCCGCAAATAATTATAAACCACTGTATTCTTCTTCGTTTTTCTCATATGTTCTCAGGTTTTTAACTATAACTCATTACTATCTAAATGTTGATCTAGATATGTTTTACAATTTTGATCTATCTAAATATGTTTTACATATTTTTAAAATTTTCGAATCATTTCTTACTTACACAGCTACATAGAATTTATCCATATGCAAATTGCTAAAAACTTCTCTTCCAATGTATCACAATATTACTAAGTAAGATACTCCAAATTATGATTCAATCTCATGATTTCATCATTTAATCACAAATTAATATCGAAAAGAAAATAGTAAAGATGTTATTTGTGTTTTGACGCATAGTGCAAAATAACGAATGTTTGAAAATCGTTGAAAAATTCTATATTTTATTCATGGCGGAATATGTATATAAAAACACAAAAGTACTAAGTTACTCAAAGTCTATTGAAAAAAAACAAATAGATGTTAACTTTTTGTTCTGGCAGAAATGCATCTATTCTCATAATTGCCACGTGGTATAACAGAAAGATTACGATGTTCAGAGAGTACGTATTTCAGAAAATCTAGAGATAGATACTTTACAAAATTTCACTATACTTAGGGAAGGTATTGGTGATCTAGTAGAATGTATCGAATCATTTTGCTTTTCAGGGATAAGTTTCGATGAAATGACCGAAAAGAAAGCGGAGAAATGACAGTCTTTCGATCACTTACGTTTTAAATATTTGTTTAAATAAGCCACTTAAAATTTTAATAACACAAGTAACTGTAATCCCTTATATCATGAAGATTTTTCAATAAAAATAATATATTTTTTAACTTTTATGTTTTGGAAAGGTCAGAGAAAAGAACGTTTTTTTTTCGCTATGGCATCATGTTTGGCAATAAAATCCAACAGAATTTTAAGAGAATAAATGTATTCAGAACAGAAGAATTTTTTTGTTTTTTAAAGCAAGAACACTTTTTTGATACAATTATTTTTTCATAAATGAGCCAGGAGTTTTAAACAAACTCTTATAATTGCTATATATAGTGCATTACTTACCATACATCCCAAATAAATGAAAAAAAATCCGAGAAAAAAATATACATAACCAAAACTAGCAAATGTTATTTATGTTTTAATCTTTTTTTTTTCATTTCATGTTAATAAAACTGTAAAAAAGTCGGCAAACACTATATTGTAGATTACTCTAATATATTTAAAATTAAATTACCGCATGATTTTATAGTACATGGATATATTTATCTAACTAATAGATGTCTTAAATACAGCTGTCTTGCAATTAAACAAGTCATTTCCCGTCATTATCTGGTGTAAACTATCTACTTTAGTTGGATAATGAGAAATGCAAATCTATTTCCAATGTTAATACTATATAATTCATTATTATTAAATACTGTGGTGCTTATTATTCTACCAATTTTTATCTGATACTGATTTTAACCAATTTCATTTAATATTAATCAGTTCTTCAAGACAATATCTGGATTTTTTTCAACGCTGTAGAAACACAATGCGAACATATTTTTACTTTTTTCTATCTATAATAGAAGTATTGTAATCGAAATTTTTTTCGACTTCCGGTTTTTGACGGATTTACACGTTATAGGGGTCAGAGATTCCGAAAAACATGTTTTTACAAAATGTCTCTCTGTCCGTCTGTCCGTCCTCATTGTATCATCGAAAAGTGTATGAAGTTATGCTTCAAATTGAAGAACATTTTTTTTCTATGTTTTTGGCTATGGCAAGCATGTTCTATTAGAAATTGGGGATATTTCGACGAAAGGGGGCGCTGTGATCGATATTTTTGTTCCATTTTCACTATTGTATCATTGAAAAGTGTGTGACGTTATGCTTCAAACTGAACCACATTTTTTTTCTATATTTTTGGCTCTGGCAAGCAGGGTCTATTAGAATTTGGAGATATTTCGCCGAAAGGAGGCACTGTGATAGCCATTTAAAGATTTCAAATTCAAAAAGATGTACAAAAAAATTAGAAAACCTAACAGTTTTTTTGTTAAATGTTCGGACTTGATCCGGAAAATCCGAAACAATTTTTGTTTTGCCTCTATCTTAAAAAATGGCTGAGACACAGCGGTTTGAAATTTTAGGGTGGCTGACATTTTCAAACAAAACAGCAGAACTCATCCATAACCGGGTTTAATTTATGAGTTTTAGTTAACATGGTTTGGGCAAATTTTCTTTCATTGTTGTAAACATTGTTCCTAATATATCTCGCCAAACTTGGCGACAGTTGGCGAAAGATCGCCAAATTTGGCGACCGAAATAGGTTACCCTAAATGAATCCAACTTTGCTGTAGAGGACTAATTTGGCGATATTCTCATTCAAATTCAATGTTGACGAGAACTGGGATTGAATCTTCTTTAATTAGGTTCCACGCATTTTACCTTTGTATTTTTCAGTAAAATTAGCTAAAATCGTAAAACCAAGGAATAGGGAGGTTATCTGTTCCTGTCGGCTCAGGCGAGAAGGACTTTTCGTAGTTTAGCATACATCAGTTGATCGCATCCCATTATCCCGACGACGATTCGCAAGCAGCTGACGTAAAACAGAATGACGAAAAATATTGATTGTATTGGCGATGTGATAGCGAATTTTGAAGTATTAACATGACTGAGATAGAATAAAATTTTGGGATTGGCACATCCGACTAGTTCTGTATAACTATGAAAATTACATTCCATTTTTTTAAAATAATGTCCATTACCTTAAACAATCCCTTGGGTAGAGATTCAAATCAAATAACTATTAAAAAGGCAAAGACAAATTATCAAAAACAACTCGTTTTAAATGATCCCGCCAAGCCACAAACCTAAAACGTCAGCCTTAAAAAGAAGTGATATCACATAAAAAGAAACGATATAGAAGTGCATACTCCGAGTACCGTGTAAAAATCTATCACCACTCATAATGTTTCCAAAGGACTTGGAGTGAGGTACAGTATGTGAAAACTGCCTGGCGACCTGCAGGCTTTTATAATGTTCGCGTTTCCTGCAACTACATACGACTATATTATTTTTATTTTTATTTTTATTTTACTTATTTTTATTTATTTAATTACTTTGCTCCCATAAAATTGTAAAAAGCTGAAGCTTCTGTGTTTGCATGTCTTTTCTTATTTGTGAGCTTGAAAAATTAATTTGTTGATTTTATTTACCATTATTTAAACTAGAAACACCACTCTTACGAAGAAGATTTCTTAAGTAAACATGTAAAGATTTTGAGTTTGTAATATATAGATATATATATAATGATCATACACATATTAATAACAATGCACCTTATCATAAACGTTAACTAAATTGAGATATATTGCAATAATTTTAGCGTAAGCGGAATCGCATAAGTCTGGGGAAAAATCCGTTCTGTCAGTTCTTTCGCATACAAAAATATTTATAAAAGTGATATAACAAAAATTAAAAATTTATTTTTTCGATTTTCAAAATTGATATACTGCATATATTATAAAAGGCTGCAGGTCGCCAAGCAGTTTTCACATACTGTACCTCACTCCGAGTCCTTTGGAAACATTATGAGTGGTGATAGATTTTTACACGGGACTCGGAGTATGCACTTCTATATAGTTTCTTTTTATGCGATATCACTTCTTTTTATGGCTGACGTTTTAGGTTTGTGGCTTGGCGGGACCATTTACAACGAGTTGTTTTTGATGAGATATCACTCCTTTTTGTAAGGTGTTTAATTTCAATTACACAGATCCCATTTTTATTCAGAAAAGAAAATATAAAAGAAAATGAAAGGGGCAAAATAAAATAATAATTGTGATACTATAAACAGAATTATACATCAGAATTATACAATTTATTGAGTGACTTATTCCAATGTACATGTCGCTACCATAGCAACGGGGAAACTTTTATATTCATCTCCGTACATTGTATTCATCAGATTTTTTATGACATGTTTATTTTCCTTTTTCTTTTGTTAATATCACTCTTCCGTTTATATACATTCAAAAAACAAAAAAATAGAAAATTTTACAGTAGTTTACAAAGTAATTGAAATACTGCAGTTTCAGAAAAATGTGGAAAAATAAGAAGCACCTTTTTTTTGGTTAATTATAACAATGAGTTTACTTTACCGAGAATAATCAAATTTGTTTTTCTACGAACCATTGTAATTTACAGGGATTTTTATACTAATATATTAAATATTATTCTTGAAAATTACTGAGCACCTTAAAAGTTTTTTTTTTATTTGTTAAGTTTTTTAACTCCACGTTTCGAGAATCGGAAAAATATAGGATTCGCAACGTTTGCAAAAGTATAAAAACTATTAAAGTGATTTCAAAATAGAAAATGTTCGTAGGATGACATGTATTCCAAAATTTTGTGTGATTTTGTAAATATACCACAAAGACTAATGCGTTTACATAATGAACCGTTTAAAAAATGTAAAATTTTATTACAATTTTTTATCTGATAAATCATAAAGCTTTAAATTAGATTTTAAAAAGGAGCGTGATTAAACCAAAAAGGATTATACTTACTAAATGCACAAAATACATAATTAATGTTTCTAGTCTGTCCATTCCAATTCGGGGATAGTAAAATATATGTCCTCAATCCTCGGCAGTCCATGAATTAATTAGGACATATGTATGCAACTGTTAAAATGTTCCCAAAATCGACAATAGAAGCAATAAGTATAGCTCGGCAAATGTAAAACACGGCGTTGCTTCATCATGACTTTGTTTCGTGAGATGTTCGTTCTCCAAACATAAAAATCTCTTGAAAGTGTCCGTTAACCGAACATAAAAATCTCACTCGAAAGTGTTCGTTAATCGATTTGTTCGTAAACCGAACAGTTCGTTACCGATCACCTATTGTATACGAAATATAGCATTTTTAATTTTTATGGGGAATTTAAGAAGATATTTCCTTTTCATTGTGCTCTAAGCCGTTTTTAGAGCATTTTAAGTTAGTCATAGCCGGAGATTCGATGAACGGCAAATATTTAAACGCAAAACTTCTAATCTTGGGGTAGCAACATTTTTACATACTATTACTCAGCGCATGAATGTAAAGTTGGAATTTTTTAATCGCTTATTCAATCAATTCCTGATACATTTATTAATAAACACAGTTTTTTTAATCGATGAAAATACTATAATTTAATAGATTAGAGCTTAAGATCGGCGAGCTTTCAGGCGGACAAAATGAACGCATATTAAATTTTAAAGCAAGATAATAAAACCTTACAAAGATTGAAACAGTATAAAATCATTAAAATACATCTCACTCAGTAAATATACATCGGTTGTAATGTAATCAAGATCTTCTAAGATACTCTGTAAACGAAACGTATATGGTTCAACAATACAAACAATAGAGAGTTTAAATGAATCGGACACAGTAACATATTTGAATATCTTGTGTATATAGCCACTTTGACAAAAATTATGCTATTTATATTATTGTTTTACCTCTGTGTTGAGGAATCAAGTACTTCAACGTAAAAATTCGCTAATTACACAACTATTTAGTCTTATTAAAAAATCTTTTGAGTTACCCTGTAAACGAACAGTAAATTCTACAATTCTGTTTTACAATAGGAAGCTAACTTAGGTCGTTCGTAGTAACATATTTTAACATCCTGCGCATACGTTCTTTTTTAAAAGAATTAGACCATTTAATATTTATTTTCTTCATCTTAAGTATAGGAATAAATCACTTTAAAGTGATATACATAAAAAAACTAATTCATATTTTTACACGAAATATTAAACATTTGAACTACTCATAAAAACAATGCAATTGCTGAAAACCGCGTAAAAATCGGATAATTACACAACTCTTTACCCCTATATCAAAAGATCTTTTGTGAGAAACTGTAAACGAACCTTAAATGTTACTATTTTACTAAATCAAAAACTAATTGATATTTTTTTTCATGAAACTTACAAATTGTTGAACTACTCATAAAAACAATTCAAATGACGTAAACCACGTAAAAATCCGATAATTACACATATATGTAGCCCTGTCAACAGTTTTTTGCTATATGTTAAGTATAGGAATCAATAACTTTAAACTGATATAAATCAAAAACTAATTAATATTTTTTCATGAAACTTACAATGGTTTGAACTACTCATAAAAACAATTTAAATGACGTAAACCACGCAAAAATCCGATAATTACACATTGCTGTAGCCCTGTCAACAGTTTTTTGCTATATGATAAGTATAGGAATCAATAACTTTAAACTGATATAAATCAAAAACTAATTAATATTTTTTCATGAAACTTACAAAGGTTTGAACTACTCATAAAAACAATTCAAATGACGTAAACCACGTAAACATCTGATAATTACACATTGCTGTAGCCCTGTCAACAGTTTTTGGTCAGTACAAGATTTAAAAAGTGCAAAAAACAGCACTTTTAAAATCGCATTTCCTGAAAACCTATTCGACAGATCTTGCTTTTCTTTTGATTTTTTAGTTACGTGGCACGCCCCATTCCATAGAATCAAGAATTTTGTTTCTATCATAAATAGAACGCGAGATATAGATGTGTCAAAAATCCGTTTTGTCGCGTCCGCAAAATATAAACTAGACAGAGTTAAAAAAAAAAAAAAATGTAAAATCGTTTGGCATCCATTGGCGGAAATTCCTTTCATTTACGGTTCAATGCATTGCTGTTTCTTATGCTTGGCAAGAAACTCTGTCGAGTTTCTATGATAAAGTCAAAATTGACAAAAAAAAAAAAAAAAACTTAAACAGGCGAAAATTTGTGTTTAAATACTCATTTGTATAACAACTATGCAAATTGTATCTGTGATTCTTTTGTTATTCGAAAAGTATGCTTCAAATCATTCGTCATTAAGCGAAGCAATGCAGTATTTATCTGATTAATAAAAATGCTCTATTTGTGTTTTTTTCAATACTTATCAAAGGTTCAAAACGTTTTGAAAAGGGAAAAATATCTAATTTTGTACAGGTAAATGATAAATTGTCCTTTTTGAAAATTTAGTTGCTAAATGATGTATTCTAATAGCGTAAATCTTGTGTTTTTGTGTGTGGTTATATATATATATATATATATATATATATAGTAAAACCCGTTTAAGAAGTTCCCGCTTAAGAAGTTTTCCCGTTTAAGAAGTTTATATTTTCGATTCCCATTTTTTTCCTATTCTTACAATGTTAAAATAACCCGTTTAAAAAGTTTAGTTCCAAACTTTTTCCCGCTTAAGAAGTTTTTTCTCCCCTTAATTTTACTTTCAAAACACGTTTACTTCAGTCTTTTGAGGGATTTTTTTCCCCACATTCTGTACTGGAAAAGCATTTCTCTATATTCTTCGCTATTCAAAAGGGCACATTTAAGATTGAAAAGGATTGTCGTCACCTTTATTTCACCTTCATATCAGTTTGTCTGATGAAATGTAGAGAGAGGGTAAGTCCGAGTCCCTTATGGCTGCAACAATAGTGACTGATAAGGGATTAAAGATAAATGGTTTGCTCCTACTCAGGGGTAGTTCTTTAAGTTGACCAGTTGCTTTCTCTTAGAATAGAGTCTGTTTCACCCCTTTCCAGGAATGGAATGAACCAAAGCTATGTTTGGTTCATTCCAAACCAAAGCTGTGTTCAGTTTGGCTCATTCAATCTGTTTTTGAGTGAGTGTAAGCGTCAAATCTCTCTTGGAAAATTCACGAAAAAAATTCTTATTTATTTTTTCCTCTTCAAAATGTCGGGCAAGGGAATTAAAAGAAAGGCCTTGTCAATTGAAGACAAAATCAAAATTTTGAAAGAAGTTGATAGCAACCCAAACGTAACAAAACTTGTTGAAATTGAGTTGAAATTGCTAAGAGATTGAATATGCCGGTGACTACTCTGAATCAAATTGTAGCAAAACGCAATCTTATATTAAACGACTCCTCTGATAAATCTCGAAAAATTAAAAAAGTGAAAAAAGGAAAATATGAAGCTATGGAAGAAAAATTATTACTTTTTTTCAAGCAAGCCAGATCCGCCAATATTCCTATAAGTGGACCTATTCTTAGAGAAAAGGCTGAGGAAATTGCCAAAAAAATGGAGATTGAATTTGCACCTTCAAATGGATGGATTGATAGAATGAAAAAAAGAGCTGGTTTAAGTTACAATTCTATAAAAGGTGAGAGTAAAAGCGTCGATCCACAAGAAATCGAAGAATGGAAACAAATCTTAGCAGATTTGATAACCGGCTATCATCCTAAAGATGTCTTTAACATGGATGAGTGTGGGCTTTTCTATAATCTTTCACCGGATAAAACGTATGCATGTAAAGGAGAAAATTGTCATGGAGGTAAAAAAAATAAAGAACGGCTTACAGTTTTATTGGGTGCAAACATGGACGGTTCCGAGAAATTGCCAATTTTGGTTGTTGGGAAATCCAAGAAACCCAGATGTTTTCAAAATGTGAAATCACTGCCTTGTGATTATGAAAATAACAAAACTGCGTGGATGACGATTACAATTTATGAAGCCTATTTGAAAAGATTAAATGTTAAAATGAGGAGAGCTAAACGGAACATCATCATCTTTGTAGACAATTGCGCCGCCCATTCCAAAGACACGAGTAACTTTACTAACATAAAAGTGCATTTCCTACCACCGAACTCGACTTCGGTTTTGCAACCGATGGATCAGGGAGTTATTAAAGTGTTTAAGCAGCACTATAGAAAACGGCTTGTGAATTGGATGATTGAAAAACTGGACAATACTGGAGAGATAGGAAAAATAAACGTTTTGCAACCTATTCATTTTATTTTATCTGCATGGGAGTTAATAACGCCATCTGTAATTGCCAATTGTTTCCAGAAAGCAGGATTTTTGGAAGGAGAATCAACAGAAGAATATGAATTGGACATTGAAGATGATTGGAAGACGTTACAAAGAAGGATGGATTTCACAGCATCGTTTGAAGAGTATGTGTCAGTAGATGACGAGATATTGCCATGTGAGGTGCTTACAGTAGATGATATTTGTGAGGTTACAGAAGATGAAGAAATGAGTGACACTGAGGAAGAGCACGAGGAAATTCCTAGTTTTTCGGATGCTGTGAAAGGACTAGAAACATTTCGCCGTTTTATCGAAAGTGTTGAAAATGTGCCTGAGGAAATTTTTAAAAACTTAAGACAACTGGACTGTTATCAACTAAAAATTGCCGAGAAAAAACATAAGCAAAAATCTATAACCGATTTTTTCTGTAAAAGCATATCAAATGATGCTTAAAGAGAAATGGCCCCTCTCTGTCTTCAAACATTGGATTAAATAAAGAGTTTCTAAGGTAATTATGCATTTTTACTTGATTGACAGATTTTTTTTAAATGTGCAAATAATTTTAAATTTCTTAAGTAAAACTCAACTTTATATAAATTTATGTATTATTTTAACAATGTAAAAGACCTCTCCTGACTATATAAACTTAAACTAATGATTGTTTCAAACATTCTTAATTTCCCGTTTAAGAAGTTTTCCCGTTTAAGACGTTTTTGCCTTCCATTCCCTTGGAAAACTTCTTAAGCGGGTTTTACTGTATATATATATAATCGTCTAAAATCGCCTCTCTCAAATCGCGAAATTTTGAATCCTAGTGTTTTGGGACACACCAAAAACATTGGGCTAGGTCACATGTTCGAGAAAATGCGATTACTGGTCATTTTGGGTCACCATGGGTCAGGGTCAAGCTAATTGTATGTGAAAAACGATTTTAACTAAATTTTGTATCCTACCATTTTCGGGCACGAGAAGACTATTGGGCTGGGTCACATGTTCGAGATATTTCAATTAGCACCACATTTGTGGGTCAACGCGGGTCAAGCTAATTTTATCTAAAAAACGGCTCAGACTCTTTAGACTAAATTTTGCATCCTATGGTTTTCGGGCACGATAAGACTGTTGGGCTAGGTCACATGTTCGAGAAAATTTTATTAGTTGGTTATTTTGGTCATGGGTCGTTAAAGGTCAAGCTATTTTTATCTTAAAAACGGCTCAGAGGATTTTAACTAAATTTAGTATTCTACAGTTTTAGGGAACTAGAAGACTATTGGGCTAGGTCACATTTTCGAGAAATTTCGATTAGTGGGTCATTTTGGTCATGGGTCAGTATGACTCAAGCTATTTTTATCTTAAGAACGGCTCAGATGATTTAAACTAAATTTTGTATCCTACAGATTTAGGGAACGAGAAGACTATATGGCTAAATCACATGTTCGAGAAATTTCGATTAGTGGGTCATTTTGGTCATGGGTCATGATATTTGAACTCAAGGATACGGTCTTCCCTGCTCGTATGTTGCAATATTAGATTATATGATTGATTATATAATATTGTTACTTAACTCGGTGTGTTAGTGTAAATACTTCGATAGAAATATGTAGCAGTGTTAATTTCAGAACACGATAAATTATGCATTAAAAGCAATCACTGTTTTCACACAAAGGGAATAATTTTCATAATTTTATAATTTTTCATCACAAACAGTGGTATTATTGCCGAAACGTCAGTTGAGGCTCACTGTGGAGACGCGAAAAGTTTTTGGTTTCTGTATGTTTGTCTGTTTGTCTGTCTGTTCCGCGATAAGTTTCGTAAAACTGGTCCGATTAGGTTGATTTTTGGTAGATATGTTGGCGAGATATCCGGAATTAGCTCTATATTTTTTGTTAAATTTCGTTCTTTCGTTCGGGAAATATAGAACATTTTATTTTAGGTCATAATGTTTTCCTATGGGGATGCAGACGATTTTTCAAATTTCATTTTTATCTGAAATGGAAATGGAATATTTGCATAATGGGCTTAGACATAAAATTATGAATGTTAAAACTCAAGAAACTCGCACTATTTTGATAAAATATCTTTTTTTTTTTTTTTATAACGAATGTAAATTTAATGAGATTACGGGGGGATGAATGCTTATTTATTTTAAAAAAATAAAAGAATAAGCAGTTCATCAGAAATTCAGAATATAATTGTATAACACCGTGTTTAATTTAATGATTCTAATTTCTGGAACATTCGAAGAATTTTATATGCTTATAAATATGCATGCAATTTAAAAGATAATAATTGCGGATTGTACGATGTTAAATTATATCAAAAATGAGATTAAAAAAAACAAATGAATGACTTGCAAAGTTGACGTTGAGGCTCCTGATCTGCAGATTTACTTGTTTAGTAAAATTGTAGTCCAAGGTAAAAGAGAAATATAAATTAATTATTTATAGATTATTAATGAAAAAAATATAGAAATCGAAAAAAAAATCTAAGAAATATTACTTCTAGAAAATTTTTAAGCCATTTTCCTGTATAAAAATAATGCATTGCTTATTTTTCCGTTAGAACAACATGTAAACTATAAATGATTTGAAAGTTTATGCAGATTTGAAAATATGTATAATATCCAGATATTTATCTAATTCATTTTATTACGAAATATTATTTCAAAATTGCATCATTAAAGAACGGTTTCTGAATATCCATTTATTACGTCTGCTACCATTCGTGATATCGCAGTTAATATCGAATGAAATCATGTCCGAATCGTTATGTCCATTAAAAACATAAATTACCTGACAGAAGTGAAGTTATGTTACACTACTTTCCATTAGTTTCGCGGTATTAATTTCCAATATACTAGTAATAACCGCAAATCCTACTATATTAGCACTTAAAATAGCATAAAATTGTAAGCTGCTATAATATTGCAGTTTATAAGATTAGAAGTAGCAAACATCTGTAACAAAATTTTTATGTCTATGTCGAAACGTAACTTAAACTGAACAGCATTTTTTATGAAATTATTTCCTATATTTTTTCTTTTCTGTACAGATTTGATCAATTATTGAAAATGTTTTATTGTGTTGTTGTAACTCAAAGTATAATGCATTTCTGCATTTGATATATAACCACTGCATTACGACATAGAGTCATATTGTTTTGGGCATTACAACATGAGATTTATAATTGTTATTACATATAAATGGTTAACATGTTTCTCATTGTGTGCGGTTTCTTGGTTTATGTCTATGGAGTATATAGAATAGAAAATTGTGTTATGTATAACGAAAAATAATGTATAAAATTTATCTGAATATTGGAATTATTATTTGCATCATGTTATAAAATTTTGAATCGTATTGTGTCGTACATATAGTATATATGACATAAAACATGTATTGCAAAAATTATAAAAGTTTTCTATTTTAAATATGGCTGTAAACAATTATATTGTATGATATCAGATTAGATTTTTATTGTAAATTCATACAGATCTCGAGTTTGTCGCATCGTGTATCAAATTCCTTCGTGTCTCTGAAGATTTGCCTGTTTGTAAACCTTCAGGTTAATTGACCTAATATGTTGTTTGTTTTATTTGTATTAGTTTTTCTATAAAATTTTTCTAAAACGTTCAATTTTTTTTTCCGTTCAAACTTGACTTTGCGTTTGCATTTAAGGGTTAATATGAACTAAAACATCAAATTTGCACAGACCAGATTTCAGTTTAGACTGATTTTCCGTGTCATCAATATATATTTATTTTTCTGACAGATTGCCATATTCTGAAAACGTCTTAGTGTCCTGTAAATGAACATCTGGCATTTTATCTGTTTACAAATAATATATCAAGTTTTTCGCTAATGTATCAATAACGTCAGGAACATAATGAATTTTTAATTTCTTTTTTATTATTTTGTTTATTTTTCTTCAGCGTATTTTGTTTTCCATTCTTTCATTTTAATCTAGCATCCCATTCTTTTTCTTCATCATCATTTGTTATTTTTTCATCTTCGTATCTCTTATTACTATGTCGTCTTACGCTTTCTAAACATCGGTTTTGTCCTTCATATGAACGTAACTTTTCAAACAACATAGAAAAAATATATTTTATTGCGGGATGTGGACCTTCCCAAAATAGGTTTTGCAAAGTTTTGCTCGAGAAGATTCTTTTAGAAATAAGAAAGACTTTTCAGTAATGTGAAAGTGTATATTTTTTATTTATTGATTTTTAAAGACGTTGTTGATTTTGTTTCATTTCCCCCAGTTGTTCTACAGTCTTTACAGTCTAACATATACATAAAAATATAAGAAAAACTTCTATTATCTTTAACCTCTTTAAATATCAATTTCTGTTATCCGACAATCACTACACATACTATATGCATTGTCCTGGAAATGCAGCCTAGTCGCCCCCTATTAATTATGCTGAAGATATTCCTTTTAAAAGACATAGGTACCAATCTATAGGGAATAATGTCTGTCCGTTATTGCTATGCTTTGCCGCGCAAGAGACGCTTGCTTATTATAATTGAACCAGCAATTGTTTTTTAAAAGTAATACATTTTCAACACTTTGTTTGAGTTCATTCGTCCGGAACAGTAAATAGCCTATGGACTTTTTTAAAAATTATTTACAGTATTATAAAAGAAAATATATCAGGGATTCATCAATAAGTTAAAAATTAGTAAAATTAAGAACGTACATGGAAAAGTACGGCGAATATTCAATAAATAATTGGTAAAAATGTCGGAAATTTTAAATATCTTCTAATTAAAGAAAATACGGTAAATGCTGTCCTGTTTTATTTTAATATGTTCTTTTCGGTGGCAGAGAACATTAAGGGGACCACAAAGGTTTCAAATAACGACGAAATGCATATTTTGTTCTTATTATTTATATAATGTTTGAACCTCTAACAATAACGTACAAGTTGTCGATTAAAAAAAAAAATCCTAAAATTACAGTTGTACAAGTCGTAAACCTCCAGTCTCTATCGATGATATCTGCGAAAGGCAAAACTATAAAACACTTTTCCTCAAACAAGGGAAATCATTCTCTACAAACTACTAAATAAAGAATTTTTTTCCAAGTTATAACAGAATGTACGATAATTTTTTGTCGATTTAATTTTTTTTTTGTACATATATACACTGGGAAAAATGACACTTTCACATCTGAGTAAATCGATCTTTTCATTTTGTTATGAAACTTTTTGTTTGAAATATGACAAAACAATGCTTTCAATTCTGAAATACCAGAAATACTCAAAATATTGAAACATGGACATACTCAAAACTGAGCACATAGAGGTCAGTTCATACTCATTTTTTGAAACATGGACATACTCAAAATCTATTAGAATCAGTTCAAACTCATTTTCAAAACATGGAAATACTCAAAAATGAGCACATAGAAGTCAGTTCATATTCGTTTTTAAAACATGGACATACTCAAATAGAAGCACACGATGTTTTATTCTTGAGTGTGTGAATGTTTTCAGAAATGAGTATATACATGTTTCAAACTTAAATAAGTTTGATTTGGAGCCATTTTGACTATGTGATGTACTCAGATTTGAGTATTTTTTGCTCTGATTTGAAAATGTCGTTTTTAGAATCGTTTTTATATTTGTATTTTTAAAAATGTTTCAGGTATAATCGAAAAACGATGCAATAATAAGCAGTATAAAAAAAAAGGAACGAAGGTAATTTTGGCATACAATATTAAAACTCTAGTTATTCTTTTTTACAATTTAAAAAGTGTTTTTTTTTTCTTTTTTGTAAAACATTTACAAAAACTAGATGGAAAATTAAACAAATAATCTAAATTAATTATAAGCTTCGTAATCTACGATGAAATATCAATAAATTTATTTTTAGACTCCGTGGTATCCTTAATAGATGACAGTCCGCTTTGGCTGTTCAAAAGTAAAATGTTTCTATATCTCAAATTGTGCATATAAAATAGCTGTAAAAACACACAAGGATGCGTTTGATGACGTTCACTCTTTTCCTTCTATATTAAAAAAAAAATAATCTGGAACTGAGCCAAAAACGATTTAGAAATGGACCAATCAAATTCTGCGTAGATATTCCGGGTTATTCTCATCGCTTTTTTACTACGGACATTTTTTGAGGAGCGTTTACTTTTTTTCTAGCCATCCTACGGATTCGAAAATCATACCACCAGACGCAAAATATAAAAAGCTTTCATAAATTAAAAAAATTATCACGGTCGGCCAATACAAACTCAAAAAATCCTTAAAAATCGAGTAAAAAATCTTTTATTGAAAAAGTCAAATTTTTATATTGTTGCCAATTTCTAAATAAGCGCAAAGGATTATGTTTTATCTCAAATAAAAAATGTATTTGCGCGAGACTATTAAAAAACAATAATGGAAGTTTAAAATAATAATTAAATGATCACGTGTTGAAAGAAGGAAATAAGGAAAATTATGTCATAAAAATTGTGTTTACACATGAATATTGCAAATAAAAAAGATGAATTAAATGAAAAAGGATTATAACCAGTTAAATGAAAAAGCATTATAACCTGATTACAGAAAATAGTCGCCGTTCGTGATATCATCATCATCACCTTTTTAAAACAGGATACATTGCCAGGTTTTAAGAGGCTGTGAAATCAGAATGGGGGTTGGTGAGCGTAGCGAGCAGGGGACAGAGCCTCCTAGTTATGTAAAAATTAATGACGGATTAAATTTACACCATTGCCACTTTCAAACATCGTTAAAAAAATCTTTATGAGTTCGATTTTTTTCTTTTTTTGGACCGCCTTATCGGGTTTAGTACTTTCAGAAATATAGGAATTCCCTATAATTTTTATACTCTTTTATATCTACTGAATAATGTTCGGTATTGAAAATGAAATGCGTTGAATTTATAGTTCGATTACAGGGAAAAACAAAATATTTACTTTACATTATGGTCTAGGTGGAAAAATATTTTTCCGATGCATTTTACTGATGTTCAAATAACTGATATTCCAATTTGAAAGCAACATACATTTTCAGAAGTATATAAAAGATGGCATTGCATTTAAAGTTCGCTTATAGAGACGTGGATAAAGACTTCGGTTACAAAGATGGTTGGTTGGTTGGTTGATTTATGACGGCCAATTATCTACTCTTGGGATATAGGCCGTAAGGGGGAGTGCCCTGCGAGGGGGTATTTCTAAAGGATCCTAACCCGTATTTACGGCAATGTTAGAAGAAAGCCACAGAAAACTCCGAACGGTTAGGTCGACGAGCCCGACAGGGGTTTTAACCCAGACCCTCCCGTCTACCAGCTTTGAGAACAGAACCTCTCAGCCAATGGTCGAGCGGTTACAAAGGTGGACTAAGATCGATTTTATTGTATTAAAAAATTAATGTTTATTAATATACATTTATATTGGAAAATATTTCATAATCTATGCGTGATGCAAGAATTTTATTTGCGTTGTATCAGGAAATTGTTAATGATATTTTTAATTAAAAATATGTTTTTGAATCGAAAAAATGCATTCATTTTTGTATATTTTTATTAGACCAATATTTCAATCGGGTTATTTTTTGAGAAGATATAAATTCAAATTTGTAAGTTTGATTTAAAGTTAGAATTCTGAAATTGTAACCATTCTAACTGTATGTAGAAAATGTGACTATACATTACCAGTTTTATTTGAGAAAAAGAATTGAAATAATGTGTCAAAATCTTTGTTGCGGCTCGAAAAATAAAAATTTATTGAAGGTTCATTTATGCAGAGCATTAAATATTAGGCATTAGTCCATGCCGATTGGTCTGTTTTATGCGATTAATTACATAAAAATTAAAAGGAGGTGAAAAATTGATTAGGTCTGTGCAAAAAAAATATATAATCGTCGGTTATCAAATGATGTTTGTAATCTAGGAAATGACTCTATAAACAAATAATGAAATGCTATTCACTCAATGCAAACTATAATAAACTTTACACTAGCATTGCAATACAGCAATACAACAGTCAGTGTTTTTATTTACATTTAGGAAACTTTTTTATTTGTATATCGACACTTCAGAACAGACATATTCTGTCCAATTTTACTAGTTAATCAAAAACCAAAGGATGTTTTATCTCTGGCTAATTCATAAACTAAAAACATTATCCCTTTTTTAGTGCGAATTACATATATTCCAAAACTGCATAAGTGTGATTAATACCAGATTCAGGTGTTTAGACTCATTTAGACATTCAACTTTATTCACCGTAACTTCCATAAACTTCTGTAATATTTCTCGGATTAAGTAAACTGTTTTGAATAAATAATTTTATTTTATATATTAAGTGAAATAAGTGAAATACCACCGAAGATAAGTTTACATTTCATTAAGTAATATTTATGGTACGAACATGTTGATTTAATCTGGTGATTATGTACCTGCAATGAATACAATTTAAAAGAAAAGAAAAAGTTTGGACATTGGGTCAATTATGCAGAAGGAATATGCAGGTGAAATTTTTACATAGCCCAGCAGTTGCATAAATAATGAAAAAAAAAATCATCTTTTTTCACTTATATTGTATTTTTCTTTTATTTTTTACATATTCTAAACTACCCGTGTTTTATAATTTTTACAAAATTTAGGCTAATCGAGATATCTATGTTTTCTGGTCTTTTCATTGGTTTCAAATATGTTATCTATTTTCAATGGTAGCCCATTTCCGTGAATTTCAAATATGTGGCGTTCAAGTTACCAGTTGTGTATACTGCATAAAGCAATGTAGAAAATGTATTATGATTTCTCACAACATGCAACCGCTTGAGAATAACATAATCAATTTCTCATGGTTAGATTTGAAACGGGCGGTGATTTTTATAAACTTTGAATACTACTACTAACATAATATAATCTTTCTACTAATTTTTTAGTCAATACACTCAGAAAAAGGAATTGATTAAAATTACAAAACATGTTTTGTTGAGTACATTTTGGTTGTTTTAGCAAAATTAAAGTAAAATTGAACCATTTTACTTGAATTAACAAAACATTTTTTGCTGACGATACATTTTTTTTTTTTGTTGATTCAAACAAAATTTTCATTGACCTATATTTAAACAAAATTTTTGTTTAAATATATGTCAATGGAAATTTTGTTTGAATCAACAAAACATTTTTTTTTTTTTTTTTTTTTTTTTTTTTTTTTTTGCAATTCCAAAAAAAAATTTTGTATCGTCAGCAAAAAAATTTTGCTAATTCAAGTAAAATGGTTCAATTTTGCTAAAACAATCAAAATGTACTCAACAAAACATGTTTTGAAGTTTTAATGAATTCCTTTTTCTGAGTGTATATTTGTATTCTTGGATATAGTACTGAATAAAGCTATGCATAGAATTGAACCAAATTTCATATATATGTTTTTAACTATGTCCGTCAGGTTCCAGTTGAAGCTGGTGATGTTCCATGGGAAGGGTGAACTGTGATCGCGATTTTTCTCTTGTATGATCAAAATAATCTGAAGTTTTGGATAGAATTTTAATAAAATTCATACGTTTTCACAATGGACGTAAGGTTCCAGTTGAAAAGGAGGATATTTCCCTGGAAGGGGATAGAGATAGCGATTTTTGTTTGATTTCCGTGATTTTTTTGCAGTTTAAGTAAAACATTTATGAATATTTTTAGAAAAAAAATTCTATTTCGATGTAATGTTATAGACGGGTTTGTAAAAAAAAAAAAAAAAAAAAAAAAAAAAAAATAGAAAATTGGCTTGAAGGTGGCGCTGTGATAGGGAATGATGTTGTTCGCCTTTTTGTGTTTAAATATAGGTCAATGGAAATTTTGTTGGAATCAACAGCAATTCAAAAAAAAAAATTGTAACGTCTGCAAAAAATGTTTTGTTTATTCAAGTAAAAAGGTTCAAATTTACTTGAATTTTGCAAAAACAACAAAATTGTACTCAACAAAACATGTTTTGTAGTTTTAATCAATTCCTTTTTCTGGGTGTATATTTGTATTCTTGATATAGTACTGAATAAATCTATGCATAGAATTGAACCAAATTTGATATATATGTTTTTAACTATGTCTGTCAGGTTCCTGTTGAAGCTGGTGACAGTCCACGGGAAGAGTGAGCTGTGATCGCGATTTTTCTCTTGTATGCTCAAAAGATTTTGTCAAAAGTTTTGGATAGAATTTTAATAAACTTCATACGTTTTCACAATAGATGTTAGGTTCCAGTTGAAAAGGACGATATTTACCTGGAAGGGGGTAGGGATAGAGATTTTTGTGCGATTTTCTTGATTTTTTGTAGTTTAAGTAAAACATTTATGAATATTTTTCGACTAAATTTTCTATTTCGATGTAATGTTATAGACCGGGGTTCGTAAAATAATAATAATAATAATAATAATAATAATAATGAGAAAATTGGCTTGAATTTGGCGTTGTGATAGGAATTTTGTTCGATTTTTGGGAGAGGTGAGGTAGCTGTTGAAAATAATATAATACTGCTGCCGTCAACCGTGGCAACAACTGTTTATTTTTTTGATAAAATTACAAAATGTCAGTTCGTTTTGGGAAACTATTTATAGTGTTTTGTTAACTTCAATTGTTTATTCCTTAATACAAGTACTTTTGCAGATTTTTTAGTATTTTCATGCATTGTCGGTTTGAACATAGGGTGAAACCCCCAGTTATTGACACCTAACCAGTAACTGACACTTGACCAGATATATAGCTCAAATAAGTATTTTCTAGTAAAATCCTGCAACATAATGTCATCTAGTGGTAACTTATTTGTCTGAACTATTACAACATTTTTTCCATCTTCTGTTTTTTCCAAAAAGAAATAGTGTCAGTAACTGGAGATATTGACCATATTTATGGCAAAAATTAATTTTCTGCAATAAAAATTATAATTTTTTAAAAAATTTGTCAAATATAATGTTTAATGTATCTTTACTATACTTTCAGAAACAAAGATAGTATAAAATACATTTAAAACTTTGTAATAGTGATTTGAAGAAGAAAAAATCCTTAAAATGTCATTTACTGGGGGTTTCACACTACAATTGTATAAATGCATTTGCTTGTATGTACGCCTGTATTAATATATGAATATCTATATATAAATAGTTTATG
Organism: Maratus michaelseni; assembly: GCA_963931845.1. Taxonomy (NCBI): domain Eukaryota; kingdom Metazoa; phylum Arthropoda; class Arachnida; order Araneae; family Salticidae; genus Maratus; species Maratus michaelseni. The sequence goes on from OZ007589.1 coordinate 429,182,994, forward strand.
TTTCTTCAAATTCTTTAATCTAATATATATATATTTTTAGATGTTGTTTTTTTCATACCTAATAAAAAAAACTTTACATGAATTTGGAAATTTTTTTTCACAAATTTCCATCTGTTGGTATTATTTTAAATGTTGTATGTCTTGAAAATTATGACGTTTAATTTTTTCATTATCTTCATTTTAACTGGACACTAATTGCATTGTCTTCAACTGTATTATCCATTTATCTATAACCAATCATTTTCCCAAAGAAGTAGTTTAAAAGTTTCAGACAATCTTTTTATTCTCCCACAATGTTTTGGAAAAAACTCTTTTAATTGAAGCTTTGAAAGCAAATTATAACAATTAAAATGGACAGAAACAACTATTTTATTTTTAGAAACGAATAGACAGAAGAAGCTACGATAGAAGTTCTTTTTTTATTAAAATGAGATAAACTATTTAAATAACTTGTGAAAATCATACTGATTTGTCCTAACACGGAAAACTGTTTCGTAAAAATGCAAAATTTTTAAATAACTTTCAAAATCATACTGATTAGTTATAACTTTGGAAATAGTTTCGTTAAATGGTAAAACACGAATTTTAACACATGGTACCGAATATAGCAGCCCAAATAATGCTAGGAATGGGGAAGTAGTAATTATTAAACAGAGGAAACGAATAATTTTCTAAAGTTATATTTTTATGATTTTAAATATGATCATGGTTTTGGACAGACAAAATAAAATATTATGTATTTCAGAAAACGATTTTTTGCACTTGAACAGACACGTGAGTTTAACTTCCTGACAGCAGGAAGGGTTGCCAGCCAGAGCGATAAATAAATGAAAAGGACTGATAGAAATTTTAAAAAAATATATCTTAGGTACGATTTTGAAAATTAGTATATATACACAAAATGTTATGTGGATTAAAAATGCCCAAAAAATTTAAAAATTGGCTGGCAAGTTTTATTGTATCGAAAATCTGATTTTTTATGAAAAAAGAAGTATTTTATGCACACTGTAAAAAACAAAACAAAAAAACCGTCAATTCACGGAATAAGGACTGGCAGCAGAGTAGCCGGAATGTTTCCGTTTTTTGAGGAAAGTTCCGTCTTTGTAGTGCGTAAATTCCATAAATGTCGCTATGCAGACGCGAAGGAGTTGAAGCGCATACATGGCGATCAAAAATACTGCAATCCCATTGGATGATAGATTTTTACAGCAATAATTCCGTATTTGAAACTCTGTAATCTTAAAATGACAACAGACATACGGGAAATATTCCATTTTTCTAACAAAACGGAAAATTTCTGATCAAAATTCACGGAAGACAACCTGTCAATAAAATTTTTAACAGTGCACATAATCAATGATAATTAGCTGGAGACGGGGAAGTTTTATTAAATATCGCAATTACTCCACATCAAAGTTTTCATATGAGAGAGTTATTATTATTATATGGGAGTATTATTATGATAAAGGTGTTCTTTTTCGGTCATACTCGTTTTGGGGCCTATCTCTTTAAGTTCAAAAATGACCTTTCTTCTCTTTGGGAGTGTGGTGATGTCTCTCTTGCATCACATTACTTGTACAATTGTCCTTCAATAATCGCGCCCGGGTTCGTTCTCATAGCTTAAAATGTCTTTAACTTTCTATGTGACCTTTCTACTTTAATCCATTACATAGCCAGGGACTCGGGTATCTACTTATTCACTGTATTTTTCTCTGGAAGCTATTATTTCATACCATTGTCTTTTTTTACAAATATTGTTTCCGTTATATTCATATATTCATTTATCTATTGTTCACCACCACGTCCTCTGTTGGCTTACCGGCGGGATTTTGTATATTTTTAAACCTCCATAAAGGGGACCGGGGGGACACTTATGTTCTATAGACTTCGTTCCTAGTCTTAACAGTCCCTCCTGGGAAGTAAAGCAGTAAAGCGTTTTCTTTACTTATGCTACTACAAATTTGAAGTTTCATAAAAAATACATACACCCAATACTTCAGAATTGCAATGAACGAGTTAAGTCCGAAAAGCATTTATCCATTTCTATCGAAAATAAATTTAAATTATTTGATAACAGAGAAAAATGCAGAAATAATCTTTTGAGGAATGTAAATTACCAATTATCAATAATGAAATTTTACGTTTATTTTGCTACTGCAAGTAATAGATCGTGGTTTAATGAAAGAATACAAAAATAAGAAAATATTTATTTCAAGATTGTTATTCTCAAAAGTGATAGACATCCATCTTTTGTATTTTTTGAAGAATTTTTAATACCCTGATGAACTTTCGATGGTTTAACTTTTTCGCGGTAGAGTTTTTGTCATGTTTTAATTACGTAATTTTGTAGTTTTATCTTAACCAAAATAAAAATAATTAATCATCAAGTAATACTTTCGCATTGTCATCATATATATATATATATATATATATCATATTTTCCCATTTTTTCAGTTCGTAACAGACAAAATTCTAAAAAAAATGGTTTTTATCTGGCTATTAATAAAAAAACTGCATAACGTATATCAATTAGAATACTACAGAAATAAAATATAAATCGCGAAATAACTAATTGCATACTTTACGAAAGACACAAATGAAATCAAGAAAGAATCTAAAATGTAACATTGGAAATCTGAGATTTTTTTTTTGTCACAAAGTGAAAGAATGAATACAGAAATAGCAGAATGACAATGCCCATGAGACAGTTCCTGTGCCGCATTTAAGAACTGTGCAAAAAGTATAACCTTTATCGTAAAATTTACTAAAATGCACTTGCTGACTATCCGTCCCTTGTGGGCGAGAAGAGGGAAGATGTTTCAATGCAAGGGAGGTATTTATTTACGACTATCTTCCGAAACTTTTGTAGCGTAGAGGAACAAGAATGATGAAAGTGCACTTAAAGATAGTTGTGAAGAAGACACAATGAATTATGGCTTTAAAAAACGTCGCTTTTTAAAAAGTTGAAAAATACATCAAAATTGAATGGATGGAAGGTAATAATTTAGCTTTTTAAAAAGCAACTTTTTTTCTCTCTTTTTTAGTAATTACATTACATACTTACTACAATGCGTGTAAAAACTTTAAAAACAGCAAAAAAAAAATTTGAGAAACATAAAATGAAATAATTGTAATGAGAATTTAATGTTGATCATAAAGTTACAATGCTAATATAAAAGCCAACAAAATATATCTGGGAGCTTTTTATTACGAAAAAATAATAATTGTGCAAAAATCCGCTATTTGCGCCTGTGTAAAAACTTTACGGACACCACTATTTTTTGATAGAAATGTCACATATAATTATTATTGATTTGCGTGTCAAACACGCTTGTGTATAGTGATTTTAATGACGTTTATAATTATGAGATTTGTTAATTTTATAAAGATGCCAAAAGCAAGTAAACTGACTGAATATGAAGAAGGTGCTGTTAAATCTTTTTCATTATCAGGAATGATTTGTAAGTATATTTCAAAAAAGGTAGGAAGGCTTACAACCGTCATCAACAATTTTTTAAGGTTAAAAGGTTTAAGGTATGGAATAAAACGCTGGAGAAAGACCAAAAGTCTTGTCCCACAGAGTTGAAAGGCTACTTTTAAAATTATTATCAACTGGAAAATACTGAAGTAAAGAAATTTTACGAATGACTGGGTTCAATGTATGCACGAAAACAATCTGGAATAAAATTAATCGATCAGGGAATTTCCAATACATAGCAAAATTGTGTAAACGCTCTTTACTAACTAGATACAAAACCCAGCATTTACAATGTGCAGGGAAATTGATTATTTGGGACGACAAAAAGCTGCAAGTTATTTTTTCCGATGAAAACAGTTGGACCTAAGATAGATCTGATAGCTGGAAGTATTGTTGGCCTGATTTTAGAAATGAAAAAAAAAATCTCTCAAAACGTCAATTAGGTGGCGGATCAATTATGACATGAGGCTGTTTTTCGTTTACCGGCGTGGGTTCATTTACATTTATTTCAGTCAAAGTTAATCCAAATCATATCTAAAAACTCTTTTTGACAATATTTCTCCAGTTGCAAAACTATATCATGTGAAGAAATTGATTTATCAGCCTGATAATGCGCGTATCCACACAAGCCGTAAGACAAAACTGTGTTTCCAGAAGAAAAATGTGGAAGATTTGCAATGGTCACTCAGAAGTCTTGATCTAAATCCTATCTAGAACCTGCGGTAAGATCTAGAAAGACGAGTTTACCAAAATGGAAGACATATTTCCACAAATTCAGAAATTAGATCCCCGATGACGATAATTGGTGCAAAAATTGTCCCAAGCTGTGCCAAAAATGTGCAAGAAATATAAAATATTTGAAGTCATTAAAAGCAATGGTGGGTGCACAATATATAAAGTTATTGTTTCCTCATTACTTTATTGTTTTCATTTTGCAGCCCTTAAAGTTTTTACACAAGCAGAAGTAATATATTTTGTGTAATTACTTTATTTTCTTAATAAAATACTTACAAATAAATTTTGAGGAATATTTTATTAGCTTTTCATTTTTATGATACACAGTATAGAATTTATTTTTCATCTGATATGAAATTTATCAAAAATATTAAAATTTTTTGCTGTCCTTAAAGTTTTTACACGCACTGTAGTAAATCGACAGATCAGAAGCCTCAACGTGAGCTATACAAATTATTGTTCATTAATCTTACTATTTTTCAACATTATCTGCATAATATTTGATATCCTAAAATACAATTTTTTAAAGTTATTTATACATTTATAAGAATATAACATTTATCGAAATTTCCGGAAATTTTAGAAGTATCGCATTAAAAACAATGTTACGAATGATAGGATAAACTACTTATTACTGTATTTTTTTAGAATAACAATACATTAATTCAAGGGAGCTCCGCCACCCTGAACTCACCACTGTCATTTTAATTTTATATTCTCAATTTCCAGTAATTTTGCCATTTCATTTCTTGAGTATATGTCTGAATGTATTTACTATTTTAATTTAATTAGAATAACCATCTCTTTGTACAAGAGATTTCATCCTATCATTAAAAGAATAATTATGTTTGAACCACTAAACATCATATGTTGGTAAAATTGAATAAAATTTCGTGTATAAAATATACTTATACAAATATAAATTCCTCTTATGTGACCAATATTCAATTTACACATTCAACCTTTTTATTATTTTCATTTGAAAAACCGATTTGGCAATCTTTATTTAGTAGTTAAAATAAATTCTCATCTATTTCATTAAAAAAGCATATTAAAAACGAATTAAAAGCGAAATTAGCGAAAATTAGCTATTTTATTAAAATAATGCGGTTCACATGAATTTTCCTTTGTTGATATTCTTTGAAATATAGTTGCTTAGCAACCATTTAATGAAAGAGAGAAAAAATGCATTGAAATTTTTTGTAAAAAATGAGAAATTAAAATGTTTCCCATCTTTCAATTTAATGCATAAAATTTCCGAATAATTTATACAATTAATTTCGAAATTCTAATAAATATATTGACAAATTTTCAAAGCTATTGGATTAAATAAAGATCTCCATTTCGTAAATTTAGCATCCACAATTTAGCATTTACAATTATCCCAATGCCACATTTTCTTTTTGCTGAATGTTAAAATTAAAAAAAATCGTCTGACTTCCCATTGAAAAGCATTATGACCTAAAAAGAAATGGTTATGAATATATTTTTCAAACGAATGAGCCAAATGTAACTAAAAACTATGCAGCTAATTCCGAGTACCTCCCCAACATACCCACCAAAAATCAACCTAATAGGACGATGTTTATGGCAGTTATCGTGGATCAGACAGACAGACAAACAGACAAACAAACAAACAGACAAGCAGACGGGAACCAAAAACGTTTCGGGTCTCCAAAGTGAGCCTCAAATGACGTTTTGTCAATAACAGTACATGTTATGAATATATTTTTCAAACGAATGAGCCAAATGTAACTAAAAACTATGCAGCTAATTCCGAGTACCTCCCCAACATACCCACCAAAAATCAACCTAATAGAACGATGTTTATGGCAGTTATCGTGGATCAGACAGACAGACAAACAGACAAACAAACAAACAGACAAGCAGACGGGAACCAAAAACGTTTCGGGTCTCCAAAGTGAGCCTCAAATGACGTTTCGGCAATAACAGTACATAATACTTCTAGCTGCACAATAAAATAATGCGGAAGATATTTTAAAGATGTATGTAAAGGACGCTGAATTATCATGTGTACGCAAATACGCACAAATTCTTGATAGTGCTATTACAACCAAATTCTGTTTTCAACAAACATAACTCATTAAAGATTATTATGAACAATGAGAAATTACTGTTTTAACATTAGGTTTTCTTCTAATTTTTTCTTCTAATAGTTGCACTTATATATTGGACATTGTCTTTTACTTATATGATTATAAGTTTTTATTATGGATCGTATTTCTTCAAGAATACACAGATTCATATTCATTTTTAGAATACACGGATTCATATTCATTTTAAGAATATACACGGATTCATACTCATTTTAAGAATACACGGATTCATATTCATTTTAAGAATACACGGATTCATATTCATTTTAAGAATACACGGACTCATATTCATTTTAAGAAAAACTCTTAGAGGTTTCTTATGATAATGCCTTAGAATAGGTCTTCTTACAAGCAAATATGACGATGTATGTTCTATTATACATGAAGCATACAAACATGGTGTATTTAAGGTACAGTAAAAAGTTTGTTTTGAATTTATATATATTTTCTCGTCCTCACATTTAAAACATTTCTAGTAGTCATTGCACTCATATCAAATAAGGTAATATTATTTTATTTTGTCAAATTTCTGGGGGTTATTTTATCTTTCTACAAGTATTAAGTGCTTAAATATTTTTTAGTCGTTACGGAATTTTCATTAAATATTTAAAACAATCACATTATGTATTAAAAATAAATCGAAAATTTATTATAAAATCAGTATTAGCAAAAACTATACATAAGCGAGAAAATAATGAAAATAAAACTACGTAAAATTAATTATTTATGATTATGTGTTTGTACATAAAAATAATATTTCACATAAAACACTTGCAAAATTCCAGTGATACTTTCAGAAACTTATTTTTAAAGCAATTAGTGTAAATCCCTCAACATTATTTATTTATCCATTATTCGTACAATAACTATTATTTCCTACCTTTTTTAAAAAAAATTATGCTTTGATAAATTTGAAAAGTTTGTATAGATTCTTTACTTATGTAATTTTAAATGTTTATATGTGGGAAACTCCATACCATCATATTCAATCATAAAATAATTCATTCAAGTTAAAAAAAATATCAAATTAAGTTAAAACATATATCAAATCAAGCTAAAAAATATATCAAATCAAGTTATAAAAATATCAAATTAAGTTAAAAAAATAGTAGGACATATGATATACTTTTTTATCTCTCGTAAGAATTCTAAAGAAAGTCACGTTTTCTTTATTTTGTTTATGAGAAACGCTCTGTATGCTGCTGTGACAGATACATAGTTTATTCAGTACAGGAGAAGTATTAGAATAAGGATATATTTAAAGCACTCTTTTTATTGCCTTTATTTATCATTGATATTTTCTTCTTAGTTTCATAGTAAATTTAAAATTCTTTTATAAATGTTTATTTTTATAATAAAATAAAAAACACACAGAAAATGCATTTGAGCTAATATAAAATATATCATTATTTATTCATGATTTATGACAATGTTTTTAAGATTTTACATATTATGCTAGAATGATGATAACATTATTCCACGCTAGTTCAATGAAATATACAAAAAATATTTTTGGTGAATAGAATTTTTTATTAGATTAATGACGTCTATAAGTAAAAAATATCAATACATACATATTAGCATAGTTTTGTATAACCTAAACATTTTTTACAAAGGAGTGTATTGAACATAACTATGGTTTAAGTGTGTATAAAAATCGAATATCGAGATATTTCCATGTTTTACCTAACATAAATTATTTTCAGTATTGATTGTAAAAAGTGATAAAAATTACAGTTAACATTTTATGCTAATAATGAATTTAAATGCATTTAAACTGAGTCTTGAATAACTTTTGTATAAGAAAAAAATGCAAATTCAGTAACTGCTTACACGATTCAAATAAAACTGCCAAAACTAAATAAAGAAGTGGTGACTGAAGACTAATGGGACATAGTAGGTAGTAAAACTTGGATTTTCTCATAAAATAAACCAATTAAATATTCAGAATATTGTAAATAGATAGCTGTAACATAATTACACTTGTATACCTATTAAGCATTTTCTCCATTACGTGGTTGCAAAATAAGAAGCAAAATATTTCTTAGCCTAACTGTGAGCGATTTCTAAATTTGTAAAAAATACTTGATAAAGTATTAACACGCGTTTTAACAATTTTACATGTAATTTTGGAGCTTTTAATCAATGCTATCAATTTACAATATTCGTTTATTGTTAGTGATAAATAGATAAATTACATTAATATAACTGGCGATTCAAAATGGTATGGAACATGTCAGATGGAACATGCCAGATTTGGGAACAGGAGAGTGATTATCTATAAACGTTGTCATGTTATTGCATCTAAAATTTATGTTAAATCATACATTTTGTGAAAAATGAAATCTGTGTGCCTTCTTTATTTACATATGTTAAAATTAATACAATTTTACCAAAATAATTTTTTAAAAGCTTGACAAAATAATAGAAACCACAATCAATTTATTTTACCAAGTTTTATCTTATACGTAATAAAAATTTATTTGGTTAGTTTAAATTAGAATGCATTGTTTATTTATTTTTGTGATAAATTATTAAAACACTACTAAAGAACAGACATTTTAATAAATTGAAATATTTCTATCTATACAAATATTATAAAGGAGTAAATCTTGTTTGTTTGTTTGTAGGGGGTAATCTCTGGAACTACCGAACCGATTTCAAAAGTGATGGTGGCAAATTGATGGTGACAACCCCTGCTCCAACATAGGCTATATTTTATGTCGGTGCCACTAACCCCAGGGGGTGCAGGAGCAAAAAACGTTCTAAAATTGCGATTTTTCAGTTATCACACTGGCTGTCAAGCCCTGAGAGCTTGGCAGCCGGTTCTGTATGTATGTATGTACGTACGTAATGCGATAACTCTTCATAGAAATATCCGTTTTCCTTCAAATTTTGTTTATAGGTTCACTGTGTTAAGGCGGTTTCCTGATTAGTTTTTGGGATTGATTGGTTAAGTATAAAGGGGGGGAACAAGGGGCTAATTCCCCCCCCACCCCTTAATTTATATAAATGGGTTTTTCATGCAGAATTATTCCGTTTTCCTTCAAATTTTGTTTATAGGTTCATTGGGTTAAGACGCTTCCCTGATTACTTTTCGGGATTGATTGGTTAAGTATAAAGGGGGGAACGGGGGCTAATCCCCCCTTAATTTATATAAATGGGTTTTTCATGCAGAATTATTCCGTTTTCCTTCAAATTTTGTTTATAGGTTCACTGTGTTAAGGCGCTTGCATGATAATTTTCGGGATTGATTGGCTGAGTATAATGGGGGGAACGGGGGGGGGGGGCTAATTCCCCCCTTAATTTATATAAATGGGTTTTTCATGCAGAATTATTCCGTTTTCCTTCAAATTTTGTTTATAGGTTCACTGAGTTAAGGCGCTTCCCTGATTAGTTTTCGGGATTGATTAGTTAAGTATAAAGGGGGGGTCGGGGGGCTAACCCGCCCTTAATTTATATAAATGGATTTTTCATGCAGAATTATTCCGTTTTCCTTCAAATTTTGTTTATAGGTTCACTGTGTTAAGGCGCTTCCCTGATTAGTTTTCGGGATTGATTGGTTAAGTATAAAGGGGGGGAACGGGGGGATAGTCCCCCCTTAATTTATATAAATGGGTTTTTCATGCAGAATTATTCTATTTGCTTCAAAATTTGTTTATAGATTCATTGGGTTAAGACGCTTCCCTGATTAGATTTCGGGATTCATTGATTAAGTATAAAGGGGGAAACGGGGGGCTAATACCCCCCTTAATTTATGTAAATGGGTTTTTCATGCAGAATTATCCCATTTCCTTCAAATTTTATTTATAGGTTCACTGTGTTAAGGCGCATCTCTGATTAGTTTTCGGGATTGATTGGTTAAGTATAAAGGGGGGGAACAAGGGGCTAATTCCCCCTTATCTATACTAATATATAAAGTAGTAAAGATTGTTTGTTTGTTTGTAGGGGGTAATCTCTGGAACCACTGAAGCGATTTTAAAAGTGATGGTGGCAAATTAATGGTGACAATCCCTGCTCCAACATAGGCTATATTTTATGTCGGTGCCACCACCCCCAGGGGGGTGCAGGTGCGAAAAACGTTCTAAAATTTCGATTTTTTGTGTACTGAAGGAGATAGAAGTATCAAATTTGGTATGGTAGTTACTTATAAGATGTAAATGCTCTCTAAGAACAAATTATAAAAACATTCGCAATTTAAAAGGGTGAGATGAGGAAGAAGCGTTCTAAAAACATTCTAAATTACAATTTCTATGGAATCTCTGAAACTACAGAACCGATTTCAAAAGTGATGGTGGCAAATGGATGGTGACAGTCCCTGCTCCAACATATGCTAAATTTTTTGTCGGTGCCACTGCCCGCAGAGGGTGCAGGAGCGAAAAACGTTCCAAAATTATGATACTTTCAATAATGAAGGAGTTAGGAACTTTACATTTTGTATGGTCGTTACTTAGAAGATTTAAATGCTCTATAAGAACAAAATCTAAAAAAATTCGAAATTTAAAAGGCTGAAATAAGCAAAAAATTTTCTAAAAACATTCTAAATTACAATTTGTATGGAATGTCTGGAACTACTAAAGCGATTTCAAAAGTGATGGTGGCAAATGGATGGTGACAATCCCTGCTCCAACATAGGCTATATTTTATGTCGGTGCCACTACCCCGAGGGGGTGCAGAAGCGAAAAACGTTCTAAAATTGCGATTTTTGCGATGCTGAAGGAGCTAGAAACTTCAAGTTCTGCCTGATTGTTATTTATAAGATCTAAATGCGCTCTAAGAACAATTTCTAAAGAAAAATGATCTAATGATTCTGCGATTTTTCAACTATTGAATTTCTAAAATTACCAAATTTCACAATAGAGTACCATAGCGAAACCTTCACGCGTAAAAAGATAATGATAAGGGCGACGTGTCCTGACGTGTATATTGACTATAGCACGAGTCACAAATTATAGTATCCTTATTATTCTGTTAAAATATAAAAGTGAATTATGAAATGTCAATATTTTGTTTGATTAAAGGTTCGTTAAGAGAAATTGCTAGTATTATATAAAATAAACTTCAATCCAGTTCGGTTTAAAAATATAGCTTATATGTAGAATTACAATACAAACATGCATGAGATAGTAAAAACAAAATAGTAGGTTACCATTACCGCCATATTCTCCGGATCTGAACACATGTGACTAATTTTTGTGGGGCTACATTATATACAATGTGTACAGAAATAATCCCAAAAAATATCTGAGCTGAAAACTGCCATTCAGGATGTCATCGACAGCATCGATGTTCCGACACTTCAGCGGGTCATGCAGAATTTTGCTATTCATCTGCGCCACATCATATCCAATGATGACAGCCATATTAAACATGTCATAACCTAAATCCGAATATCTGTAGTGACGTTTACATGTTGAATAAAGTTTATGCACTAAAGTTTGTAGTTTTTAAATAATTTACGTTTTATTTCATATAGTTCAATAATTGTCACCCTGTATAACTGTTGTCATGTTATTGCATCTAAAGTGTATGTTAAATCATACATTTTGTGCAAAATAAGATCTGTGTGCCTTCTTTCTTTACATCTATTAAAATTAATACAATTTTACCAAAATAATTTTAAAAAAAAATATTGACAAGATAATAGAAACCACAATCAATTTATTTTACTAAGTTTTATCTGAAACGTAATAAAACATTTTTTGGTTAGTTTAAATTAGAGTGCATTGTGTATTTGTTTTTGTGATAAATTATTAAAGCACTAAAAAAGTAAAAAAAAATTATTAATTGATATATTTCTCTATTCTGTAACATAAACGTCAACCCAGTTCGGTGTAAAAATGTAACTCATGTGTAGAATCACAATACAAACAAGCATGAAGCAGTAAAAAAAAAAAATTAGTAGGTTATTATGCATCTATAAATCTATAATGCATCTATACCATCTATAAATCTCTATTGCGGTAGATTAACTTATATTTTCAGAAATGCTAATAATTTTGTTATTTTCCAATTAACATTTTAAAATAAAAAAATATACATTCCTTAAACTCTCAACTTCATATTTTGGGGTTCCGTGCTTATAAAGTAAACATGGAAGCATAATAAGATCATGTGTCTGTCTGTCCGTCTGTCAGAGTCTGTTTTCTCGTAAACTATGGGACGCGGAAAGTTCCAACTTGCGAAATTATAAAGCCTTTTTACCCAGAAAATTTTCTCTTAAACTATTGGACGTAGAACGTTCAAACTTGGGAATGCTATACAGCCTTTTTACCCACATATTTTCAGATATATAGACATTCACAAATATTTTTATGAAAAATTTAGGGGGCTAATTAAGTTACTTGAAAATACAAATTTTCTTTTTGTATATCATGTAGGGTATCGTGTGAAAGATGTCGTAATATCGAACACAAAAATATAATTCTTTTAATTTTAGGTATTATATTTTCAGAGATATCATCGAAAATGCACTGCAAACATATATCTCCCCCCTCTCTATTTCCGAGTCTACTGAAACTAAAATTATGAAAACAAATAGTGGTACTAAGAGTGTATTTAAACCTTGCAGGAAAACTATAGAGATTTTCTTATAGGTTTTGTAAAAAAAAAACGTATTTTTCTGTTACACACAAACATTACTTTTCGTGTGGTCAGCTGAAGTGTTGATGGGCGTTTGATGTATCTATCTACGCACATGATCCAAGGAAAGTTGATAATGATTTTCGAAAAAAATTGTCGGTAATTATTCACGATATTAATTAAGTTATTTTAAACAATTATTTCTTTCTATATATCGTGTAGGAAATATCGTGTTCGAAATATCTCATAAAATCGAACTAAAAGATATATTGGTTTGATTTTAGGTAATACTAGCGACGCTCCCTCGCTTTGCTTTGGGTTAACCTTGAAAACCTTCATCTCTTTGTGTTTTCTGTAGACCTTTTTAATGTGTACAATAATTAGTACATTATTTTGATAAATCTTGTAGGGTTCAGCCTGCGTTTGCAATGTATAAGCGGAAAAAATGAAATTATTTACGACATCACATTAAAAACCTCAAAAATAACAGTATTTCTCCACTATTTAATGGATATACATATAAACCTTCCTCTTGAATCACTCTATCTATTAAAAAAAAACCGCATCAAAATCCGTTGCGTAGTTTTAAAGATTTAAGCGTACATAGGGATATAGGGACAGAAAAAGCGACTTTGTTTTATACTATGTAGTGATTTATCTGAAATTACAAAGCAAAACATATGGTTATTATACATATAAACCTTCCTCTTGAATCACTCTATCTATTAAAAAAACCGCATCAAAATCCGTTGCGTAGTTTTAAAGATTTAAGCGTAAATAGGGATATAGGGACAGAAAAAGCGACTTTGTTTTATACTATGTAGTGATATATTTTTAGAGATTTCATCGAAAATATATTGGAAAAATATGTCCCCACACCTTCTTATTTCCAATTCTACTGAAGCTATAATTATGAAAAAAATTGGGTAAGTAGGAGTTTATTAATTAATAAATAAAAATTAAAAAAATTAATGAATATTTTTGATCCCTTTGATCGCGAGCTAGACTCGTACTTGACCGATTTATTTTTATGTATAATCAAAAGAAAATTCTGTCCAAAACAATACTTTGTATACAAAAAGGAAATACGAAAATTTACGAAAGAGATACACATAACTCAGTGAATAGGAAAAATAATGTTTAATTTATCTTTACAAAACATTTTTTACTATGAAAAAATGCTCAATGTTGGCTTTAAGAAAATGAAAATTTTCAAGTTTTATATCGCATTCAAATATTATTAAATTTTATTATTCGTGAAAAAGATACAATATTAACAACATAAAAACCACCAAAACATGGTGTAATAACTCACAGTTTACATCCATAACATATTTATGTCTTCAACAAAACTGCACCTGATCTCATCCCAGATGTACATATTTCTCCTAAACAGAACAAAGAAATGAACTTCATAATTTATTTAGACTTTTTTCTTTTCCTTAGCATTCCACAGAACTTTTCAAAATTTATTTGTGAGATATTTTTACCGAGCTAAAATATATAAAATTGATATTTTTTTTATAATAGATTAGTGTGAAAATGTAAAGCAAAAAAAAAAAAAAAAAAAAAGAAAAAGAAATGTTGTGTAACAATGTATACGTTTCGTTCCCATGTTCGATAAAAGGAAGAAACGTTGATTATTACGTTAAATATTTTTCATCAGGAAACATATGAGAAAAAGTCAATTAACAAAAATTCACTCACATGTTTAATAAATTGTGTTTTTATAAAAATTCTAATAAAACCACCAGTTTTGAATGTTTGATTTTAAAACTGTTCCAGATACACCTCTTTCCAAATTTATAAGATCATTTAAAATTTGAATAGGAGTCAAGAACCATAAATTTTATTTAATTTTATGTATTAATAAACATTATATACTGTTATAAGATAATGAGAACAATTTTGCTCATTTATTATTAAAACAAATATATTAATTAAGAAAAATTTGTAATAAACGTTTAATGTTCATAATTATAAGGACAATTCTTGTCAAATTTTAGATTTATAAAATATGGCTGTACAATTTTAACATATATTTTATTAATAATATTAGTCTTACCTTATGTTTCGGGATGCTGAAACAGCAGTTCAAAATATGATGGATCCACCTTAGTTTTGATGATTACATGGAACATGTATATTCCTCAAGAAATTGTGCAGGTTTGAATGTATAACTTTAGACGAATTAAAAACGGTTCCATATTGACGGGCCTAAAATTATTAGTTAAGGGAACTTGGTATCTTCGAACTAATTTTCTATTAACTATTTCATAATGCTATTTTGACAGATTAATAAACTGTTTTATAAATAAAAAAAATATTTAATCAAGAAAAAATGTAATTTTTGAGTAAAATTTAAAAAAAAAGTTATTTTAAGAAAAGTTATTATTATGAAAATTTTAATCTAATCGAATTTTAAGTCGAATATTATGTACTGCACTTAAAATTTAGATTTTTTTAAACATAATTTTCTTACAAATGTGTACTATAAAGGGACCAGATTTCTAAAAAGACATGTAGTTTAAAAATTATAACAAGATATCAAAAAAAGAGCAAAATTGCAAATTTACTTAAAAGTATTACTATAAAAAAACTACTTATATTATTGAAATTCCGGTACCTAATTGTATTAAACATCTTAATGATACGTCCAAGAAATAACCAGTCTATTGTAAAGTTTATGATGAATTCTTGATATTTGGATCATGCTGATATGTTGAGAAACAAAATGATAAAAATCAATCTGAGCCGTTTACACGGAAATGGTTAAGGAAGAACATCTTTTTCAGATGATTATAACCCTGTGGGTCTTTGCATTATTTCTCCCAAAATATATTAGTGGTGTATAAATATAATTTAAGCACAGAAAGAAAAAATATTTTTTCGTAAAATGAAGTGTTTTAAAGCCGCTAAATAATTTCAAAATTTCTGGTGGAATAGAAATCTTTCAAAACTTTCAAAATAAAGAAGCAACATACATGGTTTGGAGATATTCTGTCAGATCAATGTCATATTAATTTCGTTTCTTTTTTTCTAAGAAGGTACACACAAAAGTGTATTTCAGTATATTAGGAACAGATTCTGGGACATGTTTGTATTTAGGAGGTGAAAATAGCATTTTACAACGAGGTTATTCACAGTGCTCATATCTCAAAATCCACGAAAAAGTGGTTTAATGACAATGACTATACCTAACATGTCACCTCATCCAAACCAGTAACGACAAACATGTTGAATATTCTGGCTATGTGACTTAAGATAAATTGGATACATTTCTTATTAACATTTTATTTTTTCTAATATATAAGATCTTTCCTTCTAATTTTGACCATTAAAAATGTGATAATATTATTTATTTTATATATTTTTTAAATGTTTTTTTTTATATAAAAAAGAGCCAGACAATTCTTTTTGCATTATAAATACAGTTTATATAAGTTTATTAATACTTAGAATTTTATCCAATTTGTGATTCTTTATGTTTTGGTGTCCTTATAATTTTCGCCAAGAGTGTGGTGTCTGTGTTCCCACTTTCATAAAATGAAAAGTATATTGTTACATTTTAAAAATGTATTACCAATAGAAGACCAAGATAGCGATTAAAAAATTTGTTTAAATAAGCAATTTTAATATTATTGCTTGTGTTTTTTCAAGCAAACAATTTGTGAAGTTTCAAAAAAATATTCATATGCACCTTAATACTATATATTCACACTTTTATAGATATTTCAATCCTTGGATTATGGGATCCCTAATACATTTTTATCCTGTAAAGTCCCTATATCTCGAATCATGGGATTAGTTTATGCAAAATGCGGAGATTTTTGGAACTGATCAAAGACTAAAGGTATGTAGAAATATATAAATCCACCTGTACAAAAAATGCCAAAAAGGGTCTAAATTTACGAAGAATCTATTACTTGTAATAGTCAGCATGCTTAGAAATTATTTAATAGATTATTTATTAAAATATCTTTATTCGAAACCTCAAATGAATTCTTTTTTCAATCATGAACCTAAATACACCACTAATTGCAGATCAAAGCGTGACATTTGGCAGTTACATATATTTTATTAAAACGAATACGTGTAAAGATGGTGCAATTTATTTTTGGAAACAAATCAAGTTCATTTTAATCATTGTGCCCAATATTAAGATACATGCAAAATGCATATGTGCCGATACATGTATGAAAGCATTTCTCTCTTATTCATTAATAATATCGCAATCCTTAACCTAAAATTATCCATGTTTTAAGCTGTATGCACAAAAACATATTTAAAATATTCGTATTACTTTTAGAA
Organism: Maratus michaelseni; assembly: GCA_963931845.1. Lineage (NCBI taxonomy): Eukaryota > Metazoa > Arthropoda > Arachnida > Araneae > Salticidae > Maratus > Maratus michaelseni. Next base: position 429,200,217 of record OZ007589.1, read on the forward strand.
ATATTTCTGGAGGTTTCCGTTGAAATAAGTAATTTTTTTTTCTGTTGTATTACTTCATTTTAATATTTTTCCGATTTATACGTTCCCTGGAGCATTATATGTCATCAATTCTGTATGAAATCTACTGTCGAAATACGTAAATTATTGGTCCTATGATATTATGATAATATTTTTAAATTACAAATCGAGATCGCAGCCGTCATGGACTTTTTCTTTGCAATTTAATCAGTCTTAGATTATCATCCTTGACAGTGAATTTAGTTTAACAAAAAAAAAAAAAAAAAAAAAAAAAAAAAAACATGCATAATAGAGTTGATGAAAGAACCACTAGAATAAAAGCAATTCAAAATAATAGCAAAATAACTAGCCTCTGAGTATACTGAGATTTATATGTAATAGAAATGTGTTAGCAGGCAGTCGTCTGCCAGATAATCTATCCCCCTGCACACTGCATGACGCCGACACATAAAAGGACAAAAATATTATTCAATATTTGTTATTCAATACTGAACATATTAGTGTTCTCATTTACTACTATCTTAATTTATGCTTCTTTAATTAATTAAATCAATAAAAAAAAATTAGAAAAAATATCTATAAGAGCAGTAAAATCTAATAATGTTTGTTTGGTATTTATGTATTAACAATATATTCAAATTTTTATTAATCCCATTCTTTCATGTTCGATTCCTATCGGCAGGCAACGTACTTTTAAAATTATAGTTTTCATTTCTTTTTACAACTGTTTTAACAAACAAATTATTGTTTTCTTAACTTAAAGAAAAATAGCATTTTTTAATAGTTTAATTAATACTTTTGTCATTTTGACTGTCTAAAAATAACTTACAAAATACAGCATCAGTTAAATAAAGCCTCATATGCAGATCATCATGCGTTAAATGATGCAGAAATTTCAGAAACAATAGACAAAAATTTATTTGTTTGCTAGATTTGGTTTTCTTTCACTGCAAATCGTCGGCGCGAAATCGAGGAAGAAAGTGGGGGAATCAGAAGTCAGATGTTTCTGAGTGGGTGGAACAATAATATGATACGTACACACATGTTTATTATAACAGACAAAAGCTATTATCAGTCAAGCTCGTGTATTAATAAAAGAAAAATAATGAGGTGCAGACAATTCTTGAGAACTTTACTGAATTTTAATATTGAACATAAATGAACGGCGGGCAAAAAACATCCTCTGGCGTGCGAGCTATACGCACGCTAAAAGGCACGCTAATAGCACGCGTACCACAGGTTCGCCTTCGTTGTTCTAGATCATCAATTGATTTTTCACTTCCAGTACACCCTCACACATAAAACGATATCTTCGCATTCAGTTTATGAAGCAGTTGCAAGATCGCTGGGACAACCCGGATAGGGGTAAATATGCCTATGATCTGGTGGTTTCTTTGGATATTCTCCAGCTCACTCCCTCCACTACAGCTTTCATTACCTAGTCATGGTCCCTTTGGGCCTACCTGTTTAAATTCCAAATTCCCTTTCTCCGCTTTGGGAGTGCGGTGATGTCTCTCTTGCTTCTCAATACTTGTATAATAGTCCTTTAACAGCTCGCTGGCATGTTCGCCGTCCTTCTGTTCTTCCAGACTTTGGTCTGGTTAATATTTTATCGCGTCCAGGTTTGTTCTCAAAGCTTAAAAATATCTTTAAATTTCAATGTGAACTTTCTGCCTTAATCAATCACTGAGCCAGGGACACGGATTCCTCCTTATTCACTGCCTTCTGTTGGGTCGGATCTTCCTATTTTTCAGCAGTTATTATTTTGTACTATTGTCTTTTTTACAAATAACCACCCCACCCTCTCTTGCGCTTACCGGCAGGATTTTGTATTTTTTTAAACCTCGATAAAGGGAACCATTGGGACACCTATGCTCTACAGACTTGGTTCCTAGTCTGAGCAGTCCCTCTCGTGGAGTAAAGCAATAAGGAGTTTAATTTACTTATGCTGTTGCAAATTTAAGATTTCATAAAAAATACATACATTCAATATTTCAAAATTTCAATGAACTAGTTAATAGGAAAAACAGTTATCCATAACAATCCAAAATAAATATAAATTGTTTGGTAACAGAGCAAAATACACAAAAAAGTTTAAAAAAATGTAAATTTCTTTGAAGATTCTCAAAACTCATAGACATCTATATTTTATATTTTTAGAAGAAATTTAATACCCGGATGAACTTTCAACGATTTAACTTTTTCGTGTTAGACTTCCTGTCTCATTTTAATCACGCAATCTTGTAGTTTTATCTTAACCGAAAAAAATTAACCATCCAGAATTACTTGTCGTCAGATATATATGTCATTCTTTTCCATTTTTCCAGTTTTGAGTAAAGAACAGAGAAAAATATAAAAAAAATGTTTTTAATTTGACTATTGAACAAAAAAATCCTGCTAAACGTATATCACTTAGATTATTACAGCATTAAACTATACATCGTGCAATAACTAATTGCATATTTTACGAAAGACTCAGATGAAATCAAAAAGAATCTGAAATATAACAATGGAAATCTGAGATACATGTTTTGTCTCAAAGTGAAAGAATAGATACAGAAATAGTAGAATGACAATGCCCTTCAGATAGTTCCTGTGCCGTATTTAAGAATTGTGCAAAAAAATGTCATCTTTATCGTAAAATATACTGAAATGCTCTTGCTGACTATCCGTCCCTAGTGGGAAGATAGAGGAAAGAGGTTTTGACGGACGAAAACTATTTATTTACGATTGTCTTCCAAAACTTTTGTAGCGTAGAGAAACAAGAACGATGCAAGTGCACTTAAAGATAGTTGTGAAGAAGACATAAGGATTTATGGCTTTAAACAACGTAACTTTTTAAGAAGTTGAAAAGTACATCAAAAAGCGTAAGGATTGAAAGAAATAATTTGGCTTTTTAAAAAAGCAACTTATTTTTTTTTCTCGTTTTTAATAATTACATTACCTACTTATAACGGTACCGAATACTTCTACATGCACAATAAAATAATGCGGAAGATATTATAAAGATTTTTGTAACAGACGTTGAAAAATAATGTGTGACGCAAATAAGTACTAATTTTTGATAGTGCTATTAAAACCAATACTATTTTCAACAAACATAACTTATTAAAGATTATAATGAACAATGCGAAATTAACTGTTTTAACACTGGGTTTTCTTTTCATTTTTCTTTTAATAGTTGCACTTATATATCAGGTATTTGCTTTTACTTATATAAATTTTTATTATAGATCATATTTCTTTAAGGCTACATGGATTCATATTCATTTTAAGAATCACGCTTAGAATTTTCATATGATAATGCCTTAGAATCAATCGTCTTAGAAGAATATACGACGATGTATGTTTTATTATAGATAAAGTATACAAACATAGTGTAATTAAGGTAGAGTAAAGAATATGGTTTTGAATTTATATACATTTTCGTGTGCTCACATTTAAAAGATTTCTTGTAGTCATTGACAGTCGTTTCAAATAAATATAATATTATTTTATTTTATTAAATTTCTGTGTGTTATTTTATCGTTCTACAAGTATGAAATGCTTAAATCGTTTTTCATTACGGAATTTTCATTGAATATTTAAAACAATCCCATTATATATTAAAAATAAAATGAAAATGCATTATAAAATCAGTATTAGCAAAAACTATATATGTGAGAGAAAACTGAAAAAAAAAGATATGTAAAATTAATTATTTAAGATTATGTTTTTTCTACATAAAATAGTACTTCACATAAAACATTTGGCAAAATTCCAATGATACTTTAAGAAACTTATTTTTAAACCAATTGCTGTAAATCACTCAACACTATTAATTTATCCATTATTCGAACAATAACTTTAATTTACTATATCTTTTGGAAAAATGTATGTGTTGATAAATTTGGAAAGTTTTTATAGATTCTTTACTTATTTTATTTTATATGTTTATACGTGGGAAACTCCATACCATATATTCCATCATAAAATAATTAATTCAAGTTTTATAAATATCAAATTAAATTAAAACATATATCAAATCTAGTTACAAATATATCAAATCAGTTATAAAAATATCAAATTATGTTAAAAAAATAGTAGGACATATGATATAATTTTTTATTTATCGTGCGAAGTCTAAAAATAAAGTCACATTTTCTTTATTTTGTTTATGTGAAACGCTCTGTATGCTGCTATGACAGATACATATTTTATTCAGTAAAGGAGGGGAATGAGAATATAGAGATATTTGAAGCGCTCTTTTTATTGCCTTTATTTATCATTGATATTTTCTTCTTAGTTTCATAGTAAATTTAAAATTCTTTCATAAATGTTTATTTTTATAATAATAAAAAAAAAAACACAGAAAATGCATTTAAGCTTATATAAAATATATTAATATTTATTCATGATTTATGACAATGTTTTTCAGATTTTACATATTATGCTAGAATGATGATAACATTATTCAACTCTATTTCAATGAAATACACCAAATATACAATAAATATTTTTGGTGAATAGAATTTTTTATTAGATTAATGACATCTATAAGTACAAAATATCAATACATACATACTAGCATGCTTTCGTTTAATCTAAAAATTTATTACAAAGGAATTTATGGAACATAACTATGGTTTAAGTGTATATAATATTCGAATACCACGATTTTTCCATGTTTTGCCTAACATAAACATTTTCAGTATTAATTGTAAAAAGTGATAAAAAAAATACAGTAAGTGAGTCTTGAATAACTTTTGTATCATAAAAAAATATGCAAATTCAGTAACTACTTACAGGATTCAAATAAAACTGCCAAAACTAAATAAAGATAAACATAATGGAGACTTGAGGCTAATATGACATAGTAGGTAGTAAAACTTGGATTTTCTCGCAAAAAAAAACCAATTAAGTGTTCGGAATGTTTTTAATTGATAGCTGTAACATAATTACACATGTATACCAATTAAGCATTTTCTCCATTACCTGGTTGCAAAATCAGAAGCAAAACATTTCCTAGACTAACTGTAAGATATTTCTGAATTTGTTAAAAATTTTTGATAAATTATTAACACATTTTTAACAATATTACACGTGACTATGGACCTTTTAATAAATACTATCGATTTAGAATATTCGTTTGGTGATAGTGATAAATGGATAAATCACTATAACATTACAGGCCGTTCAAAATGAATAACTATTTACACGAATGAAATAAAACTGTCAAAACTAAATAAAGAAAAACATAATGGAGACTGGTGGCTAATGGGACATAGTACTTAGAGAAACTTGGATTTTCTCATAAAATAAACCAATTAAATGTTCAGAATATTGTAAATAGATAGCTGTAACATAATTACATTTGTATACCTATTAAGCATTTTCTACATTACCTGGTTGCAAAATAAGAAGCAAAACATTTCTTAACCTAACTGTAAGAGATTTGTAAATTTGTAAAAAATATTTGATAAAGTATTAACACTCTTTTTAACAATTTTACATGTAATTTTGGAGCATTTAATCAATGCTATCGATTTACAATATTCGTTTGGTGTTAGTGATAAATAGATAAATTACAATAACATTACAGGCTGTTCAAAATAAATAACTACTTACACGATTCAAATAAAACTGCCAAAACTAAATAAAGAAAATAGAGTGGAGACTGGGGGCTAAAGGGACATAGGACTTAGAGAAACTTGGATTTTCTCATAAAATAAACCAATTAATTCAGAATTTTGTAAATAGATAGCTGTAACACAACTAGATTCCTATACCTATTAAGCATTTTCTCCATTACCTGGTTGCAAAATAAGACTTATGGAGCTTTTAATCAATGCTATCGATTTACAATATTCGTTTGGTGTTAGTGATAAATAGATAAATTACAATAACATTACAGGCTGTTCAAAATGGTATGAAAATGAATGGAGCATGTCAGATTTGGGAACAGTAAAGGGATTATATATAAACATTGTCATGTTATTGCATCTAAATTCTATGTTAAATCATACATTTTGTGCAAAATAAAATCTGTGTTCCTTGTTACTTTACATCTGTTAAATTAATACAATTTTATCAAAATAATTTTTTAAAAAGCTTGACAAGAAACCACAATCAATTTTATTTTACCAACTTTTATCCTATACGTAATAAAACTTTATTTGGTTAATTTAAATTAGAATGCTTTGTATATTTGTTTTTGTGATAAATTATTAAAGCACTAAAAAGGTACTGACATTTTAAGGAATTGAAATATTTCTCCATTCTGTAACATAAACTTCAAACCCAGTTGTGTTTAAAAGTATAACTCATGTGTAGAATCACAATACAAACATGCATGAGATAGTAAAAAAAAAAATCAGTAGGCTACCATGCACAATACCATTCATAAATCTCTATTGTGGTATATTAACTAATATTTTCAGAAATGTTAATAATTTAGTTATTTTTTCCAATTAACTTTTTAAAATAATATATATATATATATATATATGTATATATATATATATTATATATATATACATATTATATATATATATTATATATATATATATATATATATATATATATATATATATATATATATATATATATATATATATATATATATATATATATATATATATACACTTTCACAACTTCATATTTTAGGGTTCCAGACTTAAAAAGTAAAAATGGAACCATTATAAGATCCTTTGTCTGTCTGTCTGTCAGAGCCCCTTTTCTCGGAAACTATGGGACATGGAAAGTTCAAACTGGCGAAAGTTATAAAGCCTTTTTACCCAGAATTTTTTTCTCTTAAACTATGGGACGTAGAACGTTGAAACTTGGAAAAGTTATACAGCTACTTTACTGACATATTTTCAGCTTATTAGCCATTCACAAATAAGTTTAGGAAAATTTAAAAGGGTTAATTAAGTTACTTGAAAAGAAAAAGTTTTCTTTTTGTATATCATGTAGGGTATCTTGTGAAAGAGCTCGCAATATCGAACACAAAAATATAATTGTGTTAATTTTAGGTATTATATTGTCAGAGATATCGTCAAAAATACGCTGCAATATTTTTTTTTCCTCCCCCCTCTATTTTCGAATCTACTGAAACTAAAATTATTAAAATAAAATAAGGGTAGTAGGAGTTTATTTAAACGTTGCAGGAAAACTGTAGCGATTTTCTTATGTAACATAGTTTTTGAGAAAAACACATTTTTTCTGTTCCACACAAACTTTACTTTTCAGGTGGTCAGCGAGGGTGTTGATGGGTGCTCGGGGTATCTATCAACACGGAATCTTCCAGGGATATTTGTTAATGATTTTCGAAAAACATTTTCGGTAATTATACGAGATATTAATTAGGTTACGTGAAATAATTCTTTTTTTATATATCGTGTAGGAAATATCGTGTTCGAATAATCGTTTTCGAAATAACATCGAACTCAAAAATATATTCGTTTTAATTTTAGGTATTATATTTTCAAAGATATCGTTTAAAGTATATTGGAAAAATATGTGCCCACCACTTCCTATTGCCAAATATACTGAAACTATAATTATGAAAAAAATTTGGGTTAGTATGAGTTTATTAATTAATAAATATTAATTATAATAAATTAAATGAACTGAACCCTTTGAGCGCGAGTTATACTCGTACTTAACCTATTTATTTTTATGTATAATCACTAGAAAGTTCTGGCCAAAACAATACTTTGTATACAAAAAGGAAATACGGACATTTACGAAAGTGATACACATAACTCAGTGAATAAGAAAAATAAGGTTTAATGTATCATTACAAATAAATTTTACTATGAAAAAATAATCTATGTTGGCTTTAAGAGGATGAAAACAATTTTATGTTTTTTATCGCATTCAAATATTATTCAATTTTATTATTCGTGAAAAAGATACAATATTAACAACATAAAAACCACCCAAACATGGTGTAATAATTCACAGTTTACATCCATAACATATTTATGTCTTCAACAAAACTGCACCTGATCTCATCCCAGATGTACAAATTTCTCCTAAACAGAACAAAGAAATGAACTTTATAATTTATTTAGACTTTTTCTTTTCCTTAGAATTCCACAAAACTTTTCAAAATTTATTTGTGAGACATTTTTACCGAGCTAAAATATATAAGATTGATATTTTTTTTCTAATAGATTAGTATAAAAATGTAAAGCAAAAGAAAAATTGTATAACAGTGTAAACGTTTCGTCACCATCTTCGATAAAAGTAAGAAATGGTGATTATTACGTTAAATATTTTTCACCAGGAAACATTGAGGAAAAGTAAATTTACAAAAATTTACTTACATGTTCAATAAATAGTATTTTTATAAAAATTCTATTAAAACCTCCGGCTTTGAATTCTTGATTTTAGGTAGATTTCGTATGAAATACTACCTATTACATTCTCCCCTAAGTTGGATTTTTTGAAAAAAATTTGCAGATCTACGCCGATCATGACTCCCAGAACCCAAAACCACCCTCAGTTCAAAACTTTATCTATCTATCTAACTATCTATCTATCTGTCTATCTATCTATGTCACTTTTTTATGGACATGATAACTCGAATAATTCTTCACAAATCTCTTCCAAACTGATAAATAAAATCAAGGGGTGTAAAATCTCGGTCAAGTTCGTTAATGGGCAAAATCGAACCAAGGGGGGGGGGCTTTATGTGAAAACAGAAAAATCCCATAACGTCTTAATTATAATACGTATCGAATCTGTTTAAAGTTATTATTACTTCTAGGAAAAGGGCCGAAAATTTATATATAACAAATTGTTTATATCATTAAAAATGGCCCCAAGGGGGGGGAGGGAAAGGGGCGTTTTAGAAGAAGAAAAAAATCATTACTTCGTCATATTGGCAAGTTTTTTATAGGACCAATCCTTATAGCAAAAAAAAAAAATCAAAAAAAAAAATCTCTGCCGGCTCCGCCTGCGAACAAGTTAGATTTCGAAGCGGGCAGTCCCTTATGGAACCCAACTGCGGCACCATGGCAAAATGGTCATTTCTTCCGCAATTCCCAACAAACAGCCACCCCACGGTCTGCGTCTTCGAAATCTACCTGTGCCTGTAGGCTGAGCCGTTTGGTATTTTTTAAACTGTTCCATATACACCCATTTTTCAAAATTATAAGACAGTTTCAAATGTAAAGAACCATAATTTTTATGCAATTTTAAGTATTAATGAACATTTTATACCATTATAAGCCAATGAGAACAGTTATGCCTATTTATTATTAAAACAAAAATATTAATTAAGAATTTTTTTTAAACGTTTAATGCTCATAATTATAAGGACAATTCTTGTCAAAATTTATGTTTAAAAAATATAGGTGTAAAATTATAACAAATATTTTTTTTAATTAATATTATTATTTTTACCTTATATTTGAGATTCTGAAACAGCTGTTCAAAACATGATGGATCCACCTTGGTTTTCACGATTACATGTAGCGCGTATATTCCTCAACAAATTATGCCTGTATGAATGTATAACTTTAGACGAATGAAAAATGGTTCAATATTGATGGGCCTAAAATTATTAGTTAAGGGAACTTGGTATCTTCGAACTAATTTTCAATTAACTATTTTATAATGCTATTTTGACAGATTAATGAACTGTTTTATAAATTAAAAAAATATTTAATCAAGAAAAAATGCATTTTTGAGTAAAAAAAAAAAGTTATTTTAAGAAACGTTATTATTAAGAAAATTTTAATCTAATCGAATTTTAAGTCGAATATTACCAAAGCTGGAATTTTGGCAGTTACAGATATACTTTTAATTTTTTAGATAAAAAAATGCATTTCTTCAGGGGGGTCTCTGCCCTCCCCCCTGAACACCCGTAATCTTATTAGATTTATATTCGACATTTCTTATTGATTGTGTGAATGCTTATAGCATATATTCAATGATTGGGGTATCATAGTTGCGATTTTTTCCAACAGAGAGAAAATATGCCGGGACCAGGACTCGAACCTGGGTACTTTGGTTTGCCGCAAAAATGCTCTCCCTACTGAGCTATCCCGACGATATCCTGGCTGGCATATTTCACTCTTATCTGTTGGACAAGGCTGCGAACTGCAGCTCTAATTTCATTCATCCAAGCTATAACTATAGAATTTTACATGTTGAATCTGAAATATCACGGAAACTCCTGTATACCATGTAATTAGGTCATAATTAACAGATACCAAAATTAATTATCGTCGGGATATCGTCGGGATAGCTCAGTAAATAGAGCATTGGTACGGTAAACCAAAGTACCCAGGTTCGAGTCCTGGTCCCGGCATATTTTCTCTCTGTTGGAAAAAATCTCAACTATGATACTCCAACCACTGGATATAATTTACCTAGTTGAATATACTTTCATATGTTAATTATGATTATAGTATATTTTGGAGTTCGTTCTACACAGTGGTTTTATTAGGATAAGCAACAATTTCGAAAATAATTTCGTGTTATCCTATGTAATACTCACATAGCGATATTTACTTACCTGCCAACCACGAAACACCTGCATCTGATAGATCTCATATACAAAAGTAACTTATGGAAATGCAAGCTGAATCTACTATAGTTCAACTATATTTATTTTCGAAATCTAGTGTTATTACAATTTTTTTTTCGGAAAAACTTTTTTGATGTTATTCTTATAATATTTATTTTTTCTAAGTACATTCTGATCTAACTCAATGGCAATAGCATACTGAAATCTCCCCAAAATAGGCTTATTTGGAAACTTTTAGACCTATTGGGTAATCATTTATAATCGTGCCCACTGCCAATTCACACAATAGCAATCATGATTTGGCTCTATAATTTTTTTGTGTTTGTGTGTGTGATAGCTTTTTATGTTCCTTTTTCCGGTAATTGTAATATTTCAGGATCGTTTTATTAATCTAATTTCTTTAGTTTATCCACCTCGTTGTACGAGTGATTTTATCCTATTTTTAAAATTATATTAACTCTTCAATGACGAAACATCCACATCTGTTCCCGAAAATGAATATGTCACGTAAGAACACATACTACGGCAATATAATTCAATTTACACGTTCAATGTGTTTGTAATTTTCGTTTTGAAAAAGATATTTTGGTAATCATTCTATAGTAGTAAAACGGTAACTTGTATCAAAATAAATTCTCATTTATGTAAATATAATAGTAAAATCACTTGAAAATAATTTATTTTGCAGAAACAATATTGCAGCAAAATAGTGTGAGTTACTTGAATTTTATTATTTTGATATTCTTTGAAATATGGTTGCTAAGCAACTAATAAATTAAAGTGCAAAGTAAAAATAAATGCATTTTAAAATTTGTAAAAAATATGAAAGTAAAATATTTTATATTTCCCGAAAAAATGCAAAAATTTTTCTAATAATTTAAGCAATTAATTTCTAAATTCTAATAAAGGTATCCGCAAATTTTCAAAGCGATTGGATATATTTAAAACATCCATATAAAAAATTTCACATCCATAATTTTATGTTTAAATCCATTATTCAATTATGTGATTTTCATTTCAGTTAAAAAGGAAATTTGAAAATCATCTGCATTCCCATAAACTAGCATTATGATTTAAAAAGAAATATTTCTATATTTTTTCGAACGAATGAACCAAATGTAACTAAGAACTATACTGCTAATTCCGGGTACCTCAATAACATACCCATCAAAAATAAATCTAATAGGACGATTTTTACGGCAGTTATCGCGGAACAGACAGACAAACTGACGGAAACCAAAACTTTTCCCGTCTCCACAGTGAGCTTTCACTGATGTTTCGGCAAATATATATTTGATGATAATGTTGCAGAATTGGATTGAAAAGCAGCATTGTGTAGCTTTCATTCAGGTATAAAAAATGTTCTTTTCAAAGAAAATAAAACAGATGGGTATATTAACTTCCCTGCATGAATGATCGCATATTAAATCCGCAATATTTTTAATTTTAAGAATATTTTAGAATAAAGATTTATTATTATTACTTTCAACACGTTCGACTGACGCCGTTTTACATTTCTAATGACAGCGCATTCATTATTCTGTATGATGGTCAACATATAATGTGGACAAGCATGTGGACATACATCTCAGATGTGTGCGAAACTGTGAATGTTGTATCTTTAGTGCCTGTTAGGAATTATATAATAAATTACTGAAATATTCGTAGACTTAATTTTTAACATTAAAGAATCTGATAGCATTAGGGTAAATCATTTTCCCAATACGTCTTCAAAGTTTGCAGGAAAAATAACAGTTGTTTCATTTCTTAGTTTAATTTGAAATTAATTATTTTCACGTAGTCTCTCAACCTATTCAACTTCCGTCAAATTCTGATCAGCGTACTTTTAGTAATACTGACATCCTAAATAACATTTCAAACTAAAAAGAAGCACTTAAGTGGATGATACTGAATTTCTGATAATGCTTTATATAATTTTTTAGTAAACATAATATCTCGGGGACACATTATATTATACAAACATCAGTTGTGCCGTATGAAAACAAACCTAGATAATGAATTACTTGAATTCTGCAACATTTGTAGGGAAAACTGGAATGAAACCGCATATCTTTTTATTAGGTTCTTCATGAAGAAATAATTTCCAACGTAATTTAATGCAATTTTAGTGCATACATTTAATATATCATTACATCATGCTATGATTCTAAATATGAAATGTGTTCGTCAAATTCTTTTTCATTATTGATTATTTATAAAAACAACAACCGGTGTTCCAAGCCACCGGTGTTTTAAAACAGCATGAATATGTTAATCTTACACGAAATAAAAGTTTTGACTTTCTTTTAAAAATGACCAATATATTTCATTTTACAACTTTAACTAAGGAACTAAACTAATAATAATTTCAATTATAAATCAAATTATTTAATATTCAACTTTAAAATGCTTGTTAACTTCATTCCAATTTGAGAAATTCCTGAAAAGTACTTCACATCTTTACCAGCATAATAATAATCCCAATTCCTCTTGCTCACTGGTTTTTCTTCAAATATTATTTCCTTGATCTTCAATTATTATTATTTAATGTCTTTTTTTATTCTACATAGGCTATCCAGTTTTCTCCTCAAGAGAATGTGGGTCCCAAAGCAAGTCATAAAATTACACATATTAACGCTAGCAATAATTTCATTGTGGAAAATCTTATGCTATATATGACATTTCACATGTCATGTTCATGTTCTCATTTATGAATTTTTTAAAGTAGTAAATATTAAATTAAAAAAACTGATAAAATAAACTTTCCATGAAAACTACACATATGTGACTATCGAGGTACTATAGTGACTGGTTCATTTACTTGGCTAGAGCAAAGTATTTCTTCAACCACGCCGCTAGATGGCTGCAGAAATTGGGTTAAAATGGGTTGTCCGGTAATCCACGACAGTGCTATTTTACCCTGCTTTATAATACTTTATATTCAGAAAGAGAGAATGAGAACATGTACCACATGATAGAAAACACTGTGCGATAAGTATATGTCTGATGCCACATCAGTCTTCCTATTACATAATAGCTGTTTGTGATATCATCATCTGACAAATACCTTGGCGTATGATAATTTATCGTTTTTACTTACTACGTACATATTATTTTCGTGTTTGCATTCTAAGACTTCTTTCTTTGACAAGTAAGAAATATAATTAATTGTCACGTATAAACGCAAATACTAAAAAAAAAATAACCAAAACAATATTAAAAAACCTTAGTACAAAGTACACTGAAATATTTTAAGTACAAATTATATTGTTGATCTAGGAGAGAACGCGATACGGTGGAAAAAATATTGAACGAATATATTTGTGTGAAATGAAGTCATTTTTAACTTATTTTTTGAAAATAAAATTTACATACATTTACATATTCAGACACACACACACAAAAAGAAAGAAAGCCTCTTTAAACACTTTGAAAACATCTCTAACGATAAACTAAATTTTAAAATACTTATTAATCAATGAATACTTGTAAATCTCATAGCAATGTATAAAATATGCGTTTCACTATTTAAGACGATTAACGTTTTTCTATAGTTATGCTTCCTACCTAAAAAATAAATAATAATTCTTCCCATGTATCTATACCTTTCTATAAAAATAGGTTATCAAATCAATTATGTAGAAATGAATAAGATGAAAGAACTTACATAATGCATAAAAGCAAATAAAAATAATTCACGTGAGAAATTTCAGCTGCCAAAAGCATTTGTTTGAATCATTTTCTCTCATTTTTATGGTCTACTTCTATAGCTTTCAAAGTGTTGACAGTTGTTGTTGTCAAATTCAGGGAAAAATGAATCATGTAATAAAAGAAAATAGTCAGTTTAACTGAAAGAGTATAAAAAGTCATGATGCATTTTCCTTATTTTTGAATTTTTTCTCGGATGACGTTTTGTTGTTGGATTAGATTATATAGAAAATGTCCTAATATGATTCAAGATATATAAATCATTCGGATTTAAAACAACAGTTTAAGTTGCAAAGTACTTTTTGTATTTAATGTATGGGAAGGTGGCCTAAAATACCCCCTTAATGGAAAAACTTGTGTAAAATAACAAAATTGTTTAAATAAAAATTTGGCCGTTTGCTAGTATGTTATACACTGTATTTTGCATTATAAACATATTTTAATAATATTTTAAACCGAAATTGAGTAATGATAAAAATAGATTTTTTAAGAATCCAAAAGATCATTTTACCCTCACCAAAGGGCAAAATGATCCTTCATTTAAAATTAATTGTAAATTGGTTTTTTATTGGCAAAATAGAGGATATAAAAGTAATTATGACAATACATAAGTGTAATTCATATCTAAAAACATACTCCTTTAAGTAAACCATTAAGTCATATTTATGTACATGAAATACTGTAATCTAAATAAATATGAAAGTTAGTGCCTACCTTATGAAAGATGTTATAAAATCCAATTTTTCAAAGAATTCTATTCAGACGCGTAATAGTGATATCGCTTGAATACCACCATTGCTTCTTCTTTATTTATCACAACTAGTTTATGTGTTACCCTGTAGATAGCGCGACCTGTCTGGAAGAAAGCATATGTGGATCGTTTTGCCCGTTAGGATCATTTTAGGCCACCTTCCCCTAATCTTCTCATTCACAGTATTAAAAAATAACGATTGTCTTTATTTATTTGGACTTCAATAAATATTTATCATGTGTATAAAAATACCCTTAGAAATCTCAAGATTGCAATATATAAATTTCAGGTGTTCCTGTTAACAACTCTGTAAATATACATTTAAATCATTTGTTTTATGTAAGAATTTTTTAATACGGTTAAATATATTTTATCCATAAAGATTTAACTAATATTTTAAATATTCTAACATTTAAAAAGTAAAACTTGGAAATGAAATATCTTATAATTACGTATATTGAGGAAAACGTAGCTTCAATTAAGGAATACAGAATATATGTATGTAGTTATACCAATTTTAATAATGATTTATTTTTCCAATTAAAGAAGTATTATTCTTTGTAAATATAAAGTTTTACATTTTTTTTTTTCTCAATCGTAATTTATCCTTTTCAAATTCTGTAATTCAAAAGTTATTTGCAATTGCAGAAAAAATAATTCAACATTTGTGGTTTTGATTAATGAGGTAAAATAGACATGCTTAATGACGTTAAAATGAAGTTAAATTTCTGAATTTCTATGTGTTCCACCAATTTATTGCATTCATATAAGGAAAACCTTATTTCTTAGATCCGTAAGGCAAATTTAATTGCCTACATTTGTTTTCAACTGAAATTAATCTGGGAAATTTCAATAATTTATTAAAAATAAATTTTCGAAGTATAAAAACTATTTTTAAAAACTCTAAAATATTTAATCTGACGTTCTAGGACTCACTTATATTATTTTTCTAGACACAGTGAGACAGAGTTAAGTGAGATAATTGTGTTTAACCTGTAATGAAAAATAAAGACTTGCGTGCTTCTATATTTTGGTAAACATACATGAATTTTAGAACATATCAAGATACTTTACTAAAGAATAATAACAACGAAATATAAAATTGCAATACTGAATTTTAAAATCGAGGTATTGCAGTGCAGAGATAAGAAAATCAGTAATGTCACTAATGTCAAAGTTGCACACGTATAATGAGCTAATAATAATATAGTATTTGACTCATTAAAATGTCATATATTTTGTTCAATTCAGTACACATTATCTAAAATAATAAAAGCAGTTATTTATATGTTTTGTGAAACCGCTACACGCACAGCTAAAGGATTGTGCAGAATGGCACCACGATGTTTATAACTTGTTTCATTTCTAGAGACAGTTTTACAATTTTTGATTATTATTATTTCATTTTAATTAATTAATTAATTAAAAAGTTGAAATATGACATTTATACTTACATTGCGCTTTAATGAACGCCGATAGATAAGCTAGCCATACAAATTGAGAAAAATATTCCTCAATAATCCGCAATTAAAAAAAATGCAGTAATTTTTTATTGAAAAAATATGAGGAAACATTAAACCCAGATACTCTATTACATTAAAATTGATGCAATAACAGAGATTGTCACAGAAAGACGTTTGAATAGTTCATATTTATTCTTCATCGGGGTTAATTTTCAGTTGAAAGGAATATCGGCGATTGGGAATGGACTAATTTGCAAACACACGGTTTGTCAAATGATATAGTAGTTTGTTTGATGACATTAGGTATTCCATACATATATATAAACTATTTTTTTTTTATTTCAACCTTTTCTTTTACGATTTCGCGTTTTAAAGAAATATTTTTTGCGATGGCATTGTGCCAATTGGTTTGTTTATAAATTATATACGAGACCAATTCAGTATATTTAAGATAATACCAAGCGGAGATTTTGATATTTTGAATGAAAGTTCAATACTTTTTCTGTACGTTTTAGGAAGCACAGAGATCGCAGGTTCCAGTTACAGTTATAGATTGTTTTCTCTCAGGTAACACCGCGTGGTAAAATTAGTAGATAATATTTAAGTACAACAACTTTCAATCTTTACCACCTATGTGACCACCAATGCGAAAAGATACCAAGCACATCTATTCTAATTCACTCATGTAATTCCATGTGGCGAAAAAAAGATGTTGAGACAGATACAAAGTTTATATCGCTACCAGTAGCTGCTAAATTACACAACTTATAGCAACGTATTAAAAAAGCATATTTTATTTCAAGAAATATAAAGCAATAATTCCATGTATATAATTAGAAATCAAAAATTTATTCCTTGGTTAGATATGTTATCTCACTAATGATGTGCAAAAAAAAATTACAAAGAAAAATCTTTGAACAAAAACGTGTTATTTATATTTGCCCCAAATGCCATTCAACTCCTTCAAAGAGTCTTCTTTAATTAACTTTATTTTAATTTTAAGTTTTTGGCTTTTAAACAGTCTGAAAAATGCTGATGCATCCATGCGAAGAATTATTTGGTAATTCCTTGTTATAGCTGTTCTTCAGGATTCATCGCCAAAGAATAGAGTTTTATCGAGATTTAAACATATATGTGACGTTATACTCATAAATGACTATATAGGACAGTTTATGGACGTATACATGACCATGTTATAGACGTATACATGACCATGTTATAGACATATATGACGTATATTTGTATATGACTGTTGTATAAGACGTATATGTCGTATATATGATATATAAGATGTAAATATGACGTGTATATGATGTGAATCTGCCGTATATATGATATATTGGACGTATATATGGCATATTTATGAGGGAAATATAATTTATATATGCCATGTATGGCGTTTAAAGAAGCGTTTGACTATATATATAGATAAGTTATATATATATGTATATATGGCGTATGAGGAAATTGACAACGACTTTGACGTAACCATAATTTTCCATAACCGTAACAAGTTTGTACCAATAGTTTTAACGTTTTAAAATATAGTGTTATTAGAACAAATTCTGTTTTCATTTTTCAATAAAAACTGTTGTAATTAAAATACTTATTAATGTATAGGAATATAATCAGTATTCCTTGTTGTATTTCTTTTAAATCGTTTATCAAGACACTCAAGGTCTCTCAAGGTCTCACTTTTTGTATTTTTGTTTGAAGTAATACTGCTGTGATAGTATAATATTTTATTATAGAGAAGAAGTATAATAGTATAAATTTCGTGACATCGTATAATTAAAAACATAGTGTCCCACTAGAAAGTAGAACTGCAAAATGTCAACTTTAGAAAAATGTACAGACTGAAAAAAAAATTATGTCATACATGTGTTTTTAATAAATGATCCTGTCACATGATATATCCTCTCTCTTTTTATCCAGACATGAATAATATGCTGAATATATATATGTGTGTGTGTGTGTGTAAATAATGACATTTCATAATGAATATATATATTCTAGTACTCGATGATCGCGTAAACAACATCGGATTAGCAGTCGAACGTTCCAAATGCAAGACGATGGTTCAGAAATAACATGTTAATGATTAAGTATCAATTCTTTAATTGACACTTTATTAATCAAAAGCAATTCCACTAATGTGCAAGTTAAGAAATAATATATGAGTGGTGCTACACCATGGGAACAGCATCAATATGTTGAAATTATTAGAGAAATTACACTAATTTGGAAAAACTTCTCCTCCAAGTGCCGTAGGTTAAAACAAATGCAAATTTTATCAGCTCCAAGCCTGCGTAACCGTGTTTTAAAGGTAGCGAGGCGTAAGAATATTTTCGCCAATGCAGGTGAAGAATAGCCAATGAACTGTTTGCAAATCCGTGGAACTTATTACTATATACGGCATAATTTTGAAGTGAGCAAGTTAGACGCACAAGCCGAAATGAATTATGGGATATCGAATGATAATATTAATAAAAAAAAAAAATGTATTAAGAGACGTTCTAAGAAATAAAATTGAAGGTTTCAAAAGAAGAAATAAATCAATGTTTTTTACAAATACGTGTAACTTTTAACAAATTAAGATTTTTAGAATAAGAATTAAAAGAATATATTGATTAATGATATGGAATAAAAATATAATTTAGATTTAATATATATATATAAAAGGCAGATAAAAAACTAGAATTATAAGAATTTGAAATTAATTAATTAAAGAAAAATGACGACGAATTTTTTTATTATTACATATATATATATATATATATATATATATATATATATATATATATCCAAAAATAAACATTTCCTGACATTCTAATAATAAGCACAATGTATAATGTAAAAATCGAATACAGCAGTAAAAAAAAAATATAAAAAAAAACTATCACTATTTTCTTTTTATATTATAATATTAAATTATACATAACGATCACGACATTGAAGTGCAAATAAAAAAAAAGAAATATTACATGTTTCATGTTATTAAATATGGCGTTTGTTTATGTCTGTGATTGATGATTATATATGATTGGTGAAATATATCTATTATCAAATATATGACATAAAATAAACAAATATGAATCCATAGTGATGAAAAATAAGTAGAGCGGCTGCAGCAAAAGGGAAATTATTATTTTTTTTTTGTGTGTGTGTGTGCGCGCATGTCTTTTATTTTTATGGTTTCGTTTTGATTCGTATCATACCATTTAAGTCAAACAGTATGAAGATCCTTTATTGTTAAAATATAGTTTGTAAAGTTATAATATAGTTTGTAAAGTTATAATATAGTTTGTAAAGTTAAAATATAGTTTGGTTTAAAGTTTGGAAATCCTAATATTAAATTTACTTTTACAAAACAAAATGTAATGCAGGCATTTTTATAAGCAGAAATCAAAATCTACTTGGAAAATTGAGCTATAAGTTTCGACCAGCAAAGTTGTACATTCTAATTAATTTACGAAACAAATACGAATTGTATTTTATCTTTTTTTTTTCTTTTTAACAAAAAGTAATTTAAAAAAGCTTTAAATATGCGAATTCAAAATTACAGCTCATTTTGCCAATATCACTGAGAAAAATGACACTTTCAAATTTGAGTAAATCGACGTTTCCATTTTGTTATGAAAACTTTTGTTTCAAATAGGACTACCCGATGCTTTCAATTCTGAATTACCAGAAATACTCAGAATATTGAAACATGGACATACTCAAAAATGATTAAAAACAGTTCATACTCATTTTTAAAATAGTAGACATACTCAAAAATGAGTACATAGAAACCAGAATGTAGCATGAACATTTATATTTTAACAATATAAATGTTCATGCTCATTTTTGAAACATATTCATACTCAAATATGAGCACAGAATGTTTAATTCTTTTGTGTGTGCATTTTTTCAGAAATTAGTATATACATGTTTCAAACTTGAGTAATTTTGATTCGAAGCTATTTTGAATATGCGACATACTAAGATTTGAGTACTTTTTACTCAGTTTTGAAAATGTCGTTTTTAGGGTGTAGTTTTTAAGTTATGGGTATAAAGATGTCCGCAATGTGTGCTGTCTATTTTGCAACAATTGAACAGGAACTTAACGTTATGAGCTCATTTTCAATTGTTTAAATAGTAATTATTTCAAAAATTAAAATTTTCATAAATCTTAAACTATTTAGCTGAATTACTTCCTGTTTGGTATGCAAAGGAAAAACTTACCACAGATTCCATATACGTTGTGATAATAGGTGTTGGTTTTGAAAATGTCCAACTTTAGAACAATTTCAGTATGAATACGGACACTAAACCTTACTTTTTAACATAAATTGAAAGATGACATAATTGAAAAACATAATTTCCTATCGAATGGTTATTTTTGTTTCATAGAGAGACAGCGTAATATGTAGTATAAAAAAGAATGATGTCTTAAAAATGTGGATCCTGGTATTCAAAGTCGTGGAAAAACCTGTTTTGCCAGATTCATTTTATTATTGCAACATTAAAATTTTTTGTTAATATTAATATTATTATTATTACAATTTAATATATATTTTATTTTTATGTTTAAAAACATAAATAATTACATGCAAAAAGAGTTAACACCCCAAATTAATTAACCCACGATCAAACTTCAGTCAATATAAGTCATTTCAAACATTTGATTCTGGTCTCCTTAAATTAGTGCTTCCTATTATACGTTTATAGAAGTATATGTATAATACGCATTATACGGGGTACAAATTTTGGATACGTATGATACGGCCAAGGGGGTTATACGAATTATAGGAAACAGTATATACGTTACAGGGTATATACGGAACTTACCCCAGCGATTAAATGTACTCAAGTGTAAACGGGTTTTGTTCATTGTGGGGAAAAAAGATATAAATAAGAAATATAAAACAGTTTAAACTGTTCCAGCTAATTTATATAGCATTTTATCACTTAATTAAATGAGAAATACAAGTAATATATATTAATTAAAATATTTATGGAAAAAGTAACAGGATCATATGTATGAAACGTATTATGCAGACTGCTATGGTAACGCCACCGATTTCCAGTCTATCCTCCGTTCAATGACGTAAGACTAATGAGGTGCATTGGTATTAAACGTATACACGTGTACTTGAAATATACGTATACTTGCATTACACGTTTAACCGATATACGCCTATACGTATCCGGTTACGTTTAAACGTATTATTTAAGGTATACGTACTTCATACCGACGTATTATATACGTATATAAGTATATCGGTTAAACGTATAACTGAAATATGTATCGCGTCGGGTGCATTAACTTAAATAAGGGGAACTCTTTAGGAATTAGCTGCAGGATAAATAATTGGGCTGCCATGCATAAATAATACAAATAACTCTACAGAAATATGGGATTCAATGAAAAGGAAATACACTTGAAAGAAACAACTGTAAAAGACGAACGTCGTAAATAAATGAGAAAAATAATAATAATTATTATTTAAAAAATTTATTTTGTATTGTAAAATTTTCTTCTATGAATATTTCTTAAGAAATATTCACATTTCCTTATATAAAAGAACAAAAATCAAAGATGATTTTTTAACGATTGTAACTCACTTTAAAGGGAATAACCAAATGAAAACGACAGTATTTTTATTTAACATCATTATCTCACAAACGGTCCCATGTCCTAGAATCAATTAAGCTTTGTATAAATAAAAATAGGGAACTGAAGTATATATACTTTTAGTACTTTTAATTCATTCTTCCAATTTGTTCGGCATTAGTGAATACATTTAAAAAACATGTTTAAAAACTTTTATTTAACACAGAAATAAAAAGAATAAAGTATAATGGCATAATTTTTTTTAATTTGAAATTGTGTGTATTTATTAATTAGTGTGAAAAAGTACTATATAATTTTGTAGTTGCATCGCGCAGAAATTGCCGACACACATTAGTATTAAAATGTAAATTTGCTACTTTACTGCATGCAATAAAATATGTATTTTAGAAAGTTGCTTGTGTCAATTTAAAATGTATGTTATTTCAATACTAATAATATAAAAAATATTAAAATGTGTTTGGTAATAAAAATTATAAAACATTTGGTACAAACAGTGTAAAAGGCGTTTATAACCCCACACAAACAAATGGAATTAGTTATTATATTAATGATTAATTATTATAGCTTTTTTACTGATTGATTTTCTGTTTTGACATTTTTACTATTGTAAAAAAATCAAAGAAAAAGCTGACATTAACACATATGTAGCTGTACTAGAATTTGGCTACGAGGTATTTTTTTTTTTAAATATAAATATGGCATATTTACAGAAAGTATTTGTTGTCATCGAGATAAGATAAAGAAAGTTCATTTGCTAGTATTTCAAAGTGTAATAAAATGTTTATATATTTTTTATGACTATATTATTTGTGTGACATTAAACACATGTTTTTTTCATCAAACAGCTAATGTAAATAGCGTTTTTTTTTTTGAAAGTCGAATGTATTCAAGCATAATTTTAAGATAATCAGTATTTTACACATGGACTATTTTATTTTTGATAAAAAGCAAATAAATAAAAACGGCAAGTTATCGTGAGCGCTGTAATTTGTTAAATATTGTGTAATTTAATATAAAAAATTTAAATATTATTATAAAAGAAAACAACTATTAAAATTGCGATGGAATATATGTATGTAACTAGCTGTTACCCGTGACTTCCTTCAGGTATAATTGAAAGAAGAATAAATGCATTAATTAAGCAAACTAATCATCTCCCGATAATTAAAAACTTAAATAATTAACTAACACTTTATCTCATTTCATAGACGACAATATGGTAGTTCTTTGATATAGGGGTATTGACATAACTCAGTTTAAAAAAAGTTAAATTTTGTAGGAAATAATCTTGAAAATGAAACTGCAGTTATTGGAAAAAGAAGGGCCAAATAAAATCGTGGAAGTCGACGAATTGGGTAAAATCAAATGTCAGTTTTATCTGATAAACCATTTTACTTTTAACGACTTTGTGAAAAGTTTTAACAGCCATCCTTCGAAAATAATTAATTGGAAATAGTATATGCTTTTTCCTTACATTGAGCTCTTGTGAATAGGGAACAATAATTTATACACCTAAATCCAATGAGCTTAAATTTCCCTCCTTGTTTTAATCGATAGCTGAAACAACTGTTAGATGCAAAGGTAACACTTCCAATTGCAAAGCTTTTTGCAACATTAAATTATATACAAATATTATTTTTGCACATTATTTTCAGTACAAATTATCATGTATTTGGATTCAAATTAAAATTAATTTGGGTGCAAATCACATGTAAATGTTACATTTGCATGTAATTTTGGGCTGCAAAAAGTTTTGCAACCGGAAGTGTTACGCTTGATTTCTAAATTACAATATGTTGACAGACGATTTTTCTTCTGCAGAATAATTTGATTCATAAACTTTGAATATGTGGAAATAGGTTTTATTTTTTGAAAATATTACTGTAATCAAGATTTTGTTTAAACTGGTTTTGTTGATTTTGTTTTTAATAAGATATTGTTTAATTTATATTCAAATTGAAAATTTTTTTTTTCAGTTTTAAAGAGAATGTGGCGTGAAAAATATATTAATCCTTTTATTTCTCCTTTTCATTCACAAAAATGAAGTAATTTAGTCGTCGTTTTTTTGAGAAATTTCGTTAACATTTACAAAATAATAATAATAATAATAATAATAATAATAATAATAATAATAATAATAATACTATATTGAAATATAATTCAAAACTTTAAATGCTGAGAGTTTATATGACATCCTCGGATAAATGATAACCGGCTGTTAACTAAATCCCGTTGCGTTCGATGATGTAAGAGGAGTAGTGGAGAAATACAAACGGACGATCAGATTTTAATATAACAGATTTTGGTTAATTTTTCTTTTCCTAATAATCGTCATGTGATTTTTGCCAGAAAACTTTAATCTGTATAGTAACTGATATTTTCATGCTTAATAATCAGAGTATAGTTAATCATATATTTCAATTTTTCGTATTAAATATGACGTGAAACTCATCTAATTTCTGTACTTACTGATCCTTGTATTATTAATGTACAAAATTGATTCACGCTCCTTTAAAAACATATTTGAAAATTCCTTTTTATTTCAAATATGACGTCAATGTGTTACCACAGAAATCTCTTTTTAATGATATAATTTTTGTTAATTTTATTTTCCTGGGAATCATAACTTGGATTTTCGCAGAAAACTAACATCTCTATCTAACTGACATACAAGCTTATTAATTAGTAGCGATAAAAATATTTCAGTTTTTCATTTTAAATATGACGTCATCATCCATTTACTTTCATTGTATACTGATTTTCATGCTCCTTGTATCCTTACGAATTTTTGAAAATGCATGTTTTATTTCCAATATGACGTCCTACTTGTTCAAGCCAAGGAGGATCCTTTTCAAATTTCCATTGTCAGGAATCTTTTCTTAATAATGTAATTATTATTCATTTTTTCTTCTAATTATAACGAAATTTTTGATAGAAAACCTCTTCTCAACGTAACCGACATTCATACATCATGAATAATATAAAACACTCCATATTTTCGTTTCAAATATTACGGCAATTCATCTTCTTTCCAATTTTATTATTTTTCATTTTTCACTGGGAAATCATAAAATTGCAAATTAATTGTTGGGGAAAATATTATTTCTGGATTTGTATTTATTGGCAACGATAATGCTTAGCAACGTAAAATGGTGAATTAAATTTAACAGGGAAAATATTCATTGATTCTCTATGAAAATAATGAAATTTTGAATTATTAAGAAAAATATTTGACCCTACCCTATGTTCATTTCTTCTATATCATTCTTCGTTATCATTCATCTATATGGAAAGATACAGGGCTATTTAATCCTCCGTTTTTAGATTTGCTTCAGGCAAACATTCACACACACAATCACATTTATAATACTATTAGGATTAGTTATTACTGAATATTTAAATATTTTATGACAACTTGTGTGACGTAAAATAATGTGTAATCTACATTACAAAATTGGATGAAACTTATAAATGCTTTCTTCCAGTAATTTCTGTTTAATTTAAAATCTTTTATCAGCAATGTTTAATTTCCATTATGAATACGATGAACATAATATTATTATGCAGAAAGGCGTAATGAAAATTTTTTGATAAAAGAAATTTTACTTTTTTGTCTTCATCTAAGTAAAAAAGAGAAAGGAAAAGTGCCCAGTTAAACTGATGGCATTCAGACCACAGGCTATTGATCTAATTGCATCTTATACTCTTATTTCAAAGAAAAATGCCCGTCGAAATATAAAAAAATCGACAAATATCCCGTATGCCAAAATTTGAAGTAAATCGGATTATTCTGCATGAAAAACCCATTTATCTAAATTAAGGGGGGGATTACACCACGTTCAACCCTTTATATTTAACCAATGGACCCCAAAAACTAATCAAGGAAGCGCCTTATCAGAATGAACCTTACTGTATACAAAATTGGAAGTAAATCGGATAATTTTACATGAAACAAACCATTTATCTAAAGTAAGGGGGTATTAGCCCCCATTCCCCTATTTATACTGAACCAATGATTCCCCAATACTAATCATGGACGCGCATTACCAGAATGAACCTATATACAAAATTTGAAGCTAATTGTATATTTCTATAAAGAGTTATCGCGTTACGTATACATACATACGTACACACACACATACTGAACCTGCGGGCACATTAGCTCTTATTCTTTGATACCCTGTGAACTAAAAATCTTTCCCTGCAATAATTTAAAATAGTTATTTTTTTAATTGGCAAATTAAACATATATTCGATCATTTAAATTACTTTTTTGTCATTTTTCTTATGATCCGGGTTGATATTTTAAGCAAATAAATATCCCTGATCTTTATTGAAATTACTTTAGAAATGAACATATGTGTATTAAATGAGTGCATATCTATGATCTTCATCCAGTTCCACAAAAATTTCGTGCGTACAATATCATATAAGTTTATTTTTCATAAAAAATATATTACCATTTACAATAATATGGAACCATTTTTATGGCAAACAACTATGTTTTAGCTATATAAACTCGACCAAGTTATATTTCGTCAACCTCTTAGCGAATATCAGATGTAAGGGGTGCACCAGGGTTAGTACGAACCTGCTGATCGATACAGTGGCAGTGATTGCCCAGTTGGCAGAGCTTCGGACTCGTAGCCGAAAGGTCCCGTGCTCGAAGATCGCCACCAGCTAAAAATCCACCGTGTGTGTTAATGGTACCTGGTGCATGTAAAATCCGTCGTTCCCTATGAATTATACCTCCGTATCTACCTATTCAGGTGAAGGTATCGTCACCTGATCAAGACTCTAAATTACGAGACAACCTCGCTTCAAGCAAATACACTTTAAGTAACCGGCGAACATAGAGCCAAGAGAAAGTACTGCAGTAATGCCAACAAAATTTCTTGACAGGTGGATCAAAGCCATGCTGTGATCAGGCAAATATCGCATCGCGCAAAAGCACTAACTCGTCAAGCTATGTAAGGGCCGCGGCAGGTAAGGGCCTGGTCAGCGGTATTTAAAAAAAACCTTCTTATTACGCATCAACAGTGATTTTATGCAAAATACTGAGGAAAGAAGTTCGCGTGCGCGCCAATTTTTGTGCGATACTTCTTTCCCCTATCCGTCGTTTCATTTTGTTGACAGTCGCAAATCATTTGCTGTGCTGTTGAAACTGTTTTGGGATTTATTATGATCGCATCGAAAAATAAAATCACAAAACAGGAACATTAATGATATGAATTTAATATCCTTAAAGACTTTACATAGAATAAGCAGAAAAAACTGTAACCAAAAACTGTTTTTTTTTTTCTAAACAGTTTTTTTTTTGTAAAAATTACAGATTTTTTTACATTGCAATTATGCTCATAAAATAAGAATAACGGCAGTTCACTTTCAATTTTAGATATTTTTTTTTTGAATATCTACATAAATGTTTCACGAATTATCTTTGAACTTTGGGGATATAAAGACCATGTTTGATCTCATATTTTTCAGTGAACATTTATTTAGTCACGAAATTTTTCAAATTAAACTTGTGTTGTAGGTTAAATATAACAACCTATGCATGTCGGAGAACAATTATTACAATAATGCGTCTGTAACCGAAGTAATGAAGAATTGTAGCAATCATCTACTTTGTTTTTTGACTTACACTGTTAAACAGTTGCAGCAAACTGTCCAGTCATTTGTCCGTTTTTTGAGAAAACAGTTACATAACTGTAATTTAAATATATTCTGACCATAACATGGGAAATAATATGGTCAGAATACAGTCAAATTACAGTCATATATCCGTTTTCTATAAAAACGGTCAAATGACTGGACATTTTAAACAGTGTAGCATATTTCAAATGACGCGTTGTTGCTGTGTGTGGAAAACCCTTTAATTGTGTGGATGTAGTACTGCTATAAATTGCAAGAGTAAAAAAATGAACAAGGTGCCTCTTATTGACATGAGGTTTCATTTTATTCAAGAGAAAGAAAATTTGGAGAAATTGAATCATCAGGAAAAATATAACTGACTAAAACTCGTAACTATAATCCAAATGCGCATGATGCTTCTAGGCTGATGCTCACAATGAAATTTTAACAATTCTAACTTGAAGAAGAATATAGTTTTGATGTAAATTTAGGCACCAACAAAGCTTTTAAGATGAACTATCATGTTCCCGCCAGTTGGCAGATAAGCTAGAATGGAAAAAAAACTGGGTCAAAAAACAATAATTTTGAGGGGATAAATCAAAATCGGTATTTAAAACAATATTTTGTGAAACACTTACTGAAATTGAGGCAGTTGCGTGATTAAAAAAAAACGATCGCTAAAAAATGACGTAGATTTTAACTGCAATTTATTGTCAAAATATCTTTTTTCTCTTTTGGTAATGAAAAGCACTTTTTTAGTTGAACGCTTACATCAAAATAGCTGATCTAACCGGCCTTGCCTGGCCCCTTAAAAAAATAGCTCGATTTACGACATCACTAGAAACCTTTCATCTGGTAACCTTTACTCTGCCGGTAAGTAATAAGGATACTCCGAAGCGGAAGTAAATTCAAAACTACCTAATCAAATGCCTGCGTCATTTGATTCACGGCAGGTCAGCTTGTGGCTGAAATTAAGAAACGTTACCGTCTGATTTTACCAAAAATTGTATTTTCGGAATCAAAATAATAAACTACGTATATACTATGAGTTTCGAATCCAATAACTCCACTAGTTTTTTAAATACAACAAAAAACGACGCCGGCTAAAGTTAGATTTAGTAGGTTTGATTTTCTAAACAAACAACTTGTTGCCATCGGGAAAAAAATAACGGCTTTTTCTCCGCCACGTATGTTAGCGTTTTATATATATATAGATGTTTTCATATACAACTGTATGCTCTAATATTATAAACTCAACTAATTGTACTGCATTTTAATAGTGAATAATGACATAGATACATCCAAAGAATACCATACAATAAAAATAAACACTACTAAAATATTTTGTGATGTTAATTAAGATAACTTTTTAAAAGTAAATTTCCATGGAATTATAGTTTTATGAAATAAGAAATAAAAAAAAAAACTCAACCGCACGTATTAGATGACGCAGATTAGCGTCATCCTGACTTTCATCCTGGTCGACTATGAATATCTTCTATATGTGGAGTTGTGTGATAGTTAAATAAATGCGCGTGATGTTCGATACTTTGAATTTATATTGTACTGTTACAACTTTAGGGATTCCGTTTAAAATGGTATGTCTATACAAAAAAATAATTATAATGCATTGCGAAAACTTTCCATTTAGTGAAGAATTATATACAGAAATATGTATAAAGTGGAAAATGTAAAATACAATAAACATCGAATAATGTTTTTCTTATGTTTCGATGAAGGCTGAGATATTTTACCCGAATACAATGTCAAATGTATATAGTCTGTTTATATTAGCGTATTGTTTACTTTCATTTGTACAAACAAAACGAGGACATAAATCATGCTGTACATTAAGAGCTGTCACAATGAAACGTTTTCATTCTAAATTTTGAACTTTACGGTCATTTATTTTCTTTAAAGAGACATTTTTAGCTCTCTGATGGATTATGTTAAGGCTTGTGTAAAATATGAATGCGAGACTTTTAAACCTTAAGTCAACATATGGTTTTTTAAAGAGATAAATATGAGTAAACATTATTTAAGATCATTATTCTAGTTTAAAACAGATAATCTAAAATAACTAGTTTTTTTTCTTTTAACTAACATTATTTTTGTGCGGTGACACCTTAATTTATTTAATAATTGTTGAACATTTAAAAAAATAAATTAGCATCTTAACGGTTATATTAGTGTTACATTCTATTAGTTGCACATCATTTATATCTAAAAAAAATATGCAACATTTAATTGATATCTGAGTTATTAATCGAAACAAAATCCAGTAGAGAAGGGTGAAAAGACCAATTATCTTCATTTAACGTAGAAGAACTATAACAACTTAGAAAATTGAATGTTTGTATTAATTTCAAAATTCCAAATATTTAGAGGTTTAAATAACATAATGCATAAGAATAAAATTTTATTCAATGTAAACACACTTATTTATTTAATTCTTTACCAAACATATAGATTTTGTAATGTTGAAAAAAAATTCATCTATATAAATGGCAGAAAATTTTCTTTCGCTTGTGGCGTTTCTTGTACCAGTATTGATAATTTAGCCTTTTTAAATAAAGATTTTTTAAATTTACAATTTCTGTATATTGATAGAAAGATGGACGCATTTAGGTGTGTAGATTTATCTAATCAATGGTGACAATAATGATGTTTATTGGTGCAAAGAAAAAGAACTGGAGGTACAGAAGTAACCGATGTTGGAACTTTTATCAACCCTTTTGCATCATATTAAATCAACTAATTACTTTTTAGGTGCGTTCATAATTACATAAATACATAGCACCTATAGTTGTCGTCTGGTCTGTCCGTCTGTCTGCATATAACTACGCAAATAAATTAACCAAACAAACAGTCTGAAATTCAATATATGCAATCGATGCAAAATTTTGTCGAGTCTTTTCAAATTTTATGAAAATCTAATCAAACATAAAAAAAATATATTAATGTAAATATTTATTAAGTAATTTTAGTTTTTTTAAATCGGTATTTCTTTGTTGAATTTTAAAACATATTTAATAGATAGAATTACATTTTTTTTTTTGCGTATGAAAATGATCACATTTAAAAATAAAACTCATATTTGATTCATAGTCATAAAACTGAAATAAACTGAAGTTGTATTTAATGCCTTAATCATCACTGGATATTTATTTCAAAACTTTGATTTTAAGGTTCTGTGTTCCTTCATGCTATCCACTTAAGAGAGCCATTGTTACCGAAGAAACGGAGCGGCATCTGCCATCGACACAATATTTTATTTGACGACATGTATTTTCCTTTGCAGAAGTGGAGTACTTTCAATCACTTGAATATTCAGAAGTTTCTAGTCGGGAGAAATTCTTAGAAGATTTATTTTTAGGAAAAATATTATTTAGGAAGCTTTATTAGTGCGACAGTGCTTCTGTCATTGATATAATATTTAATTGACTACACATATTTTCCTAAAACTCAAATATTTTATTACGACAGTGCTGAGAGTTGAAATTTTCATCTCACTTGAATATGCAGAAATTACGCGTCTGAAGAATTTATTAGGTAGCTTTGTATGTTATTATTATCCATATTGATTGTACTGTCCCTTTTTAAATTTGTGTGTTTATATAAAATATTCTGTATAAAAAAATAATGATCAGAGATTATTTTATTGTTAAGAAAAATATTTTTGTTGTGGTAAAGGGAAAGAACTTCTTTTATCTTCTGACGCTTTGTATTTTTAAAAAAATTGACTTTTTAAATCTTACTTTAATATTCAATTCATTTTGCTTATTTTTTCACTCATGGTCAAGCCGCTATTCTTTTCATTTAGTATAGTTTTTATGGTGCCAAAAACAATTCCGTGCTTAGCAAAATAAAAGAAATTGAATAACATTAAGGGGAGATTCTACTGTAATATTGAATTCATTTTGCTTAATTTGTTACTCTTGGTCATGCCGCTATTCGTTTCATTTAGTATAGTTTTTATGGTACCAATAGTGCCGCAGTGGCGCGGACGGTAAAATCTCGGTTACCGTAAGATCACCAAGCAGCATCGACCGCGGTTACTGTTTGTGAGGGTGCATCGTCTATCATCTCTCTCGTCTGCCTCTGCTGTGGGACCGTGTACGTTAATGGGAGCTGGTGCACGTTAAATCTGTTCGTGGCTCCAAAGTCTATATAAGCATTACCTCTGGGGGTGCCAATCCAGATGCAGGTCTCTCATCTGGAATTGGTTCAAAATTAGGAGACATGGGGGGACAGTACAATAGACCTCTGGTCGGGGTGCTTTGGCTTTCGACCCCCCCCCCAGTAATACAGTAAATGGTACCAATAACAATTCCGTGTTTAGCAAATTAAAAGAAATTGAATAACATTAAGAATATATTATTTTAATATTCAATTCATTTTGCTTAATTTTTCACTCATGGTCAAGACGCTATTCTTTTCATTTAGTATATATTTTTCTTTTTATATCAAGACACTATTCTTTTCATTTAGAATATTTCTTATGATGCCAATAACAATTCCATGTTTAGTAAATTAATATAAATTGAATAACATTAAGGGGAGGTTCTACTTTAATATTCAATTCATTTTGCTTAATTTGTCACTCATGGTGAAGAAGCTGTTCTTTTCATTTAGTATATTTTTTATGGCGTCAATCACAATTACGTGTTTAGGAAATTAAAAGGAATTTAATAACATTACGGGGATGTTCTATTTCTTTAACCTAAATTTAATGTAGGTTTTACAATTTTTTTATTAGAAAGTAAAGAGATATCGCATTTAGACTTTTGGCATTGATTGACATTTCACTTATATATTAAAAGTTTTGTATGTAAAAAATGAATAATACGCTTTGTGGAACGGGGACTACCTGCAGATGCGCGCCGTGAATTTTCAATCGGGCGACCAATTTTCTCTGGTCACAAACATCTGAAAATAATTTCATCTCAAAATTGCATAAGGGTATTAAATTTTCTGGAATTTACAACATTTAGTTTAAAATGTTGAACGAAAAGTTATTTTTTCGCTTACTTTTTTACATTTTACGAGATCCAAAAATTGTTAATGAATGAAAATTATACTTTTCTGTGGTATGAGCTCCACTGTTAAAAATTTGCAGCAAACTGTCCAGTCATTTGACCGTTTTTGTAGAAAACGGTTACATAACAGTAATTTAACTATATTCTGACCACATTATTGCTCCTTTTATGGTCCTTATATAGTTAAATTACGATTATCTAACCGTTTTCTACAAAAACTGTCAAATGACTGGACAGTTTGCTGCAAATTTTTAACAGTGTCCAGCAACAACGAATATTTTCCTTTTTTTCAAAAAAATGAAGAAACTAGTTCGAATAATACTAGTTTAAGACAAATATAAGACAAAATATAAGACAAATGGTCGCAAATACAAGAGAAACAGAGTTTCGAGAAAAAAAAATAGCTTAGAGTTTCACAATTTCATTTCGTTCAACGAGCGGAAAGGTTTTTAAGGAATTGGAGTATCACGAAACCGCTTTAGTTCAACAATTTATATACTTGAAAGCTGCAAAAAATACAAAAAAGACGAAATCAAACATTTTTACCCAATGAAGTAGAACGTCCCCTTAAGCTTCTTATCACTGAGTTATACATTAGAGTCATTTTTTAAATTAAATTAAATATTCTTAACCACTACAAACCCAGACATTTTTACTGCGTGTTTTTCAAATCCACAGATCTTGATATTGGAATACCCAAAATAAGGACAACTCTGCTAATGCGGCCCCACGTTTTAGAACTATATGGGGTGCCAGCTGAATTCAATTCCTTAGAAACTATTAAATTATTTTCAAATATCAAAATGTCGCAGGAATAACAGCTAAATGCGTGTTTTTACTGAAAATAAAAATATTGAGATGTTATTTTAAATATTTAATATACTTTGAACTTTTCCTCGAAACAAAATCGTGATATATTGTGTTTACGCTTAATTCAATAAAAGACATCAAGATAAGAATGCATTTTATATTGTTACATTTTTGTTAAATTTAATATCTTCATAAAACACTTTTTATAAAGTATATTTATGTACATATTTTATGCAGCAATTTTCTGCTATTTTTCTTTCAAATTTATTTTCAAGCTTCAAAGAAGATCGAAACATATTCAGGCGCGTTGTTATAATTTATTTTGGATATATTATTGTCAACAGTAAAGCGAAAGAGAAGGTCTCAGAAAAAGTAATTGGTATTGTTTTTATTTTATGCCTTTTTAAACGTTTTTTTTTTTTTTTTAAATAACAAATGCTTCATCACTTTATTCGTTATTAAATACGTTCTTTTATAACACATAAGGACATAAAATAATTATCTGTTTTCATATTTACTCATCCTATTTGCATTTGAATGCATGCACATTATTATAGTGTATGCGTGGGAAAAAGTTATTTATACTTTTACAATTAATTAAATGTAGTGAGTTTTATTTACTGCTGTTTAAATTTCTTTTATATGTAAATATACATATTTCGATTAGAGTAATGAATTAACTACATTGTAAAAAATTTCACTTCAAAAAATTATCAGTATTATTTAAGACTTAACACTGTTGGTCAGTCACTTCTCAATTTCTCCTGTTCAGTGCTATTCCTACGGTCAAGGAATACACTCGTATTTTGTTTTCTCATCAGAAAATTAAAGCTGTTCTCAAATCCAAATGAGCTACTTTATGACATATATTTAATTGATTTTTGTTCGGAAAGTCATGACATTGGCAGGTGTTCTTATTCAAAAACTATGTAATCGAAACGCGTTTTCTATTTTTTCGTAAACGTAGAAGATCTTTGAGAAAATACTGACGAAATTGACGTTTTGAACCGATTTCTATTCACGCCGAAGCGAGCAAGGGGGAAAATGAGCTACGTGACACGAATCGCTTATCCCTTGATAAGTAATTTATGAATCAAAAAACGGACAACTCATTTCGATTTCAAATTACTTCAATTGTCAGGCCTACCAGTTTTACGCCATTGCGTTTAAAAATGCTTCTGAAATTGTATCAGAAAGTCTTGCAGGTCATTTTAAAATCACCTTAATATGTTTAACATATTTTTTCTGTGTAATCTTCTTGCAGGATGCATCTCTCTTTTTTGAGAAAATATTTCAAAATATTTATTTTATTTAATTTGAAGTGTTAAAATGTTACTCAAAGATCCTCATCTTTTAACACATAAAATATTAATTTAAGCATTAGATTTTAGAAATGTTTTGTAAACTAAATAAAATAAAATAAATTCTTCAAGAAAAA
Source organism: Maratus michaelseni (assembly GCA_963931845.1). Lineage (NCBI taxonomy): Eukaryota > Metazoa > Arthropoda > Arachnida > Araneae > Salticidae > Maratus > Maratus michaelseni. The sequence continues at coordinate 429,235,220 of OZ007589.1, forward strand.
TGCACAGAAAAAAAAGTTAAAAACATTAATTTTCTGAGGAGATATTTAAAAATGCGAATGAATTCCACGCCCAAAGGTTTGGCATATGAGAGGGGAATTGAAGATCTCATTAACTAACACCCTCTTAAAATTAATAACTAATCTTAGACTAAGTTTTTTTGAATTGCGAAAAGTCAAAGATTTTATTTTTATAATTAACGCATAAAAACAGTTTAAACATAACACCTAGAAGTCAGCTATGTATTAAAAATGAAAGTTTAAAAAATATATATATTAACTTATGTCGTATATTACATGTACAATTCCATGTTTTATTTAATTATACACAATTCTGATATTAACACATATATTTCCAAAAAGCAGGTTATGATTCCTTTTAGTATATAGAATATGCGAATCATATCGTTTAACACGCTTCATCTGATAATGCTTTTGTTATAAAACATTTATCTTGCAGGAGCTCACGAGTGAAGATGCCAAACTTATAAAAAATGACACTAACAAAGGATTTGAATTTTCTCTTTACTACAACAAACAGAGTACAAATAACTGTTCGCTGTGCGGAAGAGTGAAAATTTACAGCCTTTTATAGTGTCATTAATTTCCAGCGTAGTTTTAACCCTGCTGAAAATTTAATTAGAATATATCCTCCGATGCTGGGAACTTGTTCGTCTCTACGTATACCACTAAGTTGTGCGCTCACGTATGATTATCCATCTTATGCTGCGAAAATGAAGCCTTGCCAACGTATAAGAGGGAGAAATGGCCAGACTGGATGTCGTCCGGGTGGCTTAAATGATAAAGAACTTGGTGTGTTATACCAAGGTACCCTGGTTTGATCCTCGTCCTCGACATCTTTTGCTCTGTTCGTTGTATGCTGTGCAGCAAAATGAAAATTCAATTCCTTTGTTAGTGTCATTAATTTCCAGCGTAATTTCAGCCCTGCTGGAAATTTAATTAGCTTATAAAGATATATTACTTGAAACGCTGCTGGCAATATGCAATAATTAAGCGTATAACTAAGAATTAACAAGTATGATCTAAACAAACGTCATTAAAATTGTTCTGTAACTTTAGTTTTCATTGAAGAAATATATGGTCATATATCTGAAAAAAAACACCAGTATTCTCAGTAATGGCATAATACACAAGTGAGTTGGATAACTCATCCAAGCAGTTGGCGTACTTTGTGGTTTTTAATACATTTAAGTAGTTTAAGTAATTATTGGTTTAAATAATTATCATAGAACAGCAATCTCGTATTGATGAAATCGATCACAAAGCACTAGCTGCGCTTTTGCTATAAATATATATAATCTGTGATTGAGAATTATTGGCCTTGTTGTGATATCCTCCCTCAAAAAACATTAAATGATATGTAAGGAACAAAATTATGCTTAAAAAAATTTATTTTATAAACATTCATGAAAAGTGTCAACTGGAAAAAACATAATTTTTTGAAGTATACAAAATATTTTTTTATATATTGATGAATCATACAGTTAAACGTTTTTTTTTCTTTTCCCATTTTTAAAATAATATTCATCCTACTATTTCAATTTGTTAAAAATAATTTTTTTTCTGATACAATTATGTTTAGCAACGAAGATAAACAAGATATTACCATGAGAAAAAAAAATACTAATTATGTAATATTATCTTTGATTGTATAACCTCAACCTTTCAATTTTACAATTTTACAATGCAATAAAAAGTTGTACGTTTTTATTATACTTTAGGTTCCATTTTACTGCTATAATTGGTTTTATTTAATCTTTTATTTACACTAAATATTCTGAAATAAAATATGTGTACTTATAATTATAAAAAATAACGATTTGTACATTTTATTTTAAATAAAATTTCGTGCTGACTGAGAAATTTAAAATGCTTTTGATTTTGTTAAAACAGTCTTTCTCAAATAAAACATTGTATTAAAAAAAAAAGAACAAAAATATATTTATAAAATAGTGGGTGGTTAACCATGCAATTGTTTGATTTTAAAATTTCTATAAATGTGTTAAACATTTTACATATGTTTATGAGGTAGCATAAATTTAAAACTACCTTAAAACTATTTTATTTAAATGAAACAAAACAGAATATGGTTATTTTTTTTTTAGAATTTCAAAGTAGAGATTCAGATAATTATTTTATATACAATATATATATTTATATACACACACACACATATAAATATATATATATATATATATATATATATATATATATATATATATATATATAGTCAAACCTCGTTATACCGCCATTATCCGTTCAAGAAATTTTTGGCGCTATAACGAGTTTGGCGGTATATCGAATTAAAATACAATAAAAATTAATTTTCATACTATTATACTAATATTATTATTATTATAAAAATAAATATCAGTAATGCCTTTTTATTAAATTATCCAATGGTATATAGTATATTATAATAGTATAAATTAATATAATATAATTAATATACATAATATAATTAATGCTACATGATTCAAAATTATCCAATTAATGTATGAAATTAACATGCACTTACCTCTTTATATAGTCAATTTTAGATAAAGTAGATAATTATGCACATAACAGACACACACATACATTAAATATCACACTGAATTATTTTACTTTAATTATCTTTTACAGGAAAATATTTTAATATGCTAGTTTGAGTTTTCCTTTCAATATTGATTTTTTCAATATCTTTTTCTACAACTAAAAGATTGTTCATAATTTTTTTATCAGTTGCATGTTTTTCTAAGAAAATTCTTATTTTCCCAATGCAATTTTTAACTTCATCATATGTAACATGCGGCGTTTCAGCTTCTTCAGCTTCGCTGTCAGATGAATTTTCATTTTCATTTTGATTGGCAACAATTTCTTCGATTGTCAAATCTTCAAATGTTGAAACACTTTTGTCTATATTAATGTACTCAATTGCCGATAGAGGATGCTCAATTTCTGTTAATTTGTGTATTTCGTCTTGTAGTTCCTGAAGTGCTGTACTGTTTTGTTTTTTAGTAGATCCTTCAGGTTTAATCAATCCAGTATGTTTCCAGCAGTTAACAATAGTTTCTGATGAAATTTCATCCCATGCTTTTTTTATCATGCGAATAGCATCATGTAAAAGGATTGGAGAAAAATCATCTTTACTGATTTTTTCAATGATATGGCGGACGTGATACTTTCGATAATGAGCTTTGAATGAGTTTATTATACCAGCATCCAAAGGTTGCAAAAATCCAGTACAGTCAGGAGGTAAAAATTCAATGCGGATATTACTCATTGGATATGCTTTGTGACAAGGGACATTATCAAAATCAATAAAATATGGCGTTTGCTTCTTTTCATTTCTATGTTGAAATTCGCTAACCATTTTTGAAATAATGCTGAAGTCATCCACGCTTTGTTATTATTCTCATAATCTACATAAAGAGCAGGATTAAAATTTTTAAAACATCGTGGCTTAGCTGATTTTCCAATCACTGTCATAGTTCTTTCATCAGATCCATCACTATTCGTACAGAACACAAGAGACACACGATCTTTTTTTTTTTAATCCTTTAGCAGGCCCACTCGAAATTGTTTTATCTGGCTGCAAGCGGTAAAAAAGGCCACTTTCATCCATATTGTAAACGTCCTCTTGTTTATATTCTAAAATCAGCGCACTCAGTTTTTTGCGACCATTTGACACAATATCTTCATCAACACCTGCAGTTTCACCACTTCGTATGTACTGAGAGAATCCTCGTCCCTTTTTAAATCTGTTCAACCAGCCACTACTGTATTTGAAATCTGTAATATTCATTTGCTGGCCAAGAACTTTTGCCTGCTCTCTGATGACATCTCCGTTGATAGTGGCATTTTTAGCACTCATTTGTTGTATCCATGTGCAAAGGGCATCCTCTAAGTCTTCATGTTTCGCTGTTTTCAGTCTTTTTACAGATGATTGCAGTTCGTTGGTGTTAATCCATTTTTCTGTATTCATCAAAATGTCTCCGATGCAGCGCCTGCTAACAGGCTTTTTCCAGAGTGTAGAAAAATGATTGGAGATGTGTTGCTGCGATACATTCACATTTCTTTCTTTATATTCACAAATTTCCCGCTTTTCTGAAATTGATAAAACTGCTCTTTTCGCCATAATGAGTTAAAATAAAGAGACAGAATGATATTTTACAGATTTAGCTGGTGAATTCTTCGATGTTTCAATCAACGTCCGACCAAAATTTTGAATGAGAGATTTTGCACTGCACACCGTTTTCTTTCTAAGAAATCGACATAAAGTACAGGGAGAAGTTATTTTTTACATTGTTCTCACCTGAGAGAGGAGAGACACTTTCAGCCAATGGCGTGCCATGCCTTGTTTTCTCCCCGCTCCAGAAGCGGATCGGATCACGTGACTCGCCAGTCTGAATCAGAAGTTTTACTTGCTCGGCACTCAGTGCGCGTTATTTTTCTTCTCCCAATGACAAGTAGAATGGGTAGCAGGTGCATTTTGGCAGGTGTTGAGAACAATATAAATTCTTTGCTATTCAATAAAGTTTGAATTGAGCTTGAAAACATCTAGACACATGAAAAGGAAGAGTCCTTTGAAATTCTAACAAAAAATTTAAAAAAGAAAGATATGCAAAGAAAATACAGTAATTTCTAGACATTTTTTTTGGCGGTATATCGAGTTGGCGCTTTAACGGATACATTACATTGAAATTCCTATTTGGCAGATTTGTTCATAGACGCAATTGGCGGTTAAACGGAATTGGCGCTATTTCGAGATGGCACTAAATCGGGGTTTGACTGTATATATATATATATATATATATATATTTGCCATGATTACATAAATTATTTTGTTCTTTTACGAAAACAAAAAAAGAAAGAAATACAAAAAATATGTAAATAAATGAAGTACGGATGTATTTTTTTATTCGGAAAAAAATAGCTACACTTTTAAAATAAAAGATTAAATTAACATATTTTCCGTTTTTTATGATTTTTTTCGGTTTAAAAAAGGAGCTATAAGAATTTGTTTCAGAAATAAAATATACCTTTTTTTTTTCTAATTTAATCACTTTAAAATTAAGTGTAGCATGAACATGCTGCTCCTTATGCAGTTCTGCACAAACTTTTCCCACCAAAATAAATAAATAAATAATGTTATTTTATATTTTATACATTTAAAAATAATAATAAATAAAATCATTAAATAACGAATTAAAAAAAAAACTAAGATTATTATTTACGTTCCCTTTTAGAAAATTCTGCATAGAAGCTATTCCTAACAGATTATTCGTCCAACTTCACATATTCGTACACTTCCTATTTGACGCCAGCTTTACGGTCTGTCTAGGAACAGCTCTATTTCTGAAACTTAGGGAACCATAAGATAGAAGAGGTCTAAGTGCAGTCCAAACTACACAAGATAGGGTATAATTATAATTAATGATAGAATGGCTGTTAGGGTATTTTTAAAAGAAGGAAATATAATTAAATTAAAACAATAAATATATTATTTACATTAAAAAAAGGGTAAAAAAAAATTATCAGAAATAAGTCTTCTTTAAAAAAGACTAAGATTAAGGGATCCTTTCCAAAAATGTATTATATTTAACAAACTGAACACGGCTGCAAATGATTCTGCATTTGATCTGCAGATATCTAAGGAATTCATTTGAGCAGATAATATCACTATAAAAGAGAATCCCGTGTATTCCGATGATTCTTTGTCTGTAGTAAAGAGCTCATCGTCTTACGACATTGACGATTCTATCCAAACTGCTAAATGGAAACTACTTAAAGTTAACACGTGCCTCGAATTGCACTAGAGAACTAACTAACCCGATGGCTGGATGCGTTCAAAATCCATTGAAACCGTCTGCTACAACACTATATTAGCAACTAAATAAACACGGTTTCCTAATTAACATATTATTGCAAAAATCATGCAACCACATTCCCGGAAATACATATGCACGGTATACGGAACTTAAAGAATAATAGAATTGGTCTCTTTCAAGAACATAGAGGGGATAAATTAATACAAGATACTTAAAAAAAATCAGGCCATCATGATTACACGCAAAATTTCAAAACTCACTCGTTTGCTAGAGTACTATTATAAAAGGACCGATCCTCATTCTGCTACAGTTTATCTCCAACTATAATAAAGAAGGAAGTCTGTGTGTGTTTCAGTCAGTGTGTATGTTTGTTTCTCCGTTGTGTTCTGAAAAGACCGCTGCACGCAGAGCTACAAAATTTGGTGGGAAAGTATCTCTATGCATGTAAATTTGCACCTCGAAGCCAGATTTTAGAATTTTTGAATAGATTTTTAATGCGATTTTTAGTGTTTTTTTACGTTTCGCTGCGTTTTTTTTCACATTGGTAACGGAAATACGGAACGGTACGGATAGTTGTAACCAAGGTGGATGGTAATGGTACGGAAAGCTGATATACCCCATCTTTTAGCACAATTTGTTTATTTAAAACAGAATGCTGCACCTAGTGGTAGAAATTGGAAGTAAAAGGTTTTGCAGCGAGTGCCTAGCGCGTCTGCTATACCGCGACCTACGTTATACACGGCCGGTGTATGACGTTTAAAACGTCACATGGACTGGATCATTTTTACACGGTGATTGGTGCAAAACGGTGGGCGCGCCGATTTGCACCAATCGTCTTTTAAAAATGATCCACTTCATGTGACGTTTTAAACGTCATGCACCGGCCGTGTATAACGTTGGTCGCGGCTATACACGGTATCGTAGGCAGCGAGGACACGTGTGGGATCATTTGTTTAGAACAAAATCTTCTTGCGTTGGAAATAAAAGGTTTTCCTGCGCGTGCCCCAATCATGACTATTTTTATTAAAACCACAAAAAAGAAAGTTACCGAATTGATTATCTCAGAAAACGAAAAAGTTTCATTTTCACTCATCCTCGAGTATTAAGAAAAGTTTTGGATTATTTGAATCGAAACTCACAGTTTTCTTCTGATTCCGAAAATGCAAATTTTGTGAAAATCAGACGGTAACTTTTTTTAAAAATTTTGACCAAAACTCACCCGGTTTGAATCAAACGATCCAGACATTTGAGGAAGTGGTATTAAATTTGCTTCCGCTTCCGGTAAATCTATCTATTTAGTTTCCGAAAGACAAAAAGTTATCAGAAGAATGGTTTCGTGCAGTGATTTTTAGAGTGATTTCGCGTTTCGTATTATTTTTTGGCGGGACCGGGCAACGCCGAGCGAATTTGCTAGCATTAAATGTAAGTTAAAAGGAAACACAACAAAAGGAAAATCTGTGATTAACTTCAATCAATGTTGAATAACTGACTATTTTTCTATTTTTAGATTCGGAGAGATAGTAATCAAGCAGTACAATATTACTCTAATGTGGAGTATTATGTATAATATTTTTGAGACGAAAAACATAGCAAATAAATAATAATTATAATGGTATATATATATCTAAATTTGTGATTTTCAAATATTAAACTATGATTAAGCAATTTTAGTATGAAATAATGTTCACAATTTTATAGTTTATGCTGATGTCATTATTGGTAAAATAATAAGAATGAAGCTAATGAGTAACATTTTGTCTGAAATGTCTTACTCTTAATCGCCAATGAGTACAAAAATAAGAGAACGAAGAAAATTAAGTAACAAATGATTAAGAAAAAATTTTAACAGGATAATGTTCCATGACTTAAAAACAATATGCTATTGAAAAATATGACAATTTTTCTTTAAAACTTTTATAATGTATGAGTAAAAATCGATTGAAATTTATGGTTAACAGATATCTTTACAGACTTAATTTAAAATCTATAAGTTAGAGTAGAGTTAATTATGGAGTGATAAATTTATGCGGAGATACATTGTATTATATGTTCAATATTACGATGTCATTAAGAAAATTGAAATAATGGCTTCTTTTAAAGAATTTGTTTTCAGAAATTGACGCAGAAAAATATTTATGGTAGCTGGTAAATGCGTAATTATGACCAAAACGGAATATCAGGCTTACAATGTAAATTTAAATTGATTTTTAATATCGTTTGAACCCATTCTATACGGAAAGGATTCTTCATTTTTCCGACCAGAATTTCGGTATTGAAATTTCCGCCTTTTGGATTCAACGAATCTCTCCAAGTAAATTAGGTAAATATTTACTTTTGCAAAATGCTGGTAAAAGAAATAAATATTAAAAATTCTTTAAAAGGTGCTTCTCGCAAAGGAGTTAAACCCACGTCAAAAAACTAATCCGATAGTGTTGAAATTTATTAGATGCACTGTACCTATGTATGTACCACAGTATTCATGTACGCACGGTACGCACAAATTTGGGGCATACCACTTAAAAAAAGCTAGGTTTGAAGAGTGGGCAAATACCAGATTGATGATACAATGATAAGAATTCCTTGTTTGTGTTTGTTCCAAATCTCATCTACCAAACAAATTTGGTTATCCACATATTGCAAATACAAAATATAAACGTATAATTAACGCACTTAGAAAAATTACACTTTCAAAATTCAGTAAATCAATGTTTTCATTTTGTTATAAAACTTTTTGTTTTAGATATGACGGCCCAAATCTTTCAGTTTTAGAATAAAATAGTTTCATTCACTCAAAATTTTATGTTTTATTCTTCATTTAGGTTCATTAAATTTGATTACATTATAAAGTCTGTCAAATGCGGTGAGTGATTTAAAACTTACAAAAATGTTTCTTTAAGTTTTGTAACTATTTGAAATTAAAAGAAGGGAATAATGTTCATAATAAATTAAATATTGTTTGGTGTATATCAACATTTATAATTTACAACAAACAAATTACATTAATATTCAGATAAAAGCACATAAATGAAAATTACATTTAATAAGAGGTGTTTTCTTAATAACTAATGAAAATAATATTAAAATAAATTTTGAATTTCAAATTTAACTATATTATGTAGTATGTGTGCTAACCCTGAAATGTGTTTTCAAATTAACAGTGATTACAACATTTTAAATGAAAAACACATCAAGCTATAAAAAATACATTAATTTAATTTTCAAAATTCTCATTTTGACTGATATTTTTATACACAATTGTAATATTTCAATATTTTTTACCTTTTTAGCTTAGGATTATCTTATAAATGGATACAGTTTATGCTAAAACCAATTTCTCGTAAAAAAAAAAAAAAAAATATTTTAAAATTTAATTAACACGCTGAAGGTGATATACAAAAAAAAAAAATTTTTTTTTTTTTTTTGGCATTCATTATTGAAATTAACTTGTTGTTTTTACAACAAAATTTTATATTAATTTGAGAGAGATAAATGATTAGGTACTGTTGAAAAAATAATAAATTTATTAAATCATAAATCCGTAATAAAAATTGTCCGAAAAACATTATGAAAAAAATAATGCATACTATTATAATATTTCAGTTTCTATAGAAGGTTAATTGCCAAGAACTAAATTTACCTAAATTACAATCATGATACATTTCAATTATGTGAATGGCATCTTCCGCTGCAAAAGATACATTAAAAGGATGACTAATAGTTGTAAATAGATTAATTTTTTACCCTGCTCATAAGTTATATCACTTTTGGAAAGAAAGTTATATATGATGAGCGCTGTGAAATTTGGTAATTCTTGCATATATATACAAAAAATTGTAAATTAAGTTCTACATAGGCTTCTCGTACATTTTAAAGGGGATTTTCCTGACTTATACAAAACTATTTTACATAAAATGTTTATGTTTTAAATTATTAAGTTGATAATCCTTACTTGTAACTACATTCCTATGCCGTACTTTACATCACAATAATGTCTTTTTCAGTATTGGGAAATATATATTGACCAATTGCTGATGAACAGCTTTCCAAATTCCATGATAATTTGTAGGTCTACCATTAGGATAATGCCCCTTTTAAAAAGGCAAAAACGAAAATTTCTATGCGTTTTATCCTTTAGACTATTTGTCAGATACATCTGTGATGATTTATGGTCTTCAGACAGCTGCTCATTATTCCATTTCTGTCAGGAAATTAACAATGATTACTGATATGCGGCTGTTTACTTTGATTTCATACAGTTCTATGGATTTATAGTATTATGAGTAAAAATGTGGTATGCCTTATTTGAATACGGAAGATATTATATACTTCTTCTAGTATGTGGAATTAATCTTAACATTTTCTTAACTCTTTTTACGGCAGTCATTAAAATATATTCAATTTTGTTCTGTTTCAATAAACGTTTAAACAACAAATCTCCATTGCAATAGACTTCAATAATTTTGAAAACTTAGCTAAGTATAATAATTTAAACTACGCATTACAAAGGGCAGCTATAGAAATATGCACATCAAATTCAGAAATAAGCAATGTTATGGCCCAAGCAAAAATAGATAACAGATGGTGCCATATATTATTAAGAAAAAGCAAAATGTGAGTTTTCAACAGATTGATTGACGAAGCAGAAAACATAACATCAGTGACTGAATATTACTGTTTATACAATTTAACAGATTGACTAGTTTTGTGTACAAATAATATAATACAATCACTTGTTAACTTTAATATAAAGTCTGATAATGCTTAAAGTGATAAAAAAAAAACATAACATGGAATATTTAAAATACCTTTTATCTGCCATATGGCAGATATCAAATATGACAGAAGAACCACTGCTTTAGCCAGACAATATAGAAAAGAGCAGTTGCAGATTGATTTCAAGAATAGTAAAATAACTTTTCAATCAAGAGCTTATTTCCCATCCATTATCCGTGAATCCATAGAAATATATTTGCGAAAAGATAGCATTTGCAACGAGGCCGCTTCTTTTGAATTAGCTAAAATTTGGCAAGCATTGTCGATAGATTGAAAAAGAAAACAAAAGAAAAATAATAATAATTTTCACGTTTCCCAGTTTGATCAATTTAAGCACCTGCTAGCTTTGGACATGCGATCTCGTGGTTTATGTTTACCATTTTCAAAAATATGCGAGAGTATTGTATTTGTCATTTAGATCTGAAGATGTCACCGATAGAGTGAACGAAACATACGTAATCTGCATTAAAAAGGTATTTTAAATATTCCATGTTATGTTTTTTTTTTGTTTTATTTTAATCACTTTAAGCATTATTATACTTTAATTTATAGTTTTGTGTAGTTTTAAAAGTATTTTTTAAGACATTGAACAAGTATTCTGCTTGTTTATGTTTTGGAAAATGAAATAATGTTTATGAAAATAGATAGTACAAAGAAATATTATGTTAAAAATGACATTATGAACGGTCATAGATAAAAAACTGTTTTACCTTTATTTATGGATAAATTCTTCTTATACAGATTTCTTCTGCAAGCGCTGCGTTTGGCCATGTGCCGTGTAAAAAAGACAACGAACATTAGAAAACTATGCGTTATTGGCGTTTTTATGGTTCAAATCAGTATTAATAATTTTGATGACATTTGACTCTGAATTATTTTGCAAAGGTAAATATTTTTAGCATAATTTTAAACGCTTCAACATATTTCCAACATAAAATATCTAATCTCATGAAGAGTCCAATTTTTTCGAGATTAAATGCATATTTGGAATAAGTTTTCCAAGTAACGCAAGGTTTTGAAACTTTTCTTTTTTTTGTCTTTATTGATTATATTATTTATCGTGATTGCAAATATTAAAACAAAAAAACGCGCCATTGGTTGATATTTGATCACAAATATTTTATTTGAAAAAAAAAAAAAAAAAAAAAAAAAAGCAATATCCTTTTATCCATCGTTTCTTTAAAAAATCCAATTATACATATAAAAAAACTAGCAGAATATACAACAAGTTTCAAAAACATACTTCCCGTGGAAAGTAAAATATTCAGTAAATAAATTTCCTTACAGCAAAATTCAATCGTTTTATAAAAATTGAAAAACCTTTATATGATAGACTTACATTAAAGTTAATCATTGCTGATTTATTGTAACAGAACGTCTCTTAAAATAGCTAGAGTTGTTTCTGTTTTGTGTACGAGCGTGTTTGTCTCTAATAAAAAGCATTAAAATTTTCAAAATAATCTATCCATAATGGGAAATAACCTCATATTAAAAATGAACTTTTTCATTACTAAATAATGCTGCGTCAAAATAGCATATTTAGTTTTGTACAGCGACAAAGCAAGAACTTCTAAATAGTTTTAGCATATGGGCGAATAACATAAGCATGATTGCCTCTAATACATAAGATAATAATGCGATTAAAAGATAAATGGGTGAAATTAATGCATTGCAGTAATTTATTTCAATTCTTGACGATTTATAACTCTCAAAATGTAATTTTAAAATACATTAAAATATTATTTATTAAGTCAGTAAAATGCTTCACTAAAATTATAAGTCAAATCTTTAAAAAAACTAAAATAAATCGTAAATATTTGATATCAACATATATATATATATATTAAATATTGATAACATTGTGACACTATTTTCAATGCTGGCATATTATATAATACTTAACTTGAAAGTAACAGGGCATCGTAATAACATAAAAATTGAATATATGTTTTTGCTGTTTTTTCCGTACGTAATGCACTATAGCAATCAAACAAACACAGCGGTGACAAAATCACGGGATATTTCCTATTTTTTACGTTTTGCCGAATATCTAGAGTAATATTTGGCGAATTTTTCTGAAACTCCAGGAGTATAAAGAACATGTTTGACATCATATTTTTCCATAAAGGATTTGATTTAAAAAAAAAAAAAAAAAAAAAAAAAAAAAAAAAAAAAAAAAATGTGATCACTCTGTAAAAGAAATTACTCAAAATGATCGGAAGGTGTAGCACATATGTGTATTTTTACAACATTTGTGTTCATTTGTGTAAGAATAGCTTGTATATTTATGGAGAAATAAAAGTTTCTTTAAAAAATTCAAGAAATGTTCGCATGTTTTTTCTTTTCAGTAAACATGGTTAACGCCACTTTTGAGCTATTTTCACAGTAAAAGCGATAGATTGAAACAAAAAAATAAGTATATAAAATATTTGATGAGATATTATCATTTGTGTGAAGTGGTTTTTTTCTGCGTATGCGCTATAGATAACAAAATTATATATCATAATGTATTATTCAAATATATAAACGTCTCATATAAAATGACCAGTTGAATATAAAAAAATATTCTGAAATATATCGACAATATAGTAAGATGAATTCCAGTTTCTTTCTAAAAGTAGCTGGTTGATAAACTATTTTCCACAAATTTACATTTATTATTAACATACAATCATCAAAGAAGTAGGTATTTAATGAATGACAACGAGTATATTTCAAACGGATGCTTCGAATTTGATAACTCTGTTTTTCTTGGAATGGTCTCCTTCTGATGCTTCTTCGAATGAAAACTAAAACATCAATAAGGAAAATTTAAAAATATAAAAATAAAAATGTGATTAGTTTTATAAAAACCCTTATCATCCAGCTAATTTTAGAAAACACCTGAAATTCAGCTTACAATATCGCTGATATATTCCTGCATTTTCACGACATACGACTGGACTTTTTATATAAGTTACTTTAAAATTTGGACTACTAATTATTCAAAACCAGTTTTATCAATGTAGCGCATGGACTGTTAAAAGATATTTCATACAAATTGTCATTTTTGATCAAATGTTTAATATATCTATATTTTTATTACAGTGTCGTATTTCTACCGTACTATGTCAAATTTCCTGAAAGTGGTGTTAAATTTGGTTGAATGTTCTACATGATAAAATAAAAAAAAACATACGATTATTTCGTGAATTTTATAGAAAATAAAATAAAACCTTCATATATCCAGGAACATATGTGATGTTCTTGCACAAATAACCACAAACATACAATATCTACATAATCATGTGCAGCAGCTACAGATCATTTTGTGCATTCTATTTAACAGGATGATCCGAAATTTTATTTTTTATGCAATTTGCTGTTTGGACAACCTCTGATTGTCCTTCAATAAAAATTTCGATTAAACAGTCGATAAAAATTTTGAGGCAAACATGTTTATTTTATTTGTGAAATTCCTGAAGAATTCGTCAATTATTTTTATAGATATTTGTAATAAAATCTAAATTTGAAAGCGTCCGGGGCCTTTTTCGCAAATAGCATATATCTACTTTCTTCACTACAACATTTTTCAACTTACATTGGCACTTATTTTCTGTGGAAATAACAATAAGTATAGATTACGTATAATTAAATCGAAATTTAAGAGAATATTTTCTATTACATAATATGGAATAGATATGAAGTAAATTTAGTTCTAATATTGTCTATATACATTTTTTTAATAAAAAATAAACACGTTAATCATACATGATATACAGTCACGCACTCCTGAAAAATTTAAACATTAATTTTCCGTCATTTTAAAATCTGATACTTACAAGTGTATTGAATTATGTAACAATTTATATAAAAGCTAAAAAGAAACAAAGCCTAACAATATATTTTCGTAAAAAGGACTATAGAAAATAAATTGTAACAGTAATTTTAGCTGACAAAATCATTTGTATGAAATATTATCCCTCTTTATGGCCACTTTTGGAAAGTTCAGAAAGTATTGACGGTTTTTGCTGTCAGAATCAGGAGGAGGTGATTTCTGTAATAAAAAACAGATTATCTGAAATAAAAAAGAGACAGGAATAAGAATTTATTCCTCTTCTATTTTTTTTTTTACTTTTTCGAAAATATGAGAATCTCATAATGTTTTGTAAAACGTTTTAACGCTCTTATACGTCAAAATGTATTACGTTGTTAATATTAGTAACATTTTATTTTAATTTTGTTAATAATTTAACATAAAGAGAACGACCCTAATCTGGCTGCAAAAATAAATTCTTTGTTGAATTGTACAATATTCATAAATCTTTTACACTTCTGTGTTGAGTGCTTCACTGTTAAAAGTTTACAGCAAATTGTCCAGTCATTTGACCGTTTATATAGTAAAAGGTTACAAAGCCGTAATTTAAATCTATTCTGACCATGTTATTGACCATATTATGGTCAGAACAGAGTTAAATTACGATTATGTAATCATTTTCTAAAAAAGGGGCCAAATGACTGGACAGTTTGCTGCAAATTTGTAACTGTGTTCGGAATTTTTTTAATTATATGATTTCTCTATAAAATAACAAAGTTGAAAATGCAAACAAATTATTGATACTGCGTTCAAATATTTCGTATATTAGTATAATAATGTAATAATTATTGTTATGATAAATTATAGAAAATATTGTTATAAGAAATTGTGTTATTATAATAATGCAGGCAATATATGTCGAATCCATTTTATTTCATTGACCATGGAGTAACATATTTACTCTAAAATGAAATTTCATAGTACGCACAAGTATTGACTATCCTTTAGAAAACACAGTTTTTATGTAATTAATAAAATCTGTATAATTAAAAAATATTAATTTCTATAAATACCATAGTAGAATTTAAGTAGAATTTATCACGAAATTGACAAATGAAATCTGAGAATTTTATGCACTAAAAATTAACAGCATGTTGATTCACTGAAATTTTTGAAAACAGAACCGGTCTATAACGAAATCACGTTTTTAACGAAAACATTTAATGGTTCCCAAAGAAACGATTATCATACAAATATTTCCGTAAAGAGAAAACCTGACTAAAACGGAGCCCTTAAGATTTTTCTAACTAGTTCGATTTCAGAAATTTTATTTTATTATTTTTTCTGTAATTTTCATACTCAGCTTAAAACAAGAATTGAAAAATTATTTAAAAAAAAAAATTAATACAATGTTTTCTAGTAGTAGAAAAGTAATATAACATCTGCTAGTGCATTTTTTGAGCCATTATACAAACTCTAGAAAAGAAAAAAAATGAAATAGTATAAACAAGTTTTTGACTAACACATTTTTAATTTTATAATCATTCT
This sequence comes from Maratus michaelseni, assembly GCA_963931845.1. Classification (NCBI taxonomy): domain Eukaryota; kingdom Metazoa; phylum Arthropoda; class Arachnida; order Araneae; family Salticidae; genus Maratus; species Maratus michaelseni. Next base: position 429,251,168 of record OZ007589.1, read on the forward strand.
TGCATCTTGAAATAATACATTTACATACTTGCTTGACAAGTAATTTTATGAGCATTACACATACAAACATATTACGGTGTTGCGAAAAAACTGAAGTTGGTATTTCCGAGTCACTATAGTGCGGAAAAGTTGCGATTGGTAAATACAAGAAAAAAAATATTGAAATTAGAGAATATCTTCCGCTCGCGCAAACTGCTTAAAAATTCAAAAAAATTGAGAATTTCCGATTTTTTCAACATTTAAAAAAAAAATGACATACATACATTTTTTATCACTATAGTGAAAAATATTTGCAGATTGTTCTGTTTAATATTAATAATAATAATAAATTGCGTTTAGAGAATATCTTCCGATCACGCAAGCTCAATAAAAATCGGGAAATTTTCAATTTTGAGTGATTTTGATGTATTAAGAAAATAATCAATTGAAGTCAGTTTGTGAACTCATGTTAAGATTTAAATGTAAATTGATACTATTGAGCTGAACTATTGAGCTAATTACTGAACAACGGTTTTACTGGAATACTTAGATTTGGAAGTGCTGTAGTGGTACAAATACCAATACAGAATGGAAAGGTTGTGCTATCAGACAGCTTGAAGTGCACCTCGGACGACCACTTCAGTGGATTATTTGTTTATTCAATTTTGTTGAATTATTTTTCAGCCATCTTTTTCAACATTTGCATGGTGAAACAACTGGGCCAGGATCATTTAGTGGACCAATTTTCAGAATCTCATTGTTTGTGAAAAGCTCTCAGTGATAAATTTTCAATTAATTGATTATGAAATTCAAAAAAGTTGGCAGACAACTGTTGAGTAAGGACCAAAGATACATTTTTGACGTAAGTCAAGCAATTAAAAGTGGTAACTTTCTAAATAACTTATCAAAGCGTGACCCCGGCCCAAATTCACATGCCAGATGGCTCACTTGTGCAAATAGAGTCCTTCGACTTTACGTGAACGTAGAAAACCCATCGGATGCCTTAAATACCATAGTGACATTTATTTTAAAATCTTACATGCCAGTTTGTTTTGAAATAAAATGCAGTAAGTACATTACAGATGAGCCTATTCATATGTACAGAGTAATAGAAACATCTCGATACTTGCCTGACGACCTAAAGAAAGTGGTATTCCCTGTAATTGAACGAAACTCGTTCTTTGCTCATCCGGAAAAAACCTACTGATGGCAATGGTCTTTGAATTGAGGAGGCACATAGAGAGTTAGGGCTATGAAGATTGTTAAAAGCCAGGTAGACTGTTTCAAAAGGTAAAGGCATCAGAAACTTTATCACTCCTACTTTAAATTTCGGTAAGACAGACTATACAGAATTAATTGATTGGAATGTAGCAAAATTATCATCTACAACTATTTTAAGTAGAGTAACCAATGAAGAAATACATTCCTTCGTTTAATCAGGTGATATTCCAGACTGGGATGCTAAAACATTTCCCTCCCACACGCAAGCTGTAGAATTGTGCGTCAAATTGCTAACGGAAGCATCGCTTAAGGTATGTGGGGCCCTAACAATACATGAATTCATCAGGGTCACACTGAAATAAAGGTCCATGATACCAATCTTTACCACCAAATCGCAATACAAAGTTACGTCCAAAAGTCAGACTTAAACAGATGAAATAACAAATTATGTATTTAAGTAATGTAAGTAACAAACACCCTTATTGGTTGGATGGAGGAAAGGATGTGGGTGGGACTCGAAGTGCAGCTACCTCCCCGTGGTTGAGTTCTGGGTTGTTTAAATATTATCAAATATCTAAACAAGCAATAAGCTGTATAATTTATATGCAGCTGTTAACAATGGAACGTTAACTGACATCATGTGATTATTTTCTTAATTCATCAAAATCACTCAAAATTGAAAATTTCCCGATTTTTATTGAGCTTGCGAGATCGGAATATACTCTCTAAATGTCATTTATTATTATTATTATTATTAAACAGCACAATCTGCAAATATTTTTCACTGTAGCAATAAAAAAATGTATATACGAAATTTGTTTTAAAATGCTGAGAAAATCGGAAATTTTCAACTTTTTTGAATTTTTAGGCGGTTGCACGATCGGAATATATTCTCTAAACGCAATTGTTTTAATTATTATTATTAAACAATACAATCTGCAAATATTTTTCACTATAGTGATAAAAATATATATATACGTAAAACTATTTTTTAAATTCTGAAAAAATCGGAAATTTTAAATATTTTTGTATTTTTAGGCTGTTTGCGGGATCGGAAGATAAAGTTCGATTTGAATTTTTTTTTTCTTGCATTTACCAATCGCAACTTTTCCGCACTATAGCAATTCGGAAATACCAACTTCCCTTTTTTCGCACCACCCTAATACATACATATATATATATATATATATATTCAAAAACTATTTTAACGTTCTATATTTCGTTTTTTCTACCAGCGAGTTCTTTTTTTAAATAACATTATTTTCAGAAAATATAATCTACTTTAAAAAATATATGTGAAGTACGTCATTTCTAAAATAAACAATTTATATTATCAAAAATATTTTATTCGTAACAATTGTTTAATGAAAGAAAAATGTATAATGTAATGTTAGTGAAAGAAACACTAGTACCGAATAAATTTTTCGTACATTTTCTAGTTTTCTAAACTTCTATAAGAGTGCTATGGTCCTAAATTTCATAAACAAGATGTATAAACTATAAACACTACACGACTTTTAATTTTGATTCAACTTTAAAATAAGTATTATACAATATATATACACATTACTGCCAATTCTAATTTATTTAAAAAAATATATGTATTAAATATATTTTTTGTAGATGATGTGAGTATGTATACAGTACTATACTGTATTGTAAATTAAATATATAAATATATATATATATATATATATATATATATATATATATATATATATATATATATATATATATATATATATATATATATGTGTGTGTAATAAACGTAAAAAACTGTTAGTGTTTTTAATAAAAAAATATTTTTCACCTATATTCTGTATCCCAGAAAGCCCTGTTTGGATCACAATAGATTTTGAAAATGTAAAATATACGTATATTTCTGATAATAAAAATGGATTATTAACATTTTAATTAGACATTTTAACACAGATAACATATTTTTGAGATAACCACACATTTGACAGCATCCCAAAAAGAAAATAATCTCTGACCAAATTGCGGCAGAATGCCCTAAATCAACTATTTTTTGTTTAAGCATGGTCGCTTATTAAAGCTTTTCTGCTTCTCAAACTACCTCTGGCCCATCTATTCCCTACTTCTAAAGGAGCAATACTGTACCATTTGCTTACTACTTTTTGATCATTTGGTCACTTCAAATCTTTTGTCGAGTATATAACGATGCCGTACATCATTTTACAAATTAGTTAACTATACCATATAGAAAAATTTCAATGGTTGTCTATGTACAGTTATGGAAAAAATATATTACCCCTATTAAATCTGCCGCAAATCATTGTATAAAAGTGTGAATAATACATATCGATTAGTAAACGTCTACTAATTAATAATATAGTCACGTTTTGATTACGAGTCGACTGCAGATAGAAATTTTAATAACTTTAAAATTTTTAATACTACCCTGTATTTTCATAACCATATATGAGCAAACCATAAAAAATTCCCAGTTTACAATTCATATTTTTTTTTTTTCAGGAATTGATTTCAAAAAGATATACAGGGTTTATCTAGAAAAGTGGGCAAATCTTTATGGGTTGATAGAACGCAGCTATAGGAGCATATTTCGTCATAGAATGTATGTCCGCTCGATACGCTAGGTTGCGTTGTAAATGGTTTGACGCATTCCTACGAGAGGTGTTGCCGGAGTTGCTGCGTCCGATTACAACCCACATTAGGTCGAGAATGTGGTTTCAACACGATCATGCGCCTGCACACTTTTCCTTGGATGTGCTGAACACACGTCCCCAAGGCGATGGATTGGTCGAGGTGGTCTCATAGCTTGGCCACCAAGATTGCCGGATCTCTCGTGTTTGGACTTTTACTTGTGGGGCCATATGAAAAGCCTAATCTACGAATGCTCCATTGAAACCAATATGGATCTAGCCACCAGGATTGCCGTTGTTGCCGGGGATATTCGGGAAATGCCTGGTGTCTTCGCAAATGAGCGTCTGTCCCTATTCCCCATGTGTGAAGCGTGCATTACAGCTGGCTGAAGATCTTTTGAGCAATATCTTTGAGCATGTACATGAATTACATTACTGGATATATATATATTTTTTGAAATAACTCCTCTCATTCTTGTGTTAATTCTTTAATTGCGACAGTGGAAAACTACCTTTTAACTTCTCACAGCTTACATTCTATGACGAAATTTGCTCGTATAGATGCGTTCTATCACACCGTAAAGTTTTGCCTATTTTCCAGATACACCCTCTATGTTTTTTATTTAATATTCGAAAGAAAAATAAGAATTTTAACACATAACTTAAAAAACAACAAAAATCGATTTTGCTTTAAATATGGGAATCTAAATTTACAGTTAATTCCGGCAAGTAGTTTTGAGTTTACGAGTTCTATTTAGTACAAAACTATCCGCATTGCGATCGTTTATACAATGATTAAAAATTAAATTAAATTTAGCATTTTATAATACCAGACTTTAAACTTGCACGATTTATATACTGTTTCACCGAATGTCTTCCCGTTTGATAACTGAAGGTAAAATGTACCGAATAATATCATTGAAATATGATACTATCTAATCATATGTGATGTAATTTGATGTTAGCATTGAAACTTAATTTTTTTACAAAATATGTAGAATTTCTAAGCAAAACTCAAAAATAACATTGATTAGTAGACATTATTACAAATAAATTGGTATCAGTGAACTTTTTTTTTCTTTTTGTTACAAAGAAAATTTTTTCTATCTTAACATTTATCAAAGTTTAAAATTAGGTTCTTAGTGATTACTTACTTATACTATTAATATATGCATAATTTTCGTCTTATGAAGTGAAAATTATTGAAATTTTTTTTTGTAATTACAACTTCTTGTTATTTTCATTGAAAACTTATTTAATAGCAATATTTACATTTTAAACAGAAACAATTTTTCTTACGTTTGTTAGTTATACGATCGATATGTAAATATTTTCGCATCTTACATTGGGAAATATTCCCATTTAACATTTTTTCTTTAAAGTGAAATAAACTTTCGATCATTTTAATCGCCTATACTATGTTCGAATCTTATAATAATAGCCCAATGGTTACGGAATAAAAAATGGCCGAATTCGGAATTAATTACAGAAAATTGTATTAAGCCCTTTAGTTTAGTTCCTTAATGAACATACTAAGTTTTACCCTTCGTTTTAGGTGAACTTTAGCCGCTAAGGTCATATTTATAGTCGAAAAACCCGGGTTTTTAATTACAATAACAATATTTCAAAACAATCAGCTCAAAAATATTGTCTATGCAAATATTGCAAACATGCAAATATTAAAATTCTGAGGGAAATGAATACCTACACTTAATATAATTTTAAACATTTAGCTCACAACTGTATTTCAAAGTTTTGCTGAATCGGTAATCGAAAGCCAGAATAGACCAAGTTGTCAGTACATCCTTGTTTCCAATTTTTATATATATGTATTTTTTTTAGACCTTCACGATGTTTTTGTAATTATTTTAGGGTTTTCTTTTGAATATTTTGGTGATTATGGTATAACCTCTTTATTACGGGCTAAGACTGGTGACTATTTTTATACTCATATGTGCCACAATTTACAAAAAAATTCTTCGTGGTAAATTTCTTTTGAAAGTATTCTAGTATATGGGTATGGCAGAGATTTCATTTGAAAAAGTAGTGTGAATAGAATAAATAAATTGTTGCTGGATCAAATAGTTGTCCCACCCCCGTAATCAAAGGATTAACAGAGAAAAACATGACGCCAAAGCTTCAACAATGTTTTAAAAGAATATAGGAAACAACAACATTCATGTTAAGCACTTATTATTTAACATAATAAGTGAGGTAATATTATATTCTGTAAAACACTTTTGTATGAATTTATTTTTTTATATGTTGAAGGTGTGTCATAATCATCGATCTAAGTTTGCTCATATCTCCCATTGCACCGGTTCACACTCTACCTTCAATAAGTCAATTAAAATTACCTTCTGCACCATGGTATAAATATATATCTCTTGGTTAGCTGAGTTAGTAATGATGTCATCATCCACCTGAGAGTTGGTATTTGCCTGTCCATTGCAATGATAGCAACTTGCAGAACAATTGATGTCAACTTTCCTACAGCAGCAGGCGAAAATACACCACTTTCTTTTTATTTGCAGGATATCATACAAAGAAATGTTGTAGAACATGGTTCCTTGTGGATGTTGACAGGGAACAACCATGTTTTTTTCAACCCCAATCCAAAGTGTTTCCTGCAAAACTATTCCAAAATTGAACCAGTAGGTATGTACGGAGAGAGTGTACACGTGCAATTGCTAATGTTTTGGGGGGCAGAGACGCTAAATTGAAAAACAGTCATTTTTGTGATTTTTGAAAAGGCGAAGTCTCAAATAAATCAAACGTTTCTTCGTTACCCTTTCTCTCATAATAAAGCTATCAAAATTGTAAGTCCTGCTTTAATGATGTCATCAGGGCAAAGTTTTTCATCATGGGAAATGATCACAAATTTATGCAGTACAGTACTATCTAGAACTTTGATAATTTTTTTTCTTTCCCCGTCTGAAATGTGCGGACGTGGTATCACAACCATGCATGGGGAAAAAATATTATTTCTTAGGTTCCTTATGTGGAGAACAATGTTCAAAATTGCTGGAAAATATAAAACATCTTCTGTCTTACATCTTTCAGGCTTATAGAAGAAAATGCTTTCGGTTGTAGTAGATGCAACCATTATTACCTAGAGATCGATATCGTCACAAACTACCGCAACACATTTTCACGAGTTTTCCATTTCCAAAGAACTTTTAATTATATTAGATAGACATCATCTTCATAAGCTGGCTCCCAACAAAACCTTTTTTTTTTTTTTTAAACTGCACACATAACAAATTTATAAGCTGTTGCTTCTTCTTACCATCTGATAGATTTTTTTTTTCAGACATAGTGGATACAATATACCCATTAAACATAACATGACCAGCTATGTGTTTCTTTGTTTGTCTGATACGTTCTGCTGATTTGATACGTTTTGCTGCAATAGTTTCATTGTAACCAACAAACATTATTGTGACCCCCTCGTTGAAATGCTTATTGGCGTAATTAACATTTTTTTGCAGGATGGAGGAAAATAAATAATTTAACTTCAACATCACATGGTGCAACATAAATCCATTATCAATCATATCTCAAGTTAAATTTAAATATACAACATCCGTCGTAGTAGAGAATAAGTTTTAAAATACAGACTTGCGTGTCTTTTGCAGTCTTCTTTCATCAAATTAACACTTTTAAATTGATCATATTTTAAAATTAAATTTTCTTATTATATTTAAGAAAAATAGTTTTTACTTCAGATTTTAAATTTACTGAAATATACTTTGTTGAATAAAACTCCCAGATTTAAAACCTCCGTAAGCGATCAAAACTTAAAGGCACAATAATGTTTTTCTATTTTTTTTTTCAGTGTTTAATTTATAAATCGATCGTTTCTGAAAGAAATAAAAATATAAAATACAATAGTTAATCGAAAAAACCTGTTTTTTATTCTAAATCTACCATATGAATTGTATTTTTATTTTTTATTTTTTGCCAAACGATCAATTCAGTATAGTATAGCTCCTGCCAAATATATTAAAAAATTATTGAATTCACTTGGGTAGTTATCGAGAAAAAGCTGTTTTACATGTCATTTTGTAATTGTTATAGCCATCATCAAACCTTGGTTTTAACAGAACGAAATTTTTTACGTAAAGATTACGAATGCCTTTCTTCAATATTCGGAAGCTTTTAAACTTTTATGAATTTAAATTAAAATGCTAGCGTACCTGTCTATGATAATCTATTAAAATCTTATGATAATTTATTAAAACTATCATAGCCCTGTACGTACCATTCAGAAACATAATTTAACTTGGTGTGGGGTAGCGTAAGCAGTATGAAAATTAACCGCAGTCATGTCGATAGAAATTTCGATCATTTTATTAGATGTGAACTTATCTTGAACAAAATATTAATTTCTTCTTATTCTATTTTCAGTGTCGGTAACAATATAAAAATAAACATAAATAATCACATTGAACACTTTCTGTTAAAAAGGAAACTACAAGTTCAATTTGCTTAATATTTCAAAGACACCAACGAAATTACCAATCAGAATTCCCCGAGTTTAGATTGGAAAATGAATGTGATGGCTGCGTACTAACCTCAAAAACAAGATCCTCAAATGAAAAATAAAATGATATAATTTTAAAATATTATTAAGATTCCTATTTCAATGGATGATTGTGCTGAATTTACAATCATTCAAACCTCAGATTTTGCAATGTACAGTAATATGATTAAAAAAAAAAAATAATTTGTATGAATAACTATCTATTGATGTACTATGACTCACAAGAACTCAGTATTATCTGATATTTATGATGTATTATGTTGTATGTTTTAGATAACATCTATGAAAAACAATGAAATTTCTTACATTATTTATGTAATTTATAGGAAATGTATTTAATATTTAAAATTTACCTTCAAAAGTAGTTGGAGAAAAATAAACTTTATATATCGTTATTTTATTATTTTATTATCGTCTTATCGTTTTAAATTATACTTTTTAGTGAAACTTTTTCTTTGAATTATCATGTAATACAAACTGTACACCACTGTGTACATGTTATTTTTAACTTATTTATGTATTTATTTGTTTTTATCTAAGCTGCGTAGTTATTTTGTACATACGTACGTTTTTTTTTTTAATTTTTAATTTCACACATGTTTTTGTAAGACTTTCAAAACTGCTTTTGCTCTTTTAATTTCATTTTTTGGAACTTTTATTAACTTATTCTTGAATTCATTTTATGTACTCAATATTAAAGATTTTATATACTTTACACATAGTTCTGAATATGTATATATATTGTATTTATATTCCATAATAAATCATTAAAAGAATGAAAATTACATAGAAAACATATACACAAATTAAAAACATCTTTTACTTAAGTAAAGTGTCAAATACATGTAAAACACAAATATCCAAAATTGACATGTTCCGGTTTAAAGTATAAAACCATAATCATAAGTACACATACATCGTCAAAAAACAAACCCGAATGACAAAAAACTAACCCGATGACACTGGACGCTACAATATATTCCATGATATACATAATACCACACAACAAACACACCATCTACCATCAAACACACAAAGTAAAAGCACAGAAAAACATTAAACATCAAATCAAGCTTGTATACACAATTTCCTCCCTCTATTCAAATTAGCCCCACAATATTTATTAAGCTCTAACCACAAAGGTGGAAAAACAAAAGGGAAAGTATCATTGCAGATTAAGCCCTTCCGCCAATAAATTTCAATGGATTCTCTTAAAAGGGACTTGCGATAATAATTCGGAATAAAAATCAATGTAATATCTGCAAATAAAATTTTAATCCCCCCCTCCAAATATAACCTAGACTGCTTTGTCTAGGTTATATTTGGAGGGGGGATTAAAATTTCATTTGAAGATATTAAATTGATTTTTATTTTAATTTGTGTATATGTTTTAGAAAAGGTGAAGTTTTATGTTTTTAAATTTTAAAACAGTTTTTACATAGAAAACGACAATAATTATTCAGCGTTTGATAATAAGTTTAAACATTTTTTTATTCTCGTATAAATAAAACATCTATGGCTTCATATCTTAAGTTCAGAAAAAAATACTCTTTTTTATTTCCATTTTAGTACTGCTTATTACCATAAGTATTATCTGAAGAGTTTATACAGCTTCTTTCAATCACGTAATTCTTCCATCAAAGCACGTTCATAGCTATGCATTTCATATATTCTATTTCAATGTACTCCGTGATATATATATATAAAAATGTAGAGGAGAATTCTTCCAAATTACAGTTAAGAAAATATATTTCTAGAATATATAATAAATACAGAAGTTTTTTCTCAGATATTTATTTTCCAAAGAATCATTGATTTCCACGCTATTTCACAAAAACGAAACTGCATCAAAACTTCTTTTAACAGTTGAATAAAGAAAAACATGATGCTGTTTCGTTGGAATATTTTTCTTAGTCTCCGTATTTTTTACTATGGCTTGTTATTTTCTTTCATAATAAGGCAAATATAAATATGAAAAGGGAAATTTTGAGTTTTGTTGAATTTTTCTCAAGATATTATTTTTTGGTTTATTATATTTAGAAGTGCGCATTTTCTTAAAATACCGTTGTACTATTCTAACATAAGATTTCAAAAGTCTTTTTATTTTTTTACATATTTTGAATGAATGAAAGTTTAACAGTGCGTGCAGCAAAATTAGGTTAGTAAATACATTTGAAATAATTATACATAGAAATATTTTTTTTAATATGTACTATAGTAAATTTTGGATTAAAATGTCAATCACGCGTCTGTGGCAGGAATCGTGTGTCATCGAATTACGTGAAACTGTGTGCTTAACACAGATCTACGCAAGTCTTTATAAAAGCTCCGTGGAAGCCAATTTTAAGCTTCATTTATGCAAGTTTCTGAACCGATAAGAACATTTCATAGGATTTTGATACACCCATTTTCTTAAACTATCATTGTGTTATTGTAATGTAAGATTTCAAAGGTTTTTCTATTTTTTTTTCATGTTTTCAATGAATGTATGGAACGTTTAACAGTATGTGCTGCGAAATTGAGTTAATAAATACATTATATATATATACTAGTATATACATTATATAAAAATACGCGTCAAAAATGACGGATTATTGATATGCGTTCAATTTTCATAAGACTTCATACAGACAAACAGCATGAAGGTTTTATTATTGAAAGGTTTGTATTGTAGAAAAGTACATCAACAGTAGATGGCGCCAGATCACGCGATTGAGGACGCGTAGAGGAAGGTTGTGTTTGTGTGTGCTCATCAATGACGGTCGGCTAGGGCAGTTTTAAAGGTCAGCGGGCCAGGCGCTGTTGATAAAAATGAATTCATGAATGGATCAGCTTCAAAAAAAGGTAAGCGGCATACTTCTATCTTGTTTCCTCATTAAGATATGAGCGAATTAATTAATTCGCTCTTGCCCATTGCTTTCTGTCTGCCTTAATTCTACAGTAATAATTTTAATTCTTTAATTTTGCCATTTAATTAAACTCCAATCAACTTTAAACTTCTCATTTTAATGTATCTACCAAGTCTAAACTGTAATTCACTTCCATAAAGTCGATAACTTTAAAATTCTAGCCTTAATTAAGCTTTATAATTGATCCCTCGGTCACATGGAAATGCTCACGCCTGCCTAAATTTGGGTCTCCGGGGTTTTATATTAGGATAAGTATCTACTTCCAACACTATGCATCTTTGGGGTCTGCCAGCTTGGCATCTCGGGCAGAAGCAACCATGTGATCGGGCTGTAGGTTCCACTGAGTCATCCTCAGTGTCGGGAGCGGGGACTTGTGCTGCTAGCGGCGGCTGGCGCTCGGGATTGCTTGACCAGGCATTGTCTTTTAATTATTCAGCCAATTAGTCCAATTAGCTAATGAAGGGACTAACTTTTTCAGCAAAATTCCATTTTATTCAATATTTTAACTTTTACCTTCGCATTCTAACTTTGCTAATTTGTAGTTCGGTTTTAAACTGTTTCTTCCTTTTTAAATTTAAATTATCTTTAACTTTTACAGTTTTTAATAGATTCTCAACCTTTTAGCGGGACTCTGTCACTTTCGGAGCTGTTCGTTCTTTGAATTAAAAGCATTTTTCCAGTTTTTAGTAAATCTTAGTCATTTTTTCTCACATTTTCATTTTTTAGCAAATCTTAGTAACCTTCAAGAACTGGTTCCCAAACTTTTTCCCGACATTTGACTTATTTTTTACTCTTTTTGTATTTTCTAGCGCTTCTTAGGTTAATAGTATACTTAGACATTACCTTTTCTTCATTTTTTTTTCATTTTTTATTTCAGTACTTAGTCAAAATTTTGAACTTTTTTTTTTTTTTTTTTTTTTTTTTCTCGACACCCAAACTTTGTCATCCATTTAAATATGCTATTTTAATTCACCTCACCAATTATTTTCTTTTTACTAAAAATTTTTTTTTCGAGTACGGCAAAACTACCTTTTACCGGACCCCGGGGACTCCATGCCGCACTCACCGTCGACCCAGCGTTTGCGCTGTGTGCCCCAAAATCTTATTTTTCAGTTAAAAACCGAACCACTCGTACGAATCTCTAAAAATTTGGTTTCTTATCTATTTTATTCTAGTACTATCCCCTACCATACTTATTTATTTTCTAACTTAATTTTAATTTTTTCGCTTTTTTGCCGTTTTCTAAGTTTTTAAATTTTCATGACTTCCAATCATACGATTCCCCTACAAACTGGTTTTCCATCTTAAAACATTTATTTCTTTAATCACCTAATTTTTTTAAATTTTTTCCATTATTATTCTCGGACTTTTAACACTTTTTATATTCTCTGTTACTGGTCAAAAAACTGACAAAGACTTGTTTTAATTTGTTTCTATTAACTTTTTTATTCATTTCTAAAGTATATCTATGTTTGCACACAAGCTTTTTAATTTTGCTCCTTTTTAAATTTTTGATTTTTGTTGATTTTTTGTCTAAGTTTTATTTTTCATGAAATTTCTAAGTTTTTTTCCATGCCAAATTTCTTCAGAGTCTACACCCCTCTTCGAATTCTTAAAAGTCCCCAGAACACGGGAACTGAGAACTCTGCCAAAATTTCCAGCTTTTTTCACCTTTTTTTTTCAGAGTCAACGGAACACCTAACCGTCCTCAAACTTAAACAATTCTTGCCGTATTACAACATTGATCATCTTGGACCATCTAAATTTGATGATCAACATGGATCATCTTAATTTAACAATTTTTTTTTTTTAACTTTTCTCTCGACACCCAAACTTTGTCATCCTTTTAATAATACTATCTAAGCTCACCTCACCAATTATTTTCTTTTTTTTCCTTTTTTTTTTCCTTTCTTTACGGCAAATCTACCTTTTACCGGAGCCCGGGGACTTCATGCCGCACTCACCGTCGACCCAGCGTTAGCGCCGCTCGCCCCATAATCTTCTTTTACAGTTAATTACCAAACCACTCGTACGAATCTCTTTAAATGTGGTTTCCTATCTAATTTAATCAAGTACTATCCCCTACCACACTTAATTATTTTCTAACTTTTTTTTTTCGCTTTTCCGCCGTTTTCCAAGCTTATCAATTTTCATGACTTTCATTCATACGATTTCCCTACAAACTGGATTTCCAACTAAAAACATTTATTTCTTTAATCACCTAAATTTTTAAATTTTTTCCATTATTATTCTCGGACTTTTAACACTTTTTATATTCTCTGTTTACATTCTTCAGCGAATCATAAAAATGACAAAGACCTGTTTTAAATTGTTTTTATTAACTTTTTTATTCATTTCTAAACAGTACCTATGTTTGCATACAAACATTTTAATTTTGCTCTATTTTAAATTTTTAGTTTTTGTTGATTTTTTGTCTAAGTTTTATTTTTCATGAAATTTCTTCTAAGATTTTTTCCATGCCAAATTTCTTCAGAGTCTAGACCCCTCTTCGAATTCTTAAAAGTCCCCAGAACACGGGAACTGAGAACTCTGCCAAAATTTCCAGCTTTTTTCACCTTTTTTTTCAGAGTTAACGGAACACCTAACCATCCTCAAACTTAAACAATTCTTGCCGTATTTCAACATTGATCATCTTGGACCATCTAAATTTGATGATCAACATGGATCATCTTAATTTAACATTTTTTTTTTTTTAAACTTTTCTCTCGACACCCAAACTTTGTCATCCTTTTAATAATACTATCTAAGCTCACCTCACCAATTATTTTCTTTTTTTCCTTTTTTTTTTCCTTTCGAGTACGGCAAATCTACCTTTTTCCGGTGCCCGGGGTCTTCATGCCGCACTCACCGTCGACCCAGCGTTAGCGCCGCTCGCCCCATAATCTTCTTTTACAGTTAATTACCAAAACACTCGTACGAATCTCTTTAAATTTGGTTTCCTATCTAATTTAATCAAGTACTATCCCCTACCACACTTAATTTTTTTTTTAAACATTTTTTTTAAATTTTTTCTCTTTTCAGCCGTTTTCCAAGTTTTTTATTTTCATGACTTCCAATCATACGTTTTCCCTACAAACTGGCTTTCCAACTAAAAACATTTATTACTATAACCACCTAAATTTTTTAATTTTTTTTATTATTATTTTCGGACTTTTAACCCTTTTTATATTCTCTGTTTACATTCTTCAGCGAGTCATAAAAATGACAATGACCTGTTTTAAATTGTTTCTATTAACTTTTTTATTCATTTCTAAAGAGTATCTATGTTTGCACACAAGCTTTTTAATTTTGCTCCTTTTTAAATTTTTGATTTTTGTTGATTTTTTGTCTAAGTTTTATTTTTCATGAAATTTCTAAGTTTTTTTCCATGCCAAATTTCTTCAGAGTCTAGACCCTTCTTCGAATTCTTAAAAGTCCCCAGAACACGGGAACTGAGAACTCTGCCAAAATTTCCAGCTTTTTTCACCTTTTTTTTCAGAGTCAACGGAACACCTAACCGATTCCTCTCGTCACCCAAACTTTGTCATCCTTTTAATAATACTATCTAAGCTCACCTCACCAATTATTTTCTTTTTTCCTTAATTTTTTTTTCTCGAGTACGGCAAAACTACCTTTTACCGGAGCCCGGGGACTTCATGCCGCACTCACCGTCGACCCAGCGTTAGCGCCGCTCGCCCCATAATCTTCTTTTACAGTTAATTACCAAACCACTCGTACGAATCTCTTTAAATGTGGTTTCCTATCTAATTTAATCAAGTACTATCCCCTACCACACTTAATTATTTTCTAACTTTTTTTTTCGCTTTTCCGCCGTTTTCCAAGCTTATCAATTTTCATGACTTCCATTCATACGATTTCCCTACAAACTGGATTTCCAACTAAAAACATTTATTACTATAATCACGTAAATTCTTAAAATTTTTCCATTATTATTTTCGGACTTTTAACACTTTTTATATTCTCTGTTTACATTCTTCAGCGAGTCAAAAATGACAAAGACCTGTTTTTAAATAGTTTTTATTAACTTTTTTATTCATTTCTAAGGTATTTTTATGATGGCACACAAGCCTTTTTTTTAAATTTTGCTCATTTTTTTTTTTTTTTTTAGTTTTTGTTAATTTTTTGTCTAAGTTCTACTTCTCATGTTATTTCGTCTAAGTTTTCTCCGTGCCAAATTTCTTCAGTTGCCGTCATTTACCTGCATTTTGACATCCCTTCATAGCTAGCCAGCACCATTGACTTGTCACCCCCTTTTGCCTGGACAAGCGGCCCGCAGGTGCCGGCAGTCGGCCGGCTGGTGCAGGCCCCCGTCCCTGCTCTCCCTCATCTCACCTCTTACAATCTTGCTTTAGCTACACACAAATCTCACTACTATTAGCTGTTGTAAACATCAAAACAATTTGCATCCCACTAATATATTCTCAAGCTCATGCCACTCAGCCCTGCCTAACAGGACGCTGGGGTTTCTCTTTTTCTTACTGCACACCTAATATGCTTCTCCCCTCCCTCTGCAGACAGAAAGCCTTTTTCCCCACTTTTCAAATTTAGAAGTGTGCCACAAATCCTGTTGCACTATTCATGGATTCACTTGGTCATAAGGCGCGAGTGCCCAATGACCAGTTATCAATTGTTAATTCATTTTCCATTTTTCTACAGTTCCTAAAGAACATCCTAACCTTATTTCTTCAGCACATTCATTAAGACCGAGATGTCACAAAAAGACACGCTGACTTTAGGACATGCCTCTCAACCAGTCCTGATCTCATCAGCATCCAACCCGCCAAAGACCAGCCCAGAAAAAAGACTCACCCGCTCCATGAGCATGAACTCGATCGCATCAGCCAATGAGCAAGACGACTCGGGCATACAGGCCCAAGTGATGGCAGACCTGACTGCAAGGGCGAGCCTGTATCTTAGCCAGATCAGACAAGAAAACAAACAAGGTTTTGCCACCAAGGACATCGAATTCATCAAGCTCGAGAACCTCATTAAGCAAATCAAAGCGAGAGACATTGCAACACAACAACTTATCGCGGCTAAGGATGAGTCACTAGCTCGGTTGGAGGAGAGAGCTTTGAGCCTTGACCATCAACTGAACGACGCCAAAGCGATGCTCCACTCACGCCTATCAAGCATCCCAACACTCGAGACCATCACGGAGGCAGTCCAGACTGCACTGACCAACCAAGCTACAAAAGAAACGCATTTGGCATTAGCGGACCCACCTCCTGAACACCCACCAAAGTCTCTCCCCTATAGCCAAGTCTTGACCAGAGAACCGGTGAAAGACACCTTATCCAAACGGACTCTGGTGGTGAGAGGCAGAGACCCCACCCCAGGGACACAAGTGGAATCCCTACTGGCTCTGGAAAGAGTCTCAGTCCCGGTCAAAATTAACAGCATTGAACCCAGGAAGAAACACGTTGAGATCACCTGCAACTCCGAGGCTGATATGAGGCAGCTACAGGCGGAGCTACAGTCCAACCGGAACATCAACACGAAGCTCAACTTCCTACAAAAAGCTCCCCAACAAAATAAAATGATTCTCCTGGGCGTTCCGGCATCCTTAGGAACACAGGACCTCACGAAGATCATCGCAGACACATACCACCTGCTAGCCACTGACATCTTCATCATCCGGGACCTCCCGCACAGAACCAATAATGACCAGAAGGACGTCCTACTGGTCATCCCAAGCTCCCTGGGCAGAGCTATCATCGAAGATGGAGGGATTGTCCTGGGTCTCAAGACCTGCCGCCTCCGCCCGCACACCACTATAGTCAGGTGCAGGAATTGCCAGAAGTTTGGACATTCAATGAAGGCCTGCCATGCTACTACACCAACTTGTGCACGCTGTGGTGGCTCCCATGCGGGGGAGAACTGCTCGGCCCCAGCAAAGTGCATTAACTGCACAAGGCATAACCATCAATATGAAACAAACTTTCATATTAGGCACCAGGCGTCTGATGCGGGCTGTAGAACCTACAGGGAGGCCTACAGCAGGGAGAGAGAAAGGCTCGACCATTTCTTCAACCTTCGCCAGCGTGGCCCCCTTCTCCGAGACCCTCCACCACCACATTAACTCCAATTCCATCCGGAACCCCCACCACAGTTCCTCCACCCGCACGAGGGCTGGCTCGACCGGCAACGTAACCCACCCTTCCAAGAGAGGTACACACGAGACCTACTGGACCGCGAGGGCATTTAAACTTAACAGTCCTCTAATAGTTACCCTAGTTCATCTAATTTATGGCCCAAAACGTAAATAAATCTGATAATAACCAAAACTCACACAGCCCCCCAACCATTGGTACTTTAAACTTTCTACAGATCAATCTCAATCATTGCAAGGTAGCAAATCCTGCAGCAAAAAAACATATGGAAGACAACTCCATAGATATTGCACTTCTACAGGACGCTCACTGCAATGAAAAAGGAACCCTATCGGGCTTCCCAAAGGACTGGAAGATTTTCACGTCTCGTAAACATTCTGCGCACTTGCTCGTCAGGAATACGAGCCTCATAATCAATCACCTATACACAGGGGACCACTGCATCTTCATAACCCTCACTGCGGCGGAAGGGGAATTAATCATTGGCTCCACTTATTTAGCGCCTTCCATTAAAAACTTTGATCAAACTCTTGAAGATTGGCAACACTTAATTACACAACGAAGACCTTTCATCTGCGGAGGGGACTTCAATGCGAACTCTCCGCTCTGGGGAAGTCCTAGAGAGGACCTCAGAGGGGGGGATCTCATTGAATTTCTTGTCGTAAACAAACTTTCAATCATCAATGCCGATAATCGGAAACACACCTTTGTCAAAAAAACCAAAACAGGACAAACAATAGCAAAAGGCTTTCCAGATCATACATTAGTTAATCCACTTGCTAATCCAAACGTTCGCAACTGGCAAGTACTTGATACACATAATTTCTCAGACCACAAATACATCGAATTTAACTACAACACAACACCACTCTTTGCAGCACAACGAAGATTTAACACAAAACACGGAAACTATAAGAAATTCACCATGCAGCTTAAAGCCAGTAAACACTTCCTTAGAGACGCCCTTAACACAATCACAAACATTGAACAGCTTAATTCCTTCACAGAAAAACTTATAGCCACAATTCAATCAGCAGCGCGTTCCTCCTTCCGTCTCAAAACCCTTAGAAAATATCCAACATACACATTCTGGACACCACAATTAAGAGCCAAACGCAACCAGCTAACAGCTCTTAGGAGAAA
Organism: Maratus michaelseni; assembly: GCA_963931845.1. NCBI lineage: Eukaryota > Metazoa > Arthropoda > Arachnida > Araneae > Salticidae > Maratus > Maratus michaelseni. The sequence goes on from OZ007589.1 coordinate 429,269,724, forward strand.
ACTTAGATTGCTTAAGAACAACTGCAGTCCGCCTGAAACAATTAAACCACTGCAAATAAACTACAATAAACTCGCCGCGCAGTACAAACGTTGTATTCTTGACGCCAAGAGCACAGCCTGGAAATCTTTCTGCTCCAACCAAAAAGATCCCTTTGGTACTGCACATAAATTCTTCACGGGAAAATATTTCACGCCAGATGAAATTCTCCTTGAATTGCCCTCAGGCCAATCATCCAGACAGAGAAACCTAGAATTCCTTACAGAACAACTATTTGGCGAAACCGCCTACCCACAACATGACAATACAGATATCACCTTCTCTGCCCAAAACGACAAACCATTCACCAAAGTTGAGCTTCGGGCCACCCTTAGCAAATTCAATGACAATAAAGCCCCGGGCCCGGACTCCATTGACTTTCGTCTACTTAAGCGCACTTTTAAAACACTCCCAGAGATCTTTATCCGTTGGGCAAATCTCTGTCTCCACCACCAATATTTTCCCCTTACACTGAGGCAAGGAGAGGTAGTCTATTTTCTGAAGCAAGGGAAGACACCCTCTGAACCCACCTCATCCCAGCTAGAAAATGTTTGCACTTTTTTTGCAAAAAAGTTTCAATTGTGTACAATTTGTGCAAAAAAAGTGAATATTTTTGAATATTTCAAAAAGTGTACACTTTGTGTGCACATTATATGCATTTTTTATGCATACAAAAAAGTGCATATTTTTTGTTTTCAAAAACTGTGCAAATTTTTTGCATAAAATAACTGCCTGTTCCGTGTTCGCAAAAAGTGTGCATTTTTTATGCACAAAAGTCTTTACTTTTTATAGATGTAAAAATTTCTATATTCCAAGTTTTGATTATTTCTATGCATAATGGTACCAATTCAAATCTGTAAATTTTTTCAAAAGTGCATGTATTTCCTATGAGAATACAATATTACCTAAAAAGAAACATTTCAACGTCACAGATTCGTGCCCCCCTTCCAGCAATATTTTCCTCCCTCACCCCCTCGAGGGATGTGAAGGTGGGGCTGGGGGGGGGGATAAAACATATTTCACACTTTCTGTTCTTCTAAGACCTGCAATTTGACTAATAATATAAGATTAAAATCTTTTTCAACATTTTTTAATAATAATTTAATGGGGGGGGGGGGTAACCCCCTCATTGAATTGGACGTATGTACATATGTATATATTATATAGATATTATAAAGAAAAATATAGCTTTAAAACACATATTTTACTGTACATTATTTTTTTTTTTTATTATTTAAAAAAAAAAAAAAAAAAAAACTTTTGTTAAAATTTTAAGTTTTTAAAAATTACAAACTTAAATGAGGAATATCTCAAAATTTTCTTCTCGGTAAATTTTAAAAAAATTAATTTTTTTTTTAATTTAAATTTTTAAGATTTGAAATTTTATAATTTTACCCCTCTCAAATGCACAGTTGGGGTATTCTACATCTCCCAGAGACAGTGAAAATGATCTAAATTACATAAAGCATATATTCTAAAACTAATTAAATAAAATTCCAACTGCTAATTTTTTGAACAGTGTGACAGGCCGACAGGAGTCGAGGATATATTAGTTTCCATCTGCGCGTGCGCGGTGCCTTTCCTTCTGTTGTCGAGATACATGAGGCAAGCGTAAACAAGAATTGTATATACAAGATTCTAACCCAATTTTTCTCGCCTGATGTTGTCTATTTTACAGAAAAAGGTAAATTATTCAATTTTATGTTGTAATGTTCTCTAAAAAACATTGTAAATGAACGTTTGTTTGGAATAAATCCACCCTAATCCTAGTTATAAATATTAGGCTTAAATGCTACGGCTTTTGGGGAAAAAAAAAAATCTTTTAGCGGTAGTGCTTTTATCAATTTTCACAGTAACTTGTGATTTTCAGTTTAACTATAGCAGGGTTCATACAGACGCCTTACACTACTTAGAAACTCCATAGAAATTAAAAAGTTTCCAAGGAGATACTTAAACTCCTTAAATAAACAAAACAAAATATTTCTTAAAATATCACAAAGTATAATTTAGCGTTCAACAATGATTAAAGAAAGTAAAATAAGTCTTCCCATGTTTATAAAAATGAAGTTCAAGTAATTACTGTCCTTCTAAGAAAAAAAAAATAATCAAATTGTGTTTTTGTTTTGTTTGTACATACCCGCAAGTTTTCCCTTTAAAATTTGGTTTTTAAAATCTATCTGCATGTAATGTATGATGAGTATTTGAGAATTGACTGTCCTCTGTATCTGTAATATATGACCAAAGCTAAGATACTTGTTTTTATTTTACTTTAAAGTTAATATGTTTAAAAGAAAGCTATGAACAATATTAATATGATTATTTATTGAACTTCAACATGGGGTACAGTGGACCACCCACTCCTGGGGCACAGTGGTCCACAATCCACTCTGCTCCTGTAATGCAGAATGTTCAAAATATTTAATAATTGCTTATTTTCTATAAAGAAATATTCTTTTAAAGTAGTTATTTAACTGTAAAATAAACAAATAAAAATAACAATTTATTTAACATAGTAAGAAATATTTTGTTTTGTATTTACTGCCTTTGATAAATATAACTGTAGTCTAATTGTTGATGATTTTATTCAAGTAAGATTTATGAGACGCAAATTGAATGGAAATCAGTTTATTTCTTCTGAAACTGTAGATGAATCTGCTGTTGATGTCAATGATTTCATAATGTTGCTCTCAGACCCAAAATTATTTCTTGAAAATTCCAGGCTCAATCTTACTCATAAGTACTTAAGAATTTAATTTGCAAATTTTAATGTGAGTTGATTTTTTTGTACTTAAGTAATAACTTCAACTAAATTGCAATTGTTCCTGTATTAATCAGTTATTATTTTCAAAATATAATTTTTTTGTTTTTGCTTCAAAATTTATATTACTATGTTATTTTGTGGGTGAACGGGCAACAAAAAATAATTAGATTAATGAAAAATAGATTTATATTGTATTTTAGATAATACCTAATAGTGGTCCACTGTACCCCGGTGGGTGGACCACTGTACCCCGCTTCCGGGGTACACTGGTCCACTTCACAAGTGTATATATATATATTTTTTTTTTTTTTTTTTTTGAAAAATGTATTGAAAACTATGTTGTGAGAAAATTATGATGGATGTAAGGTTTAAGGAATATTCAAAAATATTTTCATACAGATCGGTCAGTCTGTTAAAGAGAAAAAAAATTTTTAACTGAAAAAGTGGTCCACTGTGTACCGGTCTCCTCTACATAAAGTTTAGAACAGAAGCAGTATCTTATTAGTTATTCGAGCTTTTTATTAATCTTTCAATCAAGCGGTCTTGGAAACCAAAATCACTCACAGTATGTATGCAACAGTTTTTGTGACAGCAATTAAGGGTTAAACTGCATAAAGTAATAAAGGAACAGCTTTGTGATTAACCTGCTGTGTGCCATCTTGTTTTTTAAATCAAGACATATTTGTTTTGTTTCTCATTTCCTTTCATCCATATTTACTTATTATAAACACATTATTTAATTTTATTGGCTAATTTATTTATATTTAATAATATAAGTTAAAATGTTTTGATTTAAAAAATGAGATGGCTGACCGCAGGCAATATATCAAAACGTTTGTTTTGTTTCTGACCAGTGATAGAAATTGGGTAATGAAAGGTAGGTGTGAAGTGATGCTTACTGTAACTATCTTAGGCGTCTAATAAAAATTTCTAGTTGCAATTTCTAAAATTCCACATAACTGTATCGTTATATGCTATTTTACAGAAAATTGTGAATATTTTGTTTTTATTTAAATTATTGAAATTCATAATCTACAATATTATAATTATTGAAGCAACTGTAAAACTGATAAAGCTTTTTTAGTTAATACTACATTTTCAAATTTAACCCCTTAACTGCCAACGAAATCTGACAAGACCCCCCCAATACCTTATTTTATCAGAGAATTCTGCGAATAAATAAGCTGAAGATAACTTTTCTGGCATAGTGATAACAAAATACAGATGTTACCGTGAGCTAAATACGGAACTGGTAATGAAAAATGCCTTATTGGCACGCGGGTTTGCCAAACCTGTAAAAGAAGAATGTTTTCTAAAGGCGTATATATACTCACGTGGCAGTTAAGGGGTTAATAGAAAAATGCACTTAACCATGTTAAACAAAATTTTATCCGTTGTTGATAATTATTTAAATTTAGCAAAAAAAAAAATTAAAATTAAATCTAAAAGGACCACATTTGTGTGTGTGTTAACCATTAAAATACCATCTTAATTGTTGGGACTGCATTATCAATTCATGTTAAGCAAAAATCCTCATTAACCCTTTTTATCCTGACGGTACTTATAAGTACCACTTTAACCCGTTCGCGACGAGAGTCTTTTACAGAATTTTTAATCTGTTACCACCGGTTTATCAAATGAGAAATTTTCACCTAATTGAATCTCAAAAATGCTATGATTAGATAAGAAAAACTTAGCAAAAAAAAAAAATAATAATAACTGGTGGAAATAATCGAGGATTCTGAGCATTTAAAAAGTAGCTGGAAAATTAATTCAGGATATAAAGGGTTAAGCAATTTAATGCTAACAATGCTTGACTGCATGTAGAGTGCACAGATGAAAGTCAAACAATACCCACTAATTTTAATAAAGTTAGATAATAAAATCAGGATTTCTTAACCGTCCTTCAGCTACATCATTTCACAGGGATTTATAGCTTTATCTGGACAAAAATCTGCTAAATTGGGTCCACACAGTTTTATCATTAATAAATCATTAACAATATCAGTGGATAAACGGTTATGTATATCATTTTTTATTAAATTAAACTGACTAAATCCCTTTTCACATTCAGCAGTGCTAAATGGCAGGTTCAATATAAAGTTTAGAAGTTTGCATAAATTAATGTATTCATTTGGATTTGCACACTCTGCTAAAAATCGCCCTCAAACTGTCTCGCATTAGAATTTATGTTTGGTGTCAGACCAAATTTTCAAAAGCGAGTGATTGGCTAAGTTAAACAAAAAATAAGTGTTAAAAAGAGTTAGGCATCAAATTTAACTCCCGGGAACAATTTTGTAGTCGTCAGATGCTATGTAGTTGCATTTGACGACTGACTGCTAATTTCGAACAATGATTCTGACATAATCCAGTTAAATCAAAACATTTGTTTTGTTTCTGACATAACCCAGTTATATCAAAACATTTGTTTTGTTTCTGACATAACTCCCAGTTAAATCAAAACATTTGTTTTGTTTCTAACATAACCAAGTTAAATCAAAACATTTTAACTTTTATTATTGAAAATTATTTTCGAATTAATTGAAAATAAACTAAAAAATTATTTTAAAAATATAAAAATATGCTTTGATTTTGTTTGTCAAAATTTGTTGGGGGGGGGGGGGGACTCTGCTGCAGGAACCCTCATTCAAGGCCAAAACTAGCTCTTTTTTTTGTTCACAGGAGGTAAACATATTTTTTGAACCCCCCCCCCCCCCCACTTAATTTTATTGACTAATTCATTTATATTTAATAACGAAAGTTAAAATATTTTAATTTAAAAAATGAGATTTCTGACCTTGAGCGATAAATCAAAACATTTGTTTAGTTTCTGACATAATCAATAGGGTGGGTCGAAATCATTTCTATTACCGCTGCAGAGGCAGTCAAAATTTTGAAAAAACCGGCAAAAATTTCAATTTTTCGTTTTTTCTAGAGTTTTTAATTTTTATTATATGTCTAGAATTAAATAAATTTACATTATAGCTTGTAATAACTTATAAATGTGTAGTAATTTTGATCATGAGCATTGCGAACCAGGAGCGAGAGAGGCCCGCCCTCCCCCCACCCCCCCTAAATTTGAGAGAAAGGGGTTTTTTGAAGTGATTTTCGGGATTTTCCGAACTTTTTAGAGATTTTTTGTTGGGAGGGGGGAGAAAAAGTGAAAATTGAGGGAGAATTTATGTAAGATTTCCCCCCTATTAAAAAAATCCTTAAATTTACCATAAAATCGCAAAAATTTCTTCAAAAAGCCCTTTTTCCAAAATTTAACAGGGGCAGGCCCCTCTCGCCCTTGGTTGGCAACCCCATCATCAAAATTACTAGACATTTATTAGTTATTACTAGATATAATGTAAATTTTTTTAATAGTAGACATATAATATGAATTTGAAAAAAAGTAAAAAACGGAAAATTGAAATTTTTGCCGTTTTTTTTTTTTTTTTTTTAATTTTGGCTGCCCCTGCGGCGGTAATAGAAATAATTTCACCATAATGACATTTTATTGGAACATTACTAACATCTTGATGTAGCTTTTGCATTCTATTAGAAATTGTATTGGTATGGTTGGATAATTTAATTAAAAAAAAAAAAAAGCGATTTTTTTAAACTTTGCCCTCTTTGCAGCGGTAAAAGATATTTAAAAGATATTAACCATTTGGTGTAATATTTTGTGAATTTATTCCTTATTACCAATGGCAACTTTTCCGCACTATTACGTTTCGATTATATAAATTTCGGTTTTTTAGACCCACCCTAATAACCAAGTTAAATCAAAACATTTTAACTTCTATTATTAAATGTAAATAAATGATTCAATAAAATTAAATAATGTGTTTATAATAAGTAAATGTAGATGAATATTATTTTGGAATTATTAATTGAAAGTAAACTAAAAAATTATTTAAAATATATAAAATATGCTTTGATTTTGTTTGTCAAAATTTGTTGGGGGGGGGGGGGGGAACTCTACTGCAGGAACCCTCATTCAAGGTCAAAACTAGCTCTTTTTTTTTTGGTTCACAGGAGGTAAACATACTTTTTGAAGCCCCCCCCCCTTAATTTTATTGACTAATTTATTTATATTTAATAATGAAAGTAAAAATATTTTGATTTAAAAAATGAGATTTCTGACCTTGAGTGATAAATCAAAACATTTGTTTAGTTTCTGACATAATCAATCGGGTCGAAATCATTTCTATTACCGCTGCAGAGGCAGTCAAAATTTTGAAAAAAAAACCGGCAAAAATTTCAATTTTTCGTTTTTAAAGTTTTTAATTTTTATTATATGTCTAGAATTAAATAAATTTACATTATAGCTTGTAATAACTTATAAATGTGTAGTAATTTTGATCATGAGCATTGCCAACCAGGGGCGAGAGAGGGCCCTCCCCCACCCCCCTCCCCTAAATTTGAGAGAAAGGGGTTTTTTGAAGTGATTTTGGAGATTTTCTGGAACTTTTTAGAGATTTTTTGTTGGGAGTGGGGAAAAAAGGTGAAAATTGAGGGGGAATTTATGTAAGATTTCCCCCCTATTACAAAAATCCTTAAATTTACCATAAAATCGCAAAAATTTCTTCAAAAAGCCCTTTTTCCAAAATTTAACAGGGGCAGGCCCCTCTCGCCCTTGGTTGGCAACCCCATCATCAAAATTACTAGACATTTATTAGTTATTACTAGATATAATGTAAATTTTTTTAATAGTAGACATGTAATATGAATTTGAAAAGTAAAAAACGGAAAATTGAAATTTTTGGCGTTTTTTTTTATTTATTTTTTTTTTTCAAATTTTTGGCTGCCCCTGCGGCGGTAATAGAAATAATTTCACCATAATGACATTTTATTGGAACATTACTAACATCTTGATGTAGCTTTTGCATTCTATTAGAAATTGTATTGGTATGGTTGGATAATTTAATTTAAAAAAAAAAAAAAAAAAGCGATTTTTTTAAACTTTGCCCACTTTGCAGCGGTAAAAGATATTTAAAAGATATTAACCATTTGGTGTAATATTTTGTGAATTTATTCCTTATTACCAATGGCAACTTTTCTGCACTATTACGTTTCGATTATATAAATTTCGGTTTTTTCGACCCACCCTAATAACCAAGTTAAATCAAAACATTTTAACTTCTATTATTAAATATAAATAAATGATTCAATAAAATTAAATAATGTGTTTATAATAAGTAAATGTGGATGAATATTATTTTGGAATTATTAATTGAAAGTAAACTAAAAAATTATTTAAAATATATAAAATATGCTTTGATTTTGTTTGTCAAAATTTGTTGGGGGGGGGGGGGGAACTCTACTGCAGGAACCCTCATTCAAGGCCAAAACTAGCTCTTTTTTTTTTTTGGTTCACAGGAGGTAAACATACTTTTTGAAGCCCCCCCCCCTTAATTTTATTGACTAATTTATTTATATTTAATAATGAAAGTAAAAATATTTTGATTTAAAAAATGAGATTTCTGACCTTGAGTGATAAATCAAAACATTTGTTTAGTTTCTGACATAATCAATCGGGTCGAAATCATTTCTATTACCGCTGCAGAGGCAGTCAAAATTTTGAAAAAAAAACCGGCAAAAATTTCAATTTTTCGTTTTTAAAGTTTTTAATTTTTATTATATGTCTAGAATTAAATAAATTTACATTATAGCTTGTAATAACTTATAAATGTGTAGTAATTTTGATCATGAGCATTGCCAACCAGGGGCGAGAGAGGGCCCTCCCCCACCCCACTCCCCTAAATTTGAGAGAAAGGGGTTTTTTGAAGTGATTTTGGAGATTTTCTGGAACTTTTTAGAGATTTTTTGTTGGGAGTGGGGAAAAAAGGTGAAAATTGAGGGGGAATTTATGTAAGATTTCCCCCCTATTACAAAAATCCTTAAATTTACCATAAAATCGCAAAAATTTCTTCAAAAAGCCCTTTTTCCAAAATTTAACAGGGGCAGGCCCCTCTCGCCCTTGGTTGGCAACCCCATCATCAAAATTACTAGACATTTATTAGTTATTACTAGATATAATGTAAATTTTTTTAATAGTAGACATGTAATATGAATTTGAAAAGTAAAAAACGGAAAATTGAAATTTTTGGCGTTTTTTTTTATTTATTTTTTTTTTTTCAAATTTTTGGCTGCCCCTGCGGCGGTAATAGAAATAATTTCACCATAATGACATTTTATTGGAACATTACTAACATCTTGATGTAGCTTTTGCATTCTATTAGAAATTGTATTGGTATGGTTGGATAATTTAATTTAAAAAAAAAAAAAAAAAGCGATTTTTTTAAACTTTGCCCACTTTGCAGCGGTAAAAGATATTTAAAAGATATTAACCATTTGGTGTAATATTTTGTGAATTTATTCCTTATTACCAATGGCAACTTTTCTGCACTATTACGTTTCGATTATATAAATTTCGGTTTTTTCGACCCACCCTAATAACCAAGTTAAATCAAAACATTTTAACTTCTATTATTAAATATAAATAAATGATTCAATAAAATTAAATAATGTGTTTATAATAAGTAAATGTGGATGAATATTATTTTGGAATTATTAATTGAAAGTAAACTAAAAAATTATTTAAAATATATAAAATATGCTTTGATTTTGTTTGTCAAAATTTGTTGGGGGGGGGGGAACTCTACTGCAGGAACCCTCATTCAAGGCCAAAACTAGCTCTTTTTTTTTTTGGTTCACAGGAGGTAAACATACTTTTTGAAGCCCCCCCCCTTAATTTTATTGACTAATTTATTTATATTTAATAATGAAAGTAAAAATATTTTGATTTAAAAAATGAGATTTCTGACCTTGAGTGATAAATCAAAACATTTGTTTAGTTTCTGACATAATCAATCGGGTCGAAATCATTTCTATTACCGCTGCAGAGGCAGTCAAAATTTTGAAAAAAAACCGGCAAAAATTTCAATTTTTCGTTTTTAAAGTTTTTAATTTTTATTATATGTCTAGAATTAAATAAATTTACATTATAGCTTGTAATAACTTATAAATGTGTAGTAATTTTGATCATGAGCATTGCGAACCAGGGGCGAGAGAGGCCCCCCCCCCCTAAATTTGAGAGAAAGGGATTTTTTAGAAGTGATTTTGGGGATTTTCCGGAACTTTTTAGAGATTTTTTGTTGGGAGGGGGGAGAAAAAGTGAAAATTGAGGGGGAATTTATGTAAAAGGTCGCCCCTACTAAAAAAATCCTTAAATTTACCATAAAATCGCAAAAATTTCTTCAAAAAGCCCTTTTTTCCAAAATTTAAGAGGGGCGGGCCCCTCTCGCCCTTGGTTGGCAATCCCGATCATCAAAATTACTAGACATTTATTAGGTATTACTAGATATAATGTAAATTTTTTTAATAGTAGACATATAATATGAATTTGAAAAAAAGTAAAAAACGGAAAATTGAAATTTTTGCCGTTTTTTTCAAAATTTTGGCTGCCCCTGCGGCGGTAATAGAAATAATTTCACCATAATGACATTTTATTGGAACATTACTAACATCTTGATGTAGCTTTTGCATTCTATTAGAAATTGTATTGGTATAGTTGGATAATTTAATTTAAAAAAAAAAAATGTGTTTTTTTTAAACTTTGCCCTCTTTGCGGCGGTAAAAGATATTTAAAAGATATTAACCATTTGGTGTAATATTTTGTGAATTTATTCCTTATTACCAATGGCAACTTTTCCGCACTATTACGTTTCGATTATATAAATTTCGGTTTTTTCGACCCACCCTAATAACCAAGTTAAATCAAAACATTTTAACTTCTATTATTAAATATAAATAAATTATTCAGTAAAATTAAATAATGTGTTTATAATAAGTAATTGTGGATGAATATTATTTTGGAGTTATTAATTGAAAGTAAACTAAAAAATTATTTAAAATATATAAAAATATGCTTTGATTTTGTTTGTCAAAATTTGTTGGGGGGGGGGGGACTCCACTGCAGGAACCCTCATTCAAGGCCAAAATGCTGTTTTTGTTCACATGAGGTAAACATACTTTTTGATCCCCTTCCCCTCTTCCTCCTCCACAAAGTAAATAATAGCCAACTTATTTTAATCATTAAGTACATAATATTTAACTATGTAATCAACTTTGTCAAGTATTTATTTGATAAAACCTCTGAAACCGGAATCTAAAGGAATATTAAAAAAATATCGCAGTATATGGATTTCCTTCTTGGGATGTATAATTGTTGATACATATGTTTTAGCATATTAGTTAGTAATCTGTAACTTTTAAAATGTAATTACGAAAATTTTAAAAGCTTATAAAGTAAATTTAAATTACTATAAACTAAGGATGCACTGAATAGCGATTTTGGCCGAATACTGAATATTCAGCCCACAAGTATACCGAATATTCGGCTGGCCTAATATTTTCATATTTCAGACTAAAGTATTAAAAGTTAAATTATAAAACAATTTTGCATAATATTTAACACAGATACTGCCATTTTATGAACCAGACCTTTTTACAAGAAGCCTTTACAGAAAAAAACAAACTGTGCTTTAGCTTTGAGTTATAACTTAAAAAGAGTATAGTCTTAAAACTTTTTTAATTAATTTAGTTAAACTTTGATTAATTAAACTTTGTAGCTTCTTCTGTGAATTAAAATAAATTTATAAAATGTTCTTATATTCAGTTATAAGCCATTTTGTATTGGGTTGTTATTGATTTTCTTCTCTTCCAGAGTGGAAACTTAGCTGCTAGTAAAATGTGGTTGAACAGAGACTTGTTGATACATCTCATGTAAGTATTATTTTATAATTTAATAAATCGTATTACATTATATTTTATTACAGTGTCCAGTTTAATTACGCTGTTTAGGAATTTTGTTATCTTCTTGCGGCCCTCACAATTACGATTATGCCAAGGTTGCAGCTATGTAGATATGCCATTAATGGACACCTCCTTCCCAATGTTTTTGGTTTAAAAAAATAACCAATTAATATTTTGCTTTTTTTTTTTCATCTCATAACTCCCCATTGCATGCTTTACAATCTGGAGTATTGTTGACACTCTAAAAAATCCTGAATTTCGTCGATCGACCGCGTAAAAATCCTGAATTTCGTCGATCGACCGCGTAAAAATCCTGAATTTCGTCGAACGACCGCGTAAAAATCCTGAATTTCGTAGATCGAACGCGTAAAAATCCTTAATTTTGTAGATTGAACTTGTAAAAATCATGAATTTCATTGATCGAACGCGTAAAAATAATGAAATTTGTTGACCGGGCATGTAAAAATAATTAATTTTATTAACCGAGCATGTAAAAATCATGTATTTTATCGACCGAACGAGTAAAAATAATGAAATTCGTTGACCGGGTGTGTAAAAATAATTAATTTTATCAACCGAGCATGTAAAAATCATCTATTTTATCGACCGAACGAGTAAAAATAATGAAATTCGTTGACTGGGCGTGTAAAAATAATTAATTTTATCGACTGAGCGTGAAAAAATCATGAATTTTATCGACAGAGTGTGAAAAATCATGAATTTTATCGACCAAGCGTGTAAAAATCATGAATTTTATCGACCGAGCGTGTAAAAATTATGAATTTTATCGACCGAGCATGTAAAAATCAGGAATTTTTATTGACCGAGCATGTAAAAATAATGAAATTCGTTGACCAGGCATGTAAAAATAATTAATTTTATCGACCGAGTGTGAAAAAATCATGAATTTTATCGACTGAGTGTGAAAAAAATCATGAATTTTATCGACCGAGTGTGAAAAAAATCATGAATTTTATCGACCGAGCGTGAAAAAATCATGAATTTTATCGACTAAGCGTGTAAAAATCATGATTTTTATCGGCCGAGCGTGTAAAAATTATGAATTTTATCGACCGAGCATGTAAAAATCAGGAATTTTTATTGGCCAAGCATGTAAAAATAATGAAATTCATTGACCGGGCGTGTAAAAATAATTAATTTTATCAACCGAGCGTGTAAAAATCATGTATTTTATCGACCGAACGCATAAAAATAATGAAATTTGTTGACCGGGCGTGTAAAAAAAATTAATTTTATCAACTGAGCATGTAAAAATCATGTATTTTATCGATCGAATGTCTAAAAATCATGAATTTCATCGATCGAATGCGTAAAAATCATGAAATTTATCAATTGCTGTGTAAAAAATCATGAATTTTGTTGATTATGCACAGAAAATCGTAAATTTCTTGGAACAGGCACATAAAAGCCATGAATTTCTTCAAACGGGTACATAAAAATTACGAATTTCGTCGAATGGATGCTGAAAAATCGCAAAATTTAGGGAAAAAGGGCAATCAGGAAATCCTGCATTTGGCCAGTTTTTAAAGTTTAATCGATGAATGGCGACTGGCGAGTGCTTATTTTCACCTTTACCCTGAAAGCTGCACATTATCTTCCATTATGTTTGTTTAGAAACACTCAGTTTTGAAAAAGAAAACAATGTTCACGATCTTACATTTATGCATTATTAGTTCTTATGAATGTCATCATTAACAGTTAATTTTCTTAGTTGTTACTTTTCAAACAGGAAATATATAAATGTACAAGTAATCTCTCTTATTTGAATATAATTCTACTTCTTAATTTTCCGGGATATCTTTATTTATTAACAGTTAAAAATAAAATTTAACTAAATTTTTTGAAAATATTTTTAAAAGCCTGTTTGGTTGGGCCATATATAAAGATATTCAGCAAAACTGAATAGTTTGATATTTGGTTAGGCCGAGTGCGACCTATTTTCAGCCTAATTAAATATTTGTAGTATGGCCGAATACATACCAAATATTCTGTGCATCACTAGTTGTAATTTTCCAACTGGACAAAAAATGTCCGGGCCAAGAATTTGAATAATTGTGTTAAAATTAATCTAGAGTAAATTTCTAGTTTGAGATTTGGAAAATGTTGTTCAAAATGTTTTTGAAAATGACCCGGAGTGAGTCCAAACATGTCGAACAACCTAATAAAAGTTATATTTGTATTATGTTGTTAATTTACATCTTTTTAGCATTTAAAAGAAATACAATATGCAGTTGTTGCATCTGTTTTTTTTTTTTAGGGTGGGGGGGAGGTATGAGAGGAAAAAGCCAAATATTAAAAAATATGTAGAAGATACAAAAAGAAGCTACTGGGGGGAAAACGAGCAGGGCGCTTTTACAATATCATTATCTAAAACGGACAGGGTGCATCGGCAAGTTTAAAGGAAAAGGGCAGGGTGCAGCACCCTTTGAAAAACATCAAATGAGAACACTATGTAAAAATGATCTTTTATTTAAAAATTAATTGAAAATCAAATTTTTCGTTCACATTCACACACAAACATTTAAAAAAAAAAATACTGTTCAAGCTTCCTAAATTTTATATATTTCTTCTGACAACTACTTCTTCCCTTCCCCCCTTTCCTCTAGCGACTCTGAATATAAATTGGCTGAGCAAAAATCACAAAACATAAACAAAATTCACATAACAAAAAAAAAATCTAATTAAAATTTTGGAATTTTTTTTTTATGGTCCTTCCTATTATGCAACTTTATTAATAATTTCTCAGCTCTGCACCCAACAGTCTGAGCCTTTGAGGTTAATATAGATACATAGTTACACACATGCATTTTTAATAGTATAGATAGTAAATTTCAAGTTTGAGATTTGAGAAATTGTTTATATGAACAACATTTTCCAGTTTGTCCATATATTACACATGAAAAAAGTCCTTCCGGCCTGTACCGGGAGGAAAAGGTAGCTTTCCTATATCTTAGTTTTAAAATTTTAGCTAATGTTACACGAAAACAGCAACTTAAAATGCAAATAAAACGTTTACAAAAGATTCGTTAATACTGAATTTGAATAAAAAATTCGCCAAATTATTGAGCAATAGCCAAATTGGCTTCATTTATGAAAACTTATTTTGGTCGCCAAGTTTGGCGAGAATTTGGCGCTAACGGATATATAGTTTTATGCGTTTGATTGGGAAAATTATTACAACAATGAAAATTTTTGTAATGTGCTGTCTTGTTTCAAAATGTCAGCCACCCTAGAATTTCAAACTGCTCTATCTCAGCCGTTTTTTAAGATAGAGGTAAAACAAAAAATGCTCTGGAATCCTCGTTTCAAGGCCTAACAATGAATTAAAAAATAAATTTGAATTTTTAACTTTTTTGTATATTTATTTTAGTTTTAAATTTTTAAATGGCCGCCATCTTGAAACAAAATGGCGGACCAAGCTGGCCAACGAACTCGGTCGAGACATTGGTGAGCTTAATACACACAATTAGTTTCATCAAAATTGATTTATAAATACGAGCGTTATCGTATGACATAGGTCAGATATATATATATATATATATATATATATATATATATATATATATATATATATATATATATATATATATATATATATATATAATCAACATTTGAACGGAGGGTGGTTTTGGGGTCTGGGGGTCATGATCGGTGAAAATATATCGAAATTTTCCGGAACTGCTTTCCTCCGAACGGCTGCAATAGGTAGCTTTATACTTTTTTGTATTGAAAGCTACCTAATAAGTGAATTTTAACTATTATTTTTTCCTGTAGAAAAACAAACTACTTAATAAAATCTAATATTGAATTCTTATATTTATGTAATGTCTGTAAAGTAGTTCAGTTTGCATATTTTTGCATGATTTATTTATTTATTTATTTATTTATTTTTTTTTTTACACAGGAAACAAACAGGATACAGCTTGAAATTGATGTGATAAAAGTAAATCATCCAAAGATACACCTCCACAATGTGACTGTCAGACTGTCAGAATTTATTTTGTTTAAATCTAAAAGCAAGAAAATTTAAGTCCGGAACATTTACTGTATACATTACATACCATTAGTTTATTATTTATGTTGTGATTTCAAATAAATGCAGCAGCTGTACTGCAATGGTCATTTTTTTTTTGTGTGTGCTGTGGTTTCTTTCACATTTTCCCAACAGCAGCTAGATTTTAGCAGTCGTCTATCAAAGCTCTTTGCAATCAGAAAAATGATTGCATCCAGTTGCAACAATCAAAATTTTCAATGACTGGATTGGAAGTGAAATGATGAGAAAAAGCTGATCGCACTTGTGTAAATAAACAAAAATAAGTAAAGTTGATTTTTTTTTTTAATGCCTTTTTCTAAGTTCAAATACATTAGTTAAAACATTTTCAACTAATAACTAGAATTTAGTGCAGCTCTTTTCAAGTAAGTGTAATAATTTTCTCTTATTGGGTTTTAACAATATTGGACATGTTTTTTACTGTATGCAGTGTTATATTTAATTATAAAATTTACATATTTAAATTTAAGCTTATTATCTTTTTCCGCATGTTGGTGAACTTGTACCATGTCTGATAAAATTATTGTTCATAATCCTATGTATAATTATGCATCTTTCCAAAAGTGGGTTTATTATACATTGATAGCTGTAAATTTCATAGTAAGCTGAATCTTGATTTAAATATATGCTTAAAATGTTCGGTATGCAAAAAATCTACTTGAAGAAATGCACAAAATCTGAGGTGCCATATACGCTCAGATTTTGTGCACTTTATATTTTACACATTTTTTGCATGCCAAAAATATCCTAAATTGTGCATTTTTATGCATAATCAGAGACTCTGATTATGCATAAAAAATGCACAATTTAGGAATTATTTGGTATGCAAAAAATGTGTAAAATAAAAAGTGCACAAAATCTGAGCGTATTTGGCACCTCTGATTGTGCATAAAAACTGCAAAATTCAGGGATTATTTCGTATGCAGAAAAAGTGCACAAAATCTGAGCGTATTTGGCACCTCTGATTGTGCATAAAAACTGCAAAATTTAGGGATTATTTCGTATGCAGAAAAAGTGCAAAAAAAAAAGTGCACAAAATCTGAGCGTATTTGGCACCTCTGATTATGCACTTTTTGTGCAGAATTCAGTTTGCACTTTTTTTGCACAATTCAGTTTGCACTTTTTATACACAAGTAGAGGTGCCAAATACGCTCGGATTTTGTGCACTTTTTTTTTTGCACTTTTTTTTTTGCACTTTTTTTGCAAACTTTTTCTAGCTGGGATATCGCCCAATCTGCCTACTTCCAACCCTAGGTAAATTACTAGAAAAGCTAATCGTTAACAGACTAACTTTCTTCTTAGAATCAAACAATCTTCTACATGAACGGCAATTTGGGTTCAGAGAGGGCAGATCATGTGAAAAAGCATTGAATGAAATTCTATCTTCCTGCGCCTTAAAAATTAAAGAAGGAAAATACACCTCCCTTGTATCACTGGATATCAAAGGAGCATTCGATAATGTCGAATGGAGAGATATCCTACTACAGCTCTGTCTTCTAAACTGCCCAGGAAACATCACTGGAGTCATCAGAACCTATCTATCGAATAGAAGCATTCTAGTCAACTGGGGAACAGGTACATCCAGCCACAACCAACAGAAGGGATGCCCTCAAGGCTCATGCCTTGGGCCAATCCTCTGGCTCCTCATAGCAAACCTGATTCTTAAAGAATTAGATCGTTTAGGCTTTCTCCTCTTTGCTTTTGCAGATGACTTCAGCTTCATCTTCTCTGGTCGAAGTCGTCTGGATTTAGAACTTGAGGCAGCTTCAGCCCTTCCCTTTTTTTGCCAGCTCCTGGAGTCTCTACACCTGCAACTATCAGCTGCAAAATCACAAGCCCTCACATTCGCGAAACCCTAAAAACTAAAAAGGAAACCAACCATCAGAATTAATGGCATCAGTGTACACCATTTCTCCACCTTAAAACTTCTAGGTCTAACCATAGACCAACACCAAAATTGGTTTGCACACATAAATTACTTAAAACTTAAGCTCATTAACTACTACCACAACTCCACTAAATTAACATCTAAATCATGGGGTACTAAAAATAAAATGTTAAAAATATGGTACACAACAACAACAGAAAAAATCATAACTTATGGTGCAGGAATTTGGGGAGGCCACCTAACCAAGGCAGCACAAATAAAATTATTATCCATCCAACGCATGTTCCTACTGCAGATTTCTAGAGGATATAAAACTATTTCTAGTGATGCACTAGCAGTCATTACCGGCATCCCTCCTATCACATTTACCATTCTATACGAATTTCAAAGGAATAACATCTTACACCTACATAATAATGCCATAACACAAATCCACTTCCCACATTTAACCATTCAACACAAGATACAGAGCTGGCAAATTCACCCAGCTGATGAAACTTCCCACTTCCAAGTTAACCCTAAATGCAATTCCTACTCCCCTTCCCACCGCTTAACAGTCTTCACCGACGGCTCATGCACCGAAACCGGCGTAGGCGCAGCTTTTTGTGCTACGGAAGGCGGAGTGCTGACTCACCGGTGGGCCTGCAGATTGGGCAACTTCAACTCTATATATCAGGCTGAACTCTTTGCCATCCACAAAGCTCTAGAATGGATTTCGGAATAACAAACAACCATTGCAATCCCCATCTATAGTGATAGCCTATCCAGCCTGCAGGCAATCTACGCCTTCAAAACCATCAATCCACAAATCCACGAAATTAAAACCCAACTTAGTAACCTGCTACATAAGACTTCGCTAGGTCATGTGACAGCACACAAGGGGATCTTCGGCAATGAATCTGCGGACATGCTAGCAAAGGAAGCAACGACAAAACCATAGACATCTCGCTACCTGCGCCCCACTCCTATATCAAAAGATCCCTTAAAATGCGCATGTTGCAGCAGTGGCAAGACCACTGGGACTACTCAGAGAAAGGTGATGATACCTATGACATAGTCCCGGCGGTATCTTGCAATCTTATTACTTTAACTCCCTCAACCACTGCCTTCCTAACGGGGCACGGCCCTTTCGGGTCATATCTAAACAGGTTTAAAAGGGCCCGAACTCCCACCTGTGAGTGCGGCGCAGAGGCGTCAGCCTCACACTTCTATTTTAACTGCCCCCTTACAGCTCGCTGGCACATCCGTCGCCCCTCTTCTCCCCCTAGTGGTTGGCTTGATAATATTCTTTCCCGCCCAGCACTTTTAAATAAACTAAAAAACATCTTTAAGTTCTTGATGGATCTTTCTAACTTGACCCGCTCCTGAGAACATCATTCAATCTTAAACCATCTTCACTGCCCAGTGTCGCGTTGGAGGTATGTCTCTGGCAGTGAACTACCTGTAATGTACTATTTCCACCCCGCCCCCTGTCGCGTTTTCTGGCGGGTTCAACTCCAGCTAAAATATGTATTTTTTTTTTTAAGACCTTAATAAAGGGACCGGGAGGGACATCTATGCTCTACAGATCTGGTTCCCAGTCTGATCAGTCCCTCTTAGGCATTCAGTAGATGGCGCCAACACAATACTGTTTTCAACAGTGTTGGTTTGTTTATATCATTCAGATATAAATAGATTAGGAGAAATTTCGCCTATGGCATCCTCCAAGCAAACTTGGGCCTAACGCCGAAGTCGTCGCATGCGACCCTGCGGTCTGTGCCAGCATCAAGTTAACATTGTTCACTATACGAATGTGTTATTATTTCCTTTATAAATTATTATTTTTACATTATCTTTTAATATGGCTCGAAACTGTTTTGTATACGGATGTGACACGGACTATGTGAAAGCCGAAAGACAAAATAATGAATTGAGTATAAGAAATCTATCATTGTTTTCTACTCCCAGTGTAGGCTTATATATATAATGCTGATCTAATATTTAACATATTTTTATTTTTATTTGAAAAAAAAATCAGTGAGTAAGATAAGGTTTAAAATAACTTCTTTCAATTCTTTCTAAAAGTCTGTTTAAGAGTTTATACAAAAGTTTCTTAAAAAAAATCGTAATAAAACTTTGACACTGTGTTAAACAGGCACTTTTAAATGAAAATTTTAAGGCAAGTATATAAAATCAGACCTTGTATTTGCTAAATATTTCTATGACAAAAAAGTCAGTTATTTTTGTCCGAAGTCTTGTTTAAAAGTCTCATGATATAAAAGCTTTATTTAAGGATTTTGACAGGGCAATTTAAAAGTAATTATTTTTAAATCTGGAGTTACTTTTATATTGAGACGACAGATGGCAGCACCAGCAAAAGTCAATATCCAGATGTTTAATTTTTTGAATTCTTGAAATTTATTTTGTGTTTGTTCTCTCTTTAAAAATGTTTGTTAATTGTTTCTTACAAAAATCTGCATACCTTGTTTTATGTCATTTTATTTAAATGCATACACATAGGAACAGAAGTTTTAATTTATCAAAATATATTAATCAAATGCACTATATACACAGACATCAACTTATATTTTGATTTGAAAAAAAAAAATAAAATTACCTAAATCTTAAATACTTTAAATAGTTCGTTCAGTATAGTAAACTTAAATAAAAAAAATAATAACTTGGCTTCAGGATTTCTCTTGAATAGGAATTATTTTTTTCTTATACAACTAAAAGAAAACCAATAAAAACCTTATTTTTTTAATTATTTGTAGTTTGTAAAATGTATTATGAACATTTATCAAATTCTTAAACTGAATGATTCTTTTGTTCATGTTTTTAATAATAATAATAGTAATAATAATAATAAACGCGTATAAAAACATTGCAGATTTGTTTTAATTAGAAAAAATAAGTTAATCAATGAAATATTTATGAAAGTTAAACTGAATAATCTAAATAAATAAATAAATCGTATCCAGAATTTTTATCTAGATACTGTCTTAATTACTTTAAATTATCTGAGTACAGTAAAATTTAAAAGTAAAAAATTAACTGTGTTCTAGGCTTGTCTTGAATAAGAATTAATATTTTTTGTTCCATTTTAATAATACAGTTGAAAAAAATATTTGCAGTTAGTAAACTTATTATAAATATTTCACAACTTCTTAAAATGGTTCATGTTTCGTGTTTGTTTTTTAAATTATAAAACTCGATAAAAACAACGCAGCATTTCTTTTTAAATTCAGCTAAAAAAAAGGGTTAAACTTAAAAGATTTGTTCGATTTTAAATTCAAATCCAGACAATAGATGGCACTCCGACCAGTACTTGAATTACGGCGTTCCCCTACGTGAGATATTCTATTAATGGATTAAGTCTGAGATTCCGATGTTTCATCTGGATTTTTAATTAAGAACTTAAAACATTATAATAGGCTTTGATATACATGTTTTATAGGAAAAATATGCTGAACAGACATGATTTCAAGTATAAGATATTATCATTTAGCATAGGTTTTTCATAAAGCCTAACATGGCGTTTAACTACGGTCGATTCGCAGCCCAGAGTGGTTCCGCCCGGAATGGTTACAGACATTTTTTTGCCTTCGGATTTTATTATAAGTAGATATATATATAATTTTCTTTGAAATATCACTGCGGTATATTTTGTATTAAAATCTCAATCATGCTTCTGTGGCAGGAATCTTGCGTCATCGAATCACATGAAACTGAGTTATTAATACAGACCTACATAAGACTTTATTAAAGTTCGATAGAAGCTAATTTTGTGCTTCCTTTATGAAAGTTTCTGAACCAATAAGAACATTTCATAAGATTTTGATCCACCTATTTTTTTAAAATATCGTTGCCTTATTGTAATGTAACAATTCAAACGTTTTTCCATTTTTTACATATTTTGAATGAATGTATAGAATGTTTAACAGTGCGTGCAGCAAAATTGGCTTAATAAATACATTTTAAATAACTATATATAGAAATAATTTTCTTTTAAATATGTACTGCAGTATATTTTGGATTAAAATCTCGATCATGCTTCTGTGGTAGGAATCGTGTGTTATCGAATAACATGAAACTGAGCGATTAACACAGATCTACGTAAGACTTTATTAAGGCTTCATGGATATTAATTTTGTGTTACATTTCTGCAAGTATCTGAACCAATAATAACATTTCATAAGTTTTTGATCCACCTTTTTTGATTTTTTTTATATTTTAAATAAGGAAATAATTTGCAAAAAATACAATATTATCTCGAAAGAAATTCTTCCAAAGTTTTAATGTACTCTAATGACATTAAAATTTATAATAACATCAAACGTTATTTCTGCTTTTAAATGTACTACAAACAACGAAGTTAGCTAAATGTAATTCAAATTGCTAATAAAATGACTTATTTTCGTATTTTGACACGTAGATGTGTCATATGAGCTATTTTTTTTACAGAAAAAGAATTGTTAAATAGTTCATTCGGCAATTGAATTACGAATGTTTATTCAAATATTGAAAAAATGCAAGGATTCTGGCCAAAGTTGTCAAACAATGTTAAAAGCTTACGCTTGCGTGGCTGCTATGTCTGCTTTTTCATTGCGATATATTCCGTTGTGCCCTGGTACCCCCCAAAAATGTACGTTAAAACCACTATTTCGCAGTTTATTTAGAATATCCAGGATTGTTGAAATGTGGGAATTTTCCTGTGAACAGGTCTTCAATGCATCAAGGGACCTTTTAGTATTTGTATAAATAATAAAAGAACGATGATGTTGCTGATGAGATATGTGGAAAACTGCCTTTTCGTTGGCAGTGAGCTCGTCTGCGAACGAAGAGATGCATGATGGTTAGCGAAAACTAAAGGTATTAAAATTATGAACAAAAGCACATCCAACAGAATATTGAGATTTTGAGCCATCAGTATACACCTCAATATAATCAGCGTAGCTATCTGTTGAATTTTAACAGGATTTGCAATTTTTTTTCTATTAAAGCTAACAAAAGGATTGGGGCAGGTAATATCTAAAGGAACTGAGGGTGGTAAGCAATACAAAGGGCAAGATTTTATTTTAATTCCTTTAAGAGAGGATCCATGTATTATTCCTCTCACTCAGAAAATAAATGATAGAATGCAAGATGAACTATGCTGATACAAGAAATCACTGTCTCTGTTTAATAAGTAATTATGAAGGCGGTGAATCGCAATGTGAAAGAATATATACAGGGTGATTATAAAAAAACTATCCCGACAGTCCTTAACTGTCACACCGTTCACAGAAACTAACTGAAATTTTGGTTTTAAGTATTTTGAGGTATGCGCTCAAGAATCGTATGAAAAACAACAGTTAAACTCTAACAGTTATGGTTACAGTGACAAAATTTTGAAAATTTCAAATGGCAACACCTATTTTTTTATTGGAATGTGATGTTCATAGTGAAAAACCATAAAAAGCGTTGGAACAGTACCTGTAGCACGAAAATTGCCGGCGCTAGACAGACTAAGAAGAAAAGTGAAAACAACGAATAAGGACAGAGAATCAACAGAAAACAAAACATTTTATTGTGTTTCACACATTTTTCACGTCACACACGAAGACACGTTGCATGCAGCAGATGTTGGATAGCACTGAATAATAAAATGTTTTACTTTCTGTTGCTTCTCTGTCCTTTATTGGTTGTTTTCACTTTTCTTCTTAGTCTCTCTAGCGCCAGCAACTTTCGTGTTACAGGTAGCGTTTCAACGCTTTTTATGGTTTTTCACTATGAAGATCCAATAAAAAAAATAGGTGTTTCCATTTGAAATTTTCAAAATTTTGTCACTGTAACCGTAACTGTTAGAGTTTAAATGTTGTTTTTCATACGATTCTTGAGCGCATACCTCAAAATACTTAAAACCAAACTTAACACCCAGTTTCTGTAAACGGTGTGATAGATAAGGACTCATATATTGGGATAGTTTTTTATAATCACCCTGTATATGTAGGTTCATATTCATAATATGCTTATATGATAACTTTAATAGTATGTATACATTAATTTCCAATATAATTAAATTTTGTGAATCGCTGTCATTGCCCTGTCGCAAAGTGTACAAATTAACATATAAATATTGAATAACGTTCACGGCTGTTTATTTTATTTTATTTTAGCTGTTGGAATGGAAAAAATGCTATTTTTGTTTTGAAATTAAAAAGCTATTTTGAGCATTGCTGTTTTAATATTATTTAGAGCATTGCTATTTTAATGTTATTTTGAATAATGATATTTTAATGTTATTTTGAGTATGCTGATTTTATAAAAGTTTTTAAGCATTTAAAAAATATATAATTTTCAAGATATTTTATTTATCTAACACATACGTTTGTTGTTAAAGTAGTCATCTATTTTTTTTTCTTTTGCTAATCTAAACCAATTTTTTTTCATTATTTAACGTCTTTAAGAAATAGGTATTGGTTTTTTTCAGTTTTTTGTTTCAGGTAATGCAACAGATCTATGAAGTATATTTTCAATAAGTTAACAGTAAAATTTAATCACGAGGTCCGCATTTAAATTATTCAGTTTTGAAAAATATACGGGACAATTGAGATATTTTAATGTAGCTCCATAAATTTCTTTCAACATATATTTTAGATATGAAGAAAAATTTTGAAAAAGCTAATGTTTTAATATTTAAACGGTTATATATTTTTCAAAAATTATTGTTATTACTTACCCATCATACGTAGTATAGGGTAAATCTTGTAATCGTTTTGAAAATCGAAAAAAAAATGGACGGATTGACACGTTTCAGACACTAGAGATTCCGAAAAACATATTTTTAGAAAAAAAATTGCCGTCCGCC
Organism: Maratus michaelseni; assembly: GCA_963931845.1. Classification (NCBI taxonomy): domain Eukaryota; kingdom Metazoa; phylum Arthropoda; class Arachnida; order Araneae; family Salticidae; genus Maratus; species Maratus michaelseni. Next base: position 429,294,116 of record OZ007589.1, read on the forward strand.
TGCCTGTGTGTCTGTGTGTGTGTCTGTAAACGCTCTATCTCCCGGACAAATTGAGATAGAGACTTGAAATTTGGTATGTACTTATTATGTAATAATCAGAAGTACCTTATTGAATTTCAGTAACCACGATTATCCGGAACTATTTTTTTCGGACTCTCAAAATATTCGTTCTGATAAAAGGCATATAATTTTTTTTCGAAATTGTTTATTTTAAGGAGTGAATATAAAAGACAATAAAAAACATAAATTTTGCATAAAGAATGAAGTCGATCGGATAATGAGTTGTCGCGATATTTGTAATCCTATTTCCGCACTCTTCGATTTTTCATGACCCTGTATTTAATTTAATTTTCAATTCAAAGATATATTTTATTTGGAAATGAGACGCTTAATCCGACGCAGTAAACTCTTAGTTAATAGGATTATCCTTTTTAGAGTTATAAGGATGTTTCTCTAAAGTAATTCAGCAATAGAGCATTTAAAGCGAGGCTAACGAAAAAGACAGGCTACCGCGGTGCATTCCACTTATCTTTTTTTACAGACCGCTAGAGTGACGTAATGCTCTTTTCGTACACCTGCATTGGTGCATTCGAGCATCACGTGACTGCAGCGGTCTGTAAAAAAAGATACTCTTAAAGTACCGCGGTAGCCTTTCTTTTTCGTTAGCCTCGATTTAAAGTTTATGACGTCATCAAGCCACGCCACGATTTTATTCGAATTGTAATGCATTTTATAAATAGTTTACACATGTTTCATTGTCACATTTTATATTATGCATATCCATGATGGGTAAGTATAACGGTGGTTCCCAACGACTAGTTTTGATTGATAATTAGTTTTAAAGTAACAGTAACAAATAGATAATTTTTTAAAGGACTAAAAGTAAATATTTACATAAATGTACAAATCACTCATAAAGAATTAAAAAAACGATACCTGTTTCGTAATTTGTTTATTTATTTCTGTCTATACTTTATAAGTTTGACTAAATGATAAAAGTATGGTGACTGTAGTTCATCCCATGTTTATGACTTTTTTAAAATGGGCGTAGTTTTTCTACCGTGATACTATATTATAAAAAAATAGCACTGATTCAAATAAAATCTTCTTAGCAGTGATAAAAAAAAGTTTCCGCTAGCAATTTAGCAAAAACTTTTTCTTTTCGAAAGTGGCTTTGAATAAAAAGTTCCATTTGCGAGAAAGAAATTTCTATATAATTTTTGATAATGCAACTAAAGTTATATAATTTTCAAAAACTTATCTATAAGTATTTAAGTATATTAAAGTCATTCATTTAAAATTAAATATATTTGAAAAACAAATAATCTTGTGAATACTCATAAAAACAAATTGAAATTTATTTTTTTTACAAATAATGATAAACATCGAAAAACTCGTATCGAAAATTTAATTTAAGAAATTAAAATCTAAATTATATTTCAACGTAACTATATTTTAAAATAAAATATTCATTTAATTTTTGAAGGGTTGAAAACACGTTTTTACATCAATGTACAAGACCCTCATAAAAAAGTTAAAAATATATGTTTAAATATATCTACAAGATGTCGATTTCATAATTTAGATATTTATCTATATTTACACTTTGTAAGGTTGATTAAATGCTAAAAGTAATAATACTGTAGATTATTCGTTTTGATATACATACATACACACACACACACACACACATATATATATATATATATATATATGTGTGTGTGTGTGTGTGTGTTTACATTATCTAAGTTTTTCCAATTATAAATTTTGTGATTTGTGTCCCTCTGTCACTTCGAACTGGATCCAGTGGTTATAAAAATTTGTTTTATCAGAATTTCTAATAAAAATTGCCTTATTGAAGTATAAATGTTTAAAACAGTAAGGTTATACTTAATAATAAGGATTATGTACTTAAAAGTGATATGACAATAATACGACAGCAGAAAATCTGACTTTAACGAGTCAACGGGTAGAAAAATAAATTTAATCATATTGTGGTTTCAAACATTCATAAATTAAAGAAGTAATTTTGGAAAGTAAAATACTTAAATAAAAATCTGAAATGTAAAAAAAAAAAAAGTTCATTTCAAATGATATTTTAAAAGTAAAATAAAAAATGCATTATAACAAATCACATGCTGAAATAATTTAATTTTATTTTATTTTGAAATAATTTCTTTATATTTATATATTAAAATCCTGATTTTATAAACAGATTATTTATGTGCCTGAAATAGAAAGAGCGAAATATTTAAATATTAGATAATTCAAATGTATAAACACATCATTCTTGTTTTAGTACTATTTACTATATCTGAATATATTTCGGCTGTTATATTTCCATAAATTCAACACATAGCAATATGCCAACAGATATACACGCAGTTTCATTTTCCGTTTATCACTACTATTAGATATTTGCAGTTCGCGTATGACAAGTTAAAATTCTAGAAACATATGATATATATCCAAGAAGCTTATGAATGCTATCTAATGCTAATTCAGGTTCCAATATCTTCGTTAGTAATGAAAGCGTGGAAGACTGGTTATTCCTAAACCTATAATCGAATTTTGAACAGCATTCCTCTCTACATCTACATAATTAAATTTACGTTTTATTTTTATAAATGTTAGCCATATGTTTTGGCGTTGTAGTTTATTGATGATAATTGAATATAAATTTGACTATGAGTGAAACCTTTCTAAAACATCTACCGAAATTTTAGGTTGTCGATAGTAAGACATTTTTGCTTGAGGAATGCAACTAAATCAAATTAATTTAATAAAAATTAAATGCCTCATATTTGGATTCAACTTTGTCATCTAAAAACTGTTTTAGCAAATTCTCTCCAATACATAAGTCCTGTATGTATAATATTACATTTCTTTTTCTTTTCTTTACGAAAGCGTCATTAGCGTTGAATGAGAAATTGTTATACGCTTGACATCTAAAGAAGTCTCGAAGCAAACATATACTATTTGTATTTATACGTATTAATATCATATTGAAGTTTGACTCCCTAGTTCAGTGAGACATGTTTTTCAAAGAATATTGGAATTGTACTATATTTACAAATAATGTGTTAAAGATTTTTTGTTTATAAAATTAATAGGTGTACTATTAATCCATGAAAATATAAACGTGAAATTTCTGGTTCTGTTTTTGTATTAACCTTGCTTAAATTTTTGACTCCACAATTTCCGAATCTTTGATTTAATTAATCGCAAAGTAATGCAACTTTTTTATCCGAAAATAATGATAGCTTGGCAGTTAAGATTTTATAAGCATTCGGCTGCACCAAACCAACACCAGTGGATAATGGGTAAAGCTTGTTATTACATATACATCTGACTGCTCATTATTTGAATTGGGATTTTTCATTCCTCTCATCGACATAACGCATTCTGATAACAGACAGAAACAATCCACAACAGGGGTGAGCCCATAAAAACGGCAAAAAAAACTGTCATAGACAAATAAAAACGAGAAGTGAAATCAGCCCCCTAAAAAGGCGATAAACACTACAACGACAATCCACCATGAGCGTGACAAGTCAACAGAGACGACAAATATGTAAATCTATGTAGGCTAAAGGCGCCTGGTGCATGTAAAATCCATCGTGGGTGCAAAGTCCTCCAAGTTACCTGTGAATTATACCTCTGGAGGTACCTAGTCAGGTGAAGGTCTCGTCACCTGATGAAGGTTCTAAATTACGATACCAATTAATTTCTCTTCCTTAATGTTTGCTTTTTTTTAAAAATCTGTCAATTAAAAAAAGTTAAATAGAAACCTTGAACAGGCAAACAAAGGTAACTGTAGCAAACCACTAGAGAGCAAGCACTGCAGCGATGCCAACAAAACTCTAGTCAGGTGGATCACAGCCATGCTGTGATCAGGCGATTTCCGTCCGCTACCAGGTAGTAACTCATCAAGCAAGGCACTCATGCCGGGCAGTTAGGGACCTAGTTAGCGGTATATAAAAAAAAAAACATTGAAAAACACAGTTTGTGTATCGTTTTCTGAAACAAAAAGGTGTACAAAACATACAGTATGGACTTATTAATGGTTATAAATTTAAACTAACATTTATTTCTTTTTTCATTAATTTTATCTTTTCATTTTGATTGTAAGAGTTGCACAGATGATCATCAGCAGATGTGTGGCACCTCTCTTACATCATTCAAGACATGCTTATACAAAACTGAATGCAAACGACCACTGTTAAATTAAAACTTAAAGTTTGTTTCATCACAATAATAGTCAAGAAATTGTCACCAATCGAAATACTTAAGACTTTATTCACTTCTACACCAGCATAAAATATGTATAAGTCCAATATAGCTTTTCCAATAATTCAATCACTCAGAAAAATGACACTTTCAATTCTGAGTAAATCGATGTTTTCATTTTGTTTCAAATATGACGACACGATGCTTTCAATTTTGAAATAATCAGAAGTACTCAGAATATTGAAACACGAACATGCTAAAAACTGAGCACACAGAGGTCAGTTCGTAATCATTTTTGAAACATGGACGGACATACTTAAAACTGATAAGAATCAGTTCAAACTCATTTTGGAAACATGGAAATAATAAAAAATTAACACATAAAAATCTGTTCATACTCATTTTTGAAACATGAAATACTGTAAAATCAGCAAATTATGTTTTATTCTTGAGTGTGTGCATGTTTTCAGAAATGAGTATATACATGTGTTAAACTTGAGTAATTTTGATTCGGAGCCATTTTGACTATGTGACATACTAAGATTTGAGTATTTTTTCCTCAGTTTTGAAAATGTCGGTTTTAGTGATTAAAGAAATATTCAGGCAATATTTTCAATAAGCAATATTTTCACGAGTGAATAATCAAAATATAACTGGAATTCCCTGATCTTCAAGAGTGATTTCATTTTTATAAGGAAGTACATATACTTTCGAAAAGCAGCTTTATTTCACCAAAGGAAGAAAATTCCAATGGCTGGTTGCCATACCCTTAGATGTACCTCATGGAACTTGTTGTGAATTGTTTGTGTGGATACAGATGCAAACTTTGGATGTCATGGAACGTGGTGAAAGGGTCTTAACCTTTTGAATCCCACAATAGCCAAAAATAGTCCATTGCTCCAAAACCCACAGTAGCCCTGGATATCTGAAAGGATTTTCCTTCCCCTTAAATAGGTTGGGTTGATATCAAGGAGGTGGTGTATCTCAGTGATGGATGGGGCAATGTGTTTCTGGACAATACAGCAAGAAAAGCAAGAATATTCTTCTGTAACTGGAGCAATAATAAACAAAGGGGCGTAACACCTGTAGAAATTTGAATAAAGGGAGAAGGCAGTAGGGTGCGTTCCAATACTTATCTAGTGAAAAAGGGGGGAACGAAAAAATCGAGTATTTTGGGCTATTTTGTTGGGATTCTAAGGTCATTTCGTTTTTTTAAAGCTTGGGATATAAAGAGTTAAAGAGCCATTCAGGGAATCCACCGGTCAGTGCGCTCTAGTTGGAAACTGATCGATCTTCTCTCTCTCGCCGTTTTTGGAGATGGTTCCGAGTGCATCGTTCAACGTATCGGTAGATGCTACGCCTGTCGTTGCCAACACGCGTGTAAATTGCGTGCATCAATAAAAAAAGGTCGCGCATTTTCGGTTTTAAGTTCTATCCTTTAACTGCTAGTATTCAGCTCTCTGACATCTCCGAGGAATTTGCTACGCTTTTACTTGTTATGCAGTTTCAATAAGACTCAGATAGCATTTATGGTACAAGCCAACTTCTTGATTTTATATGAAGTTTGTACCATGTGACACAATGCGCATGTAAATTTAACCATTTGAAAATTTCTCTCAACACTAACCCCCTGTCATTTTCACAAGACTACGCACATTTCTTAACAATAGTACTATTTCTCTTTTGATGCGTGTAACTGTTATTGTCTTTCAAAATAGATATTTCTAATTACAAACACAATATTAACGCATGGAACAAACATGTTATAAAAAATATTAGAATTGTTTATAATACTTTCTGCAATTTAGAATAATTAATAGTAAAACTGCACAAAAACGTTACCTTCGATCATGTACTAAATTCAATGTTCTTCAATTTATCACAATTCATGCTAAAACTCCACAAATACCTTACCTTATATCTTATACTATAAAACGAACAAAGTAAATCGGAGAATGCTGTTTATTCAATTCGTTGATAAAAATATTTTATGTAATGTATTTCTACCATAATCAATCAAGTTTTGTTGTTTTGTTGAATTGGTAAAATACATTTTAGAGCAACAGAATTGTTTAAGGAATATATAATTGTTTTGTGATTACTATGTCAAAATCCTATTTTTATTTGCAATTGATAATACATATGTAATTAAAAAAACACAGTTTTACAGAATAAATAAATAAATGTGTAAGACAAAGATGTTTTAAATTTCAGTTCAGATGAAGAAAAATGAGTCTTTCCCTTTATTTATATTAATTTTAGTAGGATATATTATTTTATGATTATACATTATTATGCATTATTATATAATTCAATTGTACTGAAATTTGGAATTCGGCAATCATATTTATAAAATATAGTTAGAAATAAAATAATAAAAAAACAGATGCATATAAAAATATTTGCTATAAATTATGGGAAAATAATAACAATAAAAGTTTTTCATTATCTTGAATTTTCGAGTATTCGCTCTTCCTTACATCATTAATATTTATTAATCTATGCAATATGTGTATCTATCTTCCCTTTTTAGTTAAGCAAAAAAATATTGATTATTCGCTTATGATTGCATACTTTTTTTTATAAATGTATATTTTCAAAATTTGTTTATACAACCTCATGTTTTCATTTTAAATTTATTCTTTATGATATTCTTCTGGAAGGAGGGCTTCTAAATAATAATTCGTTTAACAGTTCTTTCAAGCATATCTGCCCTATTTGTTATATAATCCAATTTATTCAGTTTTTTTTTTTTTTTTTTTTTTTTTTTATCCGCAAAATATTACAGATGTTGCTTTTGTATCAGTGGATATACAGGAAAATAATTCAAAATGTTTTATGTATTGAATAAAAATAAATATTTGGGATTAAATGGAATTTAAAAAAAATGAAAAAACCTGCTAATTTTAGTAAAATGCGTAATTAAGTCCCTATTATTGATGATAAATTTGCATAGGTGGTCGTTTATCCTTTTTAAAAGCTTTCGTGTGCTGGATTTTGTATTCGACATTTTGATTTAGCTGTTTTTATAAATGTATAGTTTAGTCTAAAGGAATTAAATCTCAGATAATATAAGATACTTATTTGGGAACAATATGAGATAGGTAGTCGTGGGGGAGGTGTTAAACATTTTACGTAAATGATAGTTCGTATAGCAAACTAGAATCACAATCCAGACAATAAATTCTTACGCTTAATTGGGGGAGGGGGGCAATCAAATTTATTTCAAAAGGAAAAATAGCTTGTCACAGTTTTTTATTCCATCTGAAGTAAATTTGATTGCTGACCCCTCCCCTCCAAAAAAATAAGTTGAAGATTTTACTGTCTGTAAAGATTGACCCTGTCCCTGGCAATGAAATGTCCGGAGTGGACATCGTTCCATTTGATACTGAAAAAGATTGGCAGCTCGAATATATCGGGATGACGACTAGAAAGTTGAAAGATCGTATAAAAGAAAACGAAAGTGATCTAAAATGCAATAGACCATCTACTACTCTGTCAAGAATTTGCATAAAGGAGATCATTAAAGTAGATCTTAATAATGAAAGAAATCTATGTCCTCTCAAGAATTATTATGAGCTAACAATCCGCAAATCCATAGAAATATTAAGCAAGAATAAAAAAGCATGCAATGACGTATTATCTTATAATATTACAAATATATATATTGATTTAATCAGAAAACAATAAAGCGTAATAAATGTCTCCTTCTTCTTCCCCATCTTATTCCTGTTTAATGGTATCGACCATTAGAACCCGGATGATTGTTTTTCGACTCTCCCTGATGTTCTCAGTTTTGAAGTGTGCCATTTACGAGTGAGATCCAGACACACGACATTAACAACATCACTTTAGATCCTGAATCCTGATGAAGGCTGGGTGCTTAGCCGAAAGTACTAGATGATACTAGTGAATTTTTTTAACATCTATTAAAGTACTTATTCATGTTTTAGGTAATTCATCACATTATTTGTGTATTTATATATTGCTTTACAAAGAAGAATTTTTGCATTCTGAACTAGTTTATTTTATCTTCAATATAGATGTATGAAGTGATTGAAGGACAGAGTCGGATCCTTCTGACAAAAGTTTATACAAAGAGAAATAATAAAGCAACGCTCGTGGGATCCATTCTCACCCTCGAGCATAAGGGCAAAATTGTAAAGTTGGTTTCTCAAATGTTGAGTATAATAATTGAGTTGAAAATGATTGAGTATATGAATATACGTAATCATTTAGAGTATTAATCATTACACAATGTTTTAAAACTGCATTATATGATTAGAATTATTTTAATTTAAATAATGCTTCTGTTGCAGTGGCGCCTACAGTTTGGTGAATGGATATATCAGTTCACGGTGCTGCGAAGGCTAAGAAAATAAAAGATGTATGTGTGGGAGCCAGCTAAAATAATAAAATACATCATTCCTATACCAATTCCAGATCGGTCAGTTAGCGGTTGACTGGCGTCAGAAAGTTGGCGATATATTGCATATGTTACATATATTTTATTCATATTAGCGTTTAAATTATGTATTTGCATTGGTTATTTATACAAGCTTTTCATAAAATTAACAGTTAGATAAATTTTCGCGGGATGTGATCTAGCAAGTAGTATTATATTTAATGGATGTCAAAGATGCTAATGATTTATTACAGCATACTCATAATTCCCGGGTAACGAGAGTGCGTGTATTATGACTATATTATTAAAGGTTGTTTGACTGTATTGTATATCATTATTGTTTTATTGTATATCATTGTAAATCATTATGTATATAATGATTAAAAATTGGCAGAAAAAGATAAATAATTAAGACAGATTAAAATATGAATTTACATTTTACGCATAGAAACTGCCTAAGGTTATGTTGAGTAGTACTGGTAAATTTTTTCTATAAACATGAAGCACAATATTTAAATGTTGAAAATATAGTAACTATTTCTTAGTGTCATTTTTGAATATATGTGATGAGACTGTATTTTGTATGTTTTTTTTTCCCTTTCAGATGCTCGAATTCCTATTGAAGTATTGATTGTAGAAGATAGTGAAGTTACTTTAAGTATAGAGAAGGAGATTCACGATATCAGAAATATTAATAATAAGGAAGGATATAATGTTGATAACAACTTTTATTATAGTTGGATTAATCTTTAGCAATATTTTATCACAGCCGCCGATAAACTATCCTGGGATTTTGGTCACATCATCACGACGGCTTGCGCCTTTCTGGCTCCAATATGTTAATGTCACTATTATTTAGTCAGATTAATTTATTGTATTACATTTTATGATCTTAGTTTTTCGGCATGCAGTGTTTGACAAACAATATCCACTCCAGCACGTATTATTGGAAAAGGGCAGTTTTAACTTCAACACACGTGTTTGTATTTGTCACAAAAATACCTGAACATCCTATATATTGCTGTATTATTTAATCACGTATTATTTCAAAATAAACTCATAAAAAATACTTTTAACACTCACATGCGCAAAAATGAAGTAAGTTATTTATGTTATCAGAAGAAATAATCTGAAACATTTTCGAAACTTTCACAGATAAAAAGCTAAATTATAAAAATAATTTTAGCTGATAAAAATATTTGAAAAAATAAGCATCCACAAAAAATGTATATAAATCGTCATAGATTTTGTGGTGGACTAGCAACTGTCTTATAAAGACATTCTAGTGTTTTGAAGGAGAACATGATGTGATCATCTAACCTGTGTGCGCAACAGCGACAGCTGTACTATATTTTACTCTAATTTTCAAAGTATGCATGGAGCATTTGGAATTTGCGGTTTTTGTGTTTATGCAATTTTTATTTTCGTTGGTCAATCGGCAAAGTATAAAAGCTCAAACGAAAGGTTGGATCGACGTATTTGGGTCCAATATCTCCTCGTGCGGTGACTTAAGGCTTGCTTTGATAAGCAACTATTGTGCTTACAACACGTATCACTGAGTGGAAGTTTAAACGAATCAAAGATTAGCCGTATGTAAGATATTTTGAGTTATAGTTTAATTAAAGCTATTCAGAAGCTACGGGTTGCTAGTGTTCGAAATTTAAGATTATGTTAACGATCTTTGTTAGTGCTTCTGTGTTTCAGCTGAAAGCATTGAGTGTCCGCAGGATTTAGTAGTGGATTATCCTACCAGTGTTCTTCACGTAAGTGGGACTTTGTTTTAGTAAAACATTTTAAATATTTCTAGTGAAGAGCGAGTTAGTGATTGAACTTTGTGGATCACCGTTTAGGATAAGCAAAAACTTCGCACTGACTCTGCCAAATCGACTGCCAGCGTAGTTTAAATAAACATCTTTTAAACCTTAAACTCTTATTACGACTGAGCTCGCCGGGAACGGCCTTAAAACACATGTTAAAATTTCACTATCAAAGTCAAAATAGAAAAATTAATACTCTAAGAAGCAGATTGTTATAAATAAAGTAATACGCGTAGAACATCATTCTGATGATTTTTACAGTAGTTTGGAACAGGACAATGTAAAAAACATTTATTATATACAGTGTGTTTAAAAAATGACCGGTATATTTGAAAAATTAATAAAAACTAAACGGGCAGCGATAGAAATACACCGTTTGTTGCAATATGCTTGGGACAACAGTAAATTTTCAGACAGACAAACTTTCGAAATTAGTTACAATTTTCAAAAACAGGTGGCGCTGCAGTCTGGAAAAATCTAAACCACGATAATTTCCACATATCTACCATGCACAGCAATAATATGGCGTAGTCTCTGAACGAAATTACCAGAAGCCTTTGTAAACGTGTCCAGCGGGATGGCTTCACATGCAGAAGAGATATACTGCTTCAGTTGTTCAATTGTTTCTGGATTGTGACGGTACACCTGGTCTTTCAAGTGTCCCCACAGAAAGAAGTCACAGGTTTACAAAGGTTTCTGGTAATTTCGTTCAGAGACTACGCCATATTATTGCTGCGCATGGTGAGTATGTGGAAAATACCGTGGTTTAGATTTTTCCAGACTGCAGCGGCATCTGTTGTTGAAAATAATAACTAATTTCGAAAGTTTGTCTGCCTGAAAATTTACTGTTGTCCCAAGCATATTGCAACAAACGGTGTATTTCTATCACTGCCCGTTTAGTTTTTATTGATTTTTCAAATATACTGGTCATTTTTTAGGGAAACCTGGCAGGTAGGGGCCTGGTCGCCGGTCTCAAAAAAAAAAAAAAACACCCTGCAGAAAACCAGGATCAGCAATTCATTTATTTAATCAAAATTACAAGGCGTCTCACGCCAATCCGAAGCCGCGTTTTCGTTCATATCATTAACAGTAGTGAAGATAGTTTAACAAAATTTGCAAGAGAATCATCTTTATATGAATCGTAAGCATATTGTAAATATTTCGTTAAAATATCTTCACTAATGTTAAAGTTATCAACGAAAACGCGAAAAAAATAGAAGAGACAATTTTTAAGAAAAAATCGTTACATGAATGTGAGTTACAGGAGGTATATGATTTGTTTTCAATTAAACTTTTGGTAAAAGTTTGACGTAAAGATGACAATCTAACCTAATTAAATATATATATGTACATTACGTAACGGAAGGTTCCTTTTCAACATATTCTCGACATTACATGTGTTTAAAAACAATGTAAGTAAAAATATATCGAAATGAAAAAAATAATAATATTGACATAAATAATTATTATGTAATTAAACATTAATTATCTGACATATAATTGATAAAATATAATAGATAACATAAAAGTGCAGCAAATCGCAACAGAGAATAAGATATTACAAATATACGATAAACATTACTTGTACTGTTTTGACTTTATATGCAATGCAAAATTTGTAACATGATTAAATTGTAATAAAAACGTACATGCGGGTATGAATAAATAAATATTAAGGGGTTATGTGGCTTCGTTGAAAGTTTTGTATTTGTAATTTCAGAATTGTAACATGGAATATACTATTATTTATTTATATTGTATTTTTCTTTAAATATTTATTCAAAAAATATTATCTTTCTCTCTTATAATCAGAACAGTTACACAATTTTACACAAAATATGAATTATGAAACTCTTTTCTAAAATATAGAAATCAAGCTACTGTAGAAGAAATTTCAAAAGAACTGAAGAATGTAATACATAAAAATATTATAAATTATTTAATTACAAAATGAACTTACTAGTAAAATGTATTACTAGATATTTCTAAACATGATTTTTTGGTTTATATGGACGGACGAAAGATTTTGAAGTTTAATAACCAATACTCGTATATTTATTCAGTGCAAAACAACGTAGTCCCATCAACATTACTTTTGGTGCGCCTATGTAGCTATTATCTTCAAAATATCATAAGAACGGTTTGGCCGAAAAAATTAAATCATGTTTGTCTGTCGAACATGCTTGTTGAACTTTACAATGTTATCTTCAGAATTGATAGCATCCGGAAAAACGATAATTCGTGTTGAGAAAACCGAATAACGGACTTTAAAATCCAATTCCATATTAAGTTGAACCGAAGACAGATTTCCCCAAACCATAAAGTTCGGGAAGAGTTTATTAAAATATACAGGGTGTTCCAAATTCGACCAACAATTTAAGAGGAATGATAGAAGGCATCAAGAAGATGAAAACTTGTTATAGAACATGGGGTCTCAAACCACGTTTATTGGGAGAAAATCGCAAAATTAGTTATGAAGGGTGTGACGTCGAGTGGAACAAAAAAGGCCAGTAATAAGTAGATAAACATTTATATGATGTTAAGCATGATTAAAATGCATTGCAGCTCAACGTCATAAAGGAGACAACGACACATTTTTATAGAAATTTTTTGAAGTTGCGGCCACGAAGTTCATTGCACGCCGACACCGACTGGCGAAGGATTACGGGACGCGTTAAAACATATTCCTATAAAAAGGTCTCGTCGTCTACTTTCTGACGTTGAACTGTAATACATTGCAATCACGCTTTAATGTGAAATAAATGTTTTTTCTATTTATTGTTGGCCCTTTTTGTTCCACTCGACGTCACACCCTTCATAAATATTTTTGCGATTTACTCCCACTAAACCTGGTTTGCGACTCTATATTCTATAAAAAGTCTTCATCCTCTTGATGCCTTCTATCACCCCTCATAATTTGTCGGACGAATTTTGGAACACCCTGTATATATATATATATATATATATATATATATATACATAAATATATATTATATATGTTTGTACGTTTGTGTATGCAACTCCTTGTGTGTGAGTATATATTTATAGATATTCGATTGATTCGAAGTTTTTTATTTTTGAGGTTCATTAGATAAAAACCGAGAGTTGTAGCGGATAACATTTTAAAATAGACCAGCTAATTTCAAAAAGTTACAAATTTCAACCAACACAAAGTTTCCCAATAGAAAAACAAATAAATCTTTCGTAATTTTTATATTTGCTTAATCAGTGAAGTTTAATCTTCTTTGTACATGAACATTTATAAAAAATTAATCATTAAGTAATTTCATTTTTTTTGTGTTTCACCGATTTTGAGACAATTTCTCAATTAGGGAATCATCCTTAGTTCATGTATAGATATCTCTCTAGTAATTATGTTAATAATTATTTGATTATATCTTGAACCGAGTGTACTTCCATTTCAAAATGATTTGCATTAAAAGAATGAAATTAGTTTCTGGAGCTAATAAAATGTCATGTTAATGGGTAATTGAGGTTATATGTTCAGTGTAATTAAGATGGAATTAATCAAAATCAAATTGTCAGTTGAGAACTCAAAAGATTTTACTTAGTTCAAATTGCTATCTTTCGTGAAAGAAGAAATAAATGCACTGGAGAAATAGATGTACATTATGTGATTTAAAAGAAAATTCTTCTTTGAAAATAAAATAATTAAAAAATGCTTTTTATCCTGACCGAGTTTTTAATATATGCTTTCAATTCTTTTTCTAAACTTGATTTGTATTAAAAGCATATTGAAAAATTCTACTGTCAAACTACCGAACCATTTTTGTTTAAAAGGCACGATGCTACAGCTTTAAAAAAACAAACAATAAAACTTGGAAATTATTGGCTATGTAAGTAAGTAATATTCATGCATATATTTCTTTACAAGTTTATATCTCATATAATTTCTTAAAGTACCTATTTAAGAACTTTTAGAACTACTAGTATAGTTTTTATATTTCTTTAAATAATTTAAAATTAATTTATTTTTTTTAATTAAATAACGCGTTTCAGTGTTTGCGACAATGCTGTTAAATTTTCTACACCAAAAATATAAGTTGGAATCTTATTTACAGAAGGCTTTGCAACATAATATCAACAAGTACGAAAAATGATGAATCAAGCATAGATTATGTAACACTTTCCAACCCACACATTCGCGCGCTCACACTCAAGATATATATATAGATAGATAGACAGGGTGTTGCCGAATTCGACCAAGAAATACAGAGGAATGATAGTAGGCATCAAGAAGATAAAAAATTTCCATAGAACATGAGGTCGAAAACCACGTTTAGTAGGTGAAAATCGGAAAAGTATTTTTGAAGGTTGTGACGTCGAGTGGAACAAAAATGATCAATTATAAGTATACAATATTAAAATTTGTAGTAAAGCTGGATTATAATGCAATACAGTTCAACGACAGAAAGGAGACGATGAGACGTTTTTATAGAAATTGTTCGAAGTTATGGCCGAAAAGGTCATTGCACAGCCCACACCGACGGTCGAAGGATTGTCGGAGGCGTTCGAACATACCCGGTGTGCTTGTGATGTCTGCTGAAGCGGCGACGATCCGTGCTGTAAGATCATCCACTGTATCCACATGCGTCAGAAAAACAATCGATTTCACGTGGCCCCAGAAAATAAAATCCTAGCGATTGAGGTCCGTGTAGCATGGAGGCAAAGCAAAAGATCCGAAGCGTTTAATACACTTCCCGGGATATGTAGCATTGATGTGGTTACGCACTGCAATCGCTAAATGCGCTTATGCACCATTAAGTATGAACCACATTTTCTGGCGCACAGTGGCTGGTATTCCCAGCATCAAATCTCGGAGGACGTGCTGTAGGAAAACAAAATATTTTACGCCACTGAGGATTTTGGGCAGAAGATATTGTCCCAAAAGATGATCTCCGAGAATCCTTTCCCAGATATTAATACCGAACTTGTGTTGTATTTTCGACGAGACAGTGCTGTCGGGATTTTCGGATGACCATATATGCGCATTGTGCGTGTTGCGTATGCCTTCTCTCATAAAGCAGTCTTCATCTGCCATAAAACATCACGGGGAACTGTGAATCATCCTGTGTGACATCAAGCATCCATCTTACGAAATGTACTAGAATTGGGTAATCGTCATCACCTAGTAGTTTGACCTTCTACACGTGAAAAAGGTGTATTTATTTTCTCAATATGCATATGGAATTTGCATACGAGAAGGTTTCTTCTTCTTGATCGTAGTGATTCTAATCCCCACATTAGTTTGGCGACTCTCTTCGTCAGTCTCACTGTCCTGTAGACGTCTATTTTTGTGAATTCCTCAGACAAAACGTCATTTGCGACCTCATGTACTATGGTAATTTTTCATCCTCTTGAGGCTTATTACCACAGCTCTGAGTTTGTTTGTCGAATTAGGCAACACTGTGCACACACACACATATATATATAGATAGATAGATAGATAGATAGATAGATAGATAAACAAATAGATTATATACTTAATTTAATGTAAAAAAATAAATCAACAATTACAATTCTGTCAATTTTGAAGTATTTATATGTTTTGTAAAAAATCACTATTCCAATTTCATATTATTACATTAAAATTACAAATTAAATTATATGTCTATAAAATATATTTAGAATTTTTAACTCTCATTATATTATAACAACTGTTGTGAAATATTTATAAATCATATTTTTTTTGTGTATTTGATCTTTAACAGCCTTAATATTTTCCATTTGTCAGAAACTTTTAGCGGAGTTAATAATGAAATAAAAGGTCTTTACATTCACATTTGAATAATTACCCCTAATTACAGTTTCAAACAAGGAAAATGTAGTTTCTCAAAATTTGTGTTGCGAAGAACTTTCAACTTTAGTTAAAGAAATAATCATTTAAACACACTGAACTAATTTATCTTCATATCAAGATGGAAATTTTTCTAGAATAAAGAAAGTTTTTTTTATTTTCATTTCCTATAAAACGGGAGATAAAATTGTCTGCAAATTATTTTAAAATATGAACCTAGGATTGGTCATGTCTAGGCATGTTTCATATTAATTTTATTTAGACTGTCCGGTATTCTAAAATTAGACGAAATCATTTGAATTTTATGTATTTATTATTATTAAAATGATTGTTTTAAACAGAAAGGGGTTATTAATATTTTTTAACAGTTATATTGCTTTACGAGACATACCGGTATAATATTTTTAAAAAGTATTATAAAGATATGACGCAAACATTTTTATAGTTATAAATTATTTTAGGATTGTAATGAGCATTAAATTATTAAACAGTCATTTAAGGTAAAGCCAGGAGAGATGACGCAGTCGGAGAGATTGCGCACATAGAGGTTTGGGGGGAAGGAGTAGAGTGAGCGTGCAGCAACTCCAGGTAGTTGTACAACAACAGGAATGGAGTGTCTACTTGAAAGTGCACGTTGATTGCTTTGAGCGTTTAAGATAAAGTATTGCTATTTTGTTTTGTTTTCCCAAAGTAAGTGCTTGAATTTTCATAGCTCTTCATCAGAATTTCTATACAATGTCAATAGTACAAAATATTTTAAACTTAAACGATTTCTCATAAGCTACTAATCTAGACTAACAATGTGAACATCAACGGTTCGTTTTAGAAGAGGTCATGTTTAAATAAAAGGCCGCGCAATCTTTCCTACCGAAATTGGAGAGTTTGCGCATTTGCTACTTAGGAGAGATGGCGCAGTATTCCCATTCGTTTCCACGGTAGGAGAGATTACGCATCTTATTGGTAAATTTGCATAAAAAAATGAAAAATGAAAATGGACTAATTTTAAGTTAAACGTGTTATTAAGTAACATTATTTTATTTTTTAATCTTATCTGGGCTTGCTTTTTCTGATTCTTTATTTTTTTTTCCTTTAATTAAAATTTTTAAATCGTTTTTAAAATTATTTCCTTTTTCTGATTCTTTAATTATTAGGTTGAAATATTCACTCCTAATACAATAATATTTGTTCACAAAAACCTTACAGCAATGCCATTTAAGTGTAATTATTACTGTTAACAATTTAATTGTAGTTATTATAAGTAACAATCTCTCCTACCCATGTGCGCAATCACACCAACCCTATAAGGAGAGATTGCGCAAAATAACTTTCTTGGTTTTATTACAATTGTTCTATTAAATTGCAACATAACAACAAAATAGCAATGGAAATGCATAAAAAACAAATGAAGTAAAAGTTATTCATGAATAGTTTAGCAAAAAATTAATATTTAGATTTTTTATTGCCATTCTTTTGAATTGTGCGCAGACTATCCTAGCTTTACCTTATGTATAAAAATAAAAATTGTAATATATTTTTAATGCGTTGGGATGCCCTATAAATTTGGAAATTTTGAAACAATACTATATTTTCCATACCTAATTCAGAAGTTGTAGTCTTTAGCCTCTTTATAAACAGTTTTTCATTAAAATAAGAAATGACAAATATTTTATCGTCACATTGAATGATTTCTCTAACAAGGAGGGGACCAAGCTTGGTAATCACAGACATTGATTATTTTTATACATGTTGTAGGGTAGAAGCCCCTTAATATCAGGTTCAACGGACTTTATACAACGGTCCTTAGTTCTCGAGAAATAGGGGGTCTAATATTTTAACACACAATATTTAAATACTTATTTTGTAACGAAATTACTGCGTTGGTCGTAGTTCAGTTGTTATGGCGTCTGCTCGTTGTTCGAGGTTGGGACAAACTACGTTTGTTTTTCTCATTTTTTGTTTTATAAATGTACTTGTAATTATAATTTAATAATCTCAATTAAAAATTTGAATATCGTACATTAATAATAATGTTAACTTATTTAAATTTAAATTTAATTTATTTGATTTTTAAGCCATTATTAAACATTTATCATCATTTAAAAATATTTTTTTTAAAAAATGGATCCGTTATTGACTAGTAAAGATTCCAAAATCGTTACAAAAAATTCAAAGCGCAAGCAAACGTATTACAAATTTAAAAATCTTTAATATGCAAAATTATATGTTATAATTTAATTATTATGCGAAATTTTAATATAATAATGCTTCTTACTTTAAGGACAGGAAATTATTATCATCGCATTGACTTCCCCTTTTAAGGCAATATATAAATGATGTTTCTTTAAAATCACGAATTGACACAATTGTTCAATATCATTTCATTGATAAAACATATATGAAATACATTTTAAAAGTGATTAAAAAAATTAACTGTTTAAAGATGTTTTAAACAACGATTTAGTTACAAAAAAAAACTAAATATGTGAACATTATAATTAATGCACAATATTATAATTTTTAATTAGGAGTAATAAATAAAAATTACAAGTATATTTATAAAACAAACGTAGCTCGTCCCGGCTTTGAACCCGGGCCCTCCGATCAACGACCATATGCCACAACAACTGAGAATTTCGTTACAAAGTAAATATTTAAGTTGTGTTAAAATATTAAACCCCCTATTTCTCAAGATCTAAAGGTTGGGTTGATTTATGCCGTCCGATTATCTACACTTGGGATATAGGCCCTAGGAATGTGCCCTCCGTGGGGGGTCTTTCTAAGGGATCCTAACCGGTATTTACGGCAAGGTTAGAAGAAAACCACGGAAAACTCCGAACGGTTAGGTCGACAAGCAGAACCTCTCAGCCACTGGTGGGGCCTCGAGATCTAAGGAGCGTTGTATAAAATCCGTTGAACCCGAAACTAAGAGGCTTCTACCCTACAACATATATAAAAAAAATCAAAATCTGTGATTACCAAGCTTGGTCCTCTTCTTGTAAGTCACATCCCCATTTTCACAGTCAAAACTCGCTACCAAAATGTTGTTTGGACGGATTTAGGTCCATTATTAAGAGAATTACACGTAAATTGTTATTTATATTTAAACATTTCCGTGTCATGTATAGATCGTTTATCATATCCGTTTGGTTGTTACGACCGATTATCTGCTCACGGAGATATAGACGAGGATGGGGGATTTAAGGGAACACTATTTACCCACAATAAGTAAGGTCCGAAGAAAATCCCGAAAATTTCCGAGCTGTTAGCCGACGACTGTGATATGAGTTCGGATGCAGCAACTCCCATCTACTAAAGTTGAGATAAAACGCTTGCGGCTGGTGATGCGGCATTTTTTGTGGGAAGAAAATCCTTAAGAATTATTTGAAGATATTATTTTATAAATGTTTGAACAAAAAGCGGTATAAAACTAAAAACTATAAGTCATATTGCTTCCTTGTAAGAGGTATGTAATTAACAGTTACCTTTGAATTTGCCAAAAATGAGATATAGATTATTTTTAGTATTTTGTTGCTTAAAATGCATTTAGACATTTATATTTTATGCCGAAAATATTACTTAAGATACCAAAAATTGTAACTAAGAGAAAAATGGTTTTTACTGCATTAGATTTCCTTTACTTGAGGAGGTCGGGGCATAAAGTGCCAACCCACATTTTTGGTGAAATAAATCGAACACTTTTATCTGTTGCTTAGTATTGTAAATTGTAATATCCAACATATAATTTGTTTCTAATGTCAGAAACGTGGCAGCATATGTGACAGGTTTTGTTTTTGCCCCAGATGTTTATGCCTCCAATGAAGATAGCTCATTTACAAAAATACGTAATAGTAATATCATTAAAGTAATGCCTTATTGCAACTCAATATATCTCAAATGTTGCTAAGATACTGGCGAAAAAACTTTAGGTTATAAATCTTTATTTGAGTATTTGATCCAATTTTCAAATTTAAATATCTCAGAAGTTCAAAAATGTGGATTGGCCATCTCTTGCCCGACCCCCTCAATTATTCAGAGTTCCAATCATTAAGATTGTTGTAAATTCGTTTTTCTCAGTTCAACTTCAACATGCATTTCTTAATGTACTTGATTTTTTTTTTTACTGATGTACCTTATGATTTGATTTATAAAATTATAAATTAGATTTGTAATATTAAAAAGAGTTTGTATTTAAAAAATAAAATTCTTGAGTAAATGGTCATTTTATTTCAATTTTACAGACTGTGAAAAAATACAATTTTTTCCTAATCTACGAAAATAAAAAGTATCCAAGACCAAAAGACGAACTTTCTGAACCATTTATGGTAGGATGAGTCGTCGGTGGCACCTTCACTATACACAGTATATATCTTCTTCTGTTGAAACATGTTTACGATTCTGCCAATTCTAATGCTTAAGAGAAATTTTGAAATTAAAACAAACAAATAATATGTAATAAATGTATATATTATCTATTATATATATACAGAGAGAGAAAAAGAATGAAAACATGAATTATATATATATATATTTTTTTACTTTTATTGTTAGATGTAAAATATGACTATTATATATTTTTATTAAATTCAGGAAAAAGAAATATTTGCTTTTGTGAGTAACAGACGAGTTTTCCTGACTGTGTATTAACTATAAAATACATATGTATTTTCATATTTATATGCTAAACGCCTGTTGTATACATTTGGTATTAAAGTTAATGAAATAAGGTTGAAATATATGTGAAAGATTCATGTACGAAAATCATCTTCATTTACTGAAAATTAGAATTATTTTGCTGAAATATAAATTTTCGTTATACGTTTTCCAAGAGTTAATTTTTTTTTTTTACCGTTACAAATATCCAACTAAATTAACGAAAATATTACGCCTCAAAATTTGTTGTTTAAAAATGATTAATGTTTTTACATAAATGGTTTACTTTTACAGAATTTAACATTGGTTTTGTTGAAACAAATCTTTAAACGAAATTAAATTTACTTTTTCATCAGGATATATTAACTTTTCTAACAGAAACTGCCAGTTCCAAAAACGATTGTTTGTAATTGTTTTTCGTTCATGGGATCATACGTATGTATTGTTTACCATACATTCCGACAAATATTCTCATCAATCGGTGTAATCAATTTAATAAAACGAAACATACATATGCATAGATGTATAATGCATAACAAACATTTTAAATTTTATAAGGTTTTATGATAATCAATTTTAAGTTTAAATATATAGAACAATCCTTCTTATATTGGAACATAAATTCCCCTTTGTTTAGCAATTAAAATCATGAAAACATTTAAATGAATCACAATTTATTTATTACTAAAATAGGTGTAAAAAGAAATAAAGGTTTTAAAACATTAAAACCATTCTATAGTTGTTAAAACTTTCGTCGGAGTCTCGAGCGCTTACGACCAGAATCTGGCCATCATCAAAGGGCAAAATTGAGAAAAAATTCTGTAACATCCTGTTTCCGGTAACATCCGAAACTGTTTCACATTTGGGTTCGCCTTCTGATAGTTAACCAGCGTACATTCTGGATTTAAGAGATTTTTTCTCATTTTCGCCCTTTGATGATGGCCAGGTTGTGGTCTAAAGCGCTCGGGACTCCGACGAAAGTTTTAACATGTATAGAGTGGTTTTAATGTTTTAAAACATTTATTTCATTTTAAACCTATTTTAGTA
Source organism: Maratus michaelseni (assembly GCA_963931845.1). Lineage (NCBI taxonomy): Eukaryota > Metazoa > Arthropoda > Arachnida > Araneae > Salticidae > Maratus > Maratus michaelseni. The sequence continues at coordinate 429,316,083 of OZ007589.1, forward strand.
ATAAATAAATTGTGATTCATTTTAAATGTTTTCAATTTTAAGATGCACAAAGAACGATTAAATGTCCGAATGGTCCAAAATTATTGAGTATTTCATGTTTGAAAATAAAAAGAACAAAATAAAGTACATGCATGTTCATTGTTTTCTTAAAAAAGACAATTTAAATCAGTTTTACACTGCAAAAATTTAAACATTAAATAAGTTCCACATTTCCCGTCTGCTCTAATTGTTGGTACCAACGTTTTAAGGAATTTAACTTTTATAGAGTCTGTTGGAAATCTGGACAAAATCTTGTCCCCCTTTCTCTGTCAAGTGGTTTGTTCGGGAGTAAAATCGTTCCGAACCGGTTTTTCTTTTTGCATTTCGGTCGTAAAGGCACTCTCTTTTAACTGTAACTGTATGCATATTTTATTCTAGTTTGAGGTACGGAGTAAGTATATATCTAGGGTGAAACAACTCCATGGAAGGTGTGGTGATGTGATGGAAGGACAGTTAACCCCCTTTCTGAATGTTTATTTGCTATAATGTGATACCAAAGTTCCCAGCAATGGCTGGAGGTCTATGTATATATCTTTATTTAAGTTTAACATTCAGGTTGAATGAATAAATATAATTCTGATTTCTACATAAACTGTTTCTTCAATGTGCTATATACTTAGTCACACCACAGACCTTAACCACTGTGCTTTACAACTCTGCTCAATCTTTATCATGGTTATGGGCCGTGTTATGCTAAAGGTCAAATAGATGCAGTGTGGTGTGTTTTAGATGAAATATATATAGCTTAAAAAGTATAATGGCACAAGTTCCAGAGTTAACTTATTCTTTCCCGAAATTGTCGGATTATAACTACTCTTCTTGGAAGCTCGACGTCAAATGTGTACTGATAGATCGGAATTGCTGGGAGTTTATTACGAATCCCGATATTGCATGTAAAGAGGATGCATCTGATAGAGAGAAAAGTGATTTTGGATGGCGTAAACGCAGAGCTTATACCACGATTTATCAATCCATCGAAAGGAAATTCCAGATATTAATCGCTCAGACCGAAAGCGGAAAAGTTGCCTGGGATATCCTAAAGTTAAACTTCGAACCAACGTCACGGGCACGTTTAGCTGGATTAGTGGATGATTTTTTTGAAATGAAGTTAAACTCGCAAGAGGAAACCATCGGTTTATTTTGCAAGAGAATTGAAGAAAAAAGGTTTCAAATCAAAGATGCAGGTTTTGATATGCCAGAATTGTTAGTATGCTTCCAGTTAATCCGTCGTTTACCCGAAGAATATGATAATCTCGTTCAAATGTTATACAGGTTAGATGATACAGAATTTAAATTGGAAAATGTTTCTAAACAGTTAATTAGTGAATATGGAAGAATTTGTTTAAAGCGTAAGGACGAAAGTAAAGAGGTTATCAGTGTAGGTGATGCTTATACAACCAAGTTTAAGAATCCTACCGATAGACCAACCATTCCAAAGAAGAATTTCGTTACCAGTAAAAAGCCATGGTTTTCAAGTAGTGGAAGCGACCTGGAACCCTCTCGATGCTCTAGTACTTCACCAGCTACTCGTATGGGGCCGAGTTTAATATGCAGTTACTGCAAACGACCTGGTCACACAGATACAAGGTGTTTCAAAAAGAGAAACTATAGAGGGAAGAAGCAAGTTTTCTACAGTGAAACTACAAGGCAATCGGAATCCGCCCTAATGTCTTCAAATGAGAAAATTGTTGAATTTCTTCTGGACTCAGCAGCTACTTCTCACTTTACGAATGACAGGAGTTTATTTGTAACCTACAAGGACCTCCCCCCCCCAACAAGTGCTGATTGGAGACAAGGACTGTTCGTCGGAAGTATTGGGTATAGGTGATATTGACTTTACCATACAAGATGTAAAAGGTAATGTAGCAATAACTTTAAAAAATGTTTTATATGCTCCAAATATGAGAAGAAATTTAATTGGTGGATCCAACATCGATATTGCAGGAAACCACATTCAATGGGGAAATAATAAAATGATTGTGTATGATAAATTTAATCGATATTGTTTTACTGTACCTAGAGTAGATAAATTGTATATTGTTAAAGGTTATGCTTCAAAATGTGAAAATTTTGCCTTTTCGACTAGTTTAAATGCAGAAATTATACATCGTAGATTTTGTCATACAAATTTGCCTTTACTTGTAAAAATGAGTAAAAATAATTGTGTTAAAGGTATTGAAAATATTAACTGTAAAAACAAAAATAAGATGTGTGAATCTTGTGTAATTGCAAAATCTAATAGACATTCGTTTAAAAGGAATTATCAGTATAAACGCATTTCTAGTCAAATTCTTGATAGAGTGTATATGGATTTGTGGGGTCCTAGCCCAGTTAACTCGTTAGGAGGGGGGAAATACTTTTTGTCAATAATTGACGATTATTCTAGAAGGACTGAAGTGTATATACTTAAGGATAAAACGGAAGTTTTTGAATACTTTAAAAGGTTTTTAGCGAAAGCTGAGAGACAAACTGGTAAAAAATTAAAGAGTGTACGAACTGATAATGGGTTAGAATTTATTCATAAATTATTTGAGAAATTGTTAACTGATTTGGGTATACAAATAGAAAGATCCTCCATTTATACGCCAGAACAGGTGGGTGTTGCTGAAAATTTCAATAAAGTAGCAATGAATGCAGTTCGAGCAATGTTACATGATAGCGGATTAAAACCATCATTCTGGGGGGAAGCTCTTTTAGCGTTTGTTCATACAAAAAATAGAACCGAACACAGTTTAACCCAAGGTCTTACACCCCAAGAATTATGGACAGGATTCAAACCTTCGGTAAAACATTTAAGAATTTTTGGTTCTTTAGCATTTGTTAATGTTCCTAAAGTTAAACGAAATAAACTACAACCTAAAGCTTTACCCGGTATTTTAGTTGGTTATGCAATGAAAACAAAAGGATATAGGATGTATATGCCAAAAGAAAGGCGAATTGTAGAAACTATTCATGTGCGTATAGATGAATCCAAAAAGGGGGTAGAAACATTATTTGGAGTAAATAAGTATAAGGATATTATATTGAATTTTAATGAATCTCAAGTTGAATCAAATGGCTTAAGTAACGCAACTCTAGATCTTAATCATAAACTACCAGGAGTAAGTTTAAATGAAGACGAAGAGAAAAGGGGGAGTAAAATAACTTTAACTTCTATAAATATTTCAGAATGGAAAAGAATCGAAAAACCTAGAACTAAAAGTAACAGGATTGACGTGTATTATTATACCCCGATAACAAATAAGAGACTGAGATCATTAAATGATGTTAAAAAATATTGTCAAGAAAATAAAATCGCTTATGAACCGGATAAATTTGACTTTAAACCTAAAACTACTCATCCCAATCTAGAAACTTTAAATGAACCTTCAACTAGCGATTCGGATGATTCATATTTAAGTGAGATATTCCAACATGAAACTTACAATACTGAAATCCCTAAATCGTTTGAGGATGCACAAGTTAACCCAGAAAGAGAGAAATGGAACGCCGCGATGAGGGAAGAACTTGAAATCATGAGTAAAAGAAAGGTCTGGCGGTTGGTTAATCCACCCAAAAACGCCACAATAGTAGGAAGCAGATGGGTTTATAATATTAAAAACACAGAAAAAAATGGGAAAAAGTACAAAGCACGTCTCGTAGCTCAAGGTTTTAAACAGAAACAAAGTATCGATTTTAATGATATATTTTCACCAGTTGTAAATTTTTCAATTATAAAACTAATGTTTATTTTATTAGTTTCTATGTTAAATTGGTATCATATTCAATTAGATGTAAAATCAGCTTACTTATATGGGTCTTTAAAAGAAACTGTATTTATGAAACAACCACCAGGATTTGTCATGAAAGGTGCCGAAAATAAAGTTTGTTTGTTAAATAAATCTATTTATGGTTTACGGCAAAGTGGCCGAGAATGGAATTCTGAATTGGACAATATACTACATAATTTAGGATTTTGTAAGTTAAAATGGTGTAATTGTGTATATAAACTAAAAAGTAATGCAATTTTAGTTGTCTATGTAGATGATTTAGTTTTGTTTGCTGAAAATGAAAATATACTGCAATCTGTAACTAATATGTTAAAAAATAGCTTAGAAATTACTGAAATAGGTTTAACGAAATATTTGTTAGGTGTTAACTTTGAACTTATTGCTGATTCATTATTTATTCATCAAAAAACTTACATTGAAAGATTAGAATTAAAATATAAAGGTTTACCTAAAAGTTATGTTAAATTACCCTTTAAAATTGGCTGTATCTTACCAGATAAGGTTAACGAAAATGAAATTGTGGAAAATGAATTGATGAAAAAATATCCATACCGATCATTAATCGGTTGTTTGTCATTTTTATCAAATAGATCGAGACCTGATATTAGTTTTTCTGTAAATATAATGTCACAATTTTGTAATGGTTATACATATAAACATTGGTTGATATTGGCAGATATAATGAATTACGTTTTTGCTACAAAAAGTTATAAAATAAACCTGTCTAATGTAAAATCCTCAAGTTTATATGCATATTCTGATGCTAACTGGGGATGTAACCTTACTAAAAGACATTCAAGTAGTGGTTATATAATTTACTTTAGTAACGTTCCGTTTGCTTGGAAATCATCAAAGCAGAAATGCATTGCACTTAGTTCTATGGAGTCAGAGTTTATCTCATTAACTGAAAGTGTAAAAGAACTAACGTGGTATGCAAATGTCTTAAATGAACTTAATTTATGTGATAAAATAAAACCAGTTCAGTACTGTGATAATGAATCTGCTATTTATTTTTCTAAAAATAGTCAAGAAAACTTTAAAACTAAGCATATTGACATAAAGTGTCAATTTATTCGTCAATTAATAAATGAAAATGTTTTTGAGTTAAAACATGTAAGTTCTAAAGTTAATAAGGCTGATTTTCTAACAAAACCTCTACTGTATATAAAATTTCAGAGAGCCATTTGTAACATTTTTGATTTTGACTATGAAAAGAAAGAGGAAGTTTTTACGACCGATGGGGCCGCATGTTGGAAATCTGGACAAAATCTTGTCCCCCTTTCTCTGTCAAGTGGTTTGTTCGGGAGTAAAATCGTTCCGAACCGGTTTTTCTTTTTGCATTTCGGTCGTAAAGGCACTCTCTTTTAACTGCAACTGTATGCATATTTTATTCTAGTTTGAGGTACGGAGTAAGTATATATCTAGGGTGAAACAACTCCATGGAAGGTGTGGTGATGTGATGGAAGGACAGTTAACCCCCTTTCTGAATGTTTATTTGCTATAATGTGATACCAAAGTTCCCAGCAATGGCTGGAGGTCTATGTATATATCTTTATTTAAGTTTAACATTCAAGTTGAATGAATAAATATAATTCTGATTTCTACATAAACTGTTTCTTCAATGTGCTATATACTTAGTCACACCACAGACCTTAACCACTGTGCTTTACAACTCTGCTCAATCTTTATCAGAGTCTTTACTTGAAGGACAACGATTTGAGTATTCTAAACAAAAACGTCCCTGAACTCTTACAACGGATTGGCTTTCATGGCACCACAAGTCTCCCTTGGCTTTTTACTTTACGGTAGCCATTTGCAGACAGACGCAATCAGTAAATTTTCTCCGCGCAATGTTGTCGCGCCATCTACAGTCTTATGTGAAACTTATTTAATTTTTAAACTGTTCTTGTGTATTTTTTTTTATTTGTATTTCCAAGAAAACAATAAACATGCACATACATCATTTAGTTCTCTTTTTTTTTCAAATTTGATTTGAGCTCAATAATTTTGGACCACACTATACACATTAGTATAAATATTTATTATATGTCTTTAAATTTGTGTATATTATTTACTTATTTTGCATTATATTTGCATTTATTATTTATAATAATTCCTTTTCGTTTCAAGAATTATAAACTTTATTTTACAACAATCACAAAAAAAAAATTTCAAGTACCAATTTCTCGAAGTATCATCAAACAGTTTTAATTAGACCTGACAAATTTGATAACCTGTTAACTTGTGAATTTCGTTTATGATATGATAATTTATTGTTTAACAGTTTTTCTTTAGTGTATCTGTGCTGCTGAAAATTTTCAGAAAGAAAGAAAAGTTGCACTTTGCTGTTAGAAAACGATTTTTGGAAGGTATTTGGCCTATGTGTTTTGCGATACATTGTTTTAACCGTAGTTTTAAATCCCAATTTAGCATTTGTTTTTACATTTATATGGTTAATACTAAACACAGGATATTCTGAGAAAAATTGGGACAATTTTCAACTTCTTAAAAGATGTGTAAATAATCCCGTAAATTTAATTTTACTTCAGGAAGTCAAAGGAAGTTTTACCAACACCTACACAAGATGGGATTATTTTTTTAAATAGAGTGGAAACCAGTCAAATAACAGATTATAGCATATCCTGTAAAAAATTATGAAAAATGTCAGTATGACCCACATATTATTGAAAGTTTTTATGAGAATGGAGTGAAAATGACTGTTACAATAACGTATTAGAATGACTGGAAATGGTCTATTAAATGGGCGGTGGACATTAATATATATTTTTTATTCATCATAGATATATGATATTTTTTTAATACAAACATTTCACCATAAGTATATAGAAGACCTTAAAAAAATTAATCCAAATATAATTAAGAATTTTCAAAATTTTTAAAATTTATGAACCAAATTTTAAAATGCTCCTTGCGTCATAATTTTTAAGATATTTCCTCGATTTGGCATCTGGATTACGTAAAACTATATTACAAACAAAAATGTGTATCATATATTTAAGTCATTGAATAGTTAATTTTTGAGAGATTTTTTTCTGAATTCCATTCCGATATTCATCAAACTTTAGCATTTTAATAAGTTATAAATCAAGTTTAATTAGCTGAACCAAGTCTAATTCTAAAATGCAGACACAGTTTTGTTTGTAAACGGTATCAGTATTCTTCCTTATCAATTTCATGAAAAAAATTAAGACACATGGAGCATTTCAAACATCTAAAAAACGTTAAAAATCAATATTGAGAAAAACAGGCATAAAGTTTACTAAGCACCAAAAACAATATTGTGTACATAATTCAAAAGCTTGACACTTTGCAAAAAATCATCGCATGTATGCAGGTTTTCTGAAAATTTTCAATACAAACGGAAGAATAATAATACACAAAAAACTATATTTCGATTTTTGGGTCACTTTTTGATCAAATAAAGGTCCACGGTTCCCTTAATATAGACGATTTTTGCTTATAAAGTAGAAAAAAGTTAAATGTCTTAATCGTTCGAGCTTTTTACAAAAAGTGGTATTTCCTGATGTTGATAAATATATGTAAATACTCTCGTTCTATAACCTCGAAAATTTCACATAATTTCATATTAATAATCCGACGCTTGTCTCCTTAAAATTCAGAAAAAAATAAATATATTAAAACAATTATAATGTAACATTCTACATAGAAAATGAAGACGTTTAAATTCTTGGATATAAAAACAAATATATATTTCACTATTTTTTTGTTTGTTTTTTTAAAAATGTTTGACTTTATTTATTTATTTTTTGTCTGTGTTCGCTATAAATTATTTTTTATGAGTAGTTACGGTCATATCCAAATGCCCATTATGTCCTTTAGACTTAGTTATAAATGAGGACGATTTATGTACATTGACATGGACATAAATTTAATCTATACTATTATATAAAGAGGAAACTGTGAATGACTGACTGACTCATCAACGCCCAGCCGAAACTACTAAAGTCAGGGTCACGAAATTTGGACTGGAAATTGCTGTTATCGCCTAGGCAAGCAATAAGGAGGGATTTTTGAAAATCCCTCCCCGAAGGTGGTTAAACGGGGGGGGGTCGAATGTTATACGTCATTTTGCCATATCTCAGCAAGAGTTATAGGTAGAAGCTCGAAAATCAGGACTACAAATCTACTAAAAAATGATTAAACACCTATTTCAGCGATTTTAGAAATTCCCCCCAGAAGGTGGTTAAAGGGGGGGGGGGTCGAATGTTTTAGGTCATTTCGCCATATCTCAGCAGCAGTTACAGGTTGAAGTGTGAAAATCAGAAAAACAAAAATCTACTAAAAAATGATTAAACACTTATTTCAGGGATTTAAAAAAAATGATTAAACATGTATGTAAGCGACTTTAGAAATTCCCCTCCCGGAGGGGGTTAAAAGGGGGTCGAATGTTTTAAGTCATTTTGCCATATCTCAGCAGCAATTTTAGTTAAGAGCGCAAAAATCAGGAAAACAAATCTACTAAAAACATGATTAAACATGTATTTCAGTAATTTTGGAAATTACCCCCCCCCCCTGAAGGGGTTAAAGGGGGGTGGTCGAATCTTTTAGGTCATTTTGCCATATCTCAGCAGCAGTTATAAGTAGAAGCGTGAAAATCAGGAAAACAAATCTACTAAAAAATTATTAAACACGTATTTCACCGATTTTAGAAATTCCCCCCCCTGAAGGTGGTTAAAGTGGTCGATTGTTTTAGGCCATTTCGCCATATCTCAGCAGCAGTTTTATGTGGGAGCGCGAAATTAAAGAAAACAAATCTACTAAATAAATTGGTTAAACACGTATTCCAGCTGTTTTAGAAATTTCCCCCCAAAGGAGGTTGCAAGGGGGTCGAATGTTTTAGATCATTTCGTCATATCTCAGAAGAAGTTTTAGTTAGGAGCGCGAAAAATCAGGAAAACAAATCTACTAAAAAACTAATAAAACACGTATTTCAGCAATTTTGGTAAATTTCCCCAGAAGATGATTAAAGGAGGGGGGGGGGTCAAATTTTTTAGATCATTTCGCCATATCTCAGCTTTTATTAAGGAGGGCGAAATTAATTAAAACAAATCTACTAAAAAATTGTTTAAACTCGTATTTTGACAATTTTGGAAATTCCCTCCAGTATGTGATTAAAGGGGTATTCAAAAGTTTTTGATCATTTTGCCATATCTCAGCAGCAGATTTAGCTAGGAGCGTGAAATTCAGGAAAACACATTCTACATCAACACATATAGTTGCCATGTCTTTCCATGGGCCGTGCATTTTTACAAGCTTTTAATTTTTAAAATTTCTAAGTACTGCTAGTTTGTCTCACTCCAACTTTTCTCCAATTTAGAACAACTTTTTAAAAGTACCTACACTTCTCTACCCTACATTGTAGTCAACACATTGTCTACCCTGCAAAGTCGGGACGGGCCGCTAGTAAGTAATAAAGTCGTATCTCGTATAACTTAAGTAAAGCTTTTCAAATGTACACTATTATTTTTTGTTTTTTCCTGTGTTTACTATAATTATTTTTTATGAGTAGTTACGGTTATAACCAAATGCCCATTATGTCCCTTAGACTTCGTTATAAATGAGCACGATTGTATGTACATGGACATGGGCATAAATTTAATAAGCAATAAAGTCGTATCTCGTATAACTTAAGTAAAGCCCCTATTTTCAAATAACATAATATTGTATAAAAGGTCCCGAAACAATATTTTAAATATCATTCTTTTATTTATTTTAGTTAAAAAAGAGTAAAAATATATATGTTTGTTACAAATAATACATCGTATAAATTACTTTTAATGTCAAAATCCTTTTTCTATGTACAAACAAAACGATGAATGGAACATCACATGAAAGGTTTTAAAAGTATATTGACATAGTGGACCCATATTTCGTTAAAACAATATAATTAATTAAAAATTAAAAATTTAATTAAAAATTATTGTAAAAATTAATCTGTGAAAAATGTCAGATAGATAACCTCGCATGGGTCAACGGGTATTGTTGATTTTTTTTTAAATAACCGATATAATGTTGTAACAACGATGTCTTTGTGATTTATTATGATTCATGCTAGCTAAGTCGATATGGACACAAGTGTAAGTAAAACCAAACAACTTTTATTTAATGTCTTTTAAAAAAGAAGGGAATAGAGAAAGCACTGCTTAATTTGCCTTATGTCGAAAGAAATCAATCTCCAAAAATACATTACTCAGAAAAAGTAAAACTTCAATTAACAATGTCAATAAAGAGATAACTTTGAAATATCACTTACGACTTGGACAAGCGTCAAAACGTCGGTTAAAATGCATTCCGTAAGATTTAACTTCAACTACGCAAGCTAGTCCAATCCCAACTTCAAGATGTCCACTTACGACAGTTCTGAAATTGGCACTCCGTGAGCGCCAAACTCTTTTATTCAATTAGCACAAAATAATGTAAATATCATTTTACCAACGTGTCACACTCCTTATCTAATGCAGAATGGTTGATGCAACAAAGTAGATCTCCATAAGCCATAATGGAAAATAACTCGATCCAAAATTTCCACTTCCACAGAGCGTACCAGTGCTTAAATACTGCTATATCGATTGACCAGATGCAGAAATTGACATAAATATCGAAAGGAAGAGAAAATTTCCAAGTTCCGAGGATTTCAAACTCATCCATCGAAAGTTAAAGAAAGTTAGCCTTGATCACTTTTACACACACTGACTGTTAATGGACAAAAACAACGTTCTCAATCGAATCTTCGCCTACTGTTATAAGTCAGAGTAGTCGATACATCATAATGTTTCTAAAATTAAAAAAATAAATAAATAAATAAATAAAAACAAAGATGATTAATACGTTGACCGACACAGATTCAGATAAAATGGCTCTTTTTTTGGAAGAAATTTACAAAGCGGTTACCAGTATTCAGAATTCCCAATCGCGGCAAGTCTTGTTAATTCTATGCAAAGCGTTAATTTTATATATTTCACAAACAGTTAATGTTCCTTTATTATACCAGATAGCGTATATTTGTAGTACATATAAATCTGTATATTCAGTTATTCGGATGGTTTCTAACAAGCGCATAAGGAGGCCAAATGATAGCTTAACAGCTTATTGATCACATTCCGATTTTAGATTTAATAAGTTTCCTCAAGTAATATGGATTTTTTTCTGTTGCACAACGCAAATTTCATCCTCGAAAGAAATTAAAAATGAGTATAAAAAAATGAAAAGGGAATTGGAGGCACCGGTTTACAATCATTTTATGGCTTTCTTAAATTTTAGAGCAAAAGCTATTGCTTCCTGCGCCTTTTGTAGAGTCAGTTCTTCATTTTAGGATAATGCTCTTCATATAATTTGAACTAGGCATACAATATTCCCAGAAGAACAAAACAACAGAATCAGGAACAAAAATATTATGCTAAAGAAAAATTCTTTTATTATTCAATGACAAACCTTTTCGTTTACATAATGATTTTTTCCCGTATTTATAATCAATATATTTAATACAGCAGCATATTCTAGCACAGTTTTTATTGTTGTATGAATATTATTTTTAACGAGTAAGTATTTTTAAACTAAATAAAGATGTAAATAAAAAGTCCTGGTAATTAATTGAAACTTTTTAATTTTAAACTACTTCAAACATTTTCGGTATACACAATTAAAAAAGTATTTGTATTTTTTTTCGATATTTAAAAATACGATTGGTAAATTATACATTCCATTTCTATTTTATGTTAAAAATATATATGAAGTATCTTAATATTATTTTTAAATTGCTTCCAATATCTTCAAAAGTAACTTTTATTTAACAGAACAACCTTGTATTTAATGATTGAGCTGGACCGTTACACCATCAAAACATTATTGTATAAAAATATTGTGCATAGTAAACCACACGATTTTACTGAATGGTGTATGAAAAATTTTATGTAAAATTATACTTTAAAATTACATCAAATTGACGTTTCGGTCAACTTCTATGACCATCTTCAGAATATGTATTTCTGTAACAATTACACTTATAAACGAAATGCTTCCATGATTCTCTATTGACTTTGGAAATACAAAAATTATTATTTCTTGTGAACATAACATGGATGGTTTCCTGAAAGAAGCGATCGAAATATTAGTACGTGAAAGTGATGTATGCAATGACAACGTTTCTTCTTTTATTCCAAAACTTTGGTTAAACATTTTGAAATAACCACACATCTTTGGATTTTTTATACAATTTATATTTTTATGCCTTCTGTGAATGTACAATTATCTATTTTTAAACTGTAATTTCATGCTATTATTTCGGGTCCTGTATAGTTCTGTAACTCGTATTTTTTCTAGTAGATGGCGCTACTTCATGGCCTGTGATTTGAACTTTCTCATGTCATGTCATAAGCATGAGTCAGTTATGTAAATATCTCAAGATGAAGTATTTCGTTTATAAGTGTAATTGTTACATAAATACATATTCTGAAGATGGTCATAGAAGTTGACCGAAACGTCAACTTAATGTAATTTTAAAGTATAATTTTACATAAAATTTTACATACACCATTCAGTAATATCGTGTGGTTTACTATGCACAATATTTTTATACAATAACCTTGTATTTGTTTTAAATATCTTGTATTTAAAATTTTAAGCATTGTATATTTTTTGAAATATCTGTCAAAAAGCTTTGACATGAATAATGACTATTATATTTTCACAATAAAAAAACCCCACAAGGGCAACTAAATTAAATTTATGACATCGCCCCAAATAAAATATATCATGTTTAAAAATGTATGTATAAAAAATGTATGTTTAAAAAAAAATATTGCAAATATTGCAATAGTAATACATTTAAAAGTTATTTAATAAATACAGAATAAATAAAATGTAAAAATAAAAATGAAGCACGTATACATGTATTTCTTCAGCTAAATTCATCCCTTTCTTTATTAAATGATTCATTCCTCCCTGATTTTGACAGCAACAATTGTCAATACTTTCTAAACTATTTATGAGTGGCATAAAAATTGCGAAAAATGGTTCGTACAAATGTTTTTGGCAGCTGAAAATGCTGGTATGGATTAGTTCCATTTTTCTTTATCGGGATTATCTTTTTTGAGATTTTCATAGTTTATTTATATATGATGAATCTAAAAAAAAATGCACAATATAATACAAAAAAAGGAAAAAAAAAACATATGGAGTGCTGAAAAGAAAAAATGATCTTATTTTTAAAAAAATTATCTAGTTCAAAATAAGATTTTTAATATTGAAGGCGTATTTATTTTTGCTATTCAATGTATCGAATTGTATTTTTCTAATGTATCAGAATGCTTGATGCTAGTTTAGCACCAGTTCTTAATAAAATAATAAAAATGATAATTTTCCTGCTCGGAATTTAGATTTTTGCAAAGAAATATGTTATTTATTTTAAAAGGGTTTCGTTTTAAATATTGAAATAGAAATTTTGAATTCCACAATATAACATTTTGTGTCATCGCGAAATATGAGAATCACAACACGACATTTAACAAATTAAAAGAGATTATATTTATTGAGAGACTTTGGAAAACACATGGACATAGGAAAAAAACACATAAACTTTAGAAGTAGTTGAAAAGAATAAAACAAACCTTGTATATATATATAATTCTATTAAGCCATCATAGATTTTATTCTGTGAATTTTTGTATCGTAAAAACGACTTTAGTTTCTACAATATTTTACTTTAAAATCAAAGTATATATTCTTGCGATATATGTTTTTAAACTTCTAACTATTTCTGGGGAATATTGGATCTGATACGAAATACACTTTCATAAATCTGTTTGACCGAATATTGTTGAAATACTTAGAGTGGGTGTCATTCACGAATTAAACATGATTTAGAATCGGGCACTAAGAACACGATTGTATTAGCGAATGGGACCCACTCCATGTATTGAACCGCCTTCCGTCGCATCAGTGCTGTGTGATTTTAGTTTTTGCCTCGATTTCACGCCTATTGCTGGCAGCGCCATCTACTGCTGGTAATTCGAACTAAAATCAGAAATCGCATTAAAAAAACTCTTGATATAACACAATACTCGCTTGCAATAATTTTTTAAATATCTGTTACCGTTTGGAATTTATTGAATTTTAAAATAAATCAGTCCAATTTAAGACACCCGGTATAATATTCAAATATTGCAAAGAGCAGAAAATGATGTTGAGAGATAAAAGATGTAAAGAATTTCAAAATAATAGTTTAATATCTGATAACTCGATGATATCCTTAAATGTTATCCAAAAAGTTTTAGTAAAACCGAATGAGTAGATTATTTTTAAATAGTTTTCCAAGTACTTACAGGAAATAAATGCTGTAGAATGTGAATTTGACAGTACAAAATGTCATATAAAAACTCAATTCGGTAAATACGTTTGGTGGTAATGATTTATAGTGTTTTTAACACTTTCCAACATAGTTGAAAAGTGTTTATGAATTCGGTTTGTCTGCCTTTCCATCTGCCCGTGCTCTAACTCACGTAAATATATCGAGACAGTCATGCAATTTATATATGTTATTGAGGTTTACTATAGCATGTTCGGTATTGAAAATGAAGTGTGTAGCACCTACACGTTTTGTTACACAGGGAATCAAAAGAATTCCGTTACATTACTGTCTATGGGGAAAAATCCCTTGCAGAGCATTTTAATGATGTGACACTATTTGAAATGTATTGAAATTGATATACATCACTGAAATACACTCCAAGATGATTACAATCAAACATGGTACGTCTAGCATTTATAATTAGTTTACAAGGAAATTGAAAAGAATTCCATTACATTATGGTTTAATGTGGAAAATAGTTTGCGACACATTTTAACATGTTTACACTATTGCAAACATAAAGAAATTAATATCAATTTCTGAGATGCACTAAGACATGCTTTCTGTAGAATATGGAATGTAAAGCTTTTCTCTTTCATTTACAGTGCCACACAAAACTATTCTTTTACATAATGGTCTACGGCGGAAAAACTGTGTGAGGCGTATTTTAATTATGTTACGCCATTTCAAATACAATGAAATTGATATACATTATTGAGGTTTACTACAAGGTATTTATGTGCATAGCATTTATCGTTAATTTACACACACACAAAATATATCGGCTACAGTACTGTGTCCGAAGTATTGTTTATAAACCATAATTGGAAGTGGGAGTTTAGTAAGATATTTAACTAAATTTTGAATGCTATGATGTATGTATAAATGCTACAGATTATGTACAGGGCTATACAAAAAAATTGTAAGCATTACGGTTGATAGGCGTAATTTGATTAAAATGGGGTTTTAATCGAATTATGCATTTTGAACGTGAAATATAGTTAGTATACCAAGAAAGGTTTGTAGAATATAAATGAAATCATATACAGGGCCATACAAAGAACTGAATACATGGGTGCCTATGTATGGTAGTTTCTAGAAATTTGATTTCAACGTGTATTTGCCTGAATTAAATTATAGCTTAATATGTGGCGTGTATAAAAAGCTTAAGGTAAGATACAGGACTGTACAAAATAATTCAAGTATGTTTCCGTCTAGTGGAAGAAACTTCTGAAAACGAATTTCCAACTGTGTTATGTGTTTTATTACTAAACTAAATTGTAGCATACTATAGAGTATATACAAATATATAAATTATATACAAAGCTGTAGAAAATAATTGGAGTACTTTTCCGGCTGGGAATGTAATTGCTGAAATCTGGTTTTTAAATGCGTTTTGTATTTTTCTGAAATGTTTACTTAGATACCTTATTTACATTAATTAACAGCGATGTTTTATTAGAGTTTTCTGTTAGTGTTGGAAAGTGTTTCATAATCAATGCTTGGTGAATGATTTTTCTCTCTTGTTTATTATAAATTTCGCGATATCAATTGAGTTTAATAAATTATATCTATATATGAAAATCTGATAATTATATATTCATACGACCATGCTATTAAAAAAAATCTTTCTGCGTTTATTGTTATCTCGTAGAAAATAGCATTGATGATTCATTGATAATAACTTTTTCCTATATAATTAACATTTCGAATTAACATATGCTACAAACTTCTAAAATAAAATATCTAATTTTCGAGTAATGCAAATAAATATAAGTAATTAATTATTTGCGAGAATGTAACAGTTCCTGTGCTTATTGAAAGACCGTCAACGAATTTAATTAAAGTCTCTTTTAATATACTTTGTTTTAATACCAATATGCATATTTGTAATTAAGTTTTATTTGTATATTTCCCGTTTCATATTAATGCCTGAAAATCAACACGCTTGTTAATTAGTTGAAATATAACTCTGTATTTAAAAAATATATATATATAATTTTTTATTTTTATTCCCGCTTACGTGTGGATTTAGTAACAGTAAAAACCTGAACATTTTAAAATTAATATATTACTGGTATACTTTTTTTTACAATTATTATGGCAGAATGATAGGCTAGAAGGAAGTTGAAATACTCGCGTTTATTGATTATATCTAGAGCACTCCTAGTATATTCATTTATTTTTTTATAAATGATATTATTGTAGTGTTTAGTAGAAATAGTATGAAAATTTCAAATTAAATGAGAATAGAAGGAAGATGAAATACTCGCTTTGTATTGATTATATCTATAGCACTCATAGTATATTAATTTACTTTTTTGTAAATGATATTATTAAATTGTTTATTAGAAATAGTATTAAAATTTCAAATGAAATTAGATTAGAAGGAAGATGAAATACTCGCGTTGTATTGATTATAACTATAGCACTCATAGTATATCCATTTATTTATTGATGTTTTTTGTAAATGATATTATTCTAGTGTTTATCAGAAATAGTATGATATTTTCAAATGAAATGAGAATAGAAGGAAGTTGAAATACTCGCGTTGTATTAATTATATCTATAGCACTCATAGTATATTAATTTACTTTTTTGTAAATGTTATTTTCTAGTATTTATTAGAAGTATTATGACATTTTGAAATGATATGTAAGAGTGTTATGTGTCAAAAAGAAATTTGTATTGCACATCTGCTTTTATTTTATTTCGAATACAAATTATATACAGAAGAAATAAAAATACAGTCCGATAATATTTGGTAAAATAGTATATATATATATTTTTTTCATTTAGTTTTTTGTATGAGTAGGTTATAATTTTCAATTAATAAAACTTAAAAAAAAAAAAAAAAAACTGAAATTAAATAATAGACTAAAAGAAAAGTGTTCGTTTTACAAGTATGGAAAATCACAACTTAAAAGTTGCAAACACCATCAATTACTTCTAAAAGGATCTTATTGCAATATTTATAATCTCCTTTCCTCTTATAAAAGGAGAGATAGAGTTTGGCCATGATTGTTTTAAGTGCAAACAGATTAAACATCCGTATTCAACCTGTACCCGATAGAGACATATATATTTAGAAAATCATGTTTGAAATTTATTTGTTAAAACATTAAAAACTCAGTAAATTGAGATACAGGTATCAAACAAAGTGCATTTGTGATTACATTTTTTCCCTATTCAATGGAGTAAAAATTATGCGATATTTAGGAGTAATTAACGTTTTGAATAAAGGGAAATGCAATACTTAAATCATGGCCACCGTCGATATAATGTCAGCGTTATTCACGGACATGACTGCCTTTGTAATAGAGATACAAGACCATTTTATAAAACATAACGGGAACTTATTTTATCAATATAAATGAAATCATTTTCTATGCAAAGAATGACAAGGTTCTGTTGCAGAATTATATTGAAATATTATATTGCGTTTTTACCTCCCAAAAGAAACATATATTTTTGAAATAGTCATATAATTTTTATTAAATTATTTTTTATATAATTTTTATTAAATTATTTTTCATACAATTTTTATTAAATTATTTTTAGATAATTTTTATAAAATTATATAAAAATAATAATTTTTACTAATATAAATATATTATTTTTACTAAAATAACAATAATTTTTATTATTTTTTTAATATAATTTTTATTAAATAATTTTTCATATAATTTTTATTAAATCATTTTTTATATAATTTTTTTTAAATTATTTTTCATATAATTTTTACTTAAAATATTGACATATAGATAAAAAACAAACACATGATCTAGTTAAAAGTATTCTCTTTTTTTAACGTTAAACACTTATTCATGATTTTTATAGTAATGTATTATTATTGTCACATCACAGTGTAGGAAATCACGAAAAAACAAATGCGCGTTTTAACCGATCTATTTTTTGCATTAATGTCCACAAGGAGTTTTTTTTTTTTTTTTTTTTTTTTTTTTTTTTTTTTTTTTTTACTAAATCGATGATGCTCTACAACTTTGTAAATCACTTGTTTTCCCTATCTCTTTTCGTTTTCGAGAAAGGAATGCTAACTCCGCAGTTTTCTACCAGGTGACGCCGTAGTCGGTTTGATTCAGTAGCGCATGGCTACTTTACTTTACCTAGACACCACTTTTATAAATATAGCAGCAGCCGTTTCGAAGTTAAGAGAATGGTAAGGGACTTTAGTGGGCATACTGTATATGGAATGCTTAACATGAAATTAAAAACTATCATATTTGAAGAATAAATGACCAAAATTCCAATTTAGAGACGTCATATAATAAAGTTTCATAAATTTGTCACAGAAAAATTGCAAAACATCATAACGAATAAACACATTATGCAATTTCAATATAATAGGGAATAAAAGCATATTTAATGCCATTTTAAATAAATATTATCGAAGTATAAATCGAAATAACAAATGGAATATAGATATCATGTAACGATATAAATAATAATAACAATAATAATTATAATTATAATAAAAACAGAGCAACATAGCAGTCTAATCGTCAGTCAGTAGTACACCACAGGTCGTAAAAAATGCATTATTTCATATAATAAACTGGCAAGTTTGCCAAGAAATGTCTACCACTGCGGATATAATCATACATATGATGCATTGCAAGAATTAAACAAATGAGAGAACAAGACAACCTGAGAAACTCGAAAATTGTACTTATGGAACACTTATGTACATAAGTGGAACAAAATGAAAATCCGTCCTTATGCTTCGCGAGAAAGAAAGAAGAATGGAGGAGTGTTCGATATATATAACCAAAGTTATATATATATACAGAGAGAAATAGATAAATATATAGAGAAACATACACATTTACTTATGTTATTCAGGGTGCCACAAAAGAGTTAAACTCTTCTTTAATTTTTTAACATTTGGAGATACGTAAGCAATGTATATTGCAAAGGCGTCCAAAATAAAGTAGGAATTAAAACTATGTCGATAAAATTGTAATACCATTAATTTTCACAAAATTACTAATTTAAATTTTTATACGGCCGCTTTGATGTTATACATTATATTTAGAAATCTTTTCTCTATTCTGTAATAAATATAACCGTAAAAGTTCATTCTTTTTCAACCAAACTTACTCTGTTATGATACTTTGAACTTATGAAATTTTGAAGCTTTCGGGCACTAAAAAATCGTTTATCTGCGAAATTTATAATTACCTTTAATTCTTCATTTTAACTGAATTAATTATATATAATTTGCAATTAGTTATTGTTTCGTATTACCATATTATTCGTGTAATTGCAATTAAACTTGATTAGTCATAATTGAGGGGGTTAGAATGACAATGGAGTAAGTCAATATTTAGTAATTTGAGAAATGAAGGTTTTTTTTTTAATTTACTGTATTGTCATTGCATTAATTGGTCCAACTTGTTCTTACCTCTAGCAATTTTTTAAGTGAACTATGACTTATTTGACTGTCACAATGAATACAAATTAATATACGTTCACAGATAATATGGTAATCTAGATTTTTCAAAATTTTTACTTACGCCACTGTCATTCTAACCCTCTCAATTAGTAAGCATATTAAAACTGCAAAATTAAGGTAATCTAATATTCATTTAAAACTCTGTATGTTTCATTTCCTAAGGATGTATGGAAGTTTATGTTACTTTAAAGTAAAATATATTCGTAACTTATTTTATTTTACAGAAGTGAGGCATGATAGAATATTAGTTATATATAAGTTATTTTTTCATGGATTATTATAATTTAACTTTTTATTTCATTTTTTAAAACAATAATAATTTAAAAGTATAACAATGCACATTTTAATGTAAAACAAATATATAAATGTTGAAAAAATTTAACTAAAAAAGAAATAGTAGTAAATAGTTTTTTTTTTTTTTTTAAATTAATGGCCATTATATTCCCTTGCCTATTTCTAGCAAATGTATTACAGCGCAATTTATAGCCATTGAAAATATTAACTTAAAGTATGTGTATTAAATCAACCAGCAAGTTCAGAAGAAGAATGTACTTGAATTATATCAACCAGCTCGTATTTAATTTTCTAAATATTTCCGTTTGATACTTTATATAAATGTCATCTAAATGTTTCTATCGAATGTATTGCTTTCACATATTTAACAGAAAAAGTATAACAAAAAATGTACTTCTAGATTGATTCTTAATTTTACCTGTATTATAACATTACAGCTTGTTTCAATAGGAGAAGTGAAAATTATGCATACTTCAGATGTATCTAAGAACTTTTGAAAATGGTCTAATGCTATATCCAGATTGCAATGTTTATGTAAGGAAAACTAATTATTCATATGCATGTAATCAAATTGTTATCATCATTTTGCTCTAGCTGGAGATATTTAGAATTACATGTTGTCGCAGATGCGTTTATCAAAATATTTGGCGTTTGAGTTTACAGATATTATTAACTATAGACTGAGTTTATGATTTATTTAAAAAAAAGGTTTTAATCTAAGCTTTTATAACGCAACCAATTTCGACATAAATATACATGTTCGATAATATAATATATATATATATATATATTATTGTAGACTCATACTCAAGGCAAGGGTTTCTCCCAGGCATTTTACAGTCGAGCACCGAAACACCGCTTCATTGTGTACGTACAGAACACAAAATAAGAGGCAGTTCGTTCCGGCTCACATTTTATTCGAAAAATCAAAGAATTTTGGTTATGCTTTACTTGTCACGTAGCAAAATCTATCCATGCTGATTTTAAGACCGTGAAGAAGACTTGATGATTTAAATTATTATATTAAGAAGACTTTGATTCGTATAGGCAGGTAATTTATCGAATCTATCGGCGGCCAAGGAGAACATTCGAAGATTAGGAAGTACATGACGGGGCTGCATACATCGCGTTCGGATTAATTTCTCCGGCGCTCTTATATAGAAGTGTATTTACCGTGAGTTGGAAAAAGCGCGGCAACAAATGATTCGAGAACAATCTCGTGAAATCTACTCCTTTCGAATAAATAAGAAGAGAAGCAAAGAAAAACGAATACATAGGTTTTATCAAGTATGGCAAGATGTCAAGATAATTTTTACATTGAGACTAAAGTCTTTCATAATTTGAGGAGTAATATTATGTCAGGAATCGTAGGGAAATAAAAAATAAAGAAAAGAAATTCATAGGTTGTTATTTCAAAAGAGTAAAATATTTTTAGCTGGGAGGTTGGTGTTTTTTAGAAGAATTAAATTCTAGGATGCATTTTATTTAAAGAAATAAAAGTGCGTAATTTTAATAGAGCATCTATCAGCGCAATTTTTTTTAAGAGAATGAATTTGGAATAAACTATATTTTGCAAAATGTAATTTTGACAATCGAAATACTGGAGCGAGAAAATAATTTATAATAATGGGATTTACACAGAATTATAGTTTTAATGAGGTCAACGGCGAAATTTTTTTTAATTTGTTTCATATATATATACATATATATATATATATATATATATATATATATGTGTGTGTGTGTGTGTGTGTGTGTGTGTGTGTTGTTTATATGTATATATATATATGTATTTGAAATAGCAATTAACATGATGATTGAAAAACGTTTCAATAACTTTGTAAGTTAAGTTTTACAAAATGCATTTCGGAGAATACAGTCATATTTAAAGTCATTTACAAGACAATTGTTTAGATATATATTCAGCCATACTCGCAGATTTGTTTTGCGTATATTTTTTAAATATTTAGAGCCCTGTTTCGATATTTACAAATTCCAAAATTTTGTCATCTTTTATTATTAGTTCTCGGTTATTATGATAGCATGTCTTTTAAAGCATTTAAAACAAAAAATCCACAAGTCACTATTTGAATAAAATGAAAATATTAGAAAGCTATTAACGTTTGATTTAACCCTTTGAACGTTTAGTTCTAAAAACAATTCTTGCCAGTGATATTCCAATGTTATTTTTAACTAGAATTTTGCCTCTTTACAAGTCAAAAAGCATTTTTTCTCTTCCCAGTATCAAAAAGTGATGCTAGCTAAACTAATGCGCTCAAAATCTCTTTTATATGCCTTTTTAAATGATATGCAACAATATCCACCAATCAATAGCGGCGATTTCAAAATATTTACTGCGTTTGTGTCATTTTGCTCCAGCTTAATTTTAGCAAAATATACATTTTAAAATAGATTTAAAAATACAAATGCAATTTTAGTAAACTTTTGCTTTAATATAAATTGGAATATCCTGTATCCTCTGTTTTTGTGTCGTTCCTATCATTTTGCACCCCAATGTATACTAAATGTAAGAAATCTATCAGAGTTTAGATTATAAACAATTTTTATCGAATACATCAATTTTCTTCTATACGCCCGTCAGACAGTAAAATGAGAAACTTCTACTTGGCTATCCCGGCTTTGATTCCCTAGCCTGTATGAAAACGGTATTTTATCACTTTTCATGGCTGCAAATCTTCCAAAGTTTTTTTGTTCACTGTGTGAAAAAAAAAAATTTTTTTTACTGACATGAGTGCTATAAAAAAAAAATTGTTGTTTTATGAGATCTGAATGTTAACACTACAATATTTATATCATAATATTTTATTCATTTATATTATCACATATTATCATATATTATCATATACTATCATATTTTAATTAGTTTTATAATTGTAATATTGGAATCAAATATTGAATATAAAGAAAAGCTACTTAGTTTGATTTTATTCCGAATAGTGTTTTAATATTGAAAAATACCTAGTTATGAACCTTTCCGTTGCAATTTGCATTATTTAATTAAAATATTTGTCGAAATGCCTTCGGAATTAAATTATATTTTCTATACTGTATGTATGTTTTTATATCAAAATTAATACCATTTTAATTTACAGTTACTCTTGAAAATTCATGGATTATTTTGACATAGACTAAATGATATATATGATATGAGTGATATATATGACATAAAAAAGGTTTTCTTCTTGTATAAAATATAAAATAAAATAAAGTATGTGTAGTGTTGGATATTTCGTGAAAAACAGTTTAAATAATTTACAAAGTCTGTTATAGAATTCAAAATATAATTAATGTAGCGTACCATAAATTTCTCATCCAAAATAAAATCATATTCATATTATGACGAAAAATATTGTTCTTGATTGTGCAAAATGTAATATAAATAAATACTTCCATAATTTTAGGATATGGACAGACATCATTTAATCTTATTGTTTATTTATTTTTTATTCTTGTACAATGTGCAGTCGTGGAAGAAAAGAAACTGAACACCCCCTACTAACTCTGCAACAAATTATTGTAGAAGAAAGTTACTGGTACCGAACGATTGGAAATAAAGTCTACTTTTAAATTATGTGTATATTTTTTTTCTTAAGGGGCCATCTATATATTAAAACAAACAAAATAATTGTTTTTTTAAATAGCAAGACCCAAATTTGACAAGATATTTCAAATCTGCAGTTTAAACTATGCCTAGGTACCAAATTTCATGAAAATCCTACGATTAGTTTCAGAGAAATTAATTATTTTAAAATGAGCATATTTTAGGGGCTGTATCTACATTGAAGTTTGGTATTCGATTGTTGAAATGCTGAAGAATGAATGAGTCACTTCTTATAACATATTATTTCTTGCCAATATGACCATTTTACTCACTTAATAAATTTCGGTTATTATTATATGCGGTAAAATAAACTTTACAAGTGTTGATTTATCCGATTTTACAAAATATAAGATTATCTGTAATTAAAATAGCTTTAGAATATGTAAATGGATTAGCAATTTTACAGGTATTTTTATAATGTTTTTCCTCAGATTTTGAATATATTTAACTTGCTCTTTGTAAATTTATTGGCAGAAATGAATAATATTGACAAATACAAAATTTAGAATAAAAAGTAGTAGGAAGCAGCGTAAGGAAACAATATAGAAAAAACGCAGACAAGTTGCTTTTTAGTCTGAAAAGAAATCCCAAGTAGATTGTTAATGGCATATTTTTAAAACATTTTTTCCGACATTGCTTTTTTTGTGTGGGAGGGGGTGTCTTGTTGAGGCCCCAGGAGCGGCAGGACAGAGACCAGAAACGCAACCTCGAAACAATACTAAATCTATGTTAAAAAGACATCTGAATAACTTTACATTCGTTATTCTCCTTTGAAATAGGGTTAATAGTTCTATGATTAAACAAACCTATTCTACTTGTTAATTTAAATTTTACAATTAACTCATTAATGCCGCTAGGCAAGAAAGCTTGCCGTTATTTAAATATCGTGAATGAAGTAAAAATACATCTTATACAAATACGTTTTACGTAAATTTTAAAGGACAAATTTAAAAGCAGACATTGAAAAAAAAGTATATATATTTTAATCAAGGCTGGGGTTCTCTGGTGCCACGCTATCTTAAATCTTACTCCAATCAGAGATAGTTGTCAGGTTTGTTGTGTTCACACGCGCATTCACGTACGCCTCAGTTTAAGCTAGCTTTCAAATTAGCGTAAGATCGGTAAGCACTGAAATACGTTTTACGCGTTGCTTATATCATAAGACAGACTTGCGCTCACTGTTTATCAAGGAACTGTAATCCCAGCCTGTGAGTAAAAAATATTTTTTAAATTATGATTTTCTGCACATCATAGACGGCCCCTTAAAGCAGTATGTTGCCGTTGTTTAAGTATAATTTGCAAACTACTTTGAAGAAAAATTTGAAATTTTGAATGCGCATAAAGCAGGACATAATAATTATAAATCCATCAAGAAAATTGTAGGTTGCAATTCATAATTTTTTTGAACATTAATTTCATAATTTATAAAATTTTAAAAATTACAAATTCAAAGTATTTATGTTTGGGTTTTTTAGTAATATAACCAAACAAAAAATTAGCACATTAGGATTATAATTTCAGAAGATAATAATAAAAATATGAAAATGTACTTTAACATTAGACGTTTTAAAACTTGGATGTTTATAATTCAAAAACTTACTATCCAAATGACTTGCAATTTGGTATTTAGGCATAGTTTGTACCGAAGATTTAAAATGTGTAGAAATTGGGTGTTGCTATTGAAAAAAAAAAACAAAGTTTGGACTGTTTTTGGTAAGTAAATGGCCCCCTTAAGAAAATATTATACACATCATTTAAAAGTAGACTTTTTTTCAAGTAGACCAAACAATTTCCAATCGTTTGGTATCAGTAACTTCCTTGTACTAGAATTTGTTGCAGAGTTAGTGAGTGGGTTGTGTTCAGTTTCTTTTTTCCACGTATGTAGGGTAGACCGGGGCACTTTTACGCGGATTTTTTTCAATGAATTTTCTAATTTTTATGTTTTAACTTAGGAAATTTTATACATTGTGGTTTTATAAAGCAGTTAATAAAGTCAAAATTTGTGTATTCAGTTGTTGCCGTATTTGTGGTTTTAACCGTAAAAAAATATATATATATATTTTAGGTCCAAGTCATTTGCGTAAACATGCCCCGGGAACGGGGCACGTTTACGTATATTCTAATTGATACCAAAGAGTATGTGAAATAAATATTTAATCAAATTGAGATGTTTTATTTATAACCTAAAACACTGTTTAAAAACAAAAAAGAAATTAAAGAGAATTAATTAAAGAACTTTTATAGGCTAAACTGAAAACATAGGGCTTATTGCTAGTTAAAAACAGAAACTATTCAGTCATCTTCATCATTACTGTTCCAGTTTTTACAAACAGAAAATAAAGTATTTCTTTTTGCGCACTTGACGTTGGACCACCTTTTGCAACTTTTTTTGTATTGGTAATCACAGTAAGAACGTGCATAAAGGTGTCCCGATGTCAATGCGTAATCGTGCCCCGTCGCCATGTTTGGATTTATTTTTAACGTGCAACGGAAATTAATAACATTTCTGTTCATACAAATACAGTTTTAAAAAAAGGATAAAATTCTGCTAATGTTCATATATTTGTTTCTACTTAACTAAATATTATTAGTTCACAATAGGTTTCAATAAGTTCAACACCAAATTTACTCATCTTGAAAGAAAACAGGTTATTTTTTCCGCATGCTAGAGCGAAGCTCGACTGACGCTCAAAAACTTGTGAGAATACCCGCTAGGGAGCAGCATCAATCTGTTATCACTGGTGGGGTGCCAGTTATAACTCGTTTCGGAAAAAGTGCACTGCGTTTTACGTGCCCCGGTCTACCCTACATATTAACACATAAGAGAATACTTTTTACTGCATTTTTTTAGATATTTTTAGAATATATTAAGTAAAATTTCAATATCATAAAACTAGACGAAAAATAAAAATCGATTTTTTTTGTTTTTTCTTTGGCTATTTACAAAACTCAGCGCCAAAATTTATCAAATACCAGAAGAATTTTTCAAATCTGGCGCTTCTTTGCAGAGATATAAGATCTTATATTTGTAAACAAACTATGTATTTAAACAACTGTTGATACTTAAAATTGCTGGTTCTCAAAAGTAAAAAGAAAATACCCATTTCTAAATCTTGAAACATTTTATGCGCATTCCTAATAATCCGATTACTTTGAAAATTATATTTTAAATCCTCTATCTTCTATATTAATAAAAGAAAGTTTCGCTCTGTGTGTGTGTCTGTTGGCGATGGCTAGCAAAATCTACCCCACCTAGAAGTCTGGAAATTTAGATGTGGATAGTCCAAGGACTGGCCATGTGCACCTGAACCTCAAAATTTTAATATTTTGATAATTAGCCTAGATATTAATTAGATTCTCATTAACCATCGCTTCTAAAATGTCATATTTTAAATCGAAACGGCGAAAGAAAGGAACTGGCGCATTGGATTTGCAAGCGGAAATGAACGAATTCGAAGTTATTTCACTAATTAGCGAATTTTAAGAAACTAATTGAGATATCAATTGAAAAAATTCTGAGCATATGTAACAAATTATTCTGTATCTGACTATGTGATTTTTGAAAAAAATCGGTTGGTATTTTTTTTTAATTATGCAAAAAACTGCCAAACATCTGCCGGCGCCAGTGAAAACGATCCGAGAAAGTTTCATGCAGGGATCTGCTTTCATTAAAAACTGAACTACAAAGAGATCTGTTTCTCGGGCCGATCCCTCCATTTAGTTTGCGAAAATGAAGGAAATAATTGCCAATTTTTACTAATGAACAAAAATTTAGGTAACTAATTAAGATATAGATTTGAAATTGAGGTTGGGAAGGGGTGTCATCTGCCGGCTATTTTAGCGTAGCGTCTTCGTTATGTTCTAATTATCAGAAAAATGTAATTCTTTTTTTAATTATCGCGTTAATGTACGTGACGGTGGTTCTCTTGAACAAATTATTCAATATATTTGCAGGTATGGGGAGGGAGGGGGTTAACGCCTTTCTCTGAGATTGTAATTATCTGGGGTCCGGGCAATGCCGGGCGGGTTACCTAGTACGATAATAAACTTTAGCATAAAAATTGCATTTAAGTGATATTCTACTGTAAAATTTATGTGTTTGTGGAAATATATAGATATCTTTTTAGAAAAAAAAGCATAATTATCAAAATATTTCTTTCTTCTGTGTATGTTTCTCCTTCACTGAATGTATATTTCACTGAAATTTTGCCAATGCATGCCAACTTCGATTCTAATATATGAAATGTATCTCATAAATGAATATTATCACATTTCATGCAAAATACAGGGTGATTTTTTTTAAAGTTGTGAAAGTAAAACCCTATAACAAAAGAACCACTGATCCAAATGACCTAAAATTTCACCAGTATGCTCTCAAAGCAATGGGTATTTTTTTGGCGTGGTTAAAAAAAACTTTAAAACGCACCGACAGATGGCGCTGTACATGCAGTAAAGTCGGGAGACGAGCTTGCGACCGGCACACGAACATTAGCGTTAAAATCGTGCAGTACGCACATCTCGTGTTCATTATTCTACTGATATCCTCGCAATGACTGCGCAACTGACTGCGTTGTTAGTGAAACTGTATTATCAGAATAATGACAGTGTAGCAACTGCTCTTAGGAGATGTAGGACACTTAAGAATTTTAAAAAAGGTCCGATGACGACAGAGGGTCTACGGAAGATGGTTTCTCAATGTACCGTCCATTGTTTTCCTCCCACATATGATATTCTTTGTTTCTGCTACCTTACAGCGCCATCTGTCGGTGCGATTTTAAGTTTTTTTAACCATGTCTAAAACATGCCCATTGCTTTAGGAGCATACTGGTGAAATTTTAGGTCATTTGGATCAGTGGTTCTTTTTTTATACTGTTTTACTTTCACAAATTTAAAAAAAATCACCCTGTATATGCGCGTAGAACAGTTTGAAATATTTTAATTCTTGTCGTATTCAAATATTTAAAAGGCAATATTTTTAATATGTCCATTTTAGCATGTTCTTAGTAATTCTGACAAATTTCAAGTGAATTTATTATTAAAAAAAAATGTTTTAAAAGTCCATTGTCGCCATGATGTTTAATTATGAAAGTAAATGTTAGTTCTGAGTGTATGAACTCTATTTTTGGTTTCAAATTTCAAGAAAATATATTTTCATCGATCGGTAGAAAACTTTTAGTGAAGGTTGTTAACATATAACGTTACATGTTTTTTTCTTAAATAAAATTTATTTCTTATATTCCCAGATATGAACATGTTTGAAATGTAAGGTGTAATGTTGTACATATATGTTATTAAATTATGGATGATGAAAGAAGGATTTTGATGAAAATAAATTAAAAGTTTTTCACATAATATGCCCCCACCTTTTTATACATAATTCATAAAACTGTGAAGACACTTAGAAAGTACGGATAAATTTAAACAAAACTAGACAAAATCACACACATATCTGGCGAGAGCGTTAGTTCTTTGTTTTTCTTTTTAAATCGTTTGATACGCTATTTCTTGAAAGCAATTTTATTTTTATTTAGTCCCACAAAATCCATCTAGCACTCCAATATTAAGACTGTGATATTATTAAATATGATCTTAAGATTACTTATATGATGATACATTCAAATTAATACTCTTAAAAATAAATCAAAACCAATTCAGTCGGGTAAATAGGTACCAGAAAATAAATAAATACCGTTTTGAAAAAAAAATGTCCATATTTTATTTATATTATTCTTTATTTAATAATAATTTCGAACATTGTACGATAAATTAAACACATTATACATTCTATATTTTTCTTTATTAAATAAACGAGTGTGGTCCTTCCTTGAGTCTTAACTTATGCTAGATTAATTTTGGCACAATTATTCAAATTGGTAAAGAAATCATATGAGATGTAATCTTCTCTACTGGGCGAAAAAATCAAGACCAAGATTCGAACGCGGGATTCCTTGGCTGAAGCAGTCAGTGCTCTACCAACTGAGCAATCTCGGACGAATATGGCTGAACTAAACCATATTCGTTCCGGATTTCTCAGTTGGTAGAGCATTGTCAGCTTCAGCCATGGGATCACAGGTTCGAGACCTGGCCCGGACTTTTTCGCCCACTTGGGAAGATTACATCTCATATGATTTCTTTACCAATTAGAATAATTGTGTCAAAATTAAACTAATGTAACCACGTTTCCAGCGTTTACTGTAGGTCCCGTTACCTGTGATTTATTCTGTTGTGCTGATTCAGATATCAGACCAGATGCTACGATCATTAAGATTAACTGGGTGAAATAGTTCAGCTATATTCGTTAAGGATTACTCAGTTGGTAGAGCGTTCAGCTTCATCTAAGGGATCCCGGGTTCGAATCATGGCTCGGACTTTTTTGCCCAGTTGGGAAGATTACATCTCTTACCTTATGCTCAGTGTTTCTCACTAATCCCCAGTTTAATTCAGCCCCACCAGTGGCTGAGAGGTTTTGCTCTCAAAGCTGCTAGACAGGAGGTGTTGGGTTCAAACCTTTGTCGCCCTTGTCGACCTAACCATTCGGAGTTTTCCGTGGTTTTCTTTGAACCTTGCCGTAAATACGGGTTAGGATCCCTTAGAAAGACCCCCACGGAGGGCACTCCCCCCTAGGGCCTATATCCCTCGTGTAGATAATCGGCCGTCACAAAATCAACCAACCAGCCAACACAAGTTTAATTCAAAAAATTACCAGCCTACATATGTAGTCATTTTTGTTTTATTTAATAACAGAATGTCAGTCAACAAATTGAAGAAAAATTACAATACAAAAATTCTTGTCCGATGGTAATTTTTTGTAATAAAAAAAGGACAAAAATGTTAAGATTGTTTATCCTTCACCTTCAGTACAGTTCTCAAACTTAGTACAAGAAATCAAATGTAATTACAGAAAAATTGTATTTCAAAAAGACTTTTAAAAACATTTTTATAGAAGTAAAAATGTGGGAGCAAAAAAAAGTGATGATTAAAATTCGAAGTAAAAATAAAAGTGAGATAAGTAAATAAAAAAACACTTTTTTTCATTTTTAATGTGTTAGGAATTGTTTTACGTCAATAATTAATCTCATTTTGGCAATTAGCAAATAAAAAGAAAATATTTATTAAGCAATCGTGAATAATCATGAAAGTAAGAGATATCAGATTTTTTTTTTCATAGTATGTATTTTTATTTAGAATGCCACAAAATTTATATATCTGAATATAAAATTTTTGATTTCAAAAAGTTTATATAAAATTATCCGCCAAATAAAAATAAAATAGTAATTTCTGAAGTATATTTTTAATTATCAGCAGACTTTTTCTAAATACAAGAAATTTATGATAAATTAATCTTTCTTTTACAAAACAATTCTTTTAATGACCTTCATTAAAATAAAACTTTTTAAATAAAGCGCCAACATAGTAGTGCTTAATTTATTATTTGCTTTTAACGAGAAGTTTGATTTTGCAATTTTGCTTCTTATTAGGTAGCTTTCAATACAAAAAAGTATAAAGCTACCTATTGCAGCCGTTCGGAGGAAAGCAGTTCCGGAAAATTTCGATATATTTTCACCGATCATGACCCCTAGACCCCAAAACCACCCTCCGTTCAAATGTTGATTTATATATATATATGATCGCTTCCATATATATATATATATATATATATATATATAAATCAACATTTGACAGGTTAGTTAGATGCAAACTGCTTTTAAATACTAAAGTGGAAAGAATGAAGCTTTTGCAATGCTCAAAGAAATCAGTCGATATTATAAATCTCCAGAAACATAAAGAAGAATTTAATTTAGAACTTAAAAATCGTTTTCAAGTACTTCAATCAATCTTAGAAGAAGAACAAGATGTTACAGTAGTGAACAAGAAAATAACAAATACTCTACAAGAAATTGCAAGGACGATAGCTGGTGAAGCACAAGTAAAGCAAACAAAGAAAATAACAGAAGAAACAAGAAGACTGATGAAGAAACGCAGAGAATTTAAAATGAAGAAAAACTATCCTAAATCAAGAGTTGAATATGCAGAATTATGTAAAACGGTAAGAAAATGTGTTACAGAAGATATCAGAAAATTTAACTGTGATCTTGTCAAAAAAGTTCTAGAAGATAACAAAAGTTTAAAATCAGCTAAGCGCAAACTGTGTGTTGGAAGAAAATGTATTTTTGCACTGAAGACAGCAGATGGAACAATCACCAAAATCAATAATGAAATAGTACACATTGTCGAAAAATTCTATAACGATCTATATAAATGTGAAGAACAAAGGGAAATCAACCTACGTGATCCACTAGTAAACATAACAGAAACTGAAGAGATAATCCCAGTGATGACAGATGAAGTTGTACAAGCCATTAGAGGCATGAAAAAAGGTAAATGCCCTGGCGAAGATGGAATTACAATTGATCTTATCAAAGAAGCAGGAGAAGAATTTGCAAAAATGCTAGCCTTACTGTTTTCCAAATGTCTCGAGAAATCAGATGTACCAGAAGATTGGAATAATGCTGTGATGGTGTTACTTTATAAGAAAGGAGAAAAGGAAAACATTAAAAACTACCGTCCAATCAGCTTACTGTCAGTGATTTATAAAATTTTCACCAAAGTTTTAACGACAAGACTTGAATCAGCTCTGGACTCAGCTCAACCTAGAGAACAAGCAGGATTTCGAAGTGGATTTAGCACAATGGATCATATTCAAACAGTAAGGGAAGTTATAGGAAAACATAAAGAATATAATTTACCTCTCTGTCTTGCCTTTATTGATTATGAAAAAGCATTTGATTCGGTCTACACATCTGCAGTAATTACTTCTCTGGAGAACATTGGTATAGACAAACCTTATATCAATATCATAAAGAAGATCTACAAGAAAGCAACAGCCACCATCCGTTTGGACAAAGGAAAAGCGAAGATCAAGCTTGAAAGAGGAGTAAGACAAGGAGACACCATTTCGCCTAAGCTTTTTACTGCTGTCTTAGAGAGTATTTTCAAGAAGCTGGATTGGGAAAACAAAGGGATTAGAATAAATGGGGAATATTTAAGCCATCTCCGGTTTGCTGATGACATTTTAATTTTCAGTAATAGCCCTGAAGAATTGCAAAATATGCTAAAAGATTTGGCAGAAGCTAGCATTAATGTGGGATTAAAAATAAATTTGGAAAAGACTAAGGTGATGTTCAATTCATTTGCATCAAAAAAGAAAATCGTCTACAACAACACTGAGATTAAAGATGTTGAAAGTTATGTGTACCTTGGACAAGAAATATCTTCAGACAACAGTATCATGAATGAAATCAATAGAAGAATAAGAAATGGATGGAGTGCTTTTGGGAAGAACAATATTATTCTGAAAAGTAACATGCCTCTTTGTTTGAAAAGAAAGGTGTTTAACCAATGTGTTTTGCCTGCACTAACTTATGGAGCAGAAACTTGGACACTAACAAAACGGATGGTACAAAGATTACAAACAACACAGCGAAGTATGGAAAGATGTATGCTAGGCATAACCAGAAGAGACCGAAAGAGAATAACGTGGATAAGAAGTCAGACGAAAGTTTTTGACATTATCGAGAGAATTAAATGGCTAAAATGGAAATGGGCTGGGCACATTGCAAGAAGACAAGACAATAGATGGAGCACAAACACCCTACAGTGGTATCCCAGAGATGTAAAACGACCAAGAAGACGACCTCAAGTAAGATGGAGTGACGAAATCAGAAAAGTGGCCGGTGTTAATTGGATGACTAAAGCACTAGACAGGCAACAATGGAAAAATCTGGGGGAGACCTACATCCAGCAGTGGATTGAAAACGGTTGATGATGATGATGATGATATATATATATATATATATATATATATATATATATATATATATATATCTGACCTATGTCATACGATAACGCTCGTATTTATAAATCAATTTCGATGAAACCAATTGTGTGCATTAAGCTCACCAATGTCTCGACCGAGTTCGTTGTCCAGCTTGGTCCGCCATTTTGTTTCAAGATCGCGGCAATTTAAAAATTTAAAACTAAAATAAATATACAAAAAAGTTAAAAATCCAAATTTATTTTTTAATTACGTGTTAGGCCTTTATACAAGGATTCCAGAGCATTTTTTGGTTTACCTCTGTCTTAAAAAATGAGATAGAGCAGTTTGAAATTCTAGGGTGGCTGACATTTTGAAACAAAACAGCACATTAACGCGATTACTCGCAAATTATTTTCTTTCATTGTTGTAATAATTTTCCCAATCATACGCATAAAACTATATATTCATATCCGTTAGCGCCAAATTCTCGCCAAAATGGGCGACGTTTGGCGAAATATCGCCAAATTTGGCGACCGAAATAAGTCTTTATAAATGAAGCCAATTTGGCTATTGCTCAATAATTTGGCGAATTTCTTATTCAAATTCAGTAGTAACGAATCTTTTGTAACCGTTTCTTTGCATTTTAACTTGCTGTTTTCGTGTAACATTAGCTAAAATTTTAAAACGAAGATATAGGAAAGCTACCTTTTCCTCCCGGTACAGGCCGGAAGGACTTTTTTTAAAATTTAATTTGTAATTTATATTCTAATCTTCGTATATAAAATTCATAATACAACAATTAGCATAAAGATAAAATAGTATGGTAAATAGTAGGGTAAATAGTATGGTAAATAGTAGGGTAAATAGTATGGTAAAATAGTATGGTTGCGTAA
Organism: Maratus michaelseni; assembly: GCA_963931845.1. Classification (NCBI taxonomy): domain Eukaryota; kingdom Metazoa; phylum Arthropoda; class Arachnida; order Araneae; family Salticidae; genus Maratus; species Maratus michaelseni. Next base: position 429,350,381 of record OZ007589.1, read on the forward strand.
AATAGACAATTTTCATCGTGTGCTAAAAATGTTTAAATGTGGATGCTTTAAATATTAATAAAGCTTCTTCAAGGTTTATACATATATAAAATGAAATAATATTAATATATGAATAATAGAATTACCAATTTACAACTTTAAATCCATCATTAGATTTAAAAATATTAATAATAGCAAAAGTAATCGTATATATTATTTCTCCTGTCAACATCCCTTTTTCTAAGAAAATACGAAACGCAGAACGACGGATGAGATTCCATATGAAGGGATTTTGAACAGGCTTCTGACATAGCACAAATACATTTTCCTAAAATATGTTTTTTGATTAAAATTTGCTGATAATTAAAAATTAAATCGGCATTGTTTACATAAATGAAATTAACCTTTTCCCTGAAATTAATGTTACCACAAAAATAAAATAACGCATTATATCGTGCTCAGTAATAATTTAAAAAAAATTTTAAATAAAGATTGCTGCACGGGTTTATTTTATATTTATGATTAAAGAGCAAAATTTAAATTCAGATGTTCAATTTATTTTTCTTTGTCCCATGTTTTTTTTTTTTTCGAAACAGATGATGTTATCTTCTAATGCAGTTAAAATACGATTGATAATTTTTTTTTTTGCCTTAGCTATCAGCGATCAGTTCAACTTTGATGGGATAAATGAGGCGATATTCTGGCGACTAATGCTGTTTGCAGATATTTTTAGTCCTTATTATATATATATATATATATATAATTAAACTTGCATTGAAAGAATATTAAAATGCAGTGCGAAATCTTTGCACGGGTCCACTGGTTATACATTAATATAATTAATGATAATGTCATTTCATCGTATAAATAAAAGAATAGATGCAGCACCTATTAACATACATCAACATTACACATTTACACATAGTTTACAGATATTTTAGTAAAATATTTTACACCATGGATAATCAGTAAACAAGATATTTTAGTTGTTCCTCGTTACTTATTTTTACTGCCTCTCACAATAAAATGTATTGGAAATTTTAAAAAAATGATAAAGCGATATCTATGATGAATTTTTTGTTTATTCTGGCTATTGCTACAGTTGATTTATCAAATTTTACATATGGCTTATGTTGTTTGATTCTTTCTCCATTTTATTTTTTTTCGTTATACCAATGTATAATTACCTCTTCCCATATTCATGTGTGTTTCACAATCGGTTGATACCCTAAAGCAATATCCCTTTTAACAAAAGTCAAAAATCAATTAAAAATTACGATACCTTTTTAACTTGATGTGTTTCATTTAGTAGATTCTGTACAAGAGGTGTAAATACTGTAATAAAACATCTTTTAAATATATGTAAATATAATACTATATATAATATGTCTAATTATAGATGTTGTTTTTATTCGTTTAATTACGCATTTTAATAGGTAAAAATAATATTGTTTATAATAGTTTACTATTTGAACTATGTTTTTTATTTTGTTATTAGAACTTTTTTATAAATTTATGAAGCATCATTTGCAGATAGGTGTTGACTAATCGTTTTGGAAAACACAAAATCGTCATTTTCAGGTTTAATAAAATGTCACCATTTAATGAAAAAGTAACGGAACCAGGTAACTATGGTAAGAAGATCCCTTTTTTTTAAATTTCTAAATGCTTGGTAGTGGTGAGGTGTAACGGCGTGTAAAGAAGGACCCTTTTTTACTTTAATTTTGTTTTCTAAAGCAGGGGTATTTTTTAGTTATTTATATATAAATATTCAAAATCTGTAACGTACATAATTTTGTGAGTATTGATAAATAAGTAAAGACAAATTATCAAAAATTCACTCTCGTTATTTTTTTAATATCGTATTAATATCATTGATGTAATAATAAAGTTGCCATAAAAATATAAATTGTTTTTTAATCTAAAAACTTTTTTCAAAATTTTCAACATAAAACATCTATAATTTTTGTGTCAAACATATATAGAAATGTTATATAGGTTTCTTCAGAAGATTACATTTAATAAAGCTATATGCACTTATAAATCATATAAAATCCAGATGAAGAATCTACTTTAAGATTATTTTAAATGATTGAAAAATTATGAACTATGCGTAATGTGAGATGCATCTTACCAACTGAGCGAAAAAGTCCGGGCCCGGATTCGAACCCGAGATCCCTTCGCTGAAGCTGCCAATGCTCTACCAACTGAGCAATCCTGGACGAATATGGCTGAACTAATTCACTCAGTTAACCTTAATGATCATAGCATCTGGTATGATATCTGAAACAGCACAGCAGAACAAATACCAGATAATGGGACCTTCCCAGTTGGGAAGATTACATCTCATGGGATTTGTTTACCAATTAGAATAATTGTGGTAAAATTTATCAAGTGTAATCACGTTTCCAGCGTTTACTGGAGCTCCTATTACCTGTGATTTATTCTGTTGTGCTGATTCAGATATCAGACCAGATGCTATGATCATTAAGGTTAACTGGGCGAATTAGTTAAGCCATATTCGTCCGGGATTGCTCAGTTGGCAGAGCATTAGCAGCTGCAGCCAAGAGATCCCGTGTTCGAATCCTGTCCACGACTTTTTAGCTTAATTGGGAAGATTACATTTCATAAAATTTCTTTAACAATTTGAAATTATTGCGTCAAAATTAATCTAGTGTGCATAATTTGTTTTCACCTTATATAACTGTATTAATCCCTGATCCCATATCCATATCGGTTTTACACCCAATTCACATGACAAAGCCTAATCTCTATTCATAAATATATCACCATATGTATATTATTATTGTTGTAACATTATTGAAATATTCTGCTGAATATTTTTGATCCATTAATCAAGTTGTTATAAAAATACAAATTGTTTTTTAATTTTTACTTATTGTATGATGTATTAAATAATTATAATGTGTTTGACATTAATGTTTCAAACTGCAGTACAAAGAATGTGTAATTTACATTTATTTTATTATTTTTTTTTATGAATTTATTTCTAAACAATGAAAGTAACAGATTGAGAATGTACTTGAAAATTATATGAAGCGATTGAAAGGGTATAAACTATGTGTAAAATACTTTATTTTTACCTTATGCTTAATGAAATAAAATATTCTAACACTGCTGAAAAGTTTTAAATCAGGATTATAAGTGCAGAAATGTAAAATTATTATATGCGCAAAATGTTTTACGAGACAGAAATTGTAATTAAAATTGCTTACATTTCCAGTCGGTTACGCCCTTGTTAAGGTGGAGTTGAATACACGAATTACCATATTGATTTCCCATTGTTTCACACAGTGTAACATTTACTAATAATTGGACTTAAATTAAGTACTAAAAAAATATATATTTTTTAAGATTTAAAATAAATACAATAATCCCTATAGTTAATACTTGGAAATTTTTCCATAGAAAATTTCTCACGCCTTGTATTCATAATATTTCAAAGTTTAATTGCTTAAAAGGCGTATACCCAACATAGTGAAAAACATGAAACCAATGAAAATGCAGCATCGATTGAATATTATCGATGTAATCGATATAATTGAATCGATGTAATTGAATATTATCGACGAAATATATACTATGTTTAATACTTGGACATTTTTCCATAGAAAATTTCTCACGCCTTGCATTCATAATATTTCAAATTTTAATTGCTTAAAAGGCGTATACCCAACATAGTGAAAAACATGAAACCAAAACAAAATCCAGCATCGATAATTGAATATTATCGATGTAATCGATATAATTGAATCGATGTAATTGAATATTATCGACGAAATATACACTATATTTAATACTTGGACATTTTCCCATTGAAAATTCCTCACGCCATGCATTCATAATTTTCCTTATAATTTCAGTCATTTTACTGATGACCCGGGTTCGAGTCCCAGCTTGGGTACTTTTTCACTATGTTGGCTATACGACTTTCAAGATAAAATTTGAAATACAATAATTCCTTTTCACAATACTTAGAGAAAAAGCGTTTGTAGGAAATTTTTCTGTAAACAGTTTGCAATGTAGACAAAACATAATTTTTTTCAGTAACACCATTTTATTTCTCATTTTCTTAAAAGATTTTAAACTCATACACCCAGTAAAAAGTTTTTTTGAATCAACAAAAATTTGGTTGACCCAACAAAACTTTTTGTTTAAATATAGGTCAATGGAAATTTTGTTTGAATAAATTTTTTTTAATGCCAAAAAAGAAAAAAAAATGTATCGTCAGCAAAAAATGTTTTGTTAATTCAAGTAAAATAGTTCAATTTTACTGGAATTTTGCTAAAACAACCAAAATGTACTCAACAAAACATGTTTTGTAGTTTTAATCAATTCCTTTTTCTGGGTGTATATTATTCTACATTGAAAAATCTAATATTTTCCGGTATTATTATACATCCTAAAAGACAGAAGAAGTGTACATTCGTTTCATATAATGTTGAAGGAGGTTTTAATTTTTGTAGGAACCTACTACTTGTTATGAAGTTTATGGACGTTGTTGGGTTGAATTACATTAATTTTCTAACAATGATAAAGCGAGGAATGAGTTTGCCATGAGGCTACAAAATACACTTAAGTGCCAATATTTAGCCCATGGATAGCACAGAATGCATAGATCATTAGTGCATAATATAATAAATTTTAAACTGCATTAGTAAATTTAGTTCTGAATTTTTATTTTCGTTTAAAATAAACTTACTTTTAAAACAAACATTTGGCGAGTTCCTTGCAAAAAAGTTCGTTAATGCCTAGATATAAGAAAAAAAGAGCGTTACATTTGAAAAATAAAAAACGAAACAGCGCAGAAAATTCAACACTATGTAGACCTGTAATTTTTTCTCTTTATTATCTAATAAAATAATCGGAATAAAAATACGTTATTTTGTTTATAATTATTTGCGAATTTTTTATCCTTGTATTTAAAGGGTTTAGTTAAATTTTGTCATTTATTTTCCTATGGTATATCATAATGATCATTCTACCCTCAATATAGTTCTATTTATTGCAGGCATACAATAAATACACATTTTTCACACAAAAAGTGAATGTATAAAATACATTTATGGTACAGAATATTTTTTGAAATTTAAAGACATGCAAAAAATTAATAAAAAATATATTTAAAAAAATATATTATTAAAAAATATAATAACATTTATTTTATCCTTTTAAATAGAAATGTTCCATTAAAATAAAAAAAGAAAATAATAAGTATAGTAAACTTTTAAAAAATATATAAGCTTTTTTTTATGTTTTATGGAATTTTATAGAAAATAGTAGGCTATGCCAATGGAAGATTAATGGATTTAAATGAAAATTTCTTAAAATTAGCCAGCTATCGCCAAGTTGGTTTCATGTATTGCAACATATTATTGTCGACAAATTTGGCTATATATTGGGGCTATTGAGGTGACTCTGTCATTAGTACTTTTCAACAAATACTTATTATAACCCTCCAAATATAGTATGCAATAAATAAACACCTTTCACAAAAAAGGTAAATATTTAAAATGCATTTATTATACACAGGATTTTTGAACTTTGAAAACATGCAAGAGTTCTAAATTAGGGATTCTTTAAATTTAACAAAAATAAAAATTAATTTCGTAATATTATTAAAAAATATAATTATATTTATTTTACAAATAATATAATAGTGTAATAATACATGTTAACTTTGAATTGAAGTGTAATTACTCCTTAAAGTGATAAAAACATAACACAAAAGGCTTAAAAATTCATTTTAATATACACATGGCATATGTTTCATGCGCTCTACCGGCGACTCCTCCAAGATCAAAATAATAAAATTTATCATTTTCATCTTGAAGTTTAAAGTGATTAAAAAATAACACAAAAGGCTGAAAAATACCTTTTAATATACACATGACATATGTTTAATATATGTGTTGACATATGTGGCGCTCTAACGGCGACTTCTTCAAGATCAAAATGATAAATTTGATCATTTTGATCTTGAAGAAGTCTCCATTAGAGCGCATGGAAATGTCATTTATATATTAAAAGGTTTTTTTAAGCCTTTTGTGTTATGTTTTTATCACTTTAAGCAATAATTACACTTTAATTTAAACATTTATTTTATCCTTTTAAATAGAAATGTCCCTTTAAGATAAAGAAGATAAATAAAAAAACAGTATATAATATCATGGCCTTAAGTGATAAATATTTTATCCTGTCATGCTATGAATCATTCCCCAAGATTATTTTGTGAAACATAAAAAAAAATGTACTTTCGAAATATTTTTAAAACAACAAGATAAAAACCACGAATTCTTTCACATGTCATTCGTTGAAATGATCTCTTTCTTTGTTTGTATGATTCATTTCCTCCTGATTTTGACAGCAACAACTGTCAATACTTTCTAAACTATACACGAGTGGCATAAAAATTGGAGAAGGTGATTCATACAAATGTTTTTGGCAGCTGAAATTGCTGATATAATTTATCCCTATTTTTCGTGTTTTGGAATTTAGTTTAAGTATATATATATATATTTCTTTATATTTCTTTATTTATTTGTATACGATAGATTAAAATGGATATTTTTTTTCTTTTTTGTTAAAAATACTCGTGTTAATCTAGGATAAGAATAAATAATTCCAGTTCAAAGGAATAATATATTTTGTGTACGATAATTCAAAATCTCGCGACTAATGTGCAAGAAATCACATGTCAAAATTTTCCACACTTAAAAAAAAAGGCAGAGAGAGCGAGCGAGAAAGTAGGGACAGAAATTTGTATCTGACATAATAATGTATTTTAGACAATCGTAAGTTTGTGAAATAAATTAAAAATTTTTGTATCTTTGTTCCAATAAATTCTGAATATGTCTGAATCATCTATTTAAATGATTTACCAGGAAACTTTATGGCACTCTGTTTTAAATGTTTAAGATGTAGTCAAATCATATTAATTCGAAACATCAGGAAACGAAAAATAAGTTCGAATTATCCGATTTTATAAAAGGACACGACGTTATATGCTTTCAATAATGAATAAATTTGTAACGGTGCGTGTCAAGGTCGTTCCCGGCAAGCTCAGTTATTATACGAATTTAAGGTTTAAAACACGTTTATATAAAATATGCGGGCAGGGATGTGATAGATTAACGTGGCCTGTTTTAGTCTATATCAAGCGGCGATCACCAAAATTCAATTACTTACTTAATCTTCACAAGAAATGACTAAAAGTTTTACGAAAATAACAAGATTTACTTACGTGTAGAGCAATGATAGTACAATTCACAACTAAATCCAGCGGGGAATTAACCTTCTCACCGCCGCCGCAAAGTGGGGCGTTTTGATGATCTAGGACTAGGTGGACAAAATTCATTTTTCCGATTATCTTGGAATTTAACAAGACCGCGTATACTGGTAGCCGACTGTCTCTTCTGTCGAGATCCGTAAGAGTTTCGTTCAAAAAAATCCGATGTGTGGATTAACTACGACCGTAAAGAATGCAGTTGGTTTGAGGGAGTTTCAACAGTTGCATTATTTTTTTTATAATTTCGAAAGCAAGTCGTGACTTTTCTGTTTTATTTGAAAGCAGGAGTTTACTGGAGATATGTCACATGTTTGTCACAAGATTTAACCTATTGTTGTTTGAAAATAAGCGCCATCTTGTTTTCAAACTTCATCTTGACTTTTAATACAGTATTTACGCATTATTAAGAAATAAGCATTTTTTAAAATCAAAGTGTCATTTCTAAAGTATTGGAAACTTAAGAAAGCTCCTGTGAAAGTTTGCGAATCATTAAGTTATATTAACTTGAAGTGTGTGTTTGAGTGTTTAATTCAAATCTTGCAAGTAAATTTTAAACCACTTTTAATTATTCGATTGAGCTGATACTTTGAATATATGTGTAGTTTCAAGGACAACACAATATTATAATATAAATAAATAATAATAATATAAATAATATAAATAATATAAATAATATAAATAATATAAATAATATAAATAATATAAATAATATAAATAATAATAATAACAATATAAATTAGTAAATAAGCCAAATATTTATCACTGTTTGATTATTTTATTACTGGTACATTCGAAAAACCAGCAAAACCTAACTAAACTTCAATGTAATAATTTTGTCCACCTAGATCCTCAAAACGCCCCACTGTGTGCCTTGAACTGGCATATCCGTTCACTACGCTGTAGGTTTCACTGCAATATTGCAATTGTTAAAATTAATATAATTTTACAAATATAATGAAGTTTTAAACATCGAGTAATCATTAATACTATCAAGGATTATACTCATATACGTAATTGAGTTTTTTATATCAATTTTCAAAATTCATCTTTTTTTAACATAAAAAAATAAAGAGAAAACAACATTACAAATTTGCCCTTTTGCTTGGCGGTTAATGCTTTAAATTGAATTACAAAAAACACTTGCCACATCGTTACTCCAATCTAACTTCTAATACACTGGCAACCCGTGTCTGCTGAATAACTTATTCAAAATATAATTTAAAGCATCCAACCAAAACGGTTAACTTTAACTCCGCTGAACTTCAATTCCGCTGATACTTGTAGACAGCAAAAATTGTAGCTTATAAGCTCAGGCCTTGTCCGCCAAACACAGGGGAATATTCGACCCAAATGCACCGAAACAGTCTTTCGTTTCATCTTTTATACCTTGCTAATTGGCAAAAGTGGCTAAAATTTACATAAACTCACAGCGAAAGACGGAAACTATAAACTACGAAGGCTCCACACAAACTTTGAAAATTAGAGTAATTAGATATCGCATGAAAATTAGAGTAAAACATAATATAGATGTCGCAGTTGCGACATCTATAATATGCGACTTGATGACATCAAGTTGGCATGCAAAACACTAGAACGCTTTTGTAAGAGTATTGGTAGCGCACTGCCAATTCTGTTATAAGATTAAAGATAAAAAACGTTTTCTATAGTTCGAATTCTATAATTAATATTTTCAATTATAATTAGGATATATTAGAATTAAAAACAAAACAATTTTATTCTAAAATTTAAATTACTAGAAGATTTTTATCTTAAAAGGCCAAAAAATATCGTACCTTTATTTTCGATAGAAGCATATTAACATAAATAAAGTAAAATTGATTGAAATGCGATGAACTAAATATTTTATGATATATTACTATTTTTCGTAAAAAAATCCCATTTGACATGTTTTGTGATGTTATCTTTTTGTTCTTCAGGGGATAATTATTTTTCGAATAAACGTTCGAGTAATTTCATTTTCCTTTTCTTTGCTGGAAATTCAATCTTAATCAAAGTTTTCAAAACATACATTGCACATTACTAATTCCTTATTAGAATGACATATTATTTTCACTCTTTTGCAGTTATTAAAATTTTTTTCTAATTAATCGAATGTGATAAGGAAAAGTTCGAATTAACGAAATAGGTGTAATATTAGTTCCATTGGTTTAGGACTTACTGAATAGTTTGAATTAAGCAAGTTCAAATTATCGCCACTGCACTGTACAGATTTTGAAAATTTCAAAACTCACGATGTTCAAAATGTATACGCATGCAATATTGATATATTTGCAAGTGTTTCTTCTTATTTGAATTTGAGATATTTTTTCATAACAGCTTTTGTTGATTTTATACCAATTTAGATTGAAAATATTAGACATTGTAGCTTTAAATATAATAAATTAAAAAGCTATTTTATATTATATCGATTTTTAATATAAATGACTTAATTGTACTTATAATGAAAGTTTAAGGAAATAATTTATTGGTATGAATGCGACATATTGATTTAAGAATTCTTAATTTAAAAACGCTTAACAGTGTGGTATCGTGGACACATATATAAAATTAAACGTATATCGTATTAAACGAAAAAGTTTTATTTCAAAACAACAATTGTAAAAAGATAATATGATGGTGAAATTTTACATGATTTTTACATGACAGTTTTGTACAATCTGAGGGACACCATAAGACGAGGTCCAACTCACTAGAACTCAAAATCCAGAATGTCCCGTCAATGGCGAAAAAAAGCACTCGCCTCTCCGCTGCATAATCACTTGATCTTCGTTGATTGACGCTCCCTTCTTTCTCCCAATTCCACTTTCAGAGTACATTGAAATTCATTTCTTTGGCCTTGCTATGCATACAAATAACTTCCTGACACATTTTAAACTCCTTCAGATGATTAGTTAGAGATAAAATTCACACACATTAAGCAAGACTATTCAAATAATGAAAGGTTTTCATTTTTACTGGAAATGAAATAAGAATTGCCGTTCTTGAGGATAATCGTCTTTCAATAGGTGTCAAACAAGAAACTATTCACATTATTCTGGAATTATTTTAATACAATCAGAAATAATCAAGTTGATGGCCAACTAAGTCATCACAACAGCAATAACGGCAACAATCAACATTTTAAATATATTTTATATTTTTAATTAATTTTTTAAAAATATGTATTGATTACATTTATTTCTTTGCAAATAATAATAACATGTAATCAATAATTTGGTTTAAAAAATGTTTCTTATTTTTATAAAACAATATGTGTTGTTCATTTCAAAAGCAAAAATTATTACAAAAATTAATATTTAAAGTAGTTATTGAAAATTCTCAGTAACATTTTTCATTCCTTCTTTGTTTGAAGTAGTCTATGCACTATGCCTAACTCTTACAGAACATAATGAACAGAGGAAATTGCATTCAACTAGGTAAATTATATATCATATGTATCATATGTATTCTCAACTATGATACTCCAACCATTGGATATAATCTTACAGAACATTTATAAATACATACATTTCAGATATAATTATGATTTATAAATTTCAACATAATAAAAAAACAGAGAAAAAATAATAAGTATATTCCTGTTCAAAAATTAAAATATTTTCTTTAAAAATATATATGTGATAATATAAATATAACCTAAATATCTAAATGTAAATGTAGATTGCAAACATAAAGTTGCAAAATTAAATATTTAATCTTTGAGTTTACTGCTTTAATTTATGCCAATGAAAAACAAAATATCGTATTAATTTCCCCCTCCTCTTTCCTCCAAAAAAAAAAATATATATATGTCTGGCAAAAAGTTGTAGTAAAAGTTATTTTATGTTATTCCCCATGTTTTAAAGCCGTAAAATAAAACAGAACAAAAAAATCCTTTATAGGTAGCGCTATATTTAAAATCTTTAAAACTAATTTTAGGGTATTATTTTTAACTTAGAACGCAGCTATTATAAAATATAGACAATATATACTATATTGAATTACATCTTCTAAAAGTCATATAAAATACAGAAAATGTATAAATTCCTTTGAGAAAGTTGACTCGAAATTGATTCTTTTCATTTCATAGCATATACATTCTTCAAAATTTTCATATTGTAACAAATAATTATCAGTAGTTTTTATTGAATTATGTACTTTAAGGTTTATACGTATATCATTTCTTGTTGTAACATTTCCTTGCTCTATTAATTTATTTCTGCCGACTCATTTTTTTATTATTTTTAAGACAAAAGATTAAACGTAAGTTATAAGATTTTTGTAAGTACCAATTGCAGGGTGACTAGAAATATCGTAACGCTTACAGAAAATAACGTCACGGTTAATGATTTTGCTATTACTCGATTATCGAGGTTTTTTTCTCTTATTAATCTTTGTTCTCACTCTAAAAATTTTAATAGGATGACAAGCAAACTGAACGCGATTTTGAAGGTTCATCGTGAAGGAGGTGTGTGTGAGATTGCTCAATTGCTTCAAGTGCCTCATCCAACCGTTTCCAAAGCAATCCATAGATTCAAGGAGCTTGACCATGAAAGAGACCATCCGGGAACAGGCAGAAAATGGACTGCCAGCACTCCCAGAAACCGGCAACTGATTTAGAAACGCGTATTCTGAAATCATCAGGTGTCGATGAGAAAAATAGCATGACATACAGGGATTGTTCGTGAATTGGTTCGACTTATGGCCAAAGAGAAGCTGAACCTGCTGTTGTGGGACAATTAACTGGTTTTGGTTAATATACAATTTCCCCAACTCTTGTTAATATTATTTTATTACCTTTACTCTTATTAATTCTTTTTTCCATTTAAATCCTTGTTTTTTATTCAATAGTTTTTGTTCCAATCTAATTTATATATTTCTTGCATTTCATCATGTGAATAAAGACTACAACTTCAATTTCTATGTAGATCTTTCCACACTGTTTTAGTACATTCGTTCGTTTTCGTCAAATTCTGTTCACTGCGATCGCAGGGATGCCTTTTTTAGGTGTTATCTTTAATTTATCAGTTATAAAACTGTTTTGGTATAGTTTTTCCTGTCTTGGCGTCAGTGATGGTGCGCAATTTCTTCTGGCAACCCCTTTGCTCAAAACGCAGGATCGCGCGATTTTTTGCTGACTGGCTGACTCAACCGCTGATCTTTTAAATATCTCCCCCTTGCCGTCACCATGTCTTTTCTGCAACTTTTTTAAAGAATTCGACAGAGTTAATTACTGTCTGTACATCTTTTCAGAAAACATGATGTCTTCAAGGAGACATACAAGTAGTAAAATTTTTCATCTTTCAGTTGTTATATGTTTACCATTTTTAGCTTTAAAAGTATGAATCAATCTTGATATGCTTAAATGGAAATAGTATTTTATAATTAATACGCCATGAGCGAAATAGATCATGCCATTCGGTTGAAAAATTAATCTAATGTCTGTGCGGTGATCTAATCCTTTTACGAATGTCAGAAATAGACAAATAAAACGTCATTGCCGTAATTTCTGACTATATATATATATATATATATATATATATATATATATATGTGTGTGTGTGTGTGTGTGTGTGTGTGTGTGTGTGTGTAGAAAAGTAAAATAAGAACGTTCAACGAATGTGTATATCCTGTTCAGTCAGGATAGACTTGCAGATTTCCCAAAACTTTCTTTAAGAAGCTTATTATGAATGTAAAATGTGTAGTGAATATAATCTCCAAATTTATTTTACAATATGAGTAACTTTAATTAAATAACTTTACCACAAATAACCCCTTTATATAAAATAACTTTACTTCATATTTATTACAAAAATATAAAATTACAACACCTTCATCTTTACAACCTGAAACAAGCGCTACTTCTCACCGATGAAAACAAACGAGTACAGATCGAAAGATGCAGGAAGCTACTGAAGCGAGCTGCAACTCCGCACAAGGAGTGGATCCTGTTTTCTGACGAAAAGCTATTCTCTATGGAACAATCGCACCATCGTCAGATGATCGGATTTGTACAAGAACTTTTCCAGGCAAGTCTTCCATGGTTCAACATGGTCAGAATCCCAAATGTGTCATGCTGTGGGCAGAAATGTTGCAACAGGCAAAACACTCTTCATTTTCATCGGTTCTGCAGTCAAAATCAATAAAGATATCTACCCAAAAGAGATTCTTGAGGATGTGGTACTTATCTGGGATCAAAATACTTTCAAACGGGATTTAGACGTTTCAGCAAGATTCCGTGCCTTCTCATAGAGCGAAATCCACACAGAATTGGTGTCGACCCAATTTTTCAAACTTCATCTCAGCTCAAGAATCGGCTCCATACTCGCTTGATTTAAAATCCTTGGATTACAGTTTGTTGTCGAATTTGGAGGCAAGGGCTTGTGGAAATCCTCACAAATGTGTGGAAGCTCTGAAGCGTCCGTTGGTTCAGGGGTGAAAGCAAATCACTACAAACGGGGTGCGGCCAACTGCTGAAAATTTCATCAAACGTTTGCGTCTCTGCATAATAGCAAATAGAAGAACATTTGGGGAAAAGTGATTTTTAAATTTCACTAATACATTGTTTTTAATAAATAAAATATTTTTTTGTGCAAAAAAATTTGTGTGTTCATTAACTAAGTCAGATTAGACAGTTACGTTATTTCTGGTCACCCTGTATTATGTTGTTATGTACAACAGAATTTGGTGGAACTTGTGGGTTTGAATGATGTTTAATTCACAACGTAGGGCTGCAGAGTTTTTACCAATCCATAAAACACACCACAACGAATATATTGATTGATAATTGGTTGAAAAATACTATATATCATTTCTATTTTTTCCCCAGACATTTAAAAAGATATTTCATTTTTAAATTTAACGCAATAAAAATATGTTTTTGACTCTAATTTTTCAAAAAAAAATTAAAACAAATTGTAAAGTATTAATAATTTTTATATTTTTTCTTCTCTTTAACCCCATCGGGACGAGCGTCCTTCACATAATTTTTAACCTTTTTCCACAAGTTTTTCAAAACTGAAGTTTTTGCCTAGTTGAATCGCAAAAATGCTGTCATTAAATAAGGCATAGCTTACAATAAAAATTAACTGGTGGGAATAGTCGAGGATTCTGAGCATCTTCTGCGTCACGTATACGGGTCGCTCGTCCCCAAGGGGTTAAAAAGATGTTTTTTTAATAAATTACATAAAATAATCAATTTATTAAAATGTACAAAATGTATTTTTGTAAGTGAAGCAAACATAGAAATCTAGCCTTCAGTAAATGTATCTGCATATATGTTCGGAATGTTAATTAAATTCTAGTCTAGAGCATAGTTGGGCAAATTTGTAACTACATTTATCTGCAATGTAATTACAATTTAATTGTAACACATGGGCTGATAAGTTCCCGGTCTAATAAAGAAAACACAACTTTTTAACAAATCTTTATAACTTTATGATTTTATAACTTTATAACTTTAATAAATAACATAACTTTAATAATAAATAATAATTTAATAATAATAATAATAATAATAATAATAATAATAATAATTTAATAATAATAATTTAATAAATAAATAATAATAATAATTTAATAAATAATAATAATAATAATTTAATAAATAAATAACATAATTTTATAACGATAAAGCTCCAAACAGTGCGTAGAATCATCGACTCGTTGTTGTTTTTGGTCAAAAGTCAACACGCGCGGCACCCACTTTGACAACAGCTTTTTCATAGACAAATGTTCATTCAAAATAAAACCTATACATTGTTTGGATATCTTCAAAGTCTGAGCTATATCCTGCAACTTCACTTTACGGTTCCCCAAAATGATTGTTTGGACTTTTTTTATGTTTTCCGGAGTAACCACCTCTTTTGTGTGGTGCATCACTGGTGTCCGTACGACCACGTTTAAATTCAGCAAACCAGTCAATAATGGTTGATTTACCTAGTGCAGTGTCCGTATAACGCTTATCAAGCCAAGCTTTTGTTTAAACGATGTTTTTTCTCATCAAATAACAATTCTTGAAATTCTTGTTTATCCATTTTTTTTTTGTTTATCAACAAAGTTGTTCTAATAAAACCACTCTAACGTTTTATCCACACGGCGAATCGTCATGACATTTTTTCTGCTACCTTTTAAAGGTTAGTATTTACTTAAAAAAAGCATCAGTTTGGCGATTGCAACGCCATTTGTGTGCCAAACCGGGAACTTTTGAGCCCATGTGTTATGTAATTGATTATATATACACACATTCAAGCGCAGAAATTTCGTCACATAATATTAGGAAGTGGTTCCGGCTGCAGTTCTGAAATAATTTTTTACGGCATGTAAAACTAACTATATTTAACTACATAAAATTAAATTATAATTACATTGCATATAATTACAAATTTCTCCAACTCTGTTCTAGTGATATTGTCGTATTTCTATGTCAGTTTATCTGCCAATCCAATGGAAACTGCCTGTTTGCTTGTTTAGTAGTTAGGGCTTGGGGCAATGGACAAAACTGGACCCAATGCCGGGTTTGAATTCCCAGTTTGACTCAGGCATGGATGTTTTTAGTGAGTCGGATTTCTCTTTAAACGGAGGTCCTCATAAAGTAAAATAAGAACGTTCAACGAACGTCTATATCCTTTTCAGTCGGGATAGACTCGCAGATTTCCCAAAACTTTCTTTAAGAAGCTTATTATGAATGTAAAATGTGTAGTGAATATAATCTCCAAATTTATTTTACAATATGAGGAACTTTAATTAAATAACTTTACTACAAACAACTGCTTTATATAAAATAACTTTACTTCATATTTATTACAAAAATATAAAATTCCAACACCTTCATCCTTACAACCTCAAACAAGCGCTACTTCTCACCGATGAAAACAAACGAGTACAGATCGTAAGATGCAGGAAGATGCTGAAGCGAGCTGCAAATCCGTGAGACACTGTGTGCAAAAAATGATTCTAGAGCCCACAACGGACCAACCAAAGGACCACTGTTAATGGTTGTATAAAAATTGCATTCACTTAAAATATGCGGATATATTTTGAGATGTATACGAAATTAGATGTAGAGTACGGTTGTTGGTTTAATGAGATTAAACATTCGTAATAATACACATTATTCATTCGTAGAATATAGACCATTTTTTTTCATATAATGCTTCATTTCTCTGGTTTTGCTCCAGATTTTGACTATATTTATAATGATCATGTATCATTCATCACTTTACAGTTTTTCACATCTATAATGATGATGAAAATGGTGATATATATACATGTGTGTATTTTGGTTTAATTTGGATGATTCATTCCAAATATAGATTTTTTTTTCATATCATATTACATTTTTCTTGTTTCGCTTTTTATATTGACTATTTTTATAATGATGATATATTGTAAATTTAATGGCATTGAAACGGCGGCATTTGAATGTTTTTCAACAATGTTTCCTAATTTTATTTCGAGAAAGAATACACATTTCGATTCCGACAAAACTTAAATAGCAAAATACAAGAAAGACACATAATGCATCATGCACACTGTTAGAAATGGATACTCAAATTCCACGAAATTTTCTTTGTTTTTGACGAAACTGTTTCCTGGGAAATGCTCCGAGCGAATATTTCGTCAATTCAAACAAATTTGTATCCTCAAAACTTTGAGGAAATTAATTTCGTCAAATTGCTTGTTCGAAAGTTTTAAAAAGAGGCAGGTTGTGCCATCTTTTGACAATTTTAGAAGCATCTGTAATTGACAGGGGGAATGAGGTCGCATTTCTCAAGTCTTCAACGGGATACGAACGCGCGACCTATGGTGTGGTAAACTACTGTGCGAGACCAATGCGCCAGTGGGACGTGCGTGAATTTGATTTTAAATGTATCTTTCGGACGTTGATGTGTGTTTATATTTTTAGAAGTTTTTTTATCGGTGCTGTTATAATTTCTGCATGTTTTAATTAATAAAGCTAGATTATTATTATGGTTTTTCTACGGTTAATAAATAATTAGAATAGGGCTTGATTAATATAATTTAATAGAGAAATTTCTTTTGTTCAATGAATGATTAGAATATGGTCTAGTTAATTTGTTGGTCAGAAATAATAAATTTTGAAGTGCATATAGGAGAAGAGTTCATCAATTTAGATGATAAGATTTAAACACGTTACTGTTTATAGAGAAGAAAGGGATCAGTTATGCATATTTTAAATTTGATTGTTACATGAATATATTTCTTAAATAAAAAAGAACTCCTAAAATTTAGATTATTTTTTTTTTTTTTAGCCATTGGGAAAATGGTTGTTGCTTTCGGCGAAAATGGACAAAATGATGTTCGCATTTTACTATTTTAACCGTTTTTACGAAATTCTGTAACTTTAGAAGAATTTTTTAAGCGTTTTTAACGACATTCTGTAACTTTAGAAAGATTTATCTTTGAATAAGCAATAGAAATGCATGAAATCGTTACAAAAATGTTAAAGTTTCAAAAAGGATAGACGCAAATTATCAGATATGAAAAATAAAGTAGAAATTTATTATTTTCGTGTTATAGCTGTCTCCAAGGATGAAATATTTTTGTTTCTGTTTTCATTAATATATTGTAAATTTGCTACTTTCGTGTTATTATTATTATTATTATTATTATTATTATTATTAAACGATTTTGTAACAACAAAAATAATCTGGCCGTGAATGGGGAAACATTTTCGTCAAATATTTGAAATTTTCCATTTCATTAAAAATCACTTAATTTTGAGACGAAATGATTGTCAAAAATAATGAAATATATCTCAAGAATTGCTGAATCGTCAAAAGTGAGAGTTTTATTTTTGACAGTGAGGAAACAGTTTCGTCAGATATTTGAGGATTCGCGTTTCGTCAAAAACAACGTGACTCTGTGACTAAATGAATGTCCAAAATAACGAAATAAGGCCTAAGGATTGCCGAATCGTCAAAATTGAGGGTTTCATTTCTGAGAGTGCATAGATTATGAAATATATTCCAATCTTCTCAGAATAATCTTAGGACATTTCATGTTTTCATACAATGAAATTAAATACATCTAAATATATATATATATATATATATATATGTATATATATATATATATATATATATATATATATATATATATATATAGGTGGCAATGGAGCTACCGTCTGGTCTCCTGGCGTTGATGAAAACCTTTTACAAATAATACATTTTTTCAGTTGACTTTTTATTGTTTGTCTAGCTTTTAGTAACCAGAATTTTTCTCTTACTTGTACGAGTGTGTGAGAAACTGCTGAATGAAACACTCTAGCATGAGCATCCCAAATTATCAATTCCGAAAACTTCGTTTTGGGCGGAAGAATTATCGAGTGTTTTTCATCCGTTGAAAAATCAGCTTTCCCAGGTCGACCAGAGACACGCAGGACGCCTTCGGAATCAAAGAAGGGGTTCAAACAAAGCAAGTGCGAATCTTTTGGAAGAGGTTTGGAATTTTTTAAGCACTGTATATCATTAGCAAAAAATCATTTTGAACTAGTCTTATCCAATACAGCTCTGTTTCTCGAAGTTCTTCCGGTGTTCTTTCTCGTGATTACGTTTAGCAATTTTATAAAATACTAGATGGTACCCGTCAAAACTTGACGGAAAAAATTACAATAACAATATTAGTAAAATAAGCTTCTTTATTACATAAATAAGGGTGCTTATGAAACAATCTTTCAAATATTTTATTTTTAAAAAATTTCCCCCGGTGAATTACGTTATTATTTCCGATGCAAACTCTAAACAAACAATCCGTAAACAAAATGAAAATCAGTTTGACATTACCGCCCTATTCCTCACGGCAAGAAAGAAAATTTCCTGAACCTATGAAGTATCATACAAATAGCATATCCCTACGTTCATCTCATATTCAATCAATAAAAGAACATATTAAATAAGGCACACATTCCCCCCATCATCTGTGATAATGCAACCGAATGAGCTCCTATGCGCATGTGCATTGCATCTCCCCAAACGCACCGTCGAAATTCGACGTTAAAAAAAGTTTTAAAATGTTTTGATCAAAATTTTTAAAATGTCTTCTTTAATCATTATTCGTTTCAAATCCATATCTTCTGTAACACGTAAGCCGTTACTCCTAACAGATTTTTCAAACTACTAAATTTATCTATGTCGATTATTTTTTCATTAACAATGATTGAATTAACCATAATTTCGCCTTTACATTCATTTTCAATTTCTGGAATGAATGATTTGATTTTTAACTTATTTTCTTTACTCCAAAAATTTTCGGGATAAATAAGCCACTCAGGACCATACCACCACTGTCTTGAATTTATTAACTCTTTGGAAGAGAGCCCCCTAGTAAGCATGTCTGCCGGGTTATCTTTGCTATTGACATGGCCTAAGAACTAGGGTCGGTCATCCCCTGAATTTACGCTACGCGGTTAGCAACAAAGGGTTTCCACTTGGAGGTCGGTCCCTTAATCCAGTGCAAAACAATAGTAAAGTCAGTCCACAAATTTATCTTTTCAATATAGCTAAAAATATGTTTAAGATGGTTGGCAATTCTAGCAGCTGTTAAGGCGCCTAAAAGCTCCAATCGCGGCATGGTGATTCTTTTTAAAGGAGCAACTCGAGATTTTGAAAATATAAAAGAAGTTTTAAAATGGTCTTCGGATGTCCTATATCTAAAATAGGCCACAGATCCGTATCATTTTAACGAAGTATCAGAAAAAATATGAACTTCAACTTTGTTTACTGTTACATCTGAGTCAAAGTAATATCTAGATATTTTTATATTTTCTAGTACTTTTGTTTCCTTATACCACGTTTGATATTTTTTCTTAATTTTTTCGGAAAATGTGTCATCCCAGTCAAGACCACATTCCCATAATTCCTGTGAGAGGAGCATAATTCGTATCATAAAATGATTGAGGAAGCCGATTGGATCAAATATTTTAGCAGCAGTGTGGAGAACGTGTATTTTGGTGAATTGTAAAGTATCACCGTTTGACTCTAAAGATGTCAAATCTATTGACAGAAAGTCCTCCTTATTATTCCAATTAATACCTAATATTTTAACACTAGCATTACGGCGTTTTCCGTATACCTATAACTACGATCACCGCTCATTTGGACCGCTTGTCTCGAATAAACGAAAAAGCGTATTTTTCTCTAATATTATGTAAGTTAAATTTTGTAAATATGCAACATGCTTTTTTAATAAGTAAACTATACAGTAAATGAGATAAAAAACTGTAAACAAATGCTAATTTAGCATAACAAAGAGTTAAAGAATAAAAAATCATTCAAGATTTTAAAAACTTGTTACAAATTTAAATACAAATTGATTTTATTTAAAATTAAATAAATTTATTACTTACATTATTCGGTTTGACAGCATACACAGATTACTGATTTCTTAATTTTACTTGTACAGGTTCCACAAACATATTTTCTACAGTTTTCACAAATATTCTGAGTTTTGTTGCCTTTACAAGCATTTATTTGGCATTTTTTACGTTTACGGGATGGAGTGTGACAAGCATCAATTCTCATCTGGTTAGAAGAAGAAAGTATTGGGTTTTTTGATGAAACGTACATCTTTCTGATTTCTTCAGCTGTATCTAAAATGAAATCACGGCGGCTGTAGTTGTTATATCCAGTGGTCTCTCTATAAATAACCCATGCATTTATCTCTGCGAAATCAAGAATGTTAAAAAAAAACTTGAGCTGGCCAACGTCTGTATGAGGACTGCACAGAATATTTTCTGGCCATCTGGTCCAAAACATCAACTCCATATTTGGTCGCATTGTGAAAATTTACAACTTCAGGTTTTTGTTTTTCATTAGATGAAATTTTCAATGTTGGGTGTAAACTACTCAGGAGCAAGACGTTTTTGTTCTTCTTTCCTTGATAAGACGTAAGCGTTATATTTTCAGGCTTAGCAATCTTACTAGAATACAGCTCATCTCTTGTTTTCTTTAAAGAATTAGGTACCTCTCTTTTTGAACGATTTATTGTAACAGCACAGCTTATTCCTGCGTTTCTCATTTGTTTTACTAAATTGAGTGATGTAAATAAATTATCCGTTGTCAGGTTTCTTCCATTGTTGTAATAAGGTTCAATCAAGCGAAAAGCTGCATGTTCGCCAATCGTTCTACCAGAGGGCCTGGTTTCATCCTTACCCAAATACGGAAATCCGTTCAGTAAAAATTTTGACTGCTCATCAGTAGCAAGCTAAAACTTAATGACGAATTTGTCCGGCTTTTTAGGCATATACTGAATAAATTGACATCGTGCCTTCATGGGAAACAATTGTTCATTCACTACAATATTTTCCCCTGTTTTATAATTCATCAAGCAATTTTTGATAAATGTATTCCAAATATATGAAATAAGGGCAAATCAATCAGTTTGTAAACTTTGGGATATAGTTGACTTCATGTCGAAGCGCAAATACTTCATAATTTCCAAGAACCTATCCCTGGACATTGTCTCAGCGAATAATTTCGGATCCCATGATTTTGACCATAAACTTAAAATTGAAAGACCTTTTGCAGCCAAATATCCTCGAGCATACAACAGTGATATAAAAGCGTCTAACATTGAGTGACAAATACTTTTGGGATTTTTTAAGCGTCTCGTCTTCAGTGCACTGTTGAATATGACGCAATATTTTTTTTGTTGATAAACAATCTCCATGCACTACTTGCACTGCACATCAACTATTTTTCTTTTTGCATGCAACGTTGGTCCAGACAATTTTCGTAAGACATTATGATGGGGACGTCTCCCTGTAACATTTGTCGAGATATTTCCTATTTTCTAAATTGAGCCATCATTTGCTGTTTCTTCATCTTTTTTGTTTACCTCGCATTGGGTACGTCTAAGTCGTTTTCAAGTTCTGTTTGGTAGGTTTTGACTAATTTCTTGATCGTGTCTGTTCCCACTGATTTCATTTCTAGAAACTGTACTAGCAGCAGGCAATGGAATATTTTATGGATCTAAATTATCCTTTTCATTTGGTGTATCGTGAAAAGACCCTCATTCAGATGAATCAAATTCATTTGTTCCTTAAGGAACAATCCAGTCTTCGTTGGATAAACTGGATAAATTTTCGATATGAATTTTTTCGTCAAGTTCAATATCTGAACCAGAATTATCATCGGAAATAGTTTCAAAAACTTTTAACGCATCTTCTTTTGTTAGATATTTTCTACCAACACTTCTACGCGCCATGACAAGAAGCAAATAAAATAAGCAAGTCTGAACACTCACATTCACTGAAACGGAATGCAACTCAATATATTTGTATCCGTTGAAAAATAACATTTCTAACACAAAAGAAATGCGCAGTCAGAAGGCGCGCTGCAATTCTAAACAGGTGTCAAACAGGTGTTTTTCCTCTCCCTCCCCTTTCATCGCTTCCCACCTACCAAATAATGCTTTGAAATACACAAAGCAATATTTCCCTTGCCACAGATGCATCTGATTATCTATTAGAATAGCGGAAATAGTTATGAAAGTGAATAAAATAACTTGACACATATAATTGTCTAGATACGGTCAAAATGACCGGTAGCCGTTATTCTAGGTATACATACTAATATTTTCAAAAATAATTATTTAAATTGAACAAAAAAGATTTTATGTAATATTCTTGGGATTCTAGGAAAAGTAAAAAAAAAAATATTCAGACTATAAACAAGAAAATTAAAAAGTTATGATACGTTAAATTGGATTTACGGTCAAAATGACCGCTGCCGTAATTCTAGTGTTAAGGTTTGATTGTTTTTCTTCTATTTCTATTACAGGGTCAGCATTCTTCTACAGTTCCTTTAACTCTAAAGAATTGAAGTTAAATTTCCGTAACTTCATAGTCGCGTCTTTAAAAATTGAAACTGCACAATATGACAGCTTGAAAGTTTCTGGAACCGTAGATGCCCCGTAAATTAAGTCATCTACGTACAAATAATTATCTAACGATATATAATTATCTAACTATATGATATGCGACGGGATTGGCTTCCTTATAATTTGTAATGTGTTTTTTAATCGTCAAAGTCAAAACATAGGGAGAATTGGTGAAGCCAAAACAATGACGATTAAAATGGTATAAAGTTGCAGGTTTATCTATGTCGTAATCATGAAAATACATAAAACATAAATAATTTGTCATTTTTTGATACTTCTATTTGTAGGAAGGCTCGGGCCAAATCCCCACAAAAAGCAATTTTATGTTGCCTGAAATTTAATATAACATCTACGAGATTAGAATTTAAATTTTCCCTAGAGAAAAGACATTCATATATGATATAACGAAATTATGAAGGAACAATTGAATGAGGGAAGTATTCAAAAGTGTAATGATAATTGTTCTGTAGTTTTCGTAATGCTTCATAGAGCGGTTTCTAGGGAAAAATTTTCTAGCTCTAAAACTAGAATTTGTTTATGATGCGAGAAGTCGACAGGGTAGTAACAAATGTTTAAAAATAAAGATTCATCATCTTTTAATCGTCTTTCCAAAGCTGCAAATATTTTTTTTCCGCGACCTTGTAATCGTTACATAAATTTTGTCTATCCGTATCACATCGCCAAAAAAGTGGTGCGACGTACCTATCATTTTCGAAACATATTTCCTTCTCGAATTTATTTATGACCTCAAAGTGTTCATCATCTTGTTTATATTTTTGATTAAATAGAAACGATTCCATTTCCGATAAATTTCTTAAGTCATTATCTATTGACGAGCATATAATTTTCAAACAGGAAGTACTTTGTAATTTAGTGGCATAAATCTTCCTACTAAAGTCTTTCCAAAAATCGTTGGTTGAATAAACAAAGATTGATTTATTTTTTTAACTTCTCCAATTATCGTTGAAAACATATAATCAGCACCTAAAAGAATTTGGATGAGTTTTGCATGGATAAATGCGTCAGCAAATTCATTTTTATTAAAACCGGGTTTATTTATTAACTGAGAATCAACTGATGCGATAATTTTCGCTCAACTAATGACCTCTGACACAAGTGCTTCCATTTGTATGCCAGCGTAGGGGGGAACGCGACTGCGTGCCGTAATATTCACAACATCAAACTCCTGTTCTATGGCTTTGTGGTTTGCGAATGTATAAACTAGAAGCCTTTCTTTTTTTATAGGTTTTAATTTCAAAGCTGTCGCTAAACTCTTTGTAAGAAATGTTCTTGAAGATGCTGAGTCCTATAAAAGTATCGTATATAATGTTTTAGAATTACCTTGCACCTGTACACAAGCGGTTTGTAATAATGTTGAATACTTTTCGGGCGAATTTTGAGTCTTAATAACTTATGATAACACAGTGTGGTTTTCGAGAATTTGGGAAGATTGGGGTGTTTCCACGTTCTGAAAGGGACGATTTTTGGGTTTTTTAGCAGGGCAAAATAAATAATTATGCTGATAACTCTTGCACAATTCGCAAGGCTGAAATTTTACTTTACAAGAAGATAATAGGTGATTTGTATTCAAACATCGATAACACTTCCCATTTTTTTTAACCATTAACTGCCGAAACTATATGGGCGGAGTCTTCAATGTTTTTACTGAAATTCATTTGCCACCAAAAATTCTGAAAGATAATATTCGGTATCTTTAATAGCAAAGTTTTTGTCATTAAATAAAGTATATTTTAACATATTGAAATAGTGGTAGCTTGGCAGTTTTTTTTCTCATACACTTTTACTTTGAATGTTGCAAAAACGCACCATTAGCAGGGAATGGGTTAACTGTTAACGTTTTTGTTCGTCCGAAATTTCCTTACATTTTAGACTATAATGATTTGAATTGCAAAAAATCCAAACATTTTTTACGACCGTGTTAAGCGCGACTGAAGTGGGAACATTAGCAATTAATCTAATAGGAATTTTTCTTTCCCATCGATATGCTTCATGATTTTTTAAGGAAATTCCTGACACCGCGTTAGCCGCTTCTCGTGATTCTATTTCAAACTTTATAAAATCCATCAATTCATTGACGTCACCAGATTTATCAACATTTTTTTCTTTGAAATTCTACAACCAAATTATGGGGTAATTGCCTTAAAATTATTGGAATCCGTAAATATCCGAAATTATCTAAAGCCACTCCCATCGCTTGTAAATTTGTAATTCTAACTTCGCATTCATAGTGCAATTCCCTTAACAATTTCGTATTTGAAGCAGACTTTACAGGCTCAATTTATAATAGTTTATTTATAAACCCACTAATCAAATATTCTGTTTTTCCATATCTATTTTCTAGTAAATCTAGAGACGACTTGTAATTTTGTTCATTTAGGGCAAATCCCGAAATTGTTTTATAAACTTCTCCAGACAGAAACGATTTCAAATATAAAAACTTTTCAATATTACTCAAGCTATCATTAGAATCAATGGTACTTTTAAAACTCTAGAAATGTGTTAGGATCACCTTTGAAAATCGTAATAGTTATCTTTGGTAAATTTATTGCAGATGATCTTGTATTAGGATAACTTGCATTTGATACAGTACTTGTGTTGCTCAATTTAGCATTACCTTTAAATTTCCTTAATTTTCCTTTAAATTTGAATTTGGCTTCGTTAATCGTATTCTAAGACTCAATACTAGTTTGTATTTCAGCTTCAAAAACTGTAGTATCAGATATCAACTCTTCAATTTTTGAATTTATTAATTTTAATTCATCTTGTTTTTCATTTAGATTGTTTAAAAATTCCGAAAGTATCTCAAAATTACTTTCGTTATCAAAATCAATAGTTTCAATGACTGTATCGATTTTTGTCATTAGCTTAGTACAGGTAATTATAATTACCTTGTGCTTTGATTTTAATTTATCGAGATCCATTGTTAAAAACGAAAAAAGTTAAATTTTAGAAGCGACATTTTTGCTTCCTCTTCGAGCAGGTACCGAGATGCTACTGAACTTATTGCGTCAATGGAGGCTGCAAGCCGGTCGTGTTGGCGGAAATCTCAGCCGCCCGGCGCGCGGCGGCTCTAAAGATTTTGATTAAATTTTGTATCCTACGACTTTCGGGGACAAGAAAATCATTAGGCTAGGTCATATGTCCGATAAAATTCGATTAGTGGGTCATTTTTGGGTCACTGTGGGTCAAGCTAGTTTTATCTAAAAAACGGCTCAGACTATTTAGAATAAATTTTATACAGGTACATGCAGTTTTATACATGTTTTATACAGGTATGAATAGATTTTTACTATTCCACCGATCTACGATTCGTAGATCGGTGGAATAGTAAAAATCTATTCACCGTTGTCCGGTCATCAAGGCTACCTGTTAGATGGCTGGTGACGTTCTCTCCAACATGATTTATTAGTAAAGAATTGCAGACGCAGGAATCGGCCGTAGTGGCTCAGTGGTTAGAGCAACAGCCTAGAACGCTGTGGACCCAGGCTCGATTCCTTGTACTGTTTTGCACTCCATGTTGGATTATTTTATTTACTGTATGTAAGTCTATATAATAATTGTATATCTTTAAAATGCTGAATGCAGTCGTTATTTATGTGTGCTTTAATACCCACTCCATGTATTGAACCTCCTTCCTTCACATCAATGCTGGGTGATTTCTGTTTTTGTCGCGATCGGATGGCTATTGCTCACAGCGCCATCCATTGCTGATAATTCGAACTAAAATCATGAATCGCATTAAAAAAACTGCTGACATTATACATTACTCTCCTGCAAGATTTTTTTTTTTAATATCTGCCACCGTTTGGAATTTATTGAATTTTAAAATCAGTCAGATCATTTTAGGTCAGTTCATTTATATATATATATACATAAATACGTACATATATATATATATACATAAATACGTACATATATATATATATACATACATACATAATATACGTTCATACATATACGTACATATATATATACGTATATGACCGTAAAGAGATTTAAATATAAACCTTACATTACATATTTTTACTCGAATATAAGAGCTTTTATGCTTATTTGAGTAAGTGTGATATTTTTTTTTGAATTGCGAAATCTCTCAGAGAGTAAAAGACTTAGTGACTGTTTTACATATTATTTAGAATAGTGAAAAACATCTGTTACAAGCCATTTCAGTGGAAATAATGATGATATATTTTTCAATGAATTCTACTGTGCCTATATTTTGCACTGCATTGTAGTCCCAGATGATAAAATGTAGCCCATTTTCTTTATTGCATAAGAGCAAACGCATGTTTACTGAAATCTTTATGTAGATAAAAAAAATAATTTTTTATTCAAGAAAAAAAAAAGCCAAGCGGTATTCTGTTTGCACACATATACTATATACATACATATATACATACACATATTTTTTGTAAAGATATATATACATATATATATATATATATATATATATACTTATTTTCCATACATTTGTTGCATGTTGAGGAGACCGGGGCTTGTTGGCCCATTTTTTCTTCAGTATTTTTATTTATTTTAGTTTATTAATTATTTTTATTTTTTAGTTTGGACAGTCAGCGAACCTTAAAGCATAACCACGTGGGAATCATTTTGAAAAATATTAATTAATAGTTTCTATATGAAGCTTAAAAGGACATCAATTCACTGGGCCAACCTGCCTCGTCGAACGGGGTAAGTTGGCCCACTAAATATATTTTATTTTAGGATTGCTAACGGAAATAAAAATAACACATAACATATCAAATGTCGTTTTAATTTTGTATATAAAAAAAACAAAGGTTAAGAAAAGATGTTTTGAATGCAAGCATAATATATAATGCCCACAGTGACATATGATTCGTGTGCCCAATATTTTCACCCGGTACATTGAATACACTCTTCTCGTGATTTACTATTTTGGAATGATTTAAAGCAATGAAGACATAGAGAATTCTCTTTGTCTTTTTGTTCTTCTGAATTGGAGAGATCTACTGCTTTTTTGATTGATCTCTTGTTCAATTTCACTTCGAAAACAGTCACTTTCATTGTTTCTTCTGTAACCTTTCCTGTGTCTGAATTTTTAACATAATTCCGAACCATTTTAGCATCTAGAAATTACTTTTATATTGGTGAAACTTTAATTTAGAAAACAAAAAATCAGAAACGATTACTTATAAGTAAAAAAAAAACTTACCAGAGTGAAAATTTAAATTTTTGAAGTGACTTTTGTTTGATTACTTCTTCACTCACGCTGTTATTGGTGAAAGATATCATAAGACACCTGTCACTTAGCTAGTAATCCTAATCACTGGATAGTTTGTGAAATATTGCGGATGGGCCAACGTTCCCCTATGGCCAACATGCCCGGTCTCCCCTACATATATAATACAAACACACACATATATATATAAATATTTCTGAAGAGAAGTCATTTAAAGTTATAACCATTTTTAGTAAAATGCAATCCTTGATGTATAGATTTATTTAAAATTTTCTAGAAAAAAAATAATTTATTATGTTCCTTATATGCTATTTCTCAAAAAGAAGTTATATTGATAACTTATGAACAGCATTCTCAATACTTTCAAATAAAAGTAGACATTCTTTCTAAAACAAAACTATGTTCAATGCAAATGCTGTACGTAACAAAATGCAATAACATTTATTTCCTGTAAGAAAATGCTGATTCCAATAAGCAAATCAACGATGATACCTTTTGTTTACTATGCTTCCGATTTTTAGATAAAAGAACGAAATAACAGAATGTCAAATTTTCTTCTAAAGTAAGAGAAAAATTCACTTCTCTTCCATCATAAACAGGAATAGTTTTATCAGTGTCATGCTGTGATTATATTCGATTTTTTTTATATCAAAACCCTAAAATATAATTATAGAAAAAATTAAAATATATATATTCTTCAAGAAAGTTTAATTAATATTAGAAAAAAGAACAACGTAAAATAGCACAATTAAAAATATATAAAATGGCAAACAGCTGTTTCGGAGCCCCAAAAGTTCCATCATCAGTGCCAAAATTAAAATATTAAAAACCTATTTAAAAGCTTAAGCCATGTAAATATGCTTGCGTCACCCGCACGCCCCGAAGACTGAATGGCGGTGAGTTTATCAAAAACAAGAGCGGAGTCAGAAAACATATGTGATGCAGGAGACCAATAGAAAAGCCCGGCCAGACTGGACATGTTTAAGTACGGAGGAGAGGAAGGGGAAAGGGAAACGAATATAATGAATTAAATTAAAGGTAGGCAGACTTTTGAAAAAATCAGGGTACTGGACATATCATAACTAATTTGCCTGAATTCTTCCATATATGATAACCTTTCAAAAAATCAAGATCGGAAATAGATGAACATTTCTGAATTATTGAACCCTTTGAAAAATTAAAACTGTGATTGTTAGACTAACAATGGTTAGCAATCGTAGATCGTTTAGTGTCACAATTTTTTGCATAGATTTTATGTTCCGCCAAGCGGACCTTAAGGGATCGCTTAGTTTGACATATGTACATTCTATCACACTCGCAAGATATCTTATAAATTCCCCAATGTGAAAAACATTTCACATTTTCTAAAAATTCAATTTACTACATATACTACATGACGCTGCCACTGCTTCTTCTAATTATAAAATTAAAAAAAAAAAACATTAAACCGTACTATTTTTTTAACATGATATTATTAAAAATTATTTTTTATATATTTATTTTCAAGCTGTTACGTTTTGTACCTGTACTTTTTTTTATAGTGGCTATTATAATTTTTTTCAAAGTCATTTCAGGAACGACCAATTTCATGAAATGTAACTTTTAAATAAATATTTTGACAAAATGAATACATAATATGTCTTCAAATTTTATATTCTTTTTCTTTAATAAGTGCAAAAAATGTTTTTTTTATCTTTTTCTAATACTTTCACGTCGTAAGTCTTGGAATATTTAAATCTCGAATTTTCATAAAACATTGCTAAATGTTGAATTCTACGACCTAGGAAATAGATTATACTGCACCAAAATGCTATTTAAATAAAGTTTTAACATGTATTTAGTTGGTGGAATTTTTGGAGCTCAGAGATATACAATCTCAACTAATTAATTTATATAAATAATTAAGCATAAAATGTCCATAAGCTTCCGCCTTACATGCAATATTTCAGAAATTCACACAACCAAATGTTACAGTGACTGAAATCTGCCTAACGTGAACGGAAGTCATTCGGTAAAATTCTTGTAAATATCTAATCATCCCCAACCATATTTTCACTTGTTTGACAATCATACGAGGATGATCATAATGCATAATGATTATAATTTCTAAACTTTATCTTTTTTCTAAGGAAGGAAATATTAACTGAAGTAGATGTTTGCATGAACACGCATTAATATATGATTTCCTGAAAGAAAAGCTAGAAAAGAATTACGTCAGCTGACAATTCCTGCAATTTACTCACTAAATCTGAATGCAGAAATACTTCCTGTCCGACATTGAGTTTTTATTACCAGTTATGCGACAGTTCTGGATATTCAGCGTTCCGCCTAATGTAAAATGCACTTCTTAAACTTCAATATTTAAGAGGAATCAGTACGTTAATGATGTTCTTGAAGTTGTTGTTTTGTATCTTATAAGATGGATAATATATTTAATACTGATTGAAGGGCCTTTTGCAACGTACAACATGGGATAGATAGATCAGGCAACGCCATTTGAACATTTGAGACAGAACATTGTAAACGGAACGCTGTGTCAACCACAGAAACATTTACTACTTCCAGGATTTCATTTAAATAGAGTTACCTTCCTTTTCTTGGTAGCATACTGTAGTTTCCTGATCTCTTCATATTTATTAATATTTTTTTAACATATTTGAGGTAAGCTTTTTACTAAGTCTACCAATTGCTGAGATTATCTCATTACAGCTAAACAAATGTTGTTTTGTTGAAATAACTCGACAAGAGAAGCTTAATATTTCTTTTCTAACGGACCGACGAAGAATGCTATTTTAACATTAAATACTGCAATTTAAAAAATTCATTTTTTGCTTAAACAATATAAAAAAAGCATTCTTATGGTCAAAATTTGATTTATTATTTTTACGGTAGATTTCCTTTCCTCTCATGTACCATCCATAATGTCAAGAATGTAATAATGTTCAAGAAAAGTCTTAGTGATATGTTGATGTCATATTATAAGATATACTACATTAACCTAAATATTTACACTTTGACGTCATCTGTCGAGTTTCAACTTAAAAACAATATAAATAATATATTTTAAAGTTTACTTTTTATTTTGTATTAGATTGCCCATTAATTTTAACCATACTTGTGTGAGATTTCGGGTGAACAAAAGAAAGCATTACTGTATTATTTCGATGAGTTCTTTCTTTTTTCTTGCGAATTTAAGCAACCTTTATGTATACAATTTCGCATTTAAATGTTAGTCTGAAGACAAAACGTTGCTTTATTGTATTTTAAGATTATCTTATAAAAACATACGATTTCTTAGTAAACTTAAAGAGAATGACAATCCTTTATTTCATATGGTTCAATATCTGATGAGTGATTGGAATGTGTTAAAAAAGTTTACTGCATATATTATTTTGCATGACGCAAATTAAGACAAACTCCAAAGTATCGTTGTGGAAAACTGTTTTTATTTTAAAGTTTGGATTTTCAAATATAAACCCATTTTATATCATTTTCCAATGGTATTACTAATAAACACCGCAATTTATCTTGTAGTAAGAAGAAACAAATTCAACATAAATCATAATTTCATTAATCTACACTGAGAAAAATAACACTTTCAAATCGGAGAAAATAGGTGTTTTCATTTTATTCTGTAACTTTTTGTTTGAAATAGGACAACCCAATGTTCTCAATTCTGAAATAACAGAAATACTCAAAATATTGAAACATGGACACACTCAAAACCTAGCACAAAGAATTCAGTCCATACGAATTTTTGAAACATAGATATACTCACAAATAATTACAATTAGTCAAACTCATTTTTGAAACCTGGAAACTGTCTAAAGGGAGCACATGATGTTTTATTCTTGAGAGTATGCATGTTTTCAGAAATGAGTATGAGAAATGAGAAAGTCAGAAATGAGAAAATGAGTCATTTTGATTCGGAGCCATTTTGACTATACTACATACTCAGACTTGAGTATTTTTTGCTCAGTTTTGAAAATGTCCTTTTTAGAGTGTATTATTAAGCATTTATTTTTATATGTAGTAAAATTAGATATAAAAGTGGCAATTGGAAACATTCGAGTATTTTTTGCTCAGTTTTGAAAATGTCCTTTTTAGAGTGTATTATTAAGAATTTATTTTTATATGTAGTAAAATTAGATATCAAAGCGGCAATTGGAAGCATTCGAGTATTTTTTTGCTCAGTTTTGAAAATGCCCTTTTTAGAGTGTATTATTAAGAATATATTTTTATATGTAGTGAAATTAGATATCAAAACGGCGATTGGAAGCATTCGAGTATTGTTTGCTCAGTTTTGTAAATGTCATTTTTAGAGTGTACCAGATACAATACACAATTTCTTATACATTGATATTAGACTTTGTTATTTATTTCGGCGACCCTGAGAGATTATTGTACCATCCCCTTAGAACTCTACTCTGATATAATATCCAATTTTCATCTCGAAACATTATTTATTTTAACAAGAAAGGAAACTCATGCTTCAATCATAGAATGTGAAACGCATTCCACAGCTTCCAGTATACCTTACCAAACTTCACCGTTTAATAAGTTAAAGAATATACCTAATGAACATCTTACAAAATGAATAACACATTTGAAAACTCAATTTCAACTGTTATCGTCCATAGCCGAAAAGGTGCTCTTCTTTTGTGCAGCCCTGTATATGATCTATAAATTTCTATACTATATTCTACACAATAGGGGAGATAGGGGATTAATGGGACATTTTCACAAAAATATTTATTTTAAATATTTTATTTAAGTTATTATTAATATTATATATCGCATTTCATACATTAGGTTTTTGTCTACATCCCTCATAGCATGCATGGTCGCAGTGACGTCACTGTGACGTCAATGCGAGTCACAGTTGTCACGATACTTCTGTGACCAAAATGCCACCATTGAGTGAAGTCACATTGTGACTAAAATGTGGACTTCTTTGAAAATTATAAAAAAAAAACATACAAAGCTATTTCAAACATGTAAGTAAAAGTACATCGTAAAAATACTTTTCTAGGCAATTTTTTAATTTTTGTGACGTTACTTTGACGTCTTTGTAAATCACGCATGTCACGTCACAGCTGAGACCAAAGTACTAACATATTGGCAATTCACACTGTGACAAAAATGTGAATTTAAAAAATCTTTGAAAATGAGAAGAAACATACATAGTGTCATCTTTACGCATTTGAGAGCCTTAGTAATTTATTATGCCTCTTGGAAAGTAATTTATATTCAGTTATTCATATATCTAACTAAAATAAAATTATCAGCATAATATATATATATATATATATAAATCTTTTTAATTATGCAATTGTAAATTATCATAGAAACATACTTATTTATAAAAACTAGAAAATGTGATTTTTTAAATTTATTTTTAAACTTATTTTTTAATTAAAAAATATAAAAGTTTTATTTTTTAGGAAAAATTAATAATTGTGTTAAAATAACTTCAAAGAATTTTGTCAATTATAAATTACTTGTAATCATCGGAACTGGCAGAAAAATAATATAATGGAGGGAAGTGTTGTTCACTGTGAAGTGCTATTAAAATGTAGACAAAATGTGAATAGAGATAATCCGATATTTTCAGAAAAAGCAAAGTTTATTTTTTGTATGCTAGGGCTTTATTTAAATTGTTTTCGTTTCTTTATGGATGAAGTAGGTTATGAATATCATAAACATATAAAATAAGTAATTTGCTTCTGTTAGAAGGAAAATACTATTTCATTTTATTTTATCTCCAGAATTTTCAATATAATTATTATAGCTATTCTAGCCCATATTTGGAAGAAAAAAAATCTCGACATTTTTTAATTTAAAAATTGCATTTAGCAAACTTGACATAAAATAAAATAAAATAAAATAAACGGAAGTCTTTCATTGTATCATCTGCAAAGCGTTATTTTGAAGCCTGAAAAACAACATATACATATTGAACGGCGGAGGGGGGAAGGAAGAAGAAAACATTTATTCTTTGGTAAGAAATTGGACAGCTGCTCATTATTTATAATATGGACTCGTCTATCGTCTGCGGTCAAGATAAATTTGAAAAGTGGTTGTTTCATTCGGAAATCGGAAGGATTATTTATTCAAAGTGTTGTAAGCATAAGATTAATTCAGGTTTTGTTTAATTTATTTTCAAATTTTGAAGAATTCTAGCTGGGGAATTTCGTGGTAGCTGTGTTACATATAAGTGTCAGTTATCCGAAATTTCTTGCTGGAAAAGATTCCCTCTAATATGACATCATTAACAATTTGCTAAAAATGGATAAAGGAACACGCGAAAATTTTTTAAATGGATATGCATTAAGATTTGGTAAGTACAAAATATGCTAAAATTAATTTCAATTTGTCTATACTTATGAGTTATAAATTTACATTGTTTTAAATTAATTATTTGTAATATTTTTAATTCATAATGTAAAACGATATATTCTTATTTTATTATGTTTTAGGACTTGATAGATTTTTAAACATAAATATAAGATTTTGTGAATTTCCATAGATTTGTTTACAGGTATTATTTCTTATTCGTAATGTATTTCATTTTAAAGAGACTTGATCAAAATTATTATTAATAATATATGAAAGGTCTTGCATAAAATATGAGTTTTATTATTAAACATTAGGAATTATTATCTAATATAGAACTTTGCAGCATTACGATAATAACACGATGGCTATTACGTAAGGAAGTACTTGGAAATTTTAAATATTTAATAGAGAAATTTACGTCTGAGGGATTAATATAAAATAATTATAATTATATTATAGTAATAGGGCACTCTTTCCAGTAACGGGTACTTTTAAGTAACGTCTTTAAAAAATATGTTTTAAATTACTAGTTATCGTTATTATATTCCACTTTTTAAATTCAATGTATGAATGTATCTACAATATGTAACCAATCTCATTGTCACATTTCCACTTGTAAATGTAAATTTAATTGTACTAATAAAAATAAAGGAAAATACTTAAAATTCCAGCAACGAGCATCCACCATTCGAGTACTGGACATCCACTGTGCCAGTAATGGACTTCATATAAAAAAGTAATAGGTAATTGTTTTATAATTGCGTTTCGAATCTGAACTTAATGAAATTATACTAAATAAACACAATATTCGTTTTAAAATACATTTACCAATTAGGATATCAATAATTAATCAAATATTTATGTTAAAAATTAATTGTTCAAGCTAATTGTTGTTATTATCACAAGATGAATACTTTATGTATTTCGATAGCATATTTAAAATACTGAATTTTAGAGAAGTACATTTATTAAGATTACTGAGACAATGATTTTGTATGGAGTTTAATATATATATGTTACGGTCAATATGATTAATCTGGTCATTAATAATAATAACCGGTATTATTAATAATAATCGGCCATTATGTCCGGCCATTATTATTAATAATGACCGGATTAATCATATTGACCATAACATATATATATATAATGAGAACATTTTTCGGAGTATCAGAATACATGGAATTGTGTTTCCTCTGACAATTCTTAAGGCTGTTCTTCAGAGAACTTTCCTACTGCCCTCGCTAATGTTAAACCTATGGGCGAAGGACGCATTCGTATATTTAAAATATCTCCTCAGGAAATTAATATTTTTAACTTCTGTTTTCCGTGTACTCTTCTTAAAGGATGTTTCTTTTTTTTCCATAGTTATCAAAATATTTCATTGTTCTCAAATCCAAAATAACTAATTTCTGACATATTTCTGAATTCATTTTTATTCGGAAACACATGAAATTGGCAGGTGTTCTTAATCAGAATATATTTAATAGAATGACGTTTTCCATTTTTTGGTAACGGCAGAAGATGTTTCAGAAAACACTAGCAAAGTCGGTGTTTTGAACCGAATTTCCGACGCGCAGCGTCAAAAACGGAAAAAAAACGTGACCGAAATTGATCTTAAGTATTTCATTTATCTAAAAATGGAAAACGCTATTCATTCCAAATCGCTTTAATAATCAGGCATGCAAGTGACCTGCGTTTAAATATTTGTTCATAAATGTGTCAGAAAGTTTCGTGATACTGAGCGAGGGGAAATATGGCAAATTATACACAATTAAAAACTTCAATACTTAACAGCAAAATAGCATAGTTTTAATTATTGTCAATATTTTTGGTTGTTACATAAAACAAATGGAAGTAGAAGTTAATTTTAAAAGTTTTTATTTGCGCAATAGAAGTTCATATTATTGAAATATTCACATATTATTTTTATATTAGTAAGCGTTTTTTACATATATAATTTTCTTGCTTAACGACTACATTATCCGGTTTCCCAATCAGATGCAAAGTTTTAATTTGAATACAAGTTGCACAAAAAAAATTCTTGCCGATCCAATCCTTATCGTCGATTTTATCGTGATTTGGTAAAATTTTGTTATCCGAATCTATGCGAAATCATTTATCAGGTTCGGTCGGGTTGAGGCCCAACAGATTTTTTGTTGTTGTTGTTGTTGGGTTAGGGTAAGAATACGGGTTGAATCGAAATATAATTTCAGTCAACCATCATTCATGTTCAGTCATTTTCAAGAAGTATATAACCGGATTCGTGCATGACTCTAAATCCCAACCGACATATTAAATTGTGTCGTATTACAATTTCTGATAAAATCTGGTTACTCGGTCGTATGCAAGATTCTATTCCGAACAAGACTTACAGTAATAACATTATACCCGACTCGGGTCAGATCGAGTTCACGAGAATCAGGTCACTCGACCACTAAACCAAATCCATTCTGTAGCCAAACAAATCCAAAAAGATCGATCCGAACTTTCTGGATTGGATTCGGGTAAAATCTGGTCACCCGACCCGGTGCAGTGTCGTCACAAACGTCACAAACTTGTAGCATAAAAAAATGTTGAACCGAACAATCCTGATAGGATTCGGATAAAATCTGGTCACCCTATCCGATGCAGATTCGTCACATTTGACACATTGAAGTCGCACGGTGACTTCACAAAGTAGTCACATTGTGAGGTCACAGAAAGCCTTGAAAACGGCCATAACGACTTCACATTTAGGTCACAGTGACTTCACATCGACGTCACGACGACTGTCACAAAGTCACAGTGTGACTTTGTGACAGTCCCCAGAAGTCACAGTGTGACTTCACAGTGACGTCGCCGTGACGTCACCATGCCTTACGAGATCTTATGCACAATATTTATTCAATATTATAATTATACAGAAATATATTATGAAATTAAAAAAATGTTCCTCTTTGTCTCAATCATCCCCACAGTAGGGATGGATGGGACACAAATATTTTCCTCTCTGTATTCAATGATACCAAATTAAAATTTATAATTATAAACTTATATGTAATCATATTTGTAATATATGGCCTTATATGGCTGTTATATATCAGTGTTAGTAATCTAAGAATGGAAAACACAGTTAATTATGCATTAAAAAACTTTAATTTATATTATATATTTTAACTGTAATTTTAATTAATTACAAAGTCAAAGTTGCACGGATGTGCAAATATCAGAGAACACAATAAATGTGGTATGTCTACAATTTTCTAAATGTGGTCTGTCAGTCCCATAAGCTGGTATAAAATCAGTTTCAGGGACTGTATAACAGTTTTCCTTAAACCGCTGGTTATGTTTATGTTGCTAGTACTAAAGGTGACAAAAATGCGTCCTTGACAAAAGCAGAGAGGTTATAAATTGTAATATGCTCTCCAAGATTATTTGTCAGCCAATCATCTTGGACTGAACTCAGCTTATCCAATGGCGTAAGACGACGTTGGAAAATGAGGAGGAAAGGTTAAAAGAATAATTAACATAAATTATTAATTTATCAACTTATATAATATTATTTAGTTAATAAAAAATATTTCAGTATCCTCTAGGGATGAATGAAGCAATCCCATTCATTCCCATATGAAATGTCCCAATCATCCCCATGATGCAGATATTCAATTGTCGGCCATTTTGTCTCAGAAATTATTTTGTCACACTAGTTAATATTCATTCATTTTAATTACCAATATTGAGCCTTAAAATAAATAACTATAACATATATTAATTTTTTATAATGCATAAAATATGTAAACAACTTCAAATATAGAAAAAAAATTACTTTTAAGAAAAGTTTTCAGGAAATCGAAAACAGACATGTGGTCTTGCTTTTGTTCTGAAGCACACCGTAATAGTGCCATATATGAGCATAGGAAACAACTAAATAAGTTTTTTATTGCCTAAAATACTGAGAATATCCCATCCATCCCTTGTCCCATTCATCCCCCAGTTCCCCTATACTGAAATTTAGTTTATTCGAGAATTCACCTTCAGCAGTTTTTGTACTCGGTGAATGATTTCTTTTGAACAGACCTGTAATATGTCTAAAACTTCTTATACACGCCCTATATTAATCTCAAATATACACTTAAATCTATTAAAGTCGCACTTTTAGAAATTACCACCTACAGTCGGCAATGTATCCAGCTCTTTGCTTATCCTTGTATATGAATTTATTTATATTATACAAATATAGAATACTAAATAGAGTTCAACGTGATTATGCATAATTCAATTAAAAAACGCCTTTAAATAAATCACGTCCATACGCTGTAATGCCTACGAATTCCTGTGTGTAGCCCTGTACATGATCTATAGAATTTATACACATCACGTAAGTATACAAAATTCAGTTAAATATTAAACGCATCCTTTAACTGAAAATGCATTTCCAGCATTTATTGCTAATAGACTGTACTGCAAACGATATATTTTGTGTGACCCTATAAATGAATGATAAACGCTTTGCACTGCATACTCTACAGAAACCATTTTATAGTGCACCTCAGAGTGTCATATCAGTTTCATTGTGATTGTAATAGTGTAAAATCCTTAGAAGAGCTTTTTCCCCCATAGAACATAATGTAACGGATATCTTTTTCTTTTCCATGTAAACGAATTCAAATGCTAGATACTTTATTTATAATAACGGACATGTCATCGTAAACATCATTTTTTTATATATAAATTAAATGGCGACTCCAGTGTGTTTGTGAGAGTTACAATGTGTACAGACATATAACAGAAAGATAAACCAAAGAAATAAAAACCTTTTGCATTAAAGTTAGAAAGTGTTAAAAATGTATCTGCTGCATGTCATTTTCGACAAATGTCGCATATTTATTATCAATAAACCTAAACTCCATACTGTTTTGTATATCCGAACGTTATATCGAAAAACATAGGGAAACGTTATACGAATTTACCAACTACATCTGATCTAATATTATCATTTTACATATGTAAACACACATAGGTATTCAGTACAAATGTTTGTTTAAAACACGAACAGAGAAGACCGAGCTATACTCGGTCAAAATTAGCTATAAAACTGTAAAATTAGCCCGAAAACTGTAGGACACTTAATTTAGTTCAAATCAACTAAGTCGCATTTAAGATAAAAATAGCTTGATTCATAATGACCCATGACCAAAATGACCCTCTAATCGAATTTTCTCGAACATGTGACTAAGCCCAATAGTCTTTCCGTTCCCGAAAACTGTAGGATACTAAATTTAGTTCAAATCAACTAAGCCGTTTTTAAGATAAAAGTAGCTTGACCCATAATGACCCATGACCAAAACGACCCACTAATCAAGATTTCTCGAACGTGTGACCTAGTCCAATATTCTTCTCGTGCCCAAAAACCGTAGGATTCAAAATTTAGTCTAAATAGTCTGAGCCGTTTATTAGATAAAATTACCATGACCCGTAATGACCCCAAAAAGATCCACTAATCAAAATTTATCGAACATGGGACTTAGTCAAATTCTTTTCACGTAATCCAAAATGGTAGGATAAAACGTTTAATCAAAATCGTTTGAGCCATTTTTTAGATAAAACTAGCTTGACCCTGACCCATTGAGACCCACAATTAACCAATAATCGAATTTTCACGAACATGTGACCTAGCCCAATGGTCTTTTGGTGCCCCAAAACGATAGGATACAAAATTTCGTTAAAATCATTAGAGCTGTTTTTAAGATAACGATTGCATATATTATATAAAGCCACAAACACACAAGATTTGCTCGTATTATAATATATTATAATATATGATATGATTATCCGCTGCAACGGACGGAATATACTGGAAATTTTTATAAAGAAATGTCTGGTTTAAGAATGGAGCATCTCAACATTCCGCACAAAATTGGCTCTTTTTTTGTAAATTATATTTTCTGGATTATAAAATCCAGCATTCTGAAAGAAGATTAATAAATTGCATAGTAAAATTGTATTTAGAAAAACTGAAATAATATTGCGTTTAGAAAAAAAAAATAGTAAAATTGCAATTATTTTATTATTACTAAAGTTGAGTTTAGCAACATCATATGTAACATTGAATTTAAAAGTAGAATATATATTTTTTGCGCATTTTAAATTGCGAGAATTATTGACTTTAACGTTAAATATATATTTCGAAAAGTAGACTGCATAATATGAACCACAATATTTCAATTCCGTTTGTAAAATAATTTAAAACTGAAATATGACTTATATATACTGAATATATGAAAAATATTTCTTATGAATAGGAAAAGATAACTTAAATGATAAATAAAAGCAATAAAAATCGGCCGCTTCAAATTTCTATTTATTCTAAAATATCATTCTCTGTTGAATAAAGTATGTTTTCCTAGGAACATATAGAGAAGAGTTCATGAAAGAAATGCCTCAATATGATTTATTTCTTCGATTTTTAAATGTGAAATAAGATAAATACATCTAATGTTTAAAAAAATATATGTTAGAAAATTTAGAACTTGCATAAAATTTC
The DNA here is from genome assembly GCA_963931845.1 of Maratus michaelseni. NCBI lineage: Eukaryota > Metazoa > Arthropoda > Arachnida > Araneae > Salticidae > Maratus > Maratus michaelseni. The sequence goes on from OZ007589.1 coordinate 429,391,676, forward strand.
TGTTAAGCAGCATGCATTTCAAAATTTAGTTAAAAATAGTTATTTACATTATAATATATATCTATAAACTTTCCAAATAAAGACAATAAATTATAGTTCTTATGTAAATATTTTAACTTTCATAAAGCGCATTATTTACAGTAAATTAACTGGAAATTAATACACGTTTTTATAAATATATCAAGATATTTCTAGCAACGTTAATGCGCGTTGTTTTTATTTCGAAATAAGAAAATATAACGTAAAACATTTTTTTTTCTTTTTTGAGCTTAAAATACCTTCTTTCTTTTTTTCCCTGTATTTAAGAGAACTGATAAAAAAGGTCAGTTTTTTTTACATTAAAAAATAATAATCATTACTGAATGTAACAAAACAAACCGCATAAATATATTCACATGATTCAATTTTAAATCGATATGTATACCTTAAAATAAAATAAATTGTAACGTGTGTGAAACAATAAGAACTAAAATATCTTCTTAAAACACCATCAAAAACTCTAAAATGCGCTAGGCCTGTCGAAAGATGTGAGTCTTTCTTCGTCAGGCGCAAAAAGACGTGCTTCTACTATGAAAGCAGCAAGACTGAAATGAGAGATAAGGGAGAGGAAACAATCTGAAACAACAGCCAATAGGAAAGTAGAAATCAACAGCCAATAGGAAAACAGAAGACAACAGCCAATCACAGAAGAGTAAAATCAAAACAGTACAATACAAAATAGAATGGGAATAAGGAAGGGGAAATAAATAAATAAATAAATAAAATAGAATAAATAAATAAATAAATAAAATGAATAAATAAATAAATAAAATAAAATGAATAAATATATAAATAAAATAAAATGAATAAATAATAAATAAATAATAATAAATTTATTTATTATTTATTCATTTTATTTTATTTATTTATTTATTCTATTTTATTTATTTATTTATTACTTTTTCCCTTCCTTATTCCCCTTCTATTTTGTATTCTATTGTTTTGGTTTTACTCTTCTGTGATTGGCTGTTGTCTTCTGTTTTCCTATTGGTTGTTGTTTTAGCTTGTTTCCTCTCCCTTATCTCTCATTTCAGTCTTGCTGCTGCTTTCATAGTAGAAGCACGTCTTTTTGCGCCTGAAGAAAGAAAGACTCAGATCTTTCGATAGGCCTAGCGCATTTTTAAGTTTTTGATAGTGTTTTAAGAATATATTTTAGTTCTTATGTATACTTTAATATAAATCCAAATTATTTTTACACTTTGCATGCGTTTTGCTCTGCAAATAGATAATGTATTTTGAAAAGATATGTATGGAATGATCATCTATAAAATAATCATCTAAAATCTGCATGCACTGTTTTGTCAAATGAACGACGTTATATTCATTCGTTATTTGTCAAATGAACGACATTATGTGTTTCAATAAAAATTTAGCTTTTTTACGTGTATACTTCTAACTGTCATTAAGGGATGTTTTAAAGCTGTTTATTAAAATATTTTTAAGGAATATAAAGTTGTGTATGAATTCGGTCTGGCTGCTTGACAAATTAGTTTTGCCTTAACCGTTGTAAATAAGTTTGAATTTCCATTACGTTTATTTACTTGGTTGTCCTAAAATTCTTTTCTAACCTTTTTTATTTTGAACACCGACAATTAAAATAATAAACCTTTTGTCTATGTATAATAAAATAGCAATTCGATGTTTTATGTGGCTGCCTACAAAGTGAATAAATTAGGAGTTAGCGTGCGAAGAAAAATAAAAAGTTGCATAGCAACATCAATTTTAACAAATAAATAATGTGCACTTCAATGCTATGAAAAATACACGTACAAATCTCACTTATTTGCTCCTATTGCCTTTCATGTTTGCGTTACAATACGTCTTGAACAAGTAATATAAAAAAAAATTAAGTCAATTCCTACTTTTTAATCATAAATATATAAAATAAACCCGTGCAGCATGAATGTCCCACGTTATCTTTATTGAACATTATTTTATAATCATCGTTGCGGTATTTTATTTCTGTGGCATCACTCATTTGAGATAAATCTTTCATTTCATTTAAAGACAATGGGAGGTTTTTTTTCTCCCATTTAAAAGTAAAATTAATTAATTAATTTTAATTAATTAATTAATATTTGAAAAAAAACTATATTAACATAAAGTGTCATCCACTACAAGTTTAAAATATTTATTTGAACTTGAGTGGATGAATAGAAAATATTTTATTAACGATTGAAAATTTGAACAAAATATATATAGAGAGAGTGTGAACTAATAGTAGGAATTTAAAAATAGACATATGTTCTCAATTTCAACTCTACAAATTACATTACACATCATGAATCTAAATGGTGCACATTTTCAGCATGCCATGTAACATATTAGCAGAATAATCCGTTAAAGAGAATTGAAGAGAATGAATCCTGAAACTCCATTGTAGGAGTCATACACCTGCTATTTACGGTAGACTTATAGGAAAAATTTAATGAACTTATGTCCGGTGAGAGTGCAGGCTATTCTGCAAATTCAACATAGCTGATGCTTTTGTTGACCAATATCTTATAATACCTTTACCAGCAACCTTTTATACTTTCTCTCCATGAATCTCAGTTAGAGTTTTTTGAATTTTTTTGTCTGTTTCACGAATAAGCACATGTTTGTTATTCGTTCGTGAAGTTGTAAACTTTAAGGTTCTCGAATGGTTACACGAATTTAAAAAGGAGACTGTAGCAAGAGATTTTTGAAGAATAAAGCAAGATCCCATAGTACTCAAAGAAGCGTAACAAAATCCATCATTAGTCAATATGTTATTTTTTTTCGTAAGGCGAGCATATCCATTTACGTGTTACTAAGAGAAGACATGCGTAATTTATAGCAACACATTTTTCATTCAAATACATTAATGTTATTAAATAAATAATTTAATGAAACCAAATTCATAAGATTTACATTTCGTTATCGTGTGCAGGAACTATACGCTGAGCGTACTCCATCTGTATCAGGAAATACTTTTCGGATAATTTCTCTAAACTGTATGTATTTAGTCCTATTAGGTATAGTGCAATCTCATTAAATACGCTCCAAACAATAACGTTCAAGAATCATACATTAGCCGAAAATTTTAATATCTCTAAAAGTGAAATTTAAACTAAGATCACAATTTTCAATTAAGTACCATTTTCGTAAAAAACATTAAAAAATAAATCAAAACACAAAAATTGGAAAAAAATATTCTGTCCCGTAGTCACGAAAAAAATAGTAAGGAGTTCTATTCGTAGTTTCCGTGGAAACAAGGTATTTTTCGTCCTAAATTTATGTTGTTGTAAACTACATTTTCCCGCACCTTGTACAGTTTTTGGAATAGGATGCTATGGATGGCAGAGAGTGCGAAAAGTATGATGTATCTTGATCTAGAGAAATATGATTGAACCGCACATGAATATATACAACAACTTCTTAACGAGTGCGTTGGTAACACATATTGTAATCTTGATCAATTGACCTTTCCCTCGGAATCATTCGTTATTTGTGTCGCTGAGTCTGTTTCTTGTAGCACGTATTTATAATGGTGACGTCAATTCAGAATTTCCGCCAAATGCGAAGTACGTTCTTTCACAACGTTTTCTTCAGGCAAAAGATGAGCGTCTAGCGGATTTTCAGAAATAAATTGTTTCCGTCTGAGAACATTATGAATTGACAAAATGTAACGAAATGGTGTTGTGCTTTCTCTGGCGGTAAGACCAATGTTCATGAAAAAACCAGAGCAGTTAGGCAATCTGTAATCTCGGACCTTGCACCCTGCGACTACTACATATCCCTTTACCTGAAGCAACATCTTGCAGGGCAAAACGTCCACAACGGTGATGAGATCAAAATCGAAGTTGAAACTTGCATACATAATTCCGTGGCTGTGGTCTCGCTTGGGACAGAGGCGTGCACACAAACTGTAAGGCTTAGGCTGGGTTTCCTGAGGTGGTCATCCCTGTAGTTTCAACAACAGGCGGTAAACTTCTATGACTGTGGGATACAAAAGCATGTACCCAGACTTAACAAATGCTTAGACAATAACGGCAACTATATCGGAAGAATAGTTATATACCATTAAGTAAATTGTAATGGATATTCTAAAATAAAAGTTTTTTTTTGTATGAGTATGCGGCATTGTATCTTTATTTTTTTAACCCCCTCGTGAATACGACCACCAAACTATTTAACATGTACCCACTCTGTAATTTGTGAATAGTTTTTATGCTTCAATTAACTGAAGAAATATAGCATTTTATTTATTATTAGATAAACAATTTAGAGTTATAGTTTTATTCCTAATTACAGCTAATGCTTTGAGTATTTTTTTCTAATATAAATTTAAGATAATTTAAATGTTTTTCCAAATGCTACTGAAATAATTGAATCTTATAAAAAAGATTTTTTTTTCAGAAAACAATTATAAATTTCAAGAAAGTTGCATTATCTATTTTGTAAATAGCTTTCTGTAATCTTTTGCAATTTCTCGTATAAACCTAGATAAGAAAAAAATGCGATGTAACAAAGAATATATAAATAATGAAGAAGAAGTATTTACAAGAAAAATTTTGATATATTTTTCATAACCTTCGTTTTTGCTCTATTTACTTAAAAAAAAGATAGAGATTTTTACACTTGTTCTTATTGACACAAATATAAAGTGACATAAAAATTGTCCTGAAATTGTAAAGGATTTTGTTAGTTGACACAGGAATGAATTAGGTATCGTTGATCAATATGAAAGGTAGCTGCTGTAATAAATCATTTTTAACATTTTTGAAGTTACGTGAAAAGTGTTTATGACTCCAGTTGTAAACTTGTCAGTCTCTCTGCCTTTCCGCTCTGTTTCTTTCGTAAATATAATTGTATTGTTGCGAAATTGTATTACCTTACAAACGCCGATTGGAGTTTGTTTGTATTAAAATCTTTCAGTGATAATTGTATTAAATACTCTTTTAATTTATACTACTTAAAATATTAAGAAATTGTTACAAATTATGTGTAGAGAAAAGGACGCTGAACCATGAATTATATGATTTGTGCATAATGTAAGTGAATTGTGTAAACAGGAAATAGTTTAGTCATTTGAAAACTTTGCCATCTGAAGTAGCTGAATCAAACTCAATACAATCTATAGACAATAAACAAGACTACAGAAATAATTTTGAATACATCACCATCTATTGGCGGTAATAAAGCAAAATAATTATTTTAATCTGTGTTACGTGTTTTCAAAATAGCTTCTTAACATATATATTTTGAAAAGTGATTTTGATAATGCTATTGTGGAATTTTTGTATTTGGTGGTCTGGTAATAGATGCATGGCGCATGCTTTTGTCTTGCTTCATTTAGTAAAATAATAGTAAAAGTGTTTGTATACAACGTAGTATCAACATGTTGAAACCTATATAACTTTTATGGTGCTTCATAAAATTGGGAAAAAAATAATACATTTGATAGAAAAATGTATAACAAAATTAAAATGTAGCATATAATCAAAATAATATATATTACAGAATTATTTAAGATTCGTTTTCTAGAAAATTTAATATTCAATCGTAACATGAATACGGGGATGTTTTTCTCCAAAAATAACGAAATTTAAATTTTAAATGATCTTCGAAAGAAAATTTAATTTATTCACTTAAAAAAGCCTCTAAGGTAACTTGAATAAAAAGTAATAAATCAAAGTCTTGCTTTATTTGCACTGCAGACTTTCTGCTTATAAATTAAACTCAGGTTTCTTTACTAAATTACTATAAATAAACTAACGGGAAATGCATGATTTCAAGAAAATAAACAAAACTTTATTTTCTCTGCTGCACTAGACTGAGTATATAACTTATAAAGTTCCAACACATTTTAATATATATTTTTAAAAATAATTTCCTATTTAAATTTTATTTGCTGCATTTGTTTAATTTTGAAATGAATTTAAACTTCTAATATAAAATATATTTTGTAATCAACTAATTTCTTATAAGTTTTAACTAAAAGCTTAATTAATATGATATATTTAAAATTTTCAAACAAACTACACATTTATATATATACAATCAAACACACACACACTTATATACATACATATATATATACAAAAGGCATTCCATAAAAACTGAAAGTTATTTTTTTACGTAGTGGCAACACCTCGAATCTAAAAAATAAAACTGCAGGAGGTTTTTTTCAAACTGTTACCTGTACATTTATAAATATTTTAAACGATGCAGACGATTTTATTTTCTTAGTTTCGTGTTTGATTAAAGAACTGTTTTTATTTGAGCTACAGAAATGGAGGCGAGAGATTCAGAGTTATAAATTTTGGTATATTTTGTGCAAAACAGCACCAGAAACAGTTAAGTTAATGAAAGAACCTTACAAAGACAAATGTTATGACGACGAAGGAGAAGCTATTTGGCAGAAAATTTAATACAGATTCTGAATTTATTCACTGTAGAGTGTTTGTACTCCATCTATTGTCTTGTCTTCTTGCAATGTATCCAGCCCATTTTCATTTCAACCGTTTAATTTTCTCCCTAATGTCAAAATCTTTCGTCTGATATTTTATCATGTTAATCATTTTTCTATATCTTTTAATTATTGTCATAATAAATCTTTCTAAACCTCGCTCTGTTGTTTGAAACCTTTGTACAATACGTTTTGCTAGCGTCCATGTTTTCACTCCATAAATTTGTGCAGGCAAAAAAAATTGGTTAATTTTTTTTATTTTCAAGCAAATATGCCTATTTACTCTGAATAATAACACTTCTCTTCTCAAAATCAATTTATCCATTAATTATTTTTCTATTGATTTCATTTGTGATACTTTTGTTTAATGTTATTACCTGCCAAGGTACACTTAACTTTCCACTTCCACAATCTCAGTGCTGTTGTAGATGCTGCTGTAGTTCTTTTTTGGTACTAATAGATTAAACATCACCTTATTCTTTTCCACATTTATTTTTGATCCAACGATAATCCGACGACTACCAAATCTTTTAACATATCTCTCAATTCTCCAGGGTTGTTAGTAAAAATTAAAATGTCGTCAGCAAATCGAATAGGCCCTAAGTTTTTCCCATTTATACCAGTCCCTTTATTTTCCAAATACAGTTTCCTGAAATCATTTTCTAAGATAGAGGTAAAAGTTTAGGCGAAATGTTGTCTTCTTGTCTAATTCATTTTTCAAGCTCTGTCTTCTTTATTCTCTGGCAAAATTGATGATCACTGCTACTTTCTTGTAAATCTTCTTATTTATGTTTATATAAAGTTTGTCAATACTAATGTACTACAATGATTTATTACTGCTGATGTGTAATCAGAATCAGTTGCTTATTAATCATCAATATGCGAGGAAGAGAAGTAAATGATATTACTTAGGTTTCCCTATTGTTTGTATATTATCCAGTGTGTTAAATACACTTCGGTATCCGGCTGTTCCCTTGGATAACCCGTCTCCAGTTAATTAATGATGTCCAGGTCTTATCGATACACCTTTTCTGAAAATATTGTTAAATTCTTAACTCTGCCTAAGAGGTTTGGGGAATATATATATGCATATCCAATGGTTGGAGTATTGTAGTTGAGTATAATCTCAACTATGATACTCCAACCATTGGATATAATTTACCTAGTTGAATATACTTTCCTCTATTCATTATATATATGCATATAAGAAATTAATTTTGATATCATTCACTTTTCAACTTTTTTGGTCAAACTTTATACAATTCATAATGTTTCAGATTTCATGACAGTAAAGGAATTTTAGTATTTTATTTTGATGCTTCTAAAAAATCTAAAAACAATAACGAAAGTATATTTAGTAAAATGATTATAATTTCTTTACTTTTATTCATATATTACTATATGTTTCCAAACAAATTAATAACTGTAAATCATTTTTAAATTATATATACTGCGAACCATGTAGCTGTAGCATACTGCCATCTTTCACATTAAAATATTATAGCTTCTAAGAAACAATATATCATTCGAACGGTAATTGGTTAAATCTATTTTGTACCACCTTGTCCAAAGGCATACTTATTAGATAATGCTATAGTAAAAGTTTTTTTTCTCTTGTTTAACAATCTAATCATCGACATTTTCCCTACACCCAGTTAATAATATAATGAAATAAAAAGTTAATAATAATATTAAAAGATAAAACATGAGAAGTTACAAGTAAGATTTTTATCAGGGCAGTTTGAAAAAATTATTATTATTGTTTTTTTTTACATATGCACATAATATAATTTAACAAAACAATAATTGTATTGCCCGTTAATTTACATGATGTACTAAAATAAACGTCCATTTTGGTGACAAGTTTTAATGGGATGCACTGCTGTCTATATGATGTATAGGTTAACTTTTATTTCATAGTTTATTTTTTTATCCTTGCGAAGTGCTACTTTATTTTGGTTAAAAGACAACTAATGCAGAGAATATTACCGCGCCATTAGTAGGCTGTCAAAAGCGAAAACATATTTTGTTCTTTTCCTTCGAAAATGTAATTTGCTCTTCTTAAGTAATGTTGCCGTGGATTTTCTGAATGACTGACGTTTTTTAGCTGAACAAAGAATTTTCACGATCGACATTATAAAAAATACCGATAGTATCGATGTTTTGGGCATTTTTAGGACTGCATTGTCAGTTAAAAAAATCTAAATATCACATTAATACAATGTGTATTTTTTTCATATATATATAGAGAGAGCGATAGATAGATAGATTTAGAAGCTACAAATATTCTCGCAAATCCTATAGCTTTAATCTTCACTATTTTTTATTATTATCATTATTACTAAAAGCGAATATATATAATCTGAAGCAAAATGTACTAAATATGAAATACAATTTATATTTTAAAAGTATACTTATTTTAAAACTTATGTGTAACATTGCAGTGCAGTTCAACATTTTTGATTACACTTGAGAAATTTGACAAAAAAATTAGCAACTGATTTTAATAATACAGGGTGTCCCAAAAGTCTCCGTACAACTTCAAAAATTCATTACAGAAAAATAATAGGCCTACAGCAAAAATAATTACAACAGTGCTTAGAGTTATTTAAATTTTTCTTTTCTATAGCCTTAGTAAACTTCAACATGAGATCATTTCGTAGCACGAAGAATATCAAGAAGATATTTCAATTCAATCCACGAACGTTTTTCATGCTAACATCAACAGTAGCTACTGCTGTTTGGATCTTTTGTTTCAATTCCATGAGACTATTAAGTTTTGATCAGATTTCATCAAACAGTTGTAACTACTGTTGATGTTAGCAGGCTGAAACGCACGTGGATGGTATTGGAATATCGACTTGATATTCTTCGTGCAACGAAAGGATCTCATGTACAAGTATACTAAGGTAGTAGAAAAAACTTCTTAAGTGCTCTATGTACTGTTGTAATTATTTTTGCTGTAGGCCTATTATTTTTTTAGAATAAATTTTTGAAGTTGTACGGAGACTTTTGGTACACCCTGTATGTTAATATTCTTATGATATAAGACATAAAGGCTTTTTAAGGAGATATGGCTGTCTTAAGAATTACTTCTGAAGAAATCTTTTGCAATTTCTAACATCTAAGAACAATTACCGAAATTGTCAATAAAACAGTTGAAAGTTCACCTTCAGCAGTTTCTATCAATAGACGGAAACATATTTGAATTCTATAAATTCACGCTACATATTAAGCTAAAATTTAATTCAAACAAACAAACAACAACAACAAAAAACGCTGGAAACTATCCAAAACACACTTACAAGAAATTATCAGAAATTATCAAGAAATTTACAGATTAGTCCATACATCCAAGTAATTGCTTGGCTCTGTATATTATTTGTTTATTTATATACAACAAACAGTACGCATAATATATTCCACGTTCAACATGCATAACTCGATTAAAAACTATTAAAACAATTTACTCTAAATACACAGTAATGCTTACGAATTCTTGTGTGTAGCCCCGTATATAATTTATAGCATTTATAGATAAAACATAGTATGCAAAAATTTAGTTAAACACATACCTAACTGAAACAGCACTTCCAGCAATTTTCGCTTATAGATAATACTTCGGATACAGTACTGTATCCGAAATCTTTTGTGCGCCTTAAATGAGCGATAACACATCACATTAAACAACATGTATCTTGTAGGAAACCTCAGTATTGTATATCAATTTCGTTATATTTCAATTAATGTAACATAATTAAAATGCTCTGCAAACAGTTTTTTCCCATAAACCATTATGTAATCGTGTGACCCTGTAAATGAATGATAAATGCTTTAGACTCCATATTCTACAGAAGCATGTTTTAGTGGACCTTAGAAAATGATATCAATTTGAATATCTATCTATATTATAAAGGACAAACGTGTCCGTGCGTAACGCTGACGTCATTTTGCGAATAACAACACTTGACGATGAAATTTTGGTTTTGCGATTTTTGTTACTGCATTTTTTTAAATTTCTAAACATCGCATATTTTTAATTTTTACATCGTTATAAAGGGAAAAAAATCTACTTTAAATGCAATTTGTTTAAAAACTGTATCGCAATTTACTCATTTATTATAGAATTTAAATTAAATTTCAAGCATGATATTAAAAAAATATATCTATCTCTATCGTTTGCAAACGATTACGAAATATTAATCCGTTTGTTAACAATATAAAAAGTTCAGCATTTGTTTCCAGCTAATATTCAATAACGAAATTAAAACTTCATTAAAGAGCACGTAACAGTTTAAGCAACGGTTTAAAACGTAAAATCTTTCGGAAACCAATGAACTTACACAATGTTATCCCAGTTACAGCAGCAGCCACTTGGAATTACAAAATGTCAGCCTTTAGGACGTTTATTCGACGTGCCTTTTTAGTTTGTTTTGAAGAATGTTTGGATAATGAACTTAATTACATTGTTAATATTGATTTGAAACATGGGTATAAACTACAATTCATTCTCAAATTAACAGTTAAATACAATTTCACAGATAATTTTCCCCCTAAAATGTGTCAAGTTTTCAGAAAGTCTCCATATTTTCAAATACTCTTTTAGAGATTGAAGAGAAATATCTTAAGATATAACATTCAACTTCTTGCATCTAATCTCAGGACAGTATTTAATAATATGAGTATAAATATTTATCCTATTCCACCTACGTTTATCTCTGGAGATTACGAGATTCCCGTTAAACTTTCGGACGTTACAGATTCTTCATATATTGGGATGACAAAGCGTCGCCTCTTTGAAATGTTAAAAGAACGCAGAAGTGATAAAAAATACAAGAGACTTTCAACTGCGTTCTCAGGAACTTTCGTTAATTGACAATGTCAAGTTACTTTCAAAGCAAAACCATCTATTTGAAGCAGTTATTCGAGAATCTTTTGAAATTCGTCTAAGAAACCATGAAATAGGTAATGAGAATTTGTCTTTTTCAATTCCAGATATTTGGATAAGTATTTTGAAAGAACTTTGATTTTTTTGCATTGTCCTGTACATTGTTTGAATTGACCATTTGTTGGTAGATGGCACCACTAGACCTGGTTTAAATACTTTTTATTAAATTTCCGTTGCGGATTATTCTTTGAATCAAGACTCCCTTATCATAGATCAGAGTTCTCAATCCGGAGACAGTCTATGGAAGAAAATGTCCGCGGTAATTGCCAACTTATTCATTGAATTTCTCCTGAAAGTATCACCGGCTGGTGGATACTACCGATACCAGTTCATAAGCAAATGCATAGAACAAATGGAGCTGTGAAAAAATTTCGTGTAATTTCGTGTCGTAAATACTCCTATTAGCATGGAGATCATGCCTATTACTGATGATTGATGGCGCTAGTAGCAGGACAATCATGCGGTCAAAGGAAACTTGCTGATTGTGAGGCCTGATACTATGATAAGGAGGCCTTGGTTTGAATTTTGCGCAGTTATGTAGCATGTAAACAATTTTCCGCTGTTTTATATTTATGAAAATTATTTTCTGAGAACGGCTTTAAATATAAGCCGAGACGTCGTGTATTATGTGTTGTTTTGTGATTTTAATTTTTACCTCTCAGTTTGAAATCTCGTAATAAAATATACGTTGTTTAGCAACTTATAGTTTTGTTTGCATATTTGAGTACAACGTAACATCCTTATTTATTATGGAAATATAAAGCTCACTTAAGAGACACAGAAAAAAACACTTTTCAAACCGGTAACCTCAGAATTTTATCACAAAAATATAAAAATCTTTAGCAAATGCGAATTGTTTTAAATGAAAGGAAATGCGTAGGTAATCATTGACTTTCAACCCCTCACCCCCATCTTAGTTGATTAAATTTTATAAGGTTGTTTTTACTGTTTTAATATAATTCGATGTTCATATTTACTGTTTTTGTCAGTAGTTTTTGCTTGAAGATTGTTTAAATTTGTTAGTATATAAGATAAAAAACATCATTTTTGTTACAAAGTTTTGATGTTTTTCTATTACAGAATATTTTCGATGTGATAATAATAAAGTAAAACATATTCGATACCACTATGGTGTTATGAGTGAAAAAAAATAATTTTTGTTTATCGAATTACGTCGAAATTTTCTGAATAAACCGATGTTTTTGACATTTAAATACCGAGTTAAAGAATTTTTTCAGACATAATCAAAGGCGGTGAATATAAGTTTTCAGTTATATTAAAACATTAAAACCATCTTATGAAGTGGGAAAAAAATTATCCTATCGGCGGGCCATAAAGGAAAGCTTTTCTACCACTACTTAAAGGAATTTTTAGATCATCATTTCTCAACTTTTAACGAGGAGCCTTTATAGCGTATCAGCAGTTACTTCTAGGCGCCAACATCTGTTAGAGAAAAAATTCCTTGAAGCTTAAACTAAATAATATAAGCAAATATTTTGTAATTTTTTTTCCAAAGTCAAAATTTAATATTTCTGAACCAAACATTTTATATGGTGATATACTGTGTCAGAAAAACATGATAAAGAAAATAAAAAGAAAAAAAAGATTCCTAATCATTTTTTAAAAGCACTTTAAGAAAGTACGCAGCTAGAGAATAAGATCAATCGGCATATTGTGGCGCAAATATCAGACTTTTCAAATCAAATGTGAGTGGTTGTATTTTGAAAATTCCGAAAATTTAGATGATTACAAAATGCATTATTTAAAATGCATACTTATTATCGCAATTTCTAGACATATAACGAGTCATTGTTATAATATAGCATTATTTGTTTCTGATCGATATCTCTTAATATAGAATTTTTCACTTCAAACTTGAGTTTATATCGATAAACCAAACATACATTTTTTTTTTCATTTTTGAAATTCTCGAAAGAAAGGTTTATGAAAATATTTTTTAAGAACATCAGTTGATGATAGACGATATGGTAAAATATAAAAGTTTTCGCATTTAAGTTTAAATTTATACTATTCAGACACATTTGTGACTCAAAAATACGTCTATACGCCTATATAGCACGTAATGTACACCAAATTTTATATTTATACTTATTTTTAGTGAAATTTGTAAACACATTTCTGAGGTATTGAAGCATTTATGTCCCCATATGATTAACATGGAGACAGGAAAAAGGAGAAGTGTCTAACCTACACCAAATTATATATTTATATTTATTTTTAGTGAAGTTTGTAAACGACAATAAAGAGTGGTAAGTTTAGGCAATTGCATATAAAAACGAAATTCGAAAAACTTTTTCCTGAGGTATGGAGCATTTATGTCCCCATATGATTAACATGGAGACAGGTGAAAAAGAGAACTGTATAATCCACAGCGTTAATGGTGTGGCTCAGTGAGATCTCATATGAAAACATTTATGCCCTCATATGATTAACATGGAGACAGGAAAATGGAGAACTGACTAATCTACAGGCTTAATGGTGTTGGTCAGTCAGATCTTATATTTTCTCATATTCTCATATAATGATATATTTATACTTATATTTAGTGAAATTTGTAAACGGCAATAAAGAGTGGTACGTTTAGGCAATTGCATATAAAAACGAAATTCGAAAAACTCGATAAACATTTTCCTGAGGTATCGAAGCATTTATGTCCCTATATGATTAACATGGAGACAGAAAAAAAAGAGAACTGTCTAATCTACAGCCTTAATGGTGTTGGTCAGTGAGATCTCATATTTTCTCATATTTTCATATAATGACATATTTATACTTATATTTAGTAAAATTTGTAAACGGCAATAAAGAGTGGTAAGTTTAGGCAATTGCATATAAAAACGAAATTCCAAAAACTCGAACAACATTTTCCTGAGGTATGGAAGCATTTATGTCCCCATATGATTAACACGGAGACAGAAAAAAGAGAGAACTATCTAACCTACAGCCTTAATGGTGTTGGTCAGTAAGATCTCATATGGAAGCATTTATGTTTCCATATGATTAACATGGAGACAGGAAAAAAAGAGACATGTGTAACCTACAGCTTTAATGGTGCTGAGGTCAGTGAGATCTCATATTCTCTTCACTAATGTTAAATATGTCGGAGTGTAATGCATTAGTATTTAAAAAAAATCCCATCAGGAAATTAATATTTGTAACATTTTTTTTTTAAAATTCTGTATACTCTTATTAAATGATGTCTTATTATTTTACATGTCAAGATATTTCTAAAATGTGCACTTAATTATATTTGAAATGTTAAAATTGTTCTCATTCGTCAACTTTCCTAAGATTTTAAAACATCTATATATTTAAAACGAAAAGCGCATTCTGTCAACTCCACACTGTCTTTTCCACACAAAAATGGTCTATTTGCGCATGCTTTTGAAGGCTTCTACCCTCAGAAACGGGTAACCGCATTGATTAAGCCTCACCTGTTTCACCTAGAGGGATTGAAAAGGGTTGATTGAAAACGGATGAAGCCGTGCCATTGCATTGAAAGCATAGACCTTCTAACATATTTTTGCTCTGAGGTTGAAAGCGAAATACTTTTTTTAAAGAACTCATGCTTTCACTACTAAATATGCATATTTTTTTCGCAAAAAAAAAACCGAGCAGAAAACAGTTTGTTTACAACTAGATAACAATATTTTTTTCACGAAATTTTTACACAGGCTGTAAAACCGTTTTATTTATCAACAATAAAATTTCAAAGAGTTCGGACAAAAATAACTTTTTATTTTAAAACTATGAAACGAACCTACGTAAAAAAACAAGAAAATGAGCGTTTTTATCACTAAATATCAATATTTTTTCGCGAATTTTTCATTTAAAAATGTAATTTCATACAAAATCTAGCTAAAGATATACAATAATAAAAACGTAAATTTATTTATTTATTGATTTATTATCATGGTCCCGGGCAACGTTGGGCAGGGGTCAGCTAGTAAACTATTAACTTAAGCATATATTTTAGAAATATTTTTTCAATTAAAATAAAGGATACACAGATAAAAATGTGTTAAAAATATGAATATATTCTGAGAACATAGATTTAACATGGAGAGGAGAATTGGAGACTTGGCTGACTAACTAATTAATAGATTTTAAAAGATGTATGATTACTAACAGCTACATATTAAAAAGTGGAAGGTAATGCAAAATATGTAAAAAATAGTATGTTTAGATTGATAAACATAAGTTTTTCAGAAGCATTTGTAAATAAATTTTTTATTCAGCACTTTCATTAATTTCAAAAACTTTCGTTAATTATTCTTACATTACTCTTGCAGTCTATGATTGAAAAATGATCTTTATAATGCTTTATATGCAAAATATGTAAAAAAGACTATGTTTAGATTGATAAACGTAAGTTTTTCAGAAGCGTTTGTAAATTAATTTCACCTTCAGGACTTTGATACGTTTCAATAACTTTCATTAATTATTCTTACATTACTCTTGCAGACCATGATTGAAAAATAAACAACATAATGCTTTGTATACAAAGTATGTAAAAAATATTATGTTTAGATTGATAAACATAAGTTTTTCAAAATCATTTGTAAATAAATTTTTCCTCTAGCACTTCCATTAGCTTCAATAACTTTCGTTAATTATTCTTACATTACTCTTGCAGTCTATGATTGAAAAATGAACTTTATAATGCTTTATATGCAAAGTATGTAAAAAAGACTATGTTTAGATTGATAAACGTAAGTTTTTCAGAAGCGTTTGTAAATTAATTTCACCTTCAGGACTTTGATACGTTTCAATAACTTTCGTTAATTGTTCTTACATTACTCTTGCAGACTATGATTGAAAAATAAACAACATGATGCTTTGTATAAAAAGTATGTAAAAAATACTATGTTTAGATTGATAAACATAAGTTTTTCAAAATCATTTGTAAATAAATTTTTCCTCCAGCACTTCCATTAGCTTCAATAACTTTCGTTAATTATTCTTACATTACTCTTGCAGACTATGATTGAAAAATACAATGTATACAAAGTATGTAAAAAATACTATGTTTAGATTGATAAACATAAGTTTTTCAAAAGCATTTGTAAATGAATTTTTTCTTCAGCACTTTCATTATTTTCAATAACTTTCGTTAATCATCCTTGCATTACTCTCGCAGACTATGATTGAAAAATAAAGTTTATATTTGTTAATATTTTATAAAACCGATGATGTATTTTTACATATGCAGTCCTAACAACAAACAGTTACTCGTTCTATGCGTTTATTTTTTTAATGGAGTTGCATGTAAAAATAGACGCTTTGCCTTAAAACCATATATTTACATGACAAATGCTACAAATAAAATTCAAGGAATGGAAGATTTATTTTAGAAGATAAAAAGCAGTATCCAATAAACAAGTTTCCAATGTTAACTTTTTTGTCAGATTATATAACACTGCCAGAGAGGACAAACAGTGTTTATCCCGTGTTTTACGAAATAAAAAATGGGCCCTATTTATTTTGAAATGGCAAGATTTGTAGAGATTGTCTTACTAACAATGAATATAAGAAACTCGATATATTTTTAAAGAAGTGTCTCTAGTTAATTATTGTTAATAATATTTTTTTACACTTTTTGCGCGATAAGTCTACTAATAGGCTTTTTTTGTATAGAAGAAATTTCATCGTTGCTACTACCTTTTTTTCGAAATATTATATCTACTTGATATATTTTATTTACCACGAAAATTATTGTTTGGGAATTCTGGCGGAAACAATTCAATATTTTCCTTTATGCTTCGAGACCTGCTAAGAGGCTGCGCAAGAACTAAATGTTATAAATAATAATGAATAATAAAATATAAATGAACGCCAGTATCGGAAAAAAAGTGCTGTTAATAAAACAAGATTTTATTTTTTAAATCTAAATATGCCAAATTATAATTTATGTAAATGAATAAATGAATTTCTTTGAAATACCACAAGACAAATCTATAGCTAGTAAAAAATATTATACTATCCTTATTAAAAAAAATCTGTCCATAAGTTCATTCACGTATTGCTAGAACAAGAACAAAAAAAAGATGCCTTAAAGAAGATTTTTTTTAAATTATTAAATAGATTTTAAATTATCGCAATGATGAATTATAAATACTTATATATTACGAATACCTAAACTACACTCTTCCATCTTTAATATGATTAGGTGTATTTCCGTCGTTAAAAATAATAATAATAATAATAATGAGTACACCACACTGAAAAAAAAAAAAAAAAAAAAAAAATGTTTATTTTACTGTATAATACTGGCAGCTGGGATGCTAGTATTGTACTGTAAAATCAACACTTTTTTTTTTTTTTTTTGCAGTGCATACATTTTAATTAACATTAAAACGATAATAAACATTTGATTTTAAATTATGTCTTCTATGAAGTTTTCTTTAAAAAAAAATAAGCATAAAGTATCGCTTCTATTCTGCGTGTTTGTATTAAACTTTGAAATAATCAATACGGATACCTAATTTTGACATCATATTAGAATATTCTAGAAAATTTAATCCCAGGTTACTGAATGGAAAGACATTCTGTGAAGTTTATTAAGAAATATTCAGATTTAAAATTTTAACTCCTAATATCAAATTCATATTTAATCGTTTCAAAACGAAATTGAGATACGTGTAGTTTTTTTAAGCATAACTTAAAATCTGCAACAGTAAATTGGGAATCCGAGGCGATAAAAAATAATAAAATGCAAATAATTCTTATTGACAAATGAGAAAAGATCTTTATTCTGAAATCTGAAATCACCTGCATATTTCGTCCACTGCATTGTGCAAGAGGTGACAGCATACGTTTGCACTAGGTACCGAAAAGCTGCTTAAGACGCAATGAACCAAAATAAAGACAACACCAACTATGTAACTCACAAGAAGCGAAGATATGGATTAACCACTAAGGTGAAAACTCATAATAAAAAGAGTGCTAGATATAAAAATCACGGGGAAACAGCAAAGCATAACTCGAATAAAAACTTAATGCTATCAGGAAATGAAGATTTATACAGATGCTCCAAGATCTGTAATAACTCTTTCAATTTTCATCTCAGACCATTTCTTCATTCATCTAAATACCATGCGTTTGTGATATCTGTATTCAATCTTTGAGAGTTCATATTTAACGAAGTACACATAGAAAATCACTGATATTTCAAAAGAAGGTATAACCACTTAATTCCTCATAATTTCCCAACGACACAACATCAACCGATTTAAACAGATTAAAGAATATTTTTAGAGATAATAATTTCTGAGCATGTATTAAGTTAAAGTCATTAGAAAATGTTTATATATATATGTTACATACTGCTAATTTTTTAGCTCCATCCAGCAGTCGAATAAAAAAATATGGCAAACATCTCCAAAGTTAATGCAGTCGTAATATGCAATTTAACCAGTAGTAGCCAAGTAAATGTATGTAGAAGGAAAAAAAGAAACAAGATTGAACTCGAGTCCATTTATTTAAACCCGATCATCTTTAAATTTCGGGGAGTGCTCTCATATAACTACAATCTGAACAAATCTTCATATTAAGCAACAACATCATTTTTATTAGACACCATTTCGACGGCAAAATATCTATGTTGAAACATATTACAAATCGACAACGACAGCAGCATTTTATTTTTAACACTCACTTTGATGGCAAAAATTCCCACCTCTTCTCTCTGTCAGTTCGTTTTATGCGAAGAGCGCGCAAGTAGAATTTCGTAACACATGACCTACTTTAACCAATGCTGAGTTCAATTTTCGGTTCACACTATTTTATCTGTGAATTAATATTGAAAAAATGAGTCTCTCTGATGTTTCTGGTGGGAAAAGAATTCTCTAGAACATCGTGAAAATAAAAAAAAATCGCGGGAAATTGATGGAATACTTTCGGTTTTTTCGTATTGAGAATATTAGTTTCTCGCTAACAAAACAATTTAAAAGAAGGTTTGTTTTTAGATTATTCGGAAAGGGGATTTGGACAATTTACACATATTATAAGAAATAAAAGAGATTAAATACGGGAATAAATAGGAAATATTTAATATAATAAACAATTTAAGAAAATAGGTTTTTAAAGAAGAAAATATACTTATGAAATGTGATTTTTACCTGTTATTTGTCGGGAAATAAAAAATGAATTTAAGTATATTAGGATAAAAAAGAATGTTTTAATTATGGACAGTTATGGAATATTTTAATAAACTAGAGTTGTAAACGGAATATTAATAAAAGGAATTTTTATATAATAAATTGAATAGGGTATGGAATTTTAAATTTTGTAATATATATATATATATATATATATATCTGAGAGCTGCAGCGATTTAAATGTAAAATTCCAATTTAATAGTAAAAAGCATATTTTTATTATTTAGAAATAAAAGGTAGATAATATTATTTTATCCACTATATGAATTAAAATATAACCAAGGCTTGTAAAAAATATCTTTCGGCACATACAAAGTGAATACAAAATTTCATTCATCTATGTATGAGGAGTTGATTTTGAAAGTGGGGGTTTGAAAGTTGTGTTGTTGCTAAATATTTAATGGTTTGCATTTGAATGGGTTTTAAAATATTTCTAAGCAGTACTGTAGCTTCGTTAAATTAAAAATACTTGCTGGCGCAACATTTATTAATAATACTACTTCACAGTACACTTAAACATTTACAAGCAACATATACGTTTAGTTCTTAAAGTTTTTTTGTCAGGAAAGTCTCTCGGTCTGGGTTTCGAACAGAGGTAGAAATCATTTTTCCG
Source organism: Maratus michaelseni (assembly GCA_963931845.1). Lineage (NCBI taxonomy): Eukaryota > Metazoa > Arthropoda > Arachnida > Araneae > Salticidae > Maratus > Maratus michaelseni. The sequence goes on from OZ007589.1 coordinate 429,411,889, forward strand.
TAATCTCCAGGCCGTATCTCCCGTTCTCCTTCGAGAGAACGTCTATAACTGCTCTGCTGAGAGCACGTAACAAATTACCCTCTGTAGCCGCTCAAATTCTGAGTATATACCGTAGATTAATTTCAAGTAGTTCATTGACTTAATAAGTAAAGTTATACAGCTTAGGGGATTTTAAGTGGTTGAGAGGTGTGAAACTCTTAGTCTCAAGTATTACGAATTTATAGTGCAAAAAATGTCTGTATATAGTCAGATCACAAGAAGCGAAAAATTTATGTGCACCTGGTAAGTCTAACAGTCTCTTGAGAATCACTCGTATACATCTGGAACTGATTTTCAGTGTCTTTTTGAAGGAAGTAATAATTAAGTCATTTTGTATATAACTTATTCTTCTAATTAGTGAGTCAGACATAACGCTTTACAACTCCTCCCCTTTTAACCGATATTTATTTCTTACGAGAAGAAAAATTACTGTTAGAAAATTTTGAACGGCAAGAAAACTTTAACTGGGAGTAAAAAAAAAATGGAAGTTGAAATTGTGTTAAAACAAAAAGAATTAGAAGTAAATGATGAGTTAGGAAAACTAAAAATAGAACAGGGCGTGCCTCCCGATAAAACACTTCAAGAACTAAACGTATATGTTGCTTGTAACTGTTTAAGTGTACTGTACAGTAGTGGTATTAAATTAAATGTTGCGCCAGTATGTCTTTTTAATTTAACGACGCTACAACTGGTGTCAAGTGTGGGATAAAATGTATATGCACTTTGTAAGTCTAATAGTCTCTTGAGAATATCTCGGGTACATCTGGAACTGAAATCCAGTGTCTTTTTGAAGGAGGTAATAATTAACGGTCATTTTACATATAACTTATTCTTCGAATTAGTGAGTCAGACATAAAGCTTTACAGTATATAATAATTATACAAACTTGAATAGTAGTACTTGTTATGATAAATAATGACTTTGTTAATGTGTTAGCAATAGGCTTATTTTATATTGCGGTCATATTTTATGTAAAATTTTATATGTAATAATGGTTATTCGTGTTAGCTGAAAATAATTATGATTTTGGTATTCACCAATGGACCCACCTCATTTTCAAAAGCAACGATTTGCTGAAAACATATATAATTATAAAATTATAAAAATGAATATTTTATTTTATTTGCTATTTTTTTTATTCCATTCTACTTTAGAAAAGTTACAATAAAATAAAATAAAAACTTAATTTAATTTTACAGAAAAAAGTCAAAAAAGAACAAACATATACGTATATATTTCATTCTTCTTCTTTGTACTTTATTTATTTTTTTTTTTTTTGTAAATTAATGCTATTCTTATATATTCTTATGGTTTTTATGTAAGACAATATTTAAGGGAATTATATATTATTTAAGGGAAGATTTCATTTAACATTTTCTTTTATTCTTTCTGTTTTCGGCTATGGCAATTTTTAACAGTTTTAAACAGTTTAATTTTTTTTATAATACCCTTCTATGTTATCGTTTTAATTTACTATTCATCTTTAAAACTTAAATTTTATCGTTAATTTTCTTTTTTTTCCAACTTAATTTTTCATTTTTATACTTTTTTATATATATTCACAATTTAATGCCAAGATAAACTTCTTTAACGTGTCTCATGTTAAGTCTCATGTCAAATGATGCATCAAAGCACATATTTAGCATAGTTTAATTTATTGACTTAAAACATACAATGAATACATTTAATATATTGCTGATTATATCATTTAGTTTTTTTTCGGCGGAAATGTCAAACTTACCAATCATTAAATAAAATAAAATTAATCTCTCCCTTTCTTTTATTTTTTTAAGCAAAATAAAATTACTTAAGTGGTGTCAGAAAAAAATATAGACACTATAATTAAAGATACATAAAGACATATATGAGTATATCGGGGGAAAAAAAATCTTTACGTAAAGAAAAAAAAAATCTAATTTAATTTTTTGTGCTTTCTAAACTTTTCGATAAAAAAGTTTTTTTTTTCTGAGACTTGGATGTTATTCCGATATTCTATATATTACACAAGGGTATAACAGGTTTTAAAGACAACAAAAAACGTTTGTTTCTTCATAAATACCTACCTGAGGAAATATTACTGTGCATTTAATTATAATCATCTTTTTTATTTAATTAACTGATAAAAAGGTTTTTATTTCAAAATCGAAAAATATACGAAGTAATTTATAGTATTTTTTCTCTGCTAAAAATGAACGGGCGCGCAATTCTTTAATACAAATCTACCGTCCAAACAATAAATACTAATAAAAAGAAAAGTGCCCAGTTATTACTGATGGCATTGAGCTCACAGGCTATTAACATTAATTGTATATTATACTCTTATTTCAAAGAATAATGCCTCTCGAAAAATAACGAAACCGACAATAAATTAAGAGGGAATTACCTCCCCTCGTTCCCCCTCTTTATACTTAACCAATGAAACCCAGAACTAATCAGAGAAGCGCTTTATCACAATAAATATATATACAAAATTTGAAGCAAATCGGCTTATTCTGCATGAAAAACCCAATTATCTAAATTAAGAGGGTTAGCCTCCCGTCTCCCACTTTATACTTAACCAATGGACCAACAAAACTAATCAAGTAAGCGCCTTATCACAAATGAACCTGTATGCAAAATTTGAAGTACATCGGATACTTCTGCATGAAAAAATCAAGGGGTATCTAAATTAGGGGCGGATAGCCCCCGTTCCCCCTCTTTATACTTAACCAATGAAACCCAGAACTAATCAGAGAAGCGCTTTATCACAATAAATATATATACAAAATTTGAAGCAAATCGGCTTATTCTGCATGAAAAACCCAATTATCTAAATTAAGAGGGTTAGCCTCCCGTCTCCCACTTTATACTTAACCAATGGACCAACAAAACTAATCAGGTAAGCGCCTTATCACAAATGAACCTGTATGCAAAATTTGAAGTACATCGGATACTTCTGCATGAAAAAATCAAGGGGTATCTAAATTAGGGGGGGATAGCCCCCGTTCCCCCTCTTTATACTTAACCAATGAACCCCCAGAACTAATCAAAGAAGCGCTTTATCACAATAAATCTATATACAAAATTTGAAGCAAATCGGCTTATTCTGCATGAAAAACCCAATTATCTAAATTAAGTGGGTTAGCATCCCGTTCCCAACTTTATACTTAACCAATGGACCAACAAAACTAATCAGGTAAGTGCCTTATCACAAATGAACCTGTATGCAAAATTTGAAGCACATCGGATACTTCTGCATGAAAAAATCAAGGAGGTATCTAAATTAAGGGGGGGGGGGGGTTAGCCCCCATACCCTCCTTTATACTTAACCAATGAACCCCGAAAATTAATCAGTGAAGTGCTTTATCACAATGAACCTATAAACAAAATCTGATGCACATCGGATAATTCTGTCTGAAAAATCCATTTATGTAAATTAAGGGGCGTTTAGCCCTCGTCCCCCCCCCCTTTATACTTAACCAATGAACCAACAAAACTAATCAGGGAAGATCTTTATCAAAATGAGCCTATAAACAAAATTTGAAGCACATCAGATAATTCTGTCTGGAAACCCCATTTATCTAAATTAAGGGGGGGGGGGATTAGCCCCCCCGTTCCCCCCTTTATGAACTAACCAATGAACCAACAAAACTAATCAGGAAATCGCCTTATTACAATGAACATGTATACAAAATTTGAAGCACAACGGATAATTCTGCATGGAAATCCCATTTATCTAAATTAAGGGGGGGGTTAGCCCCAGTTCCCCCCTTTATACTTCAACAATGAACCTGCAAAACTAATCAGGGAAGCGTCTTATCACAATGAACCTATAACCAAAATTTGAAGCTAAACGGATATTTTTATCAAGAGTTATCGCGTTACGTACATACGTACATACATACAGAACGGGCGGGCACATAAGCTCTCAGGTTTTGATAGCCTGTGAGCTAAAAAAACAAAATGTTGTTTTTTTTTTCTTCTTCGGCATGACAAATTTTGAATAAGGTAAAGCTAGGAGAGTCTGAGCACAATTCAAAAGAATAAGAATAAAAATATAAATGTAATTTTTTTGCTAAACTATCCATGAATAATTTTTACTTCGTTTGTTATGCATTTCCATTGCTATTTTGTTGTTATGTTGTAATTTAATGGAACATTTGTAATAAAACCAAGAAAGTTGTCTTGCGCAATCTGTCCTTTCAGGGTTGGTGTGATTGCGCACATGGGTAGGAGAGATTGTTACTAATAATAACTACAATGAAATTGTTAACAATAATAATTACACTTAAATGACATTGTTGTAAGGTTTTTTTGAACAAATATTATTGAATTAGGAGGAGTGAATATTTCAACCTAAAGATAAAATAATCAGAAAAAGGAAATAATTTTAAAAACGATTAAAAAATGTTAATTAAAGGGGAAACAATTAAAGAATCAGAAAACAAATCCAGATAAGATTACAAAATAACATTAAGTTACTTGAAAACACGTTTAACTTAAAATTAGTCCATTCTCATTTTTACTTTATTTTTATGCAAATTTATCAATAATACCATAATCTCTCCTAGCATGGAAACTAATGGGAACAATGCGCCATCTGTCCTAAGTAGCAGATGCGCAAACTCTCCAGTTTGGGTAGGAGAGATTCGCGGTCTTTTATTTAAACATGGCCGCTACTAAAACGAACCATTGATGTTCACACTGTTAGTCTAGATTAGTAGCTTATGAGAAATCATTTAAGTTTAAAATATTTTGTACTACTGACATTGTATAAAAATTCTGACGAATAGCTATGAAAATTCAAACACTTACTTTGAGAAAATAAAACAAAATAGCAATGCTTTATCTTAGACGCTCAAAACAATCAAGGTGCACTTTCAACTAGACACTCCACTACTGCTGTTGTACAACTACCTGGAGTCGCTGCGCGCTCACTCTACTCCTTCCCCCCGAAATTCTGTGTGCGCAATCTCTCCGACTGCGCAATCTTTCCTGGCTTTACCTTACCTATTTTAATGTAAAAACGAAAAACAAAAACTTTCATGAATAGTGGACTTTCATGAGGTAGAAACTTAAAATAGTAGAAACTTTCATGAGGTGGTGTACAACCACACCTTGCAATGTTGAAGAGAATTAAATATCTCGAATCACGCATCACCTATTATTTTCTGTGAACTTTTAAAATTTAAAATTAATTTTTATTAATTGTGCAATGTTGTAAGCCTTCAAAAGTAAACGAAAAAAAAAACGTGCACATTAAAATAAGAACAGCTACGGAGAATCAGATTAGAAAAAAAATGTCACCAAATTATTTCAATGAGAATATTTCCGTAGACTTATTTCTTATTACAAACTCCGTATTCCTAAAAGTGATTGGAATATGTAACATGAAATTTAATTTTTTATTAATAGTGACACATTGTGATGGGTTCATGTAATCACCAATTACACCGTAATTAAAAGAAGTTGGAAATTGTACGTTAAATGTGACAAATGAGGTGCGTTCGTACTATAACTAGTTTCATTGAAATGAATTATATCGTCTGTTATTATGCTATGATTCATTTCCGTAATAACATAAGTACATTTTAAGTTGCCGACATTTTATCTTTTGTTAACATTTACTGAAAATTCCCGTAGGAAACGTAAGACAAGCTTTGAAATTTTCAGAACTTGAAATCCACATCTAGACTATTTTTCCATTTAATATCTATTTCTTTGGAAATATCTATCCGATAAACTAACGGTAGATTATACGATTGCTATAATCAAACGATTTTCGTATACAAATTCGGTTTTTAAATACAGTAATACGGGAATAATATGATACCATCTTAAATAGGTCGTAAGCACCATGGTAACCTAGAATCAATACTTATCATGGGACATCATTGAATTAATTACATATTATAATATTTAATAGAATGAAGAATGTGACTATAACTTGGTCATAGAGGTTATAAAATGTCATATACGTCATATGTGACTATAACGTCATACATGTCAGATAACTTGGCGATACATCTCGGTCCTTTGACGATTAATCTTCGGAAGCTCCTATAACAAGGAAGTACTGATTAAAAAAATTACTTAATAAATATTTTTACTAATAGGTTTTTATATTTTGATTCGGATATCATAAAACTTTAAATAACTCGACAGAATTCTACAATTATTATATATATACAGGGTGATTATAAAAAAACAATCTCGATATATGAGTCCTTAATTGTCACACCGTTCACAGAAACTGACTGAAATTTTGGTTTTAAATATTTTGAGGTATGCTCTCTAGAATCGTATGGAAAACAGCAGTTAAACTCTAACAGTTACAGTTACAGTGACAAAATTTTGAAAATTTCAAATGGCAACACCTATTTGTTTATTGGAATGTGATCTTCATAGTTAAAAACCATAAAAAGCGTTGAAACGGTACCTGTAACACGAAAATTGCCGGCGCTAGAGAGACTATGAAGAAAAGTGAAAACAACCAATAAAGGACAGAGAAGCAACAGAAAGTAAAACATTTTATTATTCAGTGCTATCCATCATCTACCGCATGCAACGTGTCTTCGTGTGTGACGTGGAAAATTTGTGAAACACAATAAAATGTTTTGTTTTCTGTTGATTCTCTGTCCTTATTCGTTGTTTTTACTTTTCTTCTTAGTCTGTCTAGCGCCGGCAATTTACGTGCTACAGGTACCGTTCCAACGCTTTTTATGGTTTTTCACTAGGAAGATCACATTCCAATTTAAAAAAAATAGGTGTTGCCATTTGAAAATTTCAAACTTTTGTCACTGTAACCGTAACTGTTAGAGTTTAACTGTTGTTTTCCATACGATTCTTGAGCGCATACCACAAAATACTTAAAGCCAAAATTTCAGTCAGTTTCTGTGAACGTTGTGACAGTTAAGGACTCATATATCGGGATAGTTTTTTTTATAATCACCCTGTATATGACATCGGTTCGATAGTTTATACGCTGTTACATGCGGACAGACAGACAGACGGGCGGTCCACACGACGACTATAGGTGCTACTTATATATATAATTACGAATGCCCCTAAAAATGAGGGAAATAAATTATTGAAATAAGATTATGCTAATTATCTTATGTTTATTAAGTTATTTCTTAATCATTTATTTAAAAATTCCTCATGTTTAAAAAAATATGTATTCACGTATTTCTAAAAATAATAATAATAATTTACCTGTCGCGTAATAATATTAAATAATGAAAAAAAACCCGCAATACAGTTATAAAAACGCTTTTATTATCATATTATGTGGTTTAATATTTTATGTTTAACTTTTAAAAGAACTGTGCCTTTTTTTCATATATGAGTGTTCAATATCTTTAAAATCTATATGTAAAAATGTAAAAATCTTTGTCTTCCTATGACATTTTCACGTAAAAAGTAAAAGAAAAATTTACAGGTTTATTTAATATATTATTCTGAATACAAGTCGATAAAATCTTAAAAGAATTTAATAAATAATTGCACAATGAATGCAATACCGCATTTTCGTTTTCCTAAGAAGAAAGGAAAATTTCAATTTGCATATTTTCATCACAGACACACACACACACACACACACATACATACATATATATATATATTTCACACTTCGTTATCAACTTTTATTCCTCCATATGAAATTTTGTATTTTAACATATTTTTTAAACATTATGAATTTTATATCCTTTATTATTATTATTATTATTATTATTATTATTATTATTATTATTATTATTATTATTAATAGAATAGCCGTATCTAGCAAGTGTTCTTTCACGTTTGCCTCAAAATGTAAAAAAATATGTGTAAAAACAAGAAAATTTGTTGGAAATTAACAAAAATAAATCAGAAATTGTTTTCTTTGTATTGTACCTCATATGAAATTCAGCTCACCGAAAATGAAAACCATCACGCCAACCTTTCTTCTGTGATAATGCAGACATTTTGTATGCATAACGAAATCTGCATTTAGCTGCATAAAATGTATGAGATCAATATGTTTAATATTAATGAGAGATAACATTTTTTGTGTTAATTAATGTTTATGGGAATTGTTTTGTATAATAAATCCATAAACAGTAATATTTATATATATATTTTTTAGCATATCGTAAACTATTATTTTCATTTATATATCTTTAAATAAATAAATAAATAAATAAATATATAATGATTTTTTTGTCAATATTATATTTATTGCAGAAATTAAAGCTATAAAGATGGAAACATAAAAAATAATTTCTTTTAACGTTATTTACACGAACATACTTTATTGGCGGTAAACATGAAAAGAATGCACATATATTACGTTAGTATATTTATTTTTATAACTACGAACCCATGCAATAAAAAAATATATTCAATAAAGCATTTGCATAGCAATAAAAACATATATTTCTTCTTCGAATTATTAATTGCATATGAATATTTTCAATGACATTCAAATTATATAAGGTACAAATAAATTAACCAAGAACTCAATTTCATATTTCTACTTAAAGAGTTGTCTTCATTTATTTTATGTTTTTATTTATTTTTTGTTTTTCATGTTCAATTCAACGAAGATAATCATCGGATATCATAAAACTTTAAATAGCTCGACATAATTCTACAACGATTATATATATACAGGTTGATTATAAAAAAACTATCCCGCTATATGAGCCCCTAACTGTCATACCGTTCACAGAAACTGAATGAAATTCTGGCCTAAAGTATTTTGAGGTATGCGCTCAAGAATCATGTGAAAAACAACAGTTAAATTATAACAGTTACGGTTACAGTGACAAAATTTCGAAAATTTCAAATGGCAACACCTACTTTTTGCTATTGGAATGTGATCTTCATAGTGAAAAACCATAAAAAGCGTTTGAACGGTACCTGTAGCACGAAAATTGCCGGCGCTAGACAGACTAAAAAGAATAGTGAAAACAACCAATAAGGACAGAGAATCAACAGGAAACAAAACATTTTATTCGTTTCATACATTTTCCATTTCACACACGAAGACACTTTACATGTGGCAGATGGTGGATAGCACTGAATCATAAAATGTTTTACTTTCTGTTGCTTCTCTGTCCTTTATTGGTTGTTTTCTCATTTCTTCTTAGTCTGCCTAGCGCCGTCAATTTTTGTGCTACAGGTACCGTTCCAACGATTTTTATGGTTTTTCACTATGAAGATCACATTCCAATAAAAAAAGTAGGTGTTGCCATTTGAAATTTTCGAAAATTTGTCACTGTAACCGTAATTGTTAAAATGTAACTGTTGTTTTTCACATGATTCTTGAGCGCATACCTCACAATACTTTAGGCCAGAATTTCATTCAGTTTCTGTGAACGGTATGACAGTTAGGGGCTCATATATCGGGATAGTTTTTTTTTATAATAACCCTGTACATTAAACTTAGGTAAAATAAAAAAATAATAATTTTCAGAAAAAAAATCTAATTATAAAATACAAAAGAAATTAGTAAAACAAAACTTACTTCGTGTTGAAACTATTTTTTATATTGAACACAATACAAATTTTTGCTGCCAATTTCGTTTTCAAAGTAAATTTAATTGAATTTTAAATAATAAATTTTAAAACAGAAAATGTATAAAATTGTGCATTATTTTTATTATTTTTATTATTATGTATTCTTCTTTGGTTAATCATACTAAAATTAAAATGTCATTAACTGTACCTAACTTTGTAATAGTGTAATATAAAAGTAAACAAAAATGTATGAGCTTTTAAAATGGCCACTAGTCCTTTAAACTCTGGTGAATACAATTAAAAAATCTCCTTTACTACCTGTAACAAGTGTCCTCAAATTCTGAAATTTTTCATGGACATTGGCAAATATGTATATTATCGTTTTCTGAGATTTTAAAAAAATGAACTTTTGATAGTTTTTTGCTGAAAATAGGGATCGGGTCTCCCTTAAAATGTAATTTAACCCAACCTTAGAAAGAGAATGATGAGAAACGATTTTGGACTCCATCCAACAAAGATAAAGGTCTTCGTTCCACTTTCGCTGTATGCCGGGGAAAGTGTAACCATCTGACTTTAGTTGAAAAAACCTTATAGCTCCAAAATTATTTTTAGGGTTTCGTTCATCTCACGAAACTCTATTAGTCCCGCTTCGTTGTATGTTTGTCACAGAGCCGGTTCACAGAAACTATATAACTTACAGCCATGAAATTTTGTATACTTATATCAGAATATCTACTATGAAGCTCAAAATCATAACATTAAAAAAAAAATCATATTATTTTAATATATAGAGATAAAAAACCAAAAATCTAACAGCCTTTTCCTATAAAATTTGAAAGTTTTTCGATATAGCAGTTGCCAACACTTAGAATTCCACAATAAAATTCTTTCTGCAATAATTAATTTTCTATTGAAAGATTTTCACGTGAAAAATGAAAAATAAATAAAAATATCAGCAACTGAAAAAAATATTAATATGACGTCATATTGGTTATAAAACGGAAATTTTCAAAAATTTTCTCAATAATACAAGGAGTATGACAATGTGTAAATACAGAAAGCAGCTTAATATGACGTCATTAGAGAATTAAAAAGGAAATTAATCTGACGTCTAACATTTTGAAGATCTCTATACAACATGTTTAATTTTGAAATTAAGTTTTTTTTTAATATCGCATTTAGTCCACATAAAAGATATTATTGTGACAGAGTATAAAAGCGGCACTCGCCCGCTATCGGATCGGTTCAGATTTTCGAAAGAACGAGAAAAATAGACCGGTAAATTTTTACTTTATAAAAAACGTGTAATATGACTTTTTTTTTTTTTTTAATGATATTTTTTTTGGATTTATTAACGAAAGGATAAAGTGCTTTGGAAGGAATATTAAACGAAACCCTTTGTACTTTCTGCGATCACACTTACCCACTTGTTTTAAATTGTACTCTGGTCGGGTGTATCTAATAGAATGTAAAACAAACAAAATGCGCTTAATAATGACCAATGGTAAAGTCGTGAGAAAAGTATCTAATGAAGCAGAACTATGACAAAATGTCGTTATACTTACCACACTTCACTTTACACACATACATATATATAGACAGAGGGTTGGACCTATATGTATGCATGCATGTATGTATGTATGTATGCAATGTGTGCGTGTGTATACTGTCTTAATAAAGACTGATTAAACCAATGTTTAATTTCATGTTTGAAAATGTTCTAAGTTAAACAGTTCGATGATGTTTGAAAATGCATGTAATTTTTAAAACATCTAAGGAGAATTCATCTTTCCAACGGAAATCTTCTCTGTGTTTAATTTGTTCTTTGATGCAAGAAGCGGAAATGACATTCTTCAGTAAACTGTACTGTACTTTATATTTACAGAGATTGGATGATATTTGTTTTAGCTCGGTGCTTTTCTTGACATCGAAAAGGATGTGTTTTGTGTTAATGAAATTGCGAACATCGAGAAAAATAAAAGAATTACTTAAAACCTGACATTATTTTCAATATTACTTTCCTTTACTAAATTAATGTAGTATAATACAGTTTACTTCTTTTTTTGCCACACAATTAATGACAAGTGTTATCGTTTTATTACTATGAATAAGAATTTTTTAAATAAATAAGAAGTAATGATCTCTTTTGTATAATAACTTTCTTTGAAATGCTGTAGAGTAAATATGTAATAATGGTTATGATTATGGTATATCACAATAAATGAAAAAAAAAATTCTGAAATATTATTTATCGTCAATACTCAGATACGTAAAAACGATTGTACAAGAAATCAACGTATTTTTATTAAAAATCTTCTTTTACTAAAGTATTTAATGAGCTAATGTATTTAATAGCTAATCTTGAAAAAAAAGTATGATCGTTAATTTATCCTTATCCATTTCTAAAAAAAATATTACAGAAAAATTGCATCTTTATATATTTTCAGAAAAATGAAGTTTTGTAATGCCAATGCAGATTTATAGGATTTGGTTGTAATTTGTGAACAACACAATGCGATTTTCTAATGTTAAAAGGAATAGCTGTCAAAAAAGTATAAAAAAACTGAAGCTTAGTTATTATTATTGTTTTCTTCTTTGAAAATGATTTTTTCTAACATTCTGTCATAACAAAAAAAAAGAAAAAAAAAAGAAAAGAAAAGAAAAGAAAAAAAAAAGAAAAAACATACCAGTGCGAGTAGGTTTGCACCTTGAGGATTCCTTACCTTTATGTCATATTGCCGTAACTTTATTAAGTATACTTTTTTTTTACAAATTTACAAAAACAAGTACAGCCTATTTATATCTAGATAGATGCTTCTTATATCGTAAATGAGTAATTTATTTCATTATCTATCAATTCTTTAATTCTTAACAATATTTGCATGTGATGACGGAAGGAAGAATGGATTACACCGCATTGTATGCCAATGTAAGAAAACACATCGTATTTAACTGTATTGCTACTAGTAGTGCTTTCTTTTGATAATACTGCATGCCTATCAAAGAGAAGTATTAGCAAATTACTTCTCAAATGTATTAATTTATTGTGGGTTTCGATTATAGAAAATTCAAATATTGAAAACGTCGTTTTAAGGCCGTAACTTTTTAGTGCATTGAGTTAGAAACTAGAACATTTTACAAGACGAGTGGGCTGTGGATCTTATTATTTTATATTAATTTCAATTTGATACTTTCAGCCGTTCCTGAAAAACATGGTCTTGACTGACAGACAGTCAGACGAGTTTTTCACGTAATAAATCGACATAGAATTATAAATGATTGATTTTTGGATATTTTACCTTTTAATGTGCTACAAGACTTACGAGAAGTACCCTATCAATTTTGTAAGTTTGTATGCAAAACGTTATTATAAGACCATAACTTTTTATTTTATCCAGTTAGAATTTCTAAATTTTTACAAAACAAATGCCCTGAGACATTAGAATTTGATATTGATTTCAACTCTATACAGTAGACTCCCTAAAATCCGCAACCCTAAAATCCACAAACGTCAAAACTCGCACATCGTTGAATATGTAAACAGTGGAACTTGTAGTTAGGAAGTAGGGAAAAAAATCAGAATTATTTTATTTTTATATCATTCGTACAGATTTTAATATGCATTAACCAAGCTTTCATGGTTAGCAATTATGGCTAAACATGAAGTAAAACTTTGTTATTTTACAGCTTTGAAATAGGTTATTAGTGTTCCTTTACGAGGCGAGCTTCATTGAATGATTCAAGAAAAAATTATCGCATTATAATGCATAATTTGTTATGTGCATTATTATTTACTTAGTCTTTATTTTTAACATATTTTTTATTTTCTTATTTTTTTATTATTTTACGTAAATATTTTAATAATTTATTAAAATTATTTAAATATTTGACTTACTGTAAACATTCGCTAGAATTTCTAATGCTTAACAACAGTCAAATTACTGTTTAATAAATATAACCAAAATAGTGAACATAAATCCCAACGTATGGTCTCAAGATCTGCAGATTTGAGGGTCTGCTGTACTTTTAGACGTTCCTGCAAAGAAAAGCAGTCTTTACAGACAGACGTACAGCATACAAACTCAATCTCAAAGTATGTGCTGAAGAGTTAAAACGCACCATGTCGACTTGATTTAAAGGTGTTAGCATTTGTTTTACATAATTGAATTTTCGCAAGAAACTCTCATTGATATTGTCAATATGTTTTCCAATCTGTGAATTTTCCGCATTGTTAACAGATATAGATCAAAACAATTGGTATGCGAAATAAAATTTCAAATATTATTCACATTAATAAAACTGTGTAATGTTATATGCTTAAAATTCTTGAGAAATTTGAAAGAATACACGATAATAAAAAGTTCTATCAATTAGTAAACAAAATTAATCAAATTAAAATACCTGTTTTTTTTTTTGTTTTTTTTTTTTGCATTGCTATGGATATACAGTTTGGAAGATTCCGTAATTTAAAATAACACACGAGAATAAATATTTTCTTAGGTTTTATTGCGTTTGTTTGACAGTCGATGTGGCCGCATGGAACGCCAAATATTTTAAGACACAAATATTTAAATCAACCACTATCATTTAATTTCTGGATTTACTAGAGGTCCATGTCAAACACAACAGACGTTTCCTGTGCAATAGCAATCAATGTCGATCACACAAATTCCACACACCACAGGATAAATCAAGTGAAAATTTGACAACAAAAATTTTAATTTTTAGGGGTGAAAATTTGAGTAATATAACAAATTGATAACACAAAAAACAGTTGTTAGGGTAAGGTAAAGCTATGAGAGTCTGCGCACAATTCAAAAGAATAACAATAAAAAATCTAAATATTAATTTTTTGCTAAACTATCAATGAATAATTTTTACGTCATTTGTGTTTGATGCATTTCCATTGCTATTTTGTTGCTATGTTGTAATTTAATAGAACAGTTGTAATAAAACCAAGAAAGTTATTTTGCGCAATCTGTCCTTTCAGAGTTGGTGTGATTGCGCACATGGGTAGGAGAGATTGTTACTAATAATAAGTACAAATACATTGTTAACAATAATAATAACACTTAAATGACATTGTTGTAAGATTTTTGTGAACAAATATTATTGCGTTAGGAGTGAATATTTCAACCTAATGATTAAAGAATCAGAAAAAATAAATAAATTTAAAAACGATTAAAAAATTTTAATTAAAGGGAAAAAAAATTAAAGAATCAGAAAAAGCAAGTCCAGATAAAATTACAAAATAACGTTAAGTTACTTGATAACCCGTTTAACTTAAAATTAGTCCATTTTCATTTTTCATTTTTTTATGCAAATTTACCAATAAGCTGCGTAATCTCTCCTAGCATAGAGACTAATAGGAACAATGCGCCATCTCTCCTAAGTAGCAGATGCGCAATCTCTCCAATTTCGGTAGGAGAGATTGCGCGGCATTTTATTTAAACATGACCGCTACTAAAACGAACCGTTGATGTTCACAATGTTTGTCTAGATTAGTAGCTTATGAGAAATCGTTTAAGTTTTAAATATTTTGTACTACAGATATTGTGTAGAATTTCTGATGAATAGCTATGAAAATCCAAGCACTTACTTTGGGGAAACAAACAACATAGCAATGCTTTATTTTAGAGCTCAAAACAATCAACGTGCACTTTCAAGTAGACACTCCACTCCTGATGTTGTAGAACTTTTGGAGTGGCTGCGCGCTCACTTTACACCTTCCCCCCGAACCTCTATGTGCGCAATCTCTCCGACCGTGCCATCTCTCCTGGCTTTACCATATATCCCCATGTATCTTGTAGTCGTGCTTTAATAGAAGATTGTGTATTATCCCATATTTACTAAATTGCATTTTCATATTTATCATGTATCAAATTTTCCCTATGAAATTTGCAAAGATGTTGAATATTTAATTACTTTACAAGCATTTTCTTTTTACTTATATGTATGCTAATAATGATTTTATTAATTTTGAAAATTATTCGATTATTTCTCATTTAAAAATTGCAATACAAAATATCAACATTTTGATTATTAAATCATCTCATTAGTAATCCAATTCTTATAAAATATAATATGCTGGAAGAATATTCATACCTATAAGATGTGTTTCTTTTCCAGTCTAAAACACTTATGAGATTTAATGCCACAAAGTCCTTTTTGGAACATACTGCACTAAATCATTTATAATATAAATTGGTCATCAACAAACGTATACGTTGCAGAAATTGGACGATAAATTTTCGCAAAAAAGATGTATTCAAAATAATTATAAAACATATTTTACGTATTTATCGTTTTAATTATACTCACTCTTTAATTTGTATATATTTAGTTTGGAAAAAATATAATTGGTAATTAAATACAGTAACTATTTACAAAATAAAATGAAATAATGATGAATTGTTTTTCACTCCAAATAGTACTCGTGATATTCCTCTAATCCGTGATGTGTTTAAAACGCAATCATCCTGAATGATTGAACAATGAAAATTATCAAATGTAAAGTAGACCAGGTACAGTCAGCAAAAAGTATAAATTATTTAATATATTTTAACCACCAAAGTTACCGAAAAATAAAAGAAAATGAAACGATTTAGCCATTCGATTGAAAGTTATATTTTCTTTCAATTTATGTTAAAAACAAAATCTTAGCAAAATATGAACTTTAATACAGTCCTAGGAATATAATTCTACAATACTTTACTAGCAATTTCTTTTCAACTAATACACTTCTCGCCAAACATATACAATATATTTATTTACCAAAAAACCAACTAGGCCTAACAATGCCTTTACTGGATATTCATCATTTCGGTGCTTGCTTCACAATAAAAATTAGAAGACTGGCACTTTTTCAATTTTGAAGATATTCTGATCTCGCGATCTAAACTTTTTATAACTCGTGCATTTAAATAATGGATAATAGTTGTACTAGAACGTCAGTGTCATAAAGGAAATTAAGTGTTTAAACTGAAATCTTATATATATATATATTGACTCTGTGCATATATCGGATGTGTATATCAAGAAAGATATACAGTTCTCATAAAAACTATCACTTTTTAAAAGCATAAAATTGTATAATCCCTGACAGTTGCTTTTTTAAATTATAATTTTAAACATTAATATAGTTTGTTAGATTATATTAATTTTTGTTTTACTATCGGTATTTAATGAAATTTCTCCAATACAATTTTATCTTAACTTATATAATGAGAATAAGAAAGTAATGAAATTTTCAACACCGTATGCTTGTCACTTATAATTACACCGTTGTCGGCGGAACATCTTGAAACTTGTTTCTTCGTTAATTTTACAAGACAGGAAGATATCTTTTAGAAGAAATCAATTTTCTTAGCTCTCGTGCAAGAATTTTAAAGTACTCGCAATTAAATAAACATAGGGATACTTTTAAAATAAGTTTTGTTCGACGAACCTGTCTTCTAATTAAAATTATTTTATAAATCGCAATTTTTTCTAGAAATGTATTATTATTTTATACATGTTACGCTTACATTATACTATGAAAATGTTTTAAAATTATATTAAACAGTGTGAAAGAACGTATAGTATTAATTATATTTTTAAAGTCTGAAAGATAAATGTAAATAAAACATTAAGAAGTTGCAAATAAAAAAACACTATAGTTAACCATTTATGATAGAATTAAACAGATCTGTTAGTAGTATAATATGTAATAAAAATAAACACTAAAAACAATTATTTAGAAATTTTAGTAACTTTTTTTTAAATTATTTAATCTACTTTCCACCATTTCTAAAGATTTTTAAATTTTCGTTCTTAATGCAACTTTCGGCCCTCATTAAGCATAAACATACTATAATGTGTATAAAAAACATTTATATACATTATTTAACTGATAACCATTTAATTGATTAATTAATAAAATAATTTTCGGAGCACTGCTTCGATTTCCCATGAAAAAATGCACTATTGCTAACATGATAGCTCCAAAATTATTTTGCGCTGACACGAAAGTACGAGATAGTAACGGAATCTCGTCGAATATTGAAAACTGAAGAAATTCAACAACGCGAAGCTCAAAAACATTGCCCCAAAAATCTCATAAAGCTTCATAATTTATGAAGTGGAAGATTCGAAAATAAAAATAGAAATATTGAGTACTGACTACATTTAACAATGAAAACATATCCGTAATTAACAATCATAGATAGCAATGATAAATAACAATGTTTAGTCCAGTTAAATGAACCTTACTTATATAATAATTAATATGAAAATTGTTAAATTAAATTAATTATTATTAACTTCAATATTATAAGTAAAAATAAAACTAAATTAATGCAAATTACTCTAACAAATCAATTTCATGTGAGAATGTTTCAATGATAATCATTTCAGTGATAAATCCTTTTATTGATGTCATTTCAGTTACTACACCAATAGCTACAAACCTTTTCCCGATAAAGTCTTTTAGTGAATAATTTCAGAGATTAACTTATTTAATCACTCAATGATAAATAATTACAGTTTTATTAGAATCAATGTACATATTAATAATATAATATGTTTGTTTTCTTTTCATATAGAAGATACAGGAATGCCATTTAAAAGAAATACTAGATGGAACCCGTCAAAATTTGACGGCAAACAACTTGATAGTACCATAAAAATAAAATTTATAGTTGCTTTAACTTGACAAATTTCATAGTGGGGAGCATAATATGATTAAGCGGTCGCTGACCTTTCCATTGATATATCACATGAGGGGTGTGTGCAAAGTTCAGAAAAGTACCACCCCCTTGGGGGGTCAAAGTGGGGGATGGACATGGGAGATGCATAATATGATTAAGTGTTCACAGACCTTTCCAATGATATATAACATGAGGGTTGTGTGCAAAATTTAGAAAGTACCCCTTGGGGGGTGGGGCAAAGTGGGGAGATGGGCATCGGAGATGCATAATATGATATAAGTGGACACAGGCCTTTCCAATGATATATAACATGAGGGTTGTGTGCAAAATTTAGAAAGTACCCCTTGGGGAGGGGGGGAGAAAAGTGGGGAGATGGACATCGGAGATGCATAATATGATTAAGCAGTCACAGACCTTTCCAACAATATATGACATGAGGGGTGTGAACAAAATTTAGAAAAGTATCCCTTGGGGGGGGTGGGGGGGCAAAGTGGGGAGATGGACATTGGAGATGCATAATATGATTAAGTGGTCACAGACCTTTGCAATTATATATAACATGAGGGTTGTGTGCAAAATTTATAAAGTACCCATTGGGGGGGTGGAAAGTGGGGAGATGGACATCAGAGATGCATAATATGATTATGCAGTCACAGACCTTTCCAATGATATATAACATGAGGGTTGTGTGCAAAATTTATAAAGTACTCTTTGGGGGGGGGCAAAGTGGGGAGATGGGCATCGGAGATGCATAATATGATTAAGCAGTCACAGACCTTTCCAACAACATATGACATGAGGGGTGTCAACAAAATTTAGAAAAGTATCCCTTGGGGGGTGGGGGGGGCAAGGTGGGGAGATGGACATTGGAGATGCATATGATTAAGTGGTCACAGACATTTCCAACAATATATGACATGAGGGGTGTCAACAAAATTTATAAAAGTGCCTCCCTTAGTGGGGGGGGAGGGGAGGGGGTGTCGGGATGGACCCCGGAGATGCATAACATGAATAAGCGGTCAGACTTTTCCAGCGATATATCACAGGAGAGGTGTCTGCAAAATTTAGAAAAGTGTCCCACTTGGGGGGGGGAGTGGGGGGATAGACCGGAGATGCATAACATGAAAAAGAGGTCACAGGCGTTTCAACTTGCAACTTTTTTCTCGAAGGCATTTGATAATATTAAATTTTGTTTTTACCCAAGACAATTGAACGATATTCTTAATTTTTTTGCATAATTCGTCAAATGTTCATGGAAATAAAATCATGAAATTCGCTAATCAATAGTTGATAAATTATAAAATTCAACAATCGATAGCAGTAAAATTGGTCAATCGATAATGGAAAAATCACAAAATTCATCAAATGGTCTCCTGTAAAAAAATTGTCCTGCACACTGTTGATATGATCAAAAGGATTTTGAAGTATAGGACAAAATTAACACCTGCCAAACAGCGAGTAATGCTGAAAATTTGGCAATGGACTTTATTGCCACCACTGGTCAAACATAATAGTCACACTCACCAATTGCGATGATTGAATGGAAAAAGATTTTTTTCTCTGCTGTCGCTCGACAAATTTTGAAACCATTTGGCGAATTTCACGATTTTTTCCCCGAAATTGACGGATTGTGATTTTTTTTCTCGAAGCCATTCGACGATATTCGAAAACTTTTCCCCCCGAAACCAGTTGATGAATTTTGCGATTTTTCCACTGTCGATTAATGAATTTTGTGATTTTTCCGCTGTCGATTGACGAATTTCGCAGAACGTTGTTTCTTTCCAGAAATGTCAAGAATGAAACAATGATTCTTTAGGATGAATTTCCTTCGTTCGATGCCACATGGAAGAATGTGTGCAATGCAGCAACGGGCGTCACAGACTTTTTAGGGCATCTGCAGACTAAAAACATCTAACCAATCTTCGCAGGGGGGAAAAATCACAGACTTCGTCAAATGATTGAGGAAAAAACACTAAATTCATCAAAGGATCATGGGGAAACATGACTTTCGTTAAAAGACAACAGAAGAAACATTAATTATGCAAAAGGATCGTGAAAGCTAAGCAAATTTTGTCAAAGAATCGCAAAAAAGGGAAGTTCACCAAAAGATCTCGCTTTTTTACTAAATTTCGTCTAAAAATTGCGGAATAAAATGTATTTTATCAAAGAATCGCTGGAAAATGCGAATTTCGTTAAGGATCAAGAGAAAAATGCGAAATTCTTCAAAGGATCGCTGAAAAAACACGAATTTCGTCAAAGAATTGCTGAAAAAACATGAATCTCGCCCAATATTAGAAAAATCATGGATCATAATCATTATATCTAGTAGTATATGTAAATACAGTTTGTGATATTGACAAAATTAACACTCACCAATCGGCGAGTAATACTGAAAATTGGTAATTGATGTTATTGCCAGTACTGGCTAAACTTAATAGTCACACTCGCCAATTGCGATGATTGAATGTAAAATGAAATTTTTTTCCCGCTGTCAATCAAAGAATTTTGAAACCATTTGGTGAAATTTTTCCCGAAACCATTTTGTGAATTTCCCGATTTTTTCTTCAAAATCATTTTTCAACAATATTCGACCCAATACGCATGCGTAAAAAAAATCACCAGCCAATGAGGTGAGGGACTATTACTGTCTCTAGAAACGTGTTTGGGATCATCTCCTGTTTTTTTTTTCCTTGCACATTGCATTAAACCTAGGAAGGTATTTATATAGAACTCACTGTGGAGTGTTTAGAAGGTATTTATTTTATTTATTATAATTTGTATGAATACTTAGGTGTCCATTTCGGATTTACTGTTTAAAAATGAATTTAGGCTCATTTAACATTCGCGAAATCAATCCGATGGAAATTGTGTTTTTAGATCTCTATCATTTTGTATATATAGTACGGAAAATAATTATTCAAACGTACGTAAAAATATCGTAGAACACGTAATACAAAATTGGACCACTTATAGTCCGTTTATTATCAGGGATGAATCTTATGGTGTTCCGATTGCTAATGAAAACGATTATGTAAATATATGGTTCTTCATAGAAGTATGTGCTTCTTCACACTTCAATAGAAGCATTGTTTAAATTAATATAATTCTACAAATATGATGCAGTTTTAAAATATTGAGTAATGATTAATACTGTCAAGGAATCTACTCATATACGTAATTAAGTTTTGGTACTTCTCTATTATCTCATCGACCACTTTTCATAACAAAAAACTGTCGCCAAACTGTAACGCCAAATAAACGGGAGAGCGTTGTCATTAATACGCGCAAATGTTGAATTAAAAACCACTTGACGACATAACAAACACGTATAATGCTTCCGACATCAAGTAAATGGGACTGCATTTTTGGCATTTAATCATACAGTTTGGCGATAGTATTTTGTTATGAAAAGTGGACGATGGGATAATAGAGAAATACCTAAGTTTTTTATACCAAGTTTGAAAATTTATCTTTTTTTGACATTTAAAAAAAATAACAGAAAAAAACATTACAAATTTGCCCATTTGCTCAGCGGTCAAAGGATTAAGTAAATATTAATGATTAAGCGGAACTGGTTCTAGCTATGAAGTAATATTATTTTGCTCAAAAACCCCCAACAAAAAAAGAATTACAAAGAATAAGTAATCGTCTTTAAATATACAAAAAACAATGTGATTAATGACCAGGATTTTTTTACATATAACATTTTTTATATACAAAATAAAAACCGAAATAACCTCATTCATTTCACCCGATGTCAAAAATAGTTTTTTTTCTACATTCCTGGGCAAAGCACTAAATCAATAAAATCACCAATTTGTGACAAATTATGAGTTTCATATGAATCGCCCATGAACGGACATGCAAACTGGTAAAAAATGAATGTAATAAATTAAAACATTCAAGATTTGTATACATACAAACAATACAATGTAAATATTAATATTGTTACATGATACATTGTTTGTATATATACTTCTTTGTATACATATATTGTTTGTATACATACAAACAAATATAATGTAAACATTATTCAAATATTAAGAGTTTGCAAATCAAAACATTCTAAAGATTTGTATACATACAAACAATATAATGCATACATACTCTTTACAAATAAAATAGCACACTTATGTAATGACAAAACTTTTAAATCGAATAGAGATAATATATTTCTGTTAAAAAATAATGCTAAAGTTCAGACTTATATATATTATACATTCACATAAAGCTAGTCACATTCCTGCATATTTATTAAATATTTAGTTGCTAAATACAGAAATAATATTTTATAATTTATATTCAGACGCTCAGATTCGCTTTTTTTGAACACATAATAATAAAAATATTACTACCGTGCATACTGTCTTTTGACATTATATTTACATAATAGTTTTCATTAGCAATCGGAACACCATAAGATTCATACCCGATCATAAACGGAATATAAGTGGTCCAATTTTGTATTACATGTTCTACCATATTTTTATTTACGATTGAATAATTATTTTCTGTACTATATAAACAAAATGATTTGATTTTGCGAACGTTAAATGAACCTAAATTCATGTTACACAGTAAATCCGAAATGGATACCTAAGTATTCATACAAATTACAATAAATACAACAATAAATAAAGTAAATACCTTCTAAACACTCCACAGTTTTTTATATAAATATCTTCCTAGGTTTAACGCAACGTGGAATAAGCCATCAAAACAACAGGAGTTGATTTTATCTTGATCCCAAATACGTTTGGAGACAGGAATAGACCCTCGCCTCATTGGCCGGTCCTTTTTTGACGCATGCGTATACGGTCGAAATTCGATGGAATTATTTGACATTTTTAGCAAACAGCTTTAAATATATGGATACCTGTCTAAGATAACTTCGTCTTTGGCAGGATATAGTTGTTGACGTAGTTTATGAAAACGAGAGGATATTTATATTAGATTAGCGTTTGAACATTATCTTAGGCAACTGATAAGACCTTCAGAATAAAAATTAATGAGCAAACTGGAAATAAATATAATTTATTTTTACTTTTGTCCGTTTCTTTTTTTATAATTCGATGCTCAAAAATTCCTGATTTATTCATGCTAATATTAAATATTTTTATACATATTTTATTAAATATCCTCTTTAATAAAAAGCTATGTGTTGCTGCCACAGATTAATCTTGGAAAATGAAACATTCAAATTTGCTTAAAAAATTAATAACTCTAAAAGTATTTGTCAGAAAATTGTTAGACAAACTTCGCTAGAAAGGTAAAAAATCGTATTTTTCTTGATATAAATTTAAAATCTAATGATTATGCCGTTTTTCAAATATTGAGATTCTAAAATTACCAAATGCCACAGTGGAGTACCATAGCGAAATCTTCACGCGTAAAAAGATAATGATAACGGCCATTTGTCCTGGCGTATACTGGCTATAGCACTGAGTCATAAATTGTAGTAGCCTGTTAAAATATAAAAGTAAATTATGATGCCACGAGTCCATGATTTTTATTTAATTTTAATATAATCATCTTAGAAACAAGGTTTTGACATTTTTTTTTCAAATGGGACTAATAAATTTACTAATCTATACTATTAAAATTCGTGCGCGTATCTATGTAACCTCAAAAACTCGGAAACAACAGGGCGCAGATATACGAAATTTGACACACGGGTTGTTGCTAGGAGGCCCATGAACGATTGGGGCAAAAAATTGGAAATTTTTAAATATATTTTGATAGATTAAATATTATTAAAATCCATCCACAAAGAGATCTCATCAAAAATACGCGTTTTTATCTTCGGTTGGTTGGTTGTACAAAATCTCCGCAGACGTTATTAATTAAATCAAGGTAGGGATCATAGCAATTGCGAGTCGAGTGTTTAAATTCGATGGATCAGATATTATATGACTCGTAGACAATCAACTTAATTATTAACCGTTGCCAAATGCGAAAAACTTAATTTTAAAGGATTTTATCGACTTAATGAATGATAATTAGCTGGGTTTAAGGGTTTTTTACATGAAATATATTAGCAGGATACAGTATTAATACAGAAAACTTTAATTAACTGATCATTTGTTAAATTTGCGGGGATGGGTAGGGGTGGGGATAAACATCCTTTTATTAAATATCACATTTATTTCACTTGACCGCTCGCCATCTGGCCGGCGGGTTTTTTCATTAATTGATCCCCCCCCCCCCTTACTAATAAATTCAAATCTACTGCTCTGATTTCAACATAACTAATTACATTTAATAAATTTAACATTTTTTGCTTCATTCGTAATGTTTAATCACTGTTTTATATAGAGGATACCTTTATTTTAGAATATCAGTTTGCGTAAATATTAAATTTATGTTCGCAATAAAAGTACAGGGCCGTATTCAATTGATTCACACCAACAGTCAAAGTTAGTGATCTGTTGTTGAGCACTTGACTGTCTCCTCGCGAGTAATTATTTAATTGCTCTTAATTATTACCTTTTAAAAAAATAAAGAAAAACATTTTATCACAAACATCAACAAATCTTTTTATTCTATTTATTCCCTTATTCCAAAGATATCCTTTTATCGTCTGCTGCAATAGCAACATGGTAAATTATATTCCATTAAAAAATGCACAGTAGTAGAAAAATACTTTTCTAAATCGAATAGTTATTAAACAACTCAACACTTTAACTAGGGGATTCTTATTTCTTATTTAGATATTTTAAAATTGTTTGTTGTCATTGCGTTTTTATGCTATGTTTCGTTTCATATTCAATTATTATTATGTCTATTTGATGTGAATTTTTACGCATTACTACTTTTTACTACGGATTTTTGGTTGTGTAAAAACTAATTTTTAATAGACATAACAAATTTTTATATTCATAAACTTTAGTTTGGTTGTACTGATTTTTATTTTTAATTTTGGTTTTAGAATTAAATTCATGAACTCCCGTGCGTAGAACGGGTTAAATAGCTAGTATTTTATAAAAGACAGACGTCTTTGTGCGTAACGCTGACATTATTTTTAAGTTGGCAGCATCTGACAATTAAAATTCGGGTTTACAATTTTCGCTACTGCATTTTTTTCTAAACGTCGCGCATTTTACACTTTTACACCGTCGTGCAAGGAAAAAAATGTACTTTTAAGTGCAATTTGTTTGAAAAGTATCGAAAATTACTCATTTATTATGGTTTTAAAATACTTTTAAACCATAAAATGTTTTAATCTATCTCCATTGCGTGCAGGCTCCAATACGAAAGAATAATAACCCAATTGTATTTAAAGCAACATGAATTGTTTATCAATTATTGTCGGCTAATATGTCATAACTAAATTAAAACTTGATAAATAAATAAATAAATAAATTAGTTAATTAAATAACATACAAATTTATCATATATGTAATTGAACAATTTAAATATTTCCACATACGAATAAGAAAAAAAAACTTTCAAATATAAATTTTTGAAAACTGTATCTTAATTTACTGAATGTTTATGGATTTTAAAATAATTTTCAAAAAGGAATTATTTTTAAATATATCTCTATCGCGTGCATCCCGGTTACGAAAGATTAAATTCGTTTGCACTTAAAAAAATATAGTTCAAAATGTAATAATGTAGTTCAAAATTGTCTTAAAACAAAACAGTTTAGTACTTGTCTAGCGTTAATATTCTAAAACAGAAATTAGCACCTCATCAATAATATATAATAATAATAATAATAATATTAATAATGATAAAAATAATAAAAATAATATAAATATAACACAAATTTAAAAGACATGTAATCGAACTACGCGCTTAAACCTCTCAATTTATCAATAATCAAAAAAGCTGCATTAAGTAGCGAAAATTTTCGCGATTATTTCGACTAGTATTTCCTGGCATACGGCTAATAAGAAAGTATCAATTTTAATAAATTTAAAAACTTTACATGCATACATTACTGATATTTGTTATATAAAAAAGGTTGATGGTGTTGTTATAGGGCAATCTAATATATATATATATATATATATATATATATATATATATATATATATATATATATAATATATTTAAAAATAAAAATACATGCGAAAAACGAAGGATAAGACATTATAAAAAGCTATGGAATGGACTCTGAAGGAATTATACTTAATAGGATAATGCAAAAATTGGAAAAGCAAAATTGGAAAGTTATGAATATCTTATAAAATCTTCAGAGATCTGTATAAGAATATTTATAGTAAATAGATGCTATTTCATCATATATCGTCAACATTATGCCTAAAATCGACAATATTAAGGACCTAATAACATATATAAATGAAACAAGAAAATTAATAGTCTACATGAGGTTCAAATAGCAAAATAAATAAATAAATATGCAACTGAAACAGAAATTAGATAAATAAACAATTATTCAACTTAAATAGTAATTAAGTCAAAATAATATACATGACGCACCAAAAAAGACAAATTTGACTTTATATGGGATAAGATTGTAAATACTTGACAATCAGCGAGACATTATTATCTCAAAATGACTGATATATATATATACATATATATATATATACAGTGAAACTTCCATTTAACGAAGTCTCATCGTTACACTTAAACACTTCGTTATGAAGAATATTCGTTAAATAGAAATCAACTTAAATTTATGAAACTTGTATACACATAACCCACATAAAATGAAAAGTACACATAAAATGGAAATATTTGAAAAATGTATTTTAATTCGGGCAGTCATTTTTTATGCAATGTAGATATGAGAATAATTTAACTAGAATAATGTCAAAAGGAACAAATAACAAAGAGAAGTAAACATAAACCGAAGCGTACGTTTAATTTTTTTGTTAAAATGTGATTAAATGTGTTTGTTGATCAAATAATTCAAATGTATTCATTTTCATACAGTCCGCCGAAATAAGTTCTTGCACCCATTGCAACAACAACTTGTTCGTTTAAATATTGTACACGAACGAAAGTGCAATAAACTTCGTTATATAGAATAAGTTTTTTGTAATACGGGGAATAATTTACATGTTAATGATGTTCAAAGTCAAGGTCCTGCAGAAAATTTCGTTAAGTAGAAAACTTCGTTAAATAGAGACTTCGTTAAAGGGAAGTTCCACTGTATATATATATATATTTATATATATATATATATAATTTATTTCTTTCGCATATCCTTCGCATTTATTTCGCATTATTCCTTTAAATTAATCTAACTTCTGACATAGTCATTATTTCCTTAATTCTTAATAATATTTATTTCTATTTAATGTCCTTTTAAAAGTAATAACACGTATATTAATAATTATCGTATTCCAAATCTTAATCTAAAATTTTAAGTTCATTCGTAGCTTTTATCAACTTCCCAATCTATAAAATTCTGAGAGACGCGTGTTGTCATTTCGAATGTTTTTAAAAAGCCATTTTTATTTTACATTTTTATTCCATGGTTTGCTTCGCACACTGGGTATTATTCACGTCAAAATCAATGCGCAGCTACGATGGGAATTCTTTTGTGTTAAATCTTCTCCCTTGCACCGCATTCGCTTAGCTTAAATTCGCCTCTCACTCATTGGATCGTGCAATCGTTACGTCGTTGTCAGTAACCCTACTCGCGGTTAACAAAACTGACTTGCAAGCTTTTGGAGCGCAGATTTTTCTCGTGTTTGGAAGTGCTGACCAAATGGTTATCTGGTGTTTAAATGACGTATAATTTCATACAGCTCTTTAAGATCTATTAAACGATGTAGTGAGCCATCGTCAACCTGAGGGCTATAAGTTTATACCGCATACTGTGGGAACTGTTACTGGCATCGCTTCTGTTCATTAATAAACGATTTATCTGGAAATTGGCTGCTCCTTATTGAAGAAACTCTTGTGGTGTCTCATCATTGCATAACCACCTCGCCATGATTCTGGATACCGACTGCAACCCTTCTACATCTTTAACAAACTGCCATTTTCTCGTGGAATATAAAACCATCTTCAAAAAAAGTTCACACACGCACACATTGGATCGTGTATTATATATATATATATATATATAATATCTTTGAATTTCAAAAAAACATTAATCAAGTTTTCTCAGCATTCTAACCTAATCTCCAATGAGATATATATATATATGTGTGTGTGTGTGTGTGTGTGTGTAATACACGTAAAATACACTGCTCAAAACAATTAAAGGATATTTGAAGTTTTATATAAAATAAAGATATAAACGAAATTTTTTTTGCCGAAAATAGAAGAAGAGAATCACAAATGCAAATTTTTCTGGTTTTCAAACTGTGGAGTATGCAAATTTTGAGTTCGACGTCAAAAACGTCGCTTCAGCGGCAGCGAATGAAATTTGACTTTCAACTGGATAAAAGAGAATGAAGACAAGGATGATCGGCATTCAGTGATTGCTTTGTTTCGATGAGTACGATGTCTCAGCGAAGTCATTTGACAGATTCAGAAGCTTGGAGAATTGTTGTTAGGTTAGAAGGGGGCCAAACTCAAGCCGAAGTAGCGCAAGCCATTGGAGTGTCACAAAGTGTCATTTTCAGGATCTGGAACCGTTTTTTTGGAGTGGATGTGCAGGCCGAAGACCAGGGAGAGGTCGTAGACGGGCAACAACGCCCAATGAAGATCGGTATTTAGCGTTAACAGCTCGGAGACACCGAAACATGAACGCTACTCTTCTCCAACAACACCTTCGCTCGGCTACAGGCACCACGATTTCAACTCAGACTGTCCGAAACCGGCTCCATGCTGTAGGTCTGTATGCTCGCCGACCGATGGTATGTGTTAGATTAACATCAAGGCATCGTCACGACCGCAGGGAGTGGGCAACCGAGCATATCAACTGGAGGAGAAATGAATGGAGCAATATTCTGTTTTCTGACGAGTCCCGTTTTTCTGTGCATCCGGATAATAGGCGTATTTTCATCTGGAGGGACCGTGGCAGTAGGAATAATCCTGCGTTCGTGCACGAAAGTGTCAGATTTGGCGGTGGAGGAGTGTTGGTGTATGGTGGCATCTCCATTGACGGGCGCACTGACCTCTACATCATTCGAGATGGAGCTCTGACTGGTCGCCGATATAGGGATGAGATCCTCAGACCTATTGTAGTCCCTTACGCTGCAGCAATCGGAGATAACTTCATTTTAATGGACGATAACTGCAGGCCACATCGTGCAAACCTGGTGGTGGATTTCCTTTTCGAGGAAGGAATCGTTCGAATGGAATGGCCAGCGTGTTCTCCAGACATGAATCCAATCGAGCAC
Source organism: Maratus michaelseni (assembly GCA_963931845.1). Taxonomy (NCBI): domain Eukaryota; kingdom Metazoa; phylum Arthropoda; class Arachnida; order Araneae; family Salticidae; genus Maratus; species Maratus michaelseni. Next base: position 429,441,371 of record OZ007589.1, read on the forward strand.
GTTTGGGACGCTCTAGGAAGACGAGTTTCTGGCCACCAACAACCCCCACAAACTCTCTAAGAACTGGAAAGAGCTCTTCTGGAAGAGTGGGGCAGAATACCCCAACTCGTCATTAATAGCCTCATTGAGTCCATGCCTCAAAGGTGTTCAACGTTGCTGGCCGCCCGTGGAAACCATACCCGCTACTGAAAATGATTTTCTTTGAAGAAAACACCTTTTCTTATTCTTTTTTTCTCATATGCACAAATTGTGTTTTTTTCCTTTTGTACACAAATGCGCAATAAAATGCATTTTTTTTCTGCCAAACATGTGTAATTTATTCTCATATAACCTACTATGTCTGTTGACCATGTATCAATCAGCTAAAAAGTTTCCCAGATACAAAATCCACCTAAAACTGCAATATCCTTTAATTGTTTTGAGCAGTGTATATTTTAGCGTTAGTAATTTGAGAAGTCCGCAATGGATCTTATTGTCCTAAATTTAATAAAATAAACAGTAATATTAAATTCAATTTATCTATTACTTAAAAAAAAATACTTCTGTACAAAAATGAACTGAATTTAATATACGAAGTACATAAATAAAGGAAAATCATGTTGTTTCAAGATTTTCTTGATAAAACAAGACAAATGTCAAGATAAAATAAATATAGGATAGACATGCCCCAGGAAATCTTACGTCAATTTCGAAGCTTCTTTCTCTGGGGAACAATAGGTTTTCTTAGTAACCTAAATAACCTCCCAAGAGAACGCAAAGATATTTTTCAAGAGTCACATAATACGAAATGAAATTTACTTTAAAAAAGTAAAACACTAGTTTAAAACTAAACCTGTTAAATAAGTTTAAACATTTTTGTGCCGAGTTTCACACAATTTCATGTAATAAAAATTTATAAATTTCGCAGTTCATCTATCAAAATATTTTACATGTTAAAATGAATTTTTGAAAAATGATTTTTTTCTAATTATATATATCAATGTAGAAATTGTAAAAAAAAAAGCCTATAACAAGAAAGTATGAGAAACAAGTGGGTAAGTGTGATCGAAGATTGCTCAAAGGGTTTCGTTTAATATTCCTTTCAAAACATTTTATAATTTCTTTAATAAATCCAAATAAATTTAATTCAGCAACCAAAAAAAACAACCTTATTTTGGTTGCTAAATGTACAAAAAAAATGTTTTTTTGTTTTTTATAAAGTAAAAATTTAACGGGCTATTTTTTTGTTTTTTCGAGTATCCAAACCAGCCCGATAACGGGCGAAGCCGGCTATTATATTTTGTCATAATAATATCTGTCACGCGGACTAAATGCGATATTAAAAAAAAAAACTCCAAATTAAACACGTTGTACACCTTCAAAATGTTAAAATATGCGAATATTTCCATAATCGGATTTTTATCATGATTCAATATGTTTCTCAATCTCATATATTTAGTATTCTCTATTACTCATATTGATACTCGCTTTGTATTATTATCAAACATCTGAAAAATTCGTTAAACTTCCAATATGACGTCAGATTTTCTTTTTAATTCTCTAATGATGTGATATTAATCTGCTTTGCGTACATACACATACTCATATCCCTTGTATTGTTGAGAAATCTTTGAAAATTTTCGCTTTATTACCACTATGACATCAATCATTTTTATTTCATATTAATTTTTTTTTCAATTGGTGAAACTTTTTATTTCATTGAAAATTAATTATTGTAGAAAGAATTTCATTGTGGATTTTTAATTTTTGGCTTCTTCTATAACGAAAAATGTTTAAATTTAATAGGAAAAGGCTGTTGGAATTTTGGTTTTTTAATCTCTATTTATTAAAATAATACGAATTTTTCAAATTTTAATATTTTGAGCTCTTCATAGTTGATATTCAGCTATATACACAAAGTTTCAACACTGTAAGTTACATACTTTCTAAGAATAGCTCTGTGACAGACAGACAACGGAGCGGGAGTAATAGGGTTTCGTGAGATGAACGAATCCCTAAAAAATGAGGTATATTTATTAATACTTTGGACTACGGATCTCAACATATACCTCCCAGTAAACTATTTTATTATTTTATTTGTATCACATTTTGGAACATAGTCTTTTTCGTACACGTATAATTAATAATCAAAAGAGCTTGATTAATGAGTAAATGTATTTCGTAAAAACATCTCGATCACCACTGATAACAGCGTTATCTCTTTTTTAGAGTTTCGTTCATCTCACGAAACCCTATTACTCCCGCTCCGTTTTCTGTTTGTCACAGAGCTATTCTCAGAAACTATGTAACTTACAGAGTTGAAACTTTGTGTATATAGCTGAATACCAGCTATAAAGAGCTCAAAATATTAAAATTTGAAAAAAATTCGTATTATTTTAATAAATAGAGATAAAAGACAAAATTCTAACAGCCTTTTCCTATTAAATTTAAACATTTTTCGTTATAGCCGATGCCAAAAATTAAAAATCCGCGATGAAATTCCTTCTACAATAATTAATTTTCGATCAGACGATTTCCACGTGAAAAATTAAAATGAAATAAAAAGTTTCTCAATTGAAAAAAGATTAATATGAAATAAAAATGATTGACGTCATAGTGGTAAAAAAAACGGAAATTTTCAAAGATTTCTCAATAATACAAAGAGTATGAGTATGTGTATGTACACAAAGCAAATTAATATCACGTCATTAGCGAATTAAAAAGATAATCTGACGTCATATTGGAAGTTTAACGAATTTTTCAAACGTTTGATAATAACACAAAGCGAGTATCAATATGAGTAATAGAGAATAGTAAATATATGAGTTTGCGAAACATATTGAATCATGATAAAAATCCGATTATGGATATATTCACATATTTTAACATTTTATTGAAGTTTAGACAAATAATAAAACTATTGCTAATTTTTGATAACATATTTTGCGTAAGATATTTTTAAATGATAAATACATTGTAGTCGACACATTGTCCAATGTCGCGAAGCCGGGACGGGCCGCTAGTAAATAATAAATAAAACATGAAATAAATTACACTGTTAAAAATTTACAGCTAACTGTCCCGTCATATGACTGTTTTTATAGAAAACTGTTATATAATTGCAATTTAACACTATTCTGACCATAATTTTGTCATTAATATGACCATATTACCTTTATAATATGGTCAAGTAACAGCTATTTTAAAAACGGTCGAATGACTGGACACTTTGCTGCAAATTTTTAACAGTGCAGAGTGCATATAAACTAAGTTTAACTAGGTTTAAAAAACTTTTCATTTTAATATTTATATATCGCTTACTTATAAAAGCATCCGTTTTTTTATCATTTTAAACTTATCTTTCCTTAGAGATTTTCTTGGCATTTTTAAAATGTTTATCTTTACACGTGAAGATTAAATGCAATTCTTAGTTTTTTTCCGTTTTTGTCTTATCTCAAGAGTTTTTGAAAATATTTATTTTCGGTATAAGCCAGTCGTTAATATTTACAATGCTCTTCCATCATTTTTAAAAATTCACGACGTTAAGTATGAGAAATTTTTATCCAGGTAATTTAAATCTTCACAAAGACAACTAGTTAAATATAATGACTATATTCCTTTTTACGAAAAGTAAAGTTTCTATAGTAATGGATTATTTACATAAAAAAGCACTATTTGAATAAAATACAAAAGTAAACAACTTTTTGCACTATTTCAACATTCGCTTTGTTTTCGGAATTAGTGATGAAAATGAATATTTAATGAATGATCAAAGAATGATTGAAGTAGAAAATTTAAACAAATAATAATAAAAAAAGAAGTTGAGAAATGTTTTCACGAGTGAATGTGTCATTTATTTCTTATTCCAAATTTTATCGATTTCGTTTTTTAATAGTATAAATGCCTATGAGAAATAAAAATATTAACCACGTGCTTGTCTAGTGGTTATGGGCTGGCTTCTTGAAGGGAACTGCCGTGATGGAATTGAAGTCCTGAAGGTGTCGGGTTGTACCCGACTGGTTTATGAGGAACAATTTTTCAATTCCAAACACTTATATATTTGTACGCTTATAACTTTGAATAGGGCTTCTCCGAATCTACGTACGTGTGTATATGTGCATACAATATACATGGAACATCACGAATCTGATGCATGTGTTTTTGTGTGTATCATAAACGAAAGGTTGGTAATGTTTTTAATATTCTGGAAAAAGAAAAAAAAAGTTTCTTAACTAAAATAAAGAATAATCTATGATTGAATTTCTTATATACATTTTATTTTTTCTCATGTAGTAAATTAAATATTATATACTCACTCATATTCAAATACGTATTTATTTTCATCCGAAAGATAGTTCTGTTCAAACTTTTTTGTGAAAACCCCAACATTCCGACTGGCAAAAAAAATCTAAATATGACAAGAAATATTTATTTTATCGTTAACCCGACACGCAGAGAGAAAATTAGAGTCATCCCGATCCCTCCCCACCAAAAAAAAAAAAAAAAAAAAAAAAAAAAAAAGAAAACAGAAACAACCCGACCCGATGTTGGATATCGTGGTGTCCGCTATTCAGAGGTTTTGCTACATTGGAATATTAAGGAATATACATTTGTCCATTTTTCTAAACTATGTATATATATATATGTACATTACTTTTCATAATAGCATTAAAACATGATTTATTATTTTCCTTTCATTGCGGTTTTGGGTCAGATTGCGGGTTGAAGTATTTCGGGTTGAAATATATCGGATTGTGGGTCGTCAAAAATAATTTTTTCGGGTTCGGGTCGAGTTGCAGGATTTTTTTTAATTTTAATTTAATTTAATTTAATTTAATTTTTGTCGGGTTGCATGTTGATTTCAAATGAAATTTGCTGGTTTGAAGTTGCGAACACGAAGGTCATTGCATAGCCGACTCCGACGGACGAAGGATTGACGGACGTGTTAAAACATATTTCTATAAAACTGTCTCGTCGTCTCTTTTCTGACGTTGAACTGTAATGCATTGTAATCATGCTTTACGTCAAATAAATTTTTTCTATATATTATCGGCCCTTTTTTTCCACTCGACGCCACACCCTTCATAAATAATTTTGAGATTTTCTCCCACTGAACGTGGTTTGCGACCCCATGTTCTATGGTAAAGTTTTCATCCTCTTGATGCCTTCCATCACCCCTCTTAATTTGTCGGTCGAATTATGGAACACCTTGTATATATTGAATATTACATGATACAACGTTTACTGCTATTTTTAAGCAGATATTTTTCTGGTATCAAAACTTGGCTAGTTCTTAAAATTTTAAAATTTTTATTTATTTTCACATGTAATATATTTATTCTACATAGAAGTAACAAAGGTAACTGTTTTATTTTGAGTTTTATTTATATTACGAGATAATAATTTCTAGAATTTAAAATAAAATTGGTACTTTAATTCTCTGTTACTTAAAAAGAAAGATTATTTTTCAGGAAAAATATCTTTGCGCTTCGAAATATATTTCCTTATTAGGACTTTTTACGATTCGTTCCACAAACATTTTTAAAAGAGTGCAGTCGTGAATAATTTATTAGTAAATATTTCGTTAGCATTTCATATGTTCAAAATTTAAAATTACTTAAGTCATTACGAAATCTCGTTAACAAACGGATATCTTTAGCAATAACAGCGAGTCTAAATATTATCTAACAAAAAATAGATAAAGTATAAAAAAAATGAAAGAAACATTTATGTTTAGTTTTGTAAGAGTCCAAATTCATAGGTTTAAAGAAAATATAACGTTTTATTTAAATTACAACTTAATTTAAAAGAAAAGAGTTACTGATATTAAAATATCTTGAAGTATAAGATATATTTTAATAACATAAGAACCTAAAATAAAATTGGTAATTTAATTTTTTGTTACTTAAAAATAAAGATTCTTTTTTCAGGAAAAATAACTATGCTCTAAATATTTCCTTAGAAGAACTGTTTACGGTTCGTTGAGCGAACATTTTAAAAAAAAGGTACAGTTGTGAATAATTTATTAGTAAATATTTCGTTAGCATTTAATATGTTCAAAATTTAAAATTACTTAAGTCATTAAGAAATCTCGTTAACAAACGGATATCTTTAACAAGAACAGCGAGTCTAAATATTATCGAACAAAAAAATAGATAAAGTATAAAATATATTTAAAAAAGTAGAAGAAACGTTTACGTTTAGAAGAGTCCAAATTAATAGGAAGCCCCACCAGTGGCTGAGAGGTTCTGCTCTCAACCCCTGTCGCGCTCGTCGACCTAACCGTTCGGAGTTTTCTTCGAACCTTGTCGTAAATACGGGTTAGGATCCCTTAGAAAGACCCCCATGGAGGGCACTACCCCCTAGGGCCTATATCCCTCGTGTAGATAATCGGCTGTCATAAACTCAACCAACCAATCAACCAAATTCATAAGTTTAAAGAAAATATAAAGTTTTATTTAAATTATAACTTAATTTAAAGAAAATAAGTGCTGAATGTAAAATATCTTGAAGTATAAAATATTTTTCAATAACATAAGACCGATTCACAAGCCACTAAAATTTACAAATTAAATCCAAAAAGAAAATGTTTTTCTTGATTTTTTGAATAATTTAGTGAATGTCTTTAGAACAATTTAACAAACTCTTTCATGTACAACAGAATATAAACTCTGTAACAGCTATTTTAAGGCACTATTAGAGAATACCAAATAGTGCATAAAGTTTTTTTTTAACTTTTAGTTTCTATGAGTATATTATTCAAAACATCCGCTGCTCAAAAAATAAACGTTTCTGTGTTTGTTTTTATGTCCCTAAAAGCTGCATTTTGTATTTAGTAAAAATATTCTAAATCTATAAGAAATACATCTGAAAGAAAACCATTGCAAATTTTAGGAAAATTTTATGAAGACCAGGTAGCGTACAATTTTACAATACTGTGTGAATAATTGGACGTAAGAATGCACTGCTCTTTCATGTAAGAGACCAGCTAGTTTCTTTAAGTTTATTGGTTGTATAATGGTGAATTAACGTGCATGCGTATTTTTTTTTATATATATATCTGTGTCTTGTAAGGTTCTCGTTCAGGTGCAACTCATTTTTATAATGTTGAAACCTCATGAGGATATAACTTTACTTCTAAGCTATAATTCAAACATTTTTTTATGTTTACAATGTGATAGCCGTTTATGTATTCTGTCTAACAAATGTATATGCCTTATTTTATAATGGTTTACTTTAATTCATACTTCTACACACCGGCTAATTCTGTAAATTGGATGCTTTCCATAAGGGTTCTTCTTGGATTTTACTAAGCAGTTGTATCTGATTATAGGTGGGAAGGTGCTTTGCTGTTGTGAAAATTAAGAGAAAGATTTGATATAAAGATAAGAGAAAGATTGATATTGTTAATATGTTCATATAATTAGATAACCTGTCAAGTCCGATTGTTGTAATATAAGACACAAAACAAGTATATACTCAAAATTTTAAACATGATGTACAAAAAGTGAGCGATTTTTAAATTTGATAGTCAAAAATTGTTTACACAATTATTTTAATGCTATTCCATCATAACCCGAAAAGTTTAAAGATTAGTCCCAAACCCGTAATGTAAAAGGCGCTGTTATTAAACATCCAGTGGTCCTTTTGTGGTCATTTCATTTGATAGGAAAACGAAATGTGTATTTCTAGCAATATTTGACGAAATAATAACTCAGATTGATACTAGACAGATTAATACTAGTTTTAAATTTTCTACTTGATAAAAAAAGCAAATGAATCCAAAGACCTTAGGTAATATCGAAGATAAGATTAGAGTTTTTATAAAAATCTTCTTCTCAAAATCATCACGAGCAAATTGACAAAATATTTGTAAGGATTGAAATTCGAAAGATTTTTTGCAACTGTATCCCGTACACTGGTAAAATGAAAATATATATTTAAAAGGGTATAAATAGCAAAACCAACAAAAGTTGTTCATGATACAGTTAAAAAGGAATAAACATATTTGAATAATTTAGTTCTTGGTTTACCAAAGAAGAATCTGAAATACAATTTAAAGACATTATAAGATTATTAAAAGAAATATCAAAAATAGAATAGGGATATGTAAAACCATATAACTGAAACATCGTTGTATTGTTTTTATTTTATTTATAACTTGTAGAACATTTAACTTATATGAGTATTTTAACACGAATGTGTTTTAACTGCAAATAGCTGCTTCTAAATCTGTAGAAGACATGATGATTTATAATGAACAGATAGTTACATAGAAAGTTATCATAGAATTTTAGATTAATACAATCATATTTTTTTTTATTACAATGATTTTTCAATTTTGTTAAATGAATTAGAAATAAATATGCTCAAGTATTTTATGTCTTGACATTTGTATAACGTAAGAGAAAAGGGATTTTCAAAATATCAGGAGAATAGTTGTTTATTCTAAGTAATTTCAAAATACAAAAAAAAATAATAATTATGTAAATTGATTCATCCGAATGTATTGTCAGTAAGTGTATTTTAACAAAAATCTATCATTTTATATATGCATAAGTTATGTAATCTATTGCAATTCTTTTAACTGCAAACATTAATGTAATTTTTTACGCTATATTAATTTTGGAATTTAATTGATATTTAGTGAAAGTTTTTCAAAAGAATAAAATCTCAAATTACAAATATAGCAAAAGAAAATAATAAAATTTTAAAAAGGGTATTCCTTATCACTTATAATTACACCTTTGACGTTAGAACAACTTAAAACTTGTTTCTTCGTTAGTTTAACGAGACGACATAAAAAGATGTCTTTAGAAGAGACACAATTTCAGTGTTCTTCTTTAAGAATTTTTAAAGTACAAGTACTCGCAATTAAATAAACATAAGAATACCTTATTTAAAAGTTTTTACGATAAGCTAGTTTTGTGCAGAAATTCTTTTATAAAACTTTATAAACAATATTTATTTCCTATGTGAACTATATGAAATTTATATATATATATATATATATATATATATATATATATATATATATATATATTGCAATTTAAAAAATAACATTAGTTTAAAGATAAAAAAATGTTTTGTATTACGAAATTTGCATTACTCAGAAATAAGTCAAAAATCCAAGAAATATTCTCGAAACATAAATGTTCATGAAAAAGAAAAATATTTTATTAGATTTCTTAAAATGTTATTTTATCTATGTAAATAATAAAATATACAATAATTTTTATTTAAATAAACAGATATGATAACTTAATCAAGCTAGTTTAAACCGTTTTCAAGATGAATTTTTAGCTCACAGGCTATGAAAGCCTGAGAGCTAATGTACCCGCAAGTTATGTATGTAAGTATATGTTCATTGTGATAAAGAACTTCCCTGATTAGTTTAGGGGGATCATTGGTTAAGTATGAAGGATGGAACGGGGGCTAATCTCCCTTCATAATTTAGATAATTTTTTTTTTTCATTCAGAATTTTTCAATTTGTTGCAAATTTTGTATATAGGTTCATTTTGATAAGGCGCTACCCTGAGTAGTTTTGGGGTTTCATTTGTTAAGTATAAAGGGGAAAACGGGGGTCTAATTCCCCCTTAATTTATTGCAGAAATCTATATTTTTCGAGGGATATTATTCATTGAAATAAGAGTATAATATACAATTAGTGTGAATAGACAGTGAGCTCAATGCCATCAGTTTAACTGGGACTGTTCCTTTTTATTATATTTCTTTGTTTGCGTAGTGTTTAACCGTAGTGTAACTTTATACCTACATCAAATGTTTTCGGTCACGTTTGACCAACTGTAGTAATTTGGCTGTTCACTCAAAATAAATTATCGCGAAATGAAAACAAAGCTTTCAAAATGTTTTCGTCGTAAGCATAGATTGTAAAATCATTCTTTAACTATCATTGTTAATGAGAACTTGCAGCTGGTAATGGGAAGACATCTGCACAACACTTGCCGCAGACTTGCCTGATGCTAATGAATACTGCTGCTAATTAATGACTATCTAATAAAGTGTAAATACATTCAAATTGCAAAAGAGAGGAAAATTTTTGCTTTGCTCCCCCTATACCTCGAATTACTAGGACTTTTCCCTTTTTAGATTCGAAGGCCATATTTCAGCGAGTTATTTAGAAGGCTGATTATTTAACTTTACTGGACCGTACCATAGGACAAATAAAAATAGTTTGACATATTTTAAGCTTTGACTGTTCAAAAAGGGGATACGGGGGGAGGCGGAAATTTTGGTGGTGAACGCAGATAATTTAAATGATTTGTTATTCATTCTTACTACACAGCAACAATATATATCTATATATATATATAATGGAGGTGAAGTAGAAATTTTAGAGGGATAGAATTATTTAAATTATTCATAACATATGTTTTGCTATTACGGAGAAACAAGGCACAGAAACTTAATAAAAAAAGAGAGGGAAGGGTGAAAGTAAAGTATGATGTAAAAAAATACAAAAAATAGTCAGAAAATTAAAAATAATTCTACTTTGTGACACTACGGGTAAGCGAACGGATTTTTTGGAGAAAATGAGTCTAATTTCGACAGCTTTTTTTTCCTTTTTAGTTGAATAATCTTGCAAAAACAGATTGATCTAAATAATGTGGTGCTATTAAACCTAATAAGCAACATCAATAATTTAATGTTGAAAGTCTATAATTCAGTCAGTATCAATAATTCAGTGATAAAAATGTCACATGCACAGAAGGAAATTGCGACAGAAATTTACCGATTTCCATCGTTTCATAGCCAAATGAAGCTTTTTACCGCAATTTGGCGCAATTTTGATTGCCAGCAAGAACTGTTTCTACACCCTTCCTGTAAGTACAAACATATTCAAATGATCATCATAAATGTTCTTGCTTATCAAAATAAAATAATTTACTAATATTTAACATTCAAAAGTGGTTAATACAAAATAAAATAATAAATAAAAATACAATATAATAACAATCTAACTTTAAAACCTTAAATCTTAAATTATTTTATTTAATTGTATCTTTAATTTTTTTATTATATATTTTTTTCCTTGTTGTACATAAGATGTACAAAAACAGTGAAATACCATTTTCAACCTAGACTTTATTATTCATTTTTTTTGATAAATCAAGGTAAATGTGTTAGAATAAAGAACGGTTTGACAAACATGTGTCCTAGAAAACATTAAATATACTGGACATACTTTTTCTCTGGGGGATAATTGATTTTCTAAATAACCTAAAAAGTCGTTCCCTAGAGAATATGTATTGACTTCTTCGTAGAATACAGAATAAAATATATTTAAAATTCTAAAACACATAATTTAGCTAAACCATGAAATTAAGCAAAAGTGTTTGATGTAATTCAATATTTAATTTGTTTGTATTTGCAACAGTTAATAAAATTTATAACACAGTTTTTATATATTTTAAGAAGCATTCATGAAAAGGTTTTCCCTGATATCGATAAAAATGATCTACATGGTAACAAAAGGTAGAGATATTTGTAAAAAAATAATGAAAAAAATTATATACATAAATTAGGGAAATGTAAAGAAATATCTTGAAACACTTTATATTTACACGAAAAAAAAAGAATTTTTTTTCTTCATAACTCATTTTTATCTCCAGAATTCTCAATTTTTTTTCTATAAAAGATGATCATTAATATTTATCAAGCATTTCCATCTTTTTGAAAAATTCATGACGTAAAGTATGAAGATTCCTTTTTCTTTAAGGTCTATTTATATTGTTTACAAATAACACCCCAAATATGAGGATTGTATTTATCTTTCATGAAAGCAATTTGTTTCGGAAACATATTGTTTTAACACAGACTTTTATTTTTATAGACAAACTCATTTTAATTCTTTAAACTTGTTAGCAATAAAAAATAATGTATTATAAAAATGAAATGTTGCCTTCACTATTCCGTAAAGTTTTTTTCTTAAAACAAAAAATTATTTTAATATATAAATACGTTATCCATTTCATATTTCCAATCCTATCGATTTCATATTTTTATTGTAAACATATATATATGTAGAACTAAAATATCATTGAAAAATAATTATAAAATTTAAAAATAATATTACTAATAATATGAAATAAATACTGACATAATTACTAACAATATGAATAACACAATGAAAATGTTTTACGAAATACTTCTTTAAATCTATTTATTACTTGAAAATTTTTCCACAGAAAATTTCTTACGTCTTGCATTCATAATATTTCAAATTTTAATTGCCTAAAAGGCGTATAACCCACGGAGTTAAAAAGGTATCCAACCAGGGACTCAAACCCGGGTCATCAGTATAGCTCACTAACGTTCTACAAACTGAACCACTTGGAAAGACACCCAGCCTGGCCCTTTTCACTACCACATGTTGGCAAGGCTACAATCGCAGCACAAGACGGAATATTTTTTTCCGTGAACCACCAACCCTGGGGCAAACACGAAACTAAAGATACTGTCTTAGTTTCGTGTGACACAGGTTCGAGTCCCGGCTTCGATACTTTTTTCACTCTGTTAGCTATAGGCCTTTTAAGAAATTAAAATTCGAAATATTAGAAAGGTTTCTTTATTTTTGTTTTATAACTAGTAATATAATTTTAGTTTGAGAATATGTTTTTTAAATAAAATTAATTTTTTAAATATTTATTGTCACTGGTGTGAAGTTTGCCCAAATAATATAACTAGTTGTATAATATAACTAAACCCAAATAATATAACTAACCCAAATAATATAACTAACTGTTTTATAACTAGTAATATAATTTTAGTTTGAGAATATGTTTTTTAAATAAAATTAATTTTTTTAAATATTTATTGTCACTGTTGTGAAGTTTGCGAAAATAAATAAAGACACATTTCTACACTTGAGTGTGATAACGGTTTCAAGTTTTCCTTACATAGTAAATTATAATTGTATGATAAAAAAAAAAAAGCAAAACGGTTAAAGGAATGGAAAGCAAGAGCAAAACGCATTGTATTTGCACTCAGAAAAATGAAACATTTTTTAATGAATCCAAAGGATGCGAATTGCCACTTTACTACAAACAGCGTACAACCAAAAGAACAAAAATATGTCCAGAATGGGGATCGGAACCGGATACCTTAGTAGCATGCCGTATTTTTTAATGATGAAAACCCGTAACATTTATATCCCTATCATAAAAAATTATGTTGTACAGCATTTTCAAAAATCGAGACAAGAAAATGGTGGTTTTCATGCCATGTAGATGAGTCGGCAGGACAGAAACAGAACAATCTAAAGTGAAAATAAAAATGTAAATCCATGCAATTTGACGCAATTCCAATCACCAGCAAGAACTGTTCCTACATTATTCGGAGAAACTTTTCTTTAAGTACAAACATATTTAAATGATCATCATAAATGCTCTTGCTTATCTAAACGAAATAATTTACTAATATTTAACATTCGTAAATAGGTAATAGAAAATAAATGTTAAATAAAAAGTAAAATGATAAATAAATATACAATATAATAACAATCTAACTTTAAAACCTTAAATCTGAAAATATTTTATTTAATTATATCTGTAATTTTTTATATATTTTTTCTATAATTATCAACTGAGTTGTACATAAGATGTACAAAAAAAAGTGATATTCAATGTTCAACTTAGACATTTTTTTGATAAATCAAGGGAAATGTGTTAGAATAAAAGAAAGGTTTGAGAGACATGTCCTAGAAAACCTTAAATATACTGGACATACTTTTTCTCTGGGGGATAATTGATTTTCTAAATAACCTAAAAAGTAGTTCCCTAGAGAATATATTGACATCTTCGTAGAACTAAACTTTGTAGAATACAGAATAAAATATATTTAAAACTCTAAAACGCAATTTAGCTAAACCATGAATTTAAGCAAAATTGTTTGATGTATTTATATATTTCATTTGTTTGTATTTGCAACAGTTAACGAAATTTAAAACACAGTTTTTACATATTTTAAAAAGCATTCATGAAAAGGTTTTTCCCTGATATCGATAAAAATGATCGACATGTTAACAAAAGGTATATATATTTGTAATAAAGTAATGAAAAATATATATATACATACATTAGGGAAATGTAAACAAATATTTTGAAACACTTTACTTTTACTCGGGAAAAAAAAAAAAAAAAAAAAAAGCTTTTTTTTTCATAACTCATTTTTATCTCCAGAATTCTCAAAATATTTTTTCTATAAAATATGATCATTAATATTTATGAAGCATTTCCATCTTTTTCAAAAATTCATGATGTAAGATATGAAAGATTTCTTTTTCTTTAAAGGCTATTTATGTTGTTCACAAATAACACACTAAATATGATGATTGTATTTATCTTTCATGAAAGTAATTTGTTTCGAAAGTATATTGTTTTAACACAGAATATTATTTTTATAGACAAACTCATTTTAATTCTTTAAATTTGTTATCAATAAAAAGTAACGTACTCTAAAAATGAAATATTGCCTTCACTATTCCAAACAGCTTTTTCTTTTAAAAATATTTTATTTTAATGTATAAATACGTTATCTATTATATATTTCCAATTTTATCGAGTTCATATTTTTGTTGTAAACATATCTATGTAATACTAAAGTATCATTTAAACAAGTTGGAAATTGTACGACAAACGTAACAAACGAGGTGTGTTCGTACTATAGCTAGTTATATAAATATTCAGATCTTGATGATTTTTAATTGTGTGAAATGAATTATATCGTCTGCAGATTAATTTCTGTAATAAAATAAGTTTCTCGGTCGCTTGATGATGAAACCTCGGAACCTTCTATAACAAAAAAGTACCGATTTTCTTTTTTTAATTCAAATTTCTTGAAAAATATTTTTATTAATATTTTCTAAAGTTTTGATTCGATTTTGATAAAATTTGAAATGTCTCGACAAAATTTTGCAAAGATAATATATCTTAAATTGCAAACCATTCGGGGGTAGTTTTTGCGTTGTTATATGCGGACGGACGGACAGACAGACGGACAGACAGACAGACGGACGGACAGACAGACAGACGGACGGACAGAAGGACGGACCAGACGACGACAATAGGTGCTACGTATTTATATAATTACGAACGCACCTAAAAATAGCTCTAAAATTTAAAAATAATATTACTAAACATATGAAAAAAAATGCTGACATAATTACTAACAATATGAATAACACAATGAAAATGTTTTACGAAATGCTTCTTTATTTTTGTTCTCTAACTAATAATTTAATTTTAGTTTTTAGCTTTATAATATATATATATACATATATATATATATTTTAATATTTACTGTCACTTTTGTGACGTTTGCGAAAATAAATAAGGAAACATTTCTACACCTGAGTGTGACTACGGTTTCAATTTTTCCTTACATAGTAAATTATTATTCTATGTAAAAAAAAAAAAAAGATTAAAGAAATGGAAAGCAAAAGTAAAGCGCATTGTATTTGCATTTAGAAAACGGAAACATTTTTAAATAAATACAAAGGGTGCGAATTGGCACTTTACTACACACGCAGTACAGCCAACAGACTGAAAAAATATCCAGAATGGGGATCGCACCGTATTTTTTAATGATGAAAATGCATAACATTTACATTCCTATCATAATGAAAAATGTAAAACAACGTTTTCAAAAATCGGCGCCAGGAAACAATGGTTTTCATGACATGTTGAGGGGGGGGGGGTGTATCCAAAGGACAGAAACAGAACAATCTTAAGTGAAAATGAAAGTGTAAATCCATGCGTATATAAGCACGTTTTTCACTATTATTTTTACGATATTTCTGCTCAGAACATTTTATACATAGATAGTTCGATCTTGACACAGCATCAGATTACGTCCCATACATAATAAAATTTATTGAGGATAATGTAATTAAACTGCTTCAATTGACTTCAAACATCCAAAACTTCAGTGAGATTCACAATTGGTGGAGTTTCATTTAAAAAAAATATTTTGTAAGCAGATTTCAACAGTCATTGTGGACTGAAAAGGCATTCTTATGGATTTATGTGACACTTGCAGGAGACACAGAGCTCGAAGCAGCAGGTGTTCATCGATAACTTCAGAGCTCCAAGACCAACCTTTCTATCATTTCGAGGAGTTTAATTTGTCCATTTTCTCTTTTAAATTTGTCCGGTTTTAATTTTTAGAGTATTTTTCCCCTTTCTTTCTAGCTTCAACTAGTGTATCGGCATACGGGACGTAGCAAGGACCATCACGAGTAACGCCGCGCTCCGCGATTTCTGCGGCGACTCATGAGTCCGTAGAGTTTTTTATAAATTGGACGAAAAGAAAGTTATTGGAATTCACTTCTATAAACGGTGAACTTGTTAAGTAATAAAATACTATAAATTTTGTAAGTTAGCTGTAAACTTTGTTACAATAAATAATTTTTTTTGCCCCTTTTTACTTTATATATCAAATGATATTTAAAACATAATATACCTCAAATTCCTCGTAATTTCTTTTGGTTACAAATTCTAGAATGTAGCCTAAATTATGTTTGGATAAAGTTTATATGGTAATATTAGCAATCACAGTATTCTCAAACATAGAGAAGGCGTGTTTTAAAATGTCCGTAATGCGATAACAACATGTAAATCTTCAGAAAATTCTAAATTTGTAGTACATATTTTTAATTCTATAACATTTCTACTATTCTAACAACTTTAGAATGAATTTAAAGAAAATTCCAATTGTTTTTAATAATGATATCTAAATGTAAACG
Source organism: Maratus michaelseni (assembly GCA_963931845.1). NCBI lineage: Eukaryota > Metazoa > Arthropoda > Arachnida > Araneae > Salticidae > Maratus > Maratus michaelseni. The sequence goes on from OZ007589.1 coordinate 429,458,116, forward strand.
GCTTTAGTAATGCAGCCGATATATTATTTGTTAGCCTTATCTATTTGGGTGGAAATCGGTGAAAAAGTTAAGAATGTGTCATATAATTTTTATATAAAGATATTTTCAGAATGATGCATCAATCAGGAGGTATTTATATATACCTACGTTCATTAAAAAAATAAATCTAATACAAAATAATCACAAATCATTTATCTTCATCAAATCCATATTTTTAATTTGCTCTGTTATGTAAAACTTCTAAATAATTAAAAATATATATATTCGGCCAAAATCTAGCTACCATGTACCAAAAAACAACGCTTTTTGTAGACTTACCCTTATGCAGGACAATCGTTATTTCAATATATAAAGGGTGAAATTGTTAAGTAATAAAATACTATAAATTTTGTAAGTTAGCTGTAAACTGTGTTACAAAAGTAATTTACGTGAAGTAACAGATAAAGCCATATTAATAATACACGAGCTTGATGTATTTAATCAACAATGCATGCTATTTCTGCAGCTTTGCTGCGATTATTTCTGTATTTTGGAACATATATAAGAGGTTAGATGAACATTTATCATTGAAAGTGTTTGTGTCCTTCTGGCAACGATTAATGTTTTATTACATTGTTTCGTTCCTGCAATAACATTTAATGTTTCACTTTTCTATGGTTGATAAATTTATTTAAATCAAAAGTTCATATCTTTTAAGGATACATTTTTTTTCTTTTTTTGCTATTTTGAATCACATATTAATATATTTAAATATTCTTTATAAGTGCAGACATAGGCAAAGTTCTTTTTTTTTTTGCTCATCAATGTCTTTATCTGCTAATGCAGAATGTAAGATATTGAACTTATAATAACAATATTATTAATATACTATCTAACTATTACAAAATATTACATTTTTACTTATACTATTCTATGTTTCTGTCATGTGTTTCAATTTAAAGAAAGGACAGAAACGTAAGGTAAAGTGATTGACATTTTCATTAGCATTATTATCCTTTTAATATATAGCAGTTCATATCTCAAATTATTTAAATTTTAAATATTTTTAAAAGAAGCTGTTAGATAATTATATCATATATTATAATATGAGCAAATCTTGTGTGTCTGTCTATGTGTGTATATTTGCAAATGTTATCTTAAAACAGATCAAACGATTTTGATGAAATTTTGTATCCTACCGTTTTGAGGAACCAGAAGACCGTTGCACTAGGTCACAAGATCAAGAAAAAATTTCATTAGGGGGTCATTTTGGGTCACAACAGGTCAGGGTCAAGCTAATTTTATCTGAAAACTGGCGCAAACGATTTTGAATAATTTTGTGCACTACAGTTTTGGATTACGAGAAGACCATTGGACTAGGTCACATGTTCGAGAAAACTCGATTAGTGGGTCATTTTGGGGTCACTACGGGTCAAGCTAACTTTATCTATAAACGTCTCTAATGATTTTGACTAAATTTTCTATAGAACCGATTTGGATTACGAGAAGACCATTGTGGTGGGTCACATGTTCGAGAAAATTTGATCAGTGGGTCATTTTGAGTCACTACCGGTCAGGATCAAGCTAATTGTACCTAAAAACGGCTCAAACAATTTTGGCTAAATTCTGTATCCTACCATTTTGGATAACGAGAAGATCATTGGGCACATTTTCTAAAAAAACGTTTAGTGTGTCATTTTTGGGTCACTACGGGTCAAGTTAATGTTATCTAAAAATGGCTCTAACGATAATTTCTTTACCAATTTGAATAATTGTGTTACAATTATTCTAGTCTAACGATTATTACTAAATTTTGCATTGTACCTTTTTGGATTACAAGAAGACTATTGGGCTAAGTCATACGTTCAAGAAAAATCAATTAGTGAGTCATTTTTTAGGTCACCAAGGGTCAGGCTAATTTTATCTAAAATACGTATGCTATCGTTTTGGGATAAGAGATTGGGATAGGGATACGTGTTCGAGAAAATTCAATTAGTGGGTCATTTGGGGGTCACTATGTGCCAAGCTATTTTTTACCGAGCGTAGCTCGGTCTTTCCCGATGTTGTTCTATATAGTCCAAATATTATTTTTTAAATCTGGATTTACACTTGGATATTTAAAAAAAATAGTTGTTATCAAAATCAAATATTATCTTTATAAAAATAAAATATCATATCAGAAACTCTTATTCAGTATTATAAACTCTGCAGAATTATAAAAGAATGTTTTAATTGTATCTCTTTCATACACTTTTTTTTGAAATAATGTTATAATTTATATAGGAGGGAAAATTTTTTTGAAGAACCTATAACTATAATTATATTTTTGCATTTCATAAAATAATCTCATAAAAAAATATAATAAGAGTTCAAATCAAGATCAATGTATTTATGTCATGTTCTGGTTTCATTGCTTTAGGAATTACATAAAGTAAATAATACCGCTCTATTAGATTGGCTACTGGAAGCAACACTCACGTATAAATAATAATAAAATTAAACCAGAAAATATTTCTCTTAGAATGTGGGACACTAATATATGTTTTATGGAGACTACATAAGATCGCAGAAAATATTTCTCTTAGAATGTAAGACACTAATATATGTTTTAAAACAGGCTTAGTACGGGAAATTAAAAATAAATTCGTTGGAAGCAGGAATTCATTTATAGTAGAATTGGGGTGTAAAACTATGAAATCAAATAAAATCTTGTTTATCTTTTACTAATTTGGCAATTATGAAATAGAAATTAGGGGATTTTTTTTTTTTTATATTTACTTCAACAACTACTCACTAAGTTCTTTTAAATACATTTTTATTTACTAATGATATTAAATATATTAATTACGTAATGATATTATATCAATTTTCTGTTCAATTAATTAAAAAATTAAAACTTTTAAAAGAGTGGCTGAAATAGCTTGACTTTTTTTCTAAAAACCTTGAATTTATAATAATATTGCGTTATAATATTGTGTTTTGTTTAACCCATTAACGCCGACTTATTTTACACTTCTTTTAATACTTCGATACCAGTTGACACCAGTTTTCCCATACTGTTATTTTAAATGATTGAATCTCTGATAGTTTCACATTAGATAATATGATTTTTTTCTTTACGAAGATACTGGTATTCATATTTAAAAGTTTTGTATAACTTAAATGGTAACTTTTCGTACCAACCGGCATTAATGAGTTAAATGTGTGTAAAATTCAAAATATATATAACACGGGGCTTAACACTAGTATTACAGCGTTTCCCGTATCGCTATAGCTACGATCAGTAGTCATTTTCACCGCTTGTCCCGAATAAATGATAAAGCCTGTTTTTGCTAATATTATGTAAAGTTCAAGCTTATAAGTATACCATTTGCTTGTTTAATAAGTAAACTAGGTATTTTGCTTGTTTAATAAGTAAATAAAGTAAATATATGTAATCAAAGGCTAATTCAACATAACAAATAGCTAAAATTATCAAAAATCATTCTAGATGTTTTTAAACTTGTTAACGTTTAATATATTGCATCTCAATTGTTTTAACTTCGAAATAATTTTATTTAAAATCAATTAAATTTATTGCCTACTTTATACGGTTTGTCAGAGATACAAAGATTACTGATTTCTTAATTTAACCTGTAAAGGTTGTACAAACATATTTTCTACAGTATTTACAAATATTCAAAGTTTTGTTGCCTCTGCATGCATTTATTTGGCATTGTTTCTGTTTATGCGAAGGGGTGTGACAAGCATCAAAATTCTCATATGGTTAGAAGATGAAAGCGTCATGTTTTTTGATGAAATGTATATCTTTCTGAGCTCCTCAGCCGTATACAAAATAAAATCACGATGGTTGTAGTTTTTATATTCCGTTGTCTCTTTATAAATTTTCTAAAATCTTTATATTTCGCAGCCAAATCAAGAATATTAAAAAAAAACTTGAACTGGCAAACGTCTGAATGAGGACTTTACTTTGGCCTTCTGGTCCGGAACATCAACTCCATATTTCGTCGAATTGAAAAAATTCATAACTTCAAAGGTTTTTTTCCTTAATTATTATTATTAGATGAGATTTTCAATGTTTGGTGTAAAGTACTCAGGGTTGGGTTGATTTATGACGGCCAATTATCAACACGAGGGATATAGGCCCAATGGTGGAGTGCCCTCCATGGGGGTCTTTCTAAGGGATCCTAACCCGTATTTACGGCAAGGTTCGAAGAAAACCACGGAAAACTCCAAACGGTTAGGTCGACGAGCGCGACATGGGTAAAGTACTCAGGAGCAGGACTTATCCGTATTTGGGTAAGGGTGAAACAGAGCCTTATGGAAGAGCGGTCGGTGCACATGTGTAGGTGAACACACAGTAAGAAACCTGACAATGGACAATTTCTTTACATCACTGAAATTAGTATAGCAAATAAGAAATACAGAAAAAATATGTGTTGGCACAATTAATCGTTTAAAGAGAGATGTACCGCATTCTTAAAAAACAAGTGAAGTGCTGTATTCTCGTAAGATTGCTAAGCATTACAATATAACGCTTACGTCGTATAAAGAAAAAGCAGAAGAAAATAAGTCCTGCTCCTAAAGTACTCAGGAGCAGTACCTATTTTCTTCTGGTTTTTCTTGATACCACATAAGCGTTATATTGTAATGCTTAGCAAATTTACTAGAAATCCGCACATCACTTTTTCGAAGAATGAGGTACATCTGTCTTTGAACGATTAATTGTGCCAATACAGATTATTCCTCGTTTTTCATTTGTTTTACTAATTTCAGTGATGTAAAGAAATTGTTCATTGTCAGGTTTCTTCCTGTGTGTTCACGTACGCATGTTCACCTACCGCTCTTCCATATGGCCTTGTTTTACCCTCACCCAATTACGGATATCCGTTTCGTAAATATTTTAACTGCACATCAGTAACAGGCCAAAATTAAATGCTGAATTTATCGGGCTTTTTAGGTATATGCTAAATAAATAGGCGTCTTCGTGAGAAACAGTTATTGATCCACTACAATATTTGCACCAGGTTTACATTTTATACACTTAATACATTTTATTCATTTTATACATTTTATCTGATTACATTTTGTAATATGCTTGATAGATGTGCTTAAAACGTATTTATTTATAAATAGCGTATGCATTTATAAATAACGAATATACTTAAGACAATTTGAAGAAAAGAAGGTTGTTTTTAGAAGAGGCAATAAATCATTAGTTGTATCATATAGTCAGGTAAAACAACATTGCTTAGAAATTAAATGTCGGGTAATATATTTAAAAAAATACAGGATAAAGGTCAAAACAAGTCAAATCTTAAGCTAAATGTTTCTTAATCCAATAAAATATAATAAAAACAAAAATGAAAAAATAAAACAATATTTTTCTAGTTACCTACGATGCCGAAAAGACTTCTTTCACTTTAGAAAGCTCATAAACAAATATATTTTAGAGATTTAAAGCAACATTTATAAACTCAAAATTTATTTTGCTGCCGCTCAGTTTTCGAAAACATTTCCGAAAAAATTATTGGATGTTAATCAGCTTTCTCAACCTGACATATAGTCTTTACTGAATGCTAACAATTGTCAAGTAAACATTTCCATGTAAAACAAACATGTTTTATATAGAAACATATTAAATTAACAGCATTAATATTAACATTAAAATTAATACCATTTTTGTACTCTTATAAGATGTTTTTATTCCTGTTATGTTTTTATTCCTGTTTTCATTGAGAATTGATAGCACCCTAAACATACTGATTTATACGCAACAAAACTACTCGAATACGATCCACAAAACTAATGGCAGCAAAATAAATTTTATTTTAAACTCTTCTTTAAATCTCAAAAATTTACTAGTTCCTCAGGTTATAAAAATAAATAACTTACTTCGGGATGGTGGGTGAATCGGCAAAGGTTATTGCACATTTTATACATTGTTATATTATATTTTCTTACATTAAGAAACATTTGTCTACTTTGTACATTGTATTTGCAACTCCTTTCCTTACTCTTCTATAGGTAGAAGCTTCTAAGGGTTATCGTTTCGCTTTCCCTGCACGGACGTAAATTATGTACAATAAAGCTTCCAAAAGCATTTTGTTTAGAATTTCGAATATCAACATTCTAGCCCCGATAACAATAAAATATTTTTTTCTATACATTTATTTGCCATAGAGAAACATATTAAAATACAAAACGTTAATAATAAATTAATTACACAAAATTTGGCACTGTATATTTTCCATGACTCTTAATTTTACATAAAAAATGCATTATTCATTATACATCATTTTTATTACTGATGAAAATTACTGAAAACGAGAACCCATAAATATAAAGATGAATAAAAACAAAACATACAAGCCACTAAAGTAGGTTCGCATTTGCTTGTATTTGTATAAATGTAACTGAAAGAGGGCAAATGTTATCTACAAATTTGAGATAAAATGGAGCTTTTAAGTTTATTTGAAAGCGTAAAACGTCAAACAAAACCGAGTCACGGTTTTTAGAATAATCTAAGATTGTATTTCTCTCACAATATATAAAACGTATAAGAGCTATTTAATGCACTGCTAGAGAATATAAACTAGTGGATAAATGCATTTTCTAACAGTTTTATTCTCTGAATGTATCGTTCAAAACCATAAATCCTCCAAAAATATGCTCTGTGTTTCTCGCTCTATCTAAAAGCAACGTTCTGTATTTAAATAAAATTCTGAAGCGATAAAAAAATATTTTCTCTTTGAGAAAATATATATTGAAGTAATAATTTGAAAGTTTATGCATAACGAAACAGCTACAATTTGTTAAAATGTTTTGGAAAACTTTATATATATACATAAACATATATATATATATATATACATAAATATATATATATATATATATATATATATATATATATATATATATATATATATATTTATAAGGTACTTGAGATTCCTTTCAAAGATATTTGCTTCAAAATGAAATAAATAAATATAAACAGCTTTTTTCTTATTTTTTTTCCTGAAAGGCTATTTTATTCTTTATTTTAGGTAGTACCAGATAACAATGGTAATCTTTGAAAAATATATCTGTGTTTTCATAAATATTCTGATATCGAAGGAGCGTTACAGAATATTTTAACAGTATCAAAATGAGTTTATAATGAGTTTCAAAATAAATTTCAAGTTATGTGAGATAAAACTCGAAAGGAAACCCCGCCATTCTTATTAACACAATGCATGTTATAGAGACAGTCAAACAAAAAATCCGAAAGACTATTAATTTACAATATTATTATAATCTGCAGCTACTCTTGATGAACTTTTGAATGCACACAATTGTAAAAGAAAGACACATCGATGGTTTGTGATGGATTTGCATCAAACGTATTCATTTTCTGGTCATCAATAAATAGCGAATAAAATTAGGACAATTTGACTAAAAGAAAGTTGTTTTTAGAAGAGGTAGGTAAATCATTAGCTGCATCATATATTCAGCTGAAACAACATCGCCGATAAATTAAATTTCACGTAATATATTTTTTAAGATACCGGATAACGGTTTAAAAAAGTCAAACCTTAAAACAAATGTTTCTTAATGTAATACAATATAATAAAAACATAAACGAAAAAATTAAAATAACCTTTTTTGAGCCAACAACTATTCCGAAAAGCCTTCTTTTAATTAAGAAAGCTCATAAACAAATATATTTTAGAGATTTAAAGAAACATTTATAAAATCTAAATTAATTTTGCTGCCGATTATTTTTCCAAAACGTTTCCAAAAACATTGATAGTATGTTAATCAGTTTACTCACCCTGACATGTAGGTTTTACGTAATACTAACCATTGTCAAGTAAACATTTCCAAGTTCAACAAAATTTTTTTACAGACACACATGATAAATTAACAGCAAAATTAATAACATTTTGTTACTCTTATATAAAGTTTTCATTCATCATTTCATTGAGAATTGATAACATCCTAAAAACCGATATTCCGATTTCAATAAACTGATTTATACAAAAAAAAAAAATCGGATAAGATTCACAAAATCAGTGGCAACAAAAAAATATTATTTTAAAATTATTCTTTAAATCTCAAACATATACTTGTTTTTCATGTTATAAAAATAAATAACATACTTGGGGATAGTGGGTGAATCGGCAGAGGATATTGTACATTTTATACATTGTCATATTATATTTTCTTACATTAAGAAACATTTGTCTTTTTTTTTTTACATTCTATATGCAACTGATTTTCTTACTCTAGTACAGGTAGGAGCTTCTAAGGGTTATCTTCTCGATTTCTCCGCACGTACGTAAATTATGTACAATAAAACTTCCAAAGACATTTTGTTTACAATTTCGAATATCAACATTCTGTCCCCGATGAAAATAAAATGATTTTTCTATACATTTATTTGCCACAGAGAAGCATATTAAAATACGAAACGTTAATAATAAATTAATTACACAAAAATTGGTACTGTATATTTTTCATGACTCTTACTATTTTAAATAAAAAATGCATTATTCATTATACATCAATTATATTAATATTATACATAAAGTCTGCATTATTTGCAGAGGTATTACTTTTTGGTTTATTATTATGATGACTTTTCGCTGTTAGCAATGGTATGTAGAGAAACGCTGAAAGTTTGCATTTGCTTCAGCACTATGCACGTTTTTAAGGGTTTTCTTGTACGAGAACGATAATTCTGGTACCATTTCCTTTAGAAGAGCTCGCTGGAGGAATTTTTCTTATAACAAAATTGTCAAAAGTAGTCAGATATACTCCTTACTACAAATATAAAACTTTTTATCTGTGCCTAAATCATGCTTCGGCACCGATTGTAAAGCACATATTTGTATAACATTTTACAATTGTTTTATTGATTCTAGCAAGTTAGTTACATATCTCACATAGAGCAAAATGCTGTACTACTATGATTTAAATATATATTCATCTTAAGAGTATAAGTTTGCATAAAAAAGTTGATTGTTTTCTAATGCATATTTACCGATATCAATCCCTTTAAAAAGTCAATGGGTATATATTGTTTACAAATACAATCGGGTTATTTTTTTTATATATTTATGATGGGAACAAGTTCTAATCTGATAATTATCAATTTCATAACCGCCTTTACCCGCCAAAAAATAATTGCTAAATTCTTTCAGTTAATGTAAATATTACATAACATCAAAATGGTATATTAAAAAAATAATAATAATAAAACAATTAGAAGACATTTTTATGGTAAAGATGCTTATGTTAAAGATGATAAAATTTATGCTTCGAACACAGACAACAGCCATACCGGGCAAGAAGTTTTAAGCAAATAAAGAATTTAATATGAAATTAAAAACAAATACTGAAAACAAAAACACATAAATATAAAGATGAATAAAAAAAAACATTCAAGCCACTAATGTAAGTTCGCATTTGCTTGTTCCATATCCATTGTTAACATATCCGAAAGAGGACAAATATTTTCTACTACATTTCAGTTAAAATGGAGCTTTTAAGTTTCTGCGGAAGCGTAAAACGTCAAACAAAACCGAGTCACGGTTTTCAGAATAATCTAACAGTGTTTTTCACTCACAATATATAAAACGTATAAGAGCTATTTAATGCACTGCTAGAGAATATAAACTAGTGGATAAATGCATTTTGTAAAATTTTTATTCTCTGAATTTATCGTTCAAAACCATAAATCCTCGGTTTCAAAATACGCTCTGTGTTTCTCCCTCTATCTAAAAGCAACGTTCTGTATTTAAATAAAATTCTGAAGCGAAAAAAATATTCTCTTTGAGAAAATATATATTGAAGTAAAAATTTGTAAGTTTATGCATAACGAAACAGATACAATTTGTTAAAATGTTTTGGAAAACTTTATATATATATATATATATATTTATTTATAAGGTATTTGAGCTTTCAAAGATGTTTGCTTAAAAATGAAATAAATAAATATAAACAGCTTTAAAAAAAAAAAAAATTCAGAAAAGCAATTTTTTTCTTTATTTTAGGAAGTGAAAGATAACAATGGTAATCTTTGAAAAATATATCTGTATTCTGATAAATAATGTAAAGCTAGGATAGTCTGAGCACAATTCAAAAGAATAGTAATAAAAAATCTAAATATTAAATTTTTGATAAACTATACATGAATAATTTTTACTGTATTTGTTTTTTATGCCTTTCCATTGCTATTTTGTTGTTGTGTTGCAATTTAATAGAACAGTTATAATAAAACCAAGAAAGTTATTTCGCGCAATCTGTCCTTACAGGGTTGGTGTGATTGCGCACATGGGTAGGAGAGATTATTACTAATAATAACTACAATTAAATTGTTAACAATAATAATTACACTTAAATGGCATTGCTGTGAGGTTTTTCTGAACAAATTTTAATGTATTGGGAGTGAATATTTCAACCTAATGCTTAAAGAATCAGAAAAAGAAAATAATTTCAAAAACGATTAAAAAAAGTTAGTTAAAGAAAAAAAAATTAAAGAATCAGAAAAAGCAAATCCAGATAAGATTACAAAATAAAATTATATAACTTAATAATACGTTTGACTTAAAAATAGTCCATTTTCATTTTTATTTTTTTTTTTGCAAATTTTCCCATAAGCTGCGTAATCTATCCTAGCATGGTAACTAATGGGAACAATGCGCCATCTCTCCTAAGTAGCAGACGCGCAAACTCTCCAATTTCGGTAGGAGAGATTGCGCGACCTTTTATTTAAACAAGGCCGCTACTAAAACGAACCGTTGATGTTCACAATTTTAGTCTAGATTAGTAGCTTATGAGAAATCGTTTAAGTTTAAAATATTTTGTACTAATGACATTGTATAGAAATTCTGATAAATAGCTATGGAAATTCAAGCACTTACTTTTGGAAAACAAATCAAAATAGCAATACTTTATCTTAGACGCTCAAAGCAATCAACTTTCACTTTCAAGTAGACACTCCACTTCTGTTGTTCTACAACTACCTGGATTCACTGTGCTCTCACTCTACTCCTTCCCCCCGAACCTCTATGTGCGCAATCTCTCCGATCGCGCCATCTCTCCTGGCTTTACCTTATTCCGATATCGTAGAAACGTTAGAGAATTTTTTAACAGTATAAAAATGAGTTTAAAAGTACTATTTTTTTTCAAGTCATGTGAGGTTGAAATTTCAAATACATTAAGAATACATATTTGCATTCATTTCTGTTACATGATATGTTATGTTACGACTGCGCTGCTCTGTCTGTGCTTTACAAGATCAAAAACACTTCTATAATGTGTAAATTCTTTCACAGAAATTTTAATATGTATGTATTTATACACATACACAGTTATATATATGTGTGTATATACATGTCGTGTCGTAGTGTTGTCATGTTAACATGAGATAGCAAATTGCCACCCTCTTATCATGGCTCGTAGCAGAATAAAATCCGGCATACAATTCATATTACCGTACGACCGGACAAACCGAAGTCAGAAAACACTTTCCAACTTGGAAAGTGTGAAAAATTGCCATTCAATGGAGATGTAAAATATTGTGAGTTAAAATAATATTGCATTTATTATTCAAATGAAGGAAATTTGTTGTTTGGAAAGAAGTAACATACTATAAATCAACACATTTAAAAATCTCCAACATCGAATGTAACAGGAAGAGATACTTTTTCAGATACACAGAACGTGAATTAACGTAATCAATACATATTTGCTGATAAAAAAAATAAAAACTGTGCTAAAATTTAATATTTTTCGTAAGTATATATTTACTGACAATATTTAATTTTAAGTATTCAATTTTTAAAAAGCGAACGTCAGAAAATTTTACATAAAAAACCTAAACCGAACAGCTTTCGCATTTTATACTTTGATGCTTTTTAAGCCCTTCGGAAATATGTTGCTACGAAAAATAAAAAAAACAATTTGTAAGTTAAAATATAAAGCAATAAATTATCTGTGTTGTGCTTATATTTTTCTTATTTTTTTATTACATTAAATATAATTCCCTATGCCTTTTTTATATTATCAGGGAAAAATATACTATACTGTAAATACTCTAACGGGAAAACCATGCTATATTTTTTTATCTATTACAAACTCACTTTAAAAAACAAAATAGAAATTTCGCTAATTATACACTGAGAAAAATGACACTTTCAAATCTGAGTAAATCGATGTTTCCTTTTTGTTATGAAACTTTGTGTTTCAAATAGGGCGCCCCAATGTTTTTAATTCTGAAATACCAGAAATACTCAGAATATTGAAGAATGGACATACTCAAAACTGGGCACATAGAGGTCAGTTCATACTCATTTTTGAAACATGGACATTATAGTGGAGTGAAAAAACGAAAGTTGGAATTTTAATTTCGGATAGCAGCCAAAAGTTGCCTTTTAGTACCTATAATATGTGTGCAAAATTTTATGAATTTTGAAAAACTCCTTCAGGGCTCTACCAGGACCTTTATATTTTCATTGTTTCGCACAATAGGTTTTTACCATAAATTGTACATTTACAGTGTTTGTTGGTAATCTCGTTTGACATTTTTATATTTAAAATGCTTAGTGTAACTTCCTTTATCATTTCTAAATCTTAAAGCTTTACTTTAAAATTTTTAAAAAAATTTATTGAGTTTTACAAAATGTATTTTCCATTTTTGGGACAAAAATGAGTGCGAGTGGAGGCAAACCAAAGTTTACTATTACTAGAAGTGCAGAGGAATGTCCCATATTTTGTGCTCCTTCAAAAATAAATGAAGTTGTTTTGCGAACAATAGCAGACGTTATAAAATGTTGTTTATATACAAGACAAGAATTAAAACAGAGTAGAAATGGTAAAGATCCATCAAAGTCACAGGTAATTCAAATCCTAAGATAAACGATCGGAAAAATTTGGAAGAAAGAATCAATTCTTGTAGTTGAGCAAATGATAGACAACGATATTTCTGAATACAGAAACTTATTCGATTCCCCAAATCCAAAAGAAATGATAATTACATGGAGAAAGTTTGGTTTTTCGAAGCGGAAGCTGTAAGTAAACATCTAGACATTTTGGCGTTCAAATGCAAGTCAATTCCAAAGTGTACTTGTGAAAAATCAAAGAAAGGAGCTTCTCTAAAACAACAAGAGTTTCTTTTTGACCAAAGGTCAACAAGAAAGATGGTTATTGGAACAGTCGATAAAACCGAGACAAGTAAATTGATATAAAGGGAAGACAGGAAAACAAGGAACTCTATGAGATCTGAAAAGCAAAGTTTTAAGTCTGCAGCTAATCATGATAGTACAGTGTTTATTTATCGGGACAGTGGTTATGAAGAAAGAAGTAGTATCTCTTCATCAGGGTGTGAAGAATCTGTATAGAAAGTATCTGCTTCTAAAGAAGAACCACAAAGACAAATGAGAACACATCTACTAGCGGTTCAAGGGTCTCATATAGGGTTTCTGATAGATGCGTAGCAGCAATAGCTTCTACAACTCTACAAGATGTTGGCATTGTAACAGAAAAAAATTCATCACATGCAATTGACAGAAGAAAAGTACGCGGAGAACAAAAGAAAACTAGAGAATGTGCAAAAAAGATAATCTGAAAGCTTTAGAAGCAGGAATCGAAAGTATATTTTTTGATGGAAGAAAAGGTAAAACACTACATCAAGAGAAAATTGGACATAGTTTCCATCGAAGAACTATAAGTTAAGAACATGTATCTCTGATTGAAGAGCCAAATTCAATGTAGCTGGGACACATTGTACACTCTTCTGGATCAGTAAAGCATATTCTAGAAAGCATTTTCAAATACTGCACTGAAAATAACTTAAACCTTGACAAACTTGGGGCTATAGGTTGTGACGAAACAGCTGTAAACATTGGGAGAAAATATGGTGAAATTAGATTTTTTAAAACAAAGATTGCCAAAAGATTGAAAGTTTGATAAATTATGTGTGAAATTAGTTAATGAAGTATCATTAGCAGTTGTAAGAGTAGAAGAAAGGGACGTATATAAACTAGCAAAAATGAAATCACGAAAGATAATGCCTTTGATGCCAAAGTTTTCATACCAAAGGCCAATATCAATTAGAGTTTAATGTGAGATTAGTACAGTTACAGTACATCGTATATAATCCTTTTATTGTATTCCTATATATTCAGAAAACTATATTTCCTATATATTCAGAGAACTATCCCGAATGTATATTAAAAAAAAATAAAAGTGAGCTCTATATAAAATTATTTGCTTTTACTTTATCTTCTTTGCGAACAATTCACATTTTAAGGTTATCTTTACCTTCTAAGTTTCAAAACATGACGACACCTGGATTGATCACAATTAATACTTTAATTAGTCATGTTTTATGGATTATTTTACTAAAATCAGAGAAATTCTGTAAAAAAAATAATTTGAAAACTTTACACTACATAGTGCTTATCTTGGATATTCACATAAAGGGGCATAATTTTTAAGAACTGATAGAGTCCTAATGATGAATTCCAAATTAAATGAAAATTTAAACTAATATTCAATGTGCCAATAGACTGATTTTGAGACCTATCCGAAGAAAAAATTCCAAAAAGAAAATTTCATGATTATTCACACGCCTTTGGTTTTTCACGTATAAAGGGCCCTAAAGATGAATTCCAAATTAAATAAAAATTTAACCTAATATTTAGTGTGCCAAAAGGCAAATTTTGAGACCTATCCAAAGAAAAAATTCCAAAAAAAATTTTTATGGCCATTTTCACTCCACCCTAATGGACATATTCAAAAATGAATAGGATCAGTTCAAACTCATTTTTGAAACATGAACATACTAAAAATGAATAGGATCAGTTCAAATTCATTTTTTAAACATGGGCATTAGGGTGTCCCAAGATACAATGGCAAATTTTTTTTTTGCAAAATCAAATACGCATACCCTCTATTTTTTTCTATTTGACCTCAGTAACATAAATAAAAAGTATTATTGCAATAAAATAATAGTAACCCGTGCCGACTTTAGGTCAAACTTGAACATGAAATCTTATACGGGGAATACTATGGAAAGATTTCAAAATGCACTTTTCCTTGGTACTTAAGACGCCATTTTATTAAAATCAGATATTTATTAACATATTACAGTAAAAGAAGCATTAATGAACATATTTCCGTTTCAATGTTTGTTTTTTACAGTCAGGATAAAGCTTAGTATGTTCTTGTACGCAACGTAACAAAAATTGTTTTTGATCCTCCTCAACCGTTATTAAACCATGAAAGTCCTGCATCAATTTTACCGCTCTTTCAGCTGTATCATTCACTGCTCTAAGCATTGATATAGTCTTTTTCGCATCTAGAAAAGAATCATTATTCTCCCATGAGGAGGGACTCTTTTTGAGAAAACTATCATCGATTTAGAGTCTAGAAAACAAAGAAAGGCTTTTGACTGATATGAAATCCTCCATTTTTTTCTGTAAAAAAGAATATAATAATAAATAACAATTGCATGATATAAATGAATAAATAAATATACAACTACAAAATAAATGTATCAAGCTCACCATACAATGAACCACAAAGTTCTTCCTTCGATGGAATGTATCTTTTCTCATGGGTCAAAATATCTTCTCTGTTTAAATTTGCCACCATTTTTAATTTTGTTCCTTCGTCAACATCATCATCAAAAAGTGCTAATATTGCTATTTCATCAGTCAAATACCATAAATGCTTGAGAAATTTCTGTAAAGCAACTTTCGAGATACTTTCATTCACATTTTCGTAAGCTTTCAAAGATTTCAAAAAGCACGAATCTTTGTAGGGCGCTTTAATTGCTAAAATGCATTGAATCCATGGTTTAACGTAGACAATCACGATAAATAAGCAGACATCTAACAGTGCCTTTTTATCCTTGATGTTTAATTTCAGTTGAGAACTAAATAATGATAGTTTTAAGGAGTAAATCGCTCGGGCCATCCATCTAGCTTGGTGCATGGCACCTGGAGGTCTGATTTTAATTTTTTTTCTGCATTCCCACCTAAAAATACGATAGAAAGTTCGATAAATTCTCGATAGTCCTCTCGGATCATAATATTTTTAAGTTCAGTGCGGTAAAAGTCAATCAAATTTTCAATTTTGGATACGGTTCGGAACGATTCCACTGTTTCTCTATAGCACTGTATTTTGGTGGGATCGATGTTTTTTCAGTTCTCTTTAAGCTTTTTAAAAAGAGGAATATCGGGACTTGTTGTCACTTGTTTAATTTTCGCTTCGAATACGGCCTTTAATACCAGTTCGTATACATGATGGCGGCAAGCGAAAAAAAGCATTTCCCTTTCAAATTTGTGCACTAGGAGCGCACAAGCACCAATAAAACGACTTGTATTCGAAGCCGTAGTATCACAACAGAGAATTTGGACTTCGAGATTCCAATCTAAGATCGCCTTCCAAATAACCTGCGCTTGTTCTTTGCCTGTAGAATTATCCAGTCTCGGCACAGCAATGAGTTGTTCTTTAACTCCATATGAAATAACTATGGGCAAGCGTTCTTCTTTCGATTTTCGAACACTCAAAGCAGGCAACAGTTTGCCATCCCAATGTAAAGTCACTACATCCGGTACCTCATTTTGGAAATCAATTTTTATGTTTTCCGCGCGTTCCTTCCGTTTTTCTGTTCGAATTCTTTGAATTGAAGATTTACTTATTGGAAATTCGTCGGTGTTAAATCCAAGTGCATCAATAGCATCTTCAAGAATAAACACAGAATCTCGGACACTTAACTGACACCTGTCTAACGCAGCAACTAACTTTGGAGTAATAATTACTCCTTACTACTGGTTTTGAGCTTTCATTGTTCGGAGCTTTCTGACTGTTCTGAACTTTCATAGATATAAATGTTGGGATACCTTCTTTATCCATATTTTCGGTAGAATTTGAAGAGGAATCTTCTTGCAATGTTTCGTATGTTGACGAGGAAGTTGAAGCGGAACCATATTTGATTCGCCGATTTTCTTCTTGGACAGCTCGAAGTCGCGCCCTTTCTTCTTTTTTGGCCAGTTTTGTATCCACTCCACCTAAGTGACCGGGTCGGCCAGGCTCTCTTTGGATTTTGCAAGAACATCCTATCTTCCTCTATTTTCATTATTTGAAGTGCATCAGCATGTGCGATGTCAAACAAATTTTCTAAATTACTTACAAAATCCTCTTGTCGCCTCATAAGTACGTCTTGTAATTTCTTTGCATTTTTTTGTAAATCTCTCCAAACTTGATACATATTAACAAGCTTCCTCACGCAATTTGGCAACGATTTGGTAGGTATGCGTGCCTTTTCCCAAAAGATAATGCATTCGCGAATAGCGAGATTTGCATTTTCATTAACAGTTAAATTCACTTCCCGAATATTGTAAAACAAGGCAGCGAGAACTTGTCTATTAGACGGAAGTTTTGAGCCCGTTATTTGATGTTTTACGTTCCCTACTAAAAATATAACATTTTTAGAACTACGCAATTCTACTGCCATGTTCTGTTCACTGATTCAAAACTGTACAAACATTTGCTAACAAAACAAGTTGGAACTATAAGCACATTGACACGTAGACGTGCGCTGTTCTGAGTAAACTGCGCGTTATGGCTGTCGAAGCATTCCAAAACCTTTCTTTTTTTTCTTTTCCTATTGCAGGTGGTGGGTGCTCCTCTACGGTCACGTGACAAGCTGACACGTGAAACCGTTCGTTCGCTTAAGTACACAAGTACTCGCTGCGATGTTTAGCTGGAAGTCGGCATGGGTTACCGTGGTTCAAATTACATGAAACTTTATTTACAATTATTTTGACATAAAAGGAAAAAAAATAAGAAGGTATGCGATAGAAAAAAATGACTTTTATTTTTTTGGGACACCCTAATGGGCATACACAAAAATGAATAGGATCAGTTCAAACTCATTTTTGAAACATTGACATACTAAAAAATGGACATATAGAAGTCAGTTCATACTTATTTTTAAAACATGGACATACTCAAATATGAGCACAAGATTTTTTTTTAATTCTTGAGTGTAAGCATGTTTTCAGAAATGAGTAGATATATGTTTCAAACATGAGTAATTTTTATTCGGATCCATTTTGAATATGCGACACACTCAGATTTGTGTAGTTTTTGCTCAGTTTTGAAAATGGCGTTTTTAGAGTGTAACATTTTGTTTGCACTCAGATAAAAGCCTCTTATTAATAATAAAATTATAAAAAAAGAATATACACCCTCATTAAAAAAAATTCAGATATTTCCGGATAATGATGTATACTTAAAAATATATAAACAAAAAGAGATAAGTTACAAATTTATGAGCAAATAAAATCTTTAAACGTATTTGTCACAGTTCGTATTTTTTTATTTCAGATTTTCCGTATTTTTAAATTTCTAAGGTTTTTCCAGATATGAATGAAAGATGTTGAATTTTTCTCTACTTGAACATCATACTATATGTAATAGATTTAAGATCAAATTTTTTAATATTTGATAACTTAATAAAATCATATGTAAAAAAAAAATCGTTTTAATGTTTTTTCCCACTTATATTTATTTATTATTGTTTCTCTAAAACATTTTTTTAGAATCCTATTCTTAAATCTATTCAAAATATCTTTACTAACCTGTAAGAAAAATTCAGGGGAAAATGAAAAATAATAATAGAATAGTAGAATTTTTAAATCGGTGGTTAAAATTGAACATTTTTTTAAATTTTTATGGCAAAATAAGTTTTTAATTTAATTTTGTTTTTGACATAGTTTTTTTGTATTCAACATTTACTCTATAATATGTAAAAATAAGTTGATAATAATAAACAAATGTTTTAGCTTCCGACTCGCCTAAGTGCAAAAGTGTCTAGATCAGGACTTGAATCTGGGACCTTGGCTTAATTTTGCATATCGCGGAGGTTTGTAGAGTGTTGTTAGATTAAGCTATGATTTATTTAAAAATTGAAATAAATGTGTTGAATTAATGAAATATTTTATGTTTATTAATTGGAAAAAAAATATGAGAATTTCAATTAGGAAATAGAACGAAGACTACTATATTAATAGACTACTTTATTAAAAAACTCCATATATGTTACATATTATAAAGATGTCCTGTTCAATTTAAATTATAGGCTACATTCTAATAGACGAGACCGTACTTTAATACAGATAACAAAATGTCCCTACTATGCCCATTAAATGGTTCCATTAAAAAGATTTTCATTATTGACTTCGTTTGAAATTTAAGATTTAACTAATTAACTGATAAAGTAGTTTCAAGTAATTTTATGTAATTATTGATTTTTAATTAAGTTTATTGAATTTTATATTACTAAAAAGGTTTACATTACTTTCCTAGAAACATCAAACATAGCGAAAGAAACTTTTTTTTCATTATTGACATTGGTTTTTTAATACAACCATAGTTCAAAGGTTTTATATGCTAATTAAACATTTTTTTTTATGGAATGTCTTGTATGTACGAATTTTACCAACTACTATGGTAATATTTAAGAATGTTAAAAGGTAACTAATAACAGAAAATTTAAAATAAAAATATTTTTGTAAAAAATATAAAAGTAGACCACAAGAAATTTTTAGAAAATAAAAAAATAAAAATCGTTGCACAGTAATAAATTAATATCTGCTTTAAATATCACTTTCGTTCTTGTAAATGTATTTCATAAGTTAAGTAAAATACACAAAAATTCATATATGTGCTAAAAAAGTAAGTTACAAAAATATTCAAATATGTGCTAAAAAGGTAAGTTACGCAATAATTCAAATATGTGGTTAAAAAAAATAATAAATAAAAAATACACGGAAATTCATATACTTGCTAAAAATGTAATTCACACAAAAATTTATATATAAGCTTACATATTATCTTGCACGTTGTAAAATACAATAAATCATGCTAAGGCAAAATCACAAGTCCATACACTGTTAAAAATTTGCAGCAAACCGTCCAGTCATTTGAATGTTTTTGTAGAAAACGGTTACATAACGGTAATTTAACTATATTCTTGCCGTATTATTGTTCATTTTATGGTAAGAATAGAGTTTAATTACGGTTCTCTAACCGTTTTCTACAAAAACGGTCAAATGACTGGACAGTTTGCTGCAAATTTTTAACAGTGTATAGAAAAAAAATATATTTATGCGGAATTGTATTATAGACGTTTTTCTTTCCACGGCGTTTGCTATATATCTTACTTTTACAGTCAATATATTATTTTAAAAAAAACTACAAAATATATCTCATGATCTATCGTATATATATTTTTTTTTTTCGTGAAAGAGACCTTTGTGGAAATCAAATATTTGATAACATTTATAAATGCTGAAGATGATGCAAAGTTTCGTCCATTATTAGCACATTCATTTTTAGTAAGGAAACATTTTTTTCTGCTTTTTTTTTTATAAAAGTTCATTTACCTGTTTTACATCTTAAAATCTAAAATATTTATATACTAAAAAAAAAAAACGCACGTCAAGTGTTGAGTGACAATCGGAACTGAATATTTTTTTTTTTCAAATTTCAGCCAAATATAATATTTTTTTTCCTCTTCGATTTTTCCATTTTTAGCGAAGTTAATCGATTCTTAATTCGATTTTGCGGGTTTCACGACGAATTTTTTACATCTGGTAAAATGAATTGAAATGCTTCAGACATTCAGCCTAATATGATTTTGGTTCCAAACATTTAGCTTATTATAGTAAACTTTAGCATTCGCGATTTTTGAGTTTTAGCAATTTGTAATGAGATTTTCAATGCGATTATTTGAGTTTTTTTTTTAGTTCTGCGGTGATTGACATTCGGAAAAGGAATTAGGTTTCAAGCTTTTAGCGTAATGTAGTAAATTTTCGCCTGAGCGAATTTTGATTTTTTATCGATATTTTTAACAAATTTTCGTGTTCCACATTTGATCACGTTTCTTTGACATTTGTAAAAGGAATTTGATTTCAAACTTTTGTCCTAATATTGTATCCTTAATTTTGTCCTTCGCCATTTTTGAAGTTTTTGCGATTTTCAGCGTTTTTTCGCAATCCGCAGTGATTTTTTGACATTCGTAAAAGTAATTTACATTTCCAACATTTGCCTCATATAGTTCAATTTCCAATGCGATTTTGAGTATCAGGTTTTGTAAGGTTTTGCGCCGATTTTTTTAGATTTGTGAACGATTTCAGTTACATTGTTTTAATTCACTTTAATAATATCTATAATATTTGCCCTATGCGATTTTTGAATTTATACACCCAGAAAAAAGAATTGATTAAAACTACAAAACATGTTTTGTTGAGTACAAGTTGTTGTTTTAGCAAAATTCAAGTAAAATTGAACCATTTTACTTTAATTAACAAAACATTTTTTGCTGACAATACAATTTTTTTTTTTGTTGATTCAAACAAAATTTCCATTTACCTATATTTAAACAAAAAGTTTTCTTGGGTCAACCAAATTTTTGTTGATTCAACAAAACTTTTTTCTGGGTGTAGAGATTTTTATGCTATTTTTTCCAGTGCTTTTGAAATTCGCGCTGATTTTTCACCATTAGTAGAGCGATTTCGTTTTAGCGTTTTTACGAAATACGCAGTGATTTTTTGACATTCATAAAAATAATTTACTCATTAGTAGAGTAATTTTGTTTTAACCTTTTAGCCCAATACTGTAAATTCTGCCCTTTTTTCAATAAAGTTTTTTCGGATTTCTTACTGCAATTTTCAAATCTTTCGCGAAATTTTCCTGATATGTTTAGTTTTTTCACGTTCCTCAGAGATTTTTTGATATTCGTAAAATAAATCCTGTTTTAATCTTTTAGCCCAATATAATAATTCTTGTCCTTTGCGATTTTTCATATTTTATTGTTTTTTTTTTCTTTTTTCCCCCGAATCTGTGTGATTGTTGCATTTAGCAAAATAAATTCGGTCTCAATTTCCTGACCAAATATAGTATTTTCTTTCAAATTTTCCCTCAGGGAAGTTTTTTCGGAATTTTTGAAGCTATTTGGTAGGGAGGTTTTTTCTCGTTTCGTATGATTTTTTGACGGACCCATTAGTATAAAATAAAATGTTGAAAATAATAATTAAGTTTCATATACCATACTGCCGACGCTGATATGCAGATTTACTTTTATCATTTCTTTAACAAAGAATTCCACTATTAAGTGATATTATATACCGAAACAGATCTAATGTCATGCTTTGAAAAAAATGCATAATTTCTTTATAAAGGAACGAAACAAAACTAGATCTGTAATTTTAAATATACTGCATTGTTTCTTTAGTATGAAAAAGTCTATGACAAGCATTTCATTTTAGAGAGAAATATGTATGGATCTGATCTTTAACAGTTTTACCTCCTATCTCGTACTGTAATTTATTGTTAGTTATATATTATTATTATTAATAATAACTTAACATACAATATATCCAAGTTCAAAATCCTATTAGTTAATTGAAATACACTTATGGGTATAATTTTATTTAGATTATCCAATAACATGTTAGATATCATGAATCAACCATGTGTAGTGTATTGCATTTTGAATTGATACAAACAGTTTTAACTTTAAATATCATTGCAAATATATAACCTGTGAAACTAGTTTTCTCCAGATGTGATGTTTTTTTTTTTCACAATGAGATGATTTGATATTATTAAACATGCAATATCTACAAATGCAAAATTTTATAAGTAAATTGAAATACAATTATGTGTATAATTCTATTTGATTTATCCAAGAACGTGTCAGCGTAGTATAATTTGAATTAATATGAACAACGGTAACTTTAAATCCATTGCAAATATGTAAGCTGTGAAAAGAGCTTTGCCGAACTGTGAAAAGTTTTACTAATGAGATGGTTCAAATTTTATATACTTTATATATAAATTATTAATTTTGTAAAGATACTAACTTCGATATTATAACTAGATCACCAAAGGAATTTCTTTAGGCTATGTTTCAAAGCAAATGATATATTATTTAATGATATTATTTTAAATATATTAATGACACTAAAACGGTATACATGTTGCGCCTTTTCGCGAAACATAAGTGCTTAGAAAATATCATCCTTCCGCTACAGTTTATGAAATTGCAAATTACCTATTTTTAAAATCATCAAATTAGACGATTTTGCAAAATGTCAAACAGATTCAAAATAATAAATAAATTTATTCAATGATGTCTTAAATGACAAATTTCTAAATATGTTTTAGTTCAGGAAAATATGCATTTATCATATTAAAATACATCAGATTAAATGCTGACTGTATCGGCTATGTGTAAATGATATTTAATAAATGAAATCTGAATATTAGGCTCGCAAATAATAATTAGATGTATTTAATTGCAGTAGATATTCTTCGAAATTGAATTCGATATTTTCCTATAATAATTATCATATTGCGTCAAACTTGTCTTTTAAATCAGCAAGTTCATCTGCAATCATTATGTATGCGGATTAAGCTTCGATAGCATTTTAGATATTCCGTCACTATTTAACGCAATAGTTGATGAGCTTAGTTTTCAAAGTATGAGTATTTATTAATTGTGTGAATGCTCTAATATATTAAATGACCAATTGCATTCATATCGAGTATAATCAGTTAATGATCATTTCGACAAATTTGGTAAATTATTAGAGATATTGCATTTTAATAGAACGTGTACTAATGATAGTAAAATTTAGGTATCAAATTTTAAATGTTATTATAATATTCATATTAGAAAAAGTGTTGTAAGGTATTTCGTGGATTTGATTAAAAATTCCTTCAAAAAATTTATCCATCCCCCCATATTACATAAACGCTCTGATATATTAAAAACAATTGCAATGCTTTCCTGGAATTTAAATGTATATTTGCAACATTTTTATTTTTATTTTGTTTTTTTTAATACTACTTTTAATTGAATGGATTTAAATGAAATGCAATCATTTCGGAAATTTTAAAATAAAAAACATTGATGCCTCTAACAAGACGCACACCACACATTTAGACACGCACCCACCCACTTATATATATATTGTCTACAATTTCAGCTTTTACTTATGTTTTTCTGCGATAGAGGGCAGCACTACACAATTTATGTTCTATTATCATTTTTTTCATAAATGTTTGCACATAGATAGTGCAGTCATATTGAGTTAATAATGAATGCCTGATATATATATATATATATTTAAATGAAAAAAAATAAAGTTTAATATGAATTACCAAAATATCACGCATTCTGACTTAATTAATTATTCAATCCGTTCAAACGATTTATTCTCTACACTTAATAATATAGTTACATAATGACATCACATGTTTTGAAGAAGTTGTCTTGCCAAAAACAAGGAAAAGGTGGAAAGATGAAAAACAGTTACACGAGACAAACCCGAGTAAACCTTAAATCAATTCTTAAAGCTTTTTTCTCCTGAGGAAAATAGATTTTTCAAACTAAAACAAAATGGTCTTTACCATGTAAATATACGAATTCCTTTCTTGAAACAACGATAAAATACAGAATAAAATGTATCAAACAAAGTTAGAAAAAGTCTGACTTTTAAAAACACATATAAATATATATTTTGTTTTCTTATGTAATACATGTTACTAATAATTTTTTTTAATATTATTTCCGAAAAAAATTCAATGCCAGACAAAAATTTAAATCAATATGCTATGTAGCTTTAAATATTTTTATAAAAATGTCGTTCCAAAAACAATGTAGAAAATTGAAGTATATTTTCAAAATTTAGAAAATAAATTTTAAAGTTAATAATAAAAAGTTTCTAAATAATATATTAGTCACAATGCTAGACAAAAAATTAAAACTATCTGCTATGTAACTTTAAGTATTTTTATAAAAATACCGTGTCAAAAAAGTGCAAAATCGAAATATCTTTGCAAATTTATGATATAAAATTTAGAATGAAAAATAAAAAGTTTCTAAATAATATATTAGTCACATGTATCAATGCAGAATAATATATAGGAAAAATGTAAATACGATTTTTGTTTTCTTTTCCTCTCTCGTTTTACAATGATATAAAAATTTTATTATAAATTCGACATAATTTATAATTTATTTCTTATGCTATACGTCAGATATATTTCATGTATTATTATACATACGATTATTTTTTTAAGTTTACAAGACAATTCCTGTTTATGTATTATATGTATGTTTATCATTTGCTTCTTCCATATTTAAAAAGTGTTTTCTACAAAATTTATTTTGTGTATTTAAATAATATGATGGAAACACTATTCATTCAAAAGATTTATAGTGGTAGTTCTAACATTACTTTCCCATTATTATAAAAAAAATATATTGTTCTCCAAAGTCTTTGAAAAATATTTGCCTATTGTATCAACATAAGAAGTTCACGTTCTTTTATAAATTCTTATCGATTCTCAGATGGGAAACTAATTTATTGAAAAATGTGTTGTAACATTTTTTTTTAAATTTACATTCAGAAGAATATATCTATTGAAGTTTAGTTTTCCTTAGAATAAAAATATCGATTTCACATGCATAAAGCGCACCAAAATCGATAAAATTTAACAGCGGTTTATTTGATATAATATAATAGTTATTTTAAAAACTTGCTAACGTTACGTTACATTAAAAGTTATGGAATTGTTTGTTTTCTTGTAGGCTAAAACTCATTTTCCCATACAAAATATGTGTGTGATAATACACTAGCAAAATAATGTTTAATTTAAACAGAAGTGAAATGCAAGATAAATATTAATTGGAACTCCAGTAGAAAATTTTGAGTACAAGGGTCTGAATTTCTGTTTTGCACAAAGTAAATACAATTTAGATTATTTCTATTGAAATGCCATTTTTTAATAGTGAAATATCTATAATTTGTAATTCTATTATATGTACAATGTTTAAACGTTTCTATTTAAGTATTAATAACTATTATATTATTTACAATTTTTAATCCAATTTGCATTCCTGTTCCAACGGTTAGGGATACATTTAATCATTTAAAAATTCATAGAATCTAAATGATTCTGTATAATATAATAAACACATGTAGTAGATTCGATTTTCATTCAAGTACGTCTATATATACCACAATATTAACTCGGAAAGTACTATTTAAATTTATAATTGTTTTTGAAATTATATTTTAAAACTTACCAAGGGGAATTGATAAACTCTAACCAAATAATAACCCATTGACATAATTGGATAAAGTTACAATTACATTTAAAACAATATAATTTCTCAACCTGATTACAAGGTTGACGCTGTTAAATTAACATTAATTCAAATTTTAATTATGAGAATTTATAAGTCCATTGCTTTTCAGAAAAAAAAAATATGCCTTTGAAAAAAAAAACAAACATTTAAGCAGAACAAACAAAAGGCATTTTTACATTTTTAAACGATAAAAAAACTCAATCATTATGCAAAAAAAAAAATAAATAAATAAATAAATAAAAAAATAAAATAAAACTTATTACTTCCAGGATTTTTTAGTTTTCAAATGTCCAAAGAAGATCAATACAAAGTACCTTTATTTCAACGACACGTAAGAAAAATAACCAATTTCAAATCCATGCACATATTGGTACTTTTGTTAATACGGTATTTCTATTTAAATAACCGTCTGAGATATTTCCAATATCTATTTTTAAATTCTTAGTGAGTGTACTTTTGTTAAGTACAAGAAAATAAAATGAAAAAAATTATAACAATAAGAAAATAATATGTAATAATTTACAATTTTATTGATAAGAATAATATTTTCTTTATACTGAAAGAAGGTACAAGTACCAATCAGAAATATTTCTAAAATGAAAAACTGAAAGAAAGATCATAAAAGCAAAAACAATAAAGTTTTTAAAAATCTCTTTATGACATTTATATTCAAAATGATACAGTTAAAAAAATGAGCTTAAATGTTGCTATTTATTTTGCCATAATTGAAAAATATACAAACATAAATGTAAAACGCTTTATGCTTTTAAGGAGGTGTAAAAATATCATATCTCAGCATGCACATGAAAAAATGTGTAAACAATTTCCAAACATATTGCAAATATATATATGCATTTAACAAGCGCAAACCAAACTAAATATATATTTATTTTCGATTATGAAAAAATCCTTCCAAAATATTTATTTTTGTTTAAAATTCTGTTTACGGCGTAATTCTAATAATTTCAAAATTTCATAAAATCATATAAAATATAAAATATTTCTTAACATATTTTAAATTATTTAGGTACATATCTACTTAAACAAAAGAATTGTGATTATCATTATATAAAATATTACATTTTTTAGATGCTGTTCATTTAATAAATTTAAATATTATATGATAAACGGTTAATGTATCTTTCGCTTCACTTTCGGCCAATTTTTTTAAACTAAATGCTGTGTAAATGTTTAAACTCTTATTAACAAAACTTTTTTATCACAATTTTGTTAATTAGAAGAGTATTTTCATTAAAGAACCGTATGTTTGATAAATTAGTAGATTTTGTCATGACGGTTTAATCAATGAAAAAACTAAATAACAATAAAACATATTAATCAAGGAATACATATACATAGCTTATTTAATAAAAAAGATTACGTGATATTGGAGGTTTGTTTAGTGTTAAGGAGGTACATTCTATTGAATGATTATGGAGGTGGGTGTTGTTGTATGGGTTAGTTTATATACTAAACATATTTAAATAAAATAATATATATATATATACCGGGTGTGCCATAAATTCGTTAAATCATTAAAAAATTATTAAAAAGGAAAAATGATGTTAAAACATTTTGGTTTTGCACAGATGGGATAACAGGAAGAACGGATTTATTTTTAATAACAAAAAAAGTTATAGTTAAAAAAATGATAGATGTCGCTGACATGCATAATATGAAGCATATATATGCAAATTAGGCTTATAGTAAAAGACTCGTTTCTTATAAACATCTGTAAGCTTCACTATCCCAGCTTCCCAGCAAATGAATAAGGCCATTTTTCAGTTTTGCTGTACGAAATTTTCGCAATACGCCGGTTGCTGATTCCCCGTTTTTTTTTTTAAAAATTAACCAACATTGCTTAATCTGGTAACGAAAGCGTACTACTGGCATCAAATGAAGAATTTATGTGCATCCAGGTGTTTTACTGATAGCCTGATTTGCATAAATGGCCTTCATATTATGCATGTCAGCGTAATATATAAGTATTTTTTGAACCACAAACTTTTCTGTAATTAAAAAAAATTACAATCTACCTCGAATTCCGTTTGTGGCAACCGGATTTTTTAAACATTATTTCCTCCTTTATAATGATTTTTTAAATTTTTTACTGAATTTATATCGCATGATTAATCTATATTTATTTCTTTATTGTAACGTTTCAAAGAATTTTTTCATAATAATTCATAACTTTCATTATATAAATCGAGAATAGGTATGATGTATATTTTTCATCATATAAAACACCACTAGGAAAACCTCCATGAAAACATACGTGTAAACATATATTAAAAAAAAATGATATGCTCTTTAATTTTCTTTTACCCATATACCTCTAAACTCTGGTACAAAAATCTCATAACACTATACGCTTCATTTATTTTGAATATTTTATTTGATATTTGTACAAATAAACCAAAATAGAAGTATTCATCATATTATTTCCCCTTCCTCTAGTCACTTAGCACGACGATGTCAAGAAACGACAATTATAAGAAATAATAATAATAATAATAATAATAACGAAAATTCATGGGTCAAGCATAGATTATGTAACACTTTCCAACACGTCCAAAATGATTTTATAAATTTTTACCGTTTAATAAATTGAAAGATGATAAAAGAGCAAAGAATTTGTAAAACGCATAATATATTTAAAAAGCAAATTTTAGGAATTATCAACCATACTCGGAAAAATATTCGAAATCTTTTGTGCAGCCCTGTATTTGGTCTATAGATTTGTATATATGCTACATATAATGTTAAATTTTAGTTCAGATAGGAAACGCGCAGCACAGTTTCAAATTCCCCTATAGGAATACCCAAATACCAATAGGAATACCCCCTATAGGAACCCAAAAATGGAAATATTGGCATATTTTAACATTTTGAAGTTTACATTACAACATGTTTAATTTTGAAATTGATTTTTTTTTAATATCGCATTCAGTGCATATGACAGATATTATCATGACAGAATATAATACCGGGCTTCGTCCGCTATCTGGCCAGGTCAAATATTCGAAAAAACGAGAAAAATAGACAGGCATTTTTTTACTTCATAAAAGCATGTTCATTTTTTTAATGCTTTTTTTTTTTTGGATTTATTAAAGAAAGTATAATGTGTTTTGAAAGGAATATTAAACGAAACTCCTTGTGCGATCTTCGATCGCACTTACCCACTTGTTTAAACTTTATTACAGTTATTACATATTTCTAATTTTATATAAGATATCACCATTTCAAAAGTAGTCAATTTTTAATTCGTCATAACTGATTCAATTTTAAAAATACTTGCCTTATATCTTTCTCAGATGATTTTGTTGCAGCAAATGGGAAAATAAAAAGATAAAACTAATAAATAAAAACATTTAGCTGATTGCAAACGGAAAATGCGACATTTAGACTGGAAAATGGGACATGTGACATGACATTTTTAGACAGTTTGAAAGGTAGGTATTTATCATTCTTTATTTTTAGGTTTGAAAACGATAGCAAACAATAAGAAATTAATCAAATTTAATGTATTTTCGTAATTTATTGTTCTTTTTAAAATGTATCATATTAATACAATGTTCTATTTTTGTTTTTAAAGATACATACTTACTGATTCACTTTCAAAGTATTTCTGAATATTTTGTGTAATTATCAATATTTTCATAAACAAGTGCAATTTTAAGCCAGTTTTAAGCACAATTTATTAATCTTTCACTTGTGTATGAGAAAGAAAATAAGTATTTCCTCTAACCTCTTTCTTCTCTCACAAACATTATTCAATTATCTTAGTCAGCAGCCGGAAACTAGCTGCTGAGTGAATCTACTTAAAGAATCTTATCTTATAATGAAAATATATTTTTTTTTATAGATTTGCCAAAAAAACAATTAAATGTTACTTTCAAGAAAATAAATATTATCATATATGCCTGCTTATGCGTGCGCATATGCACTGTTAAAATTTTGCAGCAAACTGTCCGGTCATTTGACCGTTTTTATAGAAAAAGGTTACATAACCATTAATTAACGCTATTCTGACCATATTCTCGTCCATATTATAGTCTGAGTAGGGTTATATTACGGTTATGTAGCCATTTTCTAAAAAAACGGTCAAATGACTGGACAGTTTGCTGCAAATTTTTAACAGTGCGCGTATGAGTTAGTTTTGCAATCCACATATCTTAATGCAAAAAAAAAAAAATCTAATTTGATTTCTTTTATAAAATAAATAGAATAAATTATCGAACATTTCTTTAACCGAAAGAATAATTCATTTCGTTCCGTAAAAGAATTTAAAAAATGTATACGGTATGATACACACTATGAAATCCAGTAATCTGAAAGTTCATAGTGAGTCTGATTTTTTATTTTCGAAGCCACAACCTAGACAACTCTAAATTTTTGTATCTGACTTATCTCCTTTATGTCTTCTGTAGACGTATAAGGTAACTAAGTGTTAAGGGTATGACTTGACAGTTTCTGTAGTACCTAAAAAAACTAGGGCCAGTCTGTATTGTCTGCGATACAAATAACGGAGATCTAATTTCTAACAATAAAATTAATACGAGCACATTTCACATTTGACGATGACTGTATACACTCAAATATCCACTATAGATTTCAGTAATCAGAAATTAAATGGAAAAGGTAGACTTTCATTTTCCTTTTTGAGTAACAATCAACAATTAATAATCTAGGTAATCCCGGTACATCCTATTTATATCCGGTACAGGCTTTCTTTTCATCTCTTTTATTTTCGCAATGGATGTAAGTTTAGCACATGTGCATTACTAAGGAAAAGAGACATAAGAGCATTACTACGTAACCCAATGTTACTTTTGGGAGAATCTAACTATATTTATGTCCGCGGATTAACAGTCATCAAATCTGCAGTAGTTAAATTTGACTACTTTTCAAAATATACAAGGTCGTCAAAATCTTTCCCTGATTACAATTAAAATATTTCGAAATGTAATACTGTGAAATTTTTACTATGGAAAAGTCATGTTCCTAAGGTGTTTTTAGTTCAGCTTCTACCGTCGTTTGTGAGTTTCTTGATGACACATTTCCTGGAAGATGAATCGGACGGGATGGGTGCCTCTAGAATCTTCTTTTGGGGATACATAAAGGACAGAATGTTTGCTATACCAGTAAAAGTTATTGAAACACTTAATGCCAGGATCAAAGTTGCTGTGTCTAGTGTGACAGCCCAGATGTTGGGAAATACGTGGCGAGAAAGGGTATACCGCCTTGACATTCTTCGAGCTACCAAAGGTGCTCACATCGAAATTTACCTACGTAAGTACTTTTATTATAAACTACATCAATGTCTTTACAATATATACAAACATATGCCTAATTATGTTTTTCTGCAATAAATTATTATAGTCAGGAAAATACATTATGACCCCCCTGTACATTTACTACTGCGTCGCTTCCGCTTTTTCAAGTGATTGTTTAGTACACCAGGTCGATAACTATAAGCAGGATGTATTTGCGTGGGACTTTTTAAAAATATTTATATGCTTGTTTTAGTATTAATCACTGTAATATATGGTTATATTCTTTGTGGATAAAAAAAAATGTTACGAAAAGCAGAAATTCAATAAAATAATATTGTATTTTTGTATGCATACATAACAAAATACACGAAAACTAATATATTGAAAACTGCCCTTTTAGTATCCGAAACATTGAACACATAATTGCTTTTAGATTCTTGGATACAGATTTTAAACTGTGAAGTAGTTGTAAAAATAATATTTGAATAATGGCATATGCCTGCATTTATTTTCATACATTATAGTAATACTTTATCAATGAATTTTTGTAACTTTTTTTATTTTTTTTATTTTAAGCCCTAATATTTAATTTATTTGAAAGTTTATATTTACTGAAAAGAACAAAACTAGTTTTCATATATAAAATATTGCTAAAACAGCGTTATATAATAATTATATACAAAACAATTTTAAAAACGTATTTTGTTATTTATAAAGAAATGTTAGAATAATATCTCAGTTCAGCTTTAGAAAACAGTACTTCTACAACATTTTGTGTCTTAGTATATTCTATATGAGAAAATCTATTGCAGGTATTTTATACGTACACACCTATTCGTTTGTCAAATATGTTAAGAAATTGTCATGAGATATAAACAATTTATATGCAGTTTAAAATTTCCCTTACATTAAAAATGTTCATATAGGAATTTTAAAGAAAATTATTCTTTTTAGCTGAAATACAATCATATAATAGGGGAAACAGAAATAAATTATTACTAAAAAATAATATTTTTTTGGCATGGTATGAATTAATGTATTTATTACAATTGAATAATTGCAAGTGGAATTTTCTTTATTTTTAGCTTATAAAATTTTGCTACACATTTCCATTCGTTCTTAAACGTATCTATCTTCTTTTTATTGTATACTGTTATATATTTTCTAAATATTGTTAAATGAAAGAATAGCAACAATAAATATATGTATTAAAATTACACTTTATATGGAACAATACCATTGGCATACATTTTTATAAAAATTTAAAACTTTATTAAAAAATAAATACATTGTAGGATTTAATAAATCGTGGTCATTACTATTTCTACGAATGAATTTTTTTTTGGACTATATCTGTGTGTGTGTATTACTTTTACTCGTTAGGTTTATACATAAGAATTATATAAGTTTATATCAATTCATTAAAATATTCGAATGAAGTTTTTTTTTGCATAATATTTATCTACATATGTATTTCTCTTACGTGGCGAGGAAATAAGGATGAATTTCTAGCTTAGCATTTGGCAACAACCGTAGTTTCCAGAGCTCAGACTAATGAATAGACTAGATTGGGTATGATCAACTCTGCTTCCAATATGGCAGCCAGTGTAAGAGTAGTCAAACTCAAACTAGTAATTATTCAAAATATAATAACATGTACGTGATTCAAAGCATTTGAGATGCTTCCTCATTTTAATTATGAGTAATATCGTTCATTTCAAATGAATTCTCAACTCTTATTTAGAATTTATTAACGAATTTCACTCACACGAAAATCGGCGAGTATAAGAATTTAAACTGTCTAGATTGCAGCTGCTGCCATCTATTGCTATATTGTTGAAGCAAAAAATATTTTTATTTCAAAAATCTATAATCAATTAGAACAGCTATCGAACGAAATTTAAACAATGATTGATGATATCTATAAACTATCTTCCTATCACGTAGTGTTTTTTAAATCAATTTCAGCCGTGCTGTACAGTATTATAGGTGCAATGCGTTTTAAACTAATTGTGTTCCCAAGATAATTTTATAGAGTATTTAAATGATTTATGCCCATTGGTAGAACCAAAAAAAAGCATTTTTTATGGTGTTTTCGACGAAGTTTTCAATTGCTTTTTTTACATTAAAAGCTTGTCAATTTTATATCTTAAAATGATTTATGGTACTACTTATTCCGGCTAGAGTTGCTACAAAAACAAAAAGGGACAAGCGAGCAAAGCGAACTGGGACCTCGTAGCGGTCTTAATGTAAATTGCTTAGGGGGTTGTCGAGCGTTAGCCAGTAGGCGGCTGAGCCCCCTAGTAATTTTATATATATATGTGTGTGTGTGAGTATTACTTTTTCTCATTAAGTTCATATATAAGAATTATATAGGTTTATATCAATCCATTAAAATCATGATTTCTTTAATAGTTTTAATTTCCAGTGGCTATTTTATACAAAGTACAAAACCTATATTATAATTACTGGTAAGCACAAATAGATTTATTGTACATCTTACCCTACCAAATTATTACGTATTTAGGAAAATAAAGTGTATTTGGAAAAAAAAATTTCTAAATTGACATAGATATATTTAATTTTTAAATATAAAGAATTTTTTATAATGGATGTCGGATGGAAAAGCAAATTGCATACTTAAGGCAATAGATTCGATCAGTTAAATTGTTTTAAACTAGACAGTTTATGTTTTAAATGAACATTTTTATACATAGTTTTTGAATTTTGCTGCTTTATTTAGCACCAGCGGGGAAGATCGAGCTGTGTTCTGTTAAAAATAGCTCTGTGTGCAACTCAATATGTCAATACATGCTCTGTACTAAATATAAAATTCAGTTCTATGTACTCTGACTGGTTGAATTCTATTTTTCAGAACGTTCTATGAATTCGGATTTGTTGTATCATGTACCTTGGCTCCTAAAGGGAACTTTTAGAAAATTCCTTCAGATTCTGAAAGCCAATTTTTTCGCCAAATGACGGCAAAAAGTCGAAAACTTTGGAACATTCTTTTATTTGGTACGAAATGAGTGTTCTAGCATAGTTAATCTTGGAAGTCAAATTACTTTCCAAATATCACCAATGTTGGCAACATTTCGCCAAATGCGGCGATATTTATCTAAATGTTGCAAATTTTTGACTTCAAGTTAAACCTTCATTCACGTTGATATTATTTGACCCGTAGCAACCCCAAAATGACACACTAAATTGAATTTTTTCGAGCATTTGACTTATCCCAATGGTCTTCTCAATACAAAATGGTAAGATACAAAAATTAGTTAAAGTCTTTAGAACAGTCTGTCAGATAAAATAAGTTTGACCTGCAGAGACTCCTGACTGACCCACTCATCGAGGTTTCTCAAACATGCAACATAGCTCAATGGTCTTCTCGTAATCCAAAACGGTAGGATAAAAAATTTAGTTTAAATCATTTCAACCCTTTTTTACATAAATCTAGCTTGACCCTGACTCGTAGTCATCCTAAATGACGCACAAATCGAATTTTCTTGAACACGTGTTCTAGGCCAATGATCTTCTCGTGACCGAAAACGGTAGGAAACAAAATTAATTCAAAATTGCTAGAGCCGTTTTTAAGATAAAATTTGCATTCACACACAGACACACAAGATTTGGTTACATTATAATATATGATTTGATGTATGATTTGCATATGGAGTGTCCATTCTCATCGTTGACTAGTAAGTGATTTCTAAATCTATAGTTTAAGTGGAAGCGTTTGAATCCTGAAAAAAAATCAAATGTTCTTTTTTATAATATAATAATCCGTTTTTGTTAAAATAGTTAATAAAAAAATCGGAAATCTGTATGTTATACGGTTCCCGAGTCTAATATGTTTTACTTGAAGTATAACACATTTAGCACGTACCATTTTTCGATGACCAAAATTTACCGAGTGTTGATATTTTGAATGTTTGGATGTACTGACAATTCATGGCTCTAAAAACGTATTTTTCTATTTTTAATAACAGTAATTATTTTGTGTATATTATGTCTATTTTTGTTTTATTTATTTATAATTTGATTAAAAACTGTTTCATTTATAAAATTATTTTCACAGTGACAAAAAATTAAGTCTGCCTTTTGATTTATTGAATTAGAACTTAAATGAAAAACAGGAACTTCTAACAATATATTTTAGATTAGTAATAAACGATTGTTAAAATAATTTTTTGAAATCTCTTGAAGTCAGGAAACAATCCAGGAGTAGTTAATTTAAATAAAAAATTAGGATTATTAAATTTTTTCGCATTAAAGAAGGAATGAAATACAAATTCGAAAAATTGAAAGTGGAAAGATATTTTCAGGGAATACTTAATAGACTTTCATAATAAATACAGTATTTTTTAATGTTTAGAAAAATAATATTTCGATCATATTTAATTCCTTTATAAATGTCATTCTTTATGCACTGTTTAACATTCCAAAGACATCAAAATGTGTCTGTTTTGAGTTAAAAATAAAAGATGTATTGGTATATAACATTTCAAATGTAAATGGTTATTCATAAAATAAAATTAAAAAAACATCGGAATGTGCGGAATATTGTGACATATAATCACGCATTGTACTCCTAATGATGATAAATATCTTTCGGTTTCCTAACATTTTGACATTCGTCTTAAAAAGAAATCTCATACCATTTGTAACAAGAGATCATACCAATTTTAAAAGCTGAAAGTTGGAATTTTATAAATTTCAACAACTGGAAACTGCATATTTTTGAATAGATTAGAATATTTGCATTGTTTAAAGCTGTAATCGATTTTTTTTACATTTTTCGTTTAAGAATTAAAAAAAAAAAATCGTGAACTGTTTGTTTTACGTGTGTTTGTTACACTGTCTTATTTCGATCACACATCGAATTTAATTACATATATTCCTTTACAAATGAAGGGATTAGAATGACAGTGAGTAAGCCAAAATTTAGTGATTTGAGAAATAAAGGGGTTTGTAAATCTTTTTGTGTTGTCGTTGCATTGAGTGGTCCAACTTGTTTTGCCCTCTAGCGACAACCTAAGTGAAATATGACTGGCACTGTGACTGGCACATTGAACAGAAATTGATATGCGTTATGTGAAAATATTTTTTTTCCAATGCAGCAGGCGAACAGACATTATCCTTACGCCGTACAGAGATCATGAAAAAAAAAAAAAAAAGAAATATAAGTAAAACGATAACACCAAACATAGGAACAAAGTAAGGGTAATTAACACGAGAACCACAAAAAATCAAGAAGTTAAAATGTGTAAAGAGTCTCTCACCTCCCAGTAACGGGAGTAAATGTAGTTCTTCGTGAGTGCTCAACAGTCAGAGAGGTAGGTGGTCAGCAGTCATCGCCGCACCACTGCGGCAGAGGGTGCAGGCATGACTATCCACTATCTGGAGACGGAAAAGATGAGCATTTAAATAATCATCATACTTTGTCGCGAGACGAAAGGCAGCTACAGCACTGCTTTTTGGACAATCGGAGAGGTTAGAGATGGTATTTCTCCACTATCTTTCTTTTGTTCGTTCCTTTAGTAGTAATATATGAGATCTCTTAATTATTTGATTAACCATTGAAGAGGCAGACTTATAGTTTATTAAGTTAAAAACGTTACTCGCGTCCGTAGCATTCCTTAAGCTACACGTGCTCCCTGGGTGGTACTAAATGAGTAACAATTTTGCAGCCGAGATCATACTTCTTCGACTTTTTTTTTCCCTGGTTAAATTAAGTGAAAATATAACTATCTTGAATTTCAAAATGTTTGACTTACTCCACTGGAGTTCTAACCCCCTCAAATGATAAGACTTTTTAAAACGTAGATTTCTAAAAACATAATGCAAATGTAGTCTGATACAAACTAATACGATTGAATATTCGATTAAGTAGATATCTTCGGACAAATTTCAGTTCAATACTGCGAATTGTAACAAATAGTCATCTCAAATTAGCACAGTGAAAAATATTCTATAGATCCTATGTATCGAAGTGCGCATAACATTGAAAATTAAAATGAAGAAATAAATTTATCATGTGCTATTATTGTGTTCTTAAATTTATATTTTCCTTTTTTAAATTTTGTTTATTGAATTTTACAAATTTTAGAAGAGAAAAAGTGATTATGAAATTAGAAAATGTATAATTTAAATATGCCAAAATAATTTCTAAAATGAATCGCTTTCTGATAAAATATATAAAATAATTTTCAAAATACTCAATACGTGTAATTTTTTGAAATACATTTTTCTTTAAAGATGAAAGATTTACGATATAGCAACATATTAAAAAGAGCATATAAAAACTTGTAAAATATATACAGAAATAGATATCTAAATTTCCGACAAAATACGGAATATTTTTTTACAGTGTAAAAATCTACCTAAATTATATTTGCAATTTTAGTAAAAATGACAATTTAACTATGTTTGTATTACTGCTAGTTGCGAAAAATATTATCAAAACCATACCTTAACTTTCGTGAAATAACTTGCGTAAAACAACTCTCTGTTAGAAGAAAGTTAATTGAAGTTTAAATATATATATACATATATATATTTAAACTTTAATATTTAACTTTAACTTTAATATATATATATATATATATATATATAAAAGAAGGTCTTTCTTTGAGAAAAAAATATATATCTACTCAAAAATGGTACTTTTATTAAGTATAAACCAATGATATTTTTCTAATTTACTATTACATACTTTTATAGAGATAAATAAATCACCGTACGGAAAAATTTAAAAGATAACAATGAAAAATTTCACCAATTATCAAACTAATTCGGTGATTACGGATTTTAAATTAAGTTGGTGAAAATCTGCATTATTCAAAATTTTTATCTTTCGTACAATGCACTTTTAAATTAATTAAGTTGCTTTTTCTCATTAACGAAATTGTTGTTAATGCATCTAACTGCAGACTGAAATAAATGTTTATGCGAAATGGAAAATGTCTTATGAATTATATGTTAGTTCATTTAACGTGAATATATAAACATAATTTACATTACGAATATATTTAATTTTGTTTATGTTTCAAAAATAAAAATAAAAGTTAATATAAATTTGTTTTGAAATACTTTTCATATGTTTTACACAGTATAAAAATTCTTTAAATAAACTTTATATATATATATATATATATATTGATAATGTAAACCGGTGCATTCATGGGATTTTATGAAATAAACCATAAATAAATAAATAAAGGTGTAGAATAGTAGAATTTTTAGTTATGTGCAACTGGGTGACATTATTATAATTAAGGTGCTAGGAGTGTCTGCGCACAATTAAAAAAAATAACAATAAAAATCTAAATAATATTATTTTGCTAAACTATCCATGAATAAATTTTACTTCACTTGTTTTTTAAGCATTTCCATTGCTATTTTGTTGTTATGTTGTAATTTAATTGAACTGTTCGAACTGTCGTTTAATCGAAATGTGGATAATCGAATCCGCGCGGGGTACAAAAGTTGCATTTTATGTATTATAGTTTACATCTGTTTTTTTAGCTCACAGGCTATCAAAGCCTGAGAGCTTATGTGCCCGCCGGTTCTGTATGTATGTATGTATGTATGTATGTACGTATGTACGTACGTAACGCGATAACTCTTCATAGAAATATCCGATTTCCTTCAAATTTTGTTTATAGGTTGACAGTGTTAAGGCGCTTCCCTGATTAGTTTTCGGGATTGATTGGTTAAATATAAAAAGGGGAACAGGGGGGGGGCTAATCCCCCCTAATTTATATAAATAGGGTTTTAATACAGAATTATTCCGTTTTCCTTCAAATTTTGTTTATAAGTTGACTGTGTTAAGGCGCTTCCCTGATTAGTTTTCGGGATTGATTGGTTAAATATAAAGGGGGGAACAGGGGGGGCTAATCCCCCCCTAATTTATATAAATGGGGTTTTACTACAGAATTATTCAATTTTCCTTCAAATTTTGTTTATAGGTTCACTGTGTTAAGGCGCTTCCCTGATTAGTTTTCGGGATTGATTGGTTAAGTATAAAGGGGGGAAATGGGAGGGGGGGCTAATCCCCCGCCCTTAATTTATATAAATGGGTTTTTCATGCAGAATTATTCCGTTTTCCTTCAAATTTTGTTTATAGGTTCACTGCGTTAAGGCGCTTCCCTGATTAGTTTTTGGGATTGATTGGTTAAGTATAAAGGGGGAGGGGAACGGGGGGGCTAGTCCCCCCCTTAATTTATATAAATGGGTTTTCCCTGCAGAATTATTCCTTTTTCCTTCAAATTTTGTTTATAGGTTCACTGTGTTAAGGCGCTTCCTTGATTAGTTTTCGGGATTGATTGGTTGAGTGTAAAGGGGGGGGGGAACGGGGGGGCTAATCCCCCCCTTAATTTATATAAATGGGTTTTTCATGCAGAATTATCCCATTTGCTTCAAAATTTGTTTATATGTTCATTGGATTAAGAAGCTCCCCTGATTAGTTTTCGGGATTGATTGGTTAAATATAAAGGGGGGGACGGGGGGTGCTAAACCCCCCTTAATTTATATAAATGGGTTTTTCATGCAGAATTATCCCATTTGCTTAAAAATTTGTTTATAGGTTCATTGGGTTAAGACGCTTCCCTGATTCGTTTTCGGGATTGATTGGTTAAGTATAAAGGGGGGGACGGGGCCAATCCCCCCTTAATTTATATAAATGGGTTTTTCAAGCAGAATTATCCGATTTTCTTCAAATTTTGTATATAGGTTCATTGTGATAATGCGCTTCTCTGAATGGTTTTGGGGTTTATTGGTTAAGTATAAAGGGAGAAGGGGGGCGCTAATCCCTCTTAATTTAGATAAATGGGTTTTTCATGCAGCATTATCCGATTTTCTTCAAATTTTGTATATATATATATTCATTGTAATAAGAGGCTCTCCTGATTAGTTTAAGGGGTTCATTAGTTAACTATGAGGGGGTAACGGCGGGATAACCCCCCTTTAATATATTGTCGATTTCTTTATTTTTCAAGGGGCTTATTTCAAATTCTTTGAAACACGAGTATAATATACAATTAGTGTGAATAGCCTGTGAGCTCAATGCCCTCAGTTTAACTGGGCAGTTTTCTTTTTATTATTGAAATCCATTCATATTTTCCGGTGCTCCAAATGCCCCAAAAATAGTTAAAAAATGAAATTTTTATGAAAATTTATATATTTTATTATTTTTATTATTCTTTAAAATTACTTTTGGCGCGGGGTGCAAAAGTTGTCTTCTATGCATATATCCTAAATATAAAAATTTAAAATTTTATGAAAATTTATAATTTTTATTTTTAAATTCTTTATTTGAGGTAAAGGAAGGAGAGTCTGCGCATAATTCAAAAGAATAACAATACAAAAACTAAATATAAATTTTTTGCTAAACTATCCATGAATAACTTTTACTTCATTTGTTTTTTATGCATTTCCATTGCTATTTTATTCTTATGTTGCAATTTAATAGAGCAGTTGTAATAAAACCAAGAAAGTTATTTTGCGCAATCTG
This sequence comes from Maratus michaelseni, assembly GCA_963931845.1. Taxonomy (NCBI): domain Eukaryota; kingdom Metazoa; phylum Arthropoda; class Arachnida; order Araneae; family Salticidae; genus Maratus; species Maratus michaelseni. The sequence goes on from OZ007589.1 coordinate 429,499,106, forward strand.
TCCTTACAGGGTTGGTGTGATTGCGCACATGGGTAGGAGAGATTGTTACTAATAATAACTACAATTAAATTGTTAACAATAATAATTACACTTAAATGACATCGTTGTAAGGTTTTTGTGAACAAATATTATTGTATTAGGAGTGAATATTTCAACCTAATGATTAAAGAATCAGAAAAAGGAAATAATTTTAAAAAAAATTTAAAAAATTTAATTATAGGAAAAAAGTTAAAGAATCAGAAAAAGCAAGTCCAGATAAGATTACAAAATAATGTTAAGTTACTTGAAAACACGTTTAACTTAAAATTAGTCAATTCATTTTTCATTTTTTTCTGCAAATTTAAAAATAAGCTGCGTAATTTCTCCTAGCATGGAAACTAATGGAAACAATGCGCCATCTCTCCTCAGTAGCAGATGCACAAACTCTCCAATTTCGGTAGGAGATATTGCGCGGCCTTTTATATAAACATGGCCGCTACTAAACCGAACCGTTGATGTTCACATTGTTAATCTAGATTAGCAGCTTATCGTTTAAATAGTTTAAATTAAAAATATTTTGTACTAATGACATTGTGTAGAAATTCTGATGAATAGCTATGAAAATTCAAGCATTTACTTTGGGAAAACAAAACAAAATAGCAATGTTTTATCTTAGACGCCCAAAACAATCAACGTGCACTTTCAAGTAGACACTTCACTACTGCTGTTGTACAACTACCTGGAGTCGCTGCGCACTCACTCTACTGGTTCGGGGAGAAAGAGATTTTAGATTTTTTGAAAACAAAGTCTGCATATGTTAGGTAAAAATATATAGATGCATTTTTTTGTCTTGATTTTTATATGCAAAGAAAGAAAAAAATCTTTGGCATAAACAAGTTTTAATTTATATATATATATATATATATATACTGGATGCGGGATGTTTAATAGCCTCTGCTTCTGAACTAGGAACAGACCGTTTAAACGCCGCCAAGGAGGACTTAAAGGAATCGACTGGGAGTAGAAACTTAATAACCCAGTTTTAATTTATATTGATTTATATTGCAGTCAGATATTTTATTTCCTTTTTCATTTTAAAATGTTTCAAAATTAATATTTCAAAATTTAAACTGTATTTAAAAAAATAAAAGAAAAAAAAAACATTTATTTTTTATCTCTTTATTGAGTGCGTCTTCCAAAATTTGTAATAAATAAAACCTTATAATAAGACATAATTAATATACTACTTTAAAATATCATTTTTTTTTCTATTTTTCTTTTTTTCCGTTACAGTTTGCTAAAATTTTAAAAACAATTAAATTTTATACTTCCCCTTTGATTTTCACTTTTTATTTCGGTTGTCTGTTTTTATTTAAATAAAAACATTAATTTAAGTAATAGCACAGATGTGTCGGTAGATTAGATGGCTCCTCATAGGGTTGTCGTCTTTAGCATGTTCGTTTCGCCAAAGGCGATGTTTGTTTTCACTTTCTGCGCACTCAATTTAAATGTTCCCTTTATTTTCTATCTAACGTCTTTTAACCGTAAAGTTGGGAATCTATTTTTTTCGCCAGTATTTGTGTTGGCGATATTGATTAGATAAAAAAATTTAGTCAGTTATAAAAGTGTGATGGTAGCAAGAAGGCTTGTGCTCCTGTTAACGTGGAATGAAAGAAAAATATTTATGTCTGTTTTTAATAATTTTGGGGTGCTAATGCTATGCCTCTGAACTTGTCAGCATCTTTGTTGCTTCAATATTGACATGTAAATAAAACGATTGGTCGTGTACGAAATGGAATTATTTAATCTTTTGAATGTCAACTTGTCTTCCAGTAAAAAAAAAAAAAAATATTTTCGAACCTTCGTTTCTATACTCCACTACATAAAAATGGCTCATTGTGATGGTCGAACGACATCACATAAATTTGTGATCGTATAGTGGTTAGTACATTTTGCGTTGTGTTCGCAATAACCCAGGTTCGAATCCTGGTCACGGCACCAATTTATGTGATGGTTTTCGAACATCACAATGAGCCATTTTCATAGTTTTTCAGGTCCTTTAAAAGCATAGGTTTAAATTAAATTAAAATAATTTTTATGTGTTACATTATTATAAAAAAAAAGAAAAAAAATGCTATCAACATTGCATTTTTTGAGATATATTCATGTAGTCAATTTTTTTACACATAAATGCACTAAATTTTAAAACATTTCTACTGAAGTAGAAATTTAAAAGCTTATGAAAACATTGTTTCTGCTCAACATGAAAGAAACCTAAAATTTTCTCAACATGCAAAATTAAGACCATTAACTGTCCAAGATATTGTTTATCTGAAATCTAGAGATAAATATAAACCTAAATATACTGGACATTATGAAATTAGTATGAAATATTCACCTGTTTCATTCACTATAAGAAAATATCAGTATCCGCATGCTGCTTCCTTTAGAGTGCACATTGATAGGCTTTTACTAGCTCCACCTAGAAATACCTATCTTAATTCTAACTATAACAATAATTCAAGTACTAATAATAACAATAATTGTCAGCAAGATAATAATAACACTACTCCTTATAATATAATCTCCAGATATAATCTTAGAAAAAGAAAATAAATGTAATACCACATGTTGTATGTCAACTGGCCAGGACATGAAACTATGTTTGATTGTGTGCTATATATATTCAATATTTTACTAGTTTACTGGCTGTTACAGTTTATGGTGTATAAGATTACTTATGCAGTATACAAATTTGGTTTTATATTTTGTTTTCTTGTTACAAATATATATCAGTTAATTACTGTAATATTTTAATGATTTCATTTTATAATATACTTATGTAAGTTTTCCCTGCACTTTATTGGAATTGCATTAATTATACCTTCTAAACATTGTTTAATACTAATAAATGTTACTATTTGGTAATTTTTGTGCATAAAATAAATATTCGACTTTTAATATTACATTATATTTTCATCCTATATTATAAAAGAATTGCTTATATACTTATAGCAAATTAAGCACTTATTCCATTCTGTGTTCAAAACAGACTATTGGACTGTTATGATAACTATAAATCTAGTTGCAAATATTTTTAAGCAACATCTATAAGAACTATGAACAGTTTCAACAAATAAGAGAAAAAATGTCATCTTTAAAAAAATTACTTCTGCAGAATAAATATTTTTTTATAAGCGCTTTCACTTGAAAAGATGACTACATATATTAAATATATATTGGTGTTTGCACATCGAACTGTTTGAAAAGACTGATAAAAAAAAAGACCTAGGCAACACATCGAACTGTTTGAAAAGACAGATAAAAAAAGACCTAGGCATCACATCGAACTGTTTGAAAAGGCTGATAAAAAAAGACCTAGGCACCACATTGAACTATTTGAAAAGACAGATAAAAAAGACATAGGCATCACATCAAATGATATTCAAATTTTGGTATTCTATAGATACGTATAGAATACAATATAAAATAAATGTTCTTTATGTCATATAACTTCTATAGTATTACGAATATTCATTTATTTTAGTGTATAATTGTTTATTGTGCCAGTGTATTGTACATGGATTCCCAGCAATTTAAATTTAAAAAAAAATGCAATTTTTTTTTTCAAAATTCAATTAATTAAAAAAAAATAGCGGTTTTTTGAGTGATAATATGTGATGCAGTCACATATTTTGTTTCCTTTTTCATTTTAAAATGTTTCAAAATTAATATTTCCCCATTTAAACTGTATTAAAAAAAAACATTTATTTTTTATTTCTTTATTGAGTGCGTCTTCCTAAATTTGTAATAAATAAAACATAATAATAACGCATAATTAATATACTACTTTAAAATATCATTTCTTTTCTATTTTTCTTTTTTTCCGTTACAGTTTGCTAAAGTGTTAAAAACAATTAAATTTTATAATTCCCCTTTCATATTCATTTTTATTTCCGTTGTCTGTTTTTATTTAAATAAAAACGTTAATTTAAGTAATAGCACAGATGTGTCGGTAGACTAGGCGGCTCCTCATAGGGTTGTCGTATTTGGCATGTTCGTTTCGCCAAAGGCGATGTTTGTTTTCACCTTCTGCGTACTCAATTTAAATTTTCCCTTTATTTTCTATCTAACGTCTTTTACCCGTACGTTTAGTTGGGAATCTATTTTTTCGCCAGTATTTGTGTTGGCGATATTGTTTAGATAAAAAAAAATTAATCAGTTATAAAAGTGTGATGGTAGCAAGAAGGCTTGTGCTCCTGTTAACGTGGATTGAAAGAAAAATATTTATGTCTGTTTTTAATAATTATGAGGTGCTGATGCTATGCCTCTGAACTTGTCAGCATCTTTGTTACTTCAATATTGACATGTAAATAAAACGATTGGTCGTGTACGAAATGGAATTATTTATCCTTTTGAAAGTCATCTTGTCTTCCAGTAAAAAAAAATGTTTTCGAATCTGAGTTTCTATACTCCACTGTATGAAAAAGGCTCATTGTGATGGTCAAACGCCATCACAGAGGACTTAAAGGAATCGACTGGGAGTAGAAACTTAATGTCCAATTCGCACCTTCCCCAGGTGCAGCCAGTTAGTACCGTGCCTAGTGCATAGGGAACAAACGCGGTTGGGGTTCCCTCAGCCCGCTTCACCAGCGTGGAGGGATTTCGCCACCTTTCCCTTATTTTACCATGGATTCACAAAACAAATCACGGCCCTCATTTCCCGGCAGTCTGCATGTTTCTGGTTATGGCTGCGATCAGAAAGACATGAAGACAGAGGATGCTAAGTAACGCCGGGCTCGGCTTAGCTGCCATAAGTTGATGACCTTGGCAACATATAATGGACGGTCTCTATCTTCAGAAAATCGTTTACAGAAACTTGAAGAAGAATTAGAAAGAATGAACTGGGACATCGTACGATTATGCGAAGTAAGAAGAAAAGGTGAAGAGAAGATTGAACTTGTCAGTGGACATGCATTGTAATACAGAGGTTGAGAAGAAGGAAAACAAGTGGTGTAGGATTTCTGATTCATAAAAGGGGGAAGAATAACATCGCAAAAAGTTATAGTGCATCAGATAGAGTTGCAAGGTTAGTTATACAAGTGTCAAGAAGATACAAGCTGCAAATTACCCAAGTTTATGCCCCAACAATTAGCTATACTGCTGAAGAAATTGGGGATTTGCACGAAGAAGTAGTTTCAATGCATCAAAAAGGAAAGTGCTATATAATATTAATAATGGGAGACTGGAACGCTAGAATTGGCGAAAAAAAAGAAAGGTGAGTTCTCAGTAGGAAATCATGGATATGGAATGCGTAATGAAAGAGGAAACATATTGACTGAATTTGCAGATTGTGAACACATGTATATCATGAATTCATTTTTCAAGAAAAAGCCACAAAGAAAATGAACATGGCGTAGTACAAATGGCTCAACAAGTGAAATTGACTACATCTTGACAAACAAAAAGCATCTTATTCAGGATTGCAGCGTTCTAAATAACTTCAATACAGGCAGCGATCACTGGTTGAATAGATGCAAACTGTTTTTAAATACTAAAGTGGAAAGAATAAAGCTATTGCAACACACAAAGAAATATTATTATAAATCTCCAGAAACATACAAAATAATTTAATTTGGAACTTAATAATCGTTTCCAAGTACGTCAATCAATCTTAGAAGAAGAGCAAGATGATAAAGTAGTGAACAAGAAAATAACAAATACTGTGCAAGGAATTGCAAGGACGATAGCTGGTGAAGCACAAGTAAGGCAGACAAAGAAAATAACAGTAGAAACAAGAAGAATGAATGAAAAAACGCAGAGAATTTAAAATGAAAAAAAAAATATCCTAAATCAAGTGTTGAATATGCAGAATTATGTAAAATGGCAAGAAAATGTGTTACAGGAGATATCAGAAAATTTAATTGTGATCATGTCAAGAAAGCTCTAGAAGATAACAAAAGTTTAAAATAAGCTACGCACAAACTGTGTGTTGGAAGAAAAGTTATTTTTTGCAATCATGAGGGCTGATGGAACATTCACCAAATTCAATAATGAAATAGTACACATTGTAGAAAAATTCTATAACGATCTATATAAACGTGAAGATCAAAGGGAAATCAACCAAGTCGCTGCTGTACTAGTAGAATATCAACGCGCCGCGCGTGGTGAAGGTCAATATCTGTTTGAACGTTTGGAAAGGTTCCAATTGCGTTTATTCCCTGTTAAGTTTAACATCGAGCGCGAAAGGTTTATTGTGGATTGTCGCGGTAAACAAAATGGAACAGAGAATAAACATGTTTCGTTTCAGACTTGGAAAATCGGCAAAAGAAACTGCCGAAATGCTCAAAGATGTTTATAAAGATGAAGCTGTCACATCCAAGAGTGTTTATGAATGTTTTAAGCGTTTCCGGGAAGGGCGGACCAGCCTGGAAGATAATGCCCGGCCACACACAGCCTTGGTTGTATGGCAGTACCTGGCCGCGAATGGAGTTGTGACACTTGATCACCCCCTTATTCACCTGATTCGGCACCTGCAGATTTCTTCCTCTTCCCCAGATTGAAGTCAGCTCTGAAGGGCAAGAGATTTACGGACATCACCGACATTCAACGGAACGTGACGTCCGAGCTGAAAGCCATTCCGAAAGAACTGTTTTACAGGAGTTTCCAGGACTTATATATTCGTTTCCAACAGTGCATTACCATCCATGGAGATTATTTTGAAGGACAGTAAATTGTATTTGATGTTGTACAATACTGTATTTGAAATAAAAATTCATTCACCGAACTTTCTAGCCACAGGTTGTAATAAAGAAGATAAGGAAATAACATAAGGAATTTAATTTATCTCTCTGTCTTACCTTTTTTGACTATGAAAAATCATTTGATTAAGTCTACACATCTGCAGTAGTTGAATCTCTGGAGAATATTGGTATAGACAAACCTTACATCAATATAATAAAGAAGATTTACGGAAAAGCATCAGCCACCATCCGTCTGACCAAAGGAAAAACGAAGATCAAGCTTGGAAGAGGAGTAAGACAAGGAGACACCATTATGCCTAAGATTTTTACTGCTGTCTTAGAAATTATTCCCAAGAAGCTCGATTGGAAAAAAAAGTGGTCACAATAAATGGGGAATATTGAAGCCATCTCCGGTTTTCTGATGACATTTAAATTTTCAGTAATAGCCCTGAGGAATTAAAAAATCTGCTAAAAGTTTTGGCAGAAGCTAGCAATAATGTGGGATTAAAAATAGATTTAGAAAAGACTAAGGTGATGTTCACTTCACTTGCATCAAAAAAGAAAATCGTCTACAACAAAACTGAGAATAAAGAAGTGCAACGTTATGTGTACCTTGGACAAGAAATATAATCCGACCACAGTATCATGAATGTAATCAGTTGAAGAATAAGAAATGGAGGGAGTGCTTTTGGGAAGAACAATGTTATTCAGAAGAGTAACATGCCTCTTTGTTTTAAAAGAAATGTGTTTAACCATTTTTTTTTGCCTGCACTAACTTATGGAGCAGAAATATGAACGCTAACAAAACGGATGGTACAAAGATGAAAAACAACCCAGCGAAGTATGGAAAGACGTATGCTAGTAATAACTAGAAGAGACAGAATGAGAATAACCTGGATAAGAAGTCAGACGAAAGCTTTTGTCATCATTGAGATAATTAAAATGCTAAAATTGAAATGGGCTGGGCACATTGCACATTTTATCTTGCAATGGTTTAAATAGTTTTTTTAGTAAATCACAATTCGTAGATACAATAAAAATAACAAATTGTGCTTAACGTAAACTATACACAAGAAATACTCTTTCAAGATACAACAAAATTCTTTAAATAATACGTTAAGATTTATTTTTTCCATATTTTTAAAATTATTTTCAGGCGTAAAAAGTTATAAAATTTAGCAGATAGGTATTCCCCCAATATTAACTGTGTGAGTCATAATTAATTTATATTAAATAAAAGGAACTTCAAACACAGCTGTAAGTTATTAAATACAGTTTTATAATTGCTAAGTACAAACTTTCGAAATTGACTTCGATACTTCCCGATACTTTGTATCATATTATACTAATCTTATATTTCAAACTAGCACATTAATCTTCTATAATAATGTGTGTAATTTCTGCCGTGGTGGCATTTTAGAAATTTTGTCATTAATTAATGCAATATCTGATTAGTTTAATTTGCAACGTGTGAGTAGTTATTAAACGCGTAAATACGCACAAAATTTAACATAACTTAACATAAGAAATTAGATTAAAATTAAATCTATTTCGTTTGAAAATAATTGGACTTATTAATTACATCATAATGTATAAATCTTCACACATTAAGTGTTTGAACAGATTTTTCAGCTATTGTATTTATCTTTTTTTCTATCGTACTCATATTTTTCAGTTATTTCATAGAAAATATAAAGATAATTTTTATATGTTATGCATGAGAAATTAATTTAGTGTTATAAAGAATATACTCACATTTGCATGCATTTCTACAAACTGATCATTACCGTTTCATTGTTCCATTTAAATATACAAAATATAAATTTTATGAAAGATTTAAAAAATATCCAATTCGTTAAAGCACGGGAGAAGTGTGACAGACTTACCTCTTTACGTTTTTAATTATTTCTCCGAATCTATAATATAAAACAAAAACTTGTCAGTTAGTATTTCTGATGTCCTATTGGCGGAGGCAACACCTGATTAATAAATTTCTCTTTTATTGCAATTTTTGTAACGTCTAAACATCGCACAGTTTTCATATTTACACCGTCGAGTAAAGGAGAAAATATTCATTCATATGCAACTTGATTAAATATTCTATCTCGATTTACCGATTTTTTTGCGGATGTAGGGTGGGGGTTGGGGTTAAAATAATTTAATAAACATTTTCAAGCATATATTTTTTTTTTTCTATTTCTATCGCGTCCAACCCTGTTACAAAGGATTAACACTTTTACACAAATAAAGATATCAATAGTTCAGCTTTTGTTTCCCTCTAATATTCCATAACTATATTAAAATTTTATAAATAAACAAATTAAATAATACAAATAATATAAATAAAGTACAATTTTAACATACATGTAACTGAACAGTGTGCTTGAATAACTGAAATTATCATAATCCAAAATATTGGTTATAGAAATCTTTGGCGATTTATTTGGTTTATAACTTCTAGCCTTTGGCTGCCAGCAAAGTATAGCTTTTAAACAATTTCAAAACTCTATTTAAATACATTATCGAAATTTTTCATATAAAAATGTTTTTGGCGTTGTTAATGTATAGTCTAAAAATATATATTAATTGTAAAAATCTTATTAAAGTTTAAAGAACAGCGTTTTCGCAATTTTCCGTAATCCGAAATTCCGTGTTGGATTACCCGTTAAATGATGATACATTCTGTAGCACACTTGTTAATCATAAAATTAAAAAATAATTGGTGGATGGATTTTAAATTAATTGTTTTTTCAATTACATCCCACATTGTTTGGTATACTTTGAACACACATTTCTGCTGTAGTTACTTTTAAATCATTTCAACCACTCTGCTGCTTTAAAGGTAAAAACTATACAAGTACGAAATTGATTAAATGCTTTCAGTTTATATGCATGCAAAACGGTTTAATGGTGATGAATGTAAAAAAAAAAATACATTAATCATTGGAAATTTAATGAGATATATAAAATGTAGATGGGTATTCCAATCAAATTAATTGCTTTATTCAAATATATATCAAAGCTAACTGGAATAAGGATGAATTATGTGCTAATGTGAAACAATATTATGAAAAGATATTACAAATACTTTACTAAAAGATTGTCTGTAAATACATGTGTTTAAATATTTATTAAAAATCTTTAGGAATTTTGTAATCTTCTCATATGACTGACTAGATATTAGTTTTACTAAAATGTATTTAGGTTATACAAAATGTTTAAAAATCATTCTTCTAGATATTTAGATGCAAACGATAGCAATGCAGTAGATATTAAAACGTTTGCTGAAATACTACTGTTTTGTATTTAAAATAATAATAATAAAACAAATACATATATTTGAAATGTGTTATTTCACTTCTTTATTCAATATCTACGTTTTAAAGAAAAATAAATAAGGTCCATTTTAGCGCTAGTGTTTCTTAAATTAAATTATTTTTAAATTTTAGAGTAAAAAGAAATTTTAAATGACTGTAACTGGCAAGACTACATTGAACCGAGACTTTAAAAATTGATTTTAAAAATAGTAAAATAATTTACATCATAATAAATAACATCAAGGCTTTATTTCTCATCTATTAACCGTGAATCAATAGAAATCTATATGCGTAACGTGAACATTTGCAATGAATCCGTCTCATTTGAATTACTTAAAATTTGGCACGAGGTACTTTTCAGTTATAAAAAAAATAATAAGGAAATATTAATTTTCACTTTTACAGTTGACTATTTCATGCACCTGCTTTTTTAACATATATGATCTCGTGATTTATGCTTTCAAGTTTATTTTCAAAATTTGCGAGAATAGTTTTGTTTATCGTTATATATCTTGAAAATGGCGCCGTATATGAGCGCTGAAACATTTGTTGATCATTAAAATGTTTTATAAACCTTTTGTGTTCCTCTTTGTATCACTTAAGCATTTTATCTGTATTTTAACTAAATTTTTTTATTTATATGTTCTTTTATTCTTAATATATTAAACTATTTTTTAAAATTAGTATTTTTTTTCTTGTTTTATTTCATTAAGCTTGATAAATGGTCGAACTTAACAATGATATGCTTAATTCTTTGCTGTGAGTTGAAATTACTGTTAAGTTATATTAAATTACACTAAAGTAGAAATTGAATATTGAGTTTTTGAGAATATTAACGACAAAAATAAATATTGATTACACTGTGTGTGAAAATTATCTTATAGGAAAACAAAGAACTACTGCCTCTTCCTAGAATTTTCAACATGAATGTATACACAAATGAAATAAAATATGTATACACAATAATATGAAAGAAAATATTAGTCTTGATAGAAAATACAAAATCATTTATAAGGGAAATTTAATATTTAAAGGAAATAAAAATGCAACTGAAACAAGTTTATCAATTTATATTTTGTACAGTACATGTATTAAATTGTCTTGAAAAAAATGCATCAGATGGTCAGGTATATAAATCTTAATGAATAATATTTGAATATATAACTAAATAATTGTTCGGGACACATATCATGAAACGGTTATCCAAATATATTAGTGTATTGCTAAATTATATGCTGAATAACGTAACGAATTACATATTTTCTGCAATAACAGTCAGACAGTCATTAAAGAAATTAGTCGATGTTTTTTTACATTAAATTGTGTCTGAACTAACAGCTGAATAAAATGCCATCTATTATTAAAAATATCACTTGAATAGATATCAAGGTCTAGATTCATCCATAACATAAATACTTAATTAAGTAAATTCATTTAATGACATTCTGTATATATTTACACAAACGGAAGAATTTTCAACAATGCATTAATTTTTCTCCATATGAAACACAAAATATGTTTGATCTGAATTTTAAAAAAAAGACTAAATACGTTTATATTACATAAATAAAGGATTCATTATTTTCAGTTAATTCTTTGATGTCACTTTCGAATTAAAATATTCATAAATAAACAGCTCTCGAATAAAGGTTTTTACTGTTTATATCTGGGATTATTCTGAGAATCATAAAATATCATATTTCGGTGACACATCATATCGTGCTTGCTTACTACAGAAACAAAATCTGAATAAGATTTTTTTTTTACTTTTTAGCGATATATATATATATATATATATATATATATATATTGAATTAAAATTAATTTCTTTTTCGTAACACTTACATACTTACCAACCTCCCGATTTTTTGAAAAGCAGTAAAATCATGCAAAAATTTTAGCTTTATTAAGTAGCAGAAATTGCACGATTCAATAAAAGAAATATGTTTTCATAAAAATACTGGTATGAAAAATATCGGGAGATTGGCACTTAACTAGTGGTGTAAAATGTAGAAGCTGATTGAAAAGATTTAAAGCAATAAAAGAGATTTTTTTTATATCTGAAGCGTCTATTAAGTTATTAATATAAAAAGAAATTATTTACATATTTCCAGGAAATTAACATTAGAAAAATACTTAAATGTACTTTAATTTATTGTATGAAAAATTCTTTTGTATTTATATTATGTCGAAATTTTGTCTTTGCATATTAGAAGAAAAAAAAACTTATCACTTCTAAATTTGATACTATTACCATACGTACATATTTTTTGAAACTTCGTATAACATAGTTATTATTTTGTTATATGATAAATATTTATATCGTTTTCTAGTTGTTTCTTTCTAGAATACGTGGCATTTTTTTTTCATTATTTTATGATATTTATAAACTGTTATAAATAAAAATCGAATGATTTCAAACAAAAAATTTGTATATTTTTTGTAATAGTTAGCTTTTCTTTAATGGTGAAATTTATGGTTTCTGAAATTTGAAGGTGTCATGTAATATACTCTTTTATTCAATTTCTTTTGTAACTTGAACACAATTATATTTCGTGCAGTAACTAACTTTCTGATCTTTATTTACACAAATAGTCATTTTATGACTTTACAAAGATGGCTTTTTGACTTCGGCGACGTTATTACCTCGGTCTTCCTAATATCTAGAACATTTGTGGTAAATTATATTGTGATTGATCGAACCATTGCAGAATAATCGGGTTTATTCCATTACCAGTTTAAGGTGGATAGGTGTAAATATTCCCTCGCCTTCTGCGCCCTTCAATTATATATTGATTTGCAATAATTTAAACTAATAAATCCAAATTAAAAAATGCACATTTTTCGGTTAGCTAAACCTTCTTTTCATTTCACGTTAGACATGCATTATCTTCACGTTAAAACCTTGTAAGCAGAACAGCAGCAAAAAAGAATGACTAATTCCATATACAGATAATTTCAAAGCAGAAAATATATTGCGATATTATACGCAATTGTTTATTAAGACAAATACATTCCTGTATTCTTTTAAAACAATAAATAGCGTGTTTTCGAATTTTAATGTACAATTTACACTATTTTAAGTGCAAGATACATTAATAAAATGGAATAATGATTTTGTGTGATTTTACCAGACTTTTTTAATAGAATTTTTCGCCTTATTTAAATGAAGAAAAATATTTCAAATCCTTAAATTAAACGAGGCGTCTACAATTTCTGCTATTTTGATATTATAGAGAAATAGTCTCTTAAAAATTGTGATAAAAGCGTACGAACAATGGTTTATTGTGAAATGCCAAATTTATATTTTTACGGTTTATTTCATTTCCCAATAAGAGATATTCTCTAATGAGGATCTTACATGAATAAAGCAAAAATGCATTCAGCATAAGATATGTAGTTATTGTTCTACATTGGTGTTAAAGATTTCAGGAAAATCTGTAGCATAAAGACTTTAATTAGAATTGCCATACGATACGATTTTTATCCACCAATTTCATACAAAGAATATATTTAAAGCTTTCATATTATTGTGATCAGTTTCATTTCCCACAAATCGGAGCGAATTACTTTAACTTCTGGAACAATTCCAAACAACGGGGCCTAGAATTTATCATGATGCGTAATTTAAATGTATTCAACGAGATCACAATATCTTTAGTAAGCTGTGATTAAGCATCCTTTGCCAAATGATGATTTTCTCTGGCATTCATGATATGAATCAGAGAGATTTATCTAAAGGCATTAAATTAATGGTAGAAGACATGACTAATCATGATAAAATATGGATGGCAATATGAAGGAATTACTTGTAACAGTACTCAAAAAATGTACATACACATTTAATTAAAAAACAGATAATTTAAAACTTTTAAAGGTTTTCAACTAATGAAACAAGATATTATTTTTTATATAACATGTCGGTAATAAACAGTTTCATTAATCCAAACATTGTTATGAAACATAGAATTTTCTTTCTGGAAAATTTTACCAATAATTTAATCATATATTATATATTAATATAGTTGCATAGTACGTATGAATTTTAAAACTCATATATACGTAAATTTTAGTTTATAAGATATAGGGTAGATGTATCGAATAGAAGAACGTATATATTATATGGGCATAATTCCGCTTAAACCTCTCATATGCTGCTGCTTTTTTATTGAGATATTTTTTGTTACTAATATCGTCCAACGGCCTACCAATATATAATTAACTCCATAACATATCAATGAATCAATCACATATTCCATAAAATTCTACTTATAGCGTTTCTTTATTCTATACTACAGTGCACAGCATGATTTGGATTTTGACAAAATATGAGCAGGATGTCTTGTTTCTTCAGGACAGTTGTTCACAAAAAATAAACAAATAAATAAATAAATAAATAAATAAATCTTCTCAGGTTAATACCCTCATGCATCTAAAATTTGATTTAAAGATCATTCAATTTGAGCATGCGATTTGTAGATTTCCTTGTTACATTATCCTGTGCTGAACCATGACAGGAAAATGTTCTGTCTGAACATAAAGGTGAATTCCTATATTCCTCATTTGTTTCATTAAAAATATATGAAATGCTATATTAAATATCGATTGAAATAAAACATGCTATATCATAGAGCTGCTCTAGTTTTCATAAGCTTTCTGTTTGTTTAATTAATACAGAGAAACTACAACATATGCATCAATAAATTCTTACTTAAAATTATCCTAAATAATTTAGTGTACTTCATTTTCCTGCAATAAAATTACTATCGTATTCATACAGATTAATATGGAATGTAACTCTGTAAACGACAGTAATTTGAAAAATAAATTAAAAAAGATGAATAGTCTCAAAATGTATTAGTCAATCGCAGTAAAAAATGATTTTTTTCAGTCACTCAACAGGGGGGTGAAGGTGGAGGGGGAGAGAATCAATAATTTTGGTAATCTATCGCAAGATGAAACCGAGAAATTCATCAGTTGGTTGCGAAGAAAAATCTCTAATTTAATTAATCAATCGCAGTAAAAAATTAATTTTTTCAGTCATTGATATGTCTAATTGCCATATTGAAAACAAACAAAGACCTCCATGCACTTCAGTATTCTAATCCGTTGAAAAATGTCGCCGGTATTTTCACTTATAAACGTTTATCAGTGCTGTGATATACTTTATTACTTTTATTTCGTCGTCAAATATTTATAGTTTATATGTTGTTTATATAAGATAAAACACAAGTGTTAGAAACAAATTATAAAGCTTTCTTTTTTCTAACTGCTTTAATGACATATGAATTAATTATCAAAAATATTGTGTGCGAGACAGGTTATACCATTGTTATTTTGACTCAGGTTTGCCTTTTATATATTTAAAAAAAAAAATCAGATTTTTTGCTATAAATCGTGTCTATGCTTTAATATTGAATAAGAGAAAAAATACTATAACTTAATTTCAAACTTCGAAAAATAAAATAGTAATAAAATATAAGTTATTGAAGTGCATACTTTTGTTATCATAAAAACCTATTTTTATTTTGTAATAAATATTTTAATTTGTATCTGTAATAAAATATATTGAACTGTAATAAAATTACTGTGCTACAAAAAATCTCAATCTATTTATATTTGAAATTTATATTTTAGATTAGTCATATCAACTTGATTTAAAATCACGATTTTTCTTTATTGATGTACAAATAACATGAAAGTTGAGATTTGTTGTCATAAAAAGAACAAAACAAATCCATTTCAACTAGACTTTAGGACATAAAAGATTAAGACACTAACAAAAAATGAAACACTACAGTTAAAAAGATTTTTCAATCATAACCACGTATGTGTATTTTTTTTAAACATTTCAGACTGGTTTTAAAACTTCGAGTAATAAAAAGAAATAATTGAAATATAATAATGGTACTCTGCTACATACTCAGTCAATTACGTTTAGATAGAAGAAAAAATTGTGTTGTATTGAGAAATATATATCTTTAATAAAACATTGAAATCTCTAAAGAATGAAATCTATATTATCTTTAATATCGTTAAGAAATATATTCTTTATATCTTTCGAAATACATGCAGATAAAATTATTTCTGCAGAAACAGATTTTTAACAAGTGTGAATTAAAAAATATATTATATTTTAGAACTAAAGACAGTTTAAATATTTTTTTTCAAGTTTTAATGCTAGCTGATATTTTTAGTGTACAATGTGTTTTTAAATACTTTAAATTTTTAAATACTAATTAAATTTTATAAAATGTATTTACTAAATGCTTCCTTTTTTGTTTTTTTGCTACTTTCATCTACTTCAAATACACTTTAGTAGTTCATACGTTAAAAAAAAACTACTATAAATGTAATGATATTTAACCACACAAAATTTTATGTATACAATTGAAAATTACTTCATGATTTAAAATTAAATACCTCAATACGTTTAAATGCATTTCTTACAAAATACGAAAAATTTATTTCCCTGTAATGATATTGAAAATATTTTTTTTTTCTTTTAACCCAATTGTTTTCGCAGAGTCATTATCGTTATCCACACGCATTTAAAAAATGATTTCTATGGAATATTTGGCTCGACATAGCTCTTCTACATTTCTTAGAATTGCATTGTTCTGAAACATATGTAGAGAGAAATAACGAAATGCCAAAATTAAGAGTATAATTATGTTTCTTATTTATTATGTTTACCTTAAATAGAACAAATATCAATACCAATCATTTACTCCATTATTTTTTGAAATCGTTAAAAGGTATTATTGACATTTATTAAAATATTTCACTTTATTTTTCAACATCATTTGATTCATGAAAGAATAGAATCTTATCCAATAAAGTTTTAAGTTATTTGTTATTTTTTCAATCCTTATTTAAGAACTGAAAAAGATTTATATATATATATATATATATATATATATATATATATGTGTGTGTGTGTGTGTGTAGAGAGAGAAATCATGAAATGCAAACTTCTTCTTTTAGCAGTCGTTGTGAAGTATGCCAAAATTAGGAGTATGGTTATATGTTTGATATTTATTATGTTTACCTTAAATAGAACAAATAACACATGGGCTGATAAGTTCCCGGTCTAATAATAATAATTTAATAAATAAATAATAATGATAATTTAATAATAAATAACATAATTTTATAACGAAAAAGCTCCAAACAGAGCTCCCGTTTTGACAACAACTTTTTCATAGGCAAATGTTCGTTCAAAATTAAACCTACACGTTCCTTGGATATCTTCAGAGTCTGAGCTATCTCCTGCATCTTCACTTTACGGTTCCCCAAAACGATTTTGTGGACTTTTTTGAATTCTTTTCGGAGTAACCACTTCTTTTGGTTGGTGCATCACTGGTGTCCGTACGACCACGTTTAAATTCAGCAAACCAGTCAATAATGGTTGATTTACCTGGTGCAGTGTCCGGATAATACTTATCAAGCCAAACTTTTGTTTGAACGGTATTTTTTCCAATCAGATAACAATTCTTGAAATTCTTGTTTATCCATTTTTTTGTTTATCAACAAAATCGTTCAACTAAAACCACTGTAACGTTTTATTCACACGGCGAATCATCATGACATTTTTTCTGCTACCTTTTAAAGGTTAATATTTATTAAAAAAGCATCGTTTCGGCGATTGCAATGTCATCTGTGTGCCAGACCGGGAATTTATCAGCCGATGTGTTATGAATACCAAGTATTTACTCTTTCATTTTCTGATATCGTTAAGAGGTATTGAACGTTCATTAAAATAATCCACCTTATTTCTCAACATTATTTGATTCATGAAACAATGAAATGTTATCAAATAAATTTTAAAGTTATTTGTTATTTTTTCAAACTGTATTTTAGAACCGAAAATAAGTTTCATATATTTTTACCAAGCAAGGTGATGTAAAATTTTAAAGAAATTGTTATTACCTTAAAACCTCTAGGAAACGCGCAATGTATATTAAGAGACACAAAATTGGTTAATGTTACGAAATCCTAATGTTTAATACATTTTAAAAGTAAAAAAAAAAAACTTCAATGCGTGCAGTTTTTAAGCATAATTCAGAAACAACTTGGCGGAATGAACTTACATTTTCAAATCCCGTATTTAATAGCTTTTCGAAATTAATTTCTGGTAAAATTTTATACCTCACATCATTTCATTGGTTATTATTTTCATAATATATTAATTATGAAATAAATATTCATTTATACCTAATATAAATTTAAAAGGTATTGATTTCTAGATGATTTAAATGTCGGAATCCAAAATTGCATTCCATAATTTTAAGTAGGTGTTGAGTTACGTTTAAGGGGACTGGGACGTCTGTGACAACTAAGAAGGTGCAAATTCGGGCTATTATTTTGAAGCCCATATCTTGTTCATGTATACATACATAATTATGTGATTTTTTAATCTTTGTTTAGTAAGAACTTTATAAATATTTTAAGATAAAAATATCAATATTTGGGTTTAAAGATAATTTTAAAATATCATTGTAAAGAAGCATAATTTTTTCCTCGTGAAAGATTTGAGGTAACTGTTTTAAGGTATTCATTTTCGTAAACTTTTTTAAACACAACTAATCAAAATCTTACCTTAGAATCTTGTGAGATGATCGAACAGTACTTTATTTTATATACTGAACCTATTTTAATCTTCATTACGTATTGTAAAAAAATATATTAAATGATAACCTTCACTTATTATAAATCTGCATATGCTTTCAATACATATTCCCTGTTTACAAAAATATCCTAAGGTTTAAAAATAAAAAAATAGGTTCACAAGATGCAGAAACACTCACTATATCACAGTTTAAAATTACAAAGATCTACTTGCAACCGATTTTGCACAAAGGGTACCATTACTTGAAAAAAATCGCATTTTGTGAAAAATGTCAAAAACACTTTCGATCCTTCAACTTTAAATATTTTACAGGGCTAAAAAATCCATTTTGTATCAACATTTCGGTCATTTTTTTTTTCATTTGGGCTTCTTTAGATTGTTTTTTATTGTAATCTCAGCTTCGCATATTTTTACTTTGCCGAGTTTGCGCAGAGATGCTCCCATGTTACATATAGTAAATATCATTAGACTCGAATACATCTTCTGCTCCGCATACCATCATTGAAACAAATTACAGCATTCATTAAATATATCTGTAAATTTTAAGCTTACAAATTTAGTTTTTGCCACTAGTTTTCAGATATCGCTGTTGAAGTTCTCATTCGAATTTTGTGTACAGCCATTACATCAGCTTTTTAACACTAATTCGTCTGAAGATTGGTTTTACTTTTAAAAGAACAGTTTTAGGCAAAGTGTGACTATGAAGATACTTTGTGGTATGTCTTGGTCCTTATTAAAGCCACACCAAACTGTTAATAATCAGTGTTAGTGGGTTAAAAGCTGCACAAATTATATATATTTCTGACCTGAAGAATCTGCTCTATATTGTTTAAGCCACAATTAGAAAAATCGATTTTTTTGGAAGGTATTTCCGGTACCAGTCCCCTTAAGAAATTACATCCATTGTATTTTGTTTTGTGACTAATAAAAATGAATCTAAGTTTATGACTTAAAAATTTCATATCTTTGTAAATGCTAATGAACGTCACCTAAAGGCGAATTGTTTAGTATGCGTGGGTTTAAATTTTCGAAGAATCCAAGTATTGTATCAAAATTAAGTATTAATATTGAAATTCTCAGTCTACTATTTAAGTATGGAAAAGATCTACAAAAATTATGTTTTGATTTTGTTTTTCATAAAAAAGGGGTAATTCCAATTGCAATGTCTATTTTCGTTTTTTTCGGTAACATTTTGTTAATTTAAATGGTATTTATTTTAATTCGTTTTTTTTTTGTCTGTACTTTCAGTTTTTTTTTTAAATACAAAATTACAACAGCGATGCAAATTCCTGAGAAACATAGAAAATGTAACATAGTCCCTTAGTTCTTAAACCAGGAAGTATAAAAAAAACATTTAGAACAAGCATGAAGTTAAAAAGAGATAATTATATTACATATATATCTTAAAAAGTGGAAGTTCGTTATAATTATATTACATATGTATCTTAAAAAATGTAAGTTAGTAAACATTTTGCATGTAAAATGTATCTCTCTGAAGATGAAATAAATATATTGAAAATAAAAAGTAATTTTAAAAAATTCTCATTGTTCTCGTATCAAATGGTTAAAGATGTTTAAATATTTTATCTATGAAATTTACGTATTTTCTCTTTTAAAAATGAACATTTATGGTATTCAATCATACTAAGTTAAAACATTAAGTTTAATTAAATAATTTTGAATCGCCGATTTGCTAGATAATGCAATGCTATAAACTTAATATTTTCAATTAATATAATTGCAGTTTAAAGCAATATACTGATAAATGTTTACTTTTAATAGGATATTTAAAACGTTAAATTCTGTATTCTACTAAATAATGTTTTATGCGCATGAAAGCTGAAAACAAATTGCAATGTTTAATGTAGTATGATACATTTACCAAATGGAACACATTAAGGTGTTTATGTAAAATCAGAAATTGATCATCGATAGAAAATTAAGACGCTTTTTACAATTTGTGTATCCAAATAGATTATCTCGAATTTCAGTAATTAAATGCAGGTAACAAATAACAAATTCACAGCTTGGGCAACCTTACTATTATATGAAACTATATGCAGATTTTAAAAGAAAGATAATGAAATGCAAATATTTTAAAAATGCAATTTTGGAAAAAATAAGTAAAAATATCATATTTGAACTGTACTGTGACCAAATTCACTGCTAAAAATATGGTCGCATAGCTTAAAACATTTCTAGTATAAATTTCAAGTAAGCACAGTGACATATATTCTTTAATAAGTATTCTATATAAAAAATAAATGTATGTATATATTAAGTACATTTTAAACAGAATGTATTTGCTCTGTATAACAATGTTTGAAGCATAAAATGAAATAATTTAAATGGGCTGTGTAGAATAATTACAGTAGAACTCCAATTATCCGAATCAATTGTGACCGAACCCCATTCGGATAATAAAAAATTCGGATAATTGGATTTTTTCCGAAAAAAAAGATCTGTTTTAAATAATTACGGTATGTATGTTAAAAATGGGAGAAAAAAACTATGTTTAAAGAAAAATACCTTTTAATTAATTAAAGGAAAAGGCAACACTTTTACATGTTAAGCGTACTTAGAAGTGCTGTACAGTATGTACGTATCGTACTGTAAATGAAAGTCATATTGCTTGCTGAACATCTCGATAAAAGTAAGCTGTTTGACAGTCTTCATCCGTTTTCGGGCAACCAAGTCGCGCACCCGCCTGACAGTGAGAAGTTGCATGCATGTGGTCACAATCAGGATGACGCTCCATCCACTTCAACGCAGTTTCAAGGCCGGCAAATGCTTCACTAGCTGATTGTCCCGTGTCTGCTTCAACTTCGACATTAAGGTCATCTTCTACCTCGATACTTTCTTCTCTCACACTTTCAATAATTTCATGGTCATTTAGAATTTGGAACCCAGGTGGGCCGGGACGGCCACCTGGCGACGGATGACAGCCAATAATCGAACTGCATTATAAGATGGTGACTCATCCCAATAATGTTCGCGCTGCGCCTACACTAGATTCGCGGAGGGAAGGTCAATATAGCGCGCGTAGACGGAATCATTATTTTGCGAATCGTAGTACGTTTCCGTCTTAATTTTTTTTTCTAAAATTCTGAAAGCGATTCGGATAATCAGCGATTCGGAAAGTCGGAGTTCCGATAATTGGAGTTCTACTGTACTATATATTTAAGAAAACTAGGAGCTGAAAAAATTCAAATAATACTTAAAAATACTTCGTAAATAGTAAAAAAAAGGGTATGTAATTAATATTTCTAAATACATATAACGGTTGTGCACTGTAATTTTTTTTAAAGATACTACTAATCACTACGTAAAAAAATATTTTTTTTAATTGCAGAATTTTTACTTTATCAAGTGAAATTCTGCTAATGAAAGGCAAATTTTTAATAAGCTATTTTTAATAAAAATTCATTTTAAAATATTATTTTTACAAAAACGTGAAATTTTATATATACCTTTAAGGAGATTCAAGTATGTCTCTATAATTATTGTTACATATTGTACATAGTTTTCAATATTAAATTTTTATAAAGTAATATGTATTAATTCAGATTTATACGAATATATGACAGATTAACCATAGAAATACATAAGTTAAATTTCAAATTCTTGACAGCAAATTTAACAACGAAAAATATTAGACTGGCTGTGTAACCCAATCCTTTACATTGGACTTGAATGAAATTTTACGAAACAAATATGTATGGTTTTAATCTACGTTTAGAGAACATTTATAATAATAATAGTATCAAACTTTTTATAGCATGAAATAATTTGTGCTTAAATTAAGGTTAATTGAAAATTTCGAAATTTATTAATTGCAACTTACATAATTTTGATATATGTATGGAAAAATTCTGCATTTCGCAATTGACATCATTTCTAATGGTGACTGAAATTGTCTGAAACATTTCACTACGTAATATTTCTTTTCTTGAATGTTCATAACGTCATTTTGACGCAATTAATTGATAAAAGTTCAGTGTTATCAAATAAACAAGATATTTTTATTGAAATTGATATAATGTTTGTCATTCCATTTGTAGCAATAATTGCTAAACATCATCAAATCAAATTAGAAACTTTTCTTTTCATTCATATCGCGCAAGCTTCCCTGCTATAGTTTATATATTACCATTATTTCCCCATCATACTGTTCTCTCTGTTTTTCAAATAGTAAAGTAATCAAATTATCAACATTGCACATATTTCCATATAAGTAAACAAAATTCAAATATTTGAAATTAATTTTAATTTCGTATTTTCCAGAACATGTATAACAGAATGTATAATTCGTATATTTGCTTATATAAGTCTTTCAAGTGTCAATTAGTTATATTGATGGATAACTAGTATACTTTTGCATTGCACAAAGTAATATGCGAATAGCTAACAGAAAGTTTTTGAAGGTAAGAGGAACATAAAAGTTTGAAATGAAGGAAAAATGTACAATGTACAATGTAATGTACATTGTCCTCGCGTACAATATATTGATATTTCGAATTTTTTTTATGTTTTATGGCTCTAAAAACGTACTTTTCCATTTTTAATAACAGTAATTACTTTATGTATATTATGTCTATTTTTGTATTATTTATTTATAGTTTGATTAAAAACTGTTTCATTTATAAAATTATTTTCACAGTGACAAAAAATTAAGTCTGCCTTTTGGTTTATTGAATTAGAACTGAAATGAAAAACAGGTACTTCTAACAAATTATTTTAGATTAGTTATAAACG
The DNA here is from genome assembly GCA_963931845.1 of Maratus michaelseni. NCBI lineage: Eukaryota > Metazoa > Arthropoda > Arachnida > Araneae > Salticidae > Maratus > Maratus michaelseni. The sequence continues at coordinate 429,522,532 of OZ007589.1, forward strand.
ATTGTTAAAATAAATGTTTAAAATTTCTTGAAATCTGGAAACAATCCAGGAGTAGTTACTTTAAATCAAATGTTAGGATTATTTCAATTTTTCGTATTAAAGAATGAATAAAATACAATTTGGAAAAACTGAAAGTGGAAATATACTTTCAGGGAATACTTTATAGACTTTCATAACAAATACAGTATTTTTTAATGTTTAGAAATATAATATTTTGATCATATTTAATTACTTTATAAATGTCATTCTTTATGCACTATTTAACATACCAAAGACATCAAAATATGTCTGTTTTGAGTTAAAAATAAAAGATGTATTGGTATATAACATTTCAAAAGTAAATGGTTATTCATCAAATAAAATAAAAAAAACATCGGAATGTGCGGAATATTGTTACATATATCACGCATTATACTCAAAATGATGATAAATAGCTTTCGGTTTCGGAAAACTTTGGCATTCGTCTTAAAAAGAAATCTCATATCATTCATAACAAGACATTGTCCGAATTTTCAATGCTTAAAACAGGAATTTTATATATTTCAACAAATGAAAACTGCATATTTTTGAATAGATTAGAATATTTGCATTGTTTAAAGTTGTAATAGAATTTTTTACATTTTTTGTTTAAGAATTAAAAAGAAAAATCGTGAACTATCTGTTTTACGGGTTTTTGTTACATTGTCTTATTTCGATCACTCTTCAAATTTAATTGTTGAATTTAAATGTTCCTTTACAAATGAAGGGGTTATAATGACTGTGTAATAAGTCATAATTTAGTGATTTGAAAAATGAAGGATTTTGTGAAACTTGTTCTTCCGCCGTTGCATTTATTGGTCCAACTTGTTTTGCCTTGTAGCAACTCCCTAAGTGAACTATGACTTATTTGACTGACAAATTGAACATAAATTAATATGCGTTCAGTGAAAATATAACTATCTTGAATTTCAAAATTTTTGACTTACTCCACTGGAATTCTAATCCCCTCAAATGATAAGAGTTTTTAAAATATAGAATTCTAGAAACATAGTGCAAATGCAGTCTAATAAAAACTAATACGATCGAATTTCGATTAAGTAGATATCTCGGACAAATTTCAGTTCAATACTGTGAATTGTAACAAATAGTCATCTCAAATTAGCACAGTGAAAAATATTCTATAGATCATATGTATCGAAGTGCGCATAACATTGAAAATTAAAATGAAGAAATAAATTTATCATGTGCTATTATTGTGTTCTTAAATTTACATTTTTTTAAGTTTTGTTTATTAAAATTTACGAATTTTAGAAGAGGAAAAGTGATTATGAAATATGAAAAGGTATAATTTAAATATGGCGAAATGATTTCTAAAATATTTTTTTTTCTCATAAAATATATAAAATAATTTTCAAAATACTCAATACGCATAATTTTTTGAAATACATATTTCTTTAAAGGTGAAAGATTTACGATAATACAACATATAAAAAACATGTAAAAAAATAGGTATCTATATTTCCTAAAGAATACGGAAATATTTTTTTATCGTGTAAAGATCTACATAAATTATATTTACAATTTTAGTAAAAATGAGAAATTAAATAGGTTTTTATTACTGCTAGTTGTGAAAAATATTCTCAAATCCATATCTGAACACTAGTGAAATAACTTGCGTAAAATATTTTCCTGTTAGAAGAAAGTAAATTGAACTTTAAAAAAATGTATTTTAAGAGGATCTTTTATTTAAAAAAAAAGTTATACCTACTTAAAATTGGTATTTTTATTAAGTATAAATCAATGATATTTTTCTAATTTGCTGTTACATACTTTAATAGAGATAAATAAATCACCGTACTGAAAAATTTAAAAGATAACAATGAAATATTTTACCAATTATGAAACTAATTCGGTGATTACGGATTTTAAATTAAATGGTGCATATCTGCATTATTTAAAATTTTTATCTTTCGTACAACGCACTTTTAAATAAATTAAGTTGTTTTTTCTCATTAACGAAATTATTGTTAATGAATCTAACTGCAGACTGAAATAAATGTTTATGCGAAATAGAAAATGTCTTATGAATTACATGTTAGTTCATTTAACATGGCGATGTAAACCGAGTTTATATTACGAATATGTTTAATTTTGTTTATGTTTAAAAAAGAAAAAAAAAGTTATTATAAATTTCTACTATTTAGAAATACTTTTCATATGTTTTACATAATATAAAAATGCTTTAAATAAACTGTATATATATTGATAATGTACACCGGTGCATTGATGGGTTTTATGAAATAAACCATAAATAAATAAATAAAAGTGTATAATAGTAGAATTTGTAGTTAGGTGTAACTGGGTGACATTATTATAATTCTCCAGGATAATAACTTGAAGTTTAAACTAACAAGGGGACCACCAAACATGATGCGCACGGATTTTGATAATTTTAAAGTATGTTGTAGGGGTCACACCCCTAACTATTCATGTCAAAGGTTTCCTTCAAATGGGCTTTAGTTTTAGAGAAGTTTCGGGTTAAAGTTCAGTATGCAGTTCAAATACCCATTAGTTCACAGTCTTGAACAAGAACTCCATGGTGCTGAGCTAGCGCGCAAGATTTGAGAGTGGGAGATGATTGTTCTGTCCTCTCTAGTGACTTTTTAAACTTTTTTAATAAATTTTATATATTTGTCGCGTTATAAGTTTTATGCAGAATTATGAATTCTGCATCTTTGAACTTTTTGATATTTTTTTGAGACTGGAATGCTAGAATTGGGAAAAAAGAAAGGTGAGTTCTCAGTAGGAAATCATGGATATGGGATGCGTAATGAAAGAGCAAACAGATTGGTTGAGTTTGCAGAATGTGAACAGATGTGTATCATCAATTCATTTTTCAAGAAAAATCCACAAAAAATGAACCTGGCGTAGTGAAAATGGCTCAACAAGTGAAATCGACTACATCTTGAGAAACAAAAAAACATCTTATTCAGGATTGCAGCGTTCTCAATAACTTCAATACAGGCAGCGAACACCGGTTGGTTAGATGCAAACTGCTTTTAAACACTAAAGTGTAAATAATGAAGCTTTCGCAATTATATGCAAGCTATTATATATGCAAGCTATCTGGAATAAAGATGAATTATGTGCTAATTTGAAACAATATTATGAAAATATATTACAATTTATAAAATATTATAAAAAAAACTATCCCGACATTTGGGCCCTTAACTATCAGAATATATATGCTTTTTTTTTCATTCAGTTTCTGTGAATGGTAATTCACAGAAACTGAATGAAATTTTGGCAAAAGATATTTTGAGGTATGCGCTCAAGAATGATATGGAAAACAACAATGTCACTCAAACAATTACGGTTGCAGTGAGAAATTTTCGAAAAAATCAAATGTCAACACAAATATTTTTGCATTGGAATGTGATCTCCATTGTGAAAAACCCTAAATAACGTTGGAACGGCAACTGTAGCATGAAAATCACCGGTCGTAGATAGGCAAAAAGTGAGGACAACCAATAAGTACAGAGAAGCAGCATAAAATAAAGCATTTTATTGTGTTTCACAAATTTTCCGCATGACCACCTTCACACACGATGACACTTTGCATGCGGCTGGCGGTGGATAGCACTACCCCACGTATCATGGCAATAGAAATCTCTTGAATCGCAGTTCTGATGGCATCTTTCAAATCAGATGCAGTTTGAGGACGAAACTGCTACACTTTGGATTTCAGATATCTCCACAGCCAGAAATCCATTGGTGTCAGATCAGGAGACCTTGGTGGCCACGGAAACGGGAAATGACGGGAGATAACTCTGTCACCAAACTGTTGCGTTAAGACACGTTTGGCTGAAGACCCGACATGTGGAGGAGCGCCATCTTGCATCCACACAACTTCAGATAGAGAATTTTGCCGTTGCAATGCGGGTATCGCGTAATGAGTTAACATGTCCAGATAGCGAGCACTCGTTACTGTACACGTTTGCAGATCACCGGCAGTAACCTCTTCAAAAAATTAACGGCCGACGATGAACGTACTCGTTATACCACACCGCACAGTCACTTTTTCTTCGTGTAATGGACGAGCATGCACATCATGTGGATTATTCTCTGCCCAGTGCATACAATTTTTCGAATTCACGTTACGAGTTAACGAGAAATGCGTATCGTCTGTCCACAAAATGCGTAAAAGCCAGCTGCTATCTTCATCGTACCGGATAAGGAATTGATTTGCCAGCCGTAATTGATAGTCTCCGATTCCGACATCTGGATTAGCTGGAATCGATACGGAAACATGTTTAGAACAGAGCGCAAAATCTTGCGTACAGTTGAATTCGGCAGATCCAGAACACGTGAAAAACCGCGTGCAGTTGCGGGACGAACTGTGCTTATCGCCTGATGGACTTCTGCAACAACTTCCACAGGAACGGAAGGTCGTCTAGACAGAGGTATATCGCATCTGCAACCAGTATCTTCAAATTTATTAATTAAGTCCCGTACAGCTTTGACAGTGCACGGGCCTCGCCGTAATCCATGGTTTCTGTGGTAAACACGCAATGTCTGTGCGGCATTTTGTCCATTCAGTTAATAAATCTTTACGATTTCCCCACATTCTTTCCCTGAAAGCGGCATCTTGTTCGGAATGGCAGAAAGGAACATACGCGGCTTGCATTTCGCAGTGCCTTTTCTTTCACCTAGCGTGACGACGTCAGTCATGACTGTGTCTTACGTAGAACCCGAAATTTGCGTTTCTTGGTTTCTTCTTTTCGTTTTGTGGAGAACTAATCAGGCTGGGATATCAGCCGAAGAAAAGGTGAGATGTGTGACGTAAATGAAAGGAAAATTAATGCTCTGCTGCACGACAAAGTCCTTTTTACTTTTCCCTTGCCTAGTTCCGGCGATTTTCATGCTACAGTTGCCGTTCCAACGTTATTTAGGGTTTTTCACAATGGAGATCACATTCCAATGCAAAAATCTTTATGTTACCATTTGATTTTTTCGAAATTTTCTCACTGTAACCGTAACTGTTTGAGTGACACTGTTGTTTTCCATATCATTCTTGAGCGCATACCTCAAAATACCTTTTGCCAGAATTTCATTCTGTTTCTGTGAATGATATGATAGGGGCCTAAATGTCGGGATAGTTTTTTTTGTAATCACCCTGTACATTACTACAGATGGACTGAAAATACGTGTGTTTAAGTATTCATTAAAAATGTTTAGGAATTTTGGAATCTTTTCATACGACCGACTAGATATAAATTTTGCTAAATTCATTTAGGTTATCAAAAATGTTTAGAAATAATTCTTTTTGACGGTTAGATGCAAAGTATAGTAATGCAGTAGATATTAAAGCACTTACTGAACTTCTACTTATTTGTATTTAAAATCCATCTATTTAAAGCTAACCTGCTATTTCGTTTTTCGTGCAAAAATCGCTTTGATACGCATGCGCGAGCATTCAGCCAATCAGCTAAAGGCATTTTTTGTAAACTCCTGTCGAATTGGGCTCTATACGCATGCGTCAGCATTCAGCCAATCAAGTGAGAGGTTGTTACTGTCCCGAGGTCCTGAGACAGATTTGGAGCCAATGAGGTGAAAGGCTATTTCCTGTCTAGAGATCTTTAGGAAAGATGATTATGGCGTTAGCAATTTTCAAAGTTTCGAAGTTTGGATTACTATAAATATTAGGTATTTATTCATTTTATCTTTATTTATTTTGTTATATTGAGTACGAACATAGAAACACATATTTATCTCTGTGTTCATGATTGAATTCTTTGGATATGTTTTGGTTTCGTGTATTTTTTTTTTTTTTAATGTCCTATGTATATTTTGCTACTTTAAATTTCTTAAACCAAAAAGTAATGGTCGAGTTTTTATTAGGATTTATAAAGCTGAAATTTACCTTTTTGAATATAATATTACAGATGTTTTAATAGTTGCATTCGGCTGTAAAAATTGACAAAAAATTGATTAAAAATTCGACCAGAAGTTGCATGAAAAAAAAAAGAACTTTCACTAGCATGGACAAATCCAGAAAATTGCTGCGTCGGCAGTTGTGTTTATATGTAAAAAAATAACAAAATTCATAGTTTAATCACAATAAAACATCGTGAAATTTATTGAATGGTTGCAGGGAAAAAAATCACAAAATTCAACAACCATTCGGGAAAATATAACAAAATTCTACTAATAACAGGAGCTTCTAAATAGCTTTACCACCTGTGCATTTTGATGATTTTGTTATGATAGTGTGTATGAATGTGTTTTGCATGAAATTTTTTGTTTTGTTGACAATTTTTTTAAAGGTTTTGGAACTTTAGTATGACAATTTATTGGTATTAATACTATTATGTCGGTTAATAGAAAAGCTTTCTAAAGATTGAAATACGATCAAATCTTAACAAAACTTGCAATGATTCAAATGGATTTAGATAGATAATTTTAGTATATGTGTATATATATGCAGTAGACTATCAATAAACAACAACAAAAAAGTGGCAACTAATTTTCAAACTTTTATATATAATCAAAACTTTTCAATATTTTACAGCCGAATGCAACTATTAAAACATCTGAAATATTATATTAAAAAAATGAAATTTCAGCTTTACCAAGTAAAAAATAAACTACTTAAAAAAAAAAATCCTACTAAAAATTCGACCATTACTTTTAGGTATAAAAATTTTAATGTAGCAAAATACATACAGCATAAAAAGAAGAAAAAATACACCAGAATGTATATAAAGCATGCTTTACAATTATATTATGTGCAGTAAATAATTTCGCAAACAATATACGAAGAATCAAAACATATCCGAAGAACTCGATCGTGAACACAGAAATAGATATGTTGCTATCTTCAATGATTCAATAAAATAAAATATAGATAGAATGAAAAACTACCTAAAAATATAATAATCTAAACTTGAAACTTAAAAACTCAATCAAACGTGATAAATTGTACACAATTGTCATTATACCAGGTGACAGTCGATGCAGAATTCATTTATATACACTACACACTTTATTGATACGATAACCATTTTGTCAGGACAAAATTAGCACTTGCCTATCAGCGAGCAATATTGAAAATTGGCGATTGACTTTATTGCCACCTAAAGGGAAAAATAAGCATTCGGCGATAAAACTTGAAAAACTAGCGATTAAAAATATGGAAAAAACTGGCCAAATGCCGGATTTTCTGATTTTCTTTTTTTGCTTTGCGTTTTTTCTGCATCTGTTTGACAAAATTCATGATTTTTCCTCACCCGATCAATGAAATTAATGATTTTGCCACACCTGATGAACGAAATTTACGATTTTTATGCACTCAATTGAAGAAATTCGTGATTTTTATGTGCCCACTTGACTAATTTGTGATTTCCCTCACCCACTTCACTTGATTAATTAGTGATTTTTACGTGCCTGTTCTTCAAAATTCCTTATTTTTATGCACACAATGGACGAAATTCATGATTTTTACATGCCTGATAAACAAAACTCATGATTTTTACACGCTGGATTAAGGATTTTTTTTTTTTTTTTGCACTTGACCGATGAAATTAAGTATTTTTATGCACCTGATAGACAAAATTCATGATTTTTATGTGCTGATAGAGGAAATTAATGATTTTTACGTGCCCGATCAACTAATTCTTGATTCTTATGTGCCCGTTTGAAGAATTTTGTGAATTTTAGGTGACCGATAAATGAAACTCATGATTTTTACACGCCCGATTGATGAAAAAAAAATTCTGCACCCGACCGACGAAATTAAGGATATTTATGCCCCCAATAGACAAAATTTATGATATTTATGTACCGATAGATGAAATTAATGATTTTTTCAGTGATCCTACGACATAATTTGTGTTTTTTCAGCAATCATTTGATGAAATTCACGTTTTAACTGCAATCCTTTGACGAAATTCGCATTTTTTCCGCTATCCTTTGACGAAATTTGCGTTTTTCTGTGATCCTTTAATGAATTTTGCTTTTTTTGTGATCCTTTGACGATATTCGCACTTTCTCTGTTGCCTTTTGACGAGATTCATGTTTTTTCAACAATCCTGTCACGAAATTTGTTTTTTCAGTGATCCTTTGAAGAAATTCGCATTTTTCACATGATCGTTTATGAAATTCGCGTTTCCCAGCGATTCTTTTATAAAATACATTTTATTCTGCAATTTTTAGATGAAATTTGTTAAAAGATTACGAAATTAAGTATTTTTATGCACCTGATAGACAAAATTCATGATTTTTATGTGCTGATAGAGGAAATTAATGATTTTTATGTGCCCAATCAACTAATTTCAGTGATCCTTTGAAGAAATTCGCATTTTTCAGCAATCCTTTGAAGAAATTCGCATTTTTCTCACGATCGATTATGAAATTCGCGTTTCCCAGCGATTCTTTTATAAAATACATTTTATTCTGCAATTTTTAGATGAAATTTGTTAAAAGATTACGAAATTAAGTATTTTTATGCACCTGATAGACAAAATTCATGATTTTTATGTGCTGATAGAGGAAATTAATGATTTTTACGTGCCCGATCAACTAATTTCTTGATTCTTATGTGATCGTTTGAAGAATTTTGTGAATTTTAGGTGACCGATAAATGAAACTCATGATTTTTACACACCCGATTGATTAAAAAAAAAATTCTGCACCCGACTGACGAAATTAAGGATATTTATGCTCCCAATAGACGAAATTTATGATATTTATGTGCCGATGGATGAAATTAATGATTTTTTCAGTGATCCTATGACATAATTTGTGTTTTTTCAGCAATCATTTGACGAAATTAACGTTTTAACTGCAATCCTTTGACGAAATTCGCATTTTTTCCACTATCCTTTGACGAAATTTGCGTTTTACTGTGATCCTTTAATGAATTTTGCTTTTTTTGTGATCCTTTGACGATATTCGCACTTTCTCTGCTGCCTTTTGACGAGATTCATGTTTTTTCAGCAATACTTTGACGAAATTTGCGTTTTTTCAGTGATCCTTTGAAGAAATTCGCATTTTTCAGCGATCCTTTGAAGATTCGCATTTTTCTCACGATCGTTTATGAAATTCGCGTTTCCCAGCGATTCTTTTATAAAATACATTTTATTCTGCAATTTTTAGTTGAAATTTGGTAATAGAGAGTGATCTTTTGGTGAATTTTTTTTTTTTTTTTTTTTGCTTACCTTTCATGATCCTTTCGCATAATTCATGTTTTTCCCTGTGGCCTTTTAACGAAATTCATGTTTTTCCATAATCCTTTGATGAAATTTGTGTTTTTCCCACGATCATTTGATGAAATCGGCATTTTTTTTTTGCGAAGATTGATATGTGTAGGCACTGAGTTCTACGGTGTATTGTGCATTATTTTAAACATGTAACTTATCGGTTCAAAACAATTAATGTAATTCAGAAACAGTTGTAATACTTTTGTGGGAGGGAAGGGGCGCGAATAAAATTTAAAAATGCAGCCATGTCAAAAATTATGGGGGGGGGGAGTGCATTTTGCCCACACTGCGCTGAAACTTTTCTAAATTTTGCTGACACCACGCATATGATATATCATTTGAATGGCATGTGACCGCTTTTTCATTTTATGCATCTCCCGTGTCCATCGGGGTGGATCCCACTTTGCCCCCCAAGGGTGTACTTTTTAAAATTTTGCACACACCCTTCATGTTACATATCGTTGGAAGGGTCTTTGACTGCTTATTCATGTTATGCATCTTCGGTGTCCATCCGGCCACTCCCCCCCCCCAAGGGTTGCACTTTTCTAGATTTTGTTGACAACCCTCATGTCATATATCATTGGAAAGGTCTGTGACCGCTTATTCATATTATGTATCTCCGATGTTCACCCCCCCTATGCCTCCAAGGGGGTACTTTTCTAAATATTGCACACACCCCTCATGTGATACATCGTTGGAAAGGTCTGTGACTGCTTAATCATATTATGCATCGCCAATGTCCTTCCACCACCTTTGCCCCCCCAAAGGGGGCCCATTTCTAAATTTTGTTGACACCCCTCAGGTCGTATATCGTTGGAAAGGTCTGTGACTGCTTAATCATATTATGCATCTCCGGTGTCCTTACCCCCACTTTGCCACCCCAATTGGGGTACTTTTCTAAATTTTGTCAATATCACTTATATGATATATCGTTGGAAAGGTCTGTGACCGCTGAATCATAATATGTATCTCCCGTGTCCATCCCCCCACTTTGCCCCCCCCAAGGGGGTACTTTTCTAATTTTTGCACACACCCATCATGTTACATATCGTTGGAATGGTCTTTGACTTCTTATTCATGTTATGCATCTTCAGTGTCCATCCCGCCACTTCCCTCCCCCCAAGCGGTGCACTTTTTAAAATTTTGTTGACACCCCTCATGTTATATATCGTTGGAAAGGTCTGTGACTGCTTAGTCATATTATGCATCTCTGGTGTCCTTACCCCCACTTTGCACCCCAATTGGGGTACTTTTCTAAATTTTGCCAATATCACTCATATGATATATCATTGGAAAGGCCTGTGACCGCTGAATCATAATATGTATCTCCCGTGTCCATCCCCCCCCACTTTGCCCCCCCAAGGGGGTGCTTTTCTAAATTTTGCACACACCCATCATGTTACATATCGTTGGAATGGTCTTTGACTTCTTATTCATGTTATGCATCTTCAATGTCCATCCCGCCACTTCCCTACCCCCCAAGGGGTGCACTTTTTAAAATTTTGTTGACACCCCTCATGTTATATATCGTTGGAAAGGTCTGTGTCTGCTTAGTCATATTATGCATCTCCGGTGTCCTTACCCCCACTTTGCCACCCCAATTGGGGTACTTTTCTAAATTTTTCCAATATCACTCATATGATATATCGTTGGAAAGGTCTGTGACCGCTGAATCATAATATGTATCCCCCGTGTCCATCCCCCCCACTTTGCCCCCCACAAGGGGGTACTTTTCTAAATTTTGCACACACCCATCATGTTACATATCGTTGGAAGGGTCTTTGACTGCTTATTCATGTTATGCATGGCGCTGCTTATTCATGTTATGCATGAGTGGTCCATCCCGCCACCCCCCCCCCCAAGGGGTGCACTTTTCTAAATTTTGTTGACACCACTCATGACATATATCATTGGAAAGGTCTGTGACCGCTTAATCATATCATGTATCTCCTATGTCCCCCCCTTTGCCTCCAAGGGGGGTACTTTTCTAAATTTTGAACACACCCTTCATGTGATATATCGATGGAAAGGTCTGTGACCGCTTAATCATATTATGCATCTCCCGTGTCCATCCCTCCTCTATAAAGTTCATCAAGAGACAGCAAAAAAAAAATCTCATTTTCCATTCAATCGTTGCAATTGGCGAGTGTGACTATTAAGTTTGGCAATAAAGTCAATCGCCAAATTTCAGTATTACTCGCTGAGTGGTGAATGCTAATTTTTTGCTATATCACAAACTGTATTTAGATGCACTATAATGACAAAATCGTTATTGGATCAGTAGATGGAAAAGTGTGTAGTGTATATAAATGCCTTTTGCATTAACTGACATCTTATAATGACAATTGTGTATGATTTATCACTGTTGTGCCATGGTTTTCTATGTACTGGCACAACAGCGCTAAATGTGTCAGATTTATTTATTTAAATTATTCGGAAAAAGTTTCAAACATTTTAAAGCAGCTATGATATTTATTTTTATGGTACTGTCAAGTTGTTTGCCGTCAAATTTTGACGGGTTCCATCTAGTAACAAAATAATAAAAATCTATATACATATATTGCAAATGTGTTATTGCACTTCATTATTGAATATCTATTTTTAAACGAAAATAATTAAGGTATATTTTGCGTTGGAATTTCCAAGATTATATTAATTTTCCTTTTTAGAGTAAAAATAAATTTAAAATAACTGTAAGTTTCAGTATTTGGTTAATCTAATTATAAGTATTTAGATATAAACCTCTTTTTATTTTTAATAATTTCGATTAAACCCAGTATTATGAACCGTTGTTTTTCTGTAAAATTTCATTAAAATTTCTTTTTTTTTTTTTTTCTTTTTTTTTTTTTTTTGGCATTTGTAATATAAAAAGAAAATGAACATTTTTCACAAAATCACAAATTCCCCTATTCAAATTACATATAAGCTATCAGTAAAATATTACGCATTCATCTTGAATTTATAAGTACATTTAAATATGAAATCTCTCAGAACTTTACGAACCATTTCATCATTGTATCCCATTTGTTTATTTAATTCGGTAAATTTATTTTCCTGTGGAATACAGAGAAAATTACAAGAAATTATTCCATCCACAAATATTAACTTAAATTTCAGCGTATATAGGGTCCTATTAAATCAAGGAAATATATAATAAATGAAACAGATATATATATATATATATATATATATATATATTATTTTTATGTACAATGAATTTCAACACTTTAATTTTTTTTATAAAAAATCCCGCTTTAATGCAACAGAGTTAAATCATTGATCTATGTACTGTAGCAGCCACCAGTTTCAGTCACAACATTTATCTAAACTTACTTTGAGAACATTTTCTACAATTGGTTCATTCAAAATAGAAATTGAGATTTAAGTTAAAGCCTATTGTTGTGGAAAAAGGGCAAACAAACTCATTAAAATATATGATTATTTAATCGTTTAATATACATTACTATATTACCAAAAATAAAGGGTCTCACATGTTATTTCAACTCTAAATTTCCTAAAATCAAAAATCTTGAATAAAATGGATTTGATCTTTAAATTACTGACAATGTTTCTTATTAAACACTGAAAATCACCCATTTATCTTTATTTTTTATATAAAACATGCTTTATCACATAATGCGTCACCTAGAAAATAATAATAATAATAATATATATATATATATATATATATATATATATATATATATATATATATATATATATATATATATATATATATATATATATATATATATATATATATATTGCAGTTTCGAGTTATTTATTATAATAATTTTAAGACAAAAAATTTATATGATTAAAATAGTAAATATAGAACGGGCCGTTTTTCTTATACAAACTTGATTCATAATTAAATTATAAATGAATAGAGTTTTAGAAATAGAAACTACCATGCATTGCTAACGATACCTACAGTACCTACCGAACGATACCTACGATACCTTTCGAGCGATACCTACACGATATATAAAAATAAATTATGTTTTTCAATTACCTTAATTAATATCTCGTGTAATTACCGACAGTTGTTTTCCAAAATCATTACCAAATATCCTTGAATGATTCTGCGTCAATAGATACATCGAGCACCCGTCAACTTCTCCACTGACCGCCTGGAAAGTAACGTTTTTTGTAACGGAAAAATGCGTTTTTCTCAAAACCTTATATAGGAAAATCGCTTTAGTTTCCCTGCAAGGTTTAAAAAAAATCCTACTACCCCAATTTTTTCATAATTTTAGTTTCCGTAGATTCGGAAATAGAGGAGGAAGGGGGGATATTATTGCAGTGCATTTTCGACGATATCTCTGAAGATATGATATCAAATATATGAAAAGAAATATATTTTTAAGTTCGGTATAACGAGATCTTTCACACGATATACAAAAAGTTAACTTTTTTATTTCAAGTAAATCAATTAGCCCCCTATATTTCTACTAAACAATGGCTAATAACCTGAAAATATGTGGGTAAAAAGGCTTTATAACTTTCCACATCCCGTAGTTTACGAGAAAAAAAGCCTCTGACAGACGGACAGACAGACACATGAGTGATCTTATAATAGTTCCGTTTTTACTTTTAAGTACGGAACCCTAAAAAGGACGTAAATTACTTCTATCAAAGTTTGGTATAACATTTCCACATCGGTTCCACTCTGAAAGATATGTGTACTATCGATGCCAATATGTCAGTTTATGTGATCAATTTTAAGAAACATTTATTTAGAACTAGCTAATCCGACCGGCGTTGCCCGGGCCCGAGATAATTACAATCTCAGAGAAAGGCGTTAACCCCCTCCCTCCCCATACCCGCAAATATAACGAATAATTTGTTCAAGAGAACCACCGTCACGTACATTAACGCGATCAATAAAAAAATAATTACATTTTTCTGATAATTAGAACATAACGAAGACGCTACGCTAAAATAGCCGGCAGATGACACCCCTTCCCGACCTCAATTTCAAATCTATATCTTAATTAGTTACCTAAATATTTGTTCATTAGTAAAATTTGGCAATTATTTCCTTTCATTTTCGCAAACTAAATGAGAGGGATCGGCCAGAGAAGCAGATATCTTCGTAATTCAGTTTTTAATGAAAGCCGATCCCTGTCTGAAAATTTCTCGGATCGTTTTCACTGGCGCCAGCAGAGTTTTGGCAGTTTTTTGCGTAAATTAAAAAAAAAATTACCAACCGAATTTTTCAAAAATCACATAGTCAGATACAGAATATTTTTTTACATATGCTCATAAATTTTCAAATTGACATTCCAATTAGTTTTCTTAAAATTCGCTAATTAGTAAAATAATTTGGAATTTGTTCATTTCCGCTCGCAAATCCAACGCGCCAGACCTTTCATTCGCCATTTTGTTTTAAAAGATGACATTTTAGAAGCGATGGTTAATGAGAATCTAATTAATATCTAGGCTAATTATCAAAATGTAAAAATTCTGAGACTCAGGTGCACATGGCCAGACCTTGGACTATACACATCTAAATTTCCAGACTTCTAGGTGGGCTAGATTTTGTGTGAAAATTTAAGTGCGAAAAAAATATATAAGCTGTGCTAAAGTGGTACGTGATCTGCAGTGCGACTTGTTAAAAGTATTTAAAAAACCTAAATTTTCTTATTTATATGTCTTTTATTGTTAATACATGAAGCTTTTTTATATTAATATATTTTCTGGTTTTATTTCATTAAGCTTTATATGTTTAATTCCTTATCGTGAGTTGAAATTACTGTTAAGTTTTGTTAAGTTACACTAAAGTAGAAATGACTATTGAGTGGTTGTGAAATAGTGGTTTGTGAATACGCCAAAAATAAATATTGATTACATTGTGTGTGAAAATTCTTTTACAGGAAAACAAAGAAGCACTGCCTCTTCAAACAATTTTTAACATGAATATATACGCAAACGAAAGAAAGTATATATACACAAGAATATGAAAGAAAATATTAGTCTTGATAGAAAATACAAAATCAATTCTAAGATACATTTATTATTTAAAAGAAATAAAAATGCAATTGAAAAAAAAATGTGCCAGTTTATGAATTTATATTTTGTACTGACATGTATTAAATTGTCTTGAAAAATCAGATAGTCAGGTATATGAATTTTAATGAATAATAATTGCATATATAACGAAATAATTGCTCGTCACATATATGATTAAACAGTTATCCAAATATGTTAGTGTATTGATAAATTCCATGTTGAATAACTTAATGAAATTACCTCAACTATATGAATATTTTACTAATGATATTTTAAAAATTTATATGATATTATAAATGCAACAAATTAATTTATCTCATTATAATTAATACTCTTCCTTACTTCTGCTAATAAGAAACATTAAATAAACTGATTAAGTATGAATTTCTGATTTTATAAATAAAGTAACAATTTAATAACTCGATGGTTTATATTAATTTAGCTGTCCCCTAACGCAGTACCTAATAATTACTTTTAATGAACTATTTTAAGTTTATTTTTAAGTAATTTATAATTATAATGTTAGGTTTTATACAACAGGTTAAATTAGATTATAACAGGAGAATTTGTGATATTGCTCACAACATAATGTTTTTTTTTAAAATGCATCCGAATGAATCGTGTGGCAGTTTACATATAACGATAAAATTATGCTTATCTAAGAAAAGTATTCTTAACCCTCTAAGCGTGTGGAACGTAATATTCCGTTCACTAAGCTTCAGGTTTCACTGCAATATATGCAATGTTTAAGATAATATAATTCTATAGATTTAATGAATTTTCAAAACATTGAAGAATGATTAATACTCTCAAGGGTTACATACATATTTGTAATTAAGTTTTATTTATAATGCTGAAAGAATCATATTTTTTAGGCATTTAAAACAAAATGCAGAGAAAACAGCATTACAATTTTACCCTTTTTCAAAACGCTCAGAGGGTTAAACGACTTTTGTTTATGAAAATGAATTCCTTTAATGATTTTAATAATACGCACAATAATTTAAAAGCATAGTTTAACTACCTTCTACTATTCTTTAAACCACACTTTAATTACATATCTACAGTAGTAACAGTCGAACATTCATTAAAAAAGTTAGTCGATGCTTGTTTATATCAAATTGTGTCTGAACTTACAGCTGGATAAAATGTCATCTATTATTAAAATTAGCACTTGGATAGATACAATAAAACATATTTTTCAAGGAATCGATTCCACCATAACATAAATACTAAATAAATAAGTGTATTCATTTAATGACATTTTCTATATATATTTACACAAACGGAAGTATTTTCAACAATGAATTAATTTTTCTCTATATGCAGCACAAAATATTTTTAATCTAATTAAAAAAAAAAAAAGACTAAATACATAAATAAAGGTTTCATTATTTTCAGTTAATTCTTTTATGGCACTTTCTAATTAAAGTACTCATAAATAAACAGATTTCGAATAAAGACTTTTACTGTTTATATCTGAGATTATTCCGTGAATAATAAAATGTCATATTTCGGTGATCATATTGTGCTTGCTTACTACAGAAACCAAAATCTAAATAAGATTTTTTTTGTTTTACTTTTTAGCAACATATATATATTTCATTAATAATAATTTATTTTTCGTAACACTTAAATAGTGGTGTAAAATTTAGAAGTTGATTGAAAACATTTAAAGCAACAAAAGAGAATATTTTGATATCTGAAGCGTCTATAATATTAAAAGAATAACTAAACATTTTCAGGAAAAGAAATGAACTTTAGAAAAATACCTGCATTTGTATTTATGTCAAAATTTTGTCTTTGGATAATAGAAAAAAAAATCATATTACTTCCAAATTTGATAATATTGCCATACGTACCTATTTTTTCGAAACTTCATATAATATAATTATTATTTTGTTATAGAAATATATTTATCACTTTATATCGTTTTCTAGTTGTGTCTATCTAGAATACTTAACAATTTTGTTTTTCATTATTTTATGATATTTATGCACCGTTATAAATAAAAATCGAATGAATTCAAACAAAAAATGTGTGTATTATTTGTAACAGTTAGCTTTTCTCTAATGATGAAATTAGTCGTTTCTGAAATTTGTAGGTTTCATGTAACATACTATTTTATTCAATTTCTTTTATAAATTGAATCAATGATTTTTCGTGCAGTAACTCATTTTCTGATTTTTTTCACAAATAGTCTTTTTATGACTTTACGACGATGACTTCTTGTCTTCTGCGACGTAATTATCACGGTCTTCCTAATGTCTAGTACATTTGTGGTAAATTATATTGTAATTGATCGAACCATTGCAGAATAATCGGGTTTATTCCATTACCAGTTAAAATTGGATAGATATAAATATTCCCTCGCCTTCCACTCCCTACAATTAAATATTGATTTGTAATACATTTAATTAATAAATCAAAATTACAAAATGCATGTTTTACGATTAGTTCAACATTCTGTTCATTTCACGTTATATATGCATTATCTTCACGTTAAAACCTTGTAAGCAGAACAGCAGCAAAATAGAATGACTAATTTCATATACAGATACTTGCAAAGTATAAAATTTAACCCTTTCAGGTGCAAAGTACTTTCAGTACTAAAAGATTGAAATAAATGTCTGGCACCGGAATTTACAAAATAATTATTTGCAAATAATAAAAAGGGCTATATTTCAGATACATATTAAATAGAAAAGATTTTAGCAAAATTCTGGTGTCATTGTGGCGTTTAGAAATTTAAAATTAAGTGGTTTCATAAACATACCACTGCCCCTGAAAGGGTTAAAGCTATATTAAGGGTGTATTCAAATCCAAACTGCTTATTTTGAGACACATCCGTAAATTCATTTTTCTTGTAAAATGCATCCAATCGGCAAGTTCTCTTATTCAGAAACTTTATAATGTCCGTATTGTCTCGATTTTTTGATAAAGGCAGAATATATTTCAAAAAATGCTGTCAAAGGGGACATTTTGAACCGAATTTCCCGAAGCGATAGCGCTGGAAACAAAAAAAAAATGATCGTACTGTGAAAATAATTGTCTGTAAATCAATTTCTAATTAATTGAACGAAAAAAAAAAACATGGGACCCTTATAAATGTCTTTATAAATCACGCCGCCAAGTTTCCTGTTGTTACTTTTAAAAATGAGTCTGTAAATGTGTCTCAAAATTTAGAGTTGTTGAGCTTGGAAAAATATTTTTTTTAATACCGCCTTAAACGCTAATCTTTATCAAGACAAATACATTCCTGTTTTCTTTTGAAACAAAAAAAGCGTGTTTTCGAATTTTAATATAAAATATACTCTATTTTAAACTTTATTTTAAGTGCAAGATACATTAATGAAATGTAATAATGATTTTGTGTTGTTTACAGGGTTTTTACGTTTCTACCAGAATTTTTTAATAGAATTTTTTGCCTTATTTAAATGCAGAAGAGTATTACAAATCCTGAAATTAAACGAGGCGTCTACAATTTCTGCTATTTAAATATTAAAGAGAAATATTATATTAAAAATTGTGGTAATAGCACACGAACGATGGCTTATTGTGAAATAACATTTTTAACACTTTCCAACATAGTTGAAAAGTGTTTATGAATTCGATTTGTCTGTCTGTCTGTCTTTCCATGCTCACGTATATATATATGTATAGTCATGCAATTTATATATGTTATTGACGTTTACTGTGGCATGTTCGGTATCGAATATGAAGTGTTTAGCACTTATAGTTTTTTTACAGGGACACTCAAAAGAATTCCGTTGCATTACGGTCTATGGGGAAAAATCATTTGCGGTTTATTTTAATGATTTATAAAATTTCAAACATATTGTGATTCATAGTTCACTGAGGTGCACTACAAAAGGGTTACTATAGAATATGGTGTGTGTAGCACTTAAATTTGTTTTACAGGGACACTCAAAAGAATTCCTGTGCATTACGGTCAGGAGAAAAAATTCGTTTGCGGTTTATTTTAAGAATGTTTAATTATTCCAAACAAATTGAAATTTATATATGTGACTAAGGTGCATTACAAAAGGCCTACTACAGAATATTTAGATTATAGCATTTATCGTTCATAATATCACACAATAGAATTCGGTGCTCTCTGTTAACATTAATTGCTGGAAGTACTTTTTCAGTTGCTGAACGCGTTTTTAAGTTTAACTCATTTTTTTCTATTACTTAATGTGTATAAATTCTATAAATCATATACAGGGCAGCACAAAAATTTTGGAGTACATTTACGTTTATTGAAGGAAAATTTTAAACTATGCTACGCGTTTCCTATCTGAACTAAAATTTAGCGCTCTATGTAATATTTATATATATATATATATATATATATATAGATAGATAGATAGATAGATAGATCATTTACAGGGCTGCACAAAAGGATTCGGATATTTTTCCGAATATTGTTAATAATTCCTGAAATTGGGTTTTTAAATATATTATGCGTTTTACAAATTGTTTACTTAGATATTATTTTTTACATTATTAAATGGTAATGATTTGTAAAATTATTTTGGAAGAGTTGGAAAGTGTTACATAACCTATGCTTGACGCATGATTTTTAATTCGTGTTTTTTGTTGTTGTTTATTTAATTTCCCAATAAGAGATTTTCTTTAATGAGGCGCTTAGATGAATAAAGCAAAAATGCATTCAGCATAAGATATGTAAGAAATGTAGTTATTGTTCTACATTAGTGTTAAAGATTTCAGGAAAATCTATAGCATAAAGGCTTTAATTAAAATTACCATACGAGACGATTTTTATTCTGCAATTTGATACAAAGAATATATTTAAACCTTTCATATTATTGTGATCAGTTTCATTTCCCACAAATCGGAGCGAATTACTTGAAATTCTGGAACAATTCCAAACAACAGGGCCTAGAATAGATTATGCTGCGTAATTTAAATGTATTCAACGAGATCACAATATCTTTAGTAAGCTGTGATTAAGCAGTTCCTTTGCCAAATGATGATTTTCTCTGGCATTCATGCCATGAATCAGAGAGATATATCTAAAGACTTTAAATTAATGATAAGAGACATACAAATCATGATAAAATATGAATGACAATATGAAGGAATTACTTGAAACAATACTCTAAAAATGTACATAAACATTTAATTAAAAAACAGATAGTTAAAAACATTTAATGGTTTTCAAGCAATGAAACAATATATTATTTTTTATATAACACGTCGTTAATAAATAGTTTCATTAATTCAAACCATTCGTTATAAAACATAGAATTTTCTTTCAGGAAAATATTATTAATAATTTAATCGTAGACTATATATTAATACAGTTGCACAGTCCCTGTGAATTTTAAAACCCATATATACGTATTTTTTAGCTTATAAGATATAGCAGTAGATGTACCGTATAGAAGAACATATCTATTATATCGGCATATTTCCGCTTAAACATTTCATATGGTGCTGCTTTTGTATTTATATATTTACTCGTTACTAATTTCGTTCAACTTCCTCTCAAGATAGGATTGTCTTTATAACATATCAATGGTTCAATCACATATTCCATAAAATTCTATTTATAGCGATTCTTTATTATTTATTACCAAGCGCCGCATGATTTGGATTTTGACAAAATATGAGCAAGATGTCTTATTTTTTCAGGAGAGATTCTTCACAAATAAATCTTCTCAGAGTTAATATCCTTATGCAATTAAAATGTGATTTGAAGCTTTCAATTTGAACATGCGTTATGTAGATTTCCTACTTACATTATCCCGTCCTGAACCATAGCGGGAAAAATAGATATCCGAACATAAAGGTTGATTTCTATATCACTCATTTGTTTCATTAAGAAATACATGAAATGCTATTTTAAATATCGATTAAAATAAAACATGCTATTTCATAGAGCCGTTAGTCTAGTTTTCCTAAGCTAATTCTTTTTGTTTAATTAATTTATAGAGAAACTACAACATATGTATTTAAAAAAGCTTTCTTAAAATAATCCAATATGATTTAGTGTTCTTCATTTTCCTGAAAAAAAAAGTACTGTCTTTTTTATACAGATTAATAAGGAATAAAATTGTGTAAACAAAAGTAGTTTAAACAAAATGAACAAAGTGAAGAACCTATCATTATTTATGAAAATTACAAAAAACAAATAATAATGTTTTATATATTTTTTTAAATTATAATTCATGTATCATTCTTTCAAATAATAATTTAATTCATCCAAAAATTGACGAAAACAAATTCGCATTGCTTCTTTTTTTTAAAAAAATATTTTTAAAGCAACATAATTTTCGTATTTTCCCTTTTCATTGTAGGAAAATGAGATGTTGTTTTGAAGTTAGTGAACACATTGTAGGATACTTTAAAAAGCCAAATAACCTATTACCTATAACAAATATTATAATATGGACTGATTAAATTATTCTTTCTTTTGCTTTCGGTTACAGCTATTGAAATGCTTTTTTAAGAAATGCTTAATAACTTTCGTATTGATTGCGTAATATTAATATCCTATTTTCAAACGAGGAAAACTAAATGTTAAAAAAAAAAAGATCGATAACATGCGATCTCTGAAGTAACATTTTAAACTCTGGATTTTATAAATATATCTGTTTCTTAAAAAGTATGTGATATTTGTTTTAAATTATTTTCATTAGCATTTATGCATGTCTTCAATGTTTTAAGACTCTTATCAGTATAAATATAAAAAAAAATTCTGCAATTAAATACTGAATCATTTGTTAGAGGAGATTGCAATCACGAATAATGCAATTACATTAATCAATAATTTATTGATATACAAAAATTAGAATATGTTTTTTTATGTTAAAAAAATACGCAAATTTATTAAAATAACATATAAATTAGCGTTTATTTTATTTTTCACACACACGGTTTTTATTTCGGATAATTAGCTGATAGTGAAAAGTTACATGCTGAAAAATATTATTACATTCAACGAAATTCAATTTATTTTCATTGATTTGAAATTTAGAATGTCGTATGTTCCTAATGGAATCACATTTATTAAACAAAAAGTATTTCAGAAACATTTTACACAAAAAATGTATTAATATGTGAAAAAAAATATATTTGTTTATTTAGTAGAAACAAACGATTAAAAAAAACTCCTTCGAGTAACAAAACGGTAGACGTTAGTACTGTAATTCTACATGAGAAAGCGCTGATTTTATTACGAAATTTAAGGGGGCCAAAAATTACGAAATCACATCTAAAACAACTGACGTTGATGTACATTTATTTCGACAACTACCAAAGTGTTTGTACTTTATTAAAAGTTTCAATGACACGTTCCAGCATACAGTCTGATTTAAATGATACTGTCTCTAGCTACTTAGGAGTGGCTTATTCGTTCTGCAAGTAGCCTTATTTTGTAGATTAGGTAGATCCCGTTAATCGAAGAAACGCGCAAAGCATTTGGAGGTTAATCGCTTGAAAATGTTTTAAAAAGTCGTGTCAAATACAAGAATTGAGAAAAACTACTTTTAAAGTGTTCTGATTGGTGGGATCGAAAGAGATTTGAATGACATCACGGCCGCCACGAGGCAATTGAGACTTACTGATATTAAAAGTTTAAAATACTGTTTATTGACATCAAAATAGAAAGGGACTGAAGAGGAGTTTCTAAGTTTATTCTACGCTACTGTGACTTACCTTCAGATTAATCTTTAAAATTTATTGTAAAGATATGAAAAAAATGCTCAATTTGTAAACGTAAAACACATTTATACGCTGCAATCGTGCTGCTCAAATCACAGACAAAACTGTTTTCGATCTCTAATACTACTGTCGCTGAAAATTATTTATTAGCTCGCAAATTCAACGACTGGAATCCATGCCCATCATTTTGTGCAGCCCGTAATTTTACGGGGCAAAATAATATAGCATTATAATGCACAAGATATAATGCACAGGATATAATGCACTTTAAAACACAGTAACACTTTGCTTACTGTTCCGTAGCACGTAGCAATTTAGATAATCATCACAGAATCGCTGTTTTGGCGGATTAAAATTTTCAAAACATTTGTAAAATGAAGGGTTACACCCTAGCGGAGGACAATGTATGGGGTCGTATCGTATTTTTGCTAACATATGGGCTAGAACTGTAAGAATATGTGGATTTCTCTTAATTTTCTAGGTATCTAAGGGATAAGACCGCTTATTTAGTGGATCAGACCGTTTTTCGTCAAATAAGGCTGTTGCCCGTGAAAATTGAAGGGCAAACGCTCATAAATTTAGTTTTTTCTGAGAGTATAATTAATATAAAAAGTCAGCGAAAACAACAAAACTCAGATTCCGAGAGCCATTAACCCACTTAAGCAAATTTTTAAAAAAACGAATGACTGAGGTCTCTTTCATGTACACATTATAGTATCGCAGACTAAGAAACATTTGTCTGTTTTTTCTAATGCACACTTGGTAGTCCAGGGGAAATGTACTAAAAAAAGCGTTACTTTGCAAAAGCTAGGGTAGAATATTTTTTTCTCACTTGTATATAATGAGGCCAGCATGGAAAAAACGAATTATCCAACAAAAAACAGTGCTAAAATCTCATCGCCACTTGCAGTGTTGATTACGCTATTGATAAAGGTCTACATCTCTGCAATTTATGTTTGTGCTTAAAATATGATTGAGATAAATAACACAAATGTTTGTTTGTTTTTCGAAATGACTGAAATGTTACGTGTGTTCATTCAGTATCCTACAGAATGCAAAAAATCAATTCATCCAATATATATCTAAATTCGATATAATTCTATGTGAGCATTTCGCTGGATAATTTTGTGCTCTTCGGTTACTTATAATATTTCACGAAGTATCGAATGAGTTTTAAATATAATTGTTAATAGAAATATAACTTTTTTACTTTTATGCGCGTTGGGTGTGTGCTGTATTTCTTATCCGACAAATGTTCATGCAGGCATAAAAATTGGCATTCAAAGATATTTATTTCAAATTACAATTAAAAACAAAATAAATAAATACTCAGTTTTATTGGAAGATATTTTCCTAAGTTAATGTTTTTTGAATAACTAATATTCCATTAAATAAACATTGATATATCTAAAAGCTATATTGAAAATGAACAAGGACATCTCTGAATCTCAATATTCTAATCAGTATAAAAATTTCGTCGATATTTTCTCGATAAGATAAAAGTTTTCGTCGATAAGATAAAAAAAATGGTATAAACAAATTACAAAACGTTCTTTTTGTCTAGCTGATTGTATTATAAATGAATTAACTGTCAAAAATATTATATACGAAACAAATTATACCATCATGGTTCTGAATCAGGTTTTTCATTTCATTAATTTATAAATAATATCCAATTTTTCAGATTTCTACTTATACATCGTGCCTATGTTTTAATATTAAATAGGAGATAAATAATATTATTAATAAATTTCAAACATCGAAGACTAAAACAACAATAAAATTTAAGTTATTGAAGTTTATAAATTGTTATCATAAATACCTAATTTTATTTTGTAATAAATATTTTAGATTGTCCGGAAACGCTGTGTAATAAAATATATTGCACTGTAATACAATTACTGAAATTACTTTAAAAATCTAATTCAATTTATATTGGAAAGTCATTTTAGACAAGTCATATTGATTGAACTTGATTTCGAATCACGTTTTTGCTTTATTGATGTACAAATCACATGATATTTGAGATTTGTTGTCACAAAAAGAACAAAAAAAATCCATTTCAACTAAACTTTAGGACGTAAAAGATTAAGACACTAATAAAAAATGAAACACTAGAGATATAAAGATTTTTCAATCATAACCACGTATGTGTATTTTTTGAAAAACATTTCAGGCTGCATTTAAAGCTTCCAGTAATAAATAAATCATTGAAAAATAATAATGGTTCTCTGATACATACTCAGTCAATTACGTTTAGATAGGAGAAAATGTTGTATTGAGAAATATATACATCAATTTTATTTCTTTCGAAATACATGCAGATAAAATTATTTCTGCAGACGCAGATTTTTAGCAAATGGGAATTAAAAAATATAAGATATTTTAGAACTAAAGATAGTGTAAATATTTTTTTTTCAAATTTTAATGCTGCATGATATTTTTAGAGTACAATATGTTTTTAAATACTTTAAATTTTTAAACACTAAATAAATTTCATAAAATGGATTTACTGAAGGTTTCTATTTTTTTTTCATTCTTTCATCTACTTCAAAGACACTTTAGTAATTCATACGTTAAAAAAAAAAAAAAAAAAAAAAAAAAAAAAAAACTACTATAAATGTAATACAAAGGATGTGAATAATCACTTTACTAAACAGCGTACAACCATCAATCTCTGCTGAAAAATTAATTAGTGTATACTATAAATGTAATGAGATTTATCCACACAAAATTTTATGTATACAATGTGAAATTACTTCATGATTTAAAATTAAATACCTCAATACGTTTAAATGCATTTCTTACAAATTAGGAAAAAATTATTTCCCTGTACTGATATTGAAAATGTTTTTTTTTCTTTTACAGCAATTGTTTTCACAGAGTCATTGTCGTTATCCACACGATTTCTTCCCAATGATTTCTATGGAATATTTGGCTCAACATAGCTCTTCTATATTTCTTAGTAGTGCATTGTTCTGAAACAAATGTAGAGAAAATCATGAAATGCAAAAATTAAGAGTATTTTTATGTTTATTATTTATTATGTTGACCTTAAATTGAACAGATATGAATACTACTCATTTTCTGATATCGTCAAGAGGTATTGAACATTTATTAAGATATTTCACTTTATTTCTCAACGTCATTTGATTCATGAAATAATGGAATCTTATTAAATAAATTTTAAAGTTATTTGTTATTTTTTCAATCTTTATTTAAGAACTGAATATGAGTTTCATGCATTTTTACCAAGCAAAGGTGATGGAAAATTTTAACATACTTTTTATTACCTTAGAAGCTACGGGAAAAACGCAATGTAAATTAAGAGACAGGAATTTATTTAATGTTACGAAATCCTAATAGTATAATCGTAGAAATATGCATTTTTAAAAGTTAAAAACAAACTTTGATGCGTGCGGATTTTAAGCATAATTCCGGAACAACTTGGCCGAATGTGTTGAAATTTTCGAATCACATTTTTAAAGCTTTTCGACATTAATTTCTGTTAAAAGTTTGTACATTAGATCATTTCATAGGTTACACTGGACACAAATTTTAACTTTTGCTCTGCCGCAAAACCAAAATTAGTTATTTCTTATTCCGGTTTGTGCGCTGATTGCGAATCTAGTTTCAGATTTACCCCAGTACGTCCAGTTTTTGAGATGTTGGCATATTTAGATTAATGCAATTTTTGGAATTTTCGTACAATTACATTTAATTTTAAGGCATAAAGCATTATCAGACTGGATTTTTTGTTTTATGTTATAATTTCTGGCCAGTGTTATTTACATAAATGTTATGCCCGAGATTATACTAATATGTGAAGTGAAATATTGTGCCTAATTTACATTTTTTTTTGTTTAATAACATTTCTTGACGCCCAAATATTTCTACCACATGAGTACTTTAATATGTTTCTAAAACAGGCTTTTTTCGCTGATTTGAAATCTGGTGTCCGTTATCTTTTGTCATGTCCACTTTTTAAAAAAACTGTAATTTTACTTTTTGGTCAAAAAAGTCAAAAAAAGGCTGTTTAAATTACTTTGTGATGTACTTCAGCTAATTAGGATAGATTATACAACATTTTTCAATTGTTTTTCGATTATACCCGTTAGTGATTAACCCCCCCATAGGAATCTGACACTGTTCCCCCTTTTGACAATGAAGTACACACCCCTACAAAGCATTTATATGAAACGTGTGCAATACAATACAAAAGTAGAAATCCATTTACTCAAAATCTAGACGTGATATAAGTAAACGTATTGCAGATTCGAAATCAGCATAAAAATCTAGTTCAGAAAAACATTATGTCACTTTTATGGTAACTACCTTAAAGTTGAAAGTAATGTAAACAGTACACTATTGAAAAATACTCAAATTAGGCTTAAAAATTGACAAGTATATATTAAGAATATGCAGAGTGCGACATTTATCTGAAGTAAATGGACCAGTAATCATAATGTATAAAAGGCAATTAAATCTGACATTGATTGTACCTAAACTTTTCATAAAATGGCACAAAAAATCTTAAATATGCATAAACATACGCATGCAAATTTATTAAAAACTGGACAATCTAGAGAAACATGGAAAGTATATTCGGAATTAGCGTAAGAAACTGATCTAAGAATAAAAAAATTCTACTATGGTACAGATCTATTGTTCTCCAGTCTTATTATTTTCATAATATATAAATTATGAAATAAATATTTATAGAAATATGCATTTATACCTATAAGAATTTTTTAAAATATCGATTTCTATAGAGGCTTCAAATATCGGAATTCAAAATTGCATTCCATACCTTTACGTAGTTGTTGAGTTATATTTAAGGAGACTGGGACGTCTGCGACAACTAAGAAGTTTGAAATCCTTTCTTTTACATTTTAAAGCTCATATCTTGTTCAAATATGTATACACAATTATGATTTTATTTTCTTCTAATTTAGAAAAAACATTATAAGTATTTTAAAATCAAAAAAAAAATTACTATTTAGGTTTAAAGTTAAATTTTAAAATAACAATGTAAAAAAACCAATTTTTTCCTCGTGCAAGTTTTGAGGTAGGAATTTTAAATTATTCTCTTTCGTACACGTAAAAAAGAAAAAAAAAATCTTTTGTGTGATGATCTAACAGTACTTTATTTTATATATTGAACTAGGGGGCCTGCCCCCTGCGAGCTACGCTCGCCAACCCCCACTCAGACTTCGAAGCCTCTAAAAACATGACAGCGTGCTTTGTTTTAAAAATATTGGTAAATCTGTAATTGGGTTGCCATGCTTTTAACGTTTTAATGGGGCATTTTTTGATTACCATGGCCTCATACACAGCTGTTGCGACAACTGACGACTGTTTTCGGGATTGATAAGTAAAATCAATTACAACTTGAAAACCAGCTTGTATAAAATGGTTAGGTTTAAATTGTGGGTACCTCTCGGACTTTTATAGCAACGATCTGTGTTCTTTTCTTCCTTTGCGTTTAAGGAGAGAAAAATTCCATCTGATTGTGATAATTTTCTCTCTATTTTAGTGCACCATCATGCATATTTTCATGTTATTTTAAATATGTAAATTATTTATTTTAATTAATATGTATATACGAATTTTCTAATAATTATTTATCATACAATATTAATTAAATATTTTGTGCATGCATGCCTGCATTTATTCGGCATCAATTGATGACATATTTAAACAAATTTGCTATCCCCGATAATTTTACACCTTGAATATTGTCCATAAGAAAATCGGGTACTTTTCCAGTATAGGATCCTTTGCTTTTAGGTTTGGCGTAATTCCAGCTTTGAAAATGGATAGATTCGTTAATATACATAGATTATAGGGGTCTTGACGCTTTTTTAAAAAGCTTGGCGCAATTCGGGCATCAGAAAGTGAGATTTGGTGCCAAATGACATAAACAGCCATGGAAACAAATTCGACGATTTTTTGTGTTAATATGCATATTTTAATTATACGTATATCTATATATTTAAAACGCTCAGCGATTTCTTTCGACAATCCGTTAGAACAAACTACTGCATCAAATTACACCATTCTTTTTTTAAATGAAAGATATTAGGACACATATTTGCTATCGTGCATTCGTTTGTTCTAAAATTTAATTAATTAGATGTAATTTTCAATTAAACATTTACTTCTGCTTATGACGTCATAAAGTTGACAACTCCCACTTTTGAGGGCATAGAGTTTTTTCCTTGAACTCTGTGGTTCGCCAATCTTTTGACATTAACTAATATCAACTAGGTAATATGTTAACATTGCAGTATAAAATCTTAAAAAAAAAAAAAATAACTTAATTAGCTAGAATATAATCATAATAAAATATCTAAACGTAAACATATCAATATGAATAACAAATCTCACGTAAAATGTTGCAATTTAAATGATTCCAATTGAAACAAGATTTGGAGAGTTATCCTTGACGCTCAGCTAACATAAAAGTACCTATTTTATTTTATTTATTTACACACATATTCAAATTTATTATAAAACACCAGGTTGCCATACAAAGCAAAAATCGTCATTTAGGCGCCAAAAAATAACCCAGGTGCGTCTGCGATATCTGTACTGATTTAATCAAAATTATTTTGGTTGCACCGCGTATTGCAAAATTAATTAAATCCATGATTATTGTTTCTTTCTCAGATTAAATATAAGAAAATTGGTACTTCTCTATTATCCCGTCGACCACTTTTCATAACAAAAAACTATCGCCAAACTGTAACGCCAAATAAACGGGAGAGCGTTGCCATTGGAATATCAAAATAAATAAATAAATAAAATACATGAATTTAAGGACACAATTGTTATTTTAATTAATGAAATAACTAATAAATCAGTAAAACATAATGAAAAATAGACGCAAATCTCGAATTAAGAACCACTTGATGACGTAACAAACACGTATAATGCTTCTGACATCAAGTAAATCGGACTGTATTTTTGGCGTTTAATTTTACAGTTTGGCGATAATTTTTTGTTATGAAAAGTGGTCGACCGGATAATAGAAAAGTACCAGAAAATTTAATATTTAACGAAATTCAATTATTTGATCGATCGCAAATTTTGTTTCTTTTCCGTTATACCGACACCATGCCATACATGTAAATATATGCTTAGCGACAATGGCGTCCGTATAATGGAAAAGTACTCAATTTTTTCTTAGTTCGGGCTATACCAAAAACAAACATTTTACAGGTAACAAAAAAATCGCCGAAAATGGCTGCTTCATCATCTGTTATGACAGCAAAGTTAGATAAAATCTAATAACCTGAATTTTACAACGTTTATGCGAAACACCACAGAGAACACACGCTATTTTTATATAAGAAGGGTATATTTAAACGAATAAGAGAACTAACAACCTTCAATAATATAATGCATGAAAAAGTAAACAACTAAGTGATTCAGCAAATCATAAAAATATGTATTTCTTAATATAACTATAAAATACAGAAAAATATTCTGGTACCATAAAAAATATTCATTATTCCGTCGAAATTCCGTGCATTATCCCGTCGTCTGATTAAGAAAAAAAAAACTATATGCAAATTAGGTACTTTTCGGTTAGCCGGCGCCAATAAAGTATATATATATATATATATATATATATATATATATATATATATATATATATATATATATTTAATACACATAATAACAAACTCCAATGGAAAATTACTTGCAGAATCATTATCACAAGAGCCAACCAAAATCTATAAAAAACATAAATTCAATACTAGAAAAACAAAACTATATACATTATATATATTTGTATATATGTATGTATATACTATATATATATATATATATATATATATATATATACTTCATTGGCGCCCTGCTACCCGAAAAGTACCTCAAATAATTCGCCAAACTGTAGCGCCCAATAAACAAACGGAAGAATGTTGCCATTAAATCTCAAAAAAAGAATAATAATAATAATAATAATAATAATACTTAAGAAAAGCCCCATTTACTAAAGTATCATTTAT
This sequence comes from Maratus michaelseni, assembly GCA_963931845.1. Lineage (NCBI taxonomy): Eukaryota > Metazoa > Arthropoda > Arachnida > Araneae > Salticidae > Maratus > Maratus michaelseni. Next base: position 429,553,499 of record OZ007589.1, read on the forward strand.
CAGTAACTTTTAACAATAAAATTTACAATATATTAATGAAAACAGAATCAAAAATAATCTTGGATATTTATTTATTTACATTATTTCTCTTAATTATGGAAAATGAATAATCATCCTGATTATGTAAAGGAATGAAGAAAACATACAAATAAATTACACTTGAAAACATTAAAAATCTCCTTTATCTGCAGATTGATTTATTATTGTAAAAAAATTCTTCATCTTTACATAAAAATTGATTAGCTTAAAACAATAGATGCGTTTCAGAAGATATGGATTTAAAACGAACAATGATTAAAGAAGACATTTTAAAAATTTTGATCAAAACATTTTAAAACTTGTTTTAACGTCGAATTTCGACGGTGTGTTTGGGGAGAAGCAATGCACATGCGCATAGGAGCTCATTCGGTTGCATTATCACAGGGGGGGGGATGTGTGCCTTATTTAATATGTTCTTTTATTGACTGAATGTGAGATGAACGTAGGGATATGCTATTTGTATAATACTTCATAGGTTCAGGAAATTTTCTTTCTTGCCGTGGGGAATAGGGCGGTAATGTCAAACTGATTTTCATTTTGTTTACGGATTGTTTGTTTGGAGTTTGCATCGGAAATAATAACGTAATTCACTGGGGGAATTTTTTTTTAATAAAATATTTGAAAGATTGTTTCATAAGCACCCCTACTTATGTAATAAAGAAGGTTATTTTACTAATATTCCTATTGTAATTTTTTCCGTCAAGTTTTGACGGGTACCATCTAGTTATTATTGTTTTTTCTATACAAATTACTTATGATTATATATAAAATAAGATAAATGACATTTTACGCTAAACAAATTGTATAAATATTTTTTTGCTGCTTTCTTCTGCGTTTACATAAATGACGTCATTTGGACGAATATATTCAAAATATTTTCAGTTTATAAATTATAAATTAAATGCTGACAGACGATTGAATCCTGACGATAGAAATGTGATTTTTTTTTTCAAATTTTCCTGAAAAACATAATTTAATCACAATCTTGTCTTCATTATCGATTGAAATAAAAGATAAATTCAATTTCAATTTGAAAATGACGAATAAAAAGAAATCAATAATCCCTATCGGGATCCTTTTCAATTTTTTTCCCTTTTTTGTCACAAAAAAACTAAGTAATTAGTTGCCATCATTACAAAAATGTCATTAAAATTAGAAAAAAAAATTAATATCTCGAAAACTTATTCCAATTTCAAAATTCTATTACCAGTTTTAACATCCGCGGATTTTTATGGACAATTGGTATTAATTTCACCCTCAAGCGTTTAATATTTTATTAAAAATAGCCCTGAAACATAATCAGTCGTTTAATCAGTCGTTTCATAAAATCGTTTCATAAATTCGTTTCATAAAATCGTTTCACAAATTCGTTTCATTAGGATTTTATATATATAGGGTAGACATATTTTAATCTTAATACGTATTCTCAAAAAATATACACTGTTAAAAATTTGCAGCAAACTGTACAGTCATTTGACCGATTTTGTAAAAAACGGTTACATAACCGTAATTTAAGTATATTCTGACCATCAAATGAGCAATAATACGATCAGAATATAGTTAAATAACGGTTATGTAACCGTTTCCTACAAGAACGGTCAAATGACTGGACAGTTTGCTGCAAATTTTTAACAGTGTAGGTTCACGAGATGCAGAAATACTTTCTCTATCACAGTTTAAAATTACCGAGATATACTTGCAATAGATGTTGCACAAAGTGTACCATTACATGAAATCACATTTTGAGAAAAATGTAAAAAACACGTTCGACCCTTCAATTTTAAATATTTCTCAGGACTACAAAATCCTGGCCCATAGTCAATTTGGATCAATATTTCGGCATCTTCTACATGTTTCTTTTTATTATTATTCGGGCTTCTTTAAATATTTTTTTACTGTAAGCTCAGCTTCGCATATTCGTAGTTTGTCGATTTTGCGTAGAGATTCTTCCACGTTACATCCAGGAAAAATATCATTCATTAGACTGAATACCTTTCTTCTGCTCAGCATACCACTATTGAAATAAATTACAGCATTCATTACATCTATCTGTAATGTTTAAACTGACTGACAAAGTGTGACTTTTAAGATACTTTGTGGTATGTTCTGGTCCATGTTAAAACCACACCAATCTGGTAATAATCAATGTTAGCGTGATAAAAGCTGCATAAATTATATACAGTGTTCCCGATAAAGTCCGTTGTCACCCCAATACTTTCTGAACGACAAGAGGTATAGCCACAAAAGTGGGGTCTAAGTATAGTAAAGTTACCATGCGCTACACAATGAGACCACTTACAGCGCCACCTCCTGTCTAAATTTGGAGTTAGCGTTCTTATTTCAAAAACGGCTCAGGTATGGGAAAAAGTCAATTGCAAAGTTGTTCAGTGTCATCGACTTATTAAAAAAAAAAAAGAGAAAAAAAAACGTGTTGCTCACAAAAATGAAAAAAATGAAAAGCACAAAGCGCTCATGTGCTTGATCGCATTGTACAAAACTGCACTTATCGGAAAGGAGGCTCATCTATCTGTGATACTCAAAACGGTGTCCTTCATCAATAATACACATCTGGAGATGGGATTGCACTTCCCGCTGCAAACTGTACAACGTGGCAGGTGACGCGCTGGCACAATCATCCGTAATATGGTTTCGAAGTTTCTGCAAAGTTGGTGGAGGGGTTGCATACTCTCGCTGTTTCATGTATCTGCACCATTTATAAAAAATGGAAAAAAATACTTTTTCACGGTACGTGATATTAAGATTTATTTATGTAAAGATGAATACTGTATATCTACTGACAATTGAAGCTCTGGAGTGTGACCTTTTCTCTTTTCTCCCGCATTATGTCGCGTTACAATTTTGGGAGTTTCGAACTTAATAAATATGCATTTTACGCCTTCTATTTATAACATTACTTTACGGAAGGTGTCTTACTAAATCGATGATGCTGAAAATCTTTGTAATTTACTTTTTTCCCGTATCTCTTAATGTTTTTAAAGTAAGATCGCTAACTCCAAATTTAGCCGTCAGGTAGCGTTGTAAGCGGTTTCCTTGCGTAGCGCAGGGCAACTTTACAATACCTAGATCCCACTTTCACTCTTGCCGTTCAGAAATTATTGGTGGCACACTATATATTTCGAATATGTAGAATCTGCTCTATATTGTTTAAGCGACAATTTGAAAAATCGATTTTTTTAAATGTATTTGAGGCCCCAGTCCCCTTAAAAACTACATCCATAGCATTTTGTTTTGCGACTAATAAGAATGAATCTGAGGTTATTAAGATACCAACATTTCACATCTGCATAAATGCTGATCAACGTCACCTAACGACTTTTTTTTTGGTATCCATGGGTAAAATTTTTCGAAGAATCCAAGTATGATATCAAAATAAATTATTCGTATTGAAATTCTCAGTCCTACCAGTTAAGTATGCAGAAGGACTACTACAGTTATATTCTGATTTTTTTTCATAAAAAAGCGTAATTCCAATTTTAATGTCTATTTTCTTTTTTTTTCGGCGACAGTTTGTAATTTAAATGGGGTTTATTTTTATCGTTTTTTTTCGTTTATTTAACTGTACTTTCAGTTTTTTTTTTTAAATACAAAATTAAAACAAGGAAGAAAATTGCTGAGAAACATAGAAAATGTAATACAGTTATTTAGTTCTCAAACGAAGAAGTACAAAAAACTTTAGAACAGGCAAGTAGTTAAAAAGAGATAATTATATTACATGTGTATCTTAATATAATCATTAAAATGTAAGTTAGTAAAAATTTTGCATTTAAAATGTATCTCTCCTGAAGATGAAATAAGTATATTGAAAATTAAAAGTAATTAAGTAAATCCCATTCTCATTGATCTCGTTTCAAATGGTTAAAGATGTTTAAATATTTTATAGTTGAAAAATACTTATTTTCTATTTTAAAATTTATCATTTAATTTATTCAATCGCATTAATTAAAGCATTAAGTTTAAATAATAATTTAAAAGAGCCGAATTTGCAGATAATGCAAAGCTATAAACCTAATATTTTCAATTACTATAATTACAGTTTAAAGCAATACACTTATAAATGTTGACTTTTAATAGGATATTTAAAACGTGAAAGCCGTTATTCTATGAAATAAAGTTTTATGCAGATGAAAGCTGAAAACATATTGTAATGTTTAATGCAGTACGATACATTTACCAAATGGGACATTAACGTGTTTATGTAAAATCAGAAATTTGATCATCGATAGAAAATTGAGACGCTTATTAGAATTTATTTATCCAAATAGTTCATCTAGAATTTAAGTAATTAAATGCAGATAACAAATTTTCAGCTTGGGAAACATTATTATTATACGAAACAATATGTAGCATTAAAAAAGAAAAAGATAATGAAATGTACATATCTTAAATAAATGTTGGCACAAAGCATTTTTTGAAAAAGTAAGTAAAAATATAGTATTTGAACTGTACTGTGACCAAATTCACAGCTAGAATGTATGATCGCATAGCTTGAAACATTTTTACAATTTTCAAGTATGCACAGTGACATATATTATTTAATAAATATTCTATATAAAAAATAAATGTATGTATATATTAAGTATATTTTAAACAGAATGTATTTGATATGTATAAAAATGTTCGAAACTTGAAATAAAATAATAATTACTATACATTTAATACATCTGGGATTTTCAAATAATTCTTAAAAATCCTTCGTAAAAAAAAAAAAAAAAAAAAAAAAAAAAACGTTGTAATTTATATTTCTAAATACATATAATTATTGTGCACTGTAATTTTGTTTTTAAACATACTCCTAATCAGTACGTAAAATATTTTTTTTTAATTGAATACTTTTCGCTTTATCAAGTGAAATCCCCTTCTGCTAATAAAAGGCACATTTTTAATAAACTATCTACATATTTAAAATCAAAGGCTTTTTCGGTTAACTCAGATAATATTGTGTCCAATACCCATGCGTAAACTTAAATCTAGAACCTAACCGGTTTTAGAGCACACTCAAATGCGAAAACGGTTGCCGAATAGTATAAAGTGCGTTGCTTCTCTGTTCCGATTATCGCGTGGGTTCGATCGTTGCTATGGACAGAATGATTTTCCTTATTTTATTTGAATTATTCTTCAAAAATTTTGGTACTAACAAGTTGTTTGCTGTCAAGTTGTGACGGGATCCATCTAGTTTTTAATAAAAGTTAATTTTTGAATATAATTTTTACTAAAACGTGATATTCTATATAAATCTTTAAGAAGATTTAAATATGTCTCTATAATTATTGTTACATATTGTATATAGTTTTCTATATCAAAATTTTATAAATTACTATGTATTAATTTAGATTTATGCAATTATATGACAGAATAACCATAGAAATACATAAGTTAAATTTCAAATTCTTGATAGTAACAAAAAATATTAGACTGGCTGTGTAATCTAATGCTTTGCATTGGAATTGCATGAACTTTTACAAAACAAATACGTATGATATTAATTTACATTTAGAGATCAGTTATAATAATAATTGTATCAAACTTTTTATAACAAGAAATAATTTATGTTTAAATTAAGGTTAATTGAAAATTTCAAAATTTATTGCAACTTACATAATTTTGATTAATTAATTGAAAAACTTTGCAGTTCACAATAAAAATCGACGATTTTAATTACGTCATTTGTAATGGTGACTGAAATTGTCTGATACATTTCACTGCCTATCATTTCTTTCCTTAAATGACCATAACGTCATTTTGACGCAATGAAACGATATAAGTTCAGTTTTATCAAATAAATAAGATGTTTTTATTGAAATTGATATAATGTTTGTCATTCCATATGTAATAATTTATAGTAAACGTTATCAAATCGAATTAGAAATTTTCTTTTAATTCATACCGAGAAATTGTCTTCACTAAAGTTTATATATTCCCATTATTTCACCACCATCCTGTCCTCTCTTTTTTTTCCAACAGTAAAGTAATCAAGTTATCAACATCTCACATATTTCCATGTAAGTAAACAAAATTCAAATCTTTGAAATTAATTTTAATTTCGTATTTTCTAGAACATGTATAACAGAACGTATAATTCGTATATTTGCTGATAATTAACGTATGTCTTTCTAATGTCAATTAGTTATATTGTTGGAGAACAAATATATTTTTGCATTACATGAAGTAATATGCGAATAGCTAACGAGTCCACGTATCTCTTACGTTTTCCATAATTTATGTAACTAATAGTGCAAATGCGATAAATATCCGTTCACTAGAGCTTTTTAAATAAGTTAATTTTCATAATCGCTTTCACCTAATTATAAATCGTTCACCCTCAGCTCTATAACTGGGGAAAGTTGAAATATGTGCAATACACGAAAACCATCCCCAAACATTAACTATGTTATAATGTACGTCCCATAAAATTTCATTTCGCAGAACGTGAGTTATCAATATGAATGAATTTTAGGAATGAATTTTATAGTAATGCGACTTTATTTGGTATTTATTTATATTAACTATAATTAATTAAATTATTTATATTAAATTTATATTATTTATACAGCGTAAACATTTTTAAACACAAGTAAAATCTCAGATCTTACATATTTCAGTTGCCTAACTCACTATCTGAAACAATCTGCAATAAAAAAATCTTCGGTATACTTCTGAGCAATGCTAATAAACAAAATGTTAATGACAATAAGCAAACATTATAGAACTAACCAAAGCAACAAATAAAACAAAATAAATAAAACAAAACAAACCAATTTATAAGTAAAATACAGCGACACCAAATTACCCCGCTTTTTTTTACCTGGGGCAACGTGGTGCTTGCACAAATATTATTTTTGTCTGGGTCATTTTCAAAGATGCAGACGGAAAAAAATGCAATACTTCTAGAATGAACTTTCAACATGCCAGGAAGAATTTATATTCATACGTACATCAAATTCTGTGGCTTCATGTAAATAGATTTGCATATCGAAACTTTAAAAAAGGTAGTCATTTTGAACATTTTTTGACAGATTCCAGAAAATATTTCTTTTCTTCCTGATTGTACTACTCACATAAATAATAGGGATATATTTAATGCACAGTACACATTGGTATGTACGTGTAAAAATTTTTAAATATTCATAAAATACAATAAGATCATGATAATAATATTTGGAAATGAAGCACCAAATTACTCCAGCACCAAATTACCCCTGCTTACCATATATTTGCATTTTTTTTACATATAGTAGATTGAACATTCTCCCATAGATCTAAAATTAAGAAATATATAATGATATGTTATACACTAAACCCTTCTCTCTAAAATTATCTAAACGACACTGAATGTACCATAAAAATCCTTTTCGCAGAACGTGAGTCATAAACGTTTGGAATGAAATTCTCTTTCACATTCTGGTTTACTTAGTTATATATCTTTATCCTATATCTCTGTAACTAACAAACGTAGAACAATGTGTCATACTCTACAACATTCCCTTCAAAATTACAAAACAGACAATGTAAGTCCCATCAAAAAGTATTTTGAAAAACGTGTGTTATAATCTTCCCAAATGGAATTTCCATTACATTTTATATAAAGAGTATACAACACAAATAAATATATGGGAAAATAAATAATAATCTAAATTAATTACACGCTTTCTTTTCCACGATCAAACATTTTTCGCCATTTCAAATCTTTAATATAATACCATTTAAAAGACGTTGAAATATGTACTGCACGACGAAATTAATTGAAAATATTACAAAAAAAGGACTATAAATGAGGCACTGAATAAATGCATTTGCTCATCTCAGTGACACATTTAGCATTTAAGTGTCAAGGTTTGTGATAAAAGGTAGAAATAAGATGTTATAATAATAAGAGGGCACATATTGATGATAATAATTTGTTATATTGATCCAATAAATATATTATAAAAAATATCTTAATTTAGCTTAAAATAATATAACAAGAAAACATCACTACCGAGATGTTTAGAATGTCATACCGAAAATCATAAACCTTTTACATAATAAAGTAAAAAACAAAGATTTGCAAATAGTTTTGCTGGCACGTTTTCTAATATTAAAGAGATTTTTTGAAACAGTTTACAAAAGGATCTTATACAATGCAGAAATAATCTTTTATCGAAACGATTCTTTTTCTCAAAATTATCTACAATAAACTTAAGAACTCTTATTTTGTCTTATGAATAAAGAATGCACACCCATTATCTGTAAATCAGATTAAGTTATTTTTTCCAATTTGTGTGTTCTATTAACAAAGATAAAAAAAAAAAAAAAAAAAAAAAAAAAAAAAAAAAAAAAAACGGGTATTAACTATGCTAAAAATGTCGATCTATGTAGCCATTTTAGTTTTAAAAAAAATCTTATTCCTAATTTTACCTTTGCCATAATAAAATCCCAAGGGGCATTTGAATATGCGATTATAAATTCAACAAATATCAAAATTCAAAAGTTAAGTGTCGTCAAGCTATTTTAAAATGAATTAATTACAATACGTCAAGCTAACTTCAAGTAAATTGCACGTACATTATTACAATACCTTGTAGTGAATTTGTGTTTCCGATTCAGAAGATTACATCACATAAAGTATATATGAAAAATTATATTTCGTCTGCATATAAAACAATTGCATTATTAAAATATAAAGAGGTGATTTTTTTTTAATTAACAGATTAAGTTTTATTATATAAAATTTGGAAAAATAAATGCCATTTTCAAAAGTCATCTATATTTGATAATATTGACTTTCCGTAAGAAAAATTATCATTTATAATTTAATTACTTTGAAATGAAGTCCCTTTGAACTCCGACGTGTTCAAAGAAATTGGTGAAAATAATTGTTTAAATGGAATTACAAATAGATTAATAGTTTTTTTACAACGAATATAATACACTCACCGAAAAAAAATCCCAACACCAAGAAAAAAATATTGTAGAGTAATGAAATTTGGATAATGCATTTATCTAGTTAACATGTTTAATTGATTAGATTTTCAAGATCACAGGTTAATTTAAGCTCAAGAATATGTATTTCAAATGTGAAATGCTGTTACATTAATAGCCGGTGTAACCTTCAGAATTTTTAGTGCAAGTATGCAAACGTCCATGCACTGTGTCATACAGGTGCCGAATGTCGCTTTGTGGTATGGAGTTCCATCCTTGTTGTACTTGTGTCAATACTGGGACGGTCACTGCTGGCTGTGGATGATGCTGGAGTTGTCGTCCAATGATATACCATACGTGCTCAATTGGAGACAGATCTTGTGATCTCGCAAACTAAGGTAACATGTCGACACTCTGTAGAGCACGTTGCGTTACAACAGCGGTAGGAGGGCGAGCGTTATACTGTTGGATTTCTCCTCCTTGAATGCTGTTCAAGAATGGCAGCACTGCAGGTTGAATTACCAGACTGACGTACAAATTTGCAGTGAGTGTGTTGGGGATAACGATAGAAAATTGCTCCCCAGACCATCACTCCAGGTGAATACACGCAGGCGTTTCCCTGGCCTCCCCCTGACCAACACACGACAATCACTGGCACCAAGGCAGAACCTGCTTTCAACAGAAAACACAACAGATCTCCACTCCGTCCTCCAATGAGCTCTGCTTGACACCACTGACGACGCAAACGGCAATAGCTTGTAGTCAATGGAATACACGTTACATGGCGTCTGGTTCGCATCTATCCTTGAAGTAACCGATTTCTAAGAGTTCGTTATATCACAGTGGTACCAACTGCAGCTCGAACTTCTGCCGCAGACGCAGTACGATGCGACACAGCCGTACGCAGAATACGGCGGTATTCCTTCTCAGTAGTGCCACGTGTCCGGCCGAAACCCGGTCTTCTTGATGCAGTACCATCCCTTGACCACTGTTCCCAACAATCATGTACAGTGGATACATTCCAGCCAAGTCTTTCTGCAATATCGCGGAAAAAAATACAGCTTCTAGTAGTTCTATTGTACGACCTCGTTCAACCTCGGTGAGCTGTTGATAATGGCTTCTTCAACTTCTTAAAGGCATTTTTGGCTAACATCAACTCTATAAACCAAATTTCGAAGATAAATAACGCTCACAAACATTACAGTACGCATTTAAAGCAAATCTGATTTGCAAGTTCTGAGTGGCGCTGCTAGCGCCACACTTATGCGTGAAATTTGAATCTATGTCAGATGTATAAACGTATATATGTTTCAGATGTATAAACACGCCTACCAAATTTCGTTTATCTAACACAAGTCTTTCTTGGTGTTGGGATTTTTTTTCCCGTCAGTGTATAAACGACTTCTTGTAATTTATTTATCCAATCTTAGCTAAATATTGTTCAGTCTTTTCAAATAACTTAATTGACATTCTAACCAAATTTAGACAGACCATATCATTATGAATAATGCATATAACGTTATGAAGACTTAAAATATCAAATTATATCTAAGAAAATGTAAATTATATGTATGATGATATACATCAGTACAAAGAATCTTTTTAAACATAACTTTTGAGTTCGGCGTTAAAAAGCTTAAAAAGGGACAGTTTCTGAATAATATCTCAATTTTTAGCTATAATGATGATAAATGAATTTTACTTTCTAAATCATATAATTTAGTATTATGTTAAGATATTTCATATTGACATCTTGGGCTCCGTCCAAATTCTTTTTGGAAAATAATATGCACTTTCAGCAGAAAAAAACGTTTATAAAAAAAATCCGGCGATTACTACTCTCTTCATTTAAAATATTCACTTTGACGTTTCATATACTTTTTCTATTTTCAAAAAAAGTATGATTAGATTTTATACCTGACTATGAAAGTTTAGTGACAAAATAATTATTTCAATAGAATTGTTGTTTAAATTTCTCAGGCATTGTTAACACTAATAATTTTACTTTTAGATTAATTATTTCGTAAGCGCAATACTGCCAATTATTTCTGAAACTTTTTGTTTAACTGCTTTGCTGCAATAAGTCATATTAAAAAGATGTGATACAAAACATTTGTTGAGTGATTTAAGTATTTATTTTGATATATGAATGTTATTCGATATTATTCATTACATAAATTATTTGAATTTATATTATTGTAATAGAAAAATGGAATTCCAAACAGAAAAGGGGATTTTTGTTTATAATAAATTGGGTATTCAATATGTAAAAACCGACATCCTGAAGAGAAATTCATTTGAATTACAATTAATATAATTAACATGTAATTATTTTAATAGAATTGTTGTTTAAATTTCTCAGGCATTGTTAACACTAATAAATTTACTTTTAGATTAAATTTTTCGTAAGCGCAATACTCCCAATTATTTTTGAAACTTTTTGTTTAACTGCTTTGCTGCAATAAGTCATATTAAAAAGATGTGATACAAAACATTTGTTGAGTGATTTAAGTATTTATTTTAATATATGAATGTTATTCGATATTATTCATTATATAAATTATTTGAATTTATATTATTGTAATAGAAAAATGGAATTCCAAACACAAAAGGGGATTTTCGTTTATAATAAATTGGGTATTCAATATGTAAAAACCGACATCCTGAAGAGAATTTCATTTGAATTACAATTAATATAATTAACATGAATAGTAACTTAAAACAAATTAAATTTCACACAATCCCAAACGGATGCCAAAACATGACGTTTGGTAACAAATTATTCGTAAATTCGACATTATTAAAAGAATGTCACAAGGGCGTGCTTTATTCGCGCACAAAGGGTTCCGTAAAGCAAAGACCTTGTACATTTTTTTGCTTGGGTTTGTGCAAATTGCGCTTTGAAAGCAGGTCGAAATGTTGTAACGGCTTCTTGGTCTATGCCGCGTTTCTATAGATTGATTTTTAATTAATATCTCGGATGATTGGTGGACAATCTTTTTAAAAACATTATCAACAGTCGTTAGATAATTCAGCGTCGATAGATAACTCGAGCGATACCTTCGATAGATACATTCAACTCCTTCGCTGAGCTGGTGCAAAGTAAAGTGTGTGTGTAATGGAAAAATGAAAATTTCTCAAAATTTATGTGACTTAGGATAATCGCTATAGTCTTCCTGCAGAGTTTAAATAAACACTTTGTAATTGCAAATGGGACACCCCATTTGGTTTTGCAGATTCGGATTCTACTTAACAAAATACATTATTTTTATCCATTAATATGATTGAGGATATTTGAAAGACCAATTTACAAGTCCAAACCCAACGACATTAAGAAATGACAGAGAGACTACGAGAGAGGTAATGTTTCCAAGAGAATTGAATTAATAAAAAAAACTGTACATCGTTATTCCTGGGGTTCGCTAAAAGCAGTTATTTTCATTAGATTTCGGAGACAAATTACTTTGAATGAACATACTTAGATATTAAGTATGTCTCCAGAGAAATTTACAATAGTTTGCCTGTTTTACGATTACAACGTCATCTACAAAATATTTTTTAAATGCAATGGTTTTGTTCTGTAGAATCGAAATCATCAAAAACAAATGGAGGTTTCAGATTGAAATTCCAATGTTGCCCCTTACCGCCCTCTTTAGGGAGAAATAGGTGACTAACTTTGGCACAATTAAATAGCTTTCAAAAATATTCGACAAGCATTTTTTTTATTTTTTAATCTTATGTCTTTTTCTGTAGAAATTACACCTTTCCGGGACATTTTATTCAACCAGTGTATTAACATTGACATATTGGAGAAGTATACATAAGAAAATCATTGAGTTTAAACAATCCAATTCGAAAATGTGCATGACTCACCGAATCTTTTAGCGAGAGCACAACAAACAACAGTTAATCATTGGAGTATGCAGATATGAATAAATTCTGTACGTGAGTTAGACGTAGGACTACAATGTCTCTAAAATATAGCTAAATTCTTAAAGTCACTGTTTTCCAATTTGTGAACTTGATAACGCTAAACTGATTTTTATCTACCATCATCTAGATTAATGTATGCTTCTGTGTATCGGCCAGATGAAGAAAATTATAATTTATTTATTTCACCATTCTTTTGATTATGTAATTTTGGAAACTCTCACGGTAACAATCGTTAATTAAGGCAAGAACTCGAAAACAAGAAAAATATTAATCACCTTATAGAGTTTTTTTTTCAAATAAACATTCTAGTGAAACTGTCACCTCACACAATTATACAATTTTTCACTTACATTCTTTTTTTTTAAAGAATGAGTTGCCTTCTAGCATGGTAAAATAATGAAAAAGTTAATTTTAGAACAAAAAGCGACGATGATAAAATGTCTGAGAGACCTTTCAATTCCCTTCTACGGCGGCGCACCCAGAAAAAGGAATTGATTAAAACTACAAAACATGTTTTGTTGAATACATTTTGGTTGTTTTACCAAAATGCAAGTAAAATTGAACCATTTTACTTGAATTAACAAAACATTTTTTGCTGACGATACATTTTTTTTTTTTTTTTTTTTTTGAATTGCAAAAAAGAATTTTTTTTGTTGATTCAAACAAAATTTCCATTGACCTATATTTAAACAAAAATTTTGTTTAAATATAGGTCAATGGAAATTTTGTTTGGATAAACCTTTTTTTTTTTTTTTTTTTTTTTTTTTTTTGCAATTCCAAAAAAAAATGTTTGTATCGTCAGCAAAAAATGTTTTGTTAATTCAAGTAAAATGGTTCAATTTTACTTGAATTTTCCAAAACAACCAAAATGTACTCAACACAACATTTTTTGTAGTTTTAATCAATTCCTTTTTCTGAGTGCGAAGCAATTAATATACATAGCATCGGCAGCGGATGGCATAGAACTCGTATCATATGACACGAGAAATGATCTGTGTGTTTAATACATTTCATCATATTAATAACTACTTTATACCATAATATAATTAATATAATATTACGTTTTTAACGTATGTTAATATATATATAGTCAAAGTTTTTTTTTTTTTTGTGAAAATTAATTTGAAATGCAATACATACGAGGGCATTTCGAAAAGTAAAGATACAATGGCTCGCATTCCTTAAAAAAACATTTATTTAGAAAACGTAAGTTACATCTTATTAACTGGATTATTTATTATTTTTCGACATAATCACCCCCCATTATCCAAACATTTGTTAAGTCAGGGCACAAGCTTTTGTATCCCACAGTCATAGAAGGTTTCCGCCTGTTGTCGGAACCACATTTCAACTTCATCTTTGATCTCATCATCGTCGTGGAATGATTTTCCTCCAAGATGTGACTTCTTTCAATTTGAGACGTCTATTCGCACGAATTGCTTCCTCCGTTTTCTGAAGAAGGGTATCAGAGATCACAGATGGCCGTCCTGTTCTTTGTTCGTCATGAACATCGGTCCTACCTTCAGAGAAATGACGACACCATTTCGTTACATTTTGTCGATTCATAATGTTCCCATAAACAGAAACAATTTCTTTGTGAATATCCGCTGGTCGCTGATCTCTTGCATGAAGAAAACGTATGACGGAGCGCACTTCGCATTTGGCGGGATTCTGAATCGGCGGAACCATTTTAAACACGACCTACTTCAACCAGAATCAACGTTGAAATGCCGAACGACCGCGAGGAGAAAGCTAACGGTTCAAGGTTAACACCTGTGTTGCCAACTTGCTTGCGAAAACTTTTCTTTTCCTCCGGCGTACGATGTATCTTTACTTTTCGAAATGCCCTCGTATATACTCATACTTATAATAAAATTTATTAATACAAATTCTGTTCTTAATGTACATGCTTCAAATAATTCCGTACATAAAATAGATGTAATAACATGTTTGCTTAAACAAATATTAAAATTTATAGGTACATAAAGATCCACCAATTGAATAATTTTGAATTTTTTTTTTTTAATTAAATCATTATTAAATTTTCAGAACACGACACACTAACGTGTAAATAATGTTATCAATTAAATATTTTATCCATTTTTCTGTATATATTTTTTTTGTATTCACGCACAGGAAATTATAAGTTTTGCAGATTACATTATTTATTAACAGCAGTATAACCTGAATAACATCTAAAAGATATTTTGTAAATTTAAATTCAATGTAACCTGAAAGTAACAGATTTTATTTTTATAATTGTTATACATAAACTTCAAAACTGAGTTTGATAATTAAAGATACTCAATATTATGTTACGTCAAAATTATCATTTAAACATATCTTCAACTTCATTTTCTATCATTATATTCGCAAATTACGCTTGAGTTGCATTTTAGAAATTGCTATTAATTATTGCAATATATTATTATCTTAATTTCCCGCGCATTATTGTTTTTTAAATGAGCAATTAGTTAACAATTAGTCCTTTTTCATCTCCATAAAATTTAATCATTTAAAAATCATTATAAAGTTTGTTTACAAATATATGAATACTAGATTTTAATAAACCGAGACATATTTGATAACAAAATCAAAGCATTAAACTTCAAATGCAATTTGTTGCGATGTAATTTTTTATTTAGTTTTATTTATCTGAATCTTTTTTCAGTTGTTGCAAACTAAACAAATTATACTTTTTTATATGTTACGATTGAATGTTATGATTAAATATACTTTTTTATATATTATGCTTATCAGTATTATTGAAGAATACAATTTTCTTCCTATATTACTATCTTTTAACACATTAACTTTGCAATACATAATTCAAATACAATAAATTATGTATTACATCAAATACTTGAAAAAAATTAAAATGCTGTAAGATTATGAATTCATTCCTTTAACTTTAAAATTAATAAATGTATTTCAAGGACTTCTGCGTATCTTAAAAACATTTGCAGAAATTATAGCAGTGTCTTTCGAAAATTAGGTAAGACATAACAAACTAGCCTGAAGTGAAATTCTAAATCGCACATACATACATAAGCCTCCGTATTAAATATTCTACTTTAAATGGACTGAAATGTAATTTTTTTCTATTATATGTCAGTATTACAATGCCCTGAAAAAATGTATAATATATATTTTATAGTAATTTTAGCACAAATAAAAAAAAAAATTCTTTTTTTTCGACAATTGAAATATTCTACTCTTTGTAAACTTTTATACGTATTTGCCTTATATATTCAACATTAAAATTATTCGATAGATTTCTTTTATTATACTAAACAAAAGTATTCTCTTTTTAACTATACAAGCAGAAAGTAAGGAATTCGTGAAACCTTTCGACTTTCGGTTTTCAAAATATATTTTCTTTTAGATGGTCTTGAAAACACTATGTCTATTTTTTTTAAACTATCTGCTCACGAGTCTGTGTGTCTTTTAAAATATATAATATATATTTTATAGTAATTTTAGCACAAATAAAAAAAATATACATATATTTTTAATTCGACTGTTGAAACATTCTACGCATTGTAAACTTTAATACGCATTTGCCTTATATATTTAAAAGTAAAATTAATCGATAGATTTCTCTTATTATACTAAAAAATAATTTCTTTTTAACTATACCAGCACAAACTAATGGATTCGTGAAACCTTTCGACTTCGTTTTTCAAAATATATTTTCTTTTAGATGGTCTTGAAAACGCTATGACTATTTTTTGAAAATATCTGCTCGCGAGTCTGTGTGTCATATAAAATATATAATATATATTTTATACGACATTAAAATATATAATATATATTTTATAGTAATTTTAGCACAAATAATAAAAAAAAAATATATTTTTTTTTAATTCGACATTTGAAACATTCTACGCATTGTAAACTTTAATACGCATTTGCCTTATATATTTAAAAGTAAAATTATTCGACAGATTTATCTTATTTTACTATAAAAGTATTTTCTTTTTAACTATACAAACACAAAGTAATGGATTCGTGAAACCTTTCGACTTTCGGGTTTCAGCGTATTTATACTTTTTAGATGGTCTTGAAAACGCTATGACTATTTTTTGAAAATATCTGCTCGCGAGTCTGTGTGTCATATAAAATATATAAAATATATTTTATAGTAATTATAGCACAAATAATATATATATATATATATATATAATTTTAATTCGACGATTGAAACATTCTACGCATTGTAAACTTTAATATGCATTTGCCTTATATATTTAAAAGCAAAATTAATCGATAGATTTCTCTTATTATACTATACAAGTATTTTCTTTTTAACTATACAAGCACAAAGTAATGGATTCGTGAAACCTTTCGACTTTCGGTTTTTAGCGTATTTATACTTTTTAGAAGGTCTTGAAAACGCTTTGACTATTTTTAGAAAATATCTGCTCTCGAGTCTGTGTGTCAGTCTGGTCTGTATTTGACACAAAGTTGTGGGCGCTTTAGTTCACAAACTGCTACGTAGAATAAGATGAGATTTTCTATAAAATTCTATTCTTATGTCAGCTGGTGCAGATTAGTTTTGGGGTAGAATTCTACAAGAGGGGTTGCTGAAAATAGATAATTTGTTCGATTTATGAGATACTTTTTACTGCAGTTTATATGCACAGAATTAAACGAAGCATATTTACATTTTTCATGATAGGTGTATTTGATATTCAATTTTGGTTACTGTTATGTAAGAAGAGGCGCCAAAATTCGATTATATATTCGAAATATGCTTCCAATCACCAGATTAAATTCACATATTTCAACGGATCTTCACGCTTAGCAACCTGATTATGATAACACATTCTGCAAAAAATATATTTGGTAAATCTAATGTAGTTTCTTACACAAATTTAATCATTTCATTGATTTTATTTATATAAAAACATTGTCATGGCCACAACATACTAGTTTATTTTATTAAAGTTTTATTAATAGAAATTTTCTCGAAATTTGTAATAAAAAATAGTTTTTTTAATACGAAAAAAAAATCAATTTATTTTTTGATTAAACTGTATAAGTGAGCATGAATAATTGATTTTTCCATAATGTTGAACCGATTTCTCTCTACTGAGCTAAGGTTTTTAAAAGTTTTTAATTAAACATCTGATTCCATTTCATTCGTTTATGTACACGCTTAATAAAATATTGCGAATTGCAATTAATAGACTTTTCTTTCTTTATTACATTTGTGCAATTTTTGATAAACTAAAATAAAAAAATCACAAGTTTTTAAAGCTTACTTTATTTTTAATCTGCTAGATAAATACAAATTTTAAAAAACAATAAATATTTCATATTTGCAGTAACGTGACATTTTCACAAAATATATATTCTTAAGATTCTCATACAATTCATGTCTTAAAATTAAATATTAGAAAAATAAATCCATTTGCATTGTCTCATAGATCATTCATTCAGAAGGTAAAAACATACAAATAATTACAGTTATGTAAACGTTTTTATAACTAACATCTGCAGAGAATACATATTTTTATGTAAATCTGGAGTACAAAATTCTTAATAATAAATGGAAGTCTGGCATTTTATTACAGCAGCGTAAGAACAAATTTCAGTGATGCATTTATATCTAGTTAATGGGTAAGGTGTAACAGATTATATGAATTATTTTATTATAATACAACAGGAAATCCTGATATAAAGCAGATATTTTAGTTATATCTACTGTCGTTTGTATAACAAACACTTGCATGAAGTAGGGTAAGCTAAGGTAAAATGGGTATGAAAAGTACATATTTTCATATTGGCAGATTCATACTGAAAACTGGCTTCTGGATTATAGATGTTTCCACCAAATATCTGATAACATTTTATGAAGTTGAAACATTTTCTGTAAAGCGCAATATAAGTTCAATAAATAAAATTAAAACAAATAATTTCTTTACCATTCTTTACTGTCGCTATCAATTACAATAACCATCAGTTTGAATATAAATGCTGAAAGTAAAACTATTCAGTAAGAAATTAATTAACTGTAATTTTGTAAATGATCGTCTCGTAAGCGCAATTGTCTTGTAATTATGTTAAAATAGATGTAATTTAGTCCTTGAATTATTTTTTATTTGAAACCTGTATTGATATTCTACATGGGATACTTTTGTTCTATAATCTTTCATATTAAAGATATTTTTTTTTACGGAATACACAATTCATCATAAAGTAGAATGTCACAGTTTGTAATAGTATAACGCAACACACATATGTTTTAAGCGATATTATTGAAATTATGAATTGCAGCGAAACATAAAATTACTAAATTAAAGTACTAGTATTCTCCCAATAAAAGTACTAGTTTATGAATAAAATGTGCCAAATCCCCCAAAGTATTTTTAAAAGTTAAATATGAAATTTAAATATAAATTCAGATATGTTTCTAAATGCATTCATACATATTTTTTTTTAATTTACTGTCGTAAATTTGAATTTTAAGCTTTTTAAATTAAACAAATCTTTTTAAATATGATTCAGTATCCTTTTCAGCATCAATTGAAATGTTATGGAAACAAATCCTTTAAAATAACATTTACAAATTTTATCAAAAGTAGGCAGTAGGAATAAATTCCTCTTTTAAGTATTTGAAACATATTTGTTCTTATATTAAAAATCAAAAACGTATGTATCGTCCATTTAAAAGGTGAAATGTTTCTAATATCATTACATGTGTAACAAATGTTGCATATATGGAATAACATTATATACGAATAAAACAAATTTGCAAATGAAATTGTTTAAAATGTAGATTCACTATATTATTAAATAGTATATAGTGCTTGTTTTACAAAGTCTCAATATTTTCAATATTTTTTTCTGTGATATGCAAAATTCAGGCTGGGATGTTTTTGAATTTGATGCTGAAAATGGAAAATTGTATTGTACCCAAAAACACGCAGGTAGACGATTCCCAGTAAGAAAATGCAAAAATATATTAATGTGTATACTGTAATAAAATGTTATCAATAAAAACATTAAATTTCAAGCTATTCTTAAATTCTAATAACCTCCTTTTTTACTGTATAAAATGTATTTTGAATAGCAGAGATTAGGAAATGAAACAAATAACTATAGTTCAGTAAAATATATGAAAGAACAGAAAATTTTATTTTGTCCTGAGATATATTATTAACTTTTGAAGTTGTATTCAAGAATGAAATACTTAGAAGACAGGTGAAATATTAAATTTAATCATTTTAAAAGAGAAAAATTTTACTAATTGAAATTTTGAAACATATTTGTAAAAGTAATACATTTTAATCCAATACTTATTATTATATCACTTCAAAATCCTATTTCAATACTTAATTTAAATGAATAACCAATTAAAGGATAACACTTATATACCGTGCTTTAAACAATATATTTAATTTTAATTTCCTTTAATTCAATTTAAAAGTAATTTCTTTTCGTTTTCATATTTAATTTCTAAATACCAATTATCTTTTTTTTATTATCTCTCTGAACACTCCAGGGCATTCTTGTTTTTTATTAAAATTTTTATAACCCATTAATTATTTTTCTTTTGTGTTTTAAAGTCAAAATACCCTTAATATTCCTTCATATTAATAACAACTTAAAAAAAATTCTGATCGAGTTCTTTTTGGAAAACGAAAAGATATCTACATGCTGTAAGAGGACTAAATTGACATGTCATATTTAAACACTCTGTATAATCGTCTAAATAAAGGGGGACTATTTCATTATATTAATCACTAATTATCGCAGAAGGAAAACGGAAATATCTATTTGATTTCGAATTATTTCTTTATTCAATTTTTGATTAAAGTAATGCTTATGTGGGTTGTGGAGTCCTCATAGAGAATTTGTAATATCACTTTAAAATTTTCAATACGCAAACCTAATTTTGACATCATATTTGGATTTTCCGAAAAATTTTTAAAGTAGGATACGAAATGGAAACATCAATTATTGAAGAAGTTTTAACCTAATGTTAAATACATTTTCAATATTTTTTTTAATCTCTTTTTCAAACGAGAATAGCCAATTAGAAGCCTGTATGTTTGTGAACGCTTAGAACATTGCATAAATTTCGTAAAATGCGTTTTTCTGATTGATAAATGTCGTTCCGAAAGTATGGAAAATGTATCTGTATCCCTGCTTTAAGCTAGTTTTATTATTAATATTATCATTATTATTATTTTGTAGGTGCCATTTTTTTCACTACTAATTTTTAACTCTGCTATAATGATTGAACTTTAAAGTAATGCTGTGTATTTGAAACTTGTTATACGTCAATATTTCTTAAAGCATTATCCATACATTTTCACTTTACGTATATATGTGTATGTGAAATCTCGCTTCCTTTTATGTCAGATTACATTATATTCCAAGCGCGATTATGTACAAACCATTTCTCATTTTCATCAGATTTCTCTCTTTTGCTCGGTGCATTTACACTAATATGCAGTGAAATTAAGTGAAATTATCGACTCCATTGGAATATATGGGAAATATGTACAACATAGCACAAAAATAAATGAAGGAAAAATGTTACAAATCAAACACCAAAAATGGTGTTATTCTTGAAACGATTAATAATGCTTCTTTGCATTTCGATATTTAAAATTTAAAATAAGATTCAAATATTTACATTTCTATTTATTGAAATTAATTTAATATAATACTTAATTTTTAATACAGATATATTTATACAATTTAAAATGCAACTTTAAAAAAAAAAAAAAAAAAAAAAACATTCCATTTATCGTGGCCTTTGGATATCAGTTTGAAAAATATTGTTGAGGAACAAAGAAAAAGAAAAAAATAAGTCAACCAACTTCTTCTGTTCATTAGTACAAATTTCAAAATAAAGTGTCGCATCAGCTATTTATCGCTATGTCATCTGCTGTAATCTAACAAACTTGAATAATTAAATTTGTTAATTAAAAAATTTCAAAAGTTCAATTTCAAAAATGAAAGTCACCTGTGTTTTGCTGAAAAGTCCGATTAACTCTCCAATAAATTTAATAAAGATTAAAAAATAAATAAAAAAATTTGGGTGCATATATAGTTTGACGAAATAAAATTACCTTATTTTTTTATTTAAAAAATGCATATAATTGCCTATATAGAATTTCAATATGTCAAGGAACCGCACCCATCATTATGTTGAACTATATTGATACATTAAAATAATATATATATATAAGGATCGTTGCTATAATGTTTGATTTAAGCAAAAGAAGATGTCTGAAAAATGTAGAGGTCGGATAGTTGTTGCCGAAGATTGAACCTTTAGCCTCTTAAACAGCAGGCCAGAAACATAACGTCGAGCAAAAGGCGAATCTATTTACTCTCTACTAGTCACTCGCTATATAAAGCACAGTCCAAACCTGGTGACGCAGACGCCTCGTTGACATCAGACGAGCGATGTGCATTCATCAATGATGCTGTCCTGTTGCCGTGCGCATGTGTGATGCGTAGCGTGACATGCTTCCTATTGTTCTGCTCATGTATGATGTGCTTGTGGTGTGGCTGGCTTGTGGTGCGAACACATGACATTGCGTGTTGGGGATGATTTATTTGGTGTTGACGTCTGTTCCTCTTGAGAGGAGGTGATTTTGATTGTTGATATTTTGTCCGGGTCACCAATTTGGAGATGGAATATGTGCTGTCGAGAATTGAACTAGTGACCTCTTGAAAAGTTGGCGATCGATACAGCGATGAGTAAAAAATTAAGCCAGTTACTCTAAGCTAATAACTAGTTAATCTCTATAAAGTAACATATACAATATTCTTAATCTTTACGCATCGGGATGTCGAATCAACTTAGTAAATGTTTTTTTTTTCTTTTTTTAATATATAGCAAAGATATCATCAGAAACAAATATATAAATAGTTCTCAAATTGTTTTGACATCTGCAATACGATAACACATCAGACTTCATCATAAAATAAAGAATTTAATCATTTTTATTTATTTATTCGTTTAAATAAATTAAAACAGCTTTTTACTTGTCTGATTTTGTTAAACATTATTAATTATTTTAAACCTAGTTAAATACTTATGAACTTGATTAATTACACTAAGTATTGTTAATCCTTAATAATTAACTTAATTCGAAATTCACACAGATTTCTTTCTTTTGGCTGGCATTAGAATCAAACAATGTTTACACTTTGTAGGAAAATTCTTTCGAAAGAAAATAAATCACAACTATAGCTTTCTAATAAAATTTTGATTTTTAAAATATAAGCAAAAATAAAATTTCTTGAGATTAACAAAAGTAGGTATCGTATGTTATCGAGAAAAGATTATTTTGAAGTATAATAAAAGTGAGTAGCAACAAATGTTTAAAAAAATATACAAAAAAAATATTTTAAAAAGATATAATTGACAACTATAGTTTTCTAATGCTTTACATATTTAAGATTTTTAAAAGATAATCAACTATAGTTCTTAACATGAATTGTATGATATAAAAGAAAAACGCAGATAAGCCAATCATATGTAGTGTATATCATCAGAAGAAAAACGCAGCTCAACTAAGCACGCGTATCGTATTATATCAAAATAAAAATCGGTCAAGTGCGGGAATTACTCGCGCTCAAAGGGTTCCATACATTGATATTAATAATTACTAACTTCAATAGCATAAACAACCGTTGCTAAAAGAATAATAAGACTTTGTATAAAACTATACAATGTACGGTTGAATATTGCTATACATACTAGCAAACTATAGATGGATGCATTGAACATTCAGAGAGGTGTGAAGCCTAAATAGTAACAAATATCGATATTCTGAAGATGACTAAAAAAATGAATGAATAACGCCACATTGCGATGTTGGAGATTGCACTGTCAATAATTGTGTTTTCTCTGGTAGTAGATTCTTGAATGAATGGACTTAAACCAAGACCTTGAAATATTCCGACCCTTTACTTGTTATTTTGTTTCTGAAGTTGACATTGAAATCACCTGAGATAATTTAATTTTGACATACCTCGACATTCTTAGAGATAGGGATATGGTATAATACAAGGCATTTGAAAAACAAATCTTAATAAAAAAAGTAGATGGTTAACCCCTTCAGGGGCACAGTACTCTTTGTATTGTGTAGCTAAAATATTGAAATGATTGATTGACACTAGGGTTCACGAACGAATTTTATTTTAAAGAAGTAAAAGCTTTTCCTTTTGTACCTTATAAATTCAAAATTTGATTATAATATTCTGGTGTCATTGTGGCATTTTGGGATTAAAATTAAGTGGTATATATAATATACGGATGCCCGTTAAGGGGTTAAACAAAGTAGCAGAACTGATTAAAGAAAATATATTCGTATACATAAAAAATCACCAAAAGTCATAATTTAATTCTACTGAAATTCAAGCAATTGCATTACTTACTCAAAATTACTGGCTTTCAATGTCTTGGTCTTATTCTAAAAAAAATATTTTTAAAGAATTGTTTTCAATAACTGAATTAAATTGGAATGAAAAACGTCGACTATTTATCACTATAATTTACCTTAACTAAAACAAAGCCCAGACCTTGTACATTGTACAAAGTTTAAATTTGGCATTGTGCCAAGCGCGTTTTGAAAAGATATCGCAAAATTGGAACGGCGCCTTGATCTGTGCCGCGTTTACTAGATAGATTTTTAATTAATAACTCGGCTAATTAACAACTATTTTTACGAACATCATTATCAACAATCATTGGATGATTTCGCGTCGATAAATACCTCGAAATCTGGTGAGCTACAACTCTGAGCGCCCGCAAACTAAAGTTTATGTGAAACGGAAAAATGCGATTTTCGCGAAAACTATGTAATCTAGGTTAATCGTTTAATTTTAATTTAAGTAGATTCGGGAATAGAGAGGGGGGCATATTTTTGCAGTACATTTTTGGCTACATCTTTTAAAATAAATATAGTTTTAAGTTCAGTGTTATAACAGAGTTCCTGTTATATATTTCCATTTTGGATTTTAATTTATTTAAATGCTTCCCCCCCCATCCCTTGATTTTCAAACCTTATCTATTTTCTCTTTCCCCAGTATATTCAAACTAATTAAAATTTCTTTAAATTAATGCATTAAATGAGGGTTCAAATATTAATAACTTGTGCATCAAATAAATGTTTTCAATATCAATGTTTCACTAGTAAAAAAAAACAAAACACTTTCTCCTTATCCTGTCTTCAATTTAAAAAAAGAAAAACAGACAGATATAAAGTAAATCTTCCAGCTTATATATGTGCATCTACTTCTCATATAATATTGGAAATATCTTTTTCAGATAGGTCAATATACAAACTCTAATTAGGTACATCTTATAAGACTAAATTCAGTACTGATGTAATATTTTAACCCTCATAAATATCCTAAAAGTAATTTCCTCATTTTATATTCATTAACCTTGAGTTTTGACAGTTGAAATAGATATATACTATACTTTTTTAGTTTTGTTATCTCGTTAAATATGTTTTCATTTTAAAATAACTATTTTTTATTATATTTCAGAAGTATTTTTCCATAATTTTAGTTTGAGTGGATTCGGATATAGAGTGGAGGGGGATACATATTTTACGGTATATTTACGACGATATCTCTGATAAAATCATACCTAAAATTAAACCTAATATATTTTTGAGCTTGGTGTTAAGAGATCTTTCAAACGATACTACCACACACGATATATTTCCCCCCAAAACAATTAATAAATATCTCCGCTAATTACCGACAATTTTTTCGAACTTTATTATCGACAATACTTGGATGATTTTGCATCGAAAGTTACCTCGGTCTATCCTCAACTCCTCGCTGAGCACTCGCAAAGTAAAATTTGTGTCTAACATAAAAATGCGATTTTCTCAAAAACTATGTGACCTACGTTACTCGCTATAGTCTTCCTGAAAGGTTTTATTGAAGTCCTGCTACCCTATTTTTTTCATAATTTTAGTGTCAGTAGATTCTGAAATAGAGGGTTGGGGAACATATTTTTGCGCTGCATTTTATGACAATATATCTGAAAATATAATACCTGCAAAAAAATAACAAAAATTTTGAGTTCTCTATTACGAGATCTTTCACCCCATACTCCACACGATATACAAAATAAAAAAATCAAGTAACATGATTAGCACCCCTCAATTTGTTTTACAAAAATTTTGGCTAATAATCTATAAATATGTGGGCAAATAACCTTTGTAACTTTCCCAAGTTTGAACTTTCCATGTTCCATAGTTTATGAGAAAAACGGCTCTGACTGACAGACGCACAAGTTATCTTATAATGGTACCGTTTTTACTTTTTAACCCTGCTTTGCATGGGTTTTTCTTTTACAATTGTTTTTTTATACTTATATTAAATATTAGACACCAGAAATTTTAAGATAGATTTTTAACTTTGTTCAGCAACATAGTTCACGGGAAATTTACTAGATTAATATTTCTATATAAATATAGTGGTGGCGAGGAAGTTGATTTATTTATTAAAAGTTAAATAAACAGTGATGGAAATTTTCATCACAATGCAAAGAAGGGTTAAGAACGAAACCCTAAAAAATACAACAGTTAGTCAACATTATGAATCTCTATCAAAAATGAATTATGTTTTTTTGTATTATGAGGTAAATGTTTAACCTATCAACTATTATGCAGTTTTGATATCAAAATAAGGTTTAAAGTATATTTTACATTATATTTATATCAGTTCGTAAACTAAAATATTCATTAGTGTCCATAATATGTGATATTTACTTTCATTATTTCTTCTAATCAAAAACAATAAATTATTTGAAAAAATTCCACATCGCATTAGGCAGAGTTTATTTTTATGAAATATTTGAGAAAGTGTTTCTGAATAATTTATTTAATAAGTCAAGTTTTATGCTTTAAATGGAACCATATAAAATGTATTTGAAAGCTGAATGCGAAATGTGCCATTATCAAATATGTTAAATGTAATTGTTTTTTGTATGTTTTTAAACATTTAATGCAAAACAATAAAATTTTAAAACAAAATGTGTTTTTAATTAACGTTAATTTAATAAAATGAGTGATTTCAAAATTTCTGAAAAAGTTTTCAAAAATTTTAATTCATATTGAAACTATTCCTTAAAACAAAATTTAATTTCATTATACTTTCTGTAACAAATGCTGCAAATTACAAAAAAATATGTTTGTTTATTTTACTTTAAGGTATGTCTGAACTAACAGCGGAGTAAAATTTTAATAAAGATAGAAATCGTTTGTCGAAATTATAATTACGCACAGTCAGGTTAATATATCTAATAAACGGTTCTGTCATTACATAAATAAATAAAAAAGAAAACTGACCAGTTAAATTACATAAAGAAATAAAAAAGAAAACTGCCCAGTTAAATTACATAAAGAAATAAAAAAGAAAACTGCCCAGTTAAATTACATAAAGAAATAAAACTGCCCAGTTATACTGAGGGCATTGAACTCACAGGCTATTCACATTAACTGTATAATATACTATTATTCCAAAGAATTTGAAATAAGCCCCTCGAAAAATAACGGAATAGACAGTATATTGGGAGGGGGTGGATCATAACCCGTCCCTCCTTATAGTTAACCAATGAACCCCAAAAACTAATCATGGAAGCCACTTATTACAATGAACAAATATACTTGAAGAAAATAGGATAATTGTGCATGAAAAACCCCTTTATCTAACTTAAGGGGGGGGGGGGTAGCCTCCGTTCCACCCTTTTATACTTAACCAATGAACTCCCAAAACTAATCAGGGAAGCGCCTTACCACATTGAGCCTCTATACAAAATTTGAAGAAAATCGGATAATTCTGCATGAAAAACCCATGTGTCCAAATTAAAGGACACCCCCTTCCCCTCTATACTTAATCAATGACTCCCAAAAATTATCAGGGAAGTGCCTTATACCAATGAACCAATATACAAAATTTGAAGAAAATCAGATAATTCTGCATGAAAAACCCATTTATCTAAATTAAGGTGTGTTAGCCATTCGTTCCCCCTCTGCAGTTAACCAATGAACCCAAAAAACTAACCAGGATAGCGCCTAATCAGTATGAATCTATATATAAAATTTGTAGAAAATCGGATATTTCTGCATGAAAAACCTATTCATCTAAATTAAAGGGGGCTTAACCACCCCCCGTTCCCTCCTCTTTATAATTAACCAATGAACCCACAAAACTAACCAGGGAAGCGCATTCTTATAATGAACCTATAAAAAAAACTTTGAAGCAAAATGGTTATTTTTATGAAGAGTTATCGCATTACGTACATACATACATACCTACATATATACAGAACGGGTGGGCACATTAGTTCTCAGGCTTTGATAGCCTGTGAGCTAAAAGGCAAAAAAAATAATAATTTAATTGAAATTTCATTTAAACACATGCTTTTTATACAATTTTATATCAATGGAAAATTTTAATATTATTTTCTGTTTCACCGTAAAAATTTCAACATTAACTTTGTTTTTGAAAAAAAAAAAAAAAAAAAAAATGATATCGAATTGTATTATTTTCGGTTGATTCTTTGATGTTACGTACATTCTATTGAAATATTTACGAAATCTATCTTCTGATTAAAAATAGTTTGCTATTTATGTTTTTTTTTCCTCTTGTCTTCAAATTTCGAGAACATATCATAAGAAATATATTTTTTTTTTTTTTTTTTTTTTTTTTTTTTTAATAAATTTTTTGTGACTTTCTGTTTCTGTAATTCATACTGATGTTTTTTTTTTTCACACTTTTTAAGTTTTATTTAAAAAATGTCTATATTAAGCTTCTTTCCATCATCCATTTTCTTATGGCACCTTCTAAAATATGCCACTCTAAGTTCTTTACCTTTAATAAAACATAAAATATCACACAAAAGATAAAGAATATATTTTGAAATTCATTCATGATTTAAATAAATGATCTCAGTGCATTTCAATAATTTTCTTTCAGAATACAAAGAATATATTTCAATACATTTCTACTGAACATTGATTACACAAGATTTTATGGTTGCAGCAACTGCTTTCTCTCATTCACTGTCATTATATAAATACATTTTAAAATCTACTTCTGAAGAATACTTTTGTTTCAAAATTGACCCTTTATATTTAATAGGGATGTGTTGTTACGTGATAAATGTGAAGATTAATCATGAGAAACAACATTTGTTAGGATAAACAAGAAAATGAGCAGCAGCATAACGTTTTTTAAGAATTGTGTTTGTGTTAAATAAAAGGCATATAAGTAATATTCATTTACTCTTGCTTTGAAATTAATTATGAACAGACTTCAAATTTCCGTTCAACTTTTTTAGATTTATTAGAAATGTTATTGGTATGAATTTTAAATGTAACTTTTTAACTCTATATAAATTGTATTTAACTTTTTTATAAATTTAAATGGTTTGACAATTTTGAAAAAATTGTTATAATGTCACCATTTAAAGCATTATATATATATATATATATATATATATATATATAGAGAGAGAGAGAGAGAGAGAGAGAGAGATAGATATATGTTATATAAAAATTTATTTCCTTCGTATCCTTCCATTTTATTCGCATTGATATTTAAAAATTAATCTAACTTCTGTCATAGTCAGTATTTCCTTACTTCTTAATAATATCTATTCCTATTTAAAGTCCTTTTAAAGGTAAATATCCGTATATTAATAATTATTTTATTCCATATCTTAATCTAAAATTTAAGATGATTCGTAGCTTTTATCAGTTCCCCAATGTATAAAATTCCGAGACGCGTTCTCATTTCGAATGTTTTTTAAAAGCCATTTTCTTTTTATTATTATTTTTATTATTGCTCTGATTTTTTCGCGCGCTTGGGATTTTAACTTCAAAATTAATCCGCTACCAGGTTCGGAATTCTTTACCGTCTTAGCTCCTCCTTCGCACCTCATTTGCTGGGCTGGAGCTAGCCTCTCACTCATTGGGTTGTGCGCTCGTGACGTAATTTCTGTATATCTCCGCGGAGACAACAAAACCAGGTCGCATCGGTCGGAGCACTAGATTTTTGTCGTTTTTGGAAGTATAAACAAATATGTATCTGGTGTTTTTAATTCCGTAGAATATTCAACTTGTCCAGTAACATCTTAATTCAATGAAGTGAAGCAACGTTAGCCCGAGGGCTATAAGTTTTAGACCTTAATTGTTTCTGTGTTGTTCGTCTTCTAATAAAATTATTTGTCTGGAGATTGGCTGGATTTATTGGAAAACTTTGGTGGACTCATTTCATTGCCTTCTACTTCGCCATACTCGCTAATATCGACTGCAACTTCCTATATCGTTGAAGGACTGCCATTTTTGCATCGAATATTATTCATCGTAATATCTCAACCTCGTCAAAACGCTACAAAAAGCCCGTTAGGATTCCATGAACTTGCGCTGAGCTATGCCAATGTTCTGATGGACGGATGAGCTGCGAATGTATTGCCGGCTACTGTTGTACATCTTCATAGCGAAGAGTATGCGTCTAGTTCTCGCGAAGAGTATGTCGATTAGTTGTTCTTCTGATCGTCTGATAAACGGAGAAGCTGTGATATGTTGCTGAATGCGGATGCTGTACATTTTCCATTGTGGTGTGTGCAACTGATTCTCACCAAAATATGCATCGAATTTTTCAAAAAGTGTTGGAATAATTTATCCCTGGAAACACCAGATGCAGACCAGTGTGAATGTTCTACAAAACAACATCTCAATAATGACGGAATGATCTAAATAATATTTTCTTTTACAGAAAAAAAAATGAAAAAGTATCATTATACAAAAAAATAAATAAATTGATCGGTCTCAAAAATTTCAAAAAGTAAACAGGAAGACAACTTGTGAACGGAATTACGTAAGTTTGAAAAAAGTTATTATTGTATGTATTATTTATTATTTTATTTATTTTTATGTTATTTAAGTTTCGCTCAGATTTTCTTATTTGTTGTATTATTATTATTACTATCATTATTTATTAGAGATGGAGGTATTTACATTTGTTATTTAATTTAAATTTTATTTTACATCTGTTGTGTTAATTCTCTTTAATTTTTATATTAATGTTATTGCTATCTGGACTTGTAAAAGTCCTTGGTGATCCCAAAATGAGTGAAAACGAAATAAACATCATTCTTTTGATTTCGAATCTGGTGTGAACATTCAATCTTGGTTAAACCATTTTGACAGAACATGCCTTTCTGAAAAGAAAGATGAAAACTGTAAGATTAAAAATATTTCAAAATATTTGAAAGGAGAGGCTCTGAAGGTATTTATCAATGAATGTTTAGAATGTAAAGCTTTTGACAAAATAACTGATATTCTTACTGAAAAATTCATAACTGTTCATGTTCCTCGATTTTCAGAATTTGCTTCTATGAAATTAAATGATCTCAATGATTTGGATAAGTACTTTCGAAAAAAGGTTGAAATAGGTAGACAACTTTGTTTATGTGAAACTATAATAGTACAGGGATTAACAGACTGTCTCAAAGCTGAGTACCAGAATTATATGATTAGTAATCCTCCAAAAAATACAATAGACTGGTACCTAATGGCTAAACAACTAGTAGTAATTCCTACTTCCCAGGTCAACAATAGTAATTCTAGGAGTAATTTTCAGAATTATAGATCATTGCCACAATATGATCAGGCACCTAGACATTGGGTTCGCCCAAGTCGAAATTTTCATATGCCAAATTCCAATTTTCATTCACAGAACAATTTTAATGCTCCAAATTCTAGATTTATCAATCCTAGGTTGCCTACTACACATTTTCAGAGCAAATACCTAAGTAGACCATGTCGAATGTGTTTAAATAGAGGTATCCAAAATGCTTATCACTGGGAGAGGAATTGTGTATTCAATGTGAGCCCTTTGCAATCTTCTGCACCCCCTCTTAGTCAACCACAACCATCTACTGATAATATATGACAGTTAATTGTATCAGGATATGTAAATAACAGGGAACTACCTTGTGTGATTGACTATTAAGTATTAAGTATTTTACCTTTTAAAATTGTTAAATTTTTAAATGCTAAAGTTATAAATATTCCACCTGTTATTATTGGCCAAGCCAAAGGAACTGTTGTAATAGATAAAGCTTGTAAATTATTGTTTAAATTAGGTAATGTGCAACAAAATATTAGATTTTTGATTTGTAATACAAATTTAGTTTATGCTATATTAGGTTTAAAAGAATGCTGTAAGTTTAATTTAATTATTGATTGTGCAAAATGTCGAGTATTACAAGGAGACCTTGTTTTAAATGAATCTAAGAGCATATCCAGTGATAAATTAAGATTACTTCATTTTAATGGTAACTATGATTATCAGAGAGTGCAACCCGATTATAGAAAGATCATATCTCCTCAATCCTTTGTTCCATCTAATGTTGATAATTCTAAATTAATTGGGGAAATAAATTCTATAGAAAATGAAACTTTAAGGGAAAGTATAAGGGATTATTTAGACATTTTTTCTAAAAATAAATTTGACGTCGAGAGAATTAATATTGAACCGCAACGTATTTTTCTTAATTCTGACCTACCAATATCTCTGAGGCCATACAGAACTTCCCCTTTAGAAGAAAAAGAGATTTCGGATCAAATTCAATCACTATTAAATGCTGGTTTAATTAAAGAGAGCAATAGTCCCTATTCTGCCCCTGTTACATTAGTAATGAAAAGAGAAGAAGGTAAGAAAACTAGATTATGTGTTGACTATAGAAAATTAAATGCAATAATGAAAAATGACGCCGAACCCCTACCTCGTATCGATGGAATTTTAGATAAACTGAGTAGTGCACAGTATTTTTCAACTTTAGATTTAGCCTCTGGCTACTGGCACATACCCATACATCCATCCGATACTGAGAAATTGGCTTTTGCTACCAACTTTGGGCTCTTTGAATGGTTAGTTCTGCCCTTCGGGATTAAATTAGGCCCCCCGATATTTAATAGAACCCTTAGAAGAATACTTACTAAATACAAAATAGACTTTGCTTGCCATTATTTTGATGATATCATTATTTTTTCTTTCTCATTAGAAGAACACATGCAACATTTAAACCAAATATTTGAATTATGTAGACGTGAAAACATTAAACTTAAACTATCTAAATGCAATTTTGTTCAAAATAAAATTAACTTCTTAGGATATACCATCCAGAATGGCACATTAACTCCTGCTAATGCTAATATTGAAGTAATAAAAAAACTAAAACCCCCTTCAAATGTAAAGGAACTTCAGAGATTCTTAGGATCTATCAATGTTTATCACAAGTTTATAGATAAATATGCCGAAATTCGAGTCCCTCTTAACAGATTACTCAGGAAAAATACATTATGGGAATGGAATACAGATTGTCAAAATTCTTTTCAAAAATTAAAAGATGCCTTAATAGCCAGACCTATCTTAAAAATTTATGACCCTAAGTTACCCCTCCATATATTTGTTGATGCCTCACAGGTGGCAGTAGGCGCAGTCTTAAAACAACCTGATAGTAATAATTTTTTACATCCAATTGCTTATTACTCTAGAGCAGTGGTACCCAACCTTTTTTCAGCCGCGCCCCACCAAAACATCTCTAAAATGATGATGCCCCCCCCCCTCTCCCTATAACATATAATTCTTATAAAATTTTAAAAGAATTTACTCCTGATAGAGACAAAAGCATTTAACATTGATCCTGAAACATGCCGAAAGTCATGGATGAATCAAATATTTTTTTTATGATCATCTGATACTCCTCGTAGTTTACTGGCACACAGTCGCCACGTATGCATGATGTATCGAGAGCACAGAATGTTTGACTAGAAAAATCAATAATTTTGAATAAACATTTTTGTCTTATTTAATCGCAGAATTTCTGCGATTAAATTACGCAAAAATTTCTAATCAGAATAAAACGTGATAAAAGATCTGTAAAGGAAGGTCGTCAAGTAATTGTTAAATATACACTTGAATAGTTTCATGTGTAAAATTGATTTTCATGTGACATATTGCAGTGCGACTCATTCAATAAATAATCGAAGAAGTTGTTTAAAATTTTAAAATACTTATAAATCAGAAAAATTATAAAGAAGTTTTAAATATATAAAAGTATCTAAATATCTTATAAAGTTTTTTCTATAGTTATTCTGGTAGAGATGTATTTGAAACTTTTGAATGGATACTTCTTAAAAATTGAATAAAAAACTTATTTATTTATTTTATTTTTTATTTTTTAATTGAAAGTGTAACTTTTATTTTCAGTCTACAACATTACTATTAGAAAAACAATTCAGAAGGTATGGGTTTACAGAAATTCCGAAGTGTCCCCTTGAAAAGTTAAATTGCCCCCCTGAAAAGTCAAATTGCCCCCCTGTGGGGCGTACGCCCCCCGTTGGGAACCACTGCTCTAGAGGATTGAGAAGTTATAAGAAAAATTATTTTATTACCGAGTTAGAGTGTCTTGTCATCATTGACACGTTAGAAAAATTCTATCACTATTTTCATGGTGTAAATTTTACCATTCATACAGATCATGCATCTCGTGTATGGTTAAAAAATACTAAACATGTGAGAGGCAGGTTATTTAGATGGTCTTTGAAGTTGAGCATGTTTGAATATAATATAGTTTACGAAAAGGGATCCACAAATGTCGAAGCCGACATGTTGTCGAGAAACCCAGTTTCACATTTTATTCAACCACTTACTTTTCTTCTGGACGTTACAGAAATTATAGAGAGGCAGGAAAAAGATAATGTGTGTGGTAAAAATTATCTAAATGAAAATGGACTTATGATTATTAAAAGGAAAGGATTTCGAAAAATAGTAGTCCCCATGTCTTTAAGGAGAAAAATACTAAATGTTGCTCATGAAAAATTTGGTCATCCTGGTATCCAAAAAATGTTAAATTTAATCTCCCCTAATTATTATTGGCCTGACATGACGCAAGATATAACCAATTTTGTAAAACATTGTGATATTTGTCAAAAGAATAAAAAACCCAGACAGAACAAATTTGTCTTATTACAAGCTATGCCCACCACAGATCAACCTTTTGAATGTATTTCTATTGATACTGTGGGAGGATTCAATTATTATAACTCCACCAAAAAATATCTACACATCATCATCGACCATGCAACCAGATATGTTTGGGCATTTCCTTCCAAAAGTGTTACCACAGAAACATACACAAATTGCTTAAAACAAGTCTTCAATATTCAATTCCCTCAACAATTATTCTGTTTCAACAAAATTTTCGATATACAGGGTCCTCAAAAGGTATTAAGTGATAGGAATGCAGCCTTTACTTCACCTAGATTTAAAATATGTTTGCGGAATCACAACGTTTAACCACATCACATCACCCTCAAACGAATGGCAAGTGTGAGAGAGTGAATCAATCAATAGTTACAAGATTAAAGTGTAAAGTTAATTCTACTACCTCCAAAATTCCTTGGACCAAACTTCTGACTGAAGTAGTTAATGAATACAACAATACACCCCATTCCATAACCAAATTCCCTCCTGCTTATTTACTTTTTGGCAAATTACCCTATGATTCCCCTCTTAAGCAAAATTATTACCCTCCTGTCCAGAAAGCCCTCAACATTGCTAAAAAACGCACGGATGAATTTTACTGGAAAAGTAAAAAATATTATGATAGAAATTATGTAGAGCCAAAATTTGAGATAGGAGATCTTGTTATCTATGAAGAATTCCATTATCCCAATACCAGAAAGGTCTCACAAGTTTTTAGTGGTCTCTATCAAATCCTTAAAAAAATATCTGATGTAAATGTTGAAATTAATAGACAGACTCAAAATAAAATTACTGAAATAGTCCATGTATCAAAATTACGCCCTTATTACCCTCCTGACAAATTAAAGTTATCCCATGAGCAACAACAAACTAATGTTAAATCAATAGCTTAATATTAAACTTAGTAAAGCAAAAATTAACTAAATTTAATGAAATCAAATTATAATTGACTAATCAATTCTCTTCTGTATAACAGTATGTTCTTGAATATAGGAATTCCCAAGAATATTACTGCCAATATTTTTGCTTGAGTTAACTTTTTATGCAGGCGTAAATTAGTTGATTTGAGTTAAAGGTTCTTATATTGGATTGAATTGAATTAGAACAGTAAAGTAAATTAAAATAGCAAATTAGATTAGAATAATACATTAAATTAAAATAAATGAATAAAAATTCACTGGATTAAATTAAATTAATTATAGAATAAAACTATCTACTAATAGTAATAATTAAACTTAGTATCCACCATGCACTTCAAGGTATTATTTTTATTGAACAGCTTATGTTTCTCTTGTTTGACTAAAAACAGAATGAGCACATGATCTTACTGAATTGTTGATAATTTTCCACAGATATTTCTTATTTTACTATTTATTATTTTTGTTTTCTTTTATTAAGTATATTTTCATTCCTCACTGATATTGAAAAAGAATGAGGAATTAAATTATATACAGATGAATTAATGATTTAGTATTATTTTGAAGTTGTTTGTTATTGTTGATATTATTATATTGTTATTATAATTGTTGTTGTTATTTATTATGTGATAAGATTATAAAAAAGAATATTCTTGAGAATTGTGATAAAAGAGAACCACTGATAGTATATTAGTTGAGGATAAAAAGTCACATCTTGCTAGCAAAATATCTAATACTCATATCTAAATGATTGAACTTTTTTAAATGACTGGACTTTATTTGATAAGTGCACTTATCAAGGCACAAAACTTATCAAGCTATACCTACTTATCAAGGCTCAAAACTTATCAAGCATCACAAACCAGTACTTTAATTGTTTATTGAACTTAGTGGTGATGAAACTTTCTTATGTTTTTGAACTCTATGATTAACTGGAATTATCCTACTACAGAATCAATACACTGTGTTGCCATAA
The DNA here is from genome assembly GCA_963931845.1 of Maratus michaelseni. Lineage (NCBI taxonomy): Eukaryota > Metazoa > Arthropoda > Arachnida > Araneae > Salticidae > Maratus > Maratus michaelseni. The sequence continues at coordinate 429,590,339 of OZ007589.1, forward strand.
ACTATACTACTGGCTAATACTTGACATATCTGTGCCTTAAGATCATTCGTAGCTTTTATAAGTTCCCCAATCTATAAAATTCCGAGACGCGTTCTCATTTCGAATGTTTTTTAAAAGCCATTGTCTTTTTATTATTATTTTATTATTGCTCTGATTTTTTCGCGCGCTTGGGATTTTAACTTCAAAATTAATCCGCTACCAGGTTCGGAATTCTTTACCGTCTTAGCTCCTCCTTCGCACCTCATTTGCTGGGCTGGAGCTAGCCTCTCACTCATTGGGTTGTGCGCTCGTGACGTAATTTCTGTATATCTCCGCGGAGACAACAAAACCAGGTCGCATCGGTCGGAGCACTAGATTTTTGACGTTTTTGGAAGTCTAAACAAATATGTATCTGGTGTTTTTAATTCCGTAGAATATTCAACTGGCCCAGTAACATCTTAATTCAATGAAGTGAAGCAACGTTAGCCCGAGGGCTATAAGTTTTAGACCTTTGGGAATTGTTTCTGTGTTGTTCGTCTTCTAATAAAATTATTTGTCTGGAGATTGGCTGGATTTATTGGAAAACTTTGGTGGACTCATTTCATTGCCTTCTACTTCGCCATACTCGCTAATATCGACTGCAACTTGCTATATCATTGAAGGACTGCCATTTTTGCATCGAATATTATTCATCGTAATATCTCAACCTCGTCAAAATGCTACATATATATATATATATATATACACAGGGTATATTATCTTACAGTTATTCTACCGACAATAGTTAAACCGTTAGCTTTAGAGGTGCAGTTCCACATCAAAATATTTTAAATGCTCGTTTTAATAAAATGAATTTACGTCAAAATAATTTATTTCTTTTAAGTTATGAAATTTAATATTTTATGCGGTTCTTCCTTTCTGTAAGTTATATCTGAAAATGCTTTCTACATGCACTAGCAGGTAAAGTAATGCAAAATCCATTATTTTCCAACAAAATGTACCGCATTATGATACTTCGGATTTTCTGAATTTTCAGCATGCTTCGTCACAAATTTTGAAAAATCGGAGGGTTATTTTGTTGAAGAAGAGAACTCTTGCAAAAGGAATGAATTAGAAACAATAAAATTGTTCAAAAATATTTCAAAGGCTTTTTCTATTTTTAATCCGATGTATAATTATCGAGTTATTTGACCGTTTCTAGATTTTTTATGGAAACCATTCTCACTGCATTTAACTCGATTACAGCGCCATATACGATTTTCCGATAAAAATGTTAAATTCAAAAGTTACGTATTTTTTCCCCTAGAATCCCAATCTGCAATGAAAAGAATGTTATCATTAAAGATTTCAAAGTCGCCCCCCTTTCCACCCACAGAGGGCACAGTTAGGGGAGCAACTTTGATATCCCATAAAATTTTTGAAAAATATTGAACACATATTTTCCAGTTTTCAATCCGATGTATATTTCTCGAGTTATTCGACCATTTCCAGACTTTTCGAACACTCTGTATATCATACATTATAAGTTATGTTACTTTGTATTCTCAGTATAAAAATAAAATAATATATCTTAAAACTTTGATCTTCAAATAATTTTATAATCCGGAGCGCTTTTCAAATTACGTTTCCTTTTGAACCATTTGTTACAAATTATGTTAGAATGTAATATTGAACTTTTTTCTTGATTTTATACATGCAAAAAATAGTTTTGCACGTGTACCGTACTTGTACAAAAAAAAAAAAAAAAAAAAAAAAAAAAAACTAAAAAAAAAAAATCAAAATTTTACACATGATTCTGTTTTTTATATTCCTTTATTATATTCGTGTATTGATTTATTGTGCACATGTAGATATGGTATCTATAAACCCTTTTATTAAACATATATTATGTACAAAATAAGATTATACAGATACACAATTTCATCCCTACATTGAATTTGACTATTTGCATTTCTTATTTCATTTGCCATTACTTTATATGAAATTGTCATGGACATCAGTATGTAACGGGAATATATAAAAAAATAGAACAATACTGTAACAAAGAAAATGTTTAGTAAATGAAACAGAAATAATCCGTAGTATGTTGTTTTATTTTGAAAATAATTAAATTTGTGTATATATTTCATTTATAATTCAGAAGAATCTGTTTCCATTTCTAGACATTAAAGTGCGTTAAAAGATTATGGAACATTTTCTAGCTACTTGTCTTTAGAGTTTTTTATTTCTCTAAAGATATTTCAAATTTATAGAATATTCCATTGAATATTGCCTTTGGATATTTCTTTTAAATCCATTGTTACATCATTTCTCGTTTAAAAGAGCAAACGTCAAAATAAACTGTATCAATAAACTGTATGTGACATAGATTATTTGTTACGGTGTAACATCCCACAATCAAATGTCCTCGATAATATTTTTTTCTAATATTTAAGCACTCCACAACCTTTATATACATCGAAAGCTACCATTTATTTTTAAAGTATTTCAATGTATCTAAAAATCTAAAAATTTGATCATATAATATATTTAATAAATATAATATATTTTTTAAAAAAATGCATGCTAAAATTTACAAATATTAAGAAAAATATATATAATGAAAATTATATAAAAATAATATAAAAAATTATATATTTTTCTTTATCAACAATTATATAAAAGCAATATGTTTACGAAAACATCCTCGTAATTATTTTCTTTCAAAATATGAAATGTAGGATGTTTTCAAACAAAATATTTTTTTGTGAACTTTAATAATAATGATTTCAACAGATGTACCTTATCCACTTATTCCTTTATTACAGATGTAATGTGTTGGAGGTGAACAATAAATTGGTCGCTGTCTTCGAACATAATGCCAATTACATTCGGATAAATGTAAGAAGCGTTATGTTTAATGTTCGTTGGATGTAGTCGGTGTTTATTTTCACAAATATACGTAATATTCCTATAGAGCAAGGAAGTTCTTTTGGGAACTGAAATTTTTATGAAATATCATTAACTATCTAGATATAGATTGGCTTGAGGCACAATTTATTTTGACTATTTAAATAAACTTCCATCGTCATATCATATTTAAAAGTTATTTAAATTACCATGCGCTAATACGTCTTAAACATTGCATCCTTGGAAACCCTGCTTAGTGTTTTATAACATGCCAGTTTTGAGGTTAAATTAATGTATTTGTCACGACAAAATTTTCAATATCTAAAGGATGCACAGCTTAAACAAGCCTAAGTTTACATTTTAGTATGAAAAAACAGATAAATTTTTGCTACAACAACCATAAAACATTTATCAAATGTTTTATGAAATAATTTGATTTAAAATGTATGTTTTTTATGATTGTAGAAGAACTGTTATGGGAAATTTAAAACTGGAAATGCCCTTATCAATTGATGAAAGTTAATTTTCACATAATTATCACATTATTTTTATTATAAAAAATGATATTGTTTAGATACTTCTAACTCTACTTAACGCATACCTAATTATTATTATTTTTAATTTACTTATTAGCCGAAAATATTTCTGAATAGTTGTGGTTTTTATTATTTCAAATCTCTGATAGCTCGTCAATAATATCTGATAGACACTGCATGTTGAATTCAATTTTCCAAGAAAAAATTCTTGCTGTATAAAAACTAAGCCAATTATTTTTTTTACCTCAGAAATATATCTATATAGCTAATATAGTTGCCCGTAAAGCATAGTGACGTCACCGTAACGTCACTGTTAAGTCACAGTGACCTGAATGTGAAGTCGTTATGGCCGTTTTAGACCTGTTTGTGACGACCCATTGTGGCCACTTTGTAAAGCCACGGTGTGACAAATTTGTGAAGAATGTGTCATTTGTGATGATTTTGCCATTAACTTTGTGACGAATCTGTGACGTAAGCGACAATATTTTGAAGTAACATTATGACCAATTTGCGAAATATGTGTCATTTGTGACGATTCTGTCATTAACATTGTGATGAATCTGTGACGACAGTGCCACTATCGTGAAGTAACAGTGGGACAATTTTGTGAAAAGTGCGTGATTTGTGACGATTTTTTCATTTACATTGTGGCGAAAATGTGACTCCAGTGACAATGTTGCGAAGTCACCCTCCCGCAAAACATTGTGACGTCACGGTGACTACACAATGACGTCAAACTGTGACTTTGTGACCGTCGTGACGTGACGTGGATGTGAAGTCACTGTGACGTTAATGTGAGGTTGTCTATTACTTAATCTATTACTTTAAAATTTATTCTAATTTAAATATGGTCATTTAAACAAGTTGGGTTGTAAAGGATATGCTTTCCGTTCTATGCGAAGAAATAATCTCTTTATAAATTATTTAAAAAAATTTTGAAACACGTGGTATAAAAATTTGTAAGTGGATAATAAACATTATTAATCTTAAAGTGGAATCTTCTCAATCAATGCTAATTCATATAAAGAAAGACTTTAAATAAATAACCGAAAATTGCTTGGGCAATTTCACAATGTTTCTAATGTGAAATAATTGGTAACAAACAGAAAATACGCCGAAAAAGAAATTAATTGCAAAGTCTTTATATACATCTATAGCAACAATAAACAATATAATAAACCAAAATGTACAGTTTAAACGTGTAAATAACGGAACATAATGTTTTCCGTCTTTCAGCGACGCGCGGGTGAAAAAGATGATTTGTAGACCCTACATCAAAGTCCTTTAGTAGGAGATAAAAGGAAATGTTGTCTTGTTAGCCTTGATAAGGCATGGATTTAACTAAAGGACTGCAACAAAAATAAGTCTACTTGCTGTATAAAACGTAAAAATGACAATGTTTAAAGCATGTTCCAGTAAAGGAACTGAGAGTAAAGGAACAAAGAGAGTTATCAGTATTTGAACCCAGGATCCCATGGCAGAAGCTACCAATGCTCTACCAACTCAACTATAATCCTGCCCAGTACTTTTTCGCTCAGTTGGGAAGATTACATCTTATTACTGATTTCTTTACCAATTTGAATAATTGTGTCAAAATTAATCTAGTGTAATCACGTTTGCAGCTTAAACTGGAGGTCCCATTACCTGTGATTTATTCTATTGTGCTTATTCAGAAATCCGACCAGATGCTATGATCATTAATGTTAACTGTGTGAATTAGTTCAACCATATTCATCCGGGATTGCTCAGTTTGTAGAGCATTGGAAGCTTTAGCCAAGTGATACTGGGTTCGAATCCAGGCACATACTTTTTCGCTCATTTGGGAAGATTACATCTTATAAGGGTTTTATTATTGTCACAGGTTCCCTTTACAATAGGAAATTAAAAATAAGACGTTAATCACGTTAAAATCAACTGATTATAATAATGTTAAAATCACTAGATCGTACAATCAAGAGAATAGGTTACGTCCAGTATTTACTTATGATATTCCATTTCTTTATCCCAATGACTTCCAAAAAGTGTAATTGAACCAAAACAATGTCACTGGTCATCCTTCAGTAACTACCGCTGTATTCTCAAGGAAAATGAAACTCGCACTCGGATTGTATATGTACCTTTGGAAGATATTCCTGAAAAGCTGTTGCGTATGGTTAACCGATGAGGCCCATTTTTATTTACAGGGATTTGTGAATACACAAAACTGGCCAATATAGGGCACTGAAAACCCATTTTTGTGTCCTGCAAAACCACTGCACTCTGCAAAAGTTACAGTTTTGGCTGAACTATCCAGTAAAGGGATCATCGGGCACTTTTATACGAGGGAAACGATTACCTCATTCCGACATATTGAAATTTTACAGCAATTTTTTGCCACATGTGAAGGATGCACCAAAGAATTCCTGGTTTATGCTGGATGGGGCCCGACCCAACCGTATTACTGCAGTGTTTGAGTCTTGAGTCTTGCAGTGTTGAGTTTGTCTTTGAGGAATACTTCAGTCCACGAATCATTGCTCTCAACTATTCCTGAGTAACAGGCATTGGTATGGATTGACCTACATAGTCCCTTAAACTCAATCAATGCGACTTCTTCTTATGGGGCTACTTGAAAAACACTGTTTACTCTAAGAATCCTCAAATGTTGGAACAATTCATATGTGAGACATGTGTATAAGTATCAGTAGAGACAGTGCAAAGAAAGACTTGGAACGGTTGTATCATGTTATTGCTAAGAAAGTGACCATATCAAAGCCACTAATAATGGTATTTAACTTTTTTTCACGAAGTACTCTTTCAAACACTATTTCAAAAACAATGCTCGGTGACTACAGCGCCCTCTGATGTCCAATCTTGGAAATATTTCTGCAAACCGGTGTATAACAAATTCCAATCCTGTCTGTCCAACATACCACTTGCTTCACATTTCTGTCTCTCACTGTTTCGCAGTTATGTTACTTCAAAGTTGGGGAGCCTAAAACACCCTGTATATATATATATATATATATATATATGTATATAAGTTATTCGGCCATTCACTCTGCAAACACATGTAACTACAATTATAAAGGTTATATATAGAATTAGGTAACTATGACTATGAGATACAAAGTGAGATTTCACAGATTATCCTAAAGGCGAAATGTAGAAATTAGCAACCTATCTCGAAAACTATTTCAGATAAGAGAAAAAAAAATCATTAATTTCGTCTAGTATGTACTATATGATTCTGAATGTACATGCATAGTCTAATCCGAAACTTAATGTTTTAATTTTTCCGTTTCTCGTCGTTACTAGAATCTTGATATTGCGACATAGAAAAATTGTGTGGGGAAAATTCCTAAGATTCGTAATTAAAGAACATGATTAAAACAAATAAAGCATAACATAACTATTCATAATTGTTCACTCTAAGTGATAGGAATGCGTAGCGCATGCTCCTTTAAATATGTGTAGACACCAAATTCTATCAGCATTCGCTTATAAATATTATGGTTAAGTAATTGACAGGTTTTCCGTCCTGTATATATGTAAATTCTGTATTTTAGAATAAAATTTTTGAAAGATGTATCAATTATCTTTTCTTAAATTCACCACCATGTACACCATGGTTCTTTTCTTCAAACACATTCTTCCTTTACTTTAGAAAAGAGATCTTAGTAGATGTTTATATTAGGCGTAAACGATTATAAATAAAATAAATTTCGTCATAAAAAGGTTTAAGTACATATTTTAAACATATCAATTCATGATTTAAAATAAAATGCCTGACTACATTTCAATAGTCATATTTTAAAACATGAATAATGTATTTCAATGTATTTGTATTGAACATTTATAACATAAGCTTTTATTTATACAGCAACTGCTTTTACGGTGTGACTATCTGTATAAAAGCACATTTCAATATACACTTGAAAGAATTATTTTCCCATAATTGTCTTTTAACGTTTCTTTGAAGTTAATTGATATGTGAAAAATTTTTAGAGATATTATAAAATTCAGCATTCGTTACTACAAACGTCAAAATGAGGAGCATAGTCCATTGTATGTTTCAGACTGTATTTGAATTTAAAAAGAAAACTGAAATAATACCCATTTGTTCTTTTATCTCTAAGTATTATTAAAAATCTCCCCATTTCATTTGTATGGCTCCGTATATCGTATATATATATATATATATATATATACGAAAATTATACAAATAAAATACTGATACGTGACATAAAAAATAATTTTCCCTTGTTCTTTTCAATTTACTTTTATCAGATTTTTTTTGTATTTTACTTTTAAAAATAACGATATTCTATGCAGAAATAGTATGGAAAATAATTGCACAAATACATATATATACGAAGTCCTATATATATATATATATATATATATATATATAGGACTTCGTGTTAAATACTTTTTTTAATTCTAATTATAAAAGTATTTAGTAATTTAAAATGTGTATATGCATAAGTTGATGTATAAAAATTTAAATATTATATAATAATATTTTTCATGTAATAATATCGCACAAAATTTTGTTGAGAAAATCGTGTTTCTAAAAATTATTCCTCTGATACTGTTGACAATATTATTTATTTTTAAAGAACTATATAAGTATGAGAATGTTTCAGCAGTTATGTGTTAAATGTATCTTGCAACAGAGTTTAAAAAAACTCCAAGATAATACATTGAACCTTCGAGTTATTAAACATGAAATATTTTGAAAGAAATAAAGTTTATGATAAAAGCTACGTATTCCAAATGCTAAAAACAAGGTATATGTGTTTAAAAAATCTTAATTCATAATATAAAAAGCACGGGATATACATACTTCTATAAAAATATGTATATGTAAATATGTTCAAATAATATAAAAAAATATTCAAACACATACATGTGGATGATACAATCCTGCTTTAACCTTTCACTTCTTCTAAAACTTATACGTGTCATAAAAATAATTTTCCTTTGTTCTTTTAAATTTATTTTTATCAGTTTTTTTGTTGTATTTTACTTTTAAAAATAACAATATTCCATGCAGGAATAGTACAAAAAAATTGCACAAATCTCACTAAAAAATTTTTTTTTTTTTTTTCATTCAAGTAAAAGTTTAATTTATCTCGTATTTGTTCTTGCCTTTAAATTAAAATTTCACAGTTTTTCATATTTATTCTATATAGTTCTATTTTTTTAAAAGATGTATATATGGTGAAACCCCCAGTTATTAACACCTAACTAGTACCTGACACTTGAGGAAAAATCTAAATCAAATAATCATTTTGTTAGAAACTTCTACAAAATAACGTCATCTAGTGGTAAATGAGACACTTATATTTATTTTGGAGTTACTTTATTCACCACTAGAGGGCCAAGAACATATTTAATGAGGAAGAAACTTTTGAGAATACAAAAAGTGCTTTTTTGAAGAAACCACCTTATTTTTAAATTAAGGAAGTGTTTTTCTTATCTATTTGTAATGCAACCATCATACACATTTTTCTTTAAATTATACTTGTAGGAATTAGTTTACAGTTACATTTTTAGAAATTAGTTTAAAGATGCATAAGATATATTTGGGCCATGATTTGGGGTTTACAGTTATTTAATTTATTTTAATGGGGTGTGCCAGTTATTAGATCCTAGAATTTCATTTCACCAGTCTCTGACAGAGTTGTTAGTTATTGGGTATATTAAAGGAAGTTTAAATCTATTATTTGAACTCTTTAAAATAATAATAAACTAAATTTATCATGTAGTAAACACCATTAAAATTTTTGTTGTTTTATCTGTGTCTGACACCACATGTCACTTACTGGTTCATAAATGTCAGTTATATTACTAATAATGCAGTGCTAAATATTACTACTGTATACTCTTACTATATACTCTGCATTACTAATAATGCAGTACTAAATATTACTGCTATATACTCTTACTATATACTCTGCATTATTAATAATGTAGTAGAGTTTACTAAATACCAATTTTATAATAAATATTAATGTATTTTATGTATTTACACACAAAAAAAGATCCCTACATCCTGATCTATTTGTTGTTTGCAATGAACACATTCTATAGCTACAATTAATGCTTTCAGTGAAACTGACAATAACATAACACAAGCGATCTAAAGTTGCCAAATGGAAAAAGTTACAAAATATTTTGCTAGAAAAAGCAACTTAGTTAATTTAAATTGCGATGAATATATATTTTTCTTGTTGTTTAACTGTACGAAAAGTTCCACAGCGACATTGCTAATTACACAGCAACATTAGTGACACTAGCGAATCACTTTAAAATAACGTGAGTAAACTTAAATTGTCCTTAATCATTATTGTTGTTTTCATAATTCGAAATGAAATACCTGTTACAAAAATTACATTATAACCATTAAATAATGTATACATTTTTTGTACACATTGTCGGTGTTTATAGAAATTTTTCTGTATATATAATTATCAAATGAGTGTTACAAGCGCAAAATACGCTAAATTTCCCTGTCGTACTTCCACTAAAGCTAAAATAAGTATTACCGGTTTGTATACATATTATATAGTAGAAGATCTTATATACTTTTTTACTTATTTTACGTTATTAAAAATTATATTTTGCTAGCTTCCAATAAAACTAATAAAATAAGTAATTTTTTACTTTTTGTTTCACTTATTGTAACAATTATTGGATATAAAATGAAGAAGTCAAAAGGTATTCCGGGGGTACAAATTATCCCTCAAAAGGAAATTTGAGCAACAAAAATTAATTGCTTATTACAAATATCTATAAGCACTAAATATCTTCAAAGTTTCATATATAGGGAAGATGGGGGATGAATTGGACAAGGGGTCGATGGGACGTTCTCAATATTTCAGGCAATTAATTTTTTTTAGTTGCTTCATATCCTGATAGATTTCACTACCATGGTGTGCTTCAGAACCAAATGAAAGAGCACATGGCTGTTTTCAGTTTTCTTCAAATTTGCATTTCCTGAAAACTCTGCTTAAAAGTAATTTTTTTTTTTTTTTTTTTTTTACATTTGAACTTACTTAAGTACCTTATGCAGTATAAACAATTAAGATATGTTGTAGTTTTTTATTTCAGAGCTCAGTATTGGTAATTAAAATAAATGCATATTAACAATTGTGACAAAATAATTTTTTAGACAAAATGGCTGACAATTGAATATATGCATCATGGGGATGATTGGGAAATTTCAAATGGGATGAATGGAACTATCTTATCCATCCCTAGAGGATGTTGAAAAATATATTTATTATATAAATAATATCATATACGTTGATAAATTAATAATTTATGGCAATTATTCTTTTAACATTTCATTCTCATTGTAGCCATTGTCTTCAGTCATTGAATGCCGTTTATGGGCCTTTTAAGGCAAAGCTGAGATGAGTCCAAGATGATTGGCTAATAAATAATCCTGTAGATCATATTACAATTTATAATCCCTCCGCTATTGCCAAGGAGGCATTTTTGTCAGCTTTTAGTCCTTAACATTGAATACGGGGAGGAAAGTGTTTGTGTCCCAGTCATCCCTGCTGTAGGTATGATTGGGACATAGAAGAACTTATTTTTAAATTTCATTTATATTTCTGTATAATAATAATCTTGATTAAATATTGTGCATAAGATGTAGTGAAACACTTAATGTATGACATGTGATATATAATATTGATAATAACTTAAATAAAATATTTAAAACAACGATTTTTGTGAAAATGTCCCATTCATCCCCCATCTCCCCTATATATATTTTTTATCTTCGAGTTGGGAACCTACGCTGTTAAGCATCTATTTTTGGTATTAATGACATTGTTTTTAATTTTTTAACAACCCTTTAATGATTTATTTTAAATCCCACAACAATGCACTATTACTCTGTAATTTTTCTTTAGCTTTCATTTCTATTATAACATAAAAGATAAAGCTGCATTTAACATATTATTTAGTAAACATGTTTTCAGAAACCCATTAAAACAGAACATGTTTTATTACGCTAAGCTACAATTAAGGTAATTAAGTATATTAAGTTTTAAATGTTACATTATCAACTAAATGAGAGCTTTAAATTTATTAAAATAATTTAATGTTTTTTAATTATAGAGAAATGACTCAAACTTATAATTAATGTAATAAGTGAAAATGCAGATTTTATAAAAGTAATTTAAATATCGTTAAAATGTATTACGATGGCAAAGAGATAAATATTTTACATATTAACAGCACAGAGCTGTGTTAACTACAGCTTTACGTAACTCATTAGACTACATTAACTTCATGCGCAATTATCTCAGTTTTAATTGTATAATCATTTCAGGATTACTTTGCTTCCAAGTACATTCTATGAGTTTTTAAATACAAAAGTTTAATGCAGCGTTGGAAATTCGTTGAGTGTTGCACATAAATACTAATATCCAAAACCATATTTTTGATTAACTGTTATATTTCTGAATTGTGTAAATTTTGCATATAAAGTGAATTACCATTAGTGCTGACTTTCGAGGAAGACCATGTTTGTTCGAGCTAACCGAAGTCGCATTAATCGATTTTTGCAGTTTCATTTGAAAGTTGTAAAGAAAAAATAAATTCAGTTTGTGAAAAAAATTAAATATTTAAGCTTCTAAATGCTATAATAAGTATTTGGAACTACCCATTTTTACAGACATTATTTTATTTTCAAACGCATACACAGGCAGTGTACATGTCTAAAAGTCTGAAAAAATGCTTTTAAAACTACACAAAACTAGTCGATCTGTTAAAAATTGTAAAACAGTAAAAAAAAATTCCACCTTTCGCTGTCAGGCATCTTCAGTCACTGATGTTATGTTTTCAGCTTCGTCAGTCAATCTGTTAAAACTCCCATTTTTTTTTAATAACATATGGCGCCATCGATTATCTGTTTTAAGATATTTAGACATGAACACTGCATATTTATGAGTTTGAAAATTTAAAAAATGCCTGTGAAAATGGGTAGTGTAAAGAATTATTATGTTAGAAATGAGATTATGAACGATCCCCTGTCCTGGAACGATCCCTTTAGATATATTAATATATATATATATATATATATATATATGTAGGATTTCAGTTTGAACGCTTCACTTCATCAAATGAACTGATACTCTGTTATTATCCATGACTTCGATGCGCGAGTTGTAAATAGTTTGAATCGCGAGATTTGGCTAAGAGCCAGTGTTCTAATTTTTATTATGAAGCGAGATGTAAAATGGATATAGCCGTTAGGCCTGGTTGGATTATCGTAATGTAAATTTGTTGTATAGTTTCGACTAAAAGTTTTATTAGTTGAAATTAAAGTTAGTATTCTGTTGTTCATCGATTATTTGTCATATTGGTTCTGTAAAGTGACTATTTATATATCATTTACTTACATTTTTGGGGGCTCGGATGCCAAGATTATAAAAAGGAAAAGCCACTAGTAGTGAAATGGAAACCAAACGTTGTAAAACGCCAGTATCAAAAGTTGGGTTACGAAATAGCAAGGTGAAACCGTAATCGTATCACTTCAATTACAATTTTTGAAAGATAAGCATGGGAACTCTCAATAAAGCTAAGAGAATTGATCTAATAAACCTCTGCGAGGAATGCGGAATTGAAGCACCAGAAAAACCGGCAATTCCTGTCCTAATAAAGTTGATCAAGAGTTGGGAGAGTTACGAAGAAGATTTTAAAAGAGATCGATTGGAAGTAGTGATAGCAAGTAGAAAAGAGAAAGAAGAAACAGAAGAGAAAGAGAAGAGAAGAAATTACAAGCAGTGATCGAAGAAAATAGATTGAAATTACAAGCAGAGATCGAAGAAAATAGATGGAAGAGAGAAAATGGAAAATAGAATCGGAGCAAAATTTTGAAATTAAGAAATTACAGATACAAGAAAATTCAAGAGAACATATTAATGAAGACCCAAAGACAAATCCAGGTAAGCAATTTGAATTGCTTAGATTATTAACTAAATATGATAGCTCGAATGATATCAGTTTATACTTAGCTATGTACGAAAGGAAAATGGCGCAAACGGACATTGATAAAAAAGAATGGGTAAATTATTTAATTAATCTAATGCCGTTAGATGTGATCAATATAATAACAAGGGAAAACGAACCTGAAATTCACGATTATGATTATATAAAAAATATTCTACTAAAACGCTACAAACTATCACCAGAGGAGTTTAGGCTGAAATTTTTCTCATCTAAAAAGGAGCCATCAGCCAATTGGCGAGATTTCGCTTATGAGATAAATGTGTATTTACAACAATGGATTGAATGCCTACAAGTAAATAACTTTGAAGATTTATCTGAATTAATTATTGTTAATCAAATCAGACATAATTTACCTGCGGCAACGCAGACACATTTTGCAGAGGAATTATTAGAAATAAAGAAATTGATGACTTGGTTAATAAATTGTATGTTTACGAAACGGCACGAAGGGTTTGCAATAAACAATCAGTTAAGGATACAAGTAGCGATTTTGATGACAGAAGATCGTGAGTGGCTGATTACGCCAATTTGAAAAGACGCCAAATTGACAATAGACACAGTATGAATTATGAAAGCAAAGAGTCGCATATAATCTGTTTTACGTGTGGCAACCCTGGTCACGTGAGTGCGAAATGTGCCATGACAAATAATACAGAACAAGAATATTCAAATTTTTACCCACAACGTAATCAAAATTGGCGAGAAACAAAATACCAAAATGAGACCCAAAACACGCAAAGAAAAATAGTTAATATGGGCATGTTAAATGGTAAAAAAGGAAGAATCTTAGATATTAGCAGAGTAAATGCAAACGTAATAGTCGATACAGCAAGCGATATTTCAAGATATCAGACAGCAATATATGCGCCAAAACTAACCAGCGACAATATATACATATCAGGCATAGGTGGTGAAGAAATTAAGACAACAGGTTTTTTCTGGCATAAAGTCTACGTGGATGAAATGGAAATCCAGGATAAATTTTACGTGGTACAAGAGACGGACTGCGATTTAATAATAGGTAGAGAAGCAGTAGAAGGCATGACGTTAAATGTAACGGAAGAAGGTGTTAGAATAACAAGCGGCAACACAGTAAGAGTAGGATACATTAAAATAAGAGAAAAAATAAGAAAAGTAATAAAACCATGTAAGCTGAATAAAACAAAAGATACAAGATTATCCGATGAATGGAATGTTGACTATCCATCTCCAGAAGAAAATTATGAAAGTAGTAGTACTGCACATGGTAGAAAAGACTATGTGAAAGATCGCAATAGGATTTTTGATCATAAGGGAAAAACAGGAATTTTAATAGACCATTTGATAACGGAAGCAATAATAGATATGGCCAGAGATATTTTAAAGAGTCATTTAACCATGGAAATTACAATAAATTTGGATATGGGAAACAGAGTTCCGAGAATTCTTACCAAAATAAATCTGAGATTTCTGAAAACTTTGAAACTGAAAATTCTTTGATACCTCAAGACATAGCAGAAAATACTTCACCTAATTCAAAAACAAGGTATAATCCAAAATTTTCCACTACATACATGAACAGAGGCTACTATTATGGTCAAAATAATTATAATTATGGTGGCAAACGATCATACAAGGCTAGTTATAATGAACCAAAATATTCACAACCATCACATAAAATTTTTTCTCATCATGGATTTAAAGAAGATTATAGTGGACGAGAAACTTATTCAAATTCTTATCATTCCAGACGCAATAGGTATGAAAAACATAACAAAGCAAGATGCTGATGTCGAGACGCCATCATGTCAGGATGACCGATTTGTAGGATTTCAGTTTGAACGCTTCACTTCATCAAATGAACTGATACTCTATTATTATCCATGACTTCGATGCGCGAGTTGTAAATAGTTTGAATCGCGAGATTTGGCTAAGAGCCAGTGTTCTAATTTTTATTATGAAGCGAGATGTAAAATGGATATAGCCGTTAGGCCTGGTTGGATTATCGTAATGTAAATTTGTTGTATAGTTTCGACTAAAAGTGTTATTAGTTGAAATTAAAGTTAGTATTCTGTTGTTCATCGATTTATTTGTCATATTGGTTCTGTAAAGTGACTATTTATATATCATTTACTTACATATATATATATATCTAAATGCTATTTCTTCTTACTATTTTTTAGTAAGTTTAGTTAAAAAGTTTGAGACAATTTCTTAAAAATTTGCCTTACTTACATAATTTAAATTTAATAAAAGTAATATCTCACTTTACGTTGTGATACTTGAACAAATCTTCTATTTACCAGCTTTTCGACATACTCGTAAACTTGGTCTGCTATATCCCATTTTGTTTGCATATACCGGTGGATACCTTTGGAATTTTTCTACCTCGCGTGATTTTGGTGGTGGAACATTACCTTTCTCTTCATCACTGTGATTGACATTTTCTTGATCTCTCAATTACAGCAAAGTTGCTTTTGAAGAACTAATGCACAAATACAGATACAATTCTGCTCGGTCAGTTTGTGAAAAAAATTGTCCTCGTTATCCGATGACTAATATACTTTGATTATGACCGTTACATTAATTCCAAACAGAATATGATGTCAAAAACTAAATTAACTCCATTTACTAGAGATACATCTCACACGGAGACATTTAAACGAATATATAATGTAGATCATGTAATTTATTTTTGTAACTTAGACACTTTTTTGTAAATTTTGTTCAATAGTTTGCATTTTTCTTGAGTTTCCAATAACAATCTTAAAATTTCTAAAAATAATTCTCGATTTATTAGTTTAACGATAAAAAATAATCGTTCATGACGAACATAATAAACAGTTTTTAATGACATTTATATAAAACTGTTTATAACATATAAATGACATTTAACATTTTTCGATAGTACTAAAATAAGAGGCAACATATCGCTACATTTTACCATTAATTAATTCTAAAATGAAGTTGAAAAATATTCTGGTTTACAGGTACTTCCTTAAAGTGATTTTGGCCAATAAAAAATAATTGCGCATTATTTACCACTCATGTGCGTCACACGTCCTAAAGGCTTCAGAATTTTTTTTAATTTCTATGTTCAGAACATTCCTTTATTAGTGAAATATATTTATCAAAGAGAAGATCTTAAAATTAGTAAATAACTGTTAAATTTTTATTTATAGCCTAAAAAAATTAATATATTGTTTAATGCAGTTTTGAAATAAAACATTTATCAACTACAATCATCTGAAATAAATTGATTGGAGAAAAAATTAAATTCTGATTGTCAAAATTATACTTTAGCTAAGAACTATTGCAGCTAAATTAATCTAAGATTTTTTTTAACCATAGTAACATTTATATCTTTAAAAATGTTTAATATAATATTTTAATAAATAAAGGTATAGATATATGGAATGCCCATTAAGTAAAATTAATTTGACATGATATCATAACAAAAATTAACAAATAAGCTTACATAACAAAATAATATTTGTATACTAAATAAGCATCATTCATTAATAAAATTAGAAGCATTAGAACGATGTATAAAAATATACAAGAAATAGTCTGAAATACACAATATTTTTTTTAATTTACTTTTTGATATACTATTTAGTGGATACAAAAATAAAATTATTTAGAGGATAAATTTATAAACACACATATGGTTAAAGGTTAATATTTAACACAAAATATCAACTATCAATTTAAGAATAATAAGCCAAGTCATTTACTGCTAATGAAACGACCACTTCAAAAGAGTTATTTTTAATAAAAGCTATTTTTAAAGTGTTACTTTTATTTTCAAGGAATAGTCTTAAATACACAATACATTTTTTTTACGATTAAATATACTATTCAGTGGATAAAAAATAAAACTATTCGGTGGATAATTATTAAATTTATAAGCACATATATAGTTAAAGACAGCAATAAAATTTAACGCAAAATTTCAACTATCAATTTAAGAATAATAAGCCAAGTCATTTACTGCTAATGTGAAGGCCACTTCGAAACAGTTATTTTTAATAAAAGCTATTTTTAAAGTGTTATTTTTATTTTCGAGGAATAGTTTGAAATACACAATATATATTTTTTAAATTTACGTTTAAAGATACTATTTAGTGGATACGAAAATAAAACTAATCAGAGGATAATTATTAAATTAATAAACACACATATAGTTAAAGATTAATATTTAAATCAAAATATCGATTATCAATTTAAGAATAATAAGCCAAGTCATATACTGCTAATGAAAATGCCACTTCGAAAGAGTTATTTTTAATAAAAGCTATTTTTAATAAAACGTGACATTTCATTAATTTATGGAAGAAACAACATAAGATAATTCGTCCACTATCTTTTAAATTAAATATGCATCCTTTACTCCTTATTTTTAGTTCTATTTTTTTTAATAAAAATTAACTGATTGTATATTTATATTCTTATAAAATACTAAGAATTTATTAGGATGTATATGACTATAATATGTTAAGTTTTCAATTTGTTTTTCGTAAGATTTAATTAAATTAAAATGTTAATTAATTTTCTACAGTATTGGTTGGGAACGGTCTTATCCTCGCTGAGATTCTCACATTTGGCTTATATTTTTAATAAATTAAACAGAAATTATTGCACATTATTACAGTTAATGGCGCAAAGAAAGGATGGAAGTAAATAAATTGTGTTATTTTCGATTACCGTAATTTCGCACGTATGCGCCGCGGCTTAAATAAGTCTTTTGCAAACCGGAAATTTTATTGAAAATAAGAAGTCAAATAAGTGCTAAGCAGAAGTAAGTCACATTTAATTTAAAATAAATTCTGGTAGGAAATCGAATTGTTTGAGGTGCGGCGTATACGCGCGAAATTACGGTATACCGATTGAACCAAAAGTTCGTTAAAACTTTAAAAATTCATAAAAAAGGAAGAAGTTATGATAAAGAAGTGCGGTTTTAAAGATAGGACGCACAAGGTAGTCGGATTTTTTTTAGCAGCAAAAATATAAATAGTTAAAAAATTTATCTGTAGATGGCACTAACAAGAGATTCAGCAAAATTATGCAAATTAATAATGCAATAAAAGACTGTGATACAAGAGGATTTCTCATTCACTTTCAGAATGTTATCATTACCCGGTCAAGCGTTGTTGGTGAAGTTGCTCTATTTCAACGGAGAGTCAGCAACAGTTGCGTTGCGAAACTTTCGCACGGCGAAAGAAGTGGAGACGAAGGATGTGGTCTGCAGGTCACGTTGAACAATTGTTATTGCAAGAATAAATGGATGGAAAGCACTGTTGTCGTGTTAATTGTGTTTCGGGTCGTCAGCGCCTTCTACCGGTAACATTTTTAACTAAATTATTTTTGCTGATAAAAAAAATCCGACTACCTTGTAAGCCGTTTCTTGCCAACCGCTCTTTTTTATCATAATTTCTTCTTTTGAATTTTTTGAATCTTCTTTCTTTTGAATTTTTCCTTTTTTTGAATTTTTAAAGTACTAACGATCTTTTGGTTCACCCGATACTAATATTCTTTGTAGATACTTATTTGGCCTAAATTTGAACGTGGGTCATTATTGTTATAACAACTCAAATATCCTAAAAGTTGTACTTTAAGAAAGCTATTTAATTTTCATATTTGGCAAGAAAATTTAGGAAATTAATTTCGCTTCTGTTTGAATTGTTGAAGTAAATATAAAAAATAAATATTTTTTTCCACGATGATAAACACATTTCTAAATTCCTCAAGTAACCTTACTGAAAATGTTTTCCTGGTCTGATTTCCTTTGTTTTATTGCAGACGTAATATCATATGTTAAAATGAAATTTAGAGGAATTAATGTGTCCACTGTTTCTCTTTGTAAATTGGAAAAATTAACAAAAATAAACATTGACAATTATATAATGATTAAAAACAAAATTTTAACAAAAACATTACAAAAAAAGCACAATAAATATATAGAATTAATAATTACAATAGATATATTTAATTGCAGATATTTAGAGTGCGTTATAGAAAATTGGCATCAAATTAAATGTAAAACTAGCTAAATGTATGACAAGTCCGAACACTCAGAGAAATATACTTTATTGATTACTAAAATGTTCGAAATAAAAACCATAAAAACAGTAAAATCGTTTTTCACGCATTAACGGTTTACATGCTGAAGACCAATGAGAGTTTTCAACAGTTGCAGGGTCAGTATTTTTGTACAAAATGTCGATAATTTTCAGTTGATGGAATTACTACGTCGTTACCAGCATAGAACTAATCATCAAAGTAAAAAAAAAAGTAACAATAGTAATCTGTCAGAGAACGTGAATAACGTGAAGAATGAGATTCAAATCATTGCATTTTTTACAGTGAAATTTTAAAAAATTCAATTTGTCTTGAAGAAAGTTTTGGTGAAGCCAACACATGTGAACCGTTTGTATATAACAAAATGTTTTTACTGTATTTATTTAACACCGTTTAGCAATTAATGGGGATAACAAAATTAGTATAAAAATTGCTCTTAAATGGGTTTCTGAGATAATAATTAAACTTGTTAACACCCTAAGTAAAAGAAATGACAACATAATGCTTTTAGCAGCGTGATTTACATACTTTTATAAACTACATGGAGAAAAGTGGTACAGTTATGCTTACGTAAATTTTAATTCAGATCTTCTGCCTGCAAGAGTCATTTTAGTATAAAATTTTTACTAATAATTTTACTAATAACTCTAATTTTATAAATGCTACTAAATATGTATATAAAGTACTAAACAAGATATTTCAGTATACCAATAAAGTGTAATAAACATCCTAAATACATTTTTATCCTAAGTAAAATGTTATATTAATGCAGAATTAATTTTTGGATTTTGCTAAATGCATTAAGATGAAGTTTTCTATACGAATACATTATATTTAATTATAGAATAGTGCAAAACAAATTATTGTTTAACATTTAATACGGCTGGTTTAAATATCAGCCAGAACAAATCGCATTTTAAAATATTGGAACGGTGAACATCTACCAAGAATTCTTTTTGTCTCTGTTATTCTGTGCCTGCGTTCTTGGACACAAGGCTTGATTAATCTCTGAATCTAGGAAAAGCACAATATCATTTTGGAAAAAAAAAATTCTTTTTTTACACCCTTTCCATTTGGAAATGTTTTCTTAATTCTTCATTCTAGAAAGCTCACCTATGATACTAATATTATTTTCGGGAATAGCTTAGCCGAGGTCACATATATTTAATTAAATTTATTTTTATGTTCCATCGATATAGTTCACACCTATATATATTTAGAACATATAGCTGTATACTGAATTTCCTGGGTGGTTTCTAACATGCACATCATGATGCTATGTGATTAATTAACATCCTAGCGATGGCATTCATATTTCCCTGTTAAATATGTTTCGTGAAATAGTGTGTGGATTTCCTATTGGTTTAATCACAATGTTTTTCCAAAAAAAATTTTAAATACAATGTAAAAGTGTGAAAATGGAAGGGCCCTCTTCTTAGTCATTTTGGGGCCCTTTAAAATTTTAAAGGGTAAGCGTTTGCTTCGCGTGCCTTTTGGATAATCAGGCCCTGCTTGAGCTGGGATCAAGGGCTTTGCTAAGGTGAGTTTTCCGTAGAAGGAACCACTGTACTACATGCTTCCGACACCAATTCTGGAAATAAATCCATCTTTTATTAAATTTTCACTGTTTCCATAGTCTTACTTCAAGAGGAATCGAATGAAACCAACCTCAAGTCGATAGACTTATATAGCACGTGATATAACCCCTTGTCTGTCGATATTTGATAATTTAAATTCTTGATTATTTCAAAGCATTAAAATATATTTTTCTATGTTATATTTCAATGTCGATATTATGTATTTTTTTCGACTGAATCATCCACGAGTCAACACACTCCATACCTTTGCAGTGAAAACTATTTTTCTTTGCAGATATAACAACTACAGGGAACTATGACTAGGTTGAAAGAATAATGATGATATGTGGAAAGAACATGTCGAATAAAGCAAATAAATAAATGAAAAATAAACTAAAAAGTTTTAAAAAGACAAAACGTTACATGGTTTAGTTTTGTTTGAGATTACTATTACGTATTTTTGAGTGAAGAATAGACCAGTTCCAAATTGATGCTTGTATTCATTCTCCAGATAATTCTGGGGAATTTACTAAATAATTTATTTTATGTGCATGTAATAAGAGGGTACGAAGGCCACCATTTTACATAATTGTAGCTTAAATAAATATAGATGATTTTTGAATGTATGTAGATGAGAAAATTTGTGAATCCATGTCGGAGGCTAATAGACCTTTTTTTAAAGCTTCGACAAACAATTTTACTCGTTATTTTAAAATGTGAATATTGTATGCCTTAATTATCCATTTAGTAATGGTGTATTTGAACGACATAATTGTGATTTTTGTCCTCTATATAGGACGTAAATACCCTAAAAGTTTTGTTTTATATCTTTAAAAATAAAAGTACACGGATAGGAACAAAATTTGGCTAAGTTTGATTAATTTCCGAAAGCCTAGAGAAGCCCATTTTTAAACCTCTCTGTACGGGCGTATTTATTTTGGTAAGAATTTTAACAGGGCGTTATACTACAATTATCAAATAACTAGTGTAAATGTCCTTCCTAGGATGGTGGGTAAGAATTGGGTTTTTATCTTAAAATTTGAAAAAAACTGATAAAAATATTTGACAATTTGGAAATGCTTAGATGAGCTAAGTTCGGCTAATTTATGTTCTCATAAACACACTATTAGCATTTACAAAAATTCTGGCTAAACCAGGTTTTCCGGCTAATATACCATAACACAATTAAGACTTCTTAATAAAACAAAACTTTAATGTCTTTTCCGGTTTTCCATCTCAAATCATCGTGTTTGGCGGTCCCGCAGATCGAGGGGTAACGGCGGCTGACGACAGATGGCTATGCCTGTCTATCTTCAACCTCGTTTTTCCCTCGTGGCCAACCGCCATAGAATGATAATCACCAAGTCGTACGGGTTTCCGGAAGTTTGTTTCTTTCATGGAACTCTGAAGATTAAAAGGAGACGACAGATCAATTAAACACTGTTTTCAACTAGATTTCTAAAATGGTTTTTGACTGCGCAAGTCATTGAAATTTTGTTAGTTTTGAACAAAAATATGTTCAACTGAAAGGATTTCAGGTAGAAAAGATTTCTATTTAGGCAGATAAGTTTTCTCATACACATCTTGAATCGAAATTGAGCCTAACGTGGCTCCATCTTATCGGAGACTGGTAAGATTGACGGGTTCGCCCCGGAATCGATACACTGTGTTTTATTATATAGAGATAGAAAAACACTAAATATAGCGCTTAAAAAATTCTCGTTTAGGCCTTTTTACCGTCTCTGCCACATTGCGCGCCGTTCAAAAATTCCTAAATAAATTCTGACAATATTATTTACTTTTGCATCTCAGTATTAAAGTTTTATTTTTTTTTTTTAAATAAAAGGAAATAAAAGTTTTAAGCATCATAATAAAGTGTTTATTTTAGTAAACTAGCCGCCACTGGCAACCAGTTTGGTCTCCCTTAAATGTATGTTAAGCATTGTAACACACATTGATATTTTTTGTATTATTTTAGTTTGATTCCATATTATTTACTATTTTTAATGATGGATATTTTTATTAGCCGGGAGCAAATGATAAATCGCCAAATATTGCTCCCAGCACCACTATTCATACTGCATCAATTTAATTTTAAATTATAAATCTGTCACTCATTTCACTTAAAATACTTAGCTTAAATTGAAAATATTTATATTGCATACAATTTAAAATACATGTCGTTCACACTTTTAATTTAAAATAGAAAATAAATAAGGAAAAATATCATAAATCAAAATATTTGATTTCAAAATCACAATATATTTTCTTATTTGCACACGTGAAAAATAAAAGCTGGTATCCGCGATTTAAAAAATGGTATTGGCGAGATTTGCGCAAATTAACATAAATGTACTTAATGATGTTATCTATACTATTATATAAAGAGGAAACGGTGACTGACTGACTGACTGGGTGACTCATCAACGCCCAGCCGAAACTACTAAAGTCAGGGTCACGCAATTTGGACTGTAGATTGCTGTTATGGCCTAGACAAGCAATAAGAAGGGGTTTTTGAAAATTCCCCCCGAAGGGTGTTAAAGGGGGGTTTGAATGTTTTAGGTCATTTTCCCATATCTCAGCAGCAGTTATAGGTAGGAGCTTGAAATTCCAGAAAACAAATCTACTAAAAAAATGATTAAACACATGTTTCAGCGATTTTAGAAATTCCCCCCAGAAGGGGGTTAAATGGGGGTGGTCGAATGTTTTAGGTCATTTCGCCATATCTCAGCAGCAGTCAGTAGCGTAGCTAAGGGGGGGCAAGGGGGGCGGCCGCCCCGGGCGCCGCTGCTAAGGGGCGCCAAATCGAGAGAGGTTTTTAACCGAAATTATTTCACATATTTTCACAATAAATAAAAATTGTTGACCTTTTTTATTGATGTGTGTATGAATTTTTTCTTTAGTGAAAATATTTTATTGTATCCAAATAATAAAAGAGAAATCTTCTATAAATGTTTAAAGCGATGGCTTAACACACTTTGTACTTTGCATGATTGCGTACCTGAAAAGGAGGTACAAAATGATTAAATGGGTGCGGGGCGTCAACTTGAAAGACGCTTTAAACAGAAATTATCTCACGTATTTTGACAATAAATACGGATTGTTGGTCGTTTTGTGTGTGTGTGTGTGTGTGAAGAAATGCTTTGAATAAATTCGGCGAAGGAGGGGGAGTGGAGAGATCTATTATGTGGCAATCGTGGATGGAGGCTCCTGACTGTCTCCAGCTTATAAAACGAAGGGCCATGTGGCTTCACATTTTGATATTATAAGAGCATTTATTTATTTCTCTATTAGTTTTCGCTTTCATTTTTGTGTTCTTAGCATTTCATCTGAATATTTTCGTGTAATGGGGCCTTCTCTGAACCAGTGCAAAATGAATTTAGTTGAAAGAACTGCAAGTAAATATATTATTTCTTCTTTATTGTAAATTCCATTTTTCTGTGGAAGTGGTATTGAGAAAAACAAAATAATAAAATGTGGGCGACCTGCCTCAATTTTTCCCTTCTTAAAACGTATAAAAATCAAAACAGGACTTTTCAGTCTTCCAAGTACGGTCAGTACAGATGACTGCGTGGAAATGGAGTAAAATCAAAATTATTCTCTTAGTTTTGTTTACTGTTAAATGCAAATAAAATTGTGTAATCTGTGTAGGAAAAAAATTGCAAAAGTTAAAAGTAGCAAAATGTCAAAAAAAAAAAAGGAACTGAGGAAAAAAATATTTAAAAAATTGAAACTCTGAATCATTTAAAGTGAAATATATCGATGCAGTAAAAAACCCTTTTCACACATTTAAAATCTTTGGATCTTTAGATAACTTTCCCAGAATATACTAGGGATGTCTAAATACATTTCTAAACAAAAATTGATTCGAAAATTGATATTTTTGGCATTTTTGCAAAGAAGATTACCTAGGCCCATTAAAGAGGAAATGTGCATTTTTATATTTCAAAGGTAAATTTTCTTCTATTATTTGAGTGACAGACAGTGTTGTTTTCATGATTAATCAGTCTTCTAATTTAAATTAATCAACAATAATAAAAGTAAAAAAAATATATTTTTTAAATTTCACTTTTATAAGCATTCCATATCTTAACAATCACACTTTGCAGGACTGCAATTCATGTAGTTCCAAAAACTTTTGTGTTACAATACGTTAATTTGGCATGGGCCCCGACAATTGAAAATTCACGGATTTGATTTACGCTTGGTAGAAAGTGCGAACTGGTGATTTTATTACTATTATTTTTAATTATAATGTTTGCTCAGTTTATTTATTTATTTATTTATTATTTTTTTAAAGCTATGCAATAGAAAATAAAAGCATTATACCAATTATCTATTCAGAATTTCTAAACTGATTTCACAACGTATAGTCGTAATTTATTTAATGACAAGAGGGTTTTTCATTATAATCAAATAATCAAATTTTAATTGCTTAATAGGTGTATAGCCAACATAGTGAAAAAGTACCCAAACCAGGACTCAAACCCGGGTCTATAGCGCATTGACGTTCTACCAACTGAACCATTTGGGAACGGTACTCAGCATGGAACTTTCTCAGTATAACATGTTGGCAAGGCTACAAACGCAGCACAAGATGGAATATTTTCCGTGAGCCACCAACTTTGGGGCAAACACGAAATCAAAGAAAATCCAGCATCGATAATTGAATAAATTCATATTTAATACTTTGGAAAGTTTTCCATAGAAAATTTCACACGCCTTGCATTCATAATAATCAAATTTTAATTGCTTAATAGGCGTATAGCCAACATAGGGAAATTTTTCATTATTGCACCTTTTATTTTTTATTTATATTTTCTACATTTTAATCCTTAAAATATTTCATCGTTGCACTTATACAGCCAAATGGGATATTTTGGAAAGCTTGGTTTAGCGCATAATTAACTCGATTATTTTTGTAATTCGTAACAGTTGTAACCATAAAGATTATTTTTTGTCAATTTATCGTCTGTGGCTGGCTAAATACATGAATTTTTCATTTAGTTTTTTTTTAATACTTATATTAAGGATAAGTCACTAGAAATTTTAAGATAGATTTTTAACTTTATTTAGTAACATATTTATGTGATTTATACATGATTAATATTTCTATATAAATATTGTGGTTACGAAGAGCTTGATTTATTTATTAAAAGTTAAATAAAAAGTGTTGCAAATTTGATACACTTTGGCAGGGCTGTCCAACGCGGCAACCGCGGGCGCCATGACGCCCTTTGAAGATTTTCTAGGCGCCCCTTCTTTACGCCCCTCAATTTTTCTAGATTTTTTTTAAACAAAATTCCGTCTGCAAAGTTAATTTGCGTTAAAATAATTAACATTTGCATACTTTTTTTATTACAGGTGTTATTAAGGTTTTTGCCTCCTTTACATGCAAAAGTCCTTAAAATTGCTCCCCCCTTTTTTTATCCCCAAACCTCGGAAAAAATTAACGTTAAATTTACTATGATATGTTTTTTGTTAAATTTTTTAGATGAGCCAACTCCAACTTAGGACGCCAATGATTAACCACTGTACATACCATACCATTTTAATAACGCATACCACTTTGTCTGTGTATCCTGTAGACATGTGGGAATCACTATCACTGCTAAAGGGAAATAATATTCTTGCATTTTTCGAATCATATGAATAATGGCGCCCTTGATTATGTGCTACAAGCTAAGGTTCGCGCTGCCTCACTGAAAGGTTGGACAGGTCTGCACTATGCATTTAAGGTTTAAATATGCTTTAGTTTATAATTAAGTTCTTGAAATATTAAAATGATGTATTGTCATAGGAAATATACCTGCATACATAATTTTTATATGGTAGCCTATCAGTAAGTTACTGAAAAATCAATTAGATAATGTCATCTTTTCGTATAAAGAACAAGTTAAGTTTAATAAAAGAGTGTAATAAATAAAAATAAATTAATTCATTACGAATGAAATCTTTATTTATTGAATAAAGACACACAAGTAAAGAGATGTATTCGAAAGGTAAAAATAATGGTAATCATAGATAATTTTACAACTAAAATGTTTTTTCTAGATCTTAAGAAATATTTTTTAAAATAGAGAAAACTTTATAAAATTAATAAAAATTCATTAAAGCTACCATAAAAACGGGGCAGACTATATACCAAACTTTTGGGGGATTACTATATTGGAAATCAAATTCTCCGCTCGTTATATCCGGGATTTATTATAAGTCAGGTATGCTATTGCAGAGATCATCTACATACTTTTTATGGCTAAGCCTCAATTTTATATTTTTATAGCCACAATATTATAAGTGTCGGGACGCAACCAAAGTTACACCGTTACTTTTAAACAACAAACTCATAAAGTTTGTAAATAGTTTTTTAGATTGTTTTTTAAACCAGAAATCACGATTAAAAGAAAGCAAAAAAGACAGAAAATAACGAAATTTCATCTGAATGGACAAAGATATATATCCATTTTTTTCTTTGTGATAATCAAAGTAAAAGTTTTACGGTAATAAAAATTTGCAAACAAGGTGTACCGTTGTAAAATTTTAAGATGTAGTTTTTATTGAAAATTATGAAATAGTTTTATGAAAGTTTTATTATTTAATAAAGCAAAATGAATTATTGTGATCCAATTGATAATGTGTTAAAAATGTTTGATTGAAAATTTTTTAAAGAAAATTTTAAAACTACACGTTTCCTACAATTTTTAACTTTTCGCAATATTTTTCTTTCATACTTCCCTTACAAATGTGCTCTATAACTGTAATGACCAGATTTTCAAAAAGTTAATTAGTTAAAATGTCATTACAAATTTTAAAATACAAAAAAAAAATTACTTTTTACTTAATATTTTATTTTTAGAAACTAAACTAATTGTTCTACTAAAATTAATTTTACTAACTTTATTAACTTTTTAATTTTATGAAATGCACCTTAAAAAGTGTCAAGGAAAAAAAACGATGGTTGAAAAATTTAAATTCTAAAAGTGTATATAACTGTATGACGCGGTATTTGGCTAAATATCGCGAAATTTGCCGATAAAAGTAGGCCGCTTTACATGAAGTCATCTTGGACTAAAGCTAAGTGTTCACCTAATTCAGTATTGAAGCTAACTAGGAATCTTCGATAGTCAGGTTCACGCGATTTAGCTTCTTGTGTTTGAGTAAGATTAACTGAATTCTGAAAAACTAAGAAGAGAGAACTACCTTTTCCTCTCGGTACAAGCCGGAAGGACTTTTTCGCCTTTAGAAAAAAAAAATCGGTTATTTTTTTTATTTGTAGGGGGGGGGGCGCAAAGTTTGTTCTTGCCCCGGGCGCCAAAAAATGTAGCTACGCCACTGGCAGCAGTTATAGGTAGGAGCTTGAAATTCCAGAAAACAAATCGACAAAAAAATGATTAAACACCTATTTCAGCGATTTTAGAAATTCCCCCCAGAAGGGGGCTAAAGGGGGGTGGTCGAATGTTTTAGGTCATTTTGCCATATCTCAGCAGCAGTTATAGGTAGGAACGCGAAAATCAAGAAAACAAATCTACTAAAAAATGATTAAACACCTATTTCAGCGATTTTAGAAATTCCGCCCAGACGGGGGTTAAAGGGTGGTGGTCGAAAGTTTTGGGTCATTTCGCAATATCTCAGCAGCAGTTATAGGTAGGAACGCGAAAATCAAGAAAACAAATCTACTAAAAAAATGATTAAACACCTATTTCAGCGATTTTAGAAATTCCCCCCAGACGGGGGTTAAAGGGGGGTGGCCGAATGTTTTAGGTCATTTCGCCATATCTCAGCTGCAGTTATAGGTAGGAGCGCGAAAATCAGGAAAATAAATCTACTAAAAAATGATTAAACATTTATTGCAACGATTTTAGAAATTCGCCACCCGAGGGGTTAAAGAGGGGGGTGGTCGAATGTTATAGGTCATTTCGCCATATTTCAGCAGCAGTTATAGGTAGGAGCGCGAAAATCAAGAAAACAGATATACTAAAACTAATTAAACATGTATTTCAGCAATTTTAGAAATTCCCCTCCCGGAGGGAGTTAAAGGGGGGTGTCGAAGGTTTTAGGTCATTTTGCCGTATCTCAGCAGCAATTTTAGTTAAGAGCACAAAACTCAAGAAAACAAATCTACTAAAACCATGATTAAACATGTATTTCGGGGATTTTAGAATTTCCCCTCCCGGAGGGGGTTAAAGGGTGGTGGTCGAGTGTTTTAAGTCATTTTGCCATATCTCAGCAGCAGTTATAGGTAGGAGTTTGAAATTCTAGAAAACAAATCTACTAAAAAAATGGATAAACACGCATTTCAGTGATTTTAGAAATTCCCCCCGAAGGGTTTTATAGGGGGTGGTTTTGAAAATTTTAGGACATTTCGCCATATCTCAGCAGCTGTTTTATGTAGGTGCGCGAAATTCAGGAAAACAAATCTACTAAACAAATGATTAAACACGTATTTCAGTGAATTTAGAAATCCCCCCCCCCTCGAAGGTGGTTAAAATGGGATTCGAAAGTTTTAGGTCATTTCGTCATATCTCAGCAACAGTTTTAGGTTGGAGCGCGAAATTCAGGAAAACGAATGTAATAAAAAAATTACATTGTCTACACGTGCAAAGCCGGGACGGGCCGCTAGTGTATTTTATAAATGTATACTAAGTTACTATTTTGAACGCGATGGGTCATAACAATAGTAAATATGATTGGCGATTACCAATAATTTTCCGTGATCTCTCTTCCTGGCAAGTATATTACATAAAAACCAAATTAACTGAGAATTCGTTTCGAAATTTCATTTATTAAATATTATTACATCTTACGTCAAGAAAAGATCTGGAAGGAAGTTGAGTTGTATAGCGCAGAATTATCGTAAACTTTGATTGTCTCAATGGTGCGATTTTTTTTTGACATCCAAGCAGCGGTTCAAAAATTCATTCGCGGAGAACTTGCTTTATGAACTATTACACTCCATGGTTTGATATTTTAAACGTTCACGACAAAAAAATCTTTTTTGTTTTGTTGTTTACTTTCATGGATAGAGAACTTGAACTGCTATCCTAATTTCAACTGAAGTTATGGCAGAATATTGAATAATTGAACGTAAGTCATCTCTCAAATATTAATTTATTTTGAACGATATTTCTAAAAATGTAACTTTTATGCATTTTAATTCGAAAAATAATTTTGAATAAAAATGTCCGCCTGGTATATGAAAAAGTGAGGTGGACATCCCGGAACTGTTGATGACAGTCACATGACTTACACTTTTATTATATAGAATTATTCCTACTGGTAGCGTTAAATCTTTACTATGTTAACAAAGAGTAATTATCATTCTGAAATCTTCTGCATCATAGGCCATATTTCTAATAAATACGATATTTATGTACAAAATGACATATTTTTCTATGAATAAACTCTCCATATAACTTTTGATTAACCTATTCAGAATAATCCAAAATACCTTTATCAATAGTATGAAGGACAAAAATATGAAAAGATAGATTGATTGGATAGATAAACGTAAATAATCGATATCGTATGTAAAAATTGATGAAACTGATATTTTCAATGTGTGTAAACAAACTAATATATTTATTTAAAATATCACAATTTAGTCTTTAAATGTCAAAATATGTATTTAATAAAATAAAACAGTGCAACTATGCTTTTATACTACTTATACATACTAAAAAGTCATTCTACAATGCATTACTCTAAATATATAAATTATCAACTCTGATATTGTTTCACTCACTACACATTAACTGAGATTGACTATCAGAAAATGGCTTTCAAAATTATTTTGTTTTTATCATCTATTGACATTTAAATAATATTTTAAATTTCTTTACTATCGATTTCGAAAATATTTATATCGAATGCAGAGAGATTAATCTACCAAAAAAAATAAACAATGTGCAGATTAAAAGAAACTGCATCATTATCAAAAAACTTCTTTGTAATATCTTCCAAACCGCACGGTCCACCAAAGCTCTTACAGTGAAAAAGAAAAATATTATTAAGAATATATTTAAAATTTTTAAAACTATAAACATATCTTAGAAAATTAACTTATAAAGTAACATAAATGAATAAACTGAAAATTATGCTGCATATCCAGAAGCAACTGGATTTTCAATAATTAGTTTCCCACATAATCAAATTTTATTAATGGTTTTGTCACAATAAATGCAGGCATCAATATATACTTTAATTAAAAATAAAAATTTCCTAATAATACAATATTATGGGTTTCAGTAATATTTTAATACGTGCAGCTCAAATTCTAATTAATTTGCAGTATTATCAGTACAAAATCCAACAAAATTGAAGTCTTTTTTTTTTTTCTGGACTATCGATTTTTTTTTGTTAAATAAAGTGGAATATAAAAATAAAATGCGAGTTATTAAAAATATTTTTTATGTATCGAGTTTCTTCAGAATAGATTATCTGCTTAAAATACTTATTTTAATATTTATTTGAAATTTCGTTAGAAATAATTAAATTTGAGATAGGTGAATGACATTATATAATGTTATTAGCTTTAGTAAAAAGTGTAAGTTATAATCAACTTGATTTACAATACATGAGCCAAAAATGCAAAAGATTTAATAAAATAATCTTCAAATAAAATATTTATATTTTAGAGGAAAATGTCGCTAACTATTTTTTAATTACGTAACTATAAATTATTATAACGTATAATACATTCTGTTAGAAATTATGATAGGTATTTCCATTAGAAATTCAAGAGCCCTGCTTTTAAATTTACTATAAAATTTAAACTTGCATTTCAAACTTGCATTGCAAATTTTTCAAAGATTTCATATCTTTAATGTTTTTAATTTCCACCATCTAGTGTTAAATGTTCGTAGAAAATAAATTATGCTTTTTACTTTCTTCTATCTATGATAGAAGAAAGTTTTTTTCAAACTCCAGTTTTCGATGGATTTGCATGTATTTGGGATCAGAGTTTCCGAAAAACACGTTTTTACTAAATGTCTGTGTGTTTGTTTGTGTGCGTGTCCTCATTGCATCATCGAAAAGTGTACGAAGATAACCATAAAACTGAATCAAATTTCACATATATGTTTTCGGCTATTTCCAGCAGGTCCCAGTTGAATTTGGAGATATTCCGCTGGAAGAGGGCACTGTGATAGGAAATGTTGTACCGTTTTAATTATTGTATCATCCAAAAGTGAAGTAATGCATATAATTGAACCAAAATTTATATATGTGTCTTTGACTATAGACGCCAAGGTCCCAGTTGAAATTGGGGATATTTCCCGGAATAAGGATATTTCTGCGATTTGTATTTTGCATCATCGAAAAGTGCATGAAGTTAATCATAAAACTGAATCAAATTTTACATATATGTTTTCGGCTATTTCCAGCAGATCCCAGTTGAATTTGGAGATATTCCGTTGGAAGGGGTGTGATAGGTATTGTTGTACGGTTTTATTTACTGTATCATCCAAAAGTGTACGAAGTAATGTATATCACTGAACCAAAATTCATATATGTTTTTGACAATGGACGTCAAGATCCCAGTTGAAATTGGGGATATTCCTCGGAATAAGGATCTTTCTGAAATTTTTAATTTGTATCATCGAAAAGTGTATGAAGTTAACCATAAAAGTGAATCAAATTTCACATATATGTTTTCAGCTATTGTTTTCAGATCCCAGTTGAATTTGGAGATATTCAACTGGAAGGAGGTGCTGGAATAGGAATTGTTATACCGTTTTAATTATTGTATCATCCAAAAGTGAACAAAGTAATGCATATAATTGAACCAAAATTTATATATGCGTTTTTGACTATAGACGCCAAGGTCCCAGTTGAAATTGGGGATATTCCCCGGAATAAGGATTTTTCTGCGATTTGTATTTTGTATCATCGGAAAGTGTATGAAGTTATGGTTTAAATTAAACCAAACTTCATATATACGTTTTAGACTATGGAAGTAAGTTTTCAGTTAAATTTGTAGATATTCCGCTGGAATGGGGCACTGTGATAGGAAATGTTGTACCGTTTTAATTATTGTATCATCCAAAAGTGAAGTAATGCATATAATTGAACCAAAATTTATATATGTGTTTTTGACTATGGACGACAATATCCCAGTTGAAATTGGGGATATTTCCCGGAATAAGGATCTTTCTGCGATTTGTATTTTGTATCATCGGAAAGTGTATGAAGTTATGGTTTAAATTAAACCAAACTTCATATATACGTTTTAGACTATGGGTGTCAGGTTCCAGTTGAAAATGGGGATATTCCTCCAAAAGTGGGCGCTGTGATGGTCTTGTGCGGTTTTCTCGATTTTTTGTAGTTGTGTGGTACATCGGCAGCACGTGCACTCAAGGGCACATCTAGGTAACTCGGCGACTAGCAAGCAGCTGACGTTCAGCAATATAATGATAAATATTTCATTTGTTGAAAAATGTGATCGATATTAACTGTTTTTTTTTGCAATTAATAAGTTGAAGTAGAAATTTAAGATAAAAATTAATAACCTTATAAAATAATTTAATAATTTATATAAAAATTAATGTCGGTTCAGGTGTGTTTTGCACTGGATTGTCGTGCAACGAAGCACACTTCGGCAACTTGTTTGTTTCTAAAATACATATTATTGTTTTTTTCTGAAGAATAAACATGTATGAGATACAAGAAAGTTTTGGGATTGGCACATCCGACTAGTTGAAATTTCAGATAACATTTGACAGAGTTACGCTTATCACAGTGGACGGCTACCAGAACGACACCATCCCCGGGGTGCGAGTCCGAACTTTATTTAGACATTACGAAAATCAATTTCTTTTCTTTCAAGTGTAATAAAGAAAATATAAAAAGAGTATTTCAAATACCTTGTTTGATTTTCGTGAAAACAATTCCTAACATTTTTCCGACCTTATAGCCCCTTAAGGAAGATAAAATATCAGAATTGTTTATCTTTCTAGAGGAACATGTATTTTTGCATAGTAAAATCATCAAAGAAATGCTAACGTATAATAAAATATATCACTATTTAATAGAAAACAAGTGGTCCTTTTGAAAATATTTAATGCTTATAGAATCTACATTCTATAGCGTAATTCTTTGAAGGTAGTGCACTCAAGAATGATAAACATGGGAGTAACATTCTAAGTAAAATTTGGTCTCATGTGTGCATTTGGATATGAGAGCATCTAGAACAATATTAAAGTATATATTATGTACAAAACTTGATTTCTCACAAACTATTTTATTATTACTAGTGACTCAATTATTTAGTTCAATTAAGTTGCTCTTCATTAGTATAGACAGAAATTACGATAAATTAACCAGGAATATAAGACAATATCAGACAATATTTTTTTACAATATTATATATAAAATTACGATACATTATCTATTCTATGAGTATGTACCAGGAATATATGACAATATCAGACAATATTTTTTTTTACAATATTATATATAAAATTACGATACATTATCTATTCTATGAGTATGTACTAGGAATATAGGACAATATCAGACAATATTTTTTTACAATATTATATATAAAATTACGATACATTAGCTATTCTATGAGTATGTACTAGGAATATAAGACAATATCAGACAATATTTTTTTTTTACAATATTATATATAAAATTACGATACATTATCTATTCTATGAGTATGTACCAGGAATATAGGACAATATCAGACAATATTTTTTTACAATATTATATATAAAATTACGATACATTATCTATTCTATGAGTATGTACCAGGAATATAGGACAATATCAGACAATATTTTTTTACAATATTATATATAAATTTACGACACATTATCTATTCTATGAGTATGTACTAGGAATATAGGACAGTATCAGACAATATTTTTTTACAATACTATATATAAAATTACGATACATTATCTATTCTATGAGTATATACTAGGAATATAGGACAATATCAGACAATATTTTTTTACAATATTATATATAAAATTACGATACATTATCTATTCTATGAGTATGTACTAGGAATATAGGACAATATCAGACAATATTTTTTTACAATATTATATATAAATTTACGACACATTATCTATTCTATGAGTATGTACCAGGAATATAGGACAATATCAGACAATATTTTTTTACAATATTATATATAAAATTACGATACATTATCTATTCTATGAGTATGTACTAGGAATATAGGACAATATCGGACAATATTTTTTAAAATTTTTTTAAAAATTTAAGTGAAAAAAAAAGAATATATAGTATTTATTAAATAAAAAAATGCTTAAATGCATTTCTTTTATTATTTAAAAAAATGAGAATAATACATTTCTATTTCTTTGCACTGTAGAAATTTAACATTTTAATAAAAATTTTATAAGAGACGTGTTCTTAGTGTCAATATCAGAAATTAAATTGTATTTAACATTAATAGTTAAAGAATATCTCATTGAGCAACACTTTAGAATTTTTCTTTGAAATCTATTGTTGTACGATAAAATAGAAGGTAAAATCATCAAATGCATAATATATATTTTGTCATCCGTTATTTCATACGTCAAAATAAGCTGTAGCATATTAAATGTGTTGCCATGTGGATATATTTTCTTTGTTACTGTGTAACTTCCTTGAATCACAGATTAATTAATAATTCTAATTTGTTTTTAAGCGTTCGTCTAATTTATCTTTAAACATTGAGAGTTAATCAACTTTTGTTTAATATTTTAACTTTATTTTAAAGTATGATTTATCATATAATCTGATGAAAATTAAAAATATATAAGAATATACAGTGTATGTCTGTAGCAATCTTCAAAAATTTTGTAGAAGTATTTCGGTGGTCTTAGAGTGCACTACAAAGAACTAACCACATGTGTAATAAAGTAGAGGAAACGTGTTCTTAGACATGGTAACACATATTAAATGTGTGAATATATTTTTTTTGTTACTGTGCAAATTACTTGAATCATAGAATATTTAATAATTCTAATTTGTCTTTAAGCTTTTGTATAATTTATCTTTAAACATTGAGAGTTAATCAACTTTTGTTTAATATTTTAACTTTATTTTAAAGTATGATTTATCATATAATTTGATAAAGATTAAAAATATATAATAATATACATCGTACGTTTGTAGCAATGTTCAAAAAATTTGTAGAGATATTTTGTTAGTCTTAGAGTTCACTATAAAGAACTAACCACATATATAGTAAAGTAGAGTCACAATTCTGTATTTTGAATCAAAAATTGTCTTATTCAATTTCTGGTACACAGTTTTGTTCACAAGTTTATGAAGAATGAAGTTATTTATGAATATATGTGAAATATTAAATTACGTGAAATACTATTATATCACAAAAACTACTAGAATGGCAAAATTAATTAGTCATTGACGCTGTATATCTAATCATGTAACAACGTAC
This sequence comes from Maratus michaelseni, assembly GCA_963931845.1. Taxonomy (NCBI): domain Eukaryota; kingdom Metazoa; phylum Arthropoda; class Arachnida; order Araneae; family Salticidae; genus Maratus; species Maratus michaelseni. The sequence goes on from OZ007589.1 coordinate 429,626,812, forward strand.
TTAATTGCATTCTGAAAGATATATAAAGCTTCTTATTCATCGCCGTTTGTATGTAGATGATAGACATTTTAATGAATTTATCTAGTGAAACAAAGTGAGTTTTTTTCGTAATATTGAATATTACTGAAGTTAAGAATTCGATTCACTAACACAGCAGTTGCGAAAAAATAGAAGAATAGTACATAAACTTTACTTGATAGACACTGTTACATCTTAAAAATTGTGGCAATTGTATGCGAAATTCGCTATATGATAACTTTGTGTTAAAGCAAAAAAAAAATATATTATCGATCAAGATTAAAGTTTAGATGACTAAAGAATCTACGACATTAAACAGTTAAACAATCCAAACAATCTAATAATATTATGAAGTCATACACTGTTAAAAATTTGCAACAAACTGTCCGGTCATTCGACAGTTTTTATAAAAAACGGTTACGTAACCGTAATTTAACTCTATTCTGACCATAATACGGGCTTTAATATGGTCATAATAGAGTTAAATTAAGGTTATGTAACCATTTTTTATAAAAACGGTCGAATGACTGGACAGTTTGCTGCAAATTTTTAACAGTGTAGGTCTATCGAAGTGAAAACTACCATAAAACACTTCTCACATGTTTTGTTGAAGATCAACAACATTTGTAGATAAATCATACTTAAAAATTAGAACAGTTTTACAGCAATCAAAATTTACTACCATATTTCCGCAACCATTGCACGCCGAAAATAACTTTTATACATGCAAACCTTCTGGTTTATGTGACCTATCTTTCTGGCTGTATGTTACAGTAGATTTTATATTTTAGCAAAATTAACACATTTTTTCTTATTTGTAATTTTACGATCCTATTAAATCACATCAAAAAGCTAATCTTTCATACATGAAAGACTTATTTTTTCAATATTCGAAAAATAATCAATTTATGCAATTGATTTTCTTAAACCAAACCTAAATGGGAAAAATGTATACTGAGCATAAATGGTACCGCCATCTGCGTAATACTAACATGTTAAAGCTACAATAAAAAAAGTAATTTTTTTCCCTTTTTTTATACAAAAATGACTGCTTTTCTTGTTTTATTTTTTTTAATAAGATTAATTATCGTAAGTGGAAAGCAATACTGATAAACTTCAGTAAGTATCCTAAGTAAAAATACAGTTACATAAGCTTGAATAATTATTCTAAGTAGAAAATAATACCGATTTATTACCAATTTTACACTAGCGAAATGAATAGATACATTTAAACAAAAACATTCAGTACTACGTTTATAAAACTGTACATACTTATGATATATAAACAAAAAGAAAATATAGTACTTATTAGAAGTTACAAAATTAATTAAATAGAATTAATGTACTTATTCAAAATATATTTTTAATGGATTTCGAAATTAAAAAATGAAGTTTGTTCAGCAAGTTTAAAACAGTATTTCATACAACATTAAAGAAGTGAATATAAAACATCACATATTTTTACTGAATGGTGTATACAAATTTAAAATTTTGTACATACATTAAAAATCAAAATATCGACGTTTCGACCACCATCTATGGTCATCTTCAGGAAAATTTTCTTATATTGCTTTTAAAGTTTCAAATGCGAAAAACAATCCGCCCGTTGCCACAATATTATTGCCGTCCACAAATTAAAAATTAACAAGGGTAACACTCAACCATCGTACCAACCAACCACAAGTAGAAACGATGCAGAAGCATCTCCTAACGGACAAAAATCTAACTGCAGTGAATGTATTATTAATGAAGAATATTAAAATAAAGAAAAGCGGAATAAACTATTTCAAGATGTTCATCCGCTTTTCTTTATTTTAATATTCTTCATTAATAATACATTTACTGCAGTTAGATTTTTGGCCGTTAGGAGATGCTTCTGCATCGTTTCTACTTGTGGTTAGTTGGTACCATGGTTGAGTGTTACCCTTGTTAATTTTTAATTTGTGGACGGCAATAATATTGTGGCAACGGGCGGATTGTTTTTCGCATTTGAAACTTTAAAAGCAATATAAGAAAATTTTCCTGAAGATGACCATAGATGGTGGTCGAAACGTCGATATTTTTAATATTAATGTATGTATAAAATTTTAAATTTGTATACACCATTCAGTAAAAATATGTGATGTTTTATATTCACTTCTTTAATGTTGTAATATTTCATGGTGGAATCGTCCAGCATTTATATCAGTATTTCATAATAAAAAAAATAAATAAAAATAATGGTTATTGTGAGTTATGACTCTGGATGGATACAAGTTTTCGTTAGGTATCTATTAGCATAAAAGTTTGTATTTCACAAATACTGCTAATGAATATACTGAAAATAACACCAATTATTAATAAGGATCCAACGACGTCATAATAAAACTCGAAATTCCGAAATTTAAATTAGCTTCCCAGATAATAACTATTTTGTATTCTTAATTAAATTTTTGTGATAGTGGCAATTGAATTTCTACATTATTCCGAATAAAAGAGAGAAAGGAGGAAATAAGAGGTATTATTGTATTTTAATTAACGTCATATTATAATTAAAATTGAAAAGAAAAAGAATATTTTAAATTTAAACAGATGGTGAAAAGATATCATAATCATATTATACATTTAAAATAAATTAAGAAATGAAAAAAGAAACGCACTTCCTGCAATTATCGTTCATAGATGGCAATATAACGAGTTATTTTCACATCCCTGAAAATGAATTTATATACAGAGTGTGTCAGAAAATGTATACATGCACATTTTAACGGGTCGTAACTTTTTATCTTTTCAAAGTTTAATTAATTTGAAATAATGAATGGACCAAGATTAACTTTTAAAAAAAGACCATTTATTTTAAAATACTTTTGTAAGTATGAAAATGTAGCACGAGTACAAAGAGTCCTTCCGGCCTGTACCGGGAGGAAAAGGTAGATTTCATAGTCATGTTTTTAAAAATTCAACTCATTTTACTCGAAAGCTAAACACCCGAAAGCTAAAATGCTTGGAATCCAATTGATGGTGAGAAATACCACCATCTAGATCTAAACTAGCACACACTATAAAAAAAAAGTATTTGTTTTTTTTTCTGCATATTAAAAGAGTATTTGGTATCATTTTAATCAGTGAATAGTGAACAATACAAATTAATGATCCATTTTAGGATCAGCTAGGACAGATAGATAATTATGGAACAAAGTGAACCACGGCAGTCAAGGAAATATTTGGTTTTCCGTTCCCACGAATGATTTAACTACACCTAATAAAAATGTCATGGAGAAAATTGTCAGAACAATAATATGACACATTTATTTATGAGAGCTTAAATAGGCACGAAGACCTCCCAAGTCAAAGCATCTTTACCTCCCAGACACAGCACGGCGTCAAGAGGAATCGCTATTGTACCGACGGACCTATGAAACACTCAAGGGGAGTACCAAATTTCTCCCGCCTGCCAATGGTCATCTCTCTAAAATCAGAGGTATGGCCGAAACATGCAAATTTTCAAGGAGTTAAAACGTATAAGGCCTTAATTTTATGTGAAAAGGGAAAAATGGTTCCATCCCTTTTTTTTTTGCTCCACGAAAAGAATGTGATTTTTCTTGAGAGTTGAGATTCAAAAAAAGATGGAAAAGTAGAAGGTTGACTGCTCTCTAACTAAAAACAGATTTTGAGTGTGTGTGCCAATAGATGGAAATGTACGCGCTAAGAAAAAGCGAAAACGCGTCAGCCATCACCTCCTGCTGTCAACGTTATCTAGTAATATAAGGTAACAAACAATCTTCCTTCACCATTGTTCCATTTTATTTAATTAAGCTATATTCTTTTAATAATACGAATTTACGTGTGTATGAAGATCCTACCCCGATCTAAACATAAAAAGGCTAATCAAATAAATACTTCTAGGGTATGGAACTCTGCCTTTCAAAATCGAATTTGTTAATTCAGTAAGATAAACTGTAATTCTCAGAAAATAAATGTTGAGAATAGAGTTCTCAACTGGGATTGAATATTTTTTTTTAAAACATTTATGTTTGTTTTTAATTATATGCTTATAATTACCTTGTAAATAAACTCAATTTTATATTCAATTAATTTTAGTCAGTTTTCTTTTTGTTTACTTAATTTATTGAATTAATATTAAGTCTTTTATTTTAGGAAATGTTTTCTTTAATATTACAATCTAGGTTTTAAAATAAGCCATTATTTATTTAATGTTACATAACTCTCTGCAGGTAACCTTTGATGATTGTAATTGGCTCAAAGAGGATCCGAACTTCAAAAATAATTCACAACGCAACTTTTTCTTTTCTATAAGTAATTGATAATTTGTCTAATAAAATTCTCTAAGTATAAATTATCATATCAGATCCTTAGAGTCATAGGTGCAAAATAAATACTATAGGTCTCGGATAATTTAAAATACTCACATTAATCAATAAACAGCAATATTATGGTAAATCCTATGCAGTCAGACTTAAATTCAAATGATCACTCTGTAGCATTCCATCACCAATTATAGAAGATTCAATTCAGGTTTTCGTTAATACTGAATTTGAATGCAAATTTCAGCATGAGAGTTACAGCATAACAAAAATCAGATTGTTTCAAAATGTAAGCCACCCTACAATTTCAAACTGCCATATTCAGCCATTTTTTAACATATAGACAAAACAAAAAATGTTCCGGAATCCTTGTATGACGTTCTAACACTTAACATAAACATTTTTCTCAATTTATAATTTTGAGTACATCTTTTTGAATTTTCAAAAATTTAATTTTTTTTACTGGCCGCCATTTTGAAACAACATGGCGGATGAAGCTGGCCAACAAGCTCGGTCGAGACCTTGGTATGTCCTATACACATACTCAGTCATATCCGAATTGGTTCATAAAAAAGAGAGTCACAGCATGACATACGTCATATATATATATATATATATATATATATATGCATCAAAATATGAACGGAAGGTGGTTTGGGGGTCTGGGGGTCATGATCGGTGAAAATATACCAATTTTTTTTATATCGCTGTCCTCCGAACGGCTGCAATAGGTAGCTTTTTGCAATGAAAGCTACCTAAAACCTCACCAGGCAGAACAGCCTATGCGCCTATACGACTTACAATTCATGGGATAAAAGATAAGTTTGAAACGAATGACTGTTCATAGACAACGTTCCGGAACCGCAATTGAGCAAGAATGCACCAGAACACTAAATGAAATGTTTGTTGAAGTTTGTGTATCAATAGCCCATCATTAAAAATAGTGTATTTACAAGAATTGTAATAATTTTGAACATCTGCGGTAGAAGGAAAAATTATGCATTTTATATACATTATTTTACAATTTAAATATTAATTAAATAAGAATAAAAACTGGAGATATAATTATTCAAAGTGTGTATACATTTTTCTGACGCATCCTGTATATTCTACAAACAGTTTTAATAAAATAAAATTTCATTGATCAGTTTCTTTTAAAGTCGTTTAAACATGTAAATTTCCTCCATAGACTATAATGTAACGGAATTTATTGAGTACTCTTGCAAACAAACTACGAATTCTACATACTCCATTTTCAATAGATGTTATAATGAACCTCAATAACAACTATCTATTATGTAGCAATCCGAGTACATTTATGATAGGTACATTTATGTCATAGAGGACGGAGAGTCGGTAAACGACAGAAAGACGGTACACAGACGGCAGACAGACGGTGGGCAGAAGACAGACAGACGAAAGACAGCAGACAGCCAAACCAAAGTCGTAAACATTTTTCAACTGTTTTGGAAAATAGTAAAAACTAATCAAAACTAATGTTTCGCAAATTAATTAAATAATTTCTGTTAACTTATTTGTATTTTTACATTTTTCCTATTTATAGCTGTTTAAAAAGATATTTGCTTAATGCCACTTATTCTATAATGTTTTTACATTTATTCTTTCTCCTAATCAGAAACAGCCCCACCAGTGGCTGAGAGGTTCTGCTCTCGAAGTTGGTAGACGGGAGGTGCTGGGTTCGATCCCAATCGCGCCCGTCGGCCTAATCGTTCGGAGTGGTTTTCTTCGAGCCGTGGATTTATCCATGCGTAAATACGGGTTAGGTACCCTTAGAAAGACCCCCACGAAGGGCACTCCCCCCGGGCCTATATCCCAAGTGTAGATAATTGGCCGTCAATAATCAACCCAACCCAACCCTAATCAGAAACATGAAATTATTTGAGTTAATAGAACGTGCAAATGTTATGATAGTATTACATTTAAATCTTAATGTTTTTCATTAATTTAGCTGTATCCTAATGAATTTTGTAATGCTTATTTTTAATAAACTATTTAAGTCATTGTTTCTGAATACTGTATGAAATGAAGTTAATTGCATATCTTAAATGATAAAACAATAAAAAAATGTTTTAAATGATTAAAATTGTTTCATGCTTTTATGAAAAATACTCAGACAAATCGCAATAGTTTTATCTAACCATGAAGCAGATGCATTTAAAGTACAAATAGTTTTTGTTATCTTTTGTTTAACAAATTAAATGCGTTTATTTTTTGAAATAAAATAAACACCAATTTTGGTTGCATAATCAATATAATTAAACATATTCTTTAACTTTATGATAATTTCTGAATAAATGTTGAAAGTGTATTACACAAATTATGTTATAGAAATTATTATAGAATAATTTTGTTACTTAAGGGGAGGTTGTCCCTTCTACGGCATGAATTTTAGGGCATTTTTTTTTAATAATACACATAGGAAGATAGTTTTTGATATTGAATTTATCATACATTCATCTAAGTGAATGAATATTGTGATATAAAAATTATATTATTTAAATCAGCCTAATTATTTCCAAATTTTGCTGCATGCGGCATGAACAAATCAGTGTAAACTGCACTAATACCAAATTTTTCCTTATTTTACCTAAAAATAAAATTTTACACGAATTTTTAAATGTATGAGACTAATTGGATGCTATACCTCAAATTTATATAATAAATCAATGTTTCACAAAGTGACGGCTCTTTGAAGTCCTATATAATAATACGAGCAAATATTGTCTGTTAATATATTTGCAAATTTTACCTTAAAAACGGCCATAACGATTTTGACAAAATTTTGTATCCTACCGTTTAGTGGTACCAGATGACCATTGAGATGGGTCACGTATTCGAGAAAATTCGATTAATGGGTCATTTTCGGATCAATACGGGTCAATTCATTTCAATGGGAATGAAGGTTGAAACAGTTATTAAGTTGTTGAATTATTCACAGTAAACGAAGTCGCAAAGTTGGTAACATCACGTCAAATTTGGCTAGAGTTGGTGAAATGTTGGCGAGATTTGGCAGGAATATCGACTTTTAAGATTATCCATGCCAAAAGACATGTTTGGTGCTAAGTGAAAGAATGTCACCAAATTTGGCGATATTTTGGCGACATTAGGCTAAAAGATTGGCTTTTAGAATCTGAAGGAATTTTCTAGAAATTCCCAATAGGAGGTGAGATACATGATTCAACCAATAAGAGTCCATAGAACGTTTTCGAAAGCAGAATTCATCCAATCAGGGAACATATAATTTTCTCAACACATGCTTGGCACTAAACGAAAAACATTTCGTCAAACTTGGCGATATTTGGCGACATTTTGGTGACATTTGGCAAGAAATTGGTTGGTTGATGGTTGATTATTGACGGCCAATTATCTACACTAGGGGTATAGGCCCGGGGGGAGTGCCCTTCGTGGGGGTCTTTCTAAGGGAACCTAATCCGTATTTACGCATGGATAAATCCACGGCTCGAAGAAAACCACGAAAACTCCGAACGATTAGGCCGACGGGCGCGATTGGGATCGAACCCAGCACCTCCCGTCTACCAGCTTCGAGAGCACAACCTCTCAGCCACTGGTGGGGCGGCAAGAAATTGGCTTTCAGAATCTGAGGGAATTTTCTAGAAATACCCAATAGGGGCCGAGATGCATGATTCAAACAATCAGAGTCCATAGGACGTTCTCAAAAACAGAATTTAGTCAATCAGGATACATTGATGCGATTGCTATATGTTGCATAGAGAATTTATTGTTATATTAAGTTTAACACAAATATACTTTTCACCGAGCGTAGCTCGGTCTTCCCCGATGGTTAGCATTAATTTTTGTTTTTGGAAACTGTTAAAAAAAACTAAAAGTTTTGATACTTACCCTCAAATGTAAATAAAAAATATAATTTAATAAAAAAAAAAAGTTTAAAATTAAGAAGGTTGACCGATTAAAAAAATTTCACTGTTAAAACTGTATACTTTAAAATAAGCAAAATGTACTCATTTTGAAGTACTTAACGATCTTATAATAGCTCCGAGTACTTAACTCTTAAATTTGGGAAACGCATGTACTCATTTTTTTAGTACATACAAGGAATCGAACATTAGTATGTATAGAAACACACATACTCATACTTTTGAGTACGTATAGGACTCAAACATAAGTATTTAGTCTTAAAATACAAAATATATGTACTCATTTCGGAATACATTCACAAATTAAGTCTACACACAATTTAAATTTATTAATGTATGATTACTAATGTATATTAATCAATCTCTCCTACCAATGTGCACAATCACACCAGCCCTGTAAGGACAGATTGCGCAAAATAACTTTCTTGGTTTTATTACAACTGTTGTATTAAATTACAACATAACAACAAAATAGCAATGGAAATGCATAAAAAACAAATGAAGTCAAAATTATTCATGGGTAGTTTAGCAAAAAATTAATATTTAGATTTTTTATTGTTATTCTTTTGAATTGTGCGCAAACTCTCCTAGCATTACTTTACTTATTTTTGAATACACCAATGAATCAAATATTGATATAGTGGAATTCAAATTTCAAATATTTTTGTGTCCCTCCTAAAAAAAAGACTCTACAAAGATTACGTTTGGGTTCAAATTTGAAATGTTTCTGCTATATATAAACTCATTTATTATATACACACTGTTAAAACTGGATACATAAAAACAAGCAAAATGTGCTCATGTTTCAGTACTTTCCGATCTTATAATAGCTCCGAGTACACAACTCTTAAATTTGAGAAACGCATGTACTCATTTTTTAGTACATACAGAGAGAGACTCGAAAATCAGTATGTATAGAATAAACACACATAGAGTAACAAGAGATTATATTGATATTTATTTACAAGCTTACTTTTTAGTCCGAATTGTCACTTATATTCGAAAACATCATGTACTCGTTTCTAAAGCAATTCCATTTTTTAAAAAAAGAGTACATAGAAGTTATCTTTTTTAAGGAGGTTATTTTTAACAGTGTTGTTTTAAGAATAATGCGTTGAAAATTTTCCTAATCCATTTTGCCGGACTGTTTGCGTCGGTTCGTTAAACCGATTTTACGATTCACATGTCCGATAAAAAAAGTAAAAATAATTCTAATTTAACAATTTACAACGACCATTGGGAAAATGCAGAGAAATAGCGGAGGAGGGACTACTTAGGAGAGACGCCGCATTGTTTCCATTAGTTTCCATGGTAGGAGAGATTACGCATTATTGGTAAATTTTCATAAAAAATGAAAAATTAAAATTGACTAATTTTACGTTAAACGTGTTATCAAGTAACTTAATGTTATTTTGTAACCTTATCTCGACTTGCTTTTTCGGATTCTTTATTTTTTCCCCTTTAATTAAAAATTTTTAATAGTTTTTTAAATTATTTCCTTTTTCTGTTTCTTTAATCATTAAGTTGAAATATCCACTCCTAATACAATAATATTTGTTCACAAAAACCTTACAACGATGTCATTTAAGTGTAATTATTATTGTTAACAATTTAATTGTAGTTATTATTAGTAACAATCTCTCCTACCCATGTGCGCAATCACACCAACCCTGTAAGGACAGATTGCTCAAAATAACTTTCTTGCTTTTATTACAACTGTTGTATTAAATTACAACATAACAACAAAATAGCAATGGAAATGCATAAAAAACAAATGAAATAAAAATTATTTATGGATAGTTTAGCAAAAAATTAATATTTATATTTTTTATTGTTATTCTTTTGAACTGTGGGCAAACTCTCCTAGCTTTACCTTATGCCGAAAAAAATATTTCTTTCATAAGCTGTGTGGTAAAATAAGCCATTACACATAAAATAAGAGTAAGATTTTTCCCGTTTATGTATGCATTTTAACGCATATTCATTCGTAATTTAAAATAAAATGCCTAAATATACATTTCAATAGTTCACTTCCAAAAGAACCAATTTCCCTCTACATGTTTTAAATATAGAAAACTGGGCTTTTATATTTGCTTCAGCTGTTTTCACGTGCCATTTGTTTTACTTAAATACATTTTAAAAGCATTTCTAAAGAATATTTTACTACTTAATATAAAAATCAAAATTAAGAGCATTTTGAATTGTTAGTTACGGAATGTGTTTGCGTTAAATCATAGAAATGTGAATTAAAATGCTCTTTTACTTCTTTAAATATGAATAACTGTGGTACAATTTTTATTCAAGCATTAAATATGTTTTAGAAAAAATGTATTCGCGATACGTAACAAATGTCCTTTCAGAGAAACTAAATTCACTTTCAAATTTAAGGAATAAAGTTAGTTGTAAATATATATATTTATACACAATGTGTCCGCTAAAGTCCGTTGTCACCCCAAGAATTTCTGAATGGCAAGAGCTAAAATCAGAAAAGTGGAGTCTAAGTATATTAAAGGTGCCATGCGTTACGCAAAGAAACCACTTACAGCGCCACCTGCCGGCTAAATTTGGAGTTAGCGTTCTTATTAAAAAAACAGTGCGAGATACGTGAAAAAAGTCAATTACAAATTTGTTCAGCATCATCGATTTACTATCAAAAACAATCTTGCTCACAAAAATGCGACAAATGAAAAGCACAAAGCGCACATGTGTTTGATCGCGTTGAACAAAACTGCACTTATCGGAAATGACGTTCATCCATGTGTGATGCTCGAAATGGTATCCTTCAGCAACAATACACATCTGGACACGGGATTGCACTTCCCGCTGCACATTGTACAACATGGCAGGTGACACTCTGGCACAAACATCCGTAATACGGTTTAGAAGCTCCTGCAGTGTTGGTGGAGGGGTTGCATACACTCGTTGTTTCATGTATCCCCACAGAAAAAAGTCAAAAGGAGTCAGGTCAGGTGAACGTGGAGATCATTCTACACAACCACCATACCCGATGACTTGTTGCTGGAATGTGCCATCCTGTTGGAACTATACATTCCAGAGATCACTCAACAGCAAATCTTCAAGAAAATCGAATATTACATCCTTGGAATCCCGTTTTGGGATCCCGTTAATGTGCCCTCGTAAAAAAATACCGGGCCAATTAGTATGTTTTTGAATATTCCGCACCAGACATTTATCGACCAACGAACTTGGTGCCGAACTTCGACACCATATCGAGAATTATCCAGCGAACCCAAATGGATGTTCTGATTATTGTACATAGTATTACGCAAAAAGCATGCCTCATCCTCCCATACCATGTTGTCAAGAAACATTGGCTGGACCTCTAAGCGGTTCATTATGAAGTTGCATCAATATGTTGGCCGGTAAGAATGACCACTTATTGCATTTAGGATAGTCCAAATACGGCTTTTCGAGATGCCACAGTGTGCACTGATCTCTCTTGTGCTGCTCCGAGGATGGGCGAGGGCAAACGCTAATACGTCTTCTGGTTGTACTCGCTGTCCTACGTTTCTTGGTCTGCCAGATAGAGATCTGTTTTTCACAATACCCGTCTCCTGTAATCATTTCACTGTCTTTACGATGAACTGCTACGTAGGATGTGGCCATCCAGGAAAACGTTCACGATATAGTCGCTCTGCTCCTCACAACGAACTTTAGTGGGCACACTGTATATAATCATATATTTAAAACTTAAAATATCGTATAATAATTTAGTGATATTTTTGCCATAATATTAATATTGTACAGCAATATTCTTATATGAATGTTATTTTCAAAACATTTTTACGAATATACATTATTAATGGAAACATTTATCATAAATAGTTGTGCGTTATACATATTTTTTTGCTATAAAGAAAGAACACTTGTGTTACGCATTACATAAATACATCATGCAACAAACATAACAATCTTAAAAATTCACATTTTGAAGATCTGTAGTCTTACTTAACATGGTGCATTTTGAGGGGAAAAAATGTATTTACTATGGACGCGATTGATTTCAAAACCCCTAAATTAATAATTTTCGTAAAATATCTGGATTTATATAGTACAAATGGAAAAATATTTGAAAATACATGAGAGCAATCAAGTAATCAATTAGCAAATGCCCAAACTTAAGAAATAATGCAAAAAAGGGTTTTTAATTTTATTTTTTTATAATGATGAATAAAGAACTCGTGCTGGCTTATATAAAAGTTAAGAAATACAAATGGTGAAGAAATTATATTCAAATATAAAGATACTTCAAGACAAAAACACTCTATATGTTTTGATCAAAAGTAATGCATAGAAAGTATCATGCATTTGAGATCATGATTTTTGTATCAATATATATATGTGGATTTATATTGTACAAATGGCACAGCATATCTATACAAATGAGATCATTTTGATGATCCACTACTAAACCGTTAATAAACAAGCAAAATTCGCTAAAAGAACACATTTCTTAAAGTGACAGAATATATATTGTACAAATAACACGGTATATGTAAATAAGTGAGAGCATTTTGACAATTAACTAGGAAATGCACATGCAAATGTCGCTAAGAGTAAATGCAAAATTCGCTAAAAGAATATGTTTCTTAAACTGTCTGATTTTTTTTTTTTAATTTTACAAATGACACAGTATAGCTAAATAAGCGAGAGAATTTTGACAATCAAGCGATCCATCTAGAAGAAGCCATAAGAAACATTGCGGGAAACGGTTTTAATTTTCTAAAATGATAGACAAGAGGAGGGAAAAAAGACATTTACATACAGAGTCCAATGCAGGTCGTAATGTTCCCGAGGCCCAGATTTTAAAATTTTCAAACTCATCCCAAAAATCGACTTTTTTTTTTTTTTTTTTTGCAAAAATCGGCAGACTGGCGCTGCACGACCTTTACGTCCTAAGCGCAGCAATCAGTTCGGAAGAATATTGTTGTTAACCCTTTGAATAAAAATTCCAGATAGCCCGTTTTCACATTTGATGTTTTACCCCTTACGGTCCCCTAGGCTAAAATTTTAAAGTTACCGGAAACAAAAAGTGCGCTTTTAAATCTGAGACAGTTTGCTTTTTGAAGGTGAAATTTGTTTTCAAAAGTGAAAATTTTAATCCTTCCATAAACATTGGTGATCGCACATCACTTCGTGCTTCCCGAAGATGATCTTTTTTCTGCGCTAAAAGTAACTAAACGTCCGTATTTCTCGTATTTCTCTCGGAGTACAAAAGTTACATCAGCTACAAAATTTTCGAAATGTTCCAACAAGTTAAAAAAAAAAAAAAAAACAGGTCCGAATGCAGCTGAGGCTCATATTTTCTATATTTGTTACTTTATTTTTTCTGCCGTGTATTTTTCTGCGAAAGAACATCTCTACAACAGTTAACAGAACCGTACGAAAACTTCAGTTAAACTAAACCTAGGTATTATAGTTTTAAGGGGACAGTGGACATTAAAAATCCCAAAATGCGACTGAAAAATCGATTTTTTTTATTATTATTTGGAGAATTATAAAACAATGTTCAAAAATGTTCAAATTTATCTGATGAAAAAACAATTTTTCAATTCTTATGCTTCTTTCCACAGATATGAGCTTTTATATTTGTAAAAACTCTACATATTTATACAGTTTTTTAAATTTGAAATGCTGAAATTTAAAATTTAAAATTTGGCACATTTCTAACTTTTGAAACGTTCTATGCGCATTCCTAATTATCAGATTCTTTTGAAATTTATACTGTATATACCCTATATAATAATAAATAAATGTTAGCCGAAAAAGTTGTATCTCAGGAGCATTTTAGTGTTAAAATATGTGCGCATACGGAAAAAATAGCTATTTTTTTAGAAAAAACAAAGCATAAATATGAATATATATATATATATTTTTATTATACATTCGGCGAACTTTTACAAGTCCTGCCAACATCCATTCTAATATATAAAAAGTATCTCATAAATAAATATTGTCTTATTTTATGCAAAAGAACTGCGCATGGGGCATTTTAAAATACGACAATTACTCGTTAATTTTAAATTAAAAAAAACTTTTTATTATTTTAACACAAAATTTTGAATATGACTATTTAAGCTTGTCATTAAAAAGTATGCCAATTTTCAAACGAATCTATTCAAAATTCTAGGATTTGAATTTCCAATTAAATTTTCAGCAGGACTGGAACTACGCGTAGATTTAATAACACTGCCAAAGGATGTGATTAAGGATACATTAAGGATAAATTATTTAGGATAAATTAATTTTCGCTTTGCTAAACAGTGTACAACCAACAGAGTGAAAAATGTGACCAGACCGGGGATCGAACCCAGATACCCTGGTATAGCGGAGCAAGTGCTATACTATTTAAGTCATTTTGACGACATCCATTCTGGCATTTCTCACTTATATACGTTGGGAAGGCTGAAACTCCGCAGCGTAAGATGGAATGTCATGCATGAGAACACTACCCAGTGGCGTACATGAGACGAATAAATTACCAGCATCGGATAATATCTAAATTTCCAATTACATTTTCAACTGGACTGGAGCTATACGCAAATTTAATAACACTGACAAAGGATGTCAATTAATTTTCACTTTGCTAAACAGCGTATAACCAAAAGAGTGAAAAATGTGTCCAGACAGGGGATCGAACCTAGATACCCTGGTATAGAATACCAAGTGCTTTACCATTTAAACCATCTGGGCACCATCCATAAATGGTAAAGCACTTGGTGTGCTACATCAGGGTATCTATGTTCGAACCCCGGTCTGGAGCCATTTTTCACTCTGTTGGTTGTACGCTGTTTAGAAAAGTGAAAAGTAATTCACATCTTTTGTCGGTGTTGGATTTGGGATTTCAATGTCCACTGTCCTTTTAAAATATATGAAATATTACAAAAATAAACGTTGGACCGACATTTAAAATAAATTTTTAAATTAGAAAAATTTGTTATATCATATATGTGCAGATCACTGAGAAAAAAAAGAGTTAGTAATATGTTTTTTTAATAAGTGATGATTTATGTTTATGGATAAAAATTAAATGAATTCTCATGGCAATTTCGTACTTTGCACGTGATAATTAAAATACGTACTGTATTTATACAATTATTTTTTTTTTCATTTAGAATATATTATATCGTTAAAACTGATATTTCTAAAATTAATAACATTATCTTTCATATGTTAATAACTTTTTAACTATGTTTTAATTTTTTGAATTATTTTTTATGAAATCTATTAATTTTCTCTCTTTATTTACATTAATATTTCAAGTAATCGTTTCGTAAAATTCTTTAAGTAAATAGAATAAAGCCAAAATGTAGATTTTCTAGATAACGTAACATTATAAAATGTTATTATTTAAAATTAATAGCTTTGTTGTTTAACGTTATAAACTGTATTTAAAATTAATAGGCTATTCAAAGTATTGTTGCTGGATAATCAGTTTAACATGTGTTAAGTTCCGAATTCGAATGTTGCTGAAATAGGAAAACAAATTAAATGTTTCAGGTAGAAAGATAAGGATACGAAATAAATAGTTATGCATTTGCATATCCTTTAGTTTACTTTTTGATTGTCAAGTGGAACATTTTTAGTTTTATGTATAAAAATGGATGATCATAAATCTAATAGTGATAATCATATTAAACATTTGCAGTTTAAACAGAAATTTGAAAAAATTAAACAATATAAAATTCTTACATTAAAATGTAATGAAATGATTTTTGGATACAATATAAAAGCTGTTTTTTATATGCAGGGTGGGCCAAAAGTCCCGCATCATAGAAGTTTATATATATATATATATTTTTAATTTGTAGGTGAAAGTTTCCTATGAATTACTGTGAAGTACCGCATAAAAATAATTTCACTTTTAATCCTCGAAATGCTTTACAAACAATTTCTCATGAGATATTGTAATTCTCATGAGATTTAATGAGATATTTATCATAAGGCTTTATAATCAGTCCCACATCATAGGAGTTTTTAAATTTTTTTGTTAATTTGTAGGTGAAAGTTTCCTATGAATTACTGTGAAGTACTGCATAAAAATAATTTCACTTTTAATCCTCGAAATGCTTTACAAACAATTTCTCATGAGATATTGTAATTCTCATGAGATTTAATGAGATATTTATCATAAGGCTTTATAATCAGTCCCACATCATAGGAGTTTTTAAATTTTTTTGTTAATTTGTAGGTGAAAGTTTCCTATGAATTACTGTGAAGTACTGCATAAAAATAATTTCACTTTTAATCCTCGAAATGCTTTACAAACAATTTCTCATGAGATATTGTAATTCTCATGAGATTTAATGAGATATTTATCATAAGGCTTTATAATCAGTCCCACATCATAGGAGTTTTTAAATTTTTTTGTTAATTTGTAGGTGAAAGTTTCCTATGAATTACTGTGAAGTACTGCATAAAAATAATTTCACTTTTAATCCTCGAAATGCTTTACAAACAATTTCTCATGAGATATTGTAATTCTCATGAGATTTAATGAGATATTTATCATAAGGCTTTATAATCAGTCCCACATCATAGGAGTTTTTAAATTTTTTTGTTAATTTGTAGGTGAAAGTTTCCTATGAATTACTGTGAAGTACTGCATAAAAATAATTTCACTTTTAATCCTCGAAATGCTTTACAAACAATTTCTCATGAGATATTGTAATTCTCATGAGATTTAATGAGATATTTATCATAAGGCTTTATAATCAATCCCACATCATAGGAGTTTTTAAATTTTTTTGTTAATTTGTAGGTGAAAGTTTCCTATGAATTACTGTGAAGTACTGCATAAAAATAATTTCACTTTTAATCCTCGAAATGCTTTACAAACAATTTCTCATGAGATATTGTAATTCTCATGAGATTTAATGAGATATTTATCATAAGGCTTTATAATCAGTCCCACATCATAGGAGTTTTTAAATTTTTTTGTTAATTTGTAGGTGAAAGTTTCCTATGAATTACTGTGAAGTACTGCATAAAAATAATTTCACTTTTAATCCTCGAAATGCTTTACAAACAATTTCTCATGAGATATTGTAATTCTCATGAGATTTAATGAGATATTTATCATAAGGCTTTATAATCAGTCCCACATCATAGGAGTTTTTAAATTTTTTTGTTAATTTGTAGGTGAAAGTTTCCTATGAATTACTGTGAAGTACTGCATAAAAATAATTTCACTTTTAATCCTCGAAATGCTTTACAAACAATTTCTCATGAGATATTGTAATTCTCATGAGATTTAATGAGATATTTATCATAAGGCTTTATAATCAGTCCCACATCATAGGAGTTTTTAATTTTTTTTGTTAATTTGTAGGTGAAAGTTTCCTATGAATTACTATGAATGTACTGTAATATTTAAATCATCTCTCTTTAATTTAAAAAATGTTATTCATCATAAGAAACTTTCCCCTACTAATTAACAAAAAAATTAAAAAACTCATATGATGTGGGACTGACTATAAGGTCTTATGATAAACTGTTTCACAATATCTCCTGAGAAATTGTTTGTAAAGCATTTTGAGGATTATTATCCAGGGGAAGTGAAATTATTTTTTATGCAAACTATAGATATGAAATAAATTTAAGCTTATATTAATTTCATTGTCATTTAAAGGTGGATTTTGATGTGTAACTTTTTACAAATTGTTTAATTTAACAAAACATTATATAAAATTGAAAATTAAATCCTTAAAATTTTAAACGTTATTAAATATTTTTTTTTAAAGTAAACACACATCTATATAACATTTGATTAAAATAAAGAATGTATTTCCTTTTAAAATACTAAGTCTTAGTGTATGTAATATTAGATCGCAATGAAATTGTAGTTTGCTATTTACAATAAATTTTGAAAAACAGAAACGATAATATAATAAATATTTGTATTTTTATATGAAAATGTGGGGAATACTCTTCTGCGAATAATAAGTAAAATTTGATTAGTTGTTAATGAAAGAAAATGTTGTTATTTTCAAAATAAAATCCATTTTTATATGTTATTCTTAATAGTATCCATTTTAAAATGTTACATTTAAGAAAACGAAACATTTCTTTAATATAATAAACTAGAAATAATTTTACTGCAGCACAAAACAATCATAATAATGTGTGAATAAAAAACGTAGCATTTTCGAATATGTTCCTGTTATCTACATTTTTAAGGTTTCCCATTTATAATAAAGTGCTGAAAGTTTTATAATTCAGTAACAGGCTGTGCCCACTGCGCTGGTCCGTTTTCCAAATGAACCTTGAATGAACGAAATGGTGAATTTGACCTTGTATTTTAAAGTGATACGGACCTTCACCTCGAATGTCCTTCCGCATTGCTGAATACAATGTGAACGCCATTGCGCTATTATATTTTCTTATGAGTTAGACAAAATTAGGACTATTAAGAAGCAACTCTTTTATTTGATCATTTATAGTACAGGATATTTTGGTACAGAAATGTGACTGTTATATTCAACAGAAATTAAAATGTTCTCTAGTCATCACACTACTAAAAAAGAGAGCATTGCAGTCATTGCAAAGATTGATCATTAAACTTAAATAATGTTCGTGTTATTCATTTTCGTTTTTACGTTCTTCAATTTCGTGCCTCTCAGCTTTCTGCTATGTCCAGTTCTGGGAATTTAAATAAAATCTCTCGCTACGTTACGTTATATTTTGTAATATACGTCCTCTTCTGATTGGTCTGCTACAGTTTTCTATCTTTGGAATCCAGCAGAGTATATTCAGTCAAAAATGTAATAAATTACTTGCAGACAATAACAGTATTTAAATTTCATATTTAAAAGAAATTTTAATCATTAAAAGTGGACTTTTAAGCTGCATTATTTGGATAAAATTAAAATAACCTTATTTTCACACCCATTTCATTTTATGTACCAGTTGAAAAAATCAACCGATCAAAAACAAAATTGTTTCTCAGATTTTATCTAATAACATTTTCAGATGCATTTTTCTTAACGTTAGATTAAATAGATAAATCGCCAAATATTGTTTCAATTGCAATATTTCACATTGAATATTTTTTTAAGTATTACGAACGTTCTCTTTCATTTTTAAATATTACAGTTTTTCTTTCTATAATATTATCTATCATAAAAACTGATTTCTACTTTTTTAATAAATATATATTTTTTAATAAATAATATTTTAAAAAGTATAAATTAATTTTAATATTAATTTTTTAATAAATATATATTTTGTGTTTTTTTAATAAATATATTTTATATATTAGTAGCAGTTTGTTTTCTTTATTTTGCGAGATGTTTGTATTAATTTCTAAACTAAATGTTATAGCCATTTCAATTTTTTTACCAACGATAATGATCGCCGAAAAATGACTAATGATTTTCGAATAATGACTAATGACTTTTCCTCCAAAAAAACAGAACTTTCCATCAAAATTCTATAACTAATCTACGTAGAACAATATGTTATATATTAAAACCTTCCCAAAATTGTTAATCAAATTGTGCAATTTCCGCCAAAATCCATTCAGCAGAACTCGAGTTATAAGCAGTCGGAACGAAATTTACGTTTGCATTTCATACAGAATGTTCGCACTTTATGGAAACGATTTTCAAATTTAATTTCTACGCATAAAGGACATATTCATTGCAACAATTTTACTTTGTTGAATTGCCTTGACTTTTGACTATAGCTGTGGTTCAAAATTTTCTATGATAATAGAATTTTCTTGTTACAGTCATGTCAGTTTTCTTCGATATCTCTTTTAAAACATTTCCAAAGTGTTTTTAATGTTCGAGAATTTATTTAAACAATCCAAATGCCATTGATGAGGGAGGAAGAGATGAGTCATGTGATTTTACATGCATTTATTCAATTGATACACAAATTATTTACGTTTGAGATTCTTTCTTTGCTAAATATCCATCAGTTGAGTTATGGAAGAACGGCTGGGAAGACTAATGGTAGCATTTTCCTCCAAAATAAACAAACTTTCCATCATAATTCTATAACTAATCTACGTAGAACAAAATGTTATATATTAAAACCTTCCCTGAAAATTTGTTAATCAAAAAGTACAACTTCCATCAAAATCCATTCAGCCGAACTCGAGTTATAAGCAGTCGGAACGAAATTTCCGTTTGTATTTCATACAGAAGGTCGTTCGTGCTTTATGGAAACGATTTTCAAATTTAATTTCTACGCATAAAAAACATATTCTTTGCAAAAATTTGATTTTGTTGAATAGCTTTGACTTTTGGCTATAGCTGGGGCTCAAAATTTCTTTGATAATAGAATTTTCTTGTTATAGTCATGTCAGTTTTCTTCGATACCTCTTGTAAAAATTTTCCAAAGTGTTTTTAATGTTCGAGAATTTATTTAAACAATCCAAATGCAGAAAACGGCCATTGATGAGGGAGGAAGAGTAGCGTCAGGTGATTTTACATCCATTTCTTCAATTGATACACAAATTATTTACGTTTGGGATTCTTTCTTTGCATCAGTTGAGTTTTGGAAGAACGACTGGGAGACTTTGTTCATATGAAGCTAGTATTAGAATGTATTTTTCATATAAAGCTAGAATTTATTCTTCAAAAATGGATCCTGAAATATTTTACTGATAATACAGTGAAACAACTTTAGCTTTACTGTATTTTTCACTTTTAAATTAATTTCAAAACAAAATCCAGCAACAATCATAAATTCTTTTGGAATTGTTTCTTTACATTCACAAACCCATTTCTTTCTTTTTTTTTTTCATTAATCGATAAAAATTGCTCTTCTTTTGATACACTCACTTAAATATAGCCCTGTTTCATCCAGTGTTACTATAAAATTTTATTTATCACGACCTATGTGTTTGATAAAGGTATGCGTTAGAAAGCACTATCCACCGCACATTGGAAGACTTTGAAAAGTTTTCCATGAGGTGTGAATGAAAAAATTGATATAATTGTACTAAGAGAAAAACCAACTATGATGGAAATTTTGTTCCAGAGTTATATTCAAGAGTCAGGTCTATACAGTACAGTAAAATTGTTGCAAAGAATATGTCATTTATGCGTAGAATTTAAATTTGAAAATAGTTTACATAAAGTGCGAACGACCTTCTCTATATATACCAGAAGAGCATTTTTTAAAATATCACTGCAAATTCTTAAACACAAAAATAAACACATTTAAGAACACTTTTTTGTCACCAAATTAACAACACAATTTTTGTGTTGTGTTTGTATCCTTAATGTGTTGCTATCTAGAAATGTGTTCTAAAAATAGTGTTGTTAGTTGTGTTGAAATAGTGTTGTAAATAGTGTTGATGAAAATGTGTTCTTATGCTAGTGTTGTGTTGTATAACACTTTGTCACCAAATTAGCAACGCATTGTAAACACCACACACATTTAGCACACTATAAAACAACATATTTTAAACGTTTTCAAAACTCTTTCTACAGGGTGCCCTGAAAATTACAGAGTTTTATAAATGAAATAAGAGACAGTTTGCTTTATAGAAAACAAATTGTAGGAGATCACTGAGTGAGTTGAGTAATTTTTACCAATAAATATCAATAAATGAATTTCTGGAAAAGTTATGAAATTTGCTTTGTTAGGCATCATCTATATACCCTCTCTTCTATCATTGTAGAATAATTTATTTTATTTAATATATAAAACCTGGAAGATGTATAAAAATATTACATTTTTTGCTTTTTTAGAAAATACTTTACTTACCCAATATAGGTGCTAAGAAAAATTAATAACTTCATGCATTAATATCCTGGAAAACAATTACTTTTAATAAATATTGGCATTTGTTTTTCATTTTTAAAGCTGTCTTTTCAAGACATCCAGTAAAACAAAGATTAACTGTGCACTGTTAAAACTACAGGGGACACATGGCACCCCTTAGGGGTGAAAGGCTTGTCTCACTGGTGACACCTCTAGGGGAGCCAGAATGGCACCCTTAACTAGTGTGAAGGGATGGCACTCCTAATACAGGGTGCCCCAAGGGTGAAAGGATGGCACCACAGGGGAGAATAATGGCACCTCTACTCCAACGTGCCCAGCGGCCAAAAGAAAGCATCTCCCCCCCCCCACACACACACACTTGTCTAGCAATTGTATTAAAAAGAGTTTGAAAATTCTCATACTTAAAAAAGGGGAAAAAAATGCTATATTATAATGCAATGTTTAACTTTAGCTGTAATAAACTGATAAATACTTAATTTTCTCTGTTGAAATTTATACAAAGTTAAAAGTTGATCATGTCATGTCAAGGGTCGATCCAGGCAAAATTTGGGACCTATTCAGAGCTCCTTCACAAAAATCTATTTAATAAAACAAGCTCCTTCACAAAAATAAATTTAATAAAATGGTCCCTTCAGAAAAATCAAATTGATAAAATGAACCCTTCACAAAATTCCTTTTAATAAAACAAGGCCCTTCAAAAAATTCCTTTTTATAAAATAGGTCCTTTCACAAAATTCTGTTTCATAAAACTTACTATTTTTATTAATTATTTATTATTTTGTTATGTTTTAAAATGTGTAATTTGTAAACAATCAAGTTCACCAGAAGGGAAAACTTTAGCAAATAGGGCTTTAAAAAGTTTTTGTTATGTTAATAAATGTTTGGTTCGAAAGATTGTTTACAAATTACACATTTTAAAACACAACAAAATAATAAATAATTAATAAAAATAGTAAGTTTTATGGAACAGAATTTTGTGAAAGGGCCTATTTTATTAAAAGCAATTTTCTGAAGAGTCCTGTTTTATTAAAAGTGATTTTGTGAAGGGTTCTAGTTTATCAAATAGATTTTACTGAAGGGACCCAATTTATTAAATTTATTTTTGTGAAGGAGCTCTGAATAAGCACCAAATTTTGCCTGGATCGACCCTTGACATGAGATGATCAACTTTTAACTTTGTATAAATTTCAAAAGAGAAAATGAAGTAATGATCAGTTTATTGCAGCTTAATTTAAACATTGCATTATAATTATATATGTATAGCCTCCCCCCCCCTTTTTTTAAGTATAAGAATTTTCAAACACTTTACAATACAATTGCTAGAGAGGGGGATGCGACGGGGCATTTTGTGAAAAATATAATAAATTTCATAAAAATAACCTTTATTTTTCACAAAATGCCCCCCTCCCCCTCCCCGCCACAAAAAAAAAAAAAAAAAAAAAAAAAAAAAAAAAAAAAAATCAACTTGAAATAAAATAAAATAAAAAACCTCCTGCAAGTCATTTTACTTACAACTAAATTTGGTAATAAATGTTTTCAACTTGTAACTCCCAGCCTAAATTGTGAATAGATACTTTCAGCTTAAAAATAAAAAATTTTGTTACCTTCAAAACTGGTTATAGTATTTATTACCATTTTTATTATTATTGTTATTTTAAGTTATATATAGTACAGATATATTTATTTATCATTATTATTTTAATATGAAAAAAAAATCTTTTAGCTATGCGAGTTAAATATATTTTCATAAATCACTCAATCATCTAGACAATCTTACATCCAACCACACTGTGAAATGCTGCAGTGATTTATTATTATTAATATGTTATAGTACAGGAGACTCACAAAACATTTTTCAAGATAAGACACATGTATAAATGCCAAAATATCAATTTAGGAATTACGATTTATTTATTTTGTTAATAATTCATAATGTGTAATGAGGAATATTTTTAGTTCATTTCATGATCAAGCACAAGCTCTAAAAATTTCGATAGTAAAAAGTATTTGATTAATAAATATATTTGCAGAAATTTATATTTTATCAAGTTTACTATTTCTTATGTATACATATTATCAAATCAACTAATTTAAAATTGTCAAATACTCAAATTAATACGTTTCAAGTTAGTAAAAATCAATTCTCGGTAAAACTTGTAAATTCTTCGATTGTTTATAAAAATAAATTTCAGAAAAATAAGAAATTAAATGAAATATAACAACCTATGTTTCAACATTTTTTTTATTATAATGCATCATTAAATTTATTTATGGATGGTAAGCAAAAACTACTGTGCGAGAAAATTCATTAGGTAAAAATATGAATAAAATGAAATTATTATAAGCTCTACATAAATAATTTAAAATACAAGCAAATAGATGAGGCGATATCATTCAACTTTCACGAGATAAAAATCTGAACATTCGACATCAAGATTATGACTTAAAATGTCGTATTTTGAAAATAATGTATTGAGCCACTTATAATACAACATATAAAAATTTATTTAATAATAAAACATGATATAAAACACACTGAAGCATTTCACATACCTGTATTTAAAGTGTATTCCCATAAAGTGCATTCCTGTATATTTCCATCGTTTATTTATTTGCCATAAATGGCCTTATTTAGTCTTTAAATGCCGCACGTGGCACGCGAGTGCGATACACTAGAACCCAACGACAGCCATTACAATTCTTACTTGTACAATCTTTCTCTCCCGTCCCTTGTGACGGCGAAGTGAAAATGAGGGAAAACGCATCACAACGCATGCGCAAACGCCAGATACCCTCTAGGACGTCAATACTTAGTATGTGTTTCAAAAGTGTTGCATAAAGCGTTTAGAATCTGAATGTGCTCTTAAAATAAGACGACAACACAATCTAAACACATTTTCTTCTCTAGTAATTTTTCACAACACTTTTTGCACAGTCTTTTTCCTAGCACAACACATTTGCAACACATTCACAACATAATCCATACGATTTTAGTTAGAAGTGTTTATTATTATGTTCAGGTAGCGTTGCAAAAGTGTTTTACGAATTTGCGGTGATGCCGTTGAAATTATCTCTACTTATTTTATTTAGAAACAAAGATTCCTGTCTGAAAAAAAATATTAAGCATTAATATTCCTTTAAAATCTTAAATTTGTATTTATTATATTTTATAGCGTAAACTTTACAAGTAAAGGACTGAAAGTTTAAATTAATTAATTTAAAGACAGCAAACGTATCAAGGAAAAACATAAAAGCAAGAACAATTCTGTTTATGAATTACACTTACTTTTTTTTAATGCTTTGCATATGTAAGCAGTAGATACTATTTTCACACTATTTATATACTAAACAGTACATCATACTTCATAGATTAGAATATAGTTGAAAAGTATTTACGACTTCAGTTTCCCTGTCTATTTGTTCGTGCTCGACCATATGTTCAACATATTTCGAATGTCACGAAATTCATACGTGTTCACAATTATGTATCGTCATAACCATTATTTACATGTCGCTAATAGTGAATGAAATATTGACAATAAAAAGTACAAGTGTTTCTATTAGCACTGTAAATATAATATGACTACAAACGAAAATACACAATAACCGCTTCCGAGATACGTACGATTCCGAAAATCTTTCATTATCTTTAGGAAACTCAGAAATATTAATATTTAGAGATGTATAAATTAATTTACAAAAACAAAAGTTTCTTTTGGTGAAACTTATTTTCAGAAACCTTACCGTGTAGTTTTTATAAAGTATTAATTAGTTTTATCAACCTACAGTATAATTTTTTCAGATGGTGTCAGTTCTCAAGTAAACGTTTACATTTCAGCACGCGAACAACCTATATTCTGGTGTTTAAATACCGATTACCAAACATTAAAAACATCTCCGAACAACTCGAAAATCAGTGTCGGCAAAATAAACTTGATTTTTCTCTTTTTTTCTTTAAATCACGAAAATATTTACTTTTCTGAGGTTTCTAAGGATAAAGAGGATATAATAGGTAACTCGGAAAAGGTTATTGTATATTTTCGTACGTAATTATACAGGGTGTTTCTAAATGATTATCGGGGTTTTAACGCTTGGTAGTATTTATTACATACAATTTAAAATTATAATTAATACATAAAATGAAATAGAAACTAAAACAGTTTTACCTACAAGCTTACAAGTGTTCAATGTGAACACCTTTCGTCACACAGCACACATGAAGTCGATAGCTCAGTTCTTCCCAAACGTTAATTAGTGTTTGTGGGGTAATTGTTGCAACAGCTGTCTCAATCCTGTTTCTTAGGTTGGATAGGTCAGCTGGTAGTGGAGGCACATACACTCGATCCTTTATGATCCCCAAAAGATAGAAATCACATGGCGTCAGATCATGTGATTCTCTGGCCGTCAGATCGGGTGAGCGTAGAGTGGCGTTTGGGAAGAACTGAGCTTTCGACTTGATGTGTGCCGTGTGACGAAAGGTGTTCACATTGAACACTTGTAAGCTTGTAGGTAAAACTGTTTGAGTTGCACTTTCGTTTTATGTATTAATTTTAAGTTTTTTATAATAGATACTACGAAGCCTTTAAACCTCGATATTAATTTAGAAACACCCTGTATTATATGTTCATAGATTACGATACATTTAATTTTTCTTTACAGTGTTTTTTAGCAGGACCACGCAGAAAATACCAAGATTTACATTATGTTGACAGTATGGGGATTTTTTAAAATATAAAACAAACAGTATTTAAAACGTATTTTTTCACAGCAAATATATGTTCATGCGCCTTTACGCGATCTTCGAGATGACAAAATAAAGCTATGTTTTACAACGACAAAAGTTAATTCAAGTAAGAAACTGATTAAGGGGATCCCGGACACAAAAATCTTCAAATTTTTGAAAAATATTTTATTGTATTAAACAATTCTCGGTTTTTATCCGCTTAAAATGACGTTTAAATCATGTTTCTATCTTAAAAAGAACAGGATATATTAATTTTTGCTTTAAAAATCTAGCTTTCAAGTAGTGGTTGTCATGGAAACGTTTTTGAGTTTTTCTGCATGATGGGTTCTTTAACGCATTCTCGTCTTTAAATCGTTATAAGTCAAAAACAGTTAAAGATAAATGGCTCAAAATTGGAACATGTCTTTCTCAGTTATTTTACTTTAATTTTGATTCAGAAAATTTGAAAAAAAAAAATATTTACTTTTAAAAATATGTTTTTTTTTCATTAAAGTTACATCATTTTTTTTTAAGTTTTTACTTTAAATATTTTTATTGTTTTTTTTTTTAATTAACATTTTTTTTAAATGCTGAATCAAAATTAAAATTTATATATTTCTTTTTTTTTAAATAAAAAAAAAATTGTAATTCTACAAATAATATTTCGAGTTATAACGATTTTAAATTACACCACTTTTTTAATAAATTTAAAATTAATTTTTTTTAAAGTTACGTAAACTTTTATCATGTGATTTTGTTTGCAAATGATATGGTTAAAATTCAAAATTTTAACTCAATAAATATATATATATATTTTAATGTGTCCCGGACCGCCTTAAATATTTTAAAAATTATTTTATATAACATGTTTATTCTACTAAAGTATTATAAGTAATTACAAAACATTGTAACATGGTCAGGGAAAAACTACCAGAAATAAAATGAATATATGATTTCCCTAGAAAATATAGAATGCGGTTGCAATGAATAGAAAACAAATTTTATGAAATATAATTTCATTAATTGTCCTAAATTAAACCTTATTTATGTTTAAATATTTTTTGTCTCATCTAATTAAAAAAATATATATAGAAATTATTAAGTGTTTATTTCGATCATAAACTAAGTTTCAATAATTTTAAGATTTATCTACTATTGCACATATATAAAGTAGTTCCACTTAATTCAAAACAACATATTTTCTGCAATTAAATATGTTAACGAATCACATCTACATTTGGATACAACGTAACAAAATATTAGGCGAGTTGAGAAAATCAGTTTTCAATTTGAAAAACCTTAGGGAAATTATACAAATCTCTTAATGGCGACGAAAGAAAATGTCTTCTTTAGAAGTTTCTTAGAGAAGCTAATAGTCTATCTACCTTGATAAATCAATCATTCAGAAGTTGGAAAAAGAGATTTCTTACTTTTCCAACAAACAAAATCCTTAGAAAGGAATTCAATTCTTTGAGTAAAGAAATTCAATTTTTGGAATCAGTGTAACTTACTTTTATATTGAAATTATATTAGTTAATGAATAACGATAACAGTTTTCAAGAATTAAGTAACATCTAGTAATCTGTCCAAAGGTAGCGAGCTTGGGAGTGTTAATGAAATATAGAAAAACATTTGCTCATAAAATAGGTTAATTCGTTGTACATATTTTCCATATAAGGTGAAACCCCCAGTAAGACTCTTTCTTGTTCAAATCTCTATTTCAATTATTGAAATCTATTTTATACTTATTTTTGCTTTTGAAAGGATAGTAGAGATATGTTAAAAAACATTGTTGGCCTATTTTTTTAAAATTATACATTTTATTATTAAAAATTCATTTTATTCATAAATATGGCTAAAAACTGTAGTAACTGACACCTTCCCTATTTTGGAACACCAATAACTGGCACAAAGTGAAGCAGTGACTGACACTTTATTTTAAAATATTAAAATGCTTCTAAAAATCTTCATTCTTTATTATAAACACAAAATACGTTAAGATTTATTATAAAAAATGGGATTCAGTAAGCTGTACTGCTTTATTAGTAAGGCAGAATATATAGCAAGTGTATGTAGGAATAATATTTAGTACTGTATCCAATAACTGACATTTATGAACTAGTAACTGACATCAGGTGTGAGACACCAGTAAAACATTTTAAACTTTAATAGTGTTTTGTACAAGATAAATTTAATTTATTATTATTCATTTTTAAACAGTTCAAATAATAGATTTCAACTTTCTTTAATATAACCAATAACTAACACCTCTGTCAGGGACTGTTAAAATGGAATTCTGGGAAACAATAACTGGCACCCCTAACTAAGCAAAATTAAATAACTTTAAACTCTAAATCATGATCTTAATATATCACATTAGTCTTTAATCTAATTTCTACAAGTATAACTTTAAGAAAAAGTTTCGGATGGTTGCATTACAAATAGATTAGAAAAGAACGTCCTTAATTTTAGAAATAAGACGGTTGCTTCAAATTGGCAGATTTTGTGTTCTCAAAAGTTTCTTCCTCATTGAATATGTTCCTGGCTCTCTTGTGGTAACTAAATTGACTCCAAAATAAAAACAAATGTCTCATTTACTACTAGATGACATTACTTTTCAGAATTTTACAACAAAATGCTTATCTGAGTTAGATTTTTGCTCAAGTGTCAGTTACTGGTTAGATGTCAATAACTGGGGTCAATAACTGTCAATAACTACAAACCGAAATCATTTGATAAAGTTATTTGAAAAGCGTGAAATGTTTCGAAAATAATAT
Organism: Maratus michaelseni; assembly: GCA_963931845.1. Classification (NCBI taxonomy): domain Eukaryota; kingdom Metazoa; phylum Arthropoda; class Arachnida; order Araneae; family Salticidae; genus Maratus; species Maratus michaelseni. Next base: position 429,656,312 of record OZ007589.1, read on the forward strand.
GTATCCCAAAATTCCGTTCCGTGAATAATTCCGTGAACAATGTACACGTGTTCTAAAATGAAACAACCAATACAGAATCGTATTGCACTCGTAACAAACATTTCATTAGAAATTAAACTACAAAATTTACAAATTAGAAAAGGATTTATCACTTGTTGTAAATATGTTATTAAACAATTAACATAGCTATTTAAATAAGTCATATCTGAGAGTGGAATGTCTAATTCATTAAAATAAATCTGAGTAAGTTCCAACTATTGTGATACAGACAAATTGAAACTATTTTGAAAAACAAACAATACAGATTTAGTGCACTAGAGGGAGGTAGGAATAGAGGAACAAGGAGAAACAAAATTTTATTCAGATCATTTGTACCCTTAATTTTCATCGCAGATTTATTTATTTATTTATTTATTTATTTATTAGTTAGAAATAAAATTTAGAATTCAGATATCAGAAAGAATTTACATCTCTTATCTGAAATATGAAAAGACAATTTGCTTAAATGTTGTTTGATCATAAATTATATAAATTTAATGGAATTGTTTTCCGGCAGCACACACGAAATCTGTAAATTTAGAGAAAGGTGGAAATAGCCGAAAAAGAATATTGTACAGGAGAAACCAGTCCGTTTCCTACATGGGAAATGTACGGGATCTTGACAAATAAGCCGATTTTAGACATTTCGATGTTACACGATCGTCTAAGTCGCCGTCATCGTCGTTTAAGTTCGTCTTAATTTTAAAATTGTACTTTAAAATCTTTAGAACATTGATTAAAATATATGTATATGAGGTGAATTTTAATACCTTATGGTTACTTCAGAGGAGACTACTTCTTTTTGTGACACATTAGAATACGAAGTAAAATACGAACAGTATGACAGATAGTTTAGAAATTTCCTAAAACAACTCGCTGTTTGAGTTTATCATGATTATCATGATCTTATTTAGATTATAGCATGCAACTCAGACAATGTGTCACCATTTAAATTACTGGTGCTAATTGAAATTTGAAATTAAACAGGCATACAAAATATTACCGAGCGAGAAGCAGACTAAAAGTGACATTCATATTATACACATATAATTAATTTGAGGAAAAATTACTCCGAATGGTAGCTTTAAATTATATTATTTTTCTGGTTGTCTGATATTAGCGATAGAGAATATTGTGGCGAAATCGTACTTATTGTTTTTCTTTATATTGCTTGAAAGTGATACTGATAAAGGGTAATACGCGATTGCAAAGTTATAGACAGGGATTGGGGTACCCGGATCGTAAACGTGCTATATTTTCACTGACTATTAACCTATTAAAGCCTACTGGTACCATATGGTACCGGAATAGCTGACATCCATTTTGTTGTTTGTAAACCAGTATATTTTAAGAGAATTACTCTCTTTATCTGATGACAGAAACTCAGCAATCAAAGGAGATTAAAGTTGCTACTTTGAAAAATTGGTATGAAATGCAATTTTTGCATTTTAAAGAGAAAAATAATTCCGGCTTTAATGGGTTACATTAGTGGACTTTCATTCTGTATAATTTCTGTATTGTTTGACGCATGTTGAGCAACTACAAAAGAGATTGTCTTTATTATTATTGAAATCATGAATTGACACGGTTCAACCTATATTTTAACTAGACAGTTTCATACACGCTATCATATAGTTTCGGCCATTGCGCATTTTTAATACGATTTTGTTTTTTCTGCAAAACATGTGACATCATATTCAAAGTGTTTTGCTTGCCATTAACTTGCCTAATATTTTAGTATGTGGTGTAGTCTACCCATAAAATATTTTTTTTTTTACATTTTCCAAGTCTAGTAAATAGATCTGATTTTATACCCAATATTTATTTATTGCTAATGTTTGAGCAATAATTTATTCCATGACGGCTAAGAATTTTTGTAATGCGCTTCTAAGAAAATCCAATTTCATAAAGTGTAAAGAGCGTACAATTTTGAAAAACATATGAAAATCACATTTAACCAGGTAAGCTACCTTGAAAATAAATGATGTAATTATATTCATTTAATCAGTGCTTTCGTAACTAGGCAAATGTATAACCCTGTGCAAGAACTTGAAAAAGTTTATATTCGGAAATCGAACACATAATAATCGTGTGGAACAATGACAAACATTGTACTCGGGAATACATTATGCTGCCTAATTTGAAGGAATATTTAAAGTAGATAAAGTTATCTCTTTAATAAATGGGGGTTAGTAATTGTGTGACTAAAACATCATGTCGCTAAGATTCATATTATACATATTGTGACCTATTTAGAGGTCTTTAAATCATTAACAAAATATCTTGAAATCACCAATAACAACGCTCAGGAGACGTACCTAAACATGAAATTCGGAAGTACTTCTTAAATGTATGATATAAAACTTGTAATACTTTTATGACAGTATTACATATTATATTCTTTTTTTTAAATATGACTAAATGAGACTTCCAAGTTTATATAAATTATTTATATAGTTTTTTTTTATAAATGAATTTGATATTGTGAAATGTACTTTAGACAGACCATTTTTCAAAGCATAAAATAAATGAAGATTTTTATGATATTTTATAAGGTTATGCAAGATGAAATGAAACGTAAAATAAAGATAAAATAATTGTATTTTTGTGTCACAATGTAGCATGATTATGAAACTACATAATTACCGGTGGCAGTATGACTTAAGAATTGTATCGAAATTGAGAAGGATGACACTAGAAGCTGCAATAATATACTAAAAATATTCCGCAGTTTTTGTAATGGTATCAGGAATCTACATATAAATAAAATATCCCAATCCAATAATAATAAATATTTATATACACTAGTGTGCAAAACTAAAGCAACAAACACAAAATGCTAATTTCTGAACTCGTGAGTACTCAAAAGGAAATTCTATAAACAGCAAGTATAGAAAATAGGTACTACCCTAACAGCACAGACAGTCGATGTGAAGTCGTCTTGACATCACAAATTGTCACAATTGTCACAGTCACTAGAATGAACAGAAATGTGATATCTTTCATTCGTCTAATATTTACTCTCATTTGGTCACTCCACTGAACAGTCACCATGACTGCTGCTTTTTGACGAGTCACCAGGTAACTTTACAATGAAGTCATCTTGTGACTCTCGTGTGACTGTCATTTTGTCACTCCATTGTAAAGTCATCATGATTGCTGTTCTGTGACGAGTTCTCAAGTGACAGAAAATGAAATCATATGGTGACTTTTCACAAAGCAGTGCAATGATGACTTTACAATACAGTATCGATCATCAGTAAAATCACATGCGACTTCATTGTGACATTATTTGGCAACTCATCACAATGCAATGCTCACAATGACTTCAAAGTTCAGTCTTCAACTGACAGTGACTTGACAATTACAAGGTGACTTCATTGTAATGTCATCTGGTGACCCATCACAAAGCACAGTCACAGGGACTTTTCAGTGTTAACAATCATTTGAGAGTAATAATTAGACAGTGAAATATCCCATATTTTGATTCACCGTAGCGATTGTGACACTTCTAACAATGTGTGACGGAAAGAGGACTTCACATCGACTGGCCGTGCTGTTAGGGTAGTACACCTTTTCTACACTTGCTCTTTATAGAATTTCCTTTTGAGTACTCACGTGTTCAGAAATTAGCATTTTGTGTTTGTTGCTTAAGTTTTGCACACCAGTGTAATTTAACGTTGGATCAACATGGAATATATCGGTACAAATAAGCAGGCATTTTCAGGCATGGTAAGTTGAATTTATTTACGGATAACACAAAGAACACTCTACGTACGAAATTATTGTTTCATGTATTGTTTTCCTGTGGATACTTTATGAGTGCAAATAGTACTGTTTTATTAAAAATAAGAAAAAATGTCCAATACCACACTATCATCGCATATTTACTACTTGAACGGTCATACAACGGGCGTGCTGTTCGCCGTATACATTTTTAAATGAATGTGTCATACATCGTAATCATGTTTGCTATATTAACAGTTTTTTATTCAAAATAACTTACAGAAATTTAAAATAGTAATATTTCCTTTATATAATAGCATACCTATGTGGTTAAATAAAGGGAATATCATTATTCCAAAATTCTTTATTTTCGGATAAAATATTTGCACTTTATAGTTTGGATTGTCGTTTTGCAGACTATTGCCTTGTTCATTATTGACGTCCCATGTTAAGGTTTGTACTTTTGATATTCTTTGGTATTTAAGTTACATTTTTATACATCACGTAATTTTACATAATTTTTTTATTTGATGTCTTTTTATGATTTTCTACTGCATGGATCTCTGTTTTATTCATAGTTTGTTGTCTTTTATACGCTCTTGACGACATTAGATGGGTTTTACTTGACGTACTGGTTTTTTTAATAAAGATATTATGCACAACACTTTGCCAAACATCACAACTACTCTTTCGAATATACACACATTTTTCAAATACCTAGATACATATTTGACAAATTGATTTAAACTTTGATAATGCACAGAATATTTTATAACGCATTATTTGTCTTTTCAGGGAATATTTATCACGAAGGCTATTAATGAATCAACAACAAACTGAATAAGGAAAAAAATGTTTTCACACTCTATCATAAATTTTCGACATAATTTGTAACTGAAACAAATGAATTTATAATCCGTTTACAAAGTTGATATGTTTTTGAAGATATAATCATCGAAAATACTTGTATGATACTTTGAATAAAGGCCATGAATTCGTCAAAATATTTGCCTGTATATTTAAGCCTGTGAAGTTCCTTAATTTTTTTGAAAATACTTGACAAGTACATTTTGTATATGCAACATATCTCATTGATATAACAGAAAAACACCTTGAATATCAACTTATATTTTCTAATTAATTGTTGTAATTGTTAGTCAAAATTTCGAAATTGTTACTCAGAAAATAAATATGTTAAGGGAAAATTCTTTTACAAACGGAAAGAATCACATTCATTTACATTGTGAGAAGATGTTGCATCGCTGTCATTTTATAACATTTTCTGTTAAGTAACTCTGATTGGATGGTTATCGATTAGACTTATGATTTCGGGCCAAGACTGGCGACAAGTTTTATATTTTAATCGTAACATTTTATATAAAAAATATATTTGGTAGCTTTCTCATAAAAATATCCCAGTGCATATGTATGGCAGAGTTATTTTCCAAAAAGCAGTACAAATAGAAAAAAAGTGCTTGGACGTACATGTCTCTATCTCGCAATGAAAGGGATATGTTAAATTGTGATGTTTTAATAAACTCTAAATATGCGTTTATTAAACCATTAACCACTGGGGTTCCGTTGACTCAACGGTAAGAGAAGGCGTATGAAAATTTAACTACAGAACTACCGAAAAGTCTGAAAACGGTCGGATAACTCGAGAATCAATACATCGGATTGCAAAACGGTAAATATGTGTTCAATATTTAAAAAAAAATCTATTTAGGAATATAAAAGTTGCCCCCTCAACTCTGCCCAATGGGGAGAAAAGGGGGGGGTGAAATCTTAAATCACAACCTCCCTTTTTTATTTGAAATTCGGATTCTACGGGAAAAAATACGTAACTTTTGTATTTAACATTTTTTTTTTGGAAAATCGAAGAAGGCGCTGTAATCGAGTAAAATACAGTGAGAATCGTTTCTATTGAAAAGTCTCTAAAGGGTCGAATAACACGAGAAATATACAGCGGATTGAAAAACGGAAAAATACGTATTCAATATTTTAGAAAAATCTATTGAAGGATATCAAAAATGTCATTTTACTAAAATATTGAACACGTGTTTTTCAGTCCGATGCATATTTCTCGAATTATTTGACCGTTTCCAGACTTTTCAATGGAAAGAATTTTCACTGCATTTTACTCGATTATAATGCCCTCTACGATGTTCCGAAGAAAATGTTAAATACAAAAGTTATGTATTTATTCCTATGGAATCCGAATCTGAAAGAAAAAAGGGCGGTTATCATTTAAGCTTTCAATTATTTGACCATTTACAGACCTTTCGGACACCCTATATATATATGTATATATATATATATATATATATATATATATATATATATATATATACCCTATTTAAAGACAGAAACTTCATCCTTAAATAAAGGGAAAACTACATTTCTGAATTTGTGGTGACAAACGACTTTTAGGTCGTTAATGGGTTAACTTAATATATGAGGTGATAAATTCACGGTTTAGACGACATTCCTTTCAATGAAACTAAAATATGTAAAACCCATTATGTAAAATTTATTTGTGATATTTCATTTTAAACATGAAATTGTACGATAAAAGCACTTAGTGATAAATATTCCTCTTTCTTTTTTCTCTTTTTGCTATACAGTTAATTTTTTTATTACTAAATTATTTTCTCATCAATTTATATAACGTTTTTAACAAACTGAAACGCATTAAATGTGTCATTTGAAAATGAAGGACGTTGCATTTTATCTTTTTCTTGACCCTGGAAAGATCCATTAATTTCGCTTATTTATAATGATATGTCCGCTACGATCTGGCTTCAAAAATAATTTATAATAAAATATGATTTAAAAAATAATAATCTTATTAATCTTATTAATCTTTATTAAAATTAAAGTTACGCGTAATTTTTTTAACATAAATAATATTCCGTAAGCTTAAAATGTGTAAAAAAAAAAGAAAAAAATGTTTTCATATGTTCCATATCATAATTTTAATAACTTATTTAAAGTTAAAAATGATTATTCAATAAAGATATTTTTTTAATAATTCTAATGCAAAAACTGAAACTAGGGATGTAAATTTTAATAAACTCTAGATAAAATCGGGAAGAATCTAAGACAAATGCAGGAAATTACGTTATTGTATGATTAAATTGTACTGTGACTACGAAAAATTAATTTCTCCACATGGTTAAATAAATTTCTCTTTTATGAGATAAGATTTCTGGAAATCTTAATTAATCACTAGACTTCATTTCCTTTTCTTTATAAGAATAATGTAATAAATCAAATGTGATTTAAAGATTCCTTGTACTCAGTACGTTTGAGCAATATGAGATAATTTAATAATCTAAATGTTTCGATAATATGAGAATCCCATTTTGTAATTTGCATTTATGTTTTATTCTTAGATATTGAAATACTATTTATAATACACTAGTTAACTTCCCGAAAAAATCTGGGTTATTTTTAGTTTTTCTAACAATAAGTCCTTACATACGAAAATTAAATGCAGTTCTTTTAAAAAATGTGTAGTATGAATATTATACGATTTTGTTTCCTGCTTACAAAGATTAGAGTACAAAATCTTTGACAATAAAAACTAAAAAATATAAAATACATATTTCAAAAATGTCTATATCAGCCCTATATTACCAAATTTTGCATACATTGTTTTCAATTTCAATGTAATGCCCATATGCCTAATACCGTTTTTCTATAAAAGATATACAAATAAATGTTAACAAACTAAAATGTCCAAAATCCGTCTAGTCGCCTAAATTCGTCCTGCTTGTTAACTTTTGTGCATATTGCTGCTGCATCTTGTCAATCTTATAATGCGCTTCAGTACTTAATGCCAATAATTGACAATGAAATTTCAAAAGAAACCAAATGCTTTTTTTAACAGAATTTGTTTTTCGATAATACATTGAGGAGAATCCTGTTATAGATTTCAGGCTATTCGTTATTCGAAATCGGAACGTTATTCTAACGTTCGTCTACATGTGCATGTTTCAGCAGTGAATTATTGCTATTTATAGAGCAGAGCTTCTTTTTCTTTACTTTACATAATACTTCATTTTATTGTTGTTGAAATATTTTACAGTATTAAGAGGACAGTGGTCGTTCAAAACCATTTTTTTTCAATTTTCACTCAATTGTACTGAAATTTTGCACACATACATTTTATAAGTAAATTATGCATTTTTATTTAAAAATGTGTATAATTAATTAATTTATTAATTAAAATATTAATTAATCACTCTAATTAAAAAAGCTCCATACGCATTAAATTTGGCTTCAGGAAACTGGTGTTTTTTTTTTTTTAATGGTAGCTTTATATTATTGCAACAAAAGTTGGTATGCGTTTTAAAATTGTACCAATATATTGAGAAAAATTAATAAAAAACTTCCAATATTTACATTTTTTAAAAACTTTTTACGGAAAAAAGTTATATAACTGCGAAAGTTTCCTTTTATCTACAGAAATGCAGGCATATTAATACCAAGTTTTGAAATATAGCACAATGATAACAATAATACCTAATGTTCTGAAAATTGGATAAAACTTAAGACACCTGGAACATTTTGAACATTTTAACTCGGCGAAAATTCTAATTTATAGAAAAGGCGATTTAAAGTTTTATTTTTTAGTGTAACTCAATTACGTTGTCAAATTTGAGATGTTCGTAACTTTGATAGGAATCTTTGCAATTGCATGCGGTTGTTTGCAAATGTTGCAGTTAATATTGAAGTATAGTAATAAACCAAAATAAGAAAAACGATTTTTGGTCGATTTTAACCCAACTGAAGGTCCACGGTAACCTTAAATTTAAAGTTGCGAATGAAACAAAATAAATTTCGAAAGTCAAAATAATCAAATTTACATTTGCATTATAATTGCAAAATATATTCTTAAATTTTTACTTGGAATACGGTAATTTATAAATTCAAAAACAAAATATTTCAATATTCTGTATAAGAAAAATATTTCCTTTTCATTTACATTTCATGACTAATATCAATTGATAAATATTACAAGATAAACAAGTGTAGTAAGTGTGATCAAAGATAGCTCTAAGGGTTTCGTTTAATAAAACTTTCAAAACACTTTATCCTTTCTTTAATAAATCCAAAGAAATTTCATTTAGAAACCAAAAAAAAAGTCATGTTTTTTATAAAGTAAAAATTTACTGGTGTATTTTTCTCGTCTTTTCGATTATCTAAACCAGCTCGATAGCGGGCTAAGCCCGCTATTATATTCTGTCATGTGGTGTCATATCTGTCATGTGGACTAAATGCGATATTAAAGAAAATATTTCAAAATTAACATGTTGTACACATTCAAAATGTTAAAATATGCGAATATTTCCGTAATCGGGTTTTATCGTGATTCAATACGTTTCTAAAACTCATATATTTACTACATTAAAGACGTGAGTATAAAACATCACAAATTTACGGAATGGTGTATATGTATACAAACGTTTTGTATACACCATTCAGTAAATTTGTGATGTTTTATTCTCACGTCTTTAATGTAGAAATGTTTCATGGTGTAATCGTCCAGCATTTATATCATATATTTATTATTCTCTATTATTCATATTGATACTCGCTTTGTATTATTCTGAAACATTTGAAAAATCCGTTAAACTTCCGATATGACTCAATATTTTGTTTTTAATTCTCTAATGACGTGATATTACAGCGCCTAGAATTGTATAAATTCTAATTGAATAGAATCTAAAATAGAAATATAGATAATCTAAATATAATATAATCTATATATCTAAAATAGATAATCTAAAATAGAATTGTAAAATTTCAGAGCCTAGAATTGTATTTTATGCGCTGTAGTGATATTAATCTGCTTTGTGTACATTACACATACCCCTACTCCTTGTATTATTGAGAAATCTTACAGTTTTATTGCCACTATGACGTCAATAAAAATTGATTGACGTCATATTTCATATTATTGCATTTATTTCATATTAATCTTTTTTTCAATTGGTGAAACATTTTATTTCATTTTTCACGTGGAAATCGTCTGATAGAAAATTAATTTTTGTAGAAAGAATTTCATCGTGGATTTTTAATTTTTGGCATCGGCTATAACGAAAAATGTTTCAATTTAATAGGAAAAGGCTGTTAGAATTTTACTTTTTTATCTCTATTTATTAAAATAATACGAATTTTTCAAATTTTAATATTTTTAGCTCTTCACAGCTTCTATTCAGATTTATACACTAAATATCAACTCTGTAAGTTACTTAGTTTTTGAGAATGGCTCTGTGACAGACAGACATCAGAGCGGGAGTAATAGGGTTTCGTGAGATGAACGAAACCCTAAAAATGATGATAAAAAATCTCCAAAATACTTGTTTGTATATTTCATTGTGTTGATGCCTTCATCCGCAAATACAATTTGTAGAAAAGAAAACAAAAAATAACACATATGTTGACTTGAGACATAGCTCATAATTTAAAGATATTTACCCGTTCTATACCTCCTCTTGTCTGTCGTGCTAACAGTAAAAGTTGCATGATAAGAGATTTTCTTCATTGTTGTATGCTGAATAAAACAGTGTACAGCAAATTTCCTTATGCCAGTCGTTATCTTTGAATTATTATGTAAAAAGAGCTAATGTATTTGCTATTTTTTAATCGCCGATAGTTATTTACTTATCAATCGTGATATAGTTTCTAATAATGCGTGCATCTAAAATACTACGAAACATGCAGCTTAAGTCATATATAGAAAATTCTTTTGGTCAAAATATTAAAAAAAAGATCAAATACTAGTGCGGTCATCCGGAACCCTTGGTATCATACACGAATGCTCTAACAGATGCACTACCAGTGGATAGCTCAATTGGTAGAGCATTGGTGGATGTGACCATGAGTTCCGTCTTTGATCCCTATCTGGACATTTTTTCAGTATGTTGGTTGCACGCTGTGTATTAAGTGATACTTCACATCCTTTGTTATATTCATTAATTTCCCAGAGTAATTTCAGTTTTACTGAAAAAGTTAGTTATATATTCACCGAAACTGGGATTTAATTCGTCTCATGTATGCTCAATGATTTGTTGAAAATTTTCATTTTCTTTGATTTGATTTGATTGGAATACAATTATAATAACAAAAAAATTAATATATTTTTTTTTTCATTTACTTATTTGTTATATTTCAATATTTCATTTTTCTTTAGAAACGTTATAATAATTTGAAAAATAAATTCAATTTTATAGGGCAAAGTGTATATATAATATATATTATAAAAACTAAGGCAACCCAAAATTCCATAAATTTAAATTTGAATCCAAACAAATAACTGAAACAAAATTTAAAATCCAACATTATCAAATGAACTAACAGAAAACATTAACGATAGAACAATTTAAAAAAACAACAAAAGCAAAAAGAAGACAGGCGGCTTGACTTACGACAAGCACTGTGGGGTTAGTCTAGATTTACGTGCCATGCCATCTATCTATCTATCTATATATATATATATATATATATATATATATATATATATACATGGGAGTGTCTTTTTTATTACATCTTCTACACTGTCTGCCAAAATAATTTGTATCATATGCACAAAAAAATATTTTATCTATTTTATGTTTTATGTTTAAAAATAGATCTATTAGTTTACCCCAAGATTTCCAGATTTTTAGTAAAATATTTTAGGCATCTGAAAGAAAAACGAAAATTATGTGGCATTTTTATTCCTATACAAATATATGCAAAATTTATTGCAAAGAAAGAAACCAGTCTATAAGATAAATTGAGAGAATCAATGCACTAGTCTCCAATATGTTCAGGTTGTAAAATAGTATCATTCTTACTGCCATAAAATATATTTTTTCAGTAAAATTTAGAGCGGAAATGATCGCAGAATCCTCTGCAAGAAAATATGCCTGTATGGATAAAATTGATTATTTTTCTGAAAACAGGTTGTTGAATAAAACTGCAATCTCCAAGCAGATTCTCAGGTGCAACAAAAAAAAAATAACATCGTATTTAAATTGAATATAAATTAAACTTGTTCTCAGATACAAGTATGCTTATAATTATTATCTTAAATCTAACTCATTTGTTAACCCTCTGAGCGTCTGAAGGCTTTTCTGCATTTTCATAAAAATAGTTGTAAAACTTAAAAATAATTTAAATTTTCATTCCCAGTTTGCTTCTAAAATACACTTCATATATCTTTATTTTACAATTTTGTTAAAAATATTTTTATCTAGAGTCAATTTAAGTTGTTTTTAGGAAACGAAAAACAATAAATAAACACATTAAAAATAATAAAAAAATATATTAGTATAAATAATTTATATATATATATATATATATATATATATATTCCACTTTCAAAACTTTAAAAGGATATTTAATCTGATATATTTTTATACAACAATTTGTTCCACATTTTAACACGTTTAAGAATAGTGATTGTATCGTATTGCAGTAACATTAGATATTGTATTTGTAGACATTAACTGAAACTAAAGATTAACAGCTTTAATACCTTAAGTGCAGCAATACTGTGCATAAATTCCTAATATGCAAACATCAATATCGGAGAACTCAAGTTATTTATTCATATATTTAACATTTCGATACCTTGATTCGGGTTTTGTAATTTATGAACGAATTGCATGTTTCTACAAACAGTTATAAATTCAGATAGTACAACAGTAACAAGTTATATACTAATATTTTTCAAATACAATTTGTAAAAAAAAACTCAAAAGAACACATATGTTGACTGGAGAAATAGCTCATCATTTAATGGTACACTATATTTCCAATGATGACCGGTCACTTGTGATTTTAGACGTTTTGTTAAATATCTGGAAAGATACATGAGGAATTATCCTGAAACTTCAGGAGTGTAAACAACATGATGGACGTCATATATTTCCGTGAAGATTTTTTCCCGAAACCCCATAAGGGGCCGTCAACAAATTGAAGCAAAACGAATATCTTTTGGATAACCCTGTAAAAACTAATATTGCAAAAGCATTCAAACTGTAGATTATGATTAAGTGGCCTATTGTAAAAATTTGGGTTCATTTTTATGAAGATAGCATGTATTCTCAAAGAGAAATTCAGGTTTTTATAAAAATAGTCCCAAATTTTACCAAGTTTTTTGCTTATAATTTGCAGAGTTTTTAATATAAAAACAAGTTATTTTCAGAAAATATGAAAAACGAAATTGTACACAATACCCTGCAATCAAAATTAAAAAATAATAAAAATTGTATGAAAAATGAACAGGTTTACTAAATATTGCTTCACTGCGCATGCGCGAATTCAATCAAAATATACTGTGCATAATATATTAGCTAAATGTATAGACCAACTTTTATGAATGTCTCAGAAACATAGCTTGAAAATTCTGATAGTAATCGTTGATAGAATAAGCTGGAAATTCGCTGTTCCCAAAAGGAAGCAAAAATATGAGGGGTTGTATCCAAATATACTAGCTTATGAAAGTTGACATAATAAGAATGAAGTGTCTCTCATTCTATATTTGATACAACCCCTCATCTTTTTGCTTCCTTTTGGGAACAGCGAATTTCGAGCTTATTCTATCGACGATCACTATCAGAATTTTCAAGCTATGTTTTTAAGACTTTCATAAAAGTCCGTCTATACATTTAGCTAATATATTATGCACAGTATATTTTGATTGAATTCGCGCATGCGCAGTGAAACAGTATTTAGTAAACCTGCTCATTTTTCATACAATTTTTATTATTTTTTAATTCTGATTGCAGGTTATTGTGTACAATTTTCTTTTTCATATTTTCTGAAAATAACTTGTTTTATATTAAAAACTCTGCAAATTATAAGCAAAAAACTTGGTAAAATTTGGGACTGTTTTTATAAAAACCTGAATTTCTATTCGCGTATACGTGCTATCTTCATAACAATGAACCCAAATTATTACAATAAGCCACTTAATCATAATCTACAGTTTGAATGCTTTTGCAATATTAGTTTTTACAGGGTTTTCCAAAAGCTATTCGTTTTTCTTGAATTTGTTGACGGCCCCTTATGGGGTTTCGGAAAAAAATCTTCACGGAAATATATGACGTTTTTCATGTTGTTTACACTCCTGAAGTTTCAGGATGATTCCTCATGTATCTTTCCAGATATTTAACAAAACGTCTAAAATCGCAAGTGACCAGTCATCATTGGAAATATAGTGTAGTTGCTCATCATGCGTGGATCTAAAGAACTGTATAACTATTACGAAGCAAGCAGTTAAAGTCACATGTAGAAAACTCCTTCGGTCAAAATATAAAAGAAACCAATCAACTACAAGTGCGATCACCCGGAACCCTTGGTATCACGCACGAATGCTCTATCAGATGTTCTACCACCAATGCTGTGCCAACGGATAACTCAAATGGTAGAGCATTGGTGCGTCATAAAGTTGGTTCTGGGTTCTATCCACGGTCTGGACATTTTTTCAGTCTGTTTGTTGTATGCTGAGTAGTAACTGATAATTGACATACTTTGTTATATCCATTAATTTTACGGCGTAATTTCATCTCTGCTCAAAAATTTAATGAGATATATATTCGCCGTTAATGATATTTAATTCGTTTCATGTATGTCACTATAGATGTGTGCTCATGATTGATTTTCCATCTTGTGCTTCTATGTTGCAGCCTAGCTAACTTATAAGAGAGGATGACGTCTGCGGATAGCTCAAGTGGCAGAGCATTGGTGGGTGTTACCAAGGGTTCGATGTTTGATCCCTATCTGGACATTTTTTCACTCTGTTGGATTTTAGCTGTGTAGTAAGTGATACTTTACATCCTTTGTTATATTCATTAATTTCACAGAGTAGTTTCAGCCTTGCTGGAAAAGTTAATTATATAGGGTAAATGTACCAATAGTCGACCACTTAACTGTTTTTTGTACATAAATCTTAATGTAGAATTTTTAAAAAAAGACACAATATTTTTAACAGTGATATGTGTTAAAACATACGTTTCTTATTATGTATCAGCAGTTATTTTTAAAAAACACGGTAATTGTTTTGTTTTAGACAAAGTTAAGTTCAAAAAGGGCAAGTTCTCCAATAGTCGGCCACTTTAACTCTAATGTTCGGCCATCACTGCAGCAATAGTCGGCCACTTCAGAATTTTGTTTTACCTGAAAAACGACTCTAACAAATTTGACTAAATTTTGCATTCTACCATTTTCGGTTCTAAGAAGATGATTGAACTATCTCACATGTTCGAGAAAATTAAATTAGTGGGTCATTTAGGGTCACTGCGGGTAAAGCTAATTTTATTTTATCTGCTAAATGGCTTTAACGATTTTGACTAAGTTTTGTATCCTACATTTTTGGGATACAATAAGACCATTGGACTGGGTCGCATGTTCGAGAAAATTTCATTAGTGGGTCATATGGGGGTGACTGTGGGTCAAATAAATTTTATCTAAAAAACGGCTCTAACGATTTTGACTAAATTTTGTATCCTACTGTTTTGGGGTACGAAAAGACCATTGGGCTGGGTCACATGTTTGAGAAAATTCGATTAGTGGGTCATTTTAGGGTCACTACGGGTCAAACTAATTTTATCTAAAAACGACTAAAACGATTTTGACTAAATTTTGTATCCTACCGATTTGGTGTACGAAAAGACTATTGGGCTGGGTCACACCTTATGGGTCACATCTTAAGGTCCAAGGTAATTTTATTTTATCTAATAAATGTCTTTATAGATTTTGACTAAGTTTTGTGTCCTACCTTTTTGGGATACAAGAAGACCATTTGGCTGGGTCACATGTTCGCGAAAATTCGATTAGTGGGTCATTTGGGGGTCACTATGGGTCAAACAAATTGCATTTAAAAACGGTTTAAACGATTTTAACTAAATTTTGTATGCTACAGTCGACTGCAAAAAATAAATAAATAAATAAATAAATAAATAAATAAACGCTGGTACCCCTTCTGGTCGCGCTCAAATTGAAATTATATTAAAGTGGGTTTTGAATCGAATTATACATTTTGAATCCTGCAGTGGAAAATTGAAGGGAGGGGAGGTCCCAACTGCCGCATTCCAATCCAGTTGTTTTAACACTTTTCAACAGAATTGAAAAGCAAATAATGGGGGTGCCAACTGCCGCATCTAATCGAGTTGTTTTTAACACTTTTCAACATAGTTGAAAAGCAAATATGCATACATTCATGCATTAGCGAAGGAGCGGTCCCAACTGCGCATCACGGCATTCCGAACTAGTTGTTTTAACACTTTTATGCATTTTGAACATGAAATATATTTAGTATGTAGTTTATTAGTATACGAGTTCATTTTGAATCTCGCAGTGGAAAAGCGAAATGACGAGCGGTCCCAACTGCCGCATTCCAATCTAGTTGTTTTAACACTTTTCAACAGAATTGAAAAGCAAATAATGGGGGTGCCAACTGCCGCATCTAATCGAGTTGTTTTTAACACTTTTCAACATAGTTGAAAAGCAAATATGCATACATTCATGCATTAGCGAAGGAGCGGTCCCAACTGCGCATCACGGCATTCCGAACTAGTTGTTTTAACACTTTTATGCATTTTGAACATGAAATATATTTAGTATGTAGTTTATTAGTATACGAGTTCATTTTGAATCTCGCAGTGGAAAAGCGAAATGACGAGCGGTCCCAACTGCCGCATTCCAATCTAGTTGTTTTAACACTTTTCAACAGAATTGAAAAGCAAATAATGGGGGTGCCAACTGCCGCATCTAATCGAGTTGTTTTTAACACTTTTCAACATAGTTGAAAAGCAAATATGCATACATTCATGCATTAGCGAAGGAGCGGTCCCAACTGCGCATCACGGCATTCCGAACTAGTTGTTTTAACACTTTTATGCATTTTGAACATGAAATATATTTAGTATGTAGTTTATTAGTATACGAGTTCATTTTGAATCCCGCAGTGGAAAAGCGAAATGACGAGCGGTCCCAACTGCCGCATTCCAATCTAGTTGTTTTAACACTTTTCAACAGAATTGAAAAGCAAATAATGGGGGTACCAACTGCCGCATCTAATCGAGTTGCTTTTAACACTTTTCAACATAGTTGAAAAGCAAATATGCATACATTCGTGCATCAGCGAATGGGCGATCTCAACTGCCGCATCACTGCATTCCGATCTAGTTGTTTTAACACTTTTATGCATTTTGAACATGAAATATATGTAGTATGTAGTTTATTAGTATACGAGTTAATTTTGAATCCCACAGTGGAAAAGCGTAGGGAGGAGCGGTCCCAACTACCGCATTCCAATCTAGTTGTTTTAACACTTTTCAACAGAATTGAAAAGCAAATAATGGGGGTACCAACTGCCGCGTCTAATCTAGTTTAAGAAAAAGCTACTGTGTACAAGTATTTGGGACTTAAAAGTAACCCCGATATCGAATATCAGTTTTCTATTCCTATTAATTCTAAATAAATCATAAATTAGAATGATAAACAACAATTACTGATAATTTCAATTTTTTTAAATTTCGAATTTTATAGAAACCATTCTTTGCGACAGTTTACATCTTAAAAGAAACCCCCATGCAAAATTTAAAGTTTTAAACCAAACAGTATCACAGAAATTGCAATTTTAGAAAATTTTTAGTTCCTTTTAAATTTCGAATTTTTTTTAAACTGTTCGGGTACGATCAGACCACTTACGTATGGAAAAGATTATCCGTGTCTAATTTCAAGTTTCTATTCTAAAATTTATAAAAAAAAACAAATTCAGAACATTTTCCTCTCATTTCAGCATTCTAAATTTCCAAATTTTTAGAAACCTTTCTTAGCCGGTAGCTTATGTCTTAAAATTAACCACCATACCAAATTTTAAGTTTCCAGCACCAAAACTATCAGAGATTTTGAAACTTTAGAATGTTTGTTTGGTCCTATACCCTTTGAAATTTCGTTTTTTTTTTTTTTTTTTTTATATAAACTATTTTGTACCAGCGTTTACATATTAAAAATGAATGAATTGGCAAATTTTAAATTTCTATCCCTAGTAATTCCATATAAATCGTAATTTAAAATGTTTTTAGAATGTTCACAGTTTTTTTCATTTTCTAAAATTCCCCCCTTTTTTAAGTGCCTTGATCCAGAATTTACGTCTTAAAAGTAACAGACATGTTAAATTTCAAGTTTATATTCCTAATAATTCTACATAAATTGTAATTTAGAACTTTTTCCACTCATTTCACACTTTTAAATTTCGAATTTTTTAGAAAACAACAACCATGCCAAATTTCAAGTTATTAGCTCCTTCAATATCACAAAAAGATCAAGTTTGGAATGTTTATTGTTCATTCATCTACTTGCGAAAAGTGGCTCTGACGTAAAATATAGTCTATGTTGGAGCAGAGACTGCCACCTTTACTTTTGAAATTCTTTCGGTAGTTCCAGTAGTTTCCCCTACAAACAAACAAGCAAGTAAAAAAAAGATTTTTTTTATATATAATATTATTATAGATGTAGAGATGAAGTTATATCTACCAAACAATTAAAAATAAACTCAAAAAAGTATAATAAGTTATGTATTCAGTATTCAGCGCCTGGTGGCCGACTATTGGACATGTAAGCAAAATTAATACCCAATGGTCGGCCACATTAAAATTAATTCAAAGCAACAAATTTATTTACTTTTTATACTCAAAAACATTAGTTTATTTACCCTGCTAATACTCTAGCCTTATAATTTTAGAAAAAAATAATAAATTAATTAATACTTGCCTTTTAAAAAAATTGCCATCAGTTAACAAAACAAGAACGAAAAATCATGCGTCAAGCTTAGATTATATAACACTTTCCAACGCTTCCAAAATAATTTTACAAATCATACCGTTTAATAAGCTAAAAGGTAACATATAGTAAATAATTTAGAAAACGCATAACATATTTAAAAACATAATTTCAGGAATTTCCAACATATACAATATTCAGAAAAATATCCGAATACTTTTATTCAGCCCTGTATAGGATCTATAGATTTGTATATATACTAAATAGGATGCTAAATTTTAGTTCAGTTAGGAAACGCGTAGCACAGTTTAAAATTCTCCGTCTGGAGTTTCTGTCAATAAACGGAAATGTGTCCGCGAACTTTTGTGCTTCATTGTATAGGAGCTACAGAATTTATACACACCACGTAATAGACAAAAAGCAAGTTAAAATTAAAATCGCGTTCAGTAACTTAAAACGCACTTCCAGGACATATTGTTAACAAACAGTAGAGAATTCTTTTGTGTGTCCCTGTAAATGAACAATGACTGCTATGCACACAATATTCTGTAGTAAGCCTCTTGTAATGCACCTTAGTGATATATATAAATTTCAATTCGTTTAAAATAGTGAAACATTATTTAAATAAACCGCAGACGATTTTTCTCCATAGACGTAATGTAACGGAATTCTTTTGACTGTCCCTGTAAAGTAACTATAAGCACTACGCACACCCTACTCCATATTAAGCTTCTTCTAATGCACCTTAGTGATATATATACATTTCAATGCGTTTAAAAGAGTGAAACATTATTTAAATAAACCACAAATGATTTTTCCCCATAGACCGCAATGTAACGGAATTCTTTTGAGTGTCCCTGTAAAAAAACTATAAGTGCTACACACTTCCGTTGAAATAGGGAACATGCTATAGATAACGACAATAACACATAAAAATTGCAGAGCAATCCAAGCATATTTACGGGAGTTAGAGCACGGACAGACGGCCAGACAAACCGAATTCATAAACACTTTTCAACTAGGTTGGAAAGTGTTAAAAATAGGGAAAATGGTGATTTGACCTCTATCTTGAAAGTAAAATGGCTGATTACAAATTCGATAAAAATACCCACAATTCTTTGGTGATGGTTTGTGACTTATGAAAGATGGCTGCATGTAACCAAATTGTAATATTTCATTTAGAACCAAAAATAAGCTATGCGTAAGGCATTTTACCTCAATGTGGCCGACTATTGGTACATTTACCCTATTTACCGATACTGGAATTTAATTCGTCTCATTTGTGCCACTAAAGGTGTGTGCTCATGATAGATTTTACATCTTGGGCAGCAAAGCTAAAGCCTTGCAAACAAATAAGAATGATAAATGCTAGACTGTATGTCGTCCGCGGATAGCTAAAATTGTAGATCATTGGTGGTGGAACCAAGTGTTCCAGGTGTGGATCACCGGTCTGAAATTTTTTTCCCTCTGTTGGTTGTAATCTGTGTAGTAAGTAATTCCTTCCGTGTAGTATGTAATCCATATCCTTTGTGATATTCAGAAGTAGGCTTATTTTACATTTTACTTATTTACATTGTCTTATTTCATGTAAATACGATCTGCAATAATAGTTATCCGTGTTGGCTGAGAAAAAATCATGGTCTTGGTATACACCAATCAGCTTGCCTCACTTTTAAAAGCAATGATTTTTTGAAAACTTTAATTTTCTGTGCTTTGATTTGTAAACAAATAACTAAAACTATATATATACTAGCAAAACCCGCGGCTTTGCTCGCGTAATTCTTGAAAAATGTCAAGTGATATTCGTTGGTTACTAATTAAGCAAATTTCTGTAATGATTATATCACAGAAATTGCAATTTTAAAACTTTTCTGTTCCTGCTCACATTAAAATTTCAAAAAATTTTAAAACTGTCCTATGGATGCATTTTTGTTTAAGTTTTTATCCCTAACAATTTCAGATAAATCATTGTTTAGAAGGTTTTTAGAACTTTGTCAGCTTATTTCACTTTTTAATATTTTGATTTTTTTATGGAAACCGTTTTTAGTGAGCGCTGAAATCTTAAAAATAGCCACCATGGCAAATTTCAACTTCCTATACCAGCAGCATCAATAAAATCGCAATTTTGGAATGTTTTTTGCTTCTGCATCTTTTTTAAATTTCGAATTTACTCAAAACTGTTCTGTGGAAGCATTTACGTATAAAAATTATCAGGCCTGTTAAATTCCAAATTTAAATCGCTAGCAATTTGGAAAAAAAACATAATTTATAACGTTTTCTGCTCAGTTTACACCTTTAAACTTCGAATTTTTAATAAACTGTTTATGCCGATCGTCTGCATCTTAAAAGTTACAACTATACTAAATTTCCTGATTCTAACCCGAATAAATCCAATTAAATCTTAAATGTAACACGTTTTTAGAGCGTTTTCCGCTCATTTCAGCCTGTTAAATTTCGATTTTTTTTTAGAAACCGGTCTTAGCGAGAATTTGCATTTTAAGAGTAACCACCATACCAAATACGAAACTTCTATACCAGCTGTATCACATAAATTGAAATTTTAGTATTTTTTTTCTCCTGTCCCTTTACATTTCGCATTTTTAGTAAACTGTTCTGGGTAATCATTTACGTGAGTAACAGCAAGGCGAAATTTTAAGTTTCTAGCCTTAATAGTTCCAAATAAATCGTAATTTAGAACGTTTTTAGAACGCTTCTCGCACGTTTCACTATTTTAAATTTTAATTATGTGCGACCAAATCAGCAGCAATGTAAAATTTTAAGTATCTACGCTTAACAATTCCAAAGTAATTGCAATTTAGAATGCTTTTTAAACGCTTTCTGCTAATTTCACCGCTTGAAATTTTGAAATTTTACAAACCATTGTTAGCGAGCATTTTTGTCTTAAAAGTAACCGCTATGCCAAATTTGAAGTTTCTAATCCTATTAGTAGAAAAAAATCGTAATTTAGAACTTTTTTTCCTCTTCCATCCTTTTAAATTTCGATTTATTTAAAAAACTGTTCTGTGTGTGCACTTGTGTCTTAAAAAGTATCAGCCATGTTAAATTTCAAGTTTCTGTTTTTAACAATTCCATAGAAATCGTAATTTAGAATGTTTTTAGAACAGTTTTCCCTCATATCACTCTTAAATTTCATTTTTTTTAAACTGTCCTTAGAGAACATGTATATTTTATAATGTTCTGTGTTGCCCAATTTCAAGTTTCTAATCCCTTCAGTATAATAAAAATTTCAATTTTAAAACACCCTGAGGGTAGTAGCACTGACATTATATATATAACCTGTGTTAGAGCACAGACTGTCACCATAAATTTGCGAGAATTACTTTTAAAATCGGTTTGGTAGTTTCAAAGATTCCACTGAAATTGTAATTTAGAATGTTTTTGGAATATATTTAGCTCATTTCACCCTTTTACGTTTCGAACTTTTTAGAAACTGTTCTTAGAGAGCATTTACATCTTATAAGTAACTTACCATGCCAAATTTTAAGTTTCTAGTTCCTTCAGTATAAAAAAAATCGAAATTTTAGAACGTTTTTTCACTCTTGCACCCCCCTAGTGGTAGTGGCACCTATATAAAATATAGCCTATGTTACAGCCGGGACTGTTACCATCAATTTGCCATCATCTCTTTTGAAAATGGTTCTATAGTTTTAGAGATTTCATAGAAATTATAATTTAGAATGTTTTTAGAACGCTTTTCGCTCATCTCACCCTTTTAAATTTCGAATTCTTTTAGAATTTGTTCTTAGAGAGCATTTACATTTTAAAAAGAACTACCATTCCAAACTTCAAGTTTCTAGTTCCTTCAGTATAAAAAGAATCGAAATTTTAGGACGTTTTTCGCTTTTGCATCCCCCTGTGGAAGCGGCACCGACATAAAATGTAGCATATGTTACAGCAGGGACTATTACCATCAATTTGCCACGATCACTTTTGAAAATGGTTCTGTAATTCCACAGATTGCATAGAAATTGTAATTTAGAATGTTTTTAGAACGTTTTCGCTCATTTCACCCTTTTAAATTTCGAATTTGTTTAGAATTTGCTCTTAGAGAGCATTTATATCTTTTAAGTATCTACCATGCCAAATTTCATGTTTCTAGCTCCTTCAGTATAAAAAAAATCGAAATTTTAGAATGTTTTTCGCTTCTCCACTCCCCTAGTGTAGTGGCACCGACATACAGTATAGCCTACGTTAGAGCAAGGAGTGTCCCCCATCAATTTGCCACCATCACTTTTGAAAATGGTCCTGTAGTTCCAGAGATTCCATAGAAATTGTAATTTAGAATGTTTTTAGAACGCTTTTCTCTCATTTCACCCTTTTAAATTTCGAATTTTTTTAGAATTTGTTCTTAGAGAGCATTTACATCTTATAAGTAACTCCATGCCAAATTTCATGTTTCTAGCTCCTTCAGTATAAAAAACAATCGAAATTTTAGAACGTTTTTTACTCTTGCACCCCGTGGGGGTAGTAGCACCGACATAAAATATAGCCTATGTTAGAGCAGGGGTTGTCACCATCAATTTGCCACCATTACTTTTGAAATCGCTTCAGTAGTTACAGAGATTACCCCCTACAAACAAACAATTGTTACTCCTTTATAATATTAGTATAGATATATATATGTATATATATATGGGAGGATTTTTTTATTATATCTTCTAAAGTGTCTGCCAAAATAATTTGCATCCTATACATAAAATATTTTATCTATTTTATGTTTTATGTTTAAAAATGTATCTATTAGTTTACTTTAAGAATTCACGCTTTTGTGTAAAATATTTTGGTCATCTGAAAGAAAAATTGAAAATTGTGTGGTATTCTTATTCCTATACAAATATATGCAAAATTTATTACACAAGAAAGAAACCAGTCTAAAAGATAAATTGATAGAATCAATGCAATAGTTTACAAACTGTGCAAGTTGTAAAATAGTATCATTCTTACTGGCATAAAATATATTTTTTCAGTAAAATTTAGAAAGGAAATGATCGCAGAATGCTTTGCAAGAAAATATGCCTGTATGGATAAAATTGATTATTTTTCAGAAAACAGTAATATTGAATAAAACTACAATCTCGAAGCAGTTCTTAGGTGCAGCGAAAAATATATATAACTTTAAACATAAAATTGAATGTAGATTAAATTTGTTCGCTTATAATTATTATTTTAATTTTAACTCATTTGTTAAATAAATAAACACACGTACAAATGTATAAAAAGTAATATATATATATATATATATATATATATATAATTATATAATGTAAGTATCTCTATTGGGAGCTGTCTGTAGCTTAAAGGAATAACAGGAATTAAACAAAAATCGGTACACTTATTATTCGAGAAAAGGGAAGCAGAATGAAACAATAAAAAATAATTGCAATAACACTCGAAATATGGCGCTTTTGAGTGTCAAATGTAATGTGTTAGATTGTGTACCGTGGATGTGTCGCAAATCTCAATGACTTTACCGCATATCACAACATATGCGAAACATCAGTGCTGATACGTTACATCCCGCAGTTGAGCACGTCGTGCACCGACTGGATTGTGTCCTCCTGCACAATGACGATGTGAAACCTGAACATGATCGGTACCGCCATGCGAAAGCGTAACCACATTCACTACGACATTTTCCAATAAATTAGGTATGCCATCCGGTACGCCTTAATTCTTTGTTCTTGTATTACCCATTACGTTTCACACTCAGCAGCGCCCTCTGTCGGTGATTATTACAATTATATTTTTCTTGTTCCATTCTTCTTCCCCCTTCTCGAATAGTAAATGTACCGAATTTGGTTTCATTCGCGTTATTGCTTCGAGATACAGACAGCTTCAAATACAGATACTTATATTATAACCAACCTGTATATTCCACATTCAAAACTTTAAAATGAGATTTAATCTGATTTATTTTTATAGAACAATTTGATCCACATTTTGACACATTTAAGAATGGTGATTGTATTGTATTGCAGTTACATTAGAAAATGTATTTATTGACATTGACGGAAACTAAAGATTAACAGATTTAATACCTTAAGTGCACCACTACCGTGCATAAATTCCTAATACGCAAATATCAATATCGGAGAACTGAAGGTATTTATTCATATATTTAACATTTAGATATCTTGATTCGGGTTTTGTAATTTATGAATGAATGGCATGTTTCTACAAACATTTAAAACTTCAGATAGTGCAAAGGTAACAAGTTATATATTAATACTTTGATATATATATAGATATATTCCACATTCAAATCTTTAAAGAAGATTTAATCGGATTTATTTTTACAGAACAATTTGTTCCACATTTTGACACATTTAAGAATGGTGATTGTATCGTTATGCAGTTACATTAAATAGTCTATTTGTTGACATTAACTGAAACTAAAGATTAACAGATTTAATACCTTAATTGCACCAATACCGTGCGTAAATTTCTAATATGCAAACATCAATATTGGAGAACTCAAGTTATTTATTCATATATTTAACATTTCGATATCGTCATTCGGATTTTATAATTTATGAACTAATGGCATGTTTCTACAAATAGTTATAAATTCAGATAGTACAATAGTAACACGTTATATACTAATATTTTGCAAATACAATTTGTAGAAAAAAACCCCTAAAAGAACACATATGTTGACTGGAGAAATAGCTCATCATTTAATGGTATTTACCGGTTGTGTACATTCTTTTTTGTGCCCTGCTCACAATAAAAGTATGCACGATAAAAGATTTTCTTCACTGTTGTATACTGCATAAAACAGTGTACTGCGAATTTCCTTATGCCTGTCGTTACTTTGAATTCTAATGTAAAAACAGCTAATGTATTCGCTATTATTTGATCGCCGATAGCTATTTATTCATCAATCGTGATATAGTTACTCATCATGCGTGCATCTAAAGTACTGCATAACTATTACGAAGCAAGCAGTTAAAGTCACATGTAGAAAACTCTTTTTGTCAAAATATAAAACAAACCAATCAACTACAAGTGCGATCACCCGGAACCCTTGGTATCACGCACGAATGCTCTATCAGATGTTCTGCCACCAATGCTGTACCAAAGGATAGCTCAAATGATAGAGCATTGGTGCGTCATACCATGGGTTCTGGGTTCGATCCACAGTCTGGACATTTTTTCAGTCTGTTTGTTGTACGCTGAGTATTAACTGATAATTGACATTCTTTGTTATATCCATTAATTTTGCGGCGTAATTTCATCTCTGCACAAACATTTAATGAGATATATATTCACCGATAATGGTATTTAATTCGTTTCATGTATGCCACTATAGATGTGTGCTCATGATTTATTATCTATCTTGTTGTTCCATGTTGCAGCCTTGGAAACTTATAAGAGTGAGACATGCTAGAGTGGATGACTTCTGCGGATAGCTCAATTGGTAGAGCATTGGTGGATGTTACTATCAGTTCCGTCTTTGATTCCGATCTGGACATTTTTTAACTCTGTTGTTTTTCGCTGTGTAGTAAGTGATATTTCCCATCCTTTGTTATATTTATTAATTTCACGGAGTTATTTCAGCCTTGCTGAAAAAGTTAATTATATATTCACTGATACTGGGATTTAATTCGTCTCATGTATGCCACTAAACATGTGTGCTCATGATACATTTTTCATCTTGGGCAGCAAAGCTAAAGCCTTGCAAACAAATAAGAATGAGAAATGCTAGACTGTATGTCGTCCGCGTATAGCTGAAATTGTAGATCATTGTTGGTGGATCCAAGGATTCCAGGTGTTATCCCACACCGGTCTGATTTTTTTTCACGATGTTGGTTGCAATCTGTGTGTGTAGTAAGTAATTCCTTCCGTGTAGTAAGTAATTCCTGCCGTGTATAAAGTAATCAACATCCTTTGTGATATTCAAAAGTAGGCTAATTTTACAGTTTACTAACTTACATTGTCTTATTTCATGTAAATACGGTCTGCAATAAAAGTTATCCGTGTTGGCTGGGAAAAAATCATGGTCTTGGAATACACCAATGAACTTGCCTCACTTTTAAAAGCAATGATTTGTTGAAAACTTTAATTTTCATTGATTTGATTTGATAAAAAAAAACCACTCTGATTCGAAACCATGCAGAATTGCTCTGAAAGTGCTCCGATGACTGGCTGAAAAATCAGCAGTAAAAGGTAAGTGGGAATGCTTTCTCCGGTAAATATTAACGTCTAAACTAATTCTGAACAATATGAGCCATGCCATGTCCAAATCTGTTAAAATGTGAACGAGTTATGTCCATTTTAGTGTTGTCACTATAGCCCAATGGCCAAAATACATGGCATTCGAGCGTCAGTGTCAGCCATTTTATTCAGTACCTCACGCGCGCAAAAATTGCTAATATTATGTATATTATTTTTATATTCACTCTGATATATATGTTTCTAACCTTGTAGTACCTTTTATTAGTCACTTTAAGCTGTATTTTTCGCGTATTAAATTTTTTAAATTTCAAAATTCTGAAAAAACCCGCCTTCTCAACCACTTTTGATTTTTTTTAACTACCTTAAATTCATCCGTTCTCTTAGCCTTTTGGTGTGTTCTTAGACTTAGAGCTCCGATGCATCCTCTAAAATTTTTGGAATGCTGGCTCAATTTTAAGTTTAAGATCGAGCCTTCCAAATTTCGCAAAATCCGATTTTTACACCACTTTCCAACACTTTCGATTTTTTTTAATATACTTCCAATTTTTCTATCACCCTGTAACTTTGTATGTACATCAATATGGAGCTCCGTTAGCATCTCTAAAATTTTTGGAGCACTAGCAAAATTTTAAGATGGGCATTGGGCCTTAAGTTTTTCATTTTTGGCCCCTGTTTACCAACTTTTCAACTTTCTTAAATTTTTTTAAAATACTTAAAATTTTTTGTTCACCCTGTAAATTTTTGAGCACATGTAATTAGTGCTCCGATTGTCTCACAAAAATTTCTGGAGCGATAGTTAAATTCTAAGTTGGTGTACCAGCTTAGTTGTTATAAATCCGGTGCACTGCAAGCAGTCACCGCGTGGTTGCTTGTTTACGTAAGTACATCTCTTTCTAGCTCCCATTATTTTAATTATTTAAGTGTGCCCGAGCGTGTTAAATGCTCATTTGACTTTGTAAAAGGTCTCGCTAAGCTCTTTGGGGGCATTTTGGCATATTTTCAGTGTTTTTTTATACCTTTTATGAGCATTCTGCCAAATCTTGTCACGCTCCACCTTTTCGCACCTCATCATCGATAATTTTTTCAAAGTGTATATTCTTAAATCCCTCGTAAAAAATACTTATTATATATTTATCTTAATTTTGTTGTATGCTACAGATGCTCAATTAAATTAACTACACACTGATGCCATTCTTTTATCTCCCATTTTATTTTAAGTGTATATTTTGTATCTCTAAAGTGAAATTTTCTTATTTTGTAATCAATGGCGTCGATTATAAGAGATCCATGCCAAAATTTCCCAACGATTGGTTGGTTGGCTGTAGGATGACGCTGCATAAAACTAGTGAAGGCAAACTCAATAAGACCTGAGATGCCTTCATTAGAAAGAGTAGTGGCGTCTGAGTTGGTTGCTAAGCAACCAGCTTCTTGTTTGGAGGCAATGAACACACTCGCCCAGCTTCCAGTAAACTCAAATTATAAAATCTAAAGTCCTTCTCGCATTGCATCCTGGGTAAACACGTCATTTCCAAGCAAGAGTATTTAAGCTAAGGAATTAATTTACAGGATTCGAACCTGCAAACTGAAATTGCGTGGGCTTTTCGATTCTAAGGCCCTCTTGAAGCTCAAACCAACAGGGAGGACCCTGGGGCCCCCTTTTGGGCCAAATTAAAATATGCTCCAATCCACTAGTGCAATACATCATTTTAAAGGTCTTCAAGTGGTCTTTCCATTCCCGTAGCCCATTCCTATAAACTTACATTTTTGCGCCCCTGGCCCCTCCTTTAAACTTTTATTTAAACTTTTAAATTCATCAATTTTGCCCTCAGCATTCTCGTGTCGCATATTGCCACGTAGGTAATTACAATCTACATCTTCCAGTCTTACTAACTTACTCATCCAGTAACTCTGGGGCGCAGGGGGCTTCCTCTTCCCGTCCCTGGGCCTGGTCTTTCTTTAAACTTCAATAAAACTCTAATTTTAAATGCTCGTCTTCCCTATTCGTATGGATTTTTCGTTGGCTTTCCGATTCCGGTGCCCCCGTCAGGCTCAGTCCAACAGGGAGGGCCCTAGGGCCCCCTCTAGGGCCAAGCTAAAATATGCTCCAATCCACATGTGCAATACTTCATTCTATAGGTCTTCATGTGGTCTTTCCATTCCCGTTGCCCATTCCCATAAATTTTCATGTTTGCGCCCCTGGCCCCTCTTTTAAACTTTTATTAAAATTTTTAAACTCATCATTTTTGCCCTCAGCATTCTCGAGTCGCATATTGTCACGTAGGTAATTACATCCTACATCTTCCAATCTTACTAACTTTCCCATTCAGTCACTCTGGGGCGCAGGGCGCCTCCTCTTCCCGTCCCCGGGCCAGGTCTATCTTTAAACTTCATTAAACTCTAATTTTTAAATGCTCGGATCGCCCTGTCTTCCCTATTCGCAAGGATTTTTTGTGGGAGCCCACGTCAAGCTCAGACCAACAGGGAGGGCCCCGGGGCCCCCTTTGAGGCAAATTTAAATATGCTCCAATCCACTAGTGCAATACATCATTTTATAGGTCTTCAAAAGAGCTTTTCACTCCCGCTACTATTTTTAAATTATCTCCATTTTTGGCCCTTGGTACCACTTTTAAACTTTATTTTAAATTTTTTTTATTTCTCTACTTATTGCTCTAGAATACCCGTGTAGGATATCATCTCAAAGATATTTCCATTCTACACCTATTACACCATGTTTTAAATTCCTTTTATCATTTTCTAAGCCCCAGGCTTCATTTTAATTTTTCAATAAAATTTTAAAGTTCTTTTGAATTCTTTTCACTCATACAAGTGTTGCATATCTCCGTAAAGGACTTTTAATACCTCTTCCATTTATCTTTGAACAAAACTTTTCTCACCCATCCGTGGGCGTAATTTTAATTTTTTTTCTTTTTTTTTTCTCAAATTCTCTCAACTATCAAGAGTTGCATATCTCCAGAAAGGAAATTCAATTCCCCAGCCATTACTCCTGGAACATAACCGTTTCACCCATTCAGAGGGCGTAGGGCGCCCCATCCTTCTTTCTCAAGTGGTCTTCATTCGACAACAACACGAAATAAACATCTCCACTCCCTTTCATCCAACTATCAAGTGTAGCATATCTCCATAAAGGTAATTCAATTCCCCATCCATTACTCCTGGAACAAACCCCTTCCACTCATTTTACGGGCGTAGGGAGCCCCATATATTTCTCTCATTAGATCTTCAACCGACAACAACACGGAATAAACATCTCCACCCCCTCCCATGCATTCTTCCCGATCATTATAAATTTGCATAGATCTCATAGTAGGTTTTCCATTCCCGGAGCCACTATCAAAATATTTTCATTTTCAATACCCTGATCCCATTTTTAAATTTTCTTAAAATTTTGAACTTTTTTCTCAAATTCTCTCAACTATCAAGAGTAGCATATCTCCAGAAAGGAAATTCAATTCCCCATCCATTACACCTGGAACAAAACCGTCTTACACATTCTACGGGAGCAGGGCGCCCCATTTATCTTTCTCATTAGATCTTCATCCGACAACAACTTGGAATAAACATCTCCACCCCCTCACATCCATCCTAGCCGATCATTATAAATTCGTATAGATCTCATAGTAGGCTTTCCATTCCCGGAGACACTACCATAATATTTTCATTTTCAAGCCCCTGTTCCCATTATTAAACTTTTTAAATATTTTTAATCTTTTATCAAAATTTCTCAATTATCAAGAGTAGCATTTCTCCATAAAGGGAATTCAATTCCCCACCCATTATTCCTGGAACAAAACTGTTTCACCCATTCTGAGCGCGTAGGGCGCCCCATTCATCTTTCTCAAGTGATCTTCTTTCAACAACAACACGGAATAAACATCTCCACTCCCTTTCATCCAATTTTACCGTACATAATAAATTTGTTAGATCTCAAAGTAGTCTTTCCATTCCGGAGCCACTCACTTAAAATTTTCATGTTTTGGACCCTGGTCAAAATTTTAATTTTTTTTTAATAATTTTAAACTTTTCTCAAATTCTCTCAACCATCAAGTGTAGCATATCTCCATAAAGGAAATTCAATTCCCCATCCATTAATCCTGGACTCCATAAAGGTGTTAAATTTCTACATCTATTCTCAAATTCAATTCTTATCCCACCCACTCCGAGGGCGTAGGGCGCCACATTTAATTTTCATAGTTTTCCAGGCTTCAACCTGAAATACACTCCCTCGCTCCTTTGCACATGTTCCCGCATCTCCTCACAATAGCGTCATTTTTACGGCCTTTCAATTTATACAATCAGCCTTGCACAGTATATCTCCCTCGGGTGCAGCTGCACTCGCTTTTTGCTGGACACTTATCTCTTCATGGGCTGGTCTCACATGGTTCTCCCAAAATTCACCCAGTTTACTCTATCTAGTATTATCTTCATTATCTCTATTCATTTTTTTTTATTCTCATAATTCTCTTTGCCGGAGAGAGTATCCCACATAACCTTTATCGCTAACGTAAATAAAGTTCTTAACTCAGAAATATAAGAAGAAAAAATATATATATATATTCCAAGAAGAATAAATCAATCACAAAGTGAAAGCTCAAACTCATAACTCGAAGACAAGAACAACCCGAGATATACAAAATCGACCAACAGTCAACACACAAAAACAAGAAACTCACAACAAATAAAAATGATAACCCCATCAAATCAATCAGACAAAGGACCGCCACTCCAACAATTATATGATATAGAAACAGGTAAAAGAAAAAACCTTAACGTTCACGAAATCCTCGCATAAGCAATCGGCCACTACAGAAGACACAAAGGAAGAAACAATGAAGGAGCAGACAAATACCTACAGTGGCTGCAAGTAGAAATAACAAAAAACATCGCATACATCAAAAGAAATGCATCACAAACACAAGATTCAACCCAACAAACAAAAATAACAAACACACTGGAAATATTCAAAGATGTAGATCAAGACTTCATTGCCTACCTGCATAGGGACACCAACCGACAAAACGTGAAAGATTTCCTGGATACTAAGCCCACATTCAGAGCATCTTTTAGACAAATGTGCAAACACCTCAAACAACACTCACCAGCAGGCACTGAAGGGGCTAACACCTTGCAAGAAAGAATAGTAACTCATCTCAAAGATATGCACCAAATCAAAGAAGAACTAGAACAAATCAAGGAAGGCGAGGTCCAAACAGACAACATAGAAGAAGAGTCCAACCACAACACACATCACCAAATACAAGAAAACAACACGGCATCCCTAGAACACAGAATCCAATCCCTGGAAGAAGACACAGAACGACTACAAACCAACACACTGGAAAGAGAAAACAAACAGCAAGCAGACAGAAAACAACTGGAGGAAAGAATTGAACACCAACAAGCCACCATAAAAGAAAGAGAGGACAACATAGAAAAATTAACAGCAGAACATAAAAAAACCCTCGCAGATCTCTACTCCAAGATGAATCTCCTCACTCAAGGCAATCAAAGACAAAAAGAAG
The DNA here is from genome assembly GCA_963931845.1 of Maratus michaelseni. NCBI lineage: Eukaryota > Metazoa > Arthropoda > Arachnida > Araneae > Salticidae > Maratus > Maratus michaelseni. The sequence goes on from OZ007589.1 coordinate 429,688,600, forward strand.
AAATAAACCAACTGCATAAGCAGCAAGAAAAGCAACAAAACTGCCAGATCCCGAATGAAGACGAAATTGAGCGGATGACCAAAGAAGAAGTTCAACAATTCCTGATAAAAATAAAGAACCAACTCCCACACGTCCAGAACACCAGAATGCTGAAAGAAGCCATAATAAAACAAAACACCACAAACACAGAAAAAATATTTCAAAAAATAGCAGATCTGGAATCAAAAGTCTCAGCACTTATCAAGAAACACAAAACACCAGCAATAGAAACACCAGAAGATAACAGCACACACGACTCATACGCAGAAAAACTGAAACAATCAGAAACAGGCAGACCATCACAACCACAAGCAAGATTAACAGCATCTTCAACAGCCAGGAGATACTCCAAAGGGGCAATTTTACTATCTAGAAAATCAAACACGTCTCTAACGATGTTCTCAATTAGAGAACAAATACACAAAGCCCTTAAAAAACACAAGAATGTCCCACCTATACATTGTACAATAGCAAGAAATAAAACAACATTAATAGTGAGATCAGAAACAGAAGAAAATGTCGACACCCTGTCGGATATAATACACCAATCAGAAGACATATCACGTCTGGTATCCCAAGAATTTGTAACAGAAAAAAGGAAAAAGCTGATAATACTAGGCATCCCGAAGTCGATCACACATGACGAAGTATTACAAGAAATCAACAAAAAGACAAACGAAGACATCGAACAACGTTTACACATACATAAAGAAATATCAAAAGAAAATTCACGAACATACCAATTAGTAATAGACCTCCCAGAAGACCAAGCATTGTTACTCCACAAAGTGGGTCGACAATCGCTCAGCCTCATAACATGCAAAATAAGGACATACTCCCCAATAATTCGTTGTAAAAACTGCCAAGTCTTCGGGCACTCCTCTATCAACTGTAAGAGAAAAACGGCTTGTGCATATTGCATGGCAGAACATGAATCTGAAAGATGTCCGAAGAAAAACCACCTGCGACAACACAGATGCTTAAATTGCACCTACACGCATGATCAAAATGGATACCCCTACCCAAATAACCATAGCGCCAACTCAGCCGGATGCCAAGTCTTTCAGGACCTCTTCCATAATCGCCATCGTGCACAGAACCTAACAGCAGAGAGTTCGCGATGGTAACAACCCCAAACCCAACAACCACACCAACTAGCAATAGAACAACAACACCAAAATTCAAAATAGCACAAATAAACCTTCAAAGAACAAAATCAGCAACAGCAGACCTCATAAATCACTTATTAGAAGAGGATTACTCAATAGCATGTCTCCAGGATTGCGCAGTCACCAATAGAAGACCGCACGGATTACCATTATCCCTGCCTTCATATGCCTCGCAATCCAACAACTGCCACACAATCATACTGGACAACAACCTACAACATATACGAACACAGCAACACCAAAATTCAGTATTCATTAACGTTACACTCCAAGATATAATTATAACAATCGGCAATCAATACTCCCCGCCGTCAGCAGATCTAAAGGAAGACCTTCAAGCCTGGACAAACAAGAGAGGCATGAGCAAACACCTGATACACCTGGGAGACTTCAATGCTCCTAGCCAACTCTGGGGGTATTAATCGGACGACGACAGAGGACACCATCTCATCACACATATGAGCCAACACCACTTAATCTCGGCAAACGACCCACACAGCCCACCCACATTTCAGACAGAAAGATCACAAGGATGGCCGGACGTCTCTCTTTTCTCGTTCCCCGTATTCTCTAGATTAGAAGAGTGGACTGTGGAAAAAGACATGAATTACGGGGACCACCGCTTGATCACCATATATCTAAACATAACAACCCCAACTCTCCCGAGAAGAAGATACAGAACGAAGAACATATCGTTTAAAAAATTCAATCAACACTTAACCTCAAGACTAATAGAAAGAAACATTAACTTCCAGCAAATAAAAAGTAAAGAAAACTTCGATACACACTACAATGAATTAATACAAATCATACAAGAGACAAGTGAACACACTCTCAAGAAGAAAAGTAGCACACACAAACCCTCGATCAACTGGTGGTCTCCGGAGCTCCGAAAAACAAGAAACTACGTCCGGGCACTCCGAAGACAAACAAACTCTCCAACATCCACACAAGCCCACAAACAGAAATACAAACAGGAGCGAGCCAGATACAAGCTTCAAATCCAAAAAGCCAAACGAGAAGCATGGCTGAGATTCTGTCAGGCAACAACAGATCCCTATGGGAAAATGAAGAAAATTGCCTTCCAGGACTTTCACAAGAAAGAAACCTATGCACTGGCACACTCAACAACAATCACACACACCAAGAAATCATTTTACAAGGACCTCACAGAACACATATATGGAAATTCACAGATTACAGACACCAGAACACCAACACCAGACAAGACGGCCCCTCCATTCACCGTAAACGAGTTAAAAACGGCAATATACAGCTTCAACAGAAACAAGGCCCCAGGAATAGACAACATAGACCATCCCATCACAAGACAAATATTCAAACATCACCCACAACTACTACAAGACATTTACAACACACTCCTCAAGCTTAACTACTTCCCGACAGCATGGAAGCAGGGGGAACTAGTCTTCTTCTTGAAAAATGGAAAGCCTCCAACAGAAGCGGACTCGTATCGTCCGATTTCCCTGCTGCCAATCCTGGGCAAAATCTTTGAGAAGCTAATACTAAAGCGTATCCTACATGAACTACACAACACACCAAAACTAGCACCGTCCCAACATGGATTCGTCCCAGGAAAATCGACGGAAACGGCAATCCAAGAAGTGCTGTCCATCATAGATCTAAGCAAACAAGAAGACAACTACACATATCTCATCTCTCTAGACTTCCACCATGCCTTCGACAATCTACCTTGGGATGCAACAGTGGAGGAGCTCGAAACCTTAGAACTGAGCAGACCATACATAAACACGACAAGATCCTTCCTATCGCTCAGATCTGCGTACACCAACTGGCTCTCTGGAGACCTTCACTGGTTCAAAAAGGGCTGTCCCCAGGGGTCGTGCTACGGCCCGTTTCTCTGGAGAATATTCATCAATAAGATCCTGATAATCCTCAGAGAAAAGGGATTCAAAGTGGTGGCGTACGCAGATGATATACTTCTAATCATAACAGGTCGCACCAGGAAGATCATAGAAGACAAAGGCAACGCAGCTCTCCAACTGATTCAAAACTGGGCGGATTGTCATTCCATTCAAATAACACACGAAAAATCAACAGTTCTGCAAATAAAGAATCGTAAATATCTCAAGCGTCCACCCACACTAAAAATTAATAACAGATCCATCAAACATAACCCCACACTAAAATATCTCGGCTTAGTTCTGGACAGCACACTTTCCTTCCTACCACATCTACATGCAAAGAGATCAGAAATCAACACAGCAGTCCAAAACCTCCTGAAGTTTGCAGCCTCACAACGCAGTATCTTAAAAGCAATACTAAAAATATGGAACAACACAATCTTAGAAAAGAAAATAACTTACGCTGCAGCAACATAGTTCCCCAAACTACAAAAATCCCACGGGCTGCGACTCCTCTCAGCAATTCAGGCACAGTGTCTGCTTTTGATCTCCCGTGCATACAAGAAGACAGTAACCTCAGCTCTCTGCGTCCTCACGGGAACATTGCCACTCTCACTAAGAACAGAGAAAACAGCAGCCCAAGGAGCAATCCTTAGGCTAGGCATCCCCATGGTTGGAATACAACCAGATATGTATCAACCGAAATTTATACCAACAGAAATTATACCATACAAAACATATTTTGAATGGGCAGAGAATGCAGAGGAGCAGCCAAATTTGCAAGTATACACGGATGGATCGAAGACTGACGCTGGTGTAGGATACGCTTTCTGCATCTACAACAAAGAAGACACAATAACAGAACATCAAATACACCTGAACACCTCAAACTCCGTTTACCAAGCGGAGCTGCTCGCAATTTCCGACGCAATTTCCTGGCTGCAAACATCCACACACGACAAAGCAACAATAAATTCAGACAGCCTTTCCAGCTTACTGGCACTTACAGACATGAATACAGGAAATTATCTAATAGGTCAAATAATAAAGAAACTGCAAAACACAACAAAAAAGATCCTCTTCAACTGGGTAAAAGGCCACTCAGGAATTACGGGCAACGAGCACGCTGACAGACTCGCCAAGGAAGCCACACAACCGGACACATCAATAAAACACATATTCCACCCAGCACCTCCATCCTACCTCAGAGGACAACTAAAACACAAATACACATCTAAACGGCAAGACCAATGGACAGCGGAGCACAGGGGACGAAAAGCCTACAGCCTCTGTCCAAAAGTCACCGAGGACTTCCTGGTCCCACACTGAAACATCTACCTGTACATAACCAACCACGGCCCGTTCCCATCATATCTCTCTCTCTTCAATAAAGCCCCATCTCCATTCTGCACATGTGGAAAAAGAAGAGATGCCACCCACTACACACTCAACTGCCCGCTAACGTCAGCATATCACATAAGGTAACCGGCATTACTGAGGACCTGAGTTTGGTTCCACCACGTCCTCCATACACCAAATCTACAACAAAAAATAATAGACTGTGTCCATCTCCTAGAACACAATCAGCAACTCTTTCAAATGCCTCCAGCACACCTTCTAGGAAATGTCCTGCCCTCAGACGATGATGAAGAAGAATAACCCTCATCATTGACCACAAAAATAGCGGAAACACAGTAGTGTAAATAATTCCATTCCCTCAGTAAAAGCCTAATGGCCTATTAGCCTCATCTGTATTTTTTTTTTCTTTTTTAAATAAACTTGCCAAGCAGGGCTTGTAGAGCTTAAGCCGTATGGTAGGCCACCCTGCTTGGTTGAATCTGAATCTGAATCTGATTTGATTTGATTGGAATACAATCATAATAACAAAAAAATTAATATATATTTTTTCATTTACTTATTTATTATATTTCAATATTTCATTTTTTTAGAAACGTTATAATAATTCGAAAAATAAATTCCATTTTATAGGGAAAAGTGTATATATATATATATATATATATATATTATAAAAACTAAAGCAACCAAAAATTCCATAAATTTAAATTTGGAACTAAACAAATAACTAAAACTATATATATAGTCAAACCCCGATTTAGTGCCATCTCGAAATAGCGCCAATTCCGATTAACCGCCAATTGCGTCTATGAACAAATCTGCCAAATAGGAATTTCAAGGTAATGTATCCGTTAAAGCGCCAACTCGATATACCGCCGAAAAAAATTTCTAGAAATTACTGTATTTTCTTTGCATATATTTCTTTTTAAAATTTTTTGTTAGAATTTCAAAGGGCACCTACTTTTCATGTGTCTAGATGTTTTCAAGCTCAATTCAAACTTTATTGAATAGCAAAGAATTCATATTGTTCTCAACACTTGCCAAAATGCACCTGCTACCCATTCTACCTGTCATTCGGAGAAGAAAAATAACGCGCGCTGAGGTGCCGAGCAAGTGAAAGTTCTGATTCAGACTGGCGAGTCACGTGATCCGATGCGCCTCTGGAGCAGGGAGAAAACAAAGCGTGGAACGCCATTGGCGAAAGGGTCTCTCCTCTTTCAGGTGAGAACAATGTAAAAAAGAACCTCTCCCTGTACTTTATGTCGATTTCTAGAAAGAAAACGGCGTGCAATGCAAAATCTCTCATTCAAAATTTTGGTCGGACGTTGATTGAAACATCGAAGAATTCACCAGCTAAATCTGTAAAATATCATCCTGTCTCTTTTTTTTAACTCATTATGGCGAAAAGAGCAGTTTTATCAATTTCGGAAAAGCGGGAAATTTGTGAATATAAAGAAAGAAATGTGAATGTGTCGCAGCAACACATCTCCAACCATTTCTCTATTCTCTGGAAAAAGCCTGCTAGCAGGCGCTGCATCGGAGACATTTTGATGAATACAGAAAAATGGATTAACACCAACGAACTGCAATCATCTGTAAAAAGACTGAAAACAGCGAAACATGAAGACTTAGAGGATGCCCTTTGCACATGGATACAACAAATGAGTGCTAAATATGCTACCATAAACGGAGATGTCATCAGAGAGCAGGCAAAAGTCCTTGGCCAGCAAATGAATATTAAAGATTTCGAATACAGTAGTTGCTGGTTAAACAGATTTAAAACGCGACGAGGATTCTCTCAGTACATACGAAGTGGTGAAACTGCAGGTGTTGATGAAGATATTGTGTTAAATGGTCGTAAAAAACTGAGTGCGCTTATTTTAGAATATAAACTTGAGGACGTTTACAAAATGGATGAAAGTGGCCTTTTGTACCACAATTTCGAGTGGGCCTGCTATAGGATGCAAAAAAAAAAAAAAAAAGACCGTGTGTTTCTTGTGTTCTGTACGAATAGTGATGGATCTTATAAAAGAACTATGACAGTGATTGGAAAATCAGCTAAGCCACGAAGTTTTAAAAATTTTAATCCTACTCTTTATGTAGATTATGAGAATAATTACAAAGCGTGGATGATTTCAGCATTATTTCAAAAATGGTTAGCGAATTTCAACATAGAAATGAAAAGAAGCAAACGCCATATTTTATTGATTTTGGATAATGCCCCTTGTCACAAAGCATATCCAATGAACAATATCCGCCTTGAATTTTTACCTCCTGACTGTACTGGATTTTTGCAACCTTTGGATGCGGGTATAACAAACTCATTCAAAGCTCATTATCGAAAGTATCACGTCCGCGATATCATTGAAAAAATCAGTAAAGATGATTTTTCTCCAATCTTTTATATGATGCTATTCGCATGATAAAAAAATCATGGGATAAAATTTCATCAGAAACTATTGTTAACTGCTCGAAACACACTGAATTGATTAAACCTGAAGGATCTACTAAAAAACAAAACAGTACAGCACTTCAGGAACTACAAAAACGAAATACACAAATTAACAGATATTGAGCATTCTCTATCGGCAATTGAGTACATTAATATAGACAAAAGTGTTTCAACATTTGAAGATTTGACAATCGAAGAAATTGTTGCCAATCAAAATGAAAATTCAAATTCATCTGACAGCGAATCTGAAGAAGCTGAAACGGCGCATATTACATCTGCTGAAGTTAAAAATTGCATTGGGAAAATAAGAATTTTCTTAGAAAAACATGCAACTGATAAAAAAATGATGAACAATCTTTTAGTTGTAGAAAAAGATATTGAAAAAATCAATATTGAAAGGAAAACTCAAACTAGCATTTAAAAATATTTTCCTGTAAAAGATAATTAAAGTAAAATAAATTCAGTGTGAGATTTAATGTATGTGTGTGTCTATTATGTGCATAATTATTTACTTTATCTAAAATTGACTATATAAAGAGGTAAGTGCATGTTAATTTCATACAATAATTGGATAATTTTGAATCATGTAGCATTAATTATATTATGTATATTAATTATATTATATTAATTTATACTATTATAATATGCTATATACTATTGGATAATTTAATAATAAAAAGGCATTATGATATTTATTTTTATAATAATAATAATATTGGTGTAATAGTATGAAAATTTAGTATGTAATTTTAGAATAGTATGTAATTTTTATTGTATTCTAATTCGATATACCGCCAAACTCGTTATAGCGCCATTTGACTGTATATATATATATATATATGGGAGTTTTTTTATTATATCTTCTAGACTGTCTGCCAAAATAATTCGTATCCTATACATAAAACATTTTATCTATTTTATGTTTTATGTTTAAAAATGTATCTATTAGTTTACTTTATAAATTCACGCTTTTGTGTAAAATATTTTGGTCATCTGAAAGAAAAATTGAAAATTGTGGTATTTTTATTCCTATACAAATATATGCAAAATTTATTGCACAAGAAAGAAACCAGTCTAAAAGATAAATTGAGAAAATCAATGCAATAGTTTCCAATCTGTTCAGGTTGTGTAATAGTAGCATTCTTACTTGCATAAAATATTTTTTTCAGTAAAATTTAGAAAGGAAATGATCGCAGAATGCTTTGCAAGAAAATATGCCTGTATGGATAAAATTGATTATTTTTCTTAAAACAGTATGTTGAATAAAACTACAATATCCAAGCAGATTCTTAGGTGCAGCGAAAAATATAACTTTAAACATAAAATTGAATGTAGATTAAATTTGTTCGCTTATAATTATTTTTTTTAATTTTAACTCATTTGTTAAATAAATAAACACACGTGCAAATGTATAAAAAATAATATATATATATATATATATATATATATATATATATATATATATATATATATATAATTATATAATATAAGTATCTCTATTGGGAGCTGTCTGTAGCTTAAAGGAATAACCGGAATTAAACCAAAATCGGTACACTTATTATTCGAGAAAAGGGAAGAAGAATGAAACAATAAAAAATAATTGAATAGTATTCGAAAGATGGCGCTTTTGAGTGTGAAATGTAATGAGTTATATTGTGTACCGTGGGTGTGTCGCAAACATATGCGAAACATCAGTGCTGATGCGTTACACCCCGCAGTTTTGCACGTCGTGCACCGACTGGATTGTGCCCTCCTGCACAATGGCGATGTGAAACCTGAACATGATCGGCACCGCCATGCGAAAGCATAACCACATTCACTATGACATTTTCCAATAAATTATGTATGCCATCCGGTACGCCTTAATTCTTTGTTCTTGTATTACACATTATATTTCACACTCAGCAGCGCTCTCTGTCGGTGATTATTACAATTATATTTTTCTTGTTCCATTCTTCTTCCCCCTTCTCGAATAGTAAGTGTACCGAATTTGGTTTCATTCGCGTTATTGCTTCGAGATACAGACAGCTTCAAATACAGATACTTATATTATAACCACCCTGTATATTCCTCAATCAAAACTTTAAAAGGAGATTTAATCGGATTTATTTTTATAGAACAATTTGATCCACATTTTGACACTTTTATGAATGGTGATTGTATTGTATTGCAGTTACATTAGATAATGTATTTTTTTACATTTACAGAAACTAAAGGTTAACAGATTTAATACCTTAAGTGCACCAATACCGTGCATAAATTCCTAATACGCAAATATCAATATCGGAGAACTCAAGTTATTTATTCATATATTTAACATTTCGATATCTTGATTCGGGTTTTGTAATTTTTGAATGAATGGCATGTTTCTACAATCATTTATAACTGCAGATAGTGCAAATGTAACAAGTTATATATTAATATTTTGATATACATATATTGATATATTCCACATTCAAATCTTTAAAGAAGATTTAATCGGATTTATTTTTACAGAACAATTTGTTCCACATTTTGACACATTTAAGAATGGTGATTGTATCGTGTTGCAGTTACATTAAATAGTGTATTTGTTGACATTAACTGAAACTAAAAATTAACAGCTTTAATACCTTAATTGCACCAATACCGTGCGTAAATTCCTAATATGCAAACATCAATATTGGAGAACTCAAGTTATTTATTCATATATTTAACATTTTAATATCTCGATTAGGGTTTTGTAATTTATGAACAAATGGCATGTTTCTACAAACATTTATAAATTCACATAGCACAATGTGTTCGACATTTGAACACGTTTAAAAATGGTGATTATATTGTATTGCAATTAAATTAGATAGTGTATTTGTTGACATTTACTGAAACTAAAGATTACCTGCTTTAATGCCTTAAGTGCACCAATACTGTGCATAAATTCCTAATATTTAAACAGCCTCACCAGTTGCTGAGAGGTTCTGCTCTCAAAGCTGGTAGACGGGAGGTGCTGGATTTAAACCTCCGTCGCGCTCGTCAACCTAACCGTTCGGAGTTTTACGTGGTTTTCTTCGAACCTTGCCTTAAATACTGGTTAGGATCCCTTAGAAAGACCCCCACTGAGAGCACCCCACCCTAGGACCTATATCCCTCATGTAGATAATCGGCCGTCATAAATAAATCAACCAAAAAACCTAAAATACGAACATCAATATTGGAGAACTCAAGTTTATTCATATATTTAACATTTCAATATCTTGATTCGGGTTTTGTAATTTATGAACAAATAGCAGGTTTCTACAAACATTTATAAATCAGATAGTACAATTTGTTCGTCATATTGACACGTTTAAGAATGATGATCTTATCGTATTACAGTTACATTATATACTATATATTTGTTGACATTGACCAAAACTAAAGATTAACAGCTTTAATACCTTAAGCGCTCCAATATCGTGCATAAATTTCTAATATGCAAACATCAATGTCGGATAACTCAAGTTATTTATTCATATAATTAACATTTCAATAATTTGATTCGATTTTTGTAATTTATGAACGAATGGCATGTTTCTACAAACATTTATAAATTCATATAGTGCAACAGTAATAAATTATATGATATTATTTTGATAACTCAAAAAAGGGCTTATAGCATCATGGATTAAATGTTTTCATGCGCATAACAAACCCTTTTGTCATGCTTTGACAATGCTCTATAAAATATTAACGAACTGAAGATAATTTTATTTTAGTGACTCGTGTAGATAATGTAGAAACGTAAAATTTATGATGCATTTGAAAAAAAGTAACAAATTAACTATATAGAAATGTGTGATTTATCTTGTGGAAATCATACGTTTAATTATATTACATCCCACTAACAAAGACTTTGATGTACATAACATTATGAAATATAAAATCTGCAAACTCATAGATTTATTCAATTTTAATTTATTTCTATATGTATATGCTCTACATACAGAGCGAGATATAAAGAAAGAGAGTGGGACAGCTAAGAGAGCTGAGATATATGAAATTAACACTAGAACTACCGGAAATTTTACTCAAGTTTTTTAAAACTATTTCACACCAGCAATTTTATTTAATGCTTTTTAACTTATTCATTTAACGTATTTCTGTGAGTTTTATGTTTAAATTATTTTAAAAGAAATTTCTATTTCGAATCGGAATATATTCATTTGCTAACCGTCAAAATGACGGCTCATGGTAGTTCTAGTGTTAAATCTATATAAATTAGTTAGTGACAAACAGGAGTGATAATTAATTAAAAAATATCTCAGATATCGCATTAATTTCTTCATATTTTTGAATATTTCATTTCGGAGCAATTGATCAAGAAAATGAAAAAAAAAAATAAGGAAAAGAATATTTTTAATGAGGAAAAAAAACAGATGATCATTATTTCTTGTACAAATTAACATATTATTTAAATGCCTATAAAACGAGATTTGGATCCATATATTTTTATCGAATTATACTTTCACTTATTGATGTGTTGATATATTTTGTGAATGATGAGTTTATTCTTTCAGGTACATTAAATAGAAATGAGTTCACAAAGTTCCTATTTTTAAGTACTCTATCAGATGAAAGATTATTATCTTAAGATTTGAAGCTTCCCTCCCTCTCCTTCATTTACTGTCATGCATAAATTCCTAACGTAGCAACATCGGATTCTAAGATTTCAGGTTATTAATCAATATATTAAACATGTCGATAACTTAATTCGGGGTATGTGATGTATGATGCATGAATGGTGTTTCTGCGAAGATGCATAATTCAAACAGTACAAGAATTACATGTTATATACTAATATTTATACCTTAAGGGATTTTACCATTTAGATGTTACACTGACACGAACATCGGAAAAGCTTTTGCCACCAATTGTCATTGTATTATCTATAAAATATTATCGTATATAAACATGTATTTTGTTTTGTTGAAATATTGATGCAGTGTAACCTGAATAACTTTCCTCGACAGACGTGGTTCAATTAACCCGCTATTAGATTACCCACGGAACTGTCTTTGTAATTTTGTTTCGTTTCTTTTTCTTATTTTTGTCTGGAATAAGAGAATATAAAATAGATAATATTTATTAGGTACCAATATTTTTCCCATTAACATAGTATTTCTTCATCTTTTGAGACTTATAATATATTAATACCGTGGATTTGTTTAACCGTGTACAACCCGTCCCGGCATTACCCTAAATAACCGAGGTTCCATTGCTTCATATCCAAAATACATAAACATATATTTTCGGAAATTCATAACTTTTCTAAGATAGGAAAATTATTTTTACTAAATTGTCTTATTCCATTCATCGTCAATTTGTGTGGAAATGTTGTCAATAATTGAAATAAATTATAGAAATGGAAATATGTTAAAAATATTTGTTAGTTTATCAGATACTACGAAAAACCCTTACCGGAAAAAATAGAGAATTAATAGGTAACAAATTTATTTCGATTTCTAATGGAAATGAGAGAAATTTACAGTAATGGTGAGCTCTAATTCTCTTTTACTTTAACTTAGTAATTTTTTTCCACATTATAAATACCTAATTTCTTGATTAAAATTAACATCTATGTTATACCAAAAAAAAATGTGCGGCTCTTTTGAGTGCCTTTTTTTGTTTATGCTTTGCCCGCCTTTTCACCACCTGGCATTTATGTGCTGTTTCACTAACATGTTCCTAACCCTATTTTTTACTTTTTCAACTTCCTTACTTGTAGTTAGTTACAACAACAGCTATACTATTTCGTTTTCTTTCCAATATTTAGATTCTATCCCTAATTACCTTCGCTTTACTTTTTTATTCCAATTTTTATATCATCTTTTTTCTTAATTTTACATCTATCCTTTTCATGGCAATTGTTCCTTTATCTTGTAGTTAATAATATATCTTAACTTTTCCCAGCGCCTTAATTTAATACAAGACACTCTACTCACAATAGATTGGGTGCAAATTTGTCTGCAACTCGGAAGCCCCTTAACCGAAATCAACTGTTCGGCACTGTAATGGGAATGTATCTACGTTCACAAAAAGACTCAATATGTATAATTTTACGTCCAAATTATTTTTCTTATCACAATCTGTTGATTTAAAATGTAAATGTCAATGACTTATGAAATATTCGATATTTTTTTCTAATAAAAAATGTGTTTGATAAAAGTTATGTATTAATTTAATAAAATATACAAATAAGTATTACAAAAAAATAAATCAGGTAATTAAAAAAATGAGTAATTGTTAAAACATATTACCTTTAAGTGGAAAGAAAATTACCCTTTTGAAAATTTCTCATTTGGCTCATAAACATTGAACTAGGTAGACACCAGAAGCAGCGAAGATCATACATAAAACCCTTTATTTTCATAATTACAAAGTTGACTCAGTGCATTTTCTAAACTAATACACTTTAGGAATTCCCTGTGTACTCATTTACTTGTAATTAAAGTGACAACTATTTATCTGTTATTTTCTTTAGCATATTTTAAACTCTCTTGATATATTTCCTGTTTAATTTACATCGAGAGCATTATGTGAAAATTGAAACTGCGTTACTTAAATAATGATAAAAAAAAAAAGATCTATTTGAAAGGAACACATACTTTTGAATACCGTGAAAGAGAATGCGAATAATTATAAAATATTAATGTACATTTTCTTAGGACAATTATTATATATATTAATGTTTTTATATGCATAAAAATATATATTACACATTTTTAAAAAATCATACTTTTTTTTTATTGTGCTTTGAAAATTAATCGTATGTTATATTTATATTTTTAAAAAGTTATCTTTAAATAAAAAAAAAAATTATATCATTACTTACTGTTTTAAACTGTTAATAGGTTTATTTTCTCTACGTATTTGCATCTAAAATTTTCAGACAGGCTTTATAAATAAATAATGTATAATAATTTATTATTTATTTATAAAGTTTTATTGTAATTGTAATATTGCACTTGTATGTTTATAATTATTTTAACGATTATAACATTTTCAAATATATCAAATTAACTTTTCTAACCTGTTAAATATATACATATACTAAATAGAAATGACATTAGAGAACGTAAATTACTTTTAATAAAAAGTGAGATAAGTCTGCTGAAATATTGTTAAATATAAGAATAATCTTAGTGCTCTTTTAGAAATCGTATTTTCTTTACTTTTAGCAATTGAAGGAATTATTTATTATAATTTTGTTCCGTCAAGAATATTTTTTCTGAAAATAAATGTTTGATAAAGTGCAAGAGTGTACCGAAAAGTCCTTTTTAAAAATACCATACAAAATGGCGGATATACGTAAAGTTCAAATGACATTAATATTTTGAGTAAACATTCAGTGATGGATAATAATATATTTTTTTAAACATAAAATAGGAACCTGCTAAATCCCCTTTAAAAGTGACTCTCATATGAAATACAAAAGAAAAAAAATTCTTTCTTCTAAACTTTCTTCTAAACTTTTTTTTTTTTTTGAAAATAATATGTATATTTCTTTCTATCATTTACGCATGTCTAACAAGGGGACCGCCAAATATGAGGCGCACAGATTTTGATGATTTTAAAGTATGTTGTAAGAACCATAGCCCTAACTATTCAGGTCAAAGGTTTCCTTCAAATGGGCTTTAGTTTTCGAGAAATTTCGGGTTAAAGTTCAGCATACGTTTCAAATACCCATTAGTTCACCATCTTGAACAAGGTCTCTGTGGTGCAGAGCCAGCGCTCGCGATTTGATATCCAGAGATGTGGTTCTGTCCTCTCCTGCGACTTTTTATCCTTTTTAATAAGTTTTATATATTTGTCACGTTACAAATTTTATGCAGAATTATGAATTCTGCTTCTTTGAACTTTTTGATATTTTCCTAATAAATTCCATTTACATTTTTGATTTTTTCGTGAAAATTTACAATTTATTTATTTATTTATTTAAATATATTTTTTGTGCAGTTTTGAAATTAACATTTCTATTGACGAAATTACAAACTAATTTATGTCTAGATTTTATTATTATTATTATTATTATTATTTACCCTTTATGTTTTAATAACTGTTCTAAAATAATACTTTTTTTTTAACTTTATGAAATTTTAAATGAAAATTTATATTTTTTATAATTTATACAAAATAGTTTTTATCTCATATCTTCTAAAGGTATGTACGATTAGGTAATTCCAACAACATATCTTGAAAGGAGTAATAAAATATTAAAGCAATAACGCTTATATCCAAGTTTTAGCCCGTTATATATATATATATATATATATATGTTATATAAAAATTTATTTCCTTCGTATCCTTCAATTTTATTCGCATTAATCTTTTAAATTTAATCTAACTTCTGTCATAGTCAGTATTTCCTTAATTCTTAATATTATCTATTCCTATTTAAAGTCCTTTTAAAAGTAAATATCCGTATATTAATAATTGTTTTATTCCAAATCTTAATCTAAAATTTAAGATCATTCGTAGCTTTTATCAGTTCCCCAATCTATAAAATTCTGAGACGCGTTCTCATTTCGAATGTTTTTAAAAGCCATTTTCTTTTTATTATTATTATTATTATTGCTCTGAATTTTTCGCGCGCTTGGGATTTTAACTTCAAAATTGGTCCGCACCCAAGTAAGGGATTCTTTAATGTTTTAGCCTCGCCCTCTAGCCTCATCCGTTGGGCTGGAGCTAGCTTCTCACTCATTGGGTTGTGCGCTCGTGACGTAATTCTGTGTATTTTTCCGCGGAGAGAACAAAACTCGCCCGCACCGGTCGGAGCGAGAGATTTTTGACGTTTTCGGAAGGTAAACAAATATGTGTCTGGTATTTTTAATTCCGTAGAATATTCATCTGGCCCAGTAACATCTTAATTCAATGAAGTGAAGCAACGTTAGCCCGAGGGCTATAAGTTTTAGACCTTTGGGAATTGTTTCTGTGTTGTTCGTCTTCTAATAAAATTATATGTCTGGAGATTGGCTGGATTTATTGGAAAACTTTGGTGGACTAATTTCATTGCCTTCTACTTCGCCATATTCGCTAATATCGACTGCAACTTGCTATATCGTTGAAGGACTGCCATCTTTTCATCGAATATTATTCATCGTAATATCTCAACCTCGTCAAAATGCTACATATATATATATATATATATATATATATATATATATATATATATATATATATATATATATATATATATTTATGTTATTTAAATACATTTAACTGTAAATTTCAAACTCAACATCATTTTTGATTTGCACAAATAAAAAATAATGCATTACAACTATTTTTTTTCATTCTAACAAGTCGATGCCATACAGAAATATTCAACTAGAAATGAAAAATCGTTTGTAAATTAAAATACATATAAAAAATATCTGAAAAAAATCGTCTGCAATGACTTTTGTGGTAATATCAGAATAAATAAAATTTTCTTTTTATCCATTTCGTTTAGCTTCCTTTGCAGAAAATTACCACGTTGGAAATAATTTCTTTCTTCAAATTTAATGCATTTTTTGATATATTTATCACAATTTAAGTATTTAAAGAATATATAATATGCTAATTTATACATTCTTCCAATATTGTTAAAACAATTTACGTAAAGAATGTATTTAAAGGCGATTTTTAATGCGGAATTTGCTTAGAATATTTTTGTGATTGTGTAGTATTTCAGCAGTTAACATATTTCAATATATTTAGAACAAAACAAATATTAAAAGGATATATTATTTTGTAAATTTCCTCTTAATCATTTAATTTTTTTAAATAGAAAATGCAAATAAAAAATGCATTATTTCATAAATACGATAAATAAATAAATAAATATACATAAATGTAAACAATAATAATTTTAAAAGGACGAGATATGAAGACATAAATTAGTTTGGATTTTCGTCAACAGAAATATTAGAATAAAAATTGCGCAAAAACTACAAAATTTTCACAAAAAATTCGAAAATGTAAATGGAATGTATTAGGAAAATATAAAAAAGTTCAAAGATGCAGAATTCACAATTCTGCATAAAACTTATAAAGCGACAAATATATGAAATTTATTAAAAAAGGTAAAAATCACATGAGAGGACAGAACCCTCATTTCCGTATCTGAAATCGCGAGCGCTTTCTGTGCACCACGGAGACCTTGTTCGAGTACGCGAACTAATAGGTATTTGAAATGCATGCTGAACTTTAACTGGAAATTTCTCGAAAACTAAAGCCCATTTGAAGGACACCTTTGACCTGAATAGTTAGGGGTATGACTCCTACAACATATTTTTAAATCATCAAAATTTGTGCGCATCATGTTTGGCGGTCCCCTTGTAAGTATATTTTATTTGCACAAATTTAGAAAATATGTGGATTAAGTAATGGCTTTGTGTAATTTCAATAGGTATTTAAAAATTCATGAGAAATCGAAACCACATCACATTTCACTGGCGGTGGAAAGGTTTCAGAACGTATATGCCTCCTAATATGGGTTTCTGGTTTATGATAGAGTGTAATTCAAAATTTAAGGGAATAGCTCCAGGTAAAACAACAATCAACATTAGGTACCTAAGACAGTGTTCTAAATTAGGCCATTGCAAGTAAATAAACTACCATAGCCGCTCCTTTTTTAGTACCGGGTGGTTATAATATAAGTATCTTTTTTTGGAGCTGTCAGTAGCTTGAAGGAATAACCCGAATGAAACCAAAATATGTACACTTACTATTCGAGAAGGGGGTAGAAGAATAAAACAACAAACAATAATAATTGCAATAATTGACAACAGATGACGCTTTTGAGTGTGAAATGTAATGCGTAATACAAGAACAAAAATTAATGAGAAAACCGGATAACAAACCTAATTTGAAGAAAATGTCACAGTGATTGTGGTTACGTTTTCGCATGGCAGTGCCGATTAAATTCAGGTTTCACATGCCCATTGTGCAGGAGGATACAATCCAGGCGGTGCACGACGTGCTCAATTGCGAAATGTAACGCATCAGGAGAGATGTTTCCCACATGCTGCTGTATGCGATCTTTTAAGTTATTGAGGTGTAATACCTCCACGGTACACAACGGCGTTTGCCCCGACAGGCCCCGTAGCGCCATCTGTTGGTGATTATAAAAACTATTTTTATTATTGTTCCATTCTTTTTTCTCCTTGTCGAATAGTAATTGTACTGTTTCTGGTTCCATTCGGGTTATTACTTCAAGTTATAGACAGCTCGAAATAGAGATACTTATATTATAACCACCTTGTAGTTTGTGTGTAGCGTGATATATAAAGTGATCAGTCTGTGGCAAGCATGATGCTAATTTTAACGCTTCTTTAGGGAAAATAAAAATGTGACCTTCATCAAAACACGCGGTCTTAACTTGCTTCTTTTGCGTAAACCTGTTCTGCGCAAAAAATTAGAAAGTTTGCGACAAATGTTTGCTGCAGTGTTTTCATTAACACTTGCAGGTGAATTTTCTCTTTGGAAATACTTTCTACTCACTCATTTTTGATCATCATATTTTATTTCAAATTTCTTCGATTCGAATATTTCATTTTACATATTTATTATTTTTCATATTTTGACAAACCAATTGTATTATGCACATAAACTAACAATTTGGAGACTAATATTTTCATGTATGTTATCTTGTTTAATTTTTAATATCGTCAGTTTCATGAAATTTATGTGATCGAATCTTGGAAGACGCGATATGACTCGGGAACACTGCATTGCTTAATCTGTGTTCTCAATTTCGATCGTAGATAGTCTGCTTGGGTAGGGTTAACCCGAAAATTCTGTTTAATGTTATCTCAAATCCCGTCTCCAAACCGACTCAAATCAGCCGAAATACTGAATCCCAACACATAACCGATCCCGAAACAGAGGATAATTTATCCGTATTTCAATGCAACTATGGAAAATTAGTCGACAATTTTACCTTTCATATCAATATGTTGAAAAATGGACATATATATATATATATATGAAATAATTTTCCATTTCATAGCAAATTATTTTGATAAACCACTGACATATAACATATGGCAAGCGATGTATTTACACAGTCAGTTTGCAGTCGAATATGGTATATATGTTCTATATGGTGTGACCTTAATGAATGTCACAAAATTGAGTACATTTCTGGCACACTCCGAATCCAACAGCAGTCGAAAATTAATTTGCATCTCAGCAGCCGGGCACTTTGGTGACTGCAGAAATAAAAATACGATGCAGTCGAATCCATTTTATTCAAATATAATCAATCTTCTTTAGATTCCGAGGAAATGCTCTATTTACGAAACAATAGCTTAACAATTTGTTTATTAACAACTCTCCGATGACAATGCATTCCACATCCGTCCCGTTTTCTTTAGAAATCAACAACGTCAAAAATTCTCTCGTCTAAAAAAGCCGAAAAATTGAACAGCCACTCATTTTAGTCAACGTCACCCGTCAAAAGTTCCACTGACAATCAAGTCTGTTTTGGGTTTTAACTGCCTTGGTGCAAGACCACAACATACGTCACGTGACATACATTCTCCGAATCATAAGGGCTTTAAAGGAACTTCATTCGCATTTCCGGCGTAATTATTTTGAGGTAATTTAACTTCCGCGCGGGAAAAAAATTCTATTGTCTTCTTTACTCTTGCTACCAGATGGATGCCGTGTCAACAAATCAAAGTCTCTGCTTTGAGACTGTGGTCAAAACTTTTAAAACTTTTTTGTGGTTAAAATTTAATACGCAATAAAAAAAAGAAAATGAATCTTTGATGTAGAAAAAAAAAGAACGAAATCTTTTAATAGACATTTCATATTTAATAATAGAATGTTTTTTTTTAAAAAGAACTAAGGTTTTTTGAGTGGAATAATTTAAGAGATATGATGTTTTAGCATTTAAATAAAGAATTTTATAACTGTTTGATTACACGGGAATGATAATAATGAATTTTAATAATGGATTTAAAAAAAATGTTTTATTTAAAGAATAAATTTCAGTAGCTATCGTCATTTTTAGATCTAATTACTTTCGAATAAATATTATTACATGGATTAGTATAAAATGGTTTTACCTATGGATAGTAAAGGACTATTTTGAGAATAAGAATTATTTTAATAAGCCGGGGTCATATACGGAAAATTACTAAATGGAAAAATTCTATAGTGTAATTTAGCAGATTGCGGAAAAAAATAAATTTTGTAATATATATATATGAAATACTTTACCATTTCATTGCAAATTATTTTGATAAACCACTGACATATAACTTATGGCAAGCGATGTATTTACAGAGTCAGTTTCCAATCAAAGTGATC
Source organism: Maratus michaelseni (assembly GCA_963931845.1). Lineage (NCBI taxonomy): Eukaryota > Metazoa > Arthropoda > Arachnida > Araneae > Salticidae > Maratus > Maratus michaelseni. The sequence goes on from OZ007589.1 coordinate 429,708,819, forward strand.
AAGATGGAAGGCGATGTTTATGAAATCACTGTAAATTTTCCCGTGAAAATAAAAGGAAGCTACATTATCATCAATGAATTCATAGACTTCACAAAAGCAGAGACAATTCCACTAAAGCAGCGTTTACATACTACACTCTAATCCTGATTCAATCCACGCCGATACCATCATTGTATTTCCGACCCCGTTTCCAATGAAAAAGCCGGTTTGAAGATGAAACTAGCCTAGGTCATTTTCACACCTGCTAGATCCTAGGGCAGTAGTCCAGCATTTACCCAAAATTCCTTTCGGGTAAACAAACAGCGCCAGTTTCCCCTTAGCGTGTTGTTGTCTCCATCGTTTGAAAGTTTTGTCAGTGCTTTTATTTTTGCGATATTTATTGTTTTTTTATAACTTATTTATTTTAAGTTCTTTTTTGTTTTCAAAAATGCAAAATTACCTCAATTCTTCTCGATGGACGGTCGAAAATTTTGCTTTCTGCGATTTTTGAATTTTTAGCTTTTGTGTTCTGCGGCGATTTTTCTGATATTCATGACAAGAATTCGTTTTTAAACTTTTAGACTAATATAGTAAACTTTGCCCCCCAAGTTTTTTGATTTTTTACTGATTTTTAATAAGATTTTCAATACGATTCTTGGCTGTTTTTTTTCCGTTCTGCTGCGATTTTTTACAATCGTTAAGAAAAAAAAATCAGTTTTAAACTTTTAGCCTAATATAGTAAATTTTGTCCGCCACGATTTTGGAAGTTTATGCAATTTTGAATACAATTTTTAGACCCCCCCCCTTTTTTTCCGCGATCATTTTTTGATAACCACAAAAATAATTCTGTTTTAAACATTTACCATAATATATTAAATTTTGTCTCCCGTGATTTTCAATACGATTTTTTGCGTTATTGCTCATTTGCGCGCCAATTTTTTTTATATTCAAAAACGAATACATGTTAGAATGCTTTAGCTCTCACTGTAGTAAATTTCAAAGTAACTGCAGTAAATTTTCCCTGCTGTAAAATTAAAGTTTTTTTTTTTTTAATTCCCGCTTTCTTGGCGATTTTTTAACATTAATAATAAGGAATCCTGTTTTAATCGCTAAGTTTAATTTAAAAAAAAAGGTTCTCTTTTCAATAATGTTTATTCGCAATTACGCACAGGGATTTTTGGAATTTTTTCAGGCGTTTTGCGGCGATTATATTTTTATTTATTTATTTATTTATTTATTTTATGTTCGTAAGAGTAATTTGGTTTCAAAATTATTTTCTATATTGATTAGTGCGATATAAAAAACTCCTTTGACAAAGAAAATTCAAGGTGAATTTATTATAGAGTTAAATACTTCATTGTTGATAGTTGTGTTTTTGAAAATAGTATTACTATTGTAAAAATAAATCTTCATATAGATAATTTGAAATGATAAGGTAATTTTCTCTGCATATCATAATTTTTCTATTTGATTTCAATAATATATTGTGAAGTTTGCTCCAGTATGTTTCTCTATTTATTTATTTTTAGCTTGATAATTTGATTGCTTTATAATATTGATTTCGATATCGTAATAAATGACTTCCCCAAAGCAAAATAAAGGGAAATTAGGTCTTAAAGATTTGCATTATTTTTAATAGTTATTTTCTTTTAAATATTACCAATATGCGATTTTTGATAGTTTATTAACAGAAAAATCTGCTTTTTGTAATGCACGTATTATAATTATATGTTAATTGATATACCATGCTATCAGTCATTATTATTATTATGGAGAGCAACATCAGTACAGACACTTCGTCTTTTTTTAAGTAACTAAATATTTTTTCAATGAGAGTCAAAAATGTAAATTATTACAGACTATATAGAAGAATCTATTGAGAGAAATGGTGTGCCTATGTAAATACCAAAAATTTTGATATATAACGAAGGGTTTGTACTGATGTTGCTCTCCACAATAATAATAAAGCCCGGTAGCACGGGGCGAACTCGGGCCTATTTTCATTCATGGCACTCGGGCCGGGGCTGGCTATACTTTTTCAGAAAGCTCGGGCAGGGCCAGGATCGGGCCTTACTGTTTTCCTGAAGGATTGGGCCGGGCCGGTCTAACTTATTTTTTCGTACCGAGCTGGTACTGGTTTCATTCTTCCTACTCTTCACGGGCCAAAATTTTAAGTCTCGGTTTTGACCCGGCCCGTACGAAAATCACTGTCTCGGCGTCCGTTCAAAGATCAGTAAAATTTGGCCTGGAAAAAAAAAAAAAAAAAAAAAAAAAAAAAGCTTACATTTCTAAATCGCCATTATTCTATAATTAAACATTAAAATTTATTCTTTTTAAAGAATAGTGGATTTTTAGGCCTATTAAAATATAACTAAATTAAAATATAGTAAAACGTGTGAAAAAAGAACCTGCCTATGACGAAATCCTGTCTTAAACTGAAAAATGTGTTGATCCATGCAAAATGAATATACTAATACGTAAGAAAATAATATATAATATATATTTACACCTGCGAAGAAGGAGCTTGTCTGTAACGCATTTTTTTTCTTTCCTGTGCAATTCCGTATTAGAAGATTTTACTGTACAGCATTTTTCAGATTTTAAAATCTTCAATACATGGAATATGGATTAACAATATTAATGATAACTGAAACATTTACATACAACAAATAGAAATTCATTAAAAAAATAAATATCGCAGGCTACGACATTTCTATAAAACTTCATTTTTATACTCCGTTTTTGGCGCTCCATTTTTATGAGTTAAACAAAGGATGTCTCTATCTACAAAGGTCCCCCCTTATGTATTTTAAAGAATAACTTCAAATATAAAATTTGGTTCATTTCTACGCAATACAAAAAAAAAAAAAAAAAAAAAAAGATACAGATTGAATGTTCACGAAACAACAGTATGGAAGCCACCCTTGATTAAACAAATCTATTTTATACAACGCCATTTTTAATAAACTTCTTGCATCTGAAATTTAGTGAAATTAAATTTTGTACATGCCTAGATATAGCTATCACCGAAATCGTGAAAAACACAGCAGAGCAGAGCCACCTAATGCGCGATATACACTCAAACGTAATAAAGAATTAAGAATCCACCCGGTAGATGTCAAGATATAATTATCATGGAAATTATGAAATACGCAATATAGCAGCACCATCCTATAAATCAAATCAGTACTTATATATGCTTAGGGATAATATTATATAATTTTTGATGAATTCCATAAAGATGATACAGAGGTTTGACTATCACGTCATATAGGCAAAACACAGCACAGCAGCGCTAATTCCGTGTTACATACACCCAAATTCCATCAGCACCAATTCATGCCAAGTTCTAAAAGAATATGATGTTTTGTGAAATTAAGTGCATTTGTTTATGAGATAGAACAACCACAAAATTTGTGTCACACTTCAGCGAGATAGGCATATTTTAAAAAAAATCGTGTTTAGAATAGTGAAAAAAGTAAATTCAAAATTTTTCACGTTACTAATGGATTTTCTTAAGTATATAGAACAAAATTAAAAGTAATGCACTGCTGATATATTTATGAGGCAATGAAAAACAAAATGATTAATTAAGATTATTTCGGAAAACTAATTCATTTTATTTCAATATTCTTCTAACTGTGGTTTCAAATGTAATCATAACAGAATTAAATGTTCAGCAGTATTTTACTAATATATAGTTAATCACATGGATAATAAAGACAAAAAAGAAATATTGCCGCAATGTACAAATTAAAAGTATTGTTTCTGTAAGTATTAGCGCATGATGATTCGATAAACTAACTTAATATAATAATAATCTCTTAAATATACTCCAATTATCTACTTCATATTCTTAATGTAGGCTTATACCATGCAGTTAATGGAATTAATTAAAATATAACTACTAATGAAGATTTAGTTTATTAAATCCATTAAATCCCCAAAACGCATATAATATAACACATAGAAAGTAAAATAATTTAGTAAGTATGATATTTATATTTGGATTAATCAAGTACGATTCAGATACTGTGACGTAAGATGGGATGTATTTTGTTTAAATTATACAACACAAATAAGTTGATATCTCTTATGTACATACATGATCATTTATTTATTAACAAATATATACATTATACATATATTTCAGACATGTACAATACAGGAGGGAATTTATAAAAATTTACTTTTTTTAGAACAAAATTTATTTTTAATTTACTACAGTGCTTTTTAAATTAAATTATATTTAATAATTAAAATTAAAACCAGCCTATATATAGTAATACACATTTTTTCTAACAACGATACCATTGAAGCGTTGAGAATCATGGAGTTTACAATCTCAAAAGACCCTAATGGGCTACCAGAACTTAGTGTAGCTAAAACATGATGGAATGTATTTTAAAACCGCTTCCTTAACAAGATTTATTCAGTATTTTGTAATGGGAACGTGTTCCACGTATTTATCGGAAAATTTGTCTCGTGACTTTTTGAAATTATTTTATATATATATGCCAAAACGATTACATGAATGTAACGTCGGAAATCGCAAAAAAAAAAATTAAAAATAAAGCATTTATACATATTTTAAATTATCCTTTGTTTATAATTTACTAGACTATGAACAGAAATATTCAGACTCTTAATCAACAATTTTTAGAACTTTAAACATGCTGATTATCTAAAATTGGTTAAAAAAATGCATGTATTGGGAATAATATATATTATATTTTTCACTAGACTATAATAAGTTCCTGAATCATAATTAAGATTAAAAAAAAACCTCAAATTTTATTAAAAACTGTTTGTAAAAAATGATCAACATGATATTACGGAATAAAAAGGATATATGTGACAGTTTGTCTTATGACATTTTGACATGTTGACACAAAATGGCATAAGGACAATGTGCCTTATGAGATTTTTGAGTCACTTTTTTTATTTGTATGCCACTACAATCACAGATATATGTTGACCGAAATGGAAAAAAAAAAAAAATAAAGCATTGATACGATTTTGAAATTTTCTTTTAATTATATGTTATAAAAATATGGATGGAAGATTTCAGTTTCTAAATCAAAAATGTATAGTATTTGAAAGATGGTGGTTATTTAAAATTTGTCCAAAACAGGGACCTCTCATAAATGAGAGATTTCATCTGTCCCCAGAAGAAGAAATCCAAAGGGTTAAGGTCCGGTGAGCGTGGAGGTCAAGCAACAGTGCCACCACTCACGCCCAATATTTGTAAAATATTTGTTTTCTCTGGACATCACGAGCCGTGTTGTACCTATTCTGTGCAATAAATAATTTTCTGGAATGTTTCTTTCTTGTCTCAGTTTGTCCATTTCCAGACGAATTTTCTTGATTTTCATCCTTTAAACGTCATTTGAGACCCCATGAGCCATTGCGTTTTTTGTTCGTCTTCATGAGTGCTATTATCCCTCTAAGTTTGTTGAAGCATTTCAGATACACCCTGTATATATATATATATATATATATATATATATATATATATATATATATATATATATATATATATATATATATATATATATATATATATATGAGTGTAATTGTAATCTTTGTGACAATAAATATTTTTCTCGCAAAGTTTTTTTAGTTATACGTGTATGAATTTCTGCCTCCCACAGTATGAATTATATATGCGTCTTGGTGAATCTAGTAGGTATATTTTAATAATTTATAGATTTTTATCTGTGTTAAACGATGAATTTAGAAAAATGAATGGTAAAATTTTAAATATATATAATGTACGTCAAGCGATTTGAAATAATTTTGCTGATAGTGAAAAATTACTGAATACAGATTTTAATTGTATTAGTATGTTTTAATGAAAGCGTATTTTTTTTCCAATTTTATATTAGCTGCACCGATATTCATAAAAAATTTCAAGCATTTATGAAAATGCAAAAGTAAATATTTGGATGTAGTTTTCAATATACTGTGTTTACGTTTTTACACGTATCATACGTATGTAGGAAGTATGTAAGATATGAAAAATATTTTATTAAAAAACACATAATTATATTTTTAAAATGGGTTTAAACATAGTTTGAAAATTGCAATACGTGATGAAATATATATTTTTTCTAAATATAATAAAGATGGTATAACTTACTTTCATTTGCAAAAAAGAATTAAGACTAAAATCCATACCTGAGACCAAAGAATATATTGTTCATGATTTCATGAAGTAAATTCCAATTAATTTTTAAATTAATTTTTCAGTGGTGAAATTAGGCCGTAACTAATGAGTAACAAACAAGTGTATTTTTTATTGCAAAACTGAGCAATTAAGCTGATAGCGTGAAAAGTGTCCCAAGCCTTGTAGCTTAGTGGTAGAGCCTCAGAATGCTATTATGGGGTCAAGGGTTCGATTCCCGGCTTGGGACTGTTTTCACTCTGTCGGCTTAATGCTCAGTTTAGTAATGAAACATCTACTTGTTTGTTAAAAATATATGTTTGCATTTTTTTAATCAAAAGTAAGTTATGTAGCAGTATCTAGATACTCTCTGTATGAAGGTAAAATAGATTATTGAGTCTTGCGTGTGGCGCGTTGTCCGGATTCTAACACTTTTGATGAATCTCTCTGAATCTGATTGTATCGGTTATTGTGCATAGTAATGTGCTAATAAGGTTGTTGTGCTCACCTATCTAGGATAAATACACTAGTTGGAAAGAGTAGCGTTGTATTTTGCCGGGTCTCGTCAACTTGTAGATCTTCATGACAGTATCTAAAATTTTATGAAGCCTCGTATCATCGGAAGTGACATGACCCAGCAATTGACTATTGATTTAGATTCTCCAGCTAAAGCTTTTGTGTAGTGGATCCCACTGGGTTCTCTTTTAGTGCTATTACAGTATTGCGCAGTTGTTATAGTGTATGTCATTAATTTACAATGTTTCTAGTGGTCTAAGGTGAATTTTTCATTCACTTCCTGTAAACAGTTAGAATAGCCATTTTTACGTATGTTAGAGTTCATCTTTGATAAATCGCATTCGGTTTATTACCAGAACTTTAATTTGATCTTTGTTAATACAGTAGTCTTACACCATAGCACCATTATATTACTGATTTTAAATAAATATGTTTTATCGTTAACAATTTTTACGGCTAATTATTTAAGTGACGGGCCCAAAGGTTCCGCCACAGTTATTCTGCATAAGTAATTAAAACAAATCTCATACAGTTTTAATTTGTAGTTCTATCCCTTAAGCAAAATTTAGTTCTGTACTTAAAACTTAAATCTCATTTCTAAAAAAAGCCACCATGACTATATTTTTAAACGAACAAGTAAGCAAAACAATAAAAATATTCGTTGTGAACTTCTTATCAACTAAAAAAATTAAATATTGAAACAGCTTTGAATATTTAATAGGTCGTTCTTCAAACGGATAGCAACATTAACATAAGATGTGGTCAATTAATATATGTTTGGCTGATAAACATATATTTCATTTTATAACTGTATTTATCACATTGCTGCATTGTACGTATTATGCAATTCAACAAATGCGACTCTTAATATTTTTCTTTAAATTACAAATTATCTATCACCTGTCCTTATACACAAAGACTGAAAAAGAAGCAGAGATGAAAATATTATGGTGTGAGATATTGCCATTCATCTTCATTAAAAAACATGTTACGTGTTTTAAGGATACCTTCTTTTTAGGAAGAATGGGCATTAATACTGCAACATACTATTTATAACGAAAGCTTAACGATGTACAATTGCTTCAAGTTTTGATAAAATTAATTGTCCGGGTGAAATTATTTATTATTTTTTTTTTACAACGCACGTAGATTTCTAGCACCTTTAAAAAAATTGCTTTACTGTAAATGCATACCACACACGAAATTTAGCTTGCTTTGAGTGACTTTGAAGTAGCTACATCTTTTTCCGGAAGAGCTTGGTGGTCATTTAAATAAGTAAACCGTCTATTGTAAATAATTAATGATTTTTTTTTATTTATCTTTTCTTGTACATTTTTTTGGCTTTGGTAGAATGTTAGAATTACCACTAATCACTAATTTTGTTTAAATAAACATATATAAAATATTTTATTTTTCTTGGTAACAATGTAAATTTTTATTAATTGTTGAGAAAACATAAAATATAGTATTCATTTTTTTTTCATTGCGCAGATAACGTAAAAACAAAGCTTTAAAAACTCAATGTCTTTAATGAGTCTGTAAATATATTTTTACGTTGTAGAAAAGATTAAATATTTGATTATTTATAAAATATTTATGGGCAACTCTAATAAAGAATAAACAAATATGACATAAATCTAAAAAAAACTATCTTTATCAAACTTCTTTGCATGTCACATTAAAAATTGTGAAAAGTTATAAAATTAAGTAAAACGGTGATGAATATCTACGAAAAATCAAAGTATTGTAGAGGGAAACATTCACAATGGGAATGTATGGCATGATTGTTATTAATACAAAGTTATGTTTTTTATTAAGGTATTCCCCTACATTTAAAAATAAAATTTCTGTCAAATTTTCGATTTTTTATATTTAACCTAATATTAATGGACAAATGAGGTAAACTGAATATTGCATACCCGTACCAATCGAAGGATTCTCAGATAATGATTTAAGACAGTATTTATAGTTAAGTAATTGTGAATGTCTACTTACTTAAAGTAAATAAATGATTAAAATTTTCTTTATTTTGATAAGTAATAAATTAAAGGATAAATAATAATAATATTCACTTTATAACAATACTTCAAATTTTATATCTTCCATAAACGGCAAAATCGCCATTTTCTAATAAAGGAATATAAGCAGTCATTGGACAGAATTTTCTGTTGAAGATGTATATTCATAGACTGTAGTTTGTTTATTGCGCAATTTGGAGGCTGTTTTGAGAGTTTGCTATAAATGCTTTCGCTTTTGTGTTAATTTTCGTAGCTTATCAGCTAGGCTTTCCAGCTTAAAAGTTGATTCGTGGTGTATGTTGTTAGGTAATTTATATAACTTCACTTAAAAGAAATATTTAATTCAACAAAAGATGATTCCTTGTGTTTGTTAATTATTTTATCTTCACTTAAATGAAACATTTAATTCAACGACACTGACTGATATTGTGTTCCTGGTGAAATTTTTGTTAACTGTAACTGTTGTTACTAGAGGCACGTGTCTCCGCTTTTTAAGTTGACAGAAATAAGTTATTTTTAATATAACCTTGCTATATTCAGTCTCGTAGGAATGTTATACATTTTTTGATTAATGATTATATTTTATAATATCAGTTTTAAAAACTATTTTCTAAACATTCATTTTTTCCCTCTGCGAAATCAAAGAAAAATCATATAGATTAAAACTCTCAACTATTGTAGAATTTTGCAGAATGAATTCATTAGAAGTACCTTTTTTATTTTCATATAAAATAAAAGAAGCATAACAACATAAAAAAAGACTTTTTCGTTAATGTTTTTCTTTAAAATAACGTTATATTCTTTAAAGATATAAAAGATAAATCATCTCTGAGATTATATTGAGAAAAAAAAATATATCTATCAAAACCTTCATTCATTACCTGTTCTTTTGCGAAACAATCTTTTATTTTAAAGCAACTGAAAGAGAGACGAATTGTTTGAAAGAACTAACGTAGAATATAAGAATAAAATATTGTGTACAAAAGGAAATCAATAATAACTTAAGTTTAAATTTTTAAAACTGTTTATTTTGTGTATAAATACTAAACTATTTTAACTGTTCAAAAAAAAAAAATATATATATATATATATATATATATATAAGTTGTGAGGTAAAAAAGAAATAATAATAATAATAATAATAAGAGATTTTATTTAAGAAAGTATTTATAGTTAAGAATTTGTTATTGTCAACTTACTTAAAGTAAATAAGTGATTGTCTTTTATTTTAATAAGTAATAAAAAACGGACAAAGAATAAAAAGTTTCCTTGTTGCAATATCATAAGTAAATGTTCAAAAATATGTATTTTTTAACCATTTCTGAGATGAAGGAACCTGTTTAATTCGATAAGTATTCTCGCTAAAAATTAGAAGGATGTCTGAAGACAATAAGTTCTATTTTTTATTAAGATATTCACATACCTTTAAAAATTAATTCTGTCAAACATTCCAATTTTTATATATCGTCTAATATTAAAACCATATTCGTTTGTTCTAAAACAGTTAGAACTTTGTGTTAAAATTGCATGGGTAATGAGTAACAGACACTTGAGAATTGGTGTTCTAAAAGCCAGACTACTACGTCGAATTATATTTTTAATTTTTTATCATTTTCATTATATTTTGCTCTAATGAAATGCATTATAATGGAGAAGTTATTCTAAAAGAGTTTAGTAAAGACTGGAAGGATGATTCTATAATTTGATTAGAGTTGCATTTTATTCATTTTTAATATGTTATGATTTGTCCTAACGTGTGAAACTTCGTTAAAACGGAGTTATTAAAGCCGTTTATATCCTGTATTTGTTTAAGATATCCTAATAAAATTTACAGAATGTAAATAACTTGATTTAAGTTTGAGTTTCAGTGTTTTTTATGTGTCCAATTTATTGTTATTTTTCTTACTTTCTAACATAGTTGAGAAGTGTTTATATCTTCGGCTTGTCTGCTTTCTGGCCGTCTGTGCACTCTAAAAACGACATTTTCAAATCTGAGCAAAAAATACTCAAATCTGAATATTTCACATAATCAAAATGACTCCGAATCAATATTACTCAAGTTTGAAACATGTTTCTGAAAACATCCGCACACTCAATAATAAAACATCGTTTGCTCATATTTGAGTATGTATTTGAGTATTCAAATTCATATGAGTATTCATATTTGAGTATTCAAAAATGAGTATGAACTGACTTCTATGTGCTCATTTTCGAGTATTTTCATGTTTCACAAATGCGTTTGAACCGACTGTAATCTTTTTTGGGTATCTCCATGTTTCAAAAATGAGTATGAACTGACTTCTTATGTGCTCCGTTTTGAGTATTTCCATGCTTCAGTATTCTGAGTATTTATGGTATTTCAGAATTGAAAGCATTGGGTCGTCATATTTGAAAAAAAAAAAGCTTCATAACAAAACGAAAACATCGATTTACTCATATTTGAATGTGTCATTTTGTCAGTGTGTGGCCGCATATCCGTGATCTAAATATTTTAATTATACACGAATAGTCATGTAATTTATATATGTTATTGAGATTTACTGTAGCATGATAGTAATTGAAAATGAAATTTGTAGCATTAATAAATATTTTACAAGGACGTACAAACTATCCCATTACATTATGATCAAAGGGGGAAAAAATCGTTTTCTGTGCATTTTAATCATATTACATTTTTCCAAACATTATGAAATTACTATACATTTCCTAGATGCAGTAATACCTGCTTTTCGAGTTATTCCTAATATCAAGTTATATGTACTTGTCATTCGTATACAGGGTCACGTCAAAGAATTCCGTTATGTAATACTCTCTACGACAAATCGTTTGAAGTGTATTTTATTTTTAATTTATTTCAAACATAATGAAATTGATATACACTACTGATATACACTACAAGGAAATTATTGTAAAATATGGGGGATAAAATATAATATCTATATGCATATACTATTTATCATTCATTTAAAGGGACACACAAAAGAATTTTGTTAGAGTACCGTCTCTGAGTGATAATCGCTGGAATTGCGTTTTGAATTGTGGTATGAGTTTTTATGTTTAAATAAATTTTCAATATTACCCGGTGTGTAAAATTATCGATCATTTACAGGGTAGTGTAAAATAATTCGTCTTCTCTTCTTAATATGGGTGGTGGTTTTAAAAATTGTATTTTAAATGTATTATGTGTCTACTAAATTGTATTTTGAGTGTATGGAAATGTGTTTCATAATCTATACTTGACGTATGATTTTCTTTCTTGTTATGAATATTTTGCGAAATAAAAATAAAAATATTTAAAAACAAATATATTTTCCATATTACTGAAAGTGTTTTGTGATTTTCTATAAAATAATGAACACTAAAGTAATTTCTAAAAATTGTTTAGTAATTCACATTTGATAGGATTCTGAGGAATGCCTTTATGACGTCCATTAACAAAAGATAATTTTTGTTGGTTATTTGGAAAGAAAAAATTGAAAACGTTTTTTTTTAATCTCAAGTTACTCTTAGAATTATGTTTAAATTAAAAATAAAGAAAATTAATTTCATTATGAGACAAGAAAACAACTCGTAGGGAGCACTACAATATCCTTATAACTACCTGGAAATGCCGATTGAGTAAAAATTTCAGAATAACGAATTCTTATGTGGTTTCTGAAAGAAACAAACAAATTTTAATGTTGAAATCTAAAAAAATTAAATTTATTTTCACAAAACTACACTACTTTTGTGATTTTAACTTTATTATTAATTTTTTAGTTATTTTTTTTTTCTTGCAACCCACTTTTGTCCATAAAATATGTTAAAATCATAAAGTACATTTTTTGTGCAGATCCAATGAACGCTTTTAGCGGATAGATTAATTACTACAAATTTCCTCATGCCCTCCAATTTATAAAAAAACATTCTGAAACGGATTTAAAAGTTTTTGGAATAAGTGTAATTAAGTCTTCGGCATACAACGGAGACTAAAATTTGTGGATTTTTTTGTTGTTGTTTTGTATTGTTTTTTAAGCTGGCAAAGCTGTTTTCGAAAAGTAAATAAATGCGGACTTTCTTGAAGGAAAAAATGCTTTCGTGAAGGTTTTATATTGGAACCCGGGATTATATTACGTGCAAAATGCTTTTGACTTCAACCATTTCTCTCTAACATTGTACCAAAGTTTCATTTAAAAAAAATCATTTTTATAAGTTTGTGAGTTTTCAATGTATATATGTATGAAAACGTAATACTTTAACGCATAATTGACTATTTTTTATGATACTTAAGGTGGATTTCATAAAACTGGGGAATGTACTTTCAGTAATATAAATAGTTTTTTTTTAATTAAAAAAGGTTAGTAAGTAGTCCTTTTTGCTGTATTTTTACATCTGTCATGAAATTGTATTTATTTTTTCTGCACGTGTAATCGCTAGCTAAGTTTGTAAGAATAGCATACAAATCAAAATAACTTCAAATTTGGTATATGGATTTAAAAGTTACCTAAAGTATTAAAGAACATTACATTTTTTATAATTTGTACCAGAAGAATTGTATCATTTCTTGATTAAATATTTTTCATTTATGAACCATTTAATAAAAAGTCAAAGAGAGTAAACACTAAAATTAAAAAAAAAATTATCGAAGTTTAAAATTTAAATTACAATTTTCAAAAGTTGTTACCGAATAATTTTTATTTTACAATTTCTTGTTACCATTTTATGATAAAAGGAAATCGAAGATTTACTTAACAGGCCAATTGATTATATTTTCGAAAATATCTTATTTATTTTGTAATGCACCCACTATAGCACATGAAATGTGGAATATTTTTTTAATTTTAAGACATCTTTCAGACAGTTTCAAAATGAAACATAAAAGAAACCGTGGAATATATCACTAAAGTTATCAGACACACTTTTATACATGCAACAGCTAATATTTACATTTAGGAGAGTAATATTTCTACTAGTTGTAAATATTTCTTGAAAAACGCCTTTAGATCCCTGTATAAAACTATATAATAAAAAAAAAGTATTTTGAAAATTGAAGTTATTACTGTATTGTTTTAGCGCTGTATTTCTAAGAGGTGTTAAAATGTTCTGAATTTTTTTACGTATAACATTCCCAGGAATACCATATTTATTTTTTTTCCTAAATACAAGTAAAACTAGCAATTTAAATATTATTATATACTACTATATCCATTCAACTATTTTTTTGGTTAGAAGCAGTTAATTAATTTCTGTAAAACGGCCTATGAAGTATTAGAAAAAATATATATTTCCAATACGTACGACACTGTATTATGATATCTATTATTTGTAAGGAGGCTTTAATCGTGAATTTCTTTCGATTGCTATATATGTATAAATATACATATAAATGTAGTGACTATAATTTAGTGAAAATAACTACAATTTACTTGTTAGATCCTGATTGGTGTTTTAGGTTGGAGGTAAATGAGATTATACGGAAAATATTAGCAGCATGATTCATGTATATAAATATTTATGTACTAGAAACCCTGTATTTATAGGCACTTAATATCAGGGCTTAATTTGAGCCTGGTACGTCTATGTCTTTAGAAAAAAATTACCGGAGCTCATAAACACTGCGATCCGGAGCCCAGAGCAATAACGTTTCTGAAAAACGAATCCTAAATTACCCTTTACATTCCCTTCCATCGCCAATCTTTTGCCTTCTTTTGTATCAAGACACTTATAAGTGACACAAGAGATGGCGTAAGATTGATGACGTCATGATGACTTAAGAGTGGCGTAAGAGAAGACTCACGTAAGAGAGGGCGATGGAACGGGCTCGATTTTTATATCAATCTTCGGATTTGGTCAGGCTCGAGCTCAGTCTGTCTTAAATACAAAATTTTATTTATTTCCATTTCAAATCATTTTAATGCTATTTTGATCAGAATAAAGCGTAAACAGAAATAGTCTTTTTCCATTCTGCATAGCTGCGAACTATTCATTTTTTGTGTTAACACTATTCCTTAATCATAATCTTGAGCTTATTTAATCGCATTATTCTGCGATTAAATAACATTAAGATTAGGCAAAGGTTTCTATTTGGAAGTGGAAATAACTAAAAAGTGGAATGGTTGATAACTAAGTATACGCAGATAGATGTATTTAAAATTTTTATTTCGCTAAATAAAAAACAATGCTTTAAATTTTGAAAATAATGTATGAAATATAAATATGCAGATTGGAGTGACGACGGAGGGGGTGGGGAGTGGTACGCTATGGGTATTAGTACTGCAAAATATTAGGGCCCCGGTACTTTTTTTTCTTAGAAATTAAGCCCTGCTTAAGATAATTAAGAATATAAGTGAAAAATCACTGTTTCTCACACTATCACTGTTTCTCACACTATCACTGTTTCTCACACTATCACTCTTTCTCACACTATCACTCTTTATCACACTATCACTCTTTATCACACTCGCTCTCTCATAATCTTACTCATTTAGCATTGAACATTCACTATTAAAATAAATCAAGAAACTGTTTGTCAGTCGCATTGTGGTTGAAAGATCAGGCCATGCGGATTGAGATCTAAATGTGTTTCCGCTCTGGTCAAGAATCAGTCAATATTTACGTCTATATCTTTAAAATTCTTGTCGATTACATTATGCAGTTTGTGAGAGGTTACGTGAGAGACATTTTTTTTAATATTACAGTCTCACTACTTAATTGGTAAATTATGAAATCTTGGACAAATTGCAACCAAGACATAACAACCACTTCTTTACTAAAGAACTATGAATTTTCTTTAAAGCTTTTCAAAAATATCTTCTTTTTTTTGTAAGACACACATTATAGCACATAAAATGTGGAATATTTCTTTTTAAATTTAAGGACATCTTTCAGACATTTTCAAAATTAAAAATAAAAGAAAACGTGGTATATATTTAGCACAAATTTTTCAAACACTCTTTTATACATGCAACAGCAAATATTTGCAATTAGGAGAGTAATATTTCTATTAGCTTTGAGAATTTCTTGAACGCGGGTTGAGCTCTAAAATTGTTTCCGCTTTGGTCACAGAATCAGTCAGTATTTACGTCTATAACTTTAAAAATTTTGTCGATTACATTATGCAGTCCGTGAGAGGTTACGATTTAAACTAGACATTTTATTTCAATCATACAGTCTCACTACTTAACTGGTAAATTACGAAAAAGGTGACAAATTTAAACCAAGAAATATCAATCACATCTTTAATAAAGAACTATTGATGTTCTTCAGAGTTTTACAGGACAAGATAAGAAGAAAACATATTCTGGCTTCTGAGAGTGCGCAAGTCAATAGGTGCTTATGAATACACATACGTTTCAAAACTAGTTCGAATTGAATCACCCATCAAAAGCTAATCAATTAATATGCCGCATGGTTAGCTGATCAATAGCTAACCATGTTGCAATATTTACCTGCGTATGAAAATCAAATGTGCAATTAAGCGTGGAAAATACTGTGAAACCGTTTAGAATGCGTCAAAACAAACCGAATCGAGGTTTATGAAAGAAAAAAAAATATTTGGAATAAAATGATTTTAATACGGAAAAGTTAATATACCAGACGTTGAATAGTGAAATGTACAAAAAAAAACTATTTTAAGATGAAAATCATGAAATTAAATGAAAAAATTATGTTAAGTTTAAAATATATTATGTTATTCCACTCTTCTCAAGTAAAACACAAATGAGACTTTGAGTGAGTATGAAATGACGTCTTACACAGAATTTTTTTTTATTTGAAGCTCTGAATATATAGACGCATTTAGTGACGTAATGAAGTCGATGATTGGTTATCGGAATATAATTATTTCAGACCTATATTTATGTTTTATTTGCTATTATTTAACTATTACCTATATTTATGTTATTATGTTATTTTCAATTCCTAAATCCGGATCAAAAGTCACAATTTTTGGTTTTATCACGGTATTTAATTTTATAAAAGAATTAATTCTATCTCCTTTAAAATAACCTGATTTATCGCACTGTGTGTAACAGTATTATGAGGCATATCATACTAAATAGTAAATAAATATATCAATATTAACAAAAAATATAATTTCGTATATGACAATAGATTAAAAACATACCAAATAAAAAATAAAGAAGAAGAAATAAAACATTTTAAAAATAACAAGAAATAAAACATTTTAACTCACACTCCCAATCAGTTAGTATTTGTGTAGAATCCAGCTTAAATTTACATTATTTTAAATTAGCCATCGTGAGGGTCAAGATCTTCTGTCCATCAATCTTTTCTTTAACAAAGCACCAAAAGAAAAAAGCACCACGGATATCCTGTATTCCCAATAACATAGAAGCCATTGTGCACTTGCATAATGGAATAGAATCAGCACCATACACACTCTTCAAGTTGTGCAAAAATAATTGCTCTTAAAGCAACTGTCACTGGAACAAAAGTACCATTAAAATATTCCATTTCCCACTCACTGATAGTTCTGTAACCTGTCGGACTAAATTGTTACATTTTGGAACAAATCGAAGAAAAATAATAGCAAACGCTTCCAATTTAATGCAGCCGTAATTTGAGTTTCCATATCAACAGCCGAGTAGTGTAGACCAAAGACAAGTAAAAACAAGATAACAGTAAAATCCCTATGATTTAAACATAATCCTTTCTAGATTCAGGGTAAATGCTCTCTTTATATCTCGATAAATTCAATAACTCACAATAGAAGAACATCATTTTCATTATATATCAATTCGAAGATAAGCAACAGTTTATTTTAACAACACTTCGATGACAAGATCCCACTACTCTCTCTGCGTCTCTGCGTCTCTGCGTCCTGTCGATTTTGCTGCGCTTGCATATTTAAGTGAATCACGCTGAAAAGAACAATCAAGTCACTTGATTTCCAATACTCCAATCATAATCGCTTTTAGAGGTACTTATTAACAGTTCCGGTTGATTAATCTTGACGTAAATTTGCTTCCGGAACACGAAAAAGACCTTCTGGAACAATATAATAGCCTCGAACAAGGCACACGTCATGTAAACAAACAATAAGTTCTGATTTCAAGAGTGTTGCTAAAAATAGATTTCAGACGATGTTTTTAGCTTGCGCTATAGAAAAACAGAAAAGGAAAAGAAAAATAAAGATCCTATTGATGCGGAATAAAAATTAGAATATTAAAACATTGAAATATTGTAAGCGACATTTTGATAATTTAATAAAAGAATGAGTTTAAATAAAAAGGTTTTTAGAACGGGATAATTTAGGAGTTATGACATTTTATCAAATTAAGTAAAGAATTTAGAGAAGTTTGATATACTCGGGAAATAATAGTGAATTTATTAGGGATTTAAATAATAAAAGAGTTTTATTTACGGAATATAAACAGTCACCGCAATTTTTAGATTTAAGCGATTTGGAATAAATATTATTAGGCGGATTAAGTTCTTATACCTTTACATATGGAAATTGATAGATTAGTTTAAGAATAGTTTTTAATTGAATAAGCCAGTATAATATATGGAATATTATTAAAAGGGAAATTTATATAGATAAATGTTAGTTTTGGCGAAACAAAATTAAAATTTTGTAATAAACACACACACACGCAGACACACACACACACACACACACATACAGACACACACACACACACACACACACACACACACACACACACACACACACACACACACACATATATATATATATATATATATATATATATATATATATATATATATATACAATTAAAAAAATAATTAAGTAATTTCAAAATTTTGTGTTTTATTTTATTTCTACATTCGTAAAGTATTGTTATGAATTCAGTGCATTTTCAAACACAGAAATATATCAAATAAATATATAGTACAATACAAATGTAAATCAGAGTCACACTTTTATACAATAACACAAGACGTTTCCTATTCATTTTTGTTACATTTCTGTTACAGTTTTATTTCATATGTTGCTACACAAAAGATAATGTTCAAAGGAACCCTGGAGAAAAACTGAAAATGACCTATAATAAATGTGATTTATGTCTAACACATTTCTTTGTGACGTTCAATCGCACAATAAATACTATTTTGCCTTGTAAGTTGTTCAGTTTGCATTTATATAAATGTTACACTTTTGAAAATGAAGTGTATTTAAGGAATCACGAAAATAAATTAAATCTTAAATGTAATGATTTAGCATATGAAGAAAAAATAGCATATTTTAATTAAAAAGAATGTTTATACAAAATTATAGAAAATTAAGGAAAAATTTAAAAAAGACATTAAACGCATTATACAAACTATGAAAATTGAAAGATGCCGTTTGAACATAAATCAAAGAAATGAAGCGGAATGTTTTTGTCAGAAAAATACAATTTACTGACAGCAGAGTTAATGTTCTCGACCACTTAATTAGACCATGTATGCGTTACATATCATAAAATATTTCCCGTGCAAATGCTACTTCTTGTTCTACTATCCTAGTTTTATTCGTTCTAAAGATATTTGAGGGTACCAAGACACTACTTTTCATATGTAACAGCAGACAAGTTGAAAGGGGATAATATGCTTGTGCTGTATTATTTCCAGAGATTTCCAGAGACATCCTGAAACATTTTTCCACGCAATTTCTACGACGGACATATATGAGAATATCACACAAAGTAGTTGTTTTGAACCTTGCTTTTTTTTACCTTATACCAAAGGGGCTCAAAATGAAACAAATGTTTTCTTATGAATGAATGTGCGGTTTTTCCAGTGGTACAAACTGCAATTAAATCAAAAGTGTCCCTTTTGAGATATGAGCTTCTGACTATTGGGTTGTATTTATGGAATTTTCTTTAAAAGATTTAAAAGATGAATAAGTAATTGAATATTTAATCAGGAAAAATAACTTTAGCAGCTAAATGACATATCCATAGGTAAGTAATTTGTAAAGTGACAAACATTTAGAGAGAGTTTTTTTTTATAGTTACTGATTGCTAAAATAAGACTTTCATCACGACAATCTGTATGACTTACCTGCATGAAAAATAATGATGAATGTATTTATTTCTAATCTTTAAGACAGCAATTATGTGTTTCAGCACAAAAAGTTTTACTAGACCACATATTTTCAATACGTAAAGTTTCTACTATCATGAGCAATTTTTATATGGAGTGTTTATAATGATTCAATACGTTCCTCAAACTCATATATTCACTATTCTCTATTACTCATGTTGATACTCGCTTTGTATTATTCTCAAACTTTTGAAAACACATACTCATATTCCTTCTATTATTGAGAAATGTTTGAAAATTTCCGTTTTATTACCAGTACGACGTCATATTATTCTTATTTTCAATTGGTGAAACTTTTTATTTCATTTTCATTTTTCACGTGGAAATCTTTCAATAGATAATTAATTACTGTAGAAAAAATATTATTGTGGATTTTTAATTGTTGGCAACTGCTATAACGAAAAATGTTTAAATTTAATGAAAAAAGGTTGTTAGAATTTTGGTTTTTTATCTCTCTATATTAAAATAAAACGATTTTTTCAAATTTTAATATTTTGAGCTTCATAGTAGGTATTTAGCTATAAGTGCACAAATTTTCATGCCTGTAAATTATATATGTTCTGAGAACGGCTCTGTGACGGACAGACAACGGAGCGGGAGTAATTGGGTTTCGTGAGATGAACAAAACTCTAAAAATGGAGATTCGATCGCTTTAGACGAGTCTGAAATATTAAACTTTACCGAAGGACCCCTGGTGCCGCAAATATGCTACTTCTGACTTTGACAGTTTATAGATGTCCATTTTAGTGGGTAGTATATGTTCGTGGGGCAATTTGTATGTCATGTATCTACCACATCAGAATTGAACGAATTGATCCGGAGCATTTTAGTCGGTTGACATGGAATCACCATATTGCACAGAATTATAATTAAACTGAGGATCCAAGAAATGACTGTGACGGAATTTGGAAACACAAATCTTTGAAAAGTTAAATTTTTAATAGCAAATGTATTTTCATATCATTTATATCATTAATAATATTTTCATACCAAAAATATTTTCATACCATCATATTGTTTATCGGATCTTAGGTTTATTTTTCGTACACAGGTTCATAGAAAAATTGATGTAGTTGAGCGGTTTGTAGCAAGAGTATTTTTTTTTTTGGAAACCTTGGATAGTATTTATACTTACGTTAAAGAGCATTTTAGCTATGATAACAAAGCTTGAAAGTAGACACAATACAGACAGTCGGTCTCAAAGAAAGTAAAATGCCATTTTATTTAAATCATTGTTTTCTAAATTCCTTATTTGTCCGAAACATTATTTGTTGCATTTTTAATAAAACATCAACGTATTTTATGTGTTATATTAATATACTAGATCATCAGACATTAGTATTAATTGTGAAGAACAATACCAGTAGAGATTTATCTTTTCATATTAATTTCATCTTTAAACAAGAACGAAAAATCATGCATCAAGTATAGATTATGAAACACTTTCCAACACAACCAGAAAACTGTAACGAAACTTCACCGTTAAATAAGGTTAAAGGAGATATGTAAGTAAACAGTTTAGAAAACACATAACAGATTGAAAAATAGTTTTCGAAATTTCCTTCCAGTGTCAAAAAATAGTTGAATTATTTTCTGCAGCCCTGTATATGATCAATGGAAGTAGATATATAGTATGATAAAATTTAGCTCATGTTAGAATATTCACATTTAGCAATTTTCGCCAATCGATGGAAATGCACTCGAAATCTTTTGTACAGCCCTGTAAACTATCTGAAGACTTTTGTACACACCACCTATTAAACTAAAAGGCAAATTAAAACTCACTTGCAGCAATTACCAAACGTAAACGACAATGTATCTTTTTTTCTCGTAGCCCTGTATATGAATTTATTTATATTCCACAAACTTCTATTAGTCTACACTACCCTTAAGCAATTCACTCCCATAATCTGTAGTACTTACGAATTTCCTTGTGTAGCTCTGTATGAGGTCAATTGAGTTTATAAACACACACGTACTATCACAAAATTATTTAAACTTAAAAACGCAAACCAAAGTTGAAAACGCTCTTATTACATATAGACTGTAAATATCGCACATGTACTGTAACCAATATATTTTGTGTGTCCCTGTAAATAAACGCAATGCACACATGAAAGCAATTTATAGTGCACCTCAGTAATGCATATATCACTGCAGACGATTTCCCCCCCCCATATAACGATGTGTAAAAGAATTCATTTGTTTGACCCTGTAAATGAATAATAAATGCTTTGCACCCCATCTTCTACAAAGAGCATTTTTTAATGCACTTCATAATTATATATCAATTACATTATGTTTTAAATGATGCAGCGTATCAAAATGCGCTTGAACCGATTATTCCCCATTGACTTTAATGTAACGGAATACTTTCGACTGTCCCTGTAAAAAAACTATAAGTGCTACACACTTCTGTTGAAATAGGGAACATGCTATAGAAAACCGCAATAACATACAAAACTTTCAGGCCAATCGAAGCATATTTACGGGAGTTAGAACACAGACAGACGGCAGACCGGCAGACGGCAGACGGCAGACAAGCCGAAGTCATAAACACATTTCAACTAGGTTGGAAAGTGTTAAAAACACATTTTTACCTTTTTTATTTTTATCTTGTTACTAAATTTGAGTTACAGATGTGCGGAAATCCCAAGTGCTAAAGTTCTACGAAACAAATGAAAAAGCCGTTAAGTGAATACAACATTTTTACGACGAAGTAAAAGAATGGGTGTAATTTATAAAGATGCATAGAAGTTTTTTATATAAACAAGTCCATTGTTTGACTTGTTTATAAAAACATACAATGAGAAAAATGGCACTTTCAAATCTGAGTAAATCGATGTTTTCATTTTGTTATAAAAATTATGTTTCAAATATGACGACCCAATACTACCAATTCTGAAATTCCAAAAATACTCAGAAAATGAAACATGGGCATACTCAAAATTGAGCAGTAGAAGTCAGTTACTCATTTTTGAAACATGGACTTACTAAAAACTGAGCACATAGAAGTCAGTTCATACTCATTTTTGAAACATGGACATACTCAAATATGATCACATGATGTCTTATTCTTGAGTGTGAGCATGTTTTCAGAATTAAAAATTAAAAAAAAAGTTATGAAGATTAAATTAAATATATAATTTTAATTTATATCACAGGTATGCATATTTATTTTATATCTTTAAAAAAAATTGCGTACTCTTAAGATATTTCAATCTATTTAAAAATTTTTAGTTTAGTTTCATAAGATTTTTTATAAAAAAGAATTGCATAATTTAATAGGATTATGATTTGAAAGAAAAAGAACAGAAGTGTTTTGTTTCAATTTAAAAACATATATATATATATATATATATATATATATATATATTAATGAAAGTATAGGGTGAAAGCCCCAGTTATGGACACCTAACCAGTATGTGACACTTGAGCAAAAATCTAAATCAAATAAGCATTTTGTTGTAAAATTCTGCAAAATGATGTCATCTAGTGGTAAAATGAGAAAGTTATTTTTATTTTGGAGTCAATTTATTCACCACTAGAAGGCCAAGAACATATTCAATGAGGAAGAAACTTTTGAGAATACAAAAAGTGTCATTTTGAAGAAACCATCTTCTTCCTAAAATGAAGGAAGAGTTTTTCTAATCTATTTGTAATGCAACGATCCAAAAAATTTTTCTTAAAAGTTATACTTGAAAAATTAGTTTAAAGACGCATATGATATATTAGGGCCCTGTTTTAGAGTTTATAGTTATTTAAGTTATCTTAATGGAGTGTGCCAGCTATTGGTTCCTTGAATTTCATTTTACCAGTCTCTGACACAGGTGTTAGTTATTGGTTATTTTAAAGAAAGTTGAAATCTATGATTTGAACTGTTTAAAAACGCATAATAATGAATTAAATTTATCTTGTAGTAAGCACCATTAAATTTTAACTGGTTTTACCGGTGACTGACACCGGATGTCACTTACTGGTCCATAAATGTCAGTTATTGGATATCTGCATTACTAATAATGCAGTACAGGTTACTACATCCCACTTTTTATAATACATATTAATGTACTTTATTTTTATAATAAAGAATAAAGTTTTCTTTAAAGTATTTTATTCTTTTAAAATAAAGTGTCAATATTTAGTTCACTTTGTGTCAGTTATTGATGTTCCAAATTAGGGATGTTGTGAGTTACTGGATACCATATTTATGAATAAAATTTATTTTTAATAATAAAATGTAAAATTTTGCAAAATTTTGCCAACAATAATTTTCTAATATATCTCTGCTGTCCTTTCAAAATCAAAGGTATGCATAAAAGGAATTTAAATTTTTGTAACAGTGATTTCAGAACGATATCAGAAGATCAGAACAAGAAAGAATCTTTAATGTGTCACTTACTGAGGGTTTCACCCTATAACAATGCAAAATGAAATATTTTGACATTAATTAATTCTAAAAGTTGTTAAATGAAAACCATAAAAATAGTAAAAATTTTGTATATACACACTATCTACATGCTTCGTTTTCACTGAAGCCTTTATCAAGAGAAATAAAGATATTCTACAGATTAACAATCTATAATTCAATGATTTGATACACCTTCATTCATGTTTTTCATAGTCTCTCTCAGATTATAATTACATTATTTTATTTTATTTTGACTTTATGTTTATTTTTTATTTAGTCTTACTTTATGTAATCATTTGGCATGCAATACTTCCGAAATACTTATACAGATATGCTTAATGCATGCTTTGTCATATGGTAGTCATTATGAAGGTAAATAAAACAGCAATGTCTCACTAATCAGATGTCTCAGTTGCACATAATTGTACAAAATAATGCATAAGAAACAGAAACTGAATTCAGAAATACATATTATTATTGTTTTCGAAATTTTAATATTGTGTAGGTTTGCAAATGTTTTATGGCATTGTTACATTAATATATTTTATCCAATTTATTTCTTAGATATTTATGTTAATCAAAAATTATAAAACTTTGCTAACTTGCAGATGTAATGGGTTAATAAATTATGCGATTTCAATTTCAAAAGCGAATTACTACAATTTTATTTATCTATATTCTATAAGGATACAATAAGTTTTGTTTTGCATAATCTATCATGACGAATATCTTCTAATTTTTAGAGTATACTTTTTAAGAAAATTCTAACTACTTTTCTAGATTCAGAACAAATTATATTCATACACTATTTTAGTCATATATAGTAGAACAAAATATTCTGCTTATTTAGTCTCAAATATATCTTGTAAAGTCAAAGAATTTCAGCAATACTAATACATTTTGTTAATTATATATATCTTTATAATTTCTGTTTGTTTGTTTTGTTTCATTTAGTATTAATGGAATCTTAGAACGAAAGAATTTGTATGTATTTTTTCACAAACAGATCTGAAATAATCAGCAATTATAGTTTTTACTTTTAATTGATTTTTTTAACTTATAAAATCTATTATCTATACCGCATAGCATTTCCAAATGTACATTCACTCTCGTAGGACCTCTCTGCATATATATTTGTGTAGGCGTCAACTCTGCGTATTTCTTTGTGTCCAGGAAAGATGAAATGAACAATAACTTAAAATACTTTTAAATATCGTTAGGAAAATCGTTAGATGAGATATTAAGTTTAATATTTTTCCTTTGTAAATACTTTTGTGCATCAAAGTTTGTGTTTGTAAATCGTCAATGTGTATGTCAAGTTTAATAGTTTTTCTTTAAATAAAATTAGTTACTAAAATTTTAAAATTCAACTAGCTTTTATATAACTCTAATGAGAATTTTTAAAGAATGTCTCGGCTGCTGTATTAGGGCCTTAATGATTCATTATTTTCAATTATCTCAGAATACTTTTCAAGAGAAATAGAATCAAATACAGACCCTGAGATCTTTTTTTCAATATATAGGTAGGACATGTTGTTTGTTTATAAATTTTTGCGAAGGTGAAATAAACAATAGAATTTTTAGAAACAAATTGTTTAAATACAATACAAAATATATAGTCCCTTTCTTAGGAACTCTTTAGTATCTACTTTTGTTCGTGTTAACTGTTGCTTTCTATTGTAGTAATAGAGGGGGGGCTTTCATACTATGTGCTGCTAGATAGTAGAAAATCTTTAAAAAAAAACTATTTTCCCAATTTCAAGATTTTTTTCACAATTCCTTCATCGATAATAAACAGTTAATAAATTATAGTAGTAATGCGCACTTCTATCAATTTAATTCTTATATATTTATATGATTTTAAAAGCTATAAAGACAATGTTAAGATAAACAAAAACTCAACAAAAAATAAATAACAAGTATTTGTTGTTGTTGTTGATGATTTCATTGCTGCATATAAATCATACTGGCATTTAATTTTTAATTTTTACTTAAAAAAATATATATTATTGGAATAATGCAAAATTACTTACCAATCCGGTAGTCAGGTTATATGAGGTTCATTACAAAAACAGGAGGATAAATAAAATGAATTTTTAAGAGTGTAATCTAGCGAGACTTCTTAAATCCTTTAAAAGTAAAAAATACAGTTATTTGTTCTGTCTACTAAACTAAACTTTTACGGATGCAAACATATTGTCGCTGACTACGATCGCAAATATTTTAATTATTCAGCTTGAATAATTAACTTGTTAATTCATTGTTTTTCTACGTGTTTATTTGTTTGTAAAAGAGATAGTAGAAGAAAATATTTTTGTATTCAGAATAGCTGTTTATTTAGTTAACTAAAAAAGATTTCAGTAAACGGAGTATCTAAAATCTGAAAACTACAAATCAAGGTTGTCTTCTTTTATGTTTAATACATATATTTTCTTTTAAATAAAATGTAAAATAGTTAAGAAAATGTTTACACTAAAGGAAATTAGTTAAATTAGTCAATAAAATTTTAAAATGCTATAATATTTTATATAACTCCACTATTTACCTCGTACAATAAATACATCCATGCATTATCGAGGTGGAGGAAAAGATCACATACCTAAACCGTTAATGCGAGATTTTATATTCTGCTCAGAAATGATTTACACTGATATCGTAAAGAAATAGATGCAAAGGAAAATTACATTAAAAATCTTGAAATGCTTTATGATAGTTTAGGATATTCAGAAAAAATACAAATCAAAAGAAATAAAAATAAGAAAAATAAGCTTATTGTAAGGTTTATTGTAAAAAGAACTTTTATATATTTTTTATTTAACAAATAACAGATAATTGATTATTTGTTGCGTAACTGGATTTGTAAAAAGATGCTTTCATGTATACTTTTTTTCATCACTCCTTTAGGTAAATCTGCACAGAAAAACTGACATTTTCATTCATGCCTAGTTAATGATCTTAATATATTCGTGATAACAGCACGAATGCCTTATTTACTTTTGAGATAAAATATTTTGTTCAAGAACTTACAATCAGGAAACTGGATTTGTAAAAAGATGCTTTCATGTATACTTTTTTTCATCACTCCTTTAGGTAAATCTGCACAGAAAAACTGACATTTTCATTCATGCCTAGTTAATGATCTTAATATATTCGTGATAACAGCACGAATGCCTTATTTACTTTTGAGATAAAATATTTTGTTCAAGAACTTACAATCAGGAAACTGGATTTGTAAAAAGATGCTTTCATGTATACTTTTTTTCATCACTCCTTTAGGTAAATCTGCACAGAAAAACTGACATTTTCATTCATGCCTAGTTAATGATCTTAATATATTCGTGATAACAGCACGAATGCCTTATTTACTTTTGAGATAAAATATTTTGTTCAAGAACTTACAATCAGGAAACTGGATTTGTAAAAAGATGCTTTCATGTATACTTTTTTTCATCACTCCTTTAGGTAAATCTGCACAGAAAAACTGACATTTTCATTCATGCCTAGTTAATGATCTTAATATATTCGTGATAACAGCACGAATGCCTTATTTACTTTTGAGATAAAATATTTTGTTCAAGAACTTACAATCAGGAAACTGGATTTGTAAAAAGATGCTTTCATGTATACTTTTTTTCATCACTCCTTTAGGTAAATCTGCACAGAAAAACTGACATTTTCATTCATGCCTAGTTAATGATCTTAATATATTCGTGATAACAGCACGAATGCCTTATTTACTTTTGAGATAAAATATTTTGTTCAAGAACTTACAATCAGGAAACTGGATTTGTAAAAAGATGCTTTCATGTATACTTTTTTTCATCACTCCTTTAGGTAAATCTGCACAGAAAAACTGACATTTTCATTCATGCCTAGTTAATGATCTTAATATATTCGTGATAACAGCACGAATGCCTTATTTACTTTTGAGATAAAATATTTTGTTCAAGAACTTACAATCAGGAAACTGGATTTGTAAAAAGATGCTTTCATGTATACTTTTTTTCATCACTCCTTTAGGTAAATCTGCACAGAAAAACTGACATTTTCATTCATGCCTAGTTAATGATCTTAATATATTCGTGATAACAGCACGAATGCCTTATTTACTTTTGAGATAAAATATTTTGTTCAAGAACTTACAATCAGGAAACTGGATTTGTAAAAAGATGCTTTCATGTATACTTTTTTTCATCACTCCTTTAGGTAAATCTGCACAGAAAAACTGACATTTTCATTCATGCCTAGTTAATGATCTTAATATATTTCGTGCGATAAATGCAACGCCGTTCCTTTTCATAAATATTGAGATTTTTAGATTTTTTTTTTTTTTTTTTTTTTTTTTTTTTTTACGGATTAACACGTTCCAAACACTGGAGATTCCGAAAAACATATTTTTAGAAAAATAATTGCCGTCCGTCTGTGTGTCTGCATGTCTGTGTGTCTGTGTGTCTGTAAACACTCTATCTCCCGAAAAAATTGAGACAGAGACTTGAAATCTGGTATGTATTTAGTATGTAGTAATGGGAAGAAGATTATTGAATTTCAGTAACCTCGATTATCCGGAACTATTTTTTTCGGACTCTCGAAATATTCGTTCTGATAAAAGGTATATAAAAATTTTCGAAATTGTTTATTTTAAGGAGTGAATATAAAAGACACTAAAAAAACATAAATTTTGCATAAAGCATGAAGTCGATCAGATAATGAGTTGCCGAGATATTTGTAATCCTATTTCCACACTCTTCGATTTTTCATGACCCTGTATTTCATCCAAATTTCAATTCAAAGATATATTTTAATTGGAGATGAGACGCTTATTCAGATGCAATAAACCGCTAGTTAATAGGATTATTGTTTTTGGAGTTATAATAATGTTTCTTTTAAGCAATTCAGTAATCGAGCCTTTAAAGTTTATGACGTCATCAAGCCACGATTTTATTCGAATTGCAATGCATTTTATAAGTTGTTTACGCATGTTTTATTTTCATATTTTACATTATGCATATCCATGATGGGTAAGTATTATGGTGGCCCCCAACGACTAGTTTAATTAACAATCGTATTTTGAAAATCATCCAGACAATTGTTTTTCCTTCAGAAGAGTTGCGGTTACTGTTCATACTTTTAATAAATGCTGCTGCCTTTTACATAGTTTCAGCATGTCTTTGAAATTATTAATAAAAATATTTTTACTTACTTCAATCGATTTCTTCATCTATTATTTCGAAACAATTTTAAAAGTACGAGGAATATATATTATATATTTTTATAATTTATCAAAAAATATCTCAAAAAATACATTATTTACTCAGTTTTATAATATATTCTTTTTTAATTTTGATTATTTTAATATGGTTTATCGTATGATTCAATTTTACAATTTCTAGTTTTTTAATAAACATTTCAAAGTTGAAACTTATTTTGTAGAAAAATAATAACACGTCTTATAATATTTATAAAAAATATCCTCTAAAACAAAATTATTTTAAAAAGAATTTCCTTAAATCATATAATTAATGGAACTAAGATAAAGTACATATTATTTTTCTTTAAATACTTTTAAGATTTACTCCGCTATGCAACAATTAGTTTTGTCTTTAAAAAATAAACGAATAAAATAATTTCACAATCTCAAAAAGTAATATCAGAGAAACAAAAAGTTTTCTGAGGTTTTCTAAAATAATTATTTTAAATGTGTTTCAGATTAGGAAAAAAGAAAATAACTGAAACTAGTGATTATTTCAAGGAGACAGATTAAATGTTTAAAATGAAAAAATGTATCTTTACGTAAATAAAAAAAATATATTAATATTCTTTTTTTATGTCTCTTCCAATAAAGTTTTTATCTTTAAGTAACATATAATTTAAGTGCATAATGTTTTCTTCATGATTAAAATTGTATTTATATTTTAATTTCTAAAATGTTTCTATTCATATTTTTTAAATAATAAATTTATTCTTTTAAGTTTTTCCAAGTTTTCCATTTAATTATATTTAATTTTCCTCAGAATATGTCATGAATATGCTGTAAAAATATTATGTTGAACGATAAATTAAAATGCTAAAAAACTGAAAACATAATTTTCTGAAAAACATAAACAAGAATGAAATTGATTCTGTAATGTAAGTCTGATATTCCACATGAAATATACTATGTGAACACATATATTGTACGAAATCCCTTCTTTTCTACTTGTTTAATTAAATGTATATTTAATTAAAAAACATTGTGTGCAACATTAAGAATCCGCAACTTCAGGTCATTCGCCAAGTAGTTTTTGAATTATACGTCAAACAAATAAACTCCAAAGCAATTTGTTTTTCAACTATTAAAAATTAATTTAATATTAAGAGTTCCTAATTTAAATCTTTATAATTCCTAAACTGGATGAATTTCCGTATCCGAATATAAAATGCACCAGTTGAACTTGTAGTTAAATGTTTATTTCATACAGGTGCTGGGCGTTATTTGAATTCGCATTCTATGTATAATAAGAATATTAGGCATAAAAATTGAAATATTACTATTTATTCTGCTTAAAGGTGAGTATGTGTCAATAGCGTTAACATAGATTTGAATATCGAAATTATTTTCTGTAAAAATTGAGTGGAAATTACATGTAACTGAGGGGCTAAGGCCAAATTGTATATTTGTTGCCGATTATATGGGGGATTCATATATAAGTTTGAATTTTTTTTAGAAGACTTTGGTACTTAATGGTAAATAATATTCGCAAAATCTTGTCACCATCCGTTTCTGTTGCATTTGAGGGGATTACTGTTAGTGAAGATGAGAAAACGAAATTTAAAGACTTTTTGTACGAGTTTATTGATAATATTTCAAATTTTAATTGCTTAAAAGGCGTATAGCCAACATAATGAAAAAGTATCCAAGACGGGATTCCAATGCGGGTCATCAGTATAGTACACTGACTTTCTACCAACTGAACCACTTGGAACAATCCCAGCCTGGTACTTCTCGCTATCATATGTTGGCAAGGCTACAAACGAAGCACAAGATGGAATATTGTTCTGTGAGCCACCAACCCTGGGGCAAAGACGAAACCAAAGTGAATCCAGCATCGATTATTGAATAAATTCGATTATTGAAATTGAATAAATTCAATTTGATAGATTGAATCAATTTGTTAGATTTATTCAATAATCGATGCTGGATTCTCTTTGGTTTTGTGTTTGCCCCAGGGTTGGTGGCTCACGGAAAAATATTCCATCTTGTGCTGCGTTTGTAGCCTTACCAACATATGATAGTGAGAAGTACCAGGCTGGGTACCTTTCCAAGTGGTTCAGTTGGTAGAACGTCAGTGTGCTATACTGACCCGGGTTCGAGTACCGGCTTGGATACTTTTTCACTATGTTGGCTATACGCCTTTTAAGCAATTAAAATTTGAAATATTATGAATGCAATGCGTGAGAAAATTTCTATGGAAAAATTCCAATTATTAAAATAGAGTTTATTGATTTATTTCGTTATAAGCTTGGGCTGATTCATGTCGCTCGGTACAACATTGATATGGATAGAGTCACACCTGTGGCTAGAAAACTGTATAGGTATCATCACTTATCGGGTAAAGCAAAGTACAACAGATTATCACGCTAAAAATATGTTACGGGTCGTATTTCAATGCCTACTGATTGCACTTACCCTTTACTGACTGTCTCTTTTGTAACCCCAGTAGCATTGTGCAGAAAGAATAATGGGAAAAGTTCTGATGATCCTGAGGCTTCAAGACTTGGTATTGATTATTGTAAGCTATTAGGCAGTGTCATCAATTCCTAGTTCCTGTGATAGTTGGAATTTTGGCTAATATAATAATAACTAACTTTATGTCTACCCTAGATTTAACCTTAAGATATTTTCGGGTTTCAATAAAGCACGAGGATATATTCAAGAAAGCTTTCATTACAAAGAATGTTTGCTTCAGTATTAAGCGCACAAATTTAGTTTGTCTGTGACACCATCCTCGTTTTCGAATGCCATTAATAAAATATTACTACGTCTGAAATTGCATCGTCAAGGTTCCATCGAAGCCCGGGAGTTGGTCCCGGTCACCGTTAGTCCAGGAATGAGTTCAGACTTTGCCGGAAGCACTCTTACCTTACAAGAAACAAGCCAAGCAATCGACAGTAGCATCTTCATACAGTTCTCATGAAGGCATGTCCTTTGTACAAGCAAGCGTTCTGGGAGAGAACGCGGATCCTCTCAGCCAGCATACGGCCAGCTACTCCGCAGGAATTTCTGTAATTAGGTGAATATATTCCTTTCTTACAATTAAGTGCATTTTATATAATTGACAGGAAAACAAGCTGGTGGATTGTATTCCTTTTTGCTCCTTGTTTTGAACTTTTAAGCGGCTTCACGAAATAAGCTTGTTAAAAGAATTCAAAATTATTTATGAAAATTCTTAGATATCCTGTTATCGTACAGCATCTCCGTCTAATCTACTTTATGTTTTCTGTAAGAGTATTTGTAAAATTGCATATGAAATTGTATTGTTAAAATTTATGCTTTAAGTGTTGCTCTAATGCATACATTTTTTAGGCAAGCAAGCAACTCGGAATATGTAACTTTCGATATTATTTTGGGGTTTTCAACACACACCGCGTTAGTCACGTGTAGGCAGTTCAAAGTATGCTTCATATGCGTGTCTTCTTTTCTTATTAACATTAATTAACTTTCTTCTCCGCAGTGGTTTTGCGTATTCGGTGGTCTTTACTTTGGGAAGGTTTAGAATTGACCGGGAAAAGGTTGTTCCAGCTGTATATCAATGTGGTTTTATAACAAATGTCTGTTAAAAGTGTATTTATATATAATGAGATTTGTTTTGGGGATAATTACTGTTTTATGTAGTTCTGATATTTTTATATTTCAATAATACACAAGAAGAATTATTTAACAGAAAGAGTTTTTTAACTGAGTTTAGCATTATTATTTGAAATTTTAATTTTACATTTTCTAGACTGAATTACGCAGAAAACAGTTCTGCAAGTGTGTTTCCCATGTAAAAAGCAGTGTAATACATATTTTTCGTTTACGTAAAAGTGTCTTGCGGATTTTTGAGTTTTAACTTAAACGTGTATGGAATTCCCGCAGGGTGATTATTTGAACATTTCTTGAGTAGTGAGACTTTTTCTAATCCGAAACTTTTAAGAAATTTTCGCATGTATTGATTTGCGCATTCTATGTTTAGCTTTTCAAAAATTTGCATTGATATCTCATTTTAGGAAAGTTACTTCTTTTAAATTATTTAGAGTTTCGCAGGAGTTTGATTGTACACGTGTAGCACTCCGTAAGATAGATTTTGCCGACATTTTATCGGAGGAGTGATATGGATTCTACGTATATATTTTCTCAGAGGGTTAATGAAAAATTGGCGGATTTTTTTTTTTTAGAGTGGTGGATTTTGTCAATTTTGAAGTTGAATTTTAGTAATAAAATTGATTTCAAAGTAATAGTACTACATGACAAGATGGTTGATACAAATAAAAATTTATTTTGGCCGAGTTTTTAAAAGTTTTTCCCCATTATTTGTTTTAGTTAGTATTTTGACTCTGCACAGATAAAAAATACCTTGGATTTAGATTTAGCTAAAGATTTTTTCATATTTGTGGAGGGGGGTCGGAACTATAACATATGTTTCCAGATATTCTCTTAAGAATGTAGTCTAGTGTCAAATGGATTTGAATTTTTTGTGTGTGAGCGTGTTGTTCTGATTCTAACAGTTGTGTGTGTACGAGCCCCCTACCCTGTAGTCCTTTTAATTTCCGCAAAATGTGACTAAATCTACGGGAATATACATTTTTCGGTTAATTCGAGTAATAATATGATAATTATGGTGATGATTATTACATAAGATTTTGTGGTTGTCTAACTGTTATAAATACTGTAGTAGAAGTTAGATGGAGCGGATTTTGTCAAATCCTGCCATTTGTGGAGATCCACACTGGACTTTCATTGCTTCCGCATTTTGAAGGTAAAACTTATGAATACCCTGTGTCCATTGGAGGTTGTTTTGATGTTATGTCTTCGACTGAGAGCTTCGACAGCATGGTAAGGTGTTGTAATATGATATTAAAAAATAGAATGCAAGGTGATCCCTTGTCAGTGCTATTACAGTATTGTAAAGGGACATTTTTAATGTTTTCAATGACAGTTTATAGTGCTATCCAAAGTATTTCCACATATGCTCATGTGAACTTTCAGAGTAGCTATTTTCCTGAAAATTAATGTTGCATTTTGTAATTTTTTGGGGGAATAACATTCAACGACTCCGTTTTTAGTGTTCCAATCATAACATTTGATTTTAAAATGCGTACACTACTGTCGTCCATCCTCACTACTGTTTTCAATAAATCATTTATATTGTTAATTTCTGTGGCATGGGCTACTTTGCTTTCAAAAAGACCCGAAGTTTTAGCCCCAACTGCTTAATTGAACATAGAATATGTTTCATTTTACTTATAAGATAACGAAAAAACTTCTTTTTGTTAGAATAATAATATTAAAACAAATATCTATCACTTGTAAAGGTGCATTTTCCGCATACAGTAATTAGACTAAAACTGATTTGAATAATATTTTTTAGAAGTTTTCTTGAAGAATTGACCGGTTGATTACTTCCTGTATACATACAGACAGGTATTTTTCGTATGACACCGAATTATACAAGCTAAAAACTAAATTTAATATAATTAAATTGGCTAAATTGAATATAACAACATATGAACATTAACTAAATTGAATATAAATTTTTATCTGTTGTTTCTTTTTATTTAAAGAGTATCTATTAAATTAAAAATCTTATCATCTTACCATTAAAATAAACAAAAGAAAATAATATTTTTTGCACAACAAAAAATGAATGAAGTATAACAGAAGTTAATACAAGAATTGTATGGTATAAAAAAAAGAGTAATTTTTATGATGAAAAATAAATATATTTTATATTACTTTTTGAATGATAATATAAAAACACTCTTGCCTCTTTCTGTCTTATTAAATGCAAAATGTTTTTTTTTTTTTTTTTTTAGGAAGATTAAAATGACCTCATAAAATGGAAAGCTTGCCCGAATCGTTTAAAAAACTGTTCTTATTTACTAGTTAATATATTATAATTATTCAGATGTTTTAAGTTGTCAGGAATGCTGTATTTTTTTTTAGATAAATTATGTGATATTATTTTGATTTGGAAAGTTCGATATCACCTTTGAATTGAAGAGTTCGATTGGTTTCGATAGCACCAAAAACAACAAAATGTTTTTTTTTTTTTTTTCATTAAATAAAGAAAAATACAAAAAAATATACATACATTGAATTAAAAACATCGTTTTGTATAAATTTTCTATAGTCATTTCACTATCTTCCAATTGCAACTGAACTATTTTCTAGCATAAAATATCTCACAAAGAATCATTTAAAAATTCTTGGACGAAACATAAAATGTCAACACGAATGTCTTCTTCTCTCAACAATCTTCAAATGGAGAAAGGATTTTTCATTTCCCTTCTATAAATAATGACATGAATATATCTCTAAAATGATCCGTATCCTAGATTTTTTATTCAGATATCTACATGCACATTTAGTCCTGTTTTAACTTCATTCTATTTTTCTTTATTTTAGCAGTGAAAGAATTTATTCTGATAAAAAGGATACATGGGGGATTTTAATGGATGAATATTCTAATATGTTTGCCCTACATTGGATTTACTGAAAGCATATTTTAAGTTAAGTGCTTTAAAAGATATACTACTTTCTATAATATTCTTATTGCATTTATCTGCAAATATTCGAAAGTGGAATAAATTGTGTAATATGTAAAGGGTATGTAAAGTATTGTTACAAAATGTATTTTTAAGATGCTGATGTTTAATTTTTAATTAGATTTATACTCGAAATTTTTGTTTTCATTCTAAATTTTCAGATGCATTTAATGTTTAATTCGGAATTTGCATGTTATCCGAAAACATTAATAGTTTTAATTTATATTTAAATTATTAATACAGCATTTATAAAACGATATTTTTCTCAACTATATTGTTTTTTTTTCTAAATTTCTAAAATATTCTTAATGAAATATCATTATTTTCAAAATAGAAACGAATCTGATTCTAATGTATCTGTTTGCATGCAAGGGAAAAGTTTCCGGAATAACATTTTGCTTAATAATAATAATAATAATAATAATAATAATAAAATATTTATTCACACAACTATTGTTCTAAATTTATAACAGATAAATCGCGTGTTTATTCAATTTATGCGAGTTTTTTATTTCAATTTTTTTTTGGTCAGAGAATGCCAAAACGTCTATTCATATAGTTTTTCTAATAGTCGTTTTATATATTTTATTTACATCATTACAATCTTTCCTTTTGCCATTTGTCGTCTTTAATTTATATTTTGCACAGCAACTTCCTTTCTTATAATTTTATGAATTATGTTTAGCCTACCATATTTTTTCACTGATTAAACTATGTAACATTTACTTAAACAGTGCACTATTCGGCGTATATAATCACCTGCGGTTTATGTGGCTCTCAATTCTTGTAAGTATTTCATCACATATCCTGGTCTTGCAATAGATGTGACGGGTTACACCAAATGTTGCACCGATAAAGTAGATATTACAAGATTTAGTCAGCGAAAAAATGTGGCAAGCAATGTGTATGTTATGTGAATTATAAAACAAATAAATCCAATGTCGTGGTGTAAAATATAAACAACAGATGTTAAATGGGACCAGGTAAGATAGCAGTGATATAAAAATCCATATGTTATGAGTATTGAAAATGATGAAATGAATTGAGACTTAAGATTTTACGTTATATTGCTTTGTGGCTAAAGATTGACAGAAATAAAAGCTTGAGATAGAAATGGACCACCTCATAACTTAGTTGTTAGCCCAATGTCACACAAAAGTGTATTTGGACATGTATGGCTGTGTCAAAAACGACTCCTGTGCAAGAGCGGTCAGATAGGCATTAATTTCGACGTGTTTTCTCCAAAATAAAGAGGCACTCTTTCAATACATATTTATATTCAGCTTTTTACCGGCTCTGCTCTTTCCGACCAAATATCACACCCAAACACCCGACTCAATTTCTACAAATAATCCTATTTTTCTTAACCAACATTTCTCTACAGTTAAAAGCATTAAAAAATAATAGTATATACATATTATTTCGAAATATTTGAATTACAACATTTTTCAGAATATATTTTCGAAAGCCATAAAATCGGTGCCGGATTAAGCCATTTAGAGGCAGTTATCTAATTCTTGCTAAATGGCCTCTTTACCATCCACGAATTTTAAATTTAGGTTTTAGCTTGCAATGATTTATTTTAATATAATAACTTTCTGTTCTCAAACAACTCATGCGAGGACAAAATAGTAATATATTTAAAAAATAAATAAATATTATGTTATTTACTATAACACTAATTTATTGTATTGAGATATTTTCCTTGTAAAATATAAGCTGAGAGGAAAATCACATAGATTTCAACGTCTCATTGTCGTAGTGTCCATAAAAAACGCGGGGCACATAGACAACTCTCTTTTCTCTCTATTTGGTAATTCAGCACTCCGTGGAATACAGAATTATTACATTCAAATGTTCAAAATGTAAAAATAAATTAAAAAATAAATTAAAAAATTAAAGAAAAATGTTGGTTATAAAGGAAGAAAATCTCTATACATAGATATTAAGAGGGATTAAAAAATATATCTTATTTATTAAACCAAAATATTTCTTTAAATGTTTAATATTGCCTAATTTAACCAGTTGGTAATCCAATACTCCGTGGATTACTCAAATGTACTAAATATAAAAAAATAGCAATGCAGTTTAGAAGGAAAATAATGTAGATTTAAAAAAGCATTATTTTATTCATTTAACTATAATATTTGCTTAATGATTCACTGAGCGAATTTACAATATCAAAAAAGAAAAGTTATGACCGGAACGTTACGGAGTGAAAAGTATGAAGTCAAAGTCCAGGTAGGTCTTCAGAGAGAAGAGTAAACTCGGTCTCAAATCCGGGTTTGGAGAATCAGACCCGACCCGGGCCCATGAAGACGTTTAACTCAAATAACCGCAATTTCTCATTGTAAGATATAATCGCATTTAATGTTATTAAGTAATAATAATAATAACTGTTATTCAGCTGATTTTTCCTTTAAAATATATTTTCCTTTTTCTTTTTCTCTCTCTTTTTTCCGTCATTTCAGGAAAAAAGAAAAATATAATAATTTAACTGAACTCGGAAATAATAATTCACTTACTCTCCTGTAAAAAGACAAAATTATAATGTTTTTTCTTCTTTATCAAATTTTAACCCTTTGAGCGTTAGGCCCGTGTTTTTCTGTTACTAGAAGTCGTGTTAAAATGGCTGAAGACAAAAATATTGTTAACAAAATATTTTTTTAAACCGTATATAGAATGGGGGGATATAAAAGATAATATAGCATCAAACTGCTATTAAATATATATATATTCTGGGATTTAGAAGCATACTTATGAAAATATAGGAAAACCCTCAAACGCTTTAATATGCGAAATGGAATCTTATGTAAGATTATATTATAAACGTGTTATGTATACAATAGCAAATCTTGGAAATATTAACTATCAATTTACGTTGAAAAATTATATTTATAATGAATGATTATATTACTTTAAATACAATGTCCCATCAAACATTCTTGGTACTTGCTCCATGAAAAAATAAATAATATCGTGCATATCAGTGATAATTAGCGACACCAATGAAGCAGTAGATGCCTGGTGCTATGTCATTTCACTAACCACAATTTCTTTATCATTATATTGTGTTTTGCAATTAAAAGGGCCATCATTGAAAGACATAACTTATCTTCACAACCGCCCCACCAGTGGGTGAGAAGTTCTGCTCTCAAAGCTGGTAGGCGAGAAGTGCTGGATTCAAACCCCTGTAGCGCTCGTCGACCTAACCTTTCGGAGTTTCCAAGGTTTTCTTCGAACCTTGCCGTAAATACGGGTTAGGGTCCCTTAAAAAGACCCCCCACGGAGGACCCTCTCCCTAGGGTCTATCTCCCTAGGGTCTATATCCCTAGCGTAGATAATCGGCCGTCATAAATAAAACCAACCAATCAGCCATCTTGACACCCAGTCAGAAGCTAAGGCATCTTCATTTTGTTTTCTTTGCATAATTGGACGAGTTGGATAAAGCGTGGTCGATGCTTTTCCTTTATTGTAATAGGTATCAATGCATATTAAAGTAATAAACATCAACATTACAAGAACCTTGTTGTAAATCTTCAAGTTTTATCGCTCTTTTTTCTTGTTTCCCGAACGCAAATAAGCTTCACATTTACCGTTCTTTTAACTAGTATTTTATATGAAACTCTATGAAAATAAATGCAATCTTTATTCTTAATATTAATCAGATTTGTAACATTTGTATAAAAAGAAGTTTTAGAGAAAAATATAAAGCATTCATTTATAAATTACCATTGTTCTCAATTTTTTAACAAATTCGATTATTGTATGCATTTTAATATATATTCATTTTTCTTTGTTACCTTACATGCGAGATTAAGGGCAGTTTCTGTAATTTATATTTGGTTTATAGGAAAAACAAATCGAATAATTTAGCGATAATTACCTGGTGAACTTTTATTTTGTCCTCAAAAGTCTTTTAAAGGCCCAACAAATTTAAATCCGAGCCAGTCTTTTTTATTTCTCTCTTTATATAATTCGGACGACGTATTCCAGAATATTAGATGTTCTCTTACCTAAATGATTGCGATAAGTATGTTAGATCCATTTGAATTCGGTTGGAGGGAATTCGATGAATGGAATCAGAATACAAATTCTTCTTATATCACTGATACATAAGAATCAAACTGAACGTCAAAAATAACGCTCGTATGACCAGATTACCATAGATAATTACCGAATGTATGAGTGCATGCTGCAGAAAATGCCGTTATTAGTCGTGGCCAGCGTCTTTTTAGGCATCCATTATGGTATGACCGACCGAGCAGATCTTTGCATACTCTAGAACGGGCGTTCATTTTGACACTTGTTCTAGGATGATTGTGTTACATAATCCTAAAAATTTAGGACAAAGCATGTACGAGTTAATCTCTTTTTTTTATTTTAATATAGAAAGATAAACTAGTAATATAATAAAGTAAATAAAATAACTAGTTAACGTTAAGCATTTGAAAAAAAAAAAGAAAAAAAGTTTTACTAATAAAGATATTAATGCATTTGCCAGTCTAAAACAATATAAACTGATTGTTTGAATCACAATATGTGACATAAAAAGAGTCATCACAACATTTACTTTCTGCTGGACATAATTAAAATAACTTAAAACAAAATGAAGAATATTTCTATATTTAAAGAGTCATTACGTCTTTCATGAAAGCAAAAATTTGTACCTTTATGACTTTGTTTTATAATAATGTAATGATTCAATATCTAGATACATAACGGATAATCATTGTAGTTTTTTTTTTTTTTTTAAATAATGAAGAAATAAATTCGATTTTTTTGTCAATGTTCTAGCATTTAAGCCTTTCATACATAAATAAATAAATAGCGGTATAAAGATTAGTATTTCTTGAAACCATTAACAATTTACATCCTTCACGATTTTTAAAAAATAAACAATGCGAACATTTTATGAAAAAAAAAATACTATTAATAATTTTGCATGTTTAGAAAATTTGATTTTAAAAAATTTCTAGAATTCATATAATATTAATGAGCATAAAGTAGAGAATAGAATAAGAAAAGAACAAATTAATAAATCTTCTCATTTTTAAAGATACATGGCTTGCTTACTGCCGGTTGTTTTCGATTAAATCACAAATAAGTTGCAATTAAATTTACCGCAAATAAGTTGTAATTAAATTTAAAATACCACTTTTTTCAGTTTCACTGTTAGCTTAAGGATGTTTTAAAACATTTACGTATCAAAATTTCTGCTGACACAATGTGTATTTTATTTTTTCTTATATATACCGAATCTTTAGTCTTAATTTGTAATATTTTAAATAAATCAGCCAATAACACATAATTTGTAAATTTGACTCAAAATTTTATTAATATAACGCACACTGAATTCTTATTTTGAACGAAAATTTCCAGTTAAAAAAAAAAAAAAAAAAAAAAAAAAAATCTGCTAGCAAAATTCTTATTTATCTCTCTCTCTCTCTCTCTCTCTCTCTCTTTTTTTTTTTTTTTTTAAACAATTCAAACTTCCGAAAACAAAAAGGAAATTCTAGGTTCTTTTATTTAATTATTTTTATACTATTACAAATAAATATATACGAAAAATCATCTTTATTGTGCTATTATATGTATTTTTTTTCAAAATATCTAACGTTTTTTCAGACTTGTAATCTTTGCATTATTTAATTGAAGAATTCTGAAACTAAACAAAGCTAAAACTACTATTCACAAAAATTGTTTGATATTTTGTATATATATATTACCCCAGTCTGGCACCACAGAGCTGTCCCCTAAATAATTCTTATTCACAAAGAAGCAACAAAGATTTACAGAGTTAGGGCTCAAATAATCTCTCTGCCAAGCCATAAATTACACTAAACATCACATATAAATCTTTCTTTTTGAACATGGGACATTTGGTGGTATTTACATCTTTTCCTCGGGTTATTAAATAAATTTTCGAATTCTATGAATGAATGAAAATATAATAAAGAAAACAATTTATTTTACATATAGATAAAAAAATCTATAATGTCTAAAAAGCCTTTTCCAAAGAACGATAAACTTAGGCATGTCTATAAAAAAAAATGATGCTGCTAGTTTTTCGTAAATACATATTTGTTTTTCACCCTCATGATTAGTCCTCACTTTTTTACACCCAGATTGCTACTATTACTACGTTTTCGCTTTTAAATTTATACGAATAATTCGTTTTGACAAAAAAAAATCAATATTTTTGATAAGCTTAGTGTATATTTTTATGTTCATATCTAAACCTCTGAAAAGTTCATTCATTTGTTTAGTCCTGTAGCATGTTCATATGTTCATATTTGCAAGATAAAGTTTGTTTTCGCTAAATTAAGTATTGAAAAATTTTTCACAACAAAATAATTATGCGTTGCTATTCGAAATGTTCATAAATACATGTTCAAAATTACAAGACATGCTTATGAAATACTATTATTCTGAATGTAGATATACTTTCAATTCAGAAACCTTTCAGTTTATTTTCATGTAAATGAATCTAGAATAGAGTCAGGTGTGATGTTAATTAATCGGATATTACATCTAGAGCATTCATTAGAAACTACATCTAGAGTATATTAGAAAAACAGTGACTTGACTGGATCTGCAATATCTAGATGTTTTCTTGCGAGAAAGCATTCTAAATAAAGACAACAAGTAAAATGAAAATGTTGAAATATGATATAGAAAATAAGAATTTCACTTGCCAAAATAATCAAAGCTATTCTTATAATGCTTTGAAAATATTTCATATTATTTTCAACATGTAGGAAAGTATATAACTATTTATTAAAGGAGAAAATAATATTGGAAAGCTAAAAAGATCTAAGAGATTTCCGTATACAAAATAAACAACTGCAAGAAATCAATGAACATCTGTTATGTCTTAGAAGTGTTTACTTAGAGATCTAAAATTTTATTTCTATTTTTACAAATATGTTTCAGTGCATTTCTCTATTTTATTTATACGTACTTTGTATTTACTTGAAATTTTTTGACGTTTTACAGAGTATAAAATAAAGTATATAAATTAGAATAATTTTATTCTAAAAATTGTTCAAACGTTAATATTTAAAACATCATAGGATTTAGATATGTAAATAATGGCTGAAATGTATTTTAAGCACCTTTCAGAAATTATAGAAATTATTTAACAGTATCGTATCAATCATTTATCATTTCAATCATCGCTATAAAATCATCGTTATAAAATCATCGTTATATAAATTATATAACAGCATCGTTTTTTACAGATGTATATCCGAAAACAACGGTACTTAAACTAATTGAAAGAGCAAAAGAAAGAATTGACCGTACACAACCAGCACAGAAGAATTAACATACACACCTCCTTATTCCACATATAAATGGTGTATCTTTGAAAATGAAACGTGAATTAGAATAATTAGGAAAAGTAGTCCCAATAACCTCCAAACCATCCCTCTTCAAATCAATAAGAAACAAAATAGAAAAAATATGAATAAATGCAGACAGATGGAATATATAAAATCAACTGTTTAAGTAGCAGAAATGAAAAGTTTGCCCACATAGGAATGACACAAAGGAAAATTGAGGAAAGAATGGAGGAACAAATAAGGATACATGTAAATGAATCGAGGAACAAATATAACTAAATAAACGTTCAACAGCGCTTGCAATAATAAATATAAAAACCACCATTTAACTTGAAATTCTAAAATTACAAAAATTAGCGAACTTTGAAAATCTGCATAATGCTCTAATAAGGGAAGCAATATAGATTAATACATGCAAAGTAGACGTTGGCAATTATATGCTACATGGAA
Organism: Maratus michaelseni; assembly: GCA_963931845.1. NCBI lineage: Eukaryota > Metazoa > Arthropoda > Arachnida > Araneae > Salticidae > Maratus > Maratus michaelseni. Next base: position 429,752,538 of record OZ007589.1, read on the forward strand.
TGCTAGATTGCAGCTAGAAAAAGATGTTGTAAGGAGAGGGAAAAAGAAGGAATCGAATGCGAATAAAGATAATTCTTCAACCCCCAGTCAGATAATAGCTAAGAGACGGATGATTGAAGGTTACAACTGAGGATGCTCTAGCCGAAGCGCTTTTGTGTAATGGTGACAGTTTTATGTGAAACTGTTTAACATTTTTAATAATGAGGAACTGATTTTAATGAAACTTTTAACAATGTTTTTTTATAGATAATGTCTGTGCATAAAATCGATAGTATGAAGAATAAATATCCATTCGTTATAGTTTTCGAGACCGACGTTTTTAAATGCCCCGTATATAGTTGCCATTTTTATATATAATCGCTTCTAATGGAGCCTAGTAATGTATTAATGACCAACATCACCTAGACTATAAAAACTCAACTTTACTAAATAATAAATGCAAATAATACATAGATTACATACTTTCGTTTATATAAAAAATTAAACTGTTATATGTATAGTGAAATTTAACCACATTTAATTAAACACTACTTTCCTCTTATAAACAGTAAACAGTTAATTAAACTTTGTATTATATATTTATTTTTTAAACAAATGCATGCATTTATCTGTCTATAACATTAAGTAAGTGTATTTAGTAATAGTAGGTGAAAAAGCAATGGTTTTAACTTTAAAACGCATAAAAATTTATTTTGTCTTAAAAGAATGTTTTTTGATAGTCCACTGTCTAATTAACATATTAGAACGGAAATTTTTTGGAACTACATGAATTGCAGTTGTTCAATTAAGCATGATGCTTATGACACCACATGACTGCTTAGAAAAGAAAATTTAAAATAAAACAAAAACTATTTTAACTTTTATTCTCAGTTTGTGTTTCTGCAATATATTAGCATGATAAAAATGCTAAAAGTATTCCAGAAATTCTGACAACTATTACAACAACTAAGTTGTAATAATTAAACTGATTTATCTTGCATTTCTTGCATTATATACTTCACTTACACACACATACACACACACATGTATATATATACCGGGTGTCCCAAAAATGACTGATGGATTTTAAAATTCAATAACTTGCAAACGATGACAGATATTTAAAAACATTCTTGCAAGAGGGTTATGTATGATGTCAGGAGTTTTTTTACTGTGATTCTTGATTTTAGTTCGAATTTCTAACAATAGATGGCGCTGGCAGTGGTTGGCGCTCATTCGAGGACGAAATTGACGCCACTCAGCATTGATGCGAAGGAAGGAGTTTAAGGCTATGCTGTGGGTCACATTCGCCAGTACGATCTTGCTCTTAGGCGCCGATTCTGAACTCATTTGATATGATTTCAATGGAATGCGTTGTTGCCATTGAAACAACAAATTCTCCGATAGTGGAATACAGCGTTCAGAACTGGGCATACATTTAACAAGGCTTATTCGAGTTTGCAGGTGATTTTACATTTATGAAGTTTTATTTTTCCGAATTAAATTACTTTTTATGGTCTGATTTAAAGAATATTTTATGCATCGTAATTTAAAACTAGGTGAAGGGATCTTGCTACAATCTTGCTCTTAAGGCCCGATTCTGAACTCATTCGATACGATTTCAATGGAATGTGTTGTTGCCATGGAAATAACAAATTCTTCGATAGCAGAATACAGTGTTCTGAATTGGGAATGAATATGTAAGTGATGTGGGGAAAAGCATTTTGTAAAGCAAGTACCACCAACAATATTATTACGGTTTATCTTGGTTGCGTGTAGAAAGTTTGCGAAAAAACCCCAAAATGTGTGGGTTAAACGAACGTCTTTATTAACTTTATAAACATAAGATTGAGAATCGTAGAAATAAAATTATATTGTGCCTTGCAATGAAGAACAAGTACTTAAAACATATTGTTTTTAGTTGCAGATAGCTCTGTTCTTTACAACGAAAATCTGAGTTTAAATAAAAGTCCTTTAAACTGTTGCCATTCATAAAAGAAACTAAAAGATGAGTCCAGTCCGAACGCGACCTACGTTATACACGGCCGGTGCATTACGCTTAAAACGTCACATGGAGTGGATCATTTTAACACAGCGATTGGTGCAAAACAGTGGGCTCGCCGCTTTGCACCAATCGTCGTGTAAAAATGATCCACTTCATGTGACGTTTTGAACGTCATGCACCGGCCGTATATAACGTAGGTCACGGTCCGACAGATCTTGCATCTTATAAAGCATGCCGATATAGCAATCAGGAAAATTGGCATCGAAAAGCATAACCATCGAATGGGGCGTCGAAAACTCGAAATTCCACTGTTATGTGATGTTAGAGTGCTTTTATTCTCAGATCCAGTAGGTCGAGCTGGTGAGAATTGTCCACAGTCGAAGCAGCTAGAGTGGCTGCATGAATGGGTTGCCACCAAGGCAACACTTAGATACCGGCTCATTCATTATCATGACGTCAGAAATAGTGGCTGGCCGCGACCAGCTATTGGTACAAAGCGACGCGCCCATCGTTTTGTGCCAATTGTTGTATGTCTTTCGTCGCGACCAACTACCATTTGTGACGTCATGATAATGAATGAGCATGCCCGGTGTCTAGTGTAGACTTGGTTGCCACTGGTACTCAGATCTAGAGTAGGTTAAGCTTATGAGAGATTGTCCACAGCAGCAACAGTTTGAGAACCCTAGACGATTGGGTTGCCACAAATATAACAAGCAGTATTTGAGTTTGCAGACGATTTTACATTTATGAGTACTTTTTGGAAAATTTTTCCAACCAATATGCAAACTTCGTTAAAATTTCGTGAAATGACGGCAATGCAGGTATGTGAGAGCTGCACAGAAATCTAATCCCTCACATCTTCATTCATTGTTTTGCTACGCAATCTGCTAGTGAGTACTTTTAAAATAGTGTACACTATTGAAAATGATTTATTTCACCTAGTACTTTTAAAATACTATGCATAAAATATACTTTAAATCAGGCCATAAAAAGTAATTTAATGCGGGAAAATAAAACTTCTTAAATGTAAAATCGCCTGCAAACTCGAACACTGTTTGCTAAATTGATGTCCAGTTCTGAAAGCTGTATTCCACTAATGAAGAATTTGTTGTTTCCTTGGCAACAATGCATTCCATTGAAATCATATCGAATGAGTTCAGCATCGGGGCCTAAGTGCAAAATTGTACTGGCGAATGAGACCCACTTCATAGACTTAATCCCCTTCCTTCGCAACAGTGCTGAGTGGCGTCAGTTTCGGCCTCAAATAAGCGCCAACCGCTGTCAGCGCCATCTATTGTTTGAAATTCGAACTAAAATCAAGTATCACATTAAAGAATCTCCTGACATCATACATAACCCTCCTGCAAGAGTTTTTTAAATACCTGTCACCGTTTGCAAGTTATTGAATTTTAAAAAACATCAGTCATTTTTGAGACAACCGGTATATATATATATATACAGGGAGAAAAGGCTGAAAAGTCTGGCAACGGTCGAATAACTCGAGAAATACACATCAGATTAAAGAACGGAGAATATGTGTTCAATATATAAAAAATATATATTTAGATATATCAATCCCCCAACACTGCCCTTTTTGGGGAAAGTGGGGGGGGGGGGGGGCAACATTGAAATATTAAATGATAAGCACCTTTTTCATTCCAGGTTCGGATTCTACAGGAAAAAATACGTAGTTTTTTTACTTAACATTTTCTTCGGAAATTCGTAGATGGCGCTGTAATCGAGTAAAATGAGTGAGAACCGTTTCCATTAAAAAGTGCGGAAACGATCGAATAGCTCGAGACAATTCTTACTGCATTTTACTCGATTACAGAGCCATCTACGGTTTTTCGAAGAAAATGTTAAATACAACAGTTAAGTATTTTTTCCTGTAGAATCCAAATATGCAATAAAAATGGGGTTATCATTTAAGATTTTAAAGTTGCCGTCCCCTTCCCCTCTCCCTCCCAGGAGGCAGAGTTGGGAGAACAACTTTGATATACCTAAATAGGTATTTCAAAAATATTAAACATGTATTTTTCTGTTTATCAATCGCATATATATTTCTCAAGTAATTTGACCGTTTCCAGACTTTTCAATGGGAACAATTCTCACTGAATTTTACTCGATTAGAGCGCATTCTATGATTTTCGGAAGATAATGTTAAATACAAAAAACGATTGCATACTGATATGTCCAAAACACTTATATCTGTTTTTAATCTTCTCACTGATGATAGAGCTTTTGAATTTGCAAAATACTGTATGCCATTTTCACATGTATTTAATTTTTGCTATTTTTACGTTGTGTATTTATTTTTAAGCATAGTTTATGTAAAACATTCCATCAATTGCAGAATACTTTAACAAAACTTCCCTCTTTAATAAGATGAAATATGATATCTAAGAAAAAAATTGAATAATTCATAACACATGTGAAAACCTAATTTCAAGAACAAACATCAATAGTCAAAAATATATAAAAATTATTTTTGTAACGTTTATTTGCATACGATGCATGGAGTTATAACTACACTACATAGTATTAAAAATTTATTTTATTTAGAAAACGCATACAATAGTTAGAAATTACTCTACAACAATTTCTGTCGAAAAACGGTAAAGTACTCAAAATCTTTTGTGCTGTCGTGTATATCAAGTGTGGAATTTATAAACAACAAGTAATAGGCAAAAAAAAGTTAAACTGAAAAACGCGAAACCACAACTGAAACCATACCTTCAGCAATTAATTGTTAATAGACAGTAACCGAATTATTTTGTGTTTCACTGTAAATCAGCGATGAACACTGTTAAAAATTTGCAGCAAACTGTCCAGTCATTCGAGCGTTTAAAAACAAAACGGATACATACCGTAATTTAACTCTATTCTGACCATAATATAGGTAATAATGTGGCCAGAATAAAGTTAAATTACGGTTATATAACCACTTTCTATAAAAACGGTCAAATGACTGGACAGTTTGCTGCAAATTTTTAACAGTGAATGCTATACACGTCATATTCAATGATAAGGCTCTTGTAGTGCACCTCAATGATATACAGGGTGGTTCTACGATCATAGAATAAACTTGGAGGGGTAGTACAGGACGCTGTAACAAACAACTTTTGTATGGGACACCAGTGTCTCAAATCCATTTATATAGTAAAAAATACAGGACGTCTGCCTCCAATCCAAAGTCGCGTTTTCGTACATAACTTTAACAGTAGTGAAAATATTTTAACAACTTTTGCAACAGACTCGCCCTTGTGTGAATTGTAAGCATATTGTAAGGATTTTGTTAAAGTATCTTCAGTACTGTTACATTTATGTACGAAAACACGACTTCGGATTGGAGGGAGACGCCCTGTATTTTTGACTGTATAAATGGATTTCTAACCCTGGTTTTCCTACACCAAAATTGTTTGTTACAGCGTCATGTTTGTTACCCCTCTGCGTTTGTCCCATGATCGTAGAAAAACCCTGTATGTCAATTTCAATTTGGTTGAAATTGTGTAAAATCATCACAATACCATTTATCCCCATAGACCGTAATGTACTGGACTTTTGTTAGTGCCCCTGTAAACGAACTATAAGTACTACATTTTTAATACCGAACATGTCATAGTAAAGTACGTGTATAATTACGCGAGTTGGAGCACGAATATATAGACAAGCAAACAAACCAAATTCATAAACTCATTTTAACTATGCTTGAAAGTTTTAAAATGAGTTTTACCTGGCCGTTATATTGAACGTGGTATTCTGTAAAATATTAATTAATAGAAGTTATTTCTGTATTAAAAAAAATTAAATTGCACGTGTGCCTTCAACGTCAGAAAATAATTGTTTAAACGTGTTTTCTTTTAGTTTATTTGAAAAATAAATTATATAAAAATGATTTTTGATATCCGAAAATTTTCCGTATCCGAGAAAAATATTTAACACTGATAAATAATTTTGTCACATTTTTGTCAATAATGGTGTATTTTTCATGTGATTTGGAAAATATTTTATATAGGTTAGAATTTATATTTTTTGCTTAAATATAAATTACTTCTCGAAATTCATAAACTAAATATTTTATCGGGAAATCTCCAATGTTTCAAAGATTTAATTTGGGGCCACTACACACAGTGAGCCCAAAAAATGAAAAAATGGCCCTTCCTAAAAAATGGTCCAGTGGCTGAGAAGTTCTGCTGTCGAAGCTGGTAGACGGGAGGTGCTGGGTTCGATCCCAATCGCGCCCGTCGGCCTAATCGTTCGGGGTTTTTGTGGTTTTCTACAAGCCGTGGATTTATCCATGCGTAAATACGGGTTAGGTTCTCTTAGAAAGACCCCCACGAAGGGCACTCCCCCCAGGGCCTATATCCCAAGTGTAGATAATTGGCCGTCAATAATCAACCCAACCCTACCTAAAAAATGGTATGGAGGGAAACAATTTTATTTATAAGAAAATTGCATTGCAATCCATTCACCGAATCCAAAATAGAGTTAATAATTACTGTAATTACTATTACTATTAAATCATCTATTTCATCTCAAATGACAGAGAACGATCCGTATATCGATCGCGGGCCAATAACCGACAGTCCCATGTTACCCATAGGACTTCCATTAGAACTTTAACTTTTAATTTTTATGTCTCAGATTTAATTATAAAAATCGGGCCTCATAATTAACTCTGTTCTACTAACCTGTATGTTCGCTGTAAGTTACATTATAATTCAACGAGGCATTGAGTGTGATATATTAAGGTGTTAATTGTTGGATAATTTTTCCGCATCATTTTCTTAATATATCTTTCAAATTAAGTTTAAGATATTCTTGCTATTTTTCTCTCTAAGCATGAAAAAATATATATTCTAACAACAAAATCTTGAGATACGTTTTGAATAATTCTACTAGCTACGCAATTTGCATAGGATCAATTTTTCCGAGAAAAAAATTGTTCTTTCTTTCTTTTGATAATTATATTTTTTCTGGCGCAAAAACTTACCTTGTGACATATCCCACGGGCTGTTGACATGAAAGGTTGCCATGACACAGATTTAACCAAACAAAATGATTTATTTATAACATTAAAATGGTAAGTACCAGTAGAGGGAATATATTTAAATTCAGACTATCAAAAATAAATTAGAATTTTTAAAAAACTTAGAAGGCAAAAATCCTTTTTTAGGTGCGTTCGTAATTATATAAATACGTAGCACCTATAGTCGTCGTTTGGTCCGTCCGTCTGTCCGTCCGTCTGTCTGTCTGTCCGTCCGTCTGTCTGTCTGTCCGCATATAACAACGCAAAAACTACCCAACCAAATGGTTTGCAATTTAAAATATATTATCTTTGCAGAATTTTGTCGAGACATTTCAAATTTTATTAAAATCGAATCAAAACTTTAGGAGATATTAATAAAAATATTTATTAAGAAATTTGATTTTTTTTTAAATCGGTGCTTTTTTGTTATAGGAGCTTCCGATGGATGTTAAATCGTCAAGCGATCGAGAAACTTATTTTATTACAGAAATTAATCTGCAGACGATATAATTCATTTCACAGAATTAAAAATTATCAAGATCTGAGTATTTATATAACTAGCTGATACATATATATCTGAATATTTATATAACTAGTTAAGATATTTGTATGAACAGTGTCATAAAATATATACTTAACTAGCTGTTTAACCCGTTCTACGCACGGGATATCATGAATTTAATTCTAAAACGTGCGTACGAACGCACCTCGTTTGTAACGTTTGACGTACAATTTCCAACTTGTTTTTATTGCACTCATTTAACTCTGCGACAAATGACTTCACCGTGCACTCTGTAGGAACGTAAAAAATTCACTTTAGTAGAACATATCACTATAAATGCAATCCCATAGATTTCATATTTAATGTATTTTCTTCTGATGTTAATTTTCTTCTTTTAGTAGAAGTCTGTTGTTAAAAAAGTAATAAAATTATCATTTTATAATTAATCATGTAGTAATTTATCTTTTTTTTTCTCAGTTATTGCAAATAAATTTTTATTTTATCTTTAGGTAAATTATATAAATAAAACTTTTACTTGTTTAAGTTTCCTTATGAATAATTACCCTATTAATAATTAAACCAGGAAATTATCAATACAAGTAAATTATTAATAATTTACATCCTATTTCAAAATAGGATTATGTACCATTAAACCATATTCAACTCACCAACTTATTTAAAATATATATATATATTTCTTTAACCATGAGTCTCGCAATAATTTTGAACAGAATATTTGTTTATGTTCCGTATCTTGGAAAATGTTTATACCTTGGATTTCCATTAACTGTGTTTACCCGCCCGTGATTATTTAAGGAAATAGGGGTTTCACTACATTGAAACAAAACTACAAAATTTAAGACATTTTAGAAAAAATACATAGTTTTTAGGGGACTATATGTATATATCCAAAATTTTCTGTCTATGATTTAATTGCCAGGATTCGGAAATTGGACTAAATAGATATGTGCTTTATATGCTTATATTGATTTAACAAAATACAAAAGTTTGTGCTGTAAAAAATGTGAATTGATTATTGCTTAACATTTTGTATAGAAAATTAAACATAATACTTTATGTCGAAATACCACTGAGAAAATACTCGAAATGCCTTTACATAATACATTTAAAGTTAAATTTTTTATAAACAATTGTGACTTTGTGTATTTTCCATATTAATACAATTTAAAAATTACATTTGTTCCCTTTTGTTTAACTGGAATTACAGTGGCAAATATTTATCTGATATTTTTCTTTACAGATCCGCTTAATCCTCTTTAAAGATTTCCTGTAAAACGAACTTCGAAAACTATAAGTGAAAAAGAAAATTGTGATACACAAATTTGTCAGAAATATATATTTGTTGATTGAAACAAAGAAAATGTTCCGGTTTTTGTGTACCGTACGAGAGAAAATTCGGTGTCACTGACTATACAGAAAAACACTAATATTTTATAGCACCATTAATACATATTAGAGTTTATTTTATAAGAAGTTGCGATTATAAACTGATAAAATTGTTACTCAGAAGTTTTTTTTTGGTATAAATATGTTGCGATAACTATCGTCATCGCTTGTTAAATGTAGAATATTAGTAAATGAAGATGATTGATTTTATTAACTTACTGTCTTAAAATATTTTTTTTCTTAGTATTTGCTTACTGTTAAATGTTTTTATACTGAAATTTGTTTATTTATAAGTCTTCCAACAGTATTAATTTACACATATTTTGCTGGGTTTAACAATTGAAACATTTTAAAATATATTAAATTATGTTGCTTTATCTTTAAAAAAAAAGATTATATTACATACAAAGTGCAATGAAAAACGTAATTTATTTTGAGTACATTTATAAGGTAATGTGATGAAATATTTTCAAATATACTTTAATATCCCTGCATAAATCACATTTTCCTCTTATCAAAACATCATTGTCATTTTTAACCTTATAAATTAAAGACAGTTTTCCTTTAAAGAAATTTGTCGTTAAAAATACTTTTCATAAAATAAATGTTTTATAAAATCGATGACAGCGCATAAATGACATTTTGGAAAAATCCAAGTAAAACAATATTTGATTTAGGTAAAGTTCAGATGACATTAATATTATAAGTAAACTTTACCTGATGGATAGCTTAAACAATCTTTTTATAAATAAAACTGTACAAACATCTTAAATCCCTTTTGAAAGGTACTGAAGTATTTAATGCAATAAAAAATAGAAAAAAAAGTTATTTAATTTTAAAATAATATTTATTTCCAAATATTTTTGTACGTCTAAATATATTTTAATTATCAAAGCGACAATTGTAAATGAAACTATGATTTTAGAAAAAAATAAACGTTAAATTAAAGCAATTCGAAAATGTATTTTTGATTGTTATTTTAAGTAATATTTGCATTTTTAATGAAGACATTCGTAAGCATCATAATATCTTTACGGATAAAAGCTATTTATGTCATTTGAAATCTATTCGAATCACATTTCCTATTTATAGAAAACTAAGCGTTTAAATATAGACAAATGTTTTTAGTATAACTTACAGCAAATTATGTGTAGGGTTAAAACAAACACACTTTTAATTTTTAATAATTTTTAGAAAACTAATCTTTAGTAATGCATTCATGTGCGAAACTTAAATTGAAAATAAATGTTAGAAATCTGTTCGCATTTAATTTAACACTAAATACAAATTTTTTAATGACTAACCATTGTTTCAATATCTAATTTGATCAATATGTGTTCATTAAAACATAAAATCATTCATATAACATTCAGTACATTTTGAAGTATATAATGTTTTTAAAAAATCAGAAGTTTATTTAGCTGAATCAATTTAATTTTTAGAAGTAAGTTAATACATTGCATTTAACTTTCAATTATATACATAAATATAAATGAAGTATTTAAAGATACTTCAACTACTGATATGAGAAACGTCCAATAACACAGTACATTTAGTATTGCAAATAAAAATATACATTTCGATATTTGGAAGTATAGAAAAATATTTAAACAGAGGTCATGACGCAAAATGTAACAAACACAACATTATTTTTAACAATAAGCAGGGTATATAAGCCGTGAAGTTGATAGATTTAATATAGATGGTTCGAAACTAAGTCAAATTAAGATAAGAAGCGGTGAATCTTTTCCCAAACTTGTTAAATTAAAAAAGTACTTAACTCAGCTCACAATCTTCTGACCGTCCCTATTATGAGAACCAAAATTTCCACTTATATACTTTTTATTATAAAATACCTGAAAATGCTAATGGGAATTAAATGATACTAGTACTTCATTGTTCTCACGTACAGAAATATTCATCTTACGAAATAGATCAAACTTGCAGCTCCTGACTGTATCAAATAACTGGAAATCAAACACTCTACTTCAAAATACTCTCCACATGTCTAGATGTAAAGCACGAAATCTACCTTTTTGACGCTAAATGCATTTCAGTATGATATGTTTCAAATCCGAATAAACTTACTAAAATCCAATTATATATATTACACATTTATATAATTAATTAACATACCTTCGCAAAATACACATGGAAGAAATTCCGGAGTCCTTCCACTGTACGTTAAAGATGCATACAAGAAGATGCATGCAAACACAATTAACAGTTGGTGAATTTCCAGAGCCATCTGAGAGACTTCGAGTAGTCTATATTGATCTCGCTGTTTCACAACACTATCGGCTGTTAACATCTATTGTTTAACCTGCAGACACAAATAACAAATTCACCAATTGGGTCTTCTACTCAATAACATGAGAACAGGACCTCTAGATTTATAACACTTTCCCGGCTGATTAGCGATCGTCCACTTCCATTTTGTTCTGAGACATTCCACGCCCTCTCAAATCTCTGCAGTATGAAGCTATTACATACAACAGAATACCACCCGCAGTTCAAAACTAAGGTAAAATGTTTCCACAGATCAATTAAATCTAGTATTAAAGACCACTATAAAATAGACTGGAGTAGAACTTAACCAGCAGTTCTGCTGGGCCTTCGCACATAACTTTGAGATGAAACATCGTATAAAATGGCTTATGGGGAGACATTTTATCTACGAGGTGAATTTTTACAGGCGAGTTCTTTGCAAATCTCCGCAATGTTCATTACGTATACACTTAGATTTCGAAAAATTCATCATACATTTCTTTCAAATATGTTTGTTCAGAAGGATTTCGATTCATGTATACACGTTTTCCTGAGTGATAGTGCACAAAGTAATTGATCACCCTTAAAAGTATTTAACTTTAAAATTACAGGTAATGAATACAACTATATACATATAATGAATACAACTATGAATACAACTATAAATAGACAGGAATCGGCATATATACTCTCTGATTATCTTAGAATATGTCAACATCACAAACAAGAACTCAGCTGCAGTTGAAGTCTTTATATTGTAGGAATATTTTAAAATAAATTCTTATTGAATCTGATTTTATAACGTGACAGTCTGTTTCTATTTTGAAACAATCACGAATTGGCAGAGCAATTAATTTTCCAGTTAGATATAGAGAGTAGAGAATTTGTTCGACTATTTTATAACCAATGTATATATTGAAAGTAGAAAGTATTTTGAATAACTGTAAAATAATGTTATATATATATATATATGTGTGTGTGTGTGTGTGTGTGTGTGTGTTATACACTTTCCTACTTTTATAAAAGTAACGTCCGCGTCTGAACAGATAGTAAATGTAGAGGATCAGTTGTGCAGTTCAGTCCCAAATAAAATAAATAATGAAATATTAAAATAATTATTTGTAAAAAAATAATGTCACTTTCCTAACTCTATGTTGCATTATATTTTTCTGTCGAGAATATCGGCATGTATCACGTAGAATCTGTCAGCATTCAAGTTTTTTTTTTTTTTTTTTTTTTTGGAACACGATAAACAATTGTTTTTTGTGAATATAATTATTGTATTGTAAAAAAGCTATATAATAAAACAATATTCTAAACTGCTGTATATTTTTAAATACTCCTTTCAAATCTCCCATTAGACCACAACCAAACAAACAATTTCCAACAACAAATCAAAGTCAAAGCATCCGTTGTAAAGTTTTGCTTACACATACATAAAATAAATCATGCAAGCGAGTTGTACATCATCTTTGATTAAGTCTGTTTAAAAGGTTGACGAAGATCACGATAGAAGAACAGCTTTGCTAGATTCATTTTTTATGAGTTTTAATCCAATAAAATTTAGTACGAAATTTATTAAGATATTCTTAGAGCAAGTGAATATTTAATAATAAATTAAAAGTAATTTTATTAAAATGAAATTCACGTTGTTAAAGTTTTATAAAAAAAAAAATCTAGAAAAAATGGGATTATAATTACTTAAAAAATGTTTACTATACAATACTGTTTTTGCTTCATTTGTTCAAATGCACTAGAGTATCTTTAATTGTAACTAGTCGTTGGGGGCCACCGTAATACTTACCCATTATGGATATGCATGATATAAAATATGAAAATAAAACATGCGTAAACTATTTATAAAATGCATTGCAATTCGAATAAAATCGTGGCTTGATGACGTAATAAACTTTAAATGTTCTATTACTGAATTGCGTAAAAAACATTTTTATAACTCCAAAAATGATAATCATATCAACTAACAGTTTAATGCGTCGGATTTAATGCGTCGGATTAAGCGTCTCTTTTCAAATTAAAATATATTTTTTAATTGAAATTTGAATGAAATACAGTGTCGTGAAAAATTGTAGAGTGTAGAAAATATGATTACAAATATCTCGGCAACTCTTATTCGATCGACTTCATTATTTATGCAAAATTTAATCCAGATAATCGAGGTTACTGAAATTCAACAAGCTTCTTCTCATTATTACATACTAAGTACGTACCAAATTTCAAGTCTCTATTTCAATTTGTCGGGAGAAAGAGCGTTTACAGACACACATTCACATACACAGACAGACGGACGGCATTTTTTTAAAATTATGTTTTTCGGAATCTCCAGTGTCTGAAACGTTTAAATCTTTTAAAATATTTTTTTTTTTTTTTTTTAAAACGATTACAAGAATTACCATATACTAAATATGATGGGAAAGTAAAATGCATGTTATTGAGATTAATTTAAAAACATGAAAACTAAGTACTTCATAAATGAAACATATACCATTTAAAGGTTGGAAATTATCATGCCTTTTATCAAAAATGAAATATATATATAACCATGGAACTGCATAAAATGATATATGCAGATATATAGTTTTATTTCGATGATGCAAATTCTAAGGAGAAATTGAGTTTCTGAAATAAACGTTCTTCTATTCCCAGAATAATGATAAATAGATTGTACCTTTTGAATTATAGATATTCATATAATATCAATGTATTTCTCAATGTCAATTTGGATTTTTTCCAAATCGTTTTCTAGGAATTATTTAGAACAGAATATATAAGAACGTTGGAAGATATATTATTTCCATTAGATATCTAAATTGTCCAATAATTTTCTCTGAATTTAGTGATGGTTTAATTTATTTTGAAATTACGTACAGATTTTCAGTAAAAGTCACTCATTTTAGTTTGTATTTATTTATTTATTTTATGTTTTAAGCTTTCAGAAAATTACATTTCAAATAAAATTGTAATATAATATTTTTGAGTTGAATAAATAACCAGTTTCAATATCCAAAATATAATCACATATATAATTTTTATTCTTAACGTCGAAAATATAAATCCCCGCTAAGATAATGGCATATAAAGATATAAATTATGAAATAATAAAAAAAAAATCATAATACATCCTAAAACTAAGACACTTTATCTATGAGAATTTTTCTATGAAAATAATATTTTAATAATGAAAATAACAAATAATAATTAATTCTAACTTAATAATAGTATTTATAGTAGTTGTGTGTGCGCATTAGAGTGCGTTTTCACAAAAAGCTATGATAATAAATCGTTTTTCGTTGTCATGATGACAATATATTTCAAATTATTTGTGTTATATCGTATTTTGAGCTGCAGATATAACAGGCACATATCTAAGCTTAATATGCACCTTAAAAAGTTTGTGCGTCTTAAATAATGTAGGTGCAGTTCGCACTCACTTTGGTATTTCTCATTATTGAGTATTATTGTGTATGTACGCTATTGATCGTTTAATTCTCTAACGATTTTCATATTTTATACACCCTTTTTATTATTTTGTAACAAAATCATACTAATAGATAAAGATAACATACGAATTGAAAACTTTCCAATTGAGTTAAAAAGTAACCAAGCCGGGAGTTGAAGCCAAGACGTTTGGCTTAAATTGACAACGTTCTGTCTGGTCAGCTACCTGCACTGATAAACGGCCGCCAGAATTCACTCAGATAACTTTATTATCGATACAATCTGGTTCGCCGTGTAGCCACTTCATTAGAATATACCGCAGACAATGGAACTAAATGAAACGCTGGATACTTTGATACACCCTTTTCATTATTTTGTAACTCAGTCATACTGATCGATAAAGATATCATACGAATTGAAAACTTTCCAACTGAGTTAGAAAGTGACCAAGCCTGCAGTTGAAAACAAGACCTTTGGCTTAAATTGACAATGCTCTGCATGTTCAGCTACCTGCTCCGACGGTCGGCCGCAAGAATTCACTCAGATAACCTTATTAGCAATACCATCTGTTTTCCGTGTAGCCACTTCAATAGAATATACTACAGAAAATGGAACTCTATGAAACGATTTATACTTTGATACACCCTTTTTATTATTTTGTAACTCAATCATACTGATCGATAAAGATATCATACGAATTGAAAACTTTCCAATTGCGTTAGAAAGTGACCAAGCCTGGAGTTGAACACAAGACCTTTGGCTTAAATTGACAACGCTCTGCCTGTTCAGCTAACTGCTCCGACAACCGGCCGCAATAATTCATTCAGATAACCTTATTAACAATACCATCTGGTTTGCCGTGAAGCCACTTCAATATACCGCAGATAATGAAACTCCATGAAATGAAAGATACTTTGATACACGCTTTTTATTATTTTGTAACTCAGTCATTCAGATCGATAAAGATATCATACGAATTGAAAACTTTCCAATTGAATGAAAAGGTTTCTAGGCCGGTATTCGAAAGCACGAGTTTTGGTTTAAATTACCAACGATCTGCCTATGGAGCTACATGAATCTACAGTTAGCGACACAATTCACTCTTATAACTTTTTTGGCAATAGCATCATACGTGGCATGTAGACAGATCAACAGAATATATCGAGATTCGTGTACGGTCACGATCGATGTACGAATCAAAGGCATCAATTCCCAAATAAAAGAATTGCAATAACTATACATGGAGCACACACAGAGCCTTCGAGCTCATTGGTGTCGAACTGCGGATAAAAATTTTCTACATGAATTGCTGTACATTTTGTTTGAGGGGGGGGGTGTAAGAAGCGAAATATTCTAAAAGTAATTATATTTACACCGGGATGTTTCATAAAAAGTACTAAAACCCATAACTATTAACCAATGTCACAGTTAACGATTGCAAGAATATATAACGAAAAACAAATAACTGTTATCTCGATAACAGAGATAACCTAGTTAAAAAAAAAAAAAAAAAAAAAAACCTCAACGCCACCATTTTCTGTTTTGACTTTTACAAACTAGAAAAAATAATAAGCATTTGTCTTAACTCATAAATAATATGAACTCGGTTTTTCAGTTACTTTATTATTTAATTACCATTTTATTTAATGAAAATAATGTTAGAACATGCATAGATTTTTCTAATGCAATCAATTAAAGAACAAAATCTAAATAAAACAACAATTATTCTTTGGAAATTTGTGTGTAAGCAAGGCCTACTTAATCACTTAAAGAATAATACACGTTGATATTGACTGATAAATATCGCAGAGAATAAGATTATTGTAGCTCTTTTTACATTCTTATATCAATATTTGTCCTACTTTCTAATAAAAAAACATCAGGCGAATATTCTTGCCCTTTCAATGATTCAAAATGCTGCAAAAACTGTCTGGGTAGTATTAATTAAGTGATAACATTTCATTGACAGCGATGAAGAAATTATATTATTCAAAAAATTATATTACTCTAAAACATAAAGCACAAATTGATAATGGTTTATTTCAAGAAAATAGGGCTACTTAAAATTTTAAAATCTTCAGAACATAATATAGCATGCAGTTAACAGACCTTTAAAAGTTTCAAATTTATATCTACTGTGCATGTATCTACTGTGCATGTACTGTGCAAATTTCATGGAAATAATAAATTTTGAAAATTTGTTTCTGCAAAATAAAATATTATATTATAACTAATTTTTGACTTAAAAGAATTATTCCAAAGAACTTATGGATATCGAAAATTTAAATTTTTTTTCGTTGCACATATAACAGCAATCATCTAATTTTGTGTATGTTAGAATATATAGATTTAAATAGTATCTGTTGTATTAATAAATAAATATGTGTATATGAAGAAATACAATACATTACTAATTTGTGCTAGTTAATGAAAATATAAATTTAATTATTTAGATTATTCTAAACAATGTATTCAATTTATTTCAATATTTTTCAAAATGTGGTTTCAAATATGAACGTAGTGGAATTTAATACTCAGCTGTAGTTTTCTCTAAAGTATATTTAATGGCACGTATAACAAACAGAATAAGGGTACTTTGCTGCAGATTACGAATGGAAAGTATTATTTCTGTGAGTATTAGCACATAATGGTGCTATAAATTAACCTAATGTAATAAGAAGCCTTTATAATCCGATTAGGAATACTGTTACTGCAAATTACGAATTGAAGTTTATTTAATGTACTTAGTTTATGTAATTTAAATTTATCTACTCATAAGGATTTAGTTTAATAACCAAATAATACCTATTTAATCACAAAATGACGATTTGTATACAATGTACCACTTGGAAAAGAAAGTACTTTTCAAAAGATATTTAAATGTATATTATTCAAATATTACTTAAGTTATAAGAATCATGGTGAAATCCATTTTATATATATATATATATATATATATATATATATATATATATATATATATATATATATATATATATATAACTTATACTTATAGGATCAAAACGATTGAAGATTGGTTTTCTTAACGGAATGATTTATTGATATAATGTTTCCCAGACAACCTATTTAATTATACCCCACTTCTGTTCCCATGCTCTTCGGACAACATATATAGAGTTTACGAAAAAATTCCTGTAAACATTTAGACGAGAGTGATTCATTACTGTTATCGCAGGATCCTAAAGTTATACCCTTGGAATCCTTGAAAATCCTTCCGCAGAAAGCTCCTGAATATATACACCTGCTGAAACATTTACTATGTATCTGTCGATTATTTCTGAAAGTTTCCACAGTTGGATAATCATTGTTCTTCATTCGCCAATTCTGATTTTGATGAACGCAAACGACTACAGCTTACTTATGCGCTCTGTCTTGGAAAACACTCCACTGCGGACACATTTTTGCTTCACTACATCTTACATCACATGTGCCTCTACGTTGCAATAAAACTATTATCTTCTATCGGAAATCCGGAATGAAGATACCAGCATTCTGATTTTTTTTTATCCTAGCAGTATCTCCTTTATAAACAATTCCCATATTGACAAACATATATACAGTACAGAAGAAATAAAAATAGCGAAAATTCTTTTCATAAAAAAACAACAGTTTTTAAATCTATCACTTTGCTTTTGAAATGAAAATATATTATCAATGTAAAGACCAGAAAGCAATAAGATATACTGCAGCTAAAACATTATAATGGAAATTTTGAATGGTACTCCTAGTTCATTGAGAGTGTGATATTGTTGATGATAAGGAAGTGGATCTGAAAACAGGGATACCCCTGAGATTATATGTTGTCGACTGATAATAAATTTGAAAATATTAAACATAATCTTCAGTCATTCCGATGACTACTTCTATAATGTAAAAAATACTGGTTATCAGAATTGCAACCAAAAATACATCTAAATGATTTTGGGATCATGGAATTTTACTATTATAATGGACTCTATGCTGCGTCCAGGTATTTCTTTAACTGTCGATTTGTGATGCAATACTGTAAAGTGACTAGTGGCAGAGTTATAATAATTGGCAAGTTATGGCAAGGAGCAAAATGAACAAGAACGAAAAACCATGCGTCAGGCATAGATTATGTACCACTTTCCAACGCTTCCAAACTAATTTTACAAATCATACCGTTTAATAAGCTGAAAGATAACATCTAAGTAAACAATTTGAAAAAAGCATAATATATTTAAAAACAAAATTTCAGGAATTTCCAACGTATACAAAATTTGGAAAAATATCCAAATAGTTTTATTCAGCCCTGTATATGATCTATAGATTTGTATAGATACTACATAGGATGCTAAATTTTAGTTGAGCTAAGAAACGCGTAGCACAGTTTAAAATTCTCCTTCTGGAGTATCTGTCAATAACCGGAAATGTAGTCGCGAACTTTTGTGCTTCCCTGTATATTATCTACAGAATTTATACACACAACGTAATAAACAAAAAGTGAGTTAAATTTAAAATCGCGTTCAGTAACTTAAAACGAACTTCCAGGAATTATTGTTAACAGACAGTCGAGAATTCTTTTGTGTGTCCCTGTAAATGAACGATGACTACTATACACACAATATTCTATAGTAAGCCTCTTATAATGCACCTTAGTGACATATACATAAATTTCAATGCGTTTAAAATAGTGAAACATTTAAATAAACCGCAGACGATTTTTCTCCACAGACGTAATGTAACGGAATTATTTTGACTGTCCCTGTAAATTAACTATAAGTGCTATACACACCCTATTCCATATTAAGCTTCTTGTAATACACTTTAGTGATATATATCAATTACAATGTGTTTGCAATTGTGTAATATCATTAAAATAAACCGCAAATGATTTATCCCCATAGAGCGTAACGTAACGGAATTCTTTTGAGTGTCCCTGTAAAAAAACTATAAGTGCTACACACTTCAGTTAAAATAGGGAACGTACTATAGATAACGACAGTAACATATAAAAATTCCAAGGCAATCCGAGCCTATTTACGGGAGTTAGAGCACGGCCAGACGGCCAGACAAACCGAAGTCATAAACACTTTTCAACTAGGTTGGAAAGTGTTAAAAAGAGAAATTAAAAAAAAAATAGTCATATGAACCAAAAGACAGGTTTTAATTTTCTCATGAACATAAAATTAATGTATAAGTAAGTTAAATTGGATAAAATATACGTTACATCAGAATATGCTCGGAATCTTTTCTAAATTTGTAATTTTTGACTTTTGATTCTTTATTTATTAACTGTACGTTTAGTGTCTTCCGAGTCTTATTACGTATATTTTATTTATTTGCCAATTACAGTAAAATCCGGTGAATGAATCACTGATCGTACGGGAATAAATGGCGATTATTTAAACTAATATTTATAAGAAACTGCAAAGAAGAATATACTAAATAATTCAAATTATTTTAAAATATATCTTTCTAGATTTAAATTTTCTAACACATTCAAAAATATTAAATATTTCTAAAAATAAGTAAAATGTCTAAAAGGTGGATTAAAACTTTGTGCCGTTATATTAAAAATAAATGTGCAACGTTAAATTAGCACAAATTAAAATCATTTCTAATGGAAAACAGCTGTTTCAAAGCCCTTAAGCTCCATCTTCAGATGCCAACTCAAAAGGTAAAAACGAATTAAAAACTCCTAATCCATGACCGCTTGCCTGCCATCTCTCGCCCCGCGGCCAGATGAAATGGCGTTGAATTTTACAAAACAATCTGGCCGCGGGGCGAGAGATGGCAGGCAAGCGGTCATGGCTTAGGAGTTTTTAATTTGGTCTCTCTGTCACGTGTGTTTCCTCGTCTCCGCTGTTGTTTTGAAAAATTCAACGCCATTTCATCTGGCCACGGGGCGAGAGATGGCAGGCAAGCGGTCATGGCTTAGGAGTTTTTAATTCGTTTTTACCTTTTGAGTTGGCACTGAAGATGGAGCTTAAGGGCTTTGAAACAGCTGTTTGCCATTAGAAATGATTTTAATTTGTGCTAATTTAACGTTGCACATTTATTTTTAATAAGTAAAATGTGTTTGATAAGCTGCATGTCTTCAATGAATAATAATGAAGAATATTCACAGTGTGAAAATCTGACATTATTGTCCATCAATTTCATCAGCAAATCTAAATATTGTGTAACCTTTGCAATTTATTTTTCGGTATCGATTGTTTAATCTTCAAAGGAGCAGTTTAAATTTACTACAGAAAGTGTTAGGATGTGGCAATATTGGAAAAGATACCTTAAGAGGGAGCTTTTCGGACTGTTGTGCGCTTTTCGCTCAATCAGAAGTAGGTGATGGGCCAATTCGAGATCTTTTACTAATCAAAACCTTAGTTTTGGATAAACTTTCAGAATTGAATGATTTATACGAATAATTTGCATTTGAATATTGTAGCTCTTAGAACTACACTTTATATCAGAATTCGTATGGGATGATTGGTGATATTGCGTTTTTATCAATACTTAAATGTTTATGCTTCATATTCTGAAATATAAATTTACATAATTATATTTAATATAATAATTTTCTTAAAAGTAACTTCGTCTAACTCATGTTCGTTTTAACTTTAAAAAAAATACGTTTAACTCAAATAGGTTCATAAAACGCATGGACAATAAAAGAAACTAAAAATCTAAAATGTGCCGATCAGATAATGCATGAATTTAAGGAGAAAATATTCTCCGGCAACGCCGAATAGTCTGAATACTATCATTCACTCCTTCATACTATCTGTATATTAACATTCACTCGAATATCTTAAGTGACTACAGGAAAACTGTACAAGAAGTATATACAGGAAAAAATCGAAATTATGTTTGTCAACAGGAATGCCATGTGTCTAGTAATCGGACACACATCTCTGAGATCGAAACCACTCGAAGGTTTATCTGAACTGTGAACTCGGACAATATGCATTCGAATAACCCAGTATTTTGAAGAATGTTCATACTGTTTATTACGACAATATTGCATACATTGACCATTTTGTGTTAAGTTTTGTACCATATCAGAAGGGTTTTGTGACCAAAACTTTGATTCCAAGCAGGTGAATTTAATTGAGGGATTTAAAATCACACTTTAAAAAAACGTCAAGGATTGCTTAATCTACGAAAGTAGTATAACTACGTAAGAAAATGCATAATAACCTCTCCCGAGTTACCTACGATTCCGAAGACCATACTGTATTTTTAGAAAACACGAAAGAGTGAATTCAAGTGATAAGACCGACCTAAGCTGTGAGGGAACATATCTTCTACTAGTATCAATAGTGACCAGAGGTACTGTCTTATTGGAAAGTAATATACTTAAAAGAAACTTTTATAAAAAAATAAAAGTTTCTTTTGCTGCTACTGAACTTTGGAAAAGTTTTCCAGTCGTTTTATACTGCATTAAATAGTTTTTCAAGCCAGAAATCGATTTTTAGGACGCTATCAGGTCTCAATTAAACTTTTTTATCTTCGTTACTTAATCTATATATGCAAGAGTAACAAAATAACAATAATTTTAATATTTATGTAATGCTGTTAATTTATCATGTTTATCTGTAAAACATGTTTGTTCCACATGTAAATGCTTACTCGAGAATTAATAGCATCTGAAAAACCTATATTCCAATTTGAGAAAACAGATTTATACACTACTAGTGGAGCTTCCCCCTCTACGCTGTTCAGATTAATCGAAACTGACATCGAATTAAACGAATTTAGGATTGGAAGTTCCACTGTTTTCGGATCCGGTGAACTCGGATTTAAATTTAAAAAAAAATCATTTAGAATCGCGCAGAAACTGCATCAACTTAATTTTTAAAACTGTGATTGTTGATTTATTTTTTATCCTAAGGGTGAAGAGTTTCTCTGAATTGCCCCAGGGTCCAGGCAAAAGAATGGCTGTTTGTAAAATTCATCTCAACTTAAAAGCAGCCATTTCAAAGAAAGAGAAAGTTTTTCCCATTGGACATGGGGAGAATGTTGAATGGGTTCCATATTGTGTGGGCTTTAACACTTCCTTTTCCTTTTTGTTCAGACCTAGCCCACTCTCAAACTGTAGAAAGTGAGAAACCCCCCTGGTATGTCCCTTCTAGTCTTGCTTTGAAAAAAGTCGGAGCATGCGCATTGAGGTCAATTACATGTAAAATCTGAAAAAATGCCCTTTTAGCTTTAAATATCTAAATAACTCTACTGGGAAACGCTTTCGAAAGGGAAGGGCAGCAATAAAAACTTTTTTCGTATAAATACTTCTATAATTGTTAAAACTATATTCTTTTGGGATGTTTCTAAAAATAAAGAACGCTTTTCTGAATCATGGGTAACTCGGAATTGGTTACTGTATATTTTCGTCTGTGGTTATAATATATTTTCCTAGATTAAGAAACATTTGTTTTTTTATAGCGTACTAAGAAAGAGTTAATTCAAGTGATAAGACCGACCTAAGCTCCAAGGGAACATTTCCCCTGCTTGTAGCAATAGTGACCAGAGGGACTGTCTTATGCTTTTTTATTGGAAAGAAATAAACTACTTTTAATTTAAGTGTGGTTTGTTAAATTTTCAATAAAGAAAATTATATTGCTGGGAAAATATATTATAGATGATTTGTGTTTATCAAAATAAAAGAAAAATATTTATAACAATAACATTTTATACCATATACAGGGTGGTCATAAAAAAAACTTTGCCCAAATATCGAACTCGAGCAACCGGTCCGTTCAACCGATCAAGATGAGATTTCAGATATAGCTATTCACAGGTATGAGCTCAGTATTCTGTGAACGGCAACAAATTGGCACTCACGGTTACGGGTAAAGCTACAGAAACTCGAACTTTTCAAATATCAACGACCATTTTATTTCAACGCATGCGAAAACCCTAAAGGGCTTTGGAACGGTACGTGTATCGCAATAAACGGACGCGTTATGCATGCACCAAAACAGCTCTGCGAACGGCAAAAAAATAACACGATCAGGGCGCACGAAGGAAATTTGCATATGACAGAGGCAAAACACCAATCACGGAACGCCGTTCGTGAAATAGTCAGCGTATTAAACGGATAAAAAGTGGGGTGGAAATGTTAGTTCTTCAGTCCTTAGCACGCACATGCCGACGAAATGACTCTTCCAGCGACAGTTCGTTGTGGATTGGTAAAACTCTACTATCAAAATGGGATGAATGTTGCGAAATCCTTGCGTGTTTACCGTCTAAACAATCGCCAAATACATGGCCCATGTATCCCGCAAGTTATTTAGTAAAGAAATTCGAAGAAACTGGCTGCACCTGTGATCGACCGCAATCCGGGCGAACAACTGTACTTGAGGATACTGTTATGGAAGTGCATCACCAGTGGCAGCAGGACACATGCAAACTGCAAGAGGTGCATCTCGTGTATTGGATATACTGAAATCAACGGTCCTAAAGCTACTGCGCTCTGTAATCCGCATGTTTCCTTACCGGTACCAGCGAGTCCAGATGTTGGAAGTGGGGGGACCATCAACAACGTATAGACTTTGCTAATGAATTTCTTATCCGATATGATGGAGATATGATGCATCGTGTTGTAATCAGTGATTGGTGTACTGACTCTGTGTCACAGAATCCCGAGCTTTTACCTCTGAATAACTATATCTGAAATCTCACCTCGATCGGTTGAACGGACCGGCCGCTAGAGCTCCATATATCGGCTTGATCCATATATAAGTTTTTTATGACCACCCTGTATATCAACAACTAAGTCAAAAGATTCACAAGAAATTGTGTATTTCATGTGTCAAATTTAAAGAGAATGAATATAGATTGAAAAAAAGTTACATATTGCAAAAAATTGTCAGATTTATTTAATAAAAAGTAGCTATTCGTTATTCTTTCAAATGCAATAAAAGGTGTTTTGAAAAACAATATAAAATGTAATTTTCCGTCTGGATTGTTCTTTAAGTAACTTTGGATTTCTTAAACCTTTAAAAAATTAATAGTCTTTGAGATTGTATGGAAAAACAAAATGTAACAATCTGAGATTTCTTTTCGATTAGTTTTCCTTGCGAAATATTCTTTCATTTTAAGGTAAAATTAAGAGAAAGAAATTGTTCTAAAAGAAAAAGAAAAATATTTTTAAAAATATGAGAGAACAAAAGAGTAAAATGTTGTTAACAAAAAAAAATCAATAAGAAGCAAGATTATACATTTTCAAAACTAATAGATAACAAATCTGACAGTTTTGGATTATTTTGTTTTAAAATGCTAAAACATTTTAACTGTTTAAAGCTAAATTTATTATGTGAGATGAGAAAAATACTTACTTATGACCAGTAACAGTAGAAACATTGTTCGTCAAAATGAATCATACACTGGTTTTTGTCAATAACTTTATTTGATCTCGGTTTATATTCGAAATTTTAATGTCACCATTAAGAATGGACCCGTATAGCAGGTATGTTCACATGGACGTCACAGTGATGTCACTGTGAGTCACGTACGTCACGTCACATATGTGACCGAAATACCACCATTCAGTGAAGTCACACTGTGTCTAAAATGTGAATTGCTTAGAAACCTTAAAAAAATTGCAAAACAATTATTCAATGTAAAAAACATGTTTCTGACATTTTTTTTAATTTTTGTGGCGTCACTGTGACGTTACTGCAAGTCACAAACGTTTCGTCACTTGTGTGGTCAAAAGATCACTATGTTGTGAAGTCACAGTTTGACCAAAATGGGAATTCGAAATATATATAATAAAAAAGAGGAGAAATATATTATTCAGGAATGCCTCAATGCACCTAAAAGGTCTGATTCTGAGTGATTTTTATGACCCCTAAAAAAGTAATTCATTTATTCATTTATTTATTTATCGACCTACAGGATAATACTTCGTAAATAGATAAATTTCAATACAAACATAATTCTGCATGTATATACTCCATGAACAATTTCTTAAAATTAAGACACCTTTTCAATTGCTTTTCATATTATGTGAAAAAATAACAACTTTTTAAAAATAAGAACAGCAAACTATATTATAGAGCGAAATCCTATATGAGAGTAACAATGACGGTATGTTGACGGTGGTACAGCGCCTAGAATACATAATGTGGAAACCGGCAAATGGTGTAAGGCTTTAAAAAGTGCTAAAAAGTTGTAGCCTATAAATGTTCAACGGTGCTCCTACGAAGCCTACGATAATGTTGCAACCAGAGACAAAAAAAATGCGTATCACGTTTTTTAGCCATGCTTTCATAATTTAAAAAAAAAACTTATAAAAATCACTAAGTCAGAGGAGAAAATGATATAATTTAAGTATTTAAAATACTTACCACCAGCCGAAACATTCGAATACAATGTCAAGAGCTAGCAGATGGCGCTGCGAACTCATCCTAATATTTTCAGCAACGTTGTACATTTATTGGATACAATTTTTTAGTACTATTTTGTAGCCGGTTTCCACACTATGTATTCTAGGCACTGTAACGGTGGCAACAAGTGAACATTAAATAACGCTTTTACTGTGATTTTTTCAACTTCAAAACATTGCACAATTTCGATTTTTAATCGTCGAAAAACAACAACAACAAAAAAATTCTTTCAAATGCAATATGCTTGAAACTGTACTTCAATTTACAATTCTTTATGGTTTTAAAAATAATTTTCAAGCATGTTTTTATTTTTTAATTTCTCTATTGAGGGCATTCCAATCAAAACAGATTAAAACGTTTCCATTTAAATACGAAATGTTACAATAATAAATTTCCCATATTTCAGCGTTTATTTCCGACTAATATTCAACATCGAAATGAAAAACTTCATAAAAAATAGGAATTCATATTTTTTTAAAAACACAAATTTAATAGACATAAAATCAAACTATTCGCTTAAACCACTAAAACTATTAGAATAAACAACAACAACAACAACAAAAGTATATATATAGGTGGCGATATCTTCGACTAATTAAAACCTGACATGCAACTAATACGAAAGTATCACTAATGAATTTTAAAACTTTATTTAAATACATAATTGATATTTTTCATATGAAAATTATTTTTGGTGTTGTTAGTGGAAAATCTAAAATTATGTATTAAATGTAAAAAAAAAAAAAAAAAAATGTATTAAATGTAAATCAGAATTTTCATTTTAAGAATATATATATCTCTCTATATATGCTATATTCTAAAACCCGAGGAAACCGAGGGGTTGGATCCCCTATTTGTGTCAATTGTAAATTACGGCAGAAAATAATATACAGATGGGGTAATTAAAGATTGTTTTTGTGAAGGGATGTAGGTTGCGATAAACAAACATTTATTATAATAAAAATACTTGTATATTTCCAATAATAATTGTCTTTCTGTTAGTGTTTAAGTAGATTAAGTACCTCTGCCAATATATATTTTGGTACTTGTTTCATACTTCTTAAATAAATTTAACATTTTCCGAAGATAAAATGAAATATACGAAACGTATGCAAAACGCATGACATAAATAATTATTTATATTTTCCCTTTTCATTTATCAGAAATTTATTTAAAAAGTTATTGCTATTTTACAAGCTATTTTATTCTATAGGATATTAATAAATAAATAAATAAAAGTTGAAAAAAAATAAAAATGCATCCCTCCCCCTCTCCCGAGATAACCTTTTCTACATTTTATGATCTTATTTTGCATTTATTACGCGTGATACAAATGTTACTGTTTTTTAAACGATCTTGCATTATTGCCCATTAAAATATTTATTATATACTCTAAAATTTAAACAATGTTTTATTTGATATGCCATAAATATTATAATATTATTGTTTCAGTTTACAAAAAAGGAACTTTACAAATCGTTTAAATTGAAATTATTGTGAAACTAATCGAAAAAAATAAGATCAAATGCATAAAAAATACTTCTTCAAATAATAAATTTTAATTGGAGAGAGTCTCAAAAAACATATTCCGTATTTAACTTTCTACTCTAACCTAAACTATATAATAAGAAAACAAATCATCTGCCCTTCTTTTAGAGAGTTGTAAAAGTATCGTCTGCCGATCGACGTCAGAATACGAAAATGTTAATAAGTAAAAAATAACAGTGTAGGGATGGAAGTGGGATGTGAAGTGAAGTACTTGGACAATAGACGTGTATAATTGATGTGGAATTAAAATTTAACAAAAACCTGCACATAATTTCGCATATACAAATGTTATAGAAAATTACGTTCGAGAAAGGTACAGTTTTTATTGGCGCGGTGAAATTTGAGTCCGGTCAATGATACTGTACCAGATTTGGACGAATTTATTTCGCCGAAAGAAGCTTTCGTTATTTGGATTACATCAAAACAGAATATGGAAGATGATGACAAAGGAAAATTGGTATGAAGAAATATTATTATATTTGTTATATTTTTAGTAAATTATAACATTTTCAGTTAATTCCATATAGGTATTATACAAAAGCTATATATTTCATTAATTTAATTTTTATAAAAATAAAGTTTATTAAATTTAGAATGTTTTTTAAAAATAAATAGCAGTATGTCGACGATTTTAATAAAATGATTAATGTTACTGTTTCATTTCCTGAATCATTTTATAGTTATAAATTTCAAAATATCTATGCACTATTATTAAACATTTATTATTAACAGGAGCATGCTATTTTTAATTATCATCTAATATTGTAAAAAAATATTAATAATACTAATGAACCAATGTGCGGTTCCATTTTGTGTTGTGGCATGAATTTTTATACTTTATTCACATTAAAAACTAGTAAAATATTTTATACTATGTTCATCTTTTAAAAATGTTTATTGGGTCATGTAACTACGATTACCTGTATTTCAAATAGATTTTATACCTAAAATTTTTCCCATACTTTATCCTAAAACTTTTACGGTAGATTATGTCAAATCTAATTGTTCTATTGATGGTGATATCAGAATTACAGAAGGTTATTGTGGTTATTGCCCCGTCACCAAATATCAAACCAGATAGATCCTTCATCGGCGTCATATGATACATATATGTATCACTATCGATGCATCTAAAATCTGCAGTAAAAAGTTAAAAAATGACTCACATTAGACGCCAAACAGAGTAGGTGCTGTGTCATTATAAACAATTAATGATCTGTGTTTTCAAAAATAATCCCTAATAAGATCTATTACTTATATAAATATATAATTTCATTAATAAAATTATAAGTTTGACAATCAATTAATAAAATTATATTTTTAATAACCAAAATATTGTTTTTAAGTATATACATTTTACTGCATTCAAACCCTGTTGCAAAATGAATTAACCCTTTGTATCACCGTTTTGCTTATCTGTAAGCATACCCAAAAGTCAAAGTTTTTTACAGTGAGCTTAAAAAGGCGTTTTTATTTATTACTGTTATCTTTCAACACAGTAGTTAATATAAATTGTTCACAGAATTCCCAACATACGACGATGCTGAATTAATTTTTGATATAAAAGTCTTATTTATCATTCGAACAGTTTCACCTCAATATTGTAAACTAAATTTTGTTGCATTTAAAAGTCCACAGACGTTCAAAAATAGATTTTTTACAAAGGTAAGTTCGTACACTTTACAATTTTGTATTAAAAAAATGACAATATTTATGAGAAGTAGCTATGTAATTTTCTGTTTATTACAAATATGAAAAATACTATTTTAGCCAATAATTTTTATTTTTAGGATTTAATTTTTTAAATTATTTTTTACTTGCTTAAAATGATGTATTCTAACATGTGAGTAAATATTTTTCAAATCGATGTTCTTGAGCCAAAAAGGGTTAAAATATAATTATAAATAATAGTCTATTTTGATCTGTAGGTTAAATTTTTGTTTTTCTCTTTCAAAAATGGGAACTTTAATCAAATATTTTTCCAAAATCTTCCTTAATAAATTAAACGTATCGTTATTTAAAAAAAATACCATTTCAAACCTGGACCCCAGAATATGAATAATATGGGATAATACATTGTGTTGATATTTTTATTAATTAAATATATGAGATTAGAGATGGGAATGCTCGGAAAAAAATCGGAAACTTTGGGAAAAAACTGGTTTTTTTTTCGTTTGTTTCCGAAGGGGAATTTTTCGATTTTTTCAAAATTGGAAAAATTTAAATTTAATTTATAAAATAATATATTCAAAATGTTATTATGGCTGCATTCTGATATTTTTTTCTTTATATATTTTCATGCTCAGTATCTTCCATTAAAATGTTAACATAGAAAATATGATCTGTAAGCAGTTCAAGAAGAACTTGAGTCCATTAAAAAATCCTTTATAATTTTTTCACCTTAAAACATAGAACCCTTCAAAAATTCATAGTTTTTTTCAATCTCCATTCTGAATCCTCCAGAAATGTGATGATTTTAGAATAACAAACCATGTCACATAACAGTTGAAATCGCCATTGAATCTCTTATTTAGCTGTATATATACAGTAGTGGCCAAAATTGTGGAAACCTTTTGGGAAAAATGTTTTTTTGAAGTTTGATGGCTCATAACACCCAATATTTCTTAGTTATACCATAAAAGCTTTATACAGCTGTAAAGATAATGTCATAAAAAATATCAGGCAATACAGTTTGTTCAATTTTAATTAATTTATCAAACATTATAGCCAAATAATCAGAAAAAAAGTAAAATTTGGTTAGGTAGATGATAATGATTTTTCTTTTTCTTGAATGTAGTCAATGCATGTGAATGTTTTGAGTGTCAGACAGATTCCATTTTATTTGGTAATGTGTCGATCAAAACTAGGGTACGATTAAATATATATATATATATATATATATATATATATATGCCATATTTTGGTACTTATAGGAGGACTAAAAATGGAATAACGTCTAAAAAATGGAAAACGCTATTCATTCCAAATCACTTTAATAATCAGGCATGCAAGTGCCATGCGTTTAAAAATTTGTTCATAAATGTGTCAGAAAGATTCCCGATACTGAGAGAGGGGAAATATGGCAAAGTATACACATTTAAACACTTCAATACTTAACATCAAATTAGCATAGTTTTAATTATTGTCAATATTTTTCGTGGTTACAGAAAACAAATGGAAGTATAAGTTAATTTAAAAAGTTGTTATTTGCACAATAGAACTTCATATTATTGAAATATTTACTTTTATTATAATTTTTAATGAATTCATCTATTATTCTTATATTAGTATCCGTTTTTTACATCTATAATTGTCTTGCTTAACGGCTACATTAGCCGGTTTCCCAATAAGATGCAAGGTTTTAATTTGAATACGAGTTGCATCAATAAAAATTATTGCCAATCCAATCCTTATTGTCGATCCGGATTTGGTAAAATCTTGTTATCCGAATCTATACGAAATCATTTATCAGGTTCGGTCGGGTTGTGGACCTACAGATTTTTTGTTGTTATTGGGTTAGGGTAAGAATATGGGTTGAATCGAAATATAATTTCAGTCAACCATCATTCATGTTCAAGTAGACATTCAACCATGTTCAAGAAGTATATAACCGGATTTGTGCATGACTCTAGATCCAAGCGGACATCGGAAATTGTGTCGTAATACAATTTCTGATAAAATCTGGTTACTCGGTCGTATGCAAAATTCTATTCCGAACAAGACTTACAGTAAAAATATTATACCCGACTCGGGTCAGTTCGGGTTCACGAAAATCAGGTCACCCGACCACTAATCCAAATCTATTCTGTAGCCAAACAAATCCAAAAAGATCGATCCGAAATTTCTGGATTTGATTCGGGTAAAATCTGGTCACCCGACCCGGTGCAGTATCGTCACAAACGTCACAAACTTGTAGCATAAAAAAATGTCGATCCGAACAATCCTGATATGATTCGGGTAAAATCTGGTCACCCTATCCGATGCAGATTCGTCACATTTTTCACATTAAAGTCGCACGGTGACTTCACAAAGTAGTCACATTGTGAGGTCACAGAAAGCGTTGAAAACGGCCATAACGACTTCACATTTAGGTCACAATGACTTCACATCGATGTCACGACGACGGTCACAAAGTCACAGTGTGACTTCACAGTGACGTCGCCGTGACGTCACCATGCCTTACGGGGAATAAGCATAACATTATAAAAATGTTTCGATATGTTCTCCTCTCACGTCAACAACCTTTTCAAGCCTTCTCTTGAAATCTCTAATAACCTCAAGAACAGTGGTTGGCGGAATGTTTTCTAGCACTTCTTCCGTGAGAGCGGTGAGAAACTCCATCTTGCATAAACCATGGTTCACCTGTTTAGGGTCATAGAAGCAATTAATGGTTACGTCCTATTCCATGTTCTTGAAGCGTCGTGCAGTACTTTTCTGAATTAACTATGTTTTTGAAAAAGTATGCTGCTAAAATGGCTATCCAGGCAGGCGTTTTGGGGGAATGCAGGGGTTTTAAGAAACTCATGGTGTTTTTCTCTACCCCAGTGCCGTTAATTTTGCTTATAAATGTACCCGATGAGATGAAAGTGATCCGCAACATTAAACTACAGGTTAGGAAGCGAGATTTTGTTATCTTGCAGAAGCCTACTTGTAGCAATAATAACATAGCTTGTAGCAATAATATGAAGCGAAAACAAATCTCTTTTCCTTGGCACTTGCAGTTAAATTGTGCACCATTTGAATTCTCTATGGGTAAAGATGCAATTCACCTCTTGTGACACTTGCATCAGAAATATCGATCTCTTGAGAATGTTTCGAACTGGACAGAAATGGAACTTCATTAAGACTTTCATCCACTTGCTGGGTATTTCCAGCGGTCCTCGCAGATTGCCTTCTGGTTAAATTTTCCTTATGATCGGCGAAACTTTCTGTGTCTTTAATTTTGGCGATTAAACTGTTTATCGTTTGTCTTGTTGGTGCACTGTGTCTTCAATAATTTTTTGATAAAGAGTACACAATGAAGAAGATGATCCACCAGAAAAATGTCTCTAAAAATTCGTTGCTCAAGCATTAAAACTTTTTTTGGCATTTTTGTCCATTTGGGTGAGATTAACTGAAACTTGAAAACTGAATAGCAAGTTAATCCTACCTTTAACCCTACAATCTATCACATTTTCTGATAGTCTGAAATGCCAGCTTTAATGTTACATCAAATTAATAAAAATCATACTTATGTTACACAATATAGGGTGATTGGATTGAAAACACTCATTTTATTGACCCAAAAATTTCCAACAAACAAAACTATAATGCAACAATGCTTTTTGCTCAACGTTTTCTTTCTTTATGTATGCATACTTTGAATATCCGTTTAAAATGAACACCGACTCTCACACCGCTCTAGTTTCCGAGCATGTGCGCAAAAACCGTGTATGATTCCTTTTGACAGGCTCTGCAGATTTTTTTGAAAATCTGCGGACTGAAAATATATTGATTATAAAAATACTTCATTTTAATAAATAGTGATGGAGGGTAATCAAAATTATAAATTTTTGTTGTTATAAAATTATAAGTAAATAAACCGAAAGCATATTTTTAACTATTAGTGAAGGGAATAAACGTGTTTGATTTCACAAAAAACCTAATGAAAAATTGTCTTCTGAAAGGGTAGATTTTCTTATTATTTTTCATGGTTTCCGTATATTTAAACAGCAATGTTATTTCTAGCGTTCAATTTTCTATTTTAATCTCAATATTAATGTCTGATGTGAAGCTTTATAAAACAGTTTGAAGTTTGTTTCCAACTTTAATATAACTCGAATTACAGACATTTGAAAGTTACTACCTTATATTTTATTTTTATTTATTTTTTAAATGAGATATTGAATACTTTGCTTTAGTGCTAAACAATATAAATGAATGTTGTAAATGAATATAGATAAGATATAATGTAAGATAGAATGTATTATAGATAGAATGTAAGTTTAATACACTTTTTAAAGTAATGTAAAAGAATTCAGAAAAAGATCGTATCTAATGATTATATTTATATTACTTTTCATTTTTATATTTATACATGTTGTAAATTTTCATAAATTTTAAACACTTTTCTATGCTTTATAACGTTACTTTGTGGACATTTTTAAACAGCCAAGTTAAATTTCGTAAAAAAATTAAAATAATTGTTTATTCCTTTAATGTTGTTTCAGTAATGATAATGAAATTAAAAGAACAAAATGTTAACCTAATTTTGAGTTATGGTGTTTAGAGTATGTGTAATTTTGTCTGTATCATTGTGAATATTTTAAATACAAAAATATAAAAGTTATTTTATATATTTTTGAAAATATTTAGACATGTTCTACAACACAATGTATATTGGAAGACATTAACCCTCAAAAGTATGTAGATAGCTAAAGAATATTGGAATTTTACACCGTCCAGTTAGCAATGGATAATTAATCGGAAAATTGAGGCACCGTAGAATTAGGTTTTCTAGAGGATATGAGATTTGAAATAATTCCAATAATGTGAAATAACGCACCGTTATTTCACGCAGAATTAGGCAAGAAACTAATTATTTAAATGGCCTACAAATATATATTATATTGAAGGGATTGTTAATAGTGTGTAAATATTTTTTTTAAACACGGAAACTCAACATTTTAGCTATAGACAATATCGAAAAGATTCACTGGAACTCTACTATACTTTCATCACCACCTTTGCTGCGAAGAGTCACCGATGATGAGATTTGGTCTAAGGTTCAATCAGGTGAAACAGCAGCCCAGTGAACTTTGACCAATTCCTTTGTCACACCCAAGCCGTAGAACGACGCGTGAAGCTGGTGACCGTGGGGTCACAAAAAGTCGTCGGGTCCAATTCCAGAGATGGTTTTCTAAGAACGCCACTTTTCTCGAGATCTTCAATGTTCCTAGTTTTTCAAACAAATCTTATTTCAAACTGCGAAAAGACAGTAAAGACAAGTAAAGGACTATATTTTATTACAAAGTGAAATTCCACTCAGGTATAATACAATCAGAAATGTAGCTTTTGTTTCAATGAAAATTTGTCATAAAAAAATGCTTTTTTTAAAAAGGTAATACGCTGCCAATGTATTGCGAAGTGAATATATTTTTTTCATTTATGTATCATTCCTATACTTTGTTCTACTAAAATACGTCTATAGCTGATTGTTATAGAAGTTATTTGATTTATTACAATTTATTAGAAAAATTATATAAATCGTGTTTTTTTTTCTCAAATTTTAGGCCCAATGCGCTACAGCCGAGCCTAAAAATTTATTTATTTTTTGTTTTTATATTTTACTAAGCTACCCTAGACACAAGTTTTCCACGGTATATCGAATAAAAAAAAAAAAAAAAATTTCAGCCCACCCTAGTATATATATCTTATAAATAAGAAATTTCTGCTGTTACTCAAAAACTGAGAAATTCGTTTACAATCTCCATAACGGACTCTACATGCTAACATATTTTTTTAAACTTTTACTAAATTATCTTTTACTGATTTGATGACATACTTCAATATAGTTTTTAAAAGGAGTCTAAAAGTTTTACGAAACATTCAAAATTTTAAATTATCTTATTGTGTCTATTGTGCTGTCAAAAATCCTATTATATTTGCATGAGATATAGAGTATGATTCAAAATGGTAGTGAACTGATAAACATTGGAAATTTGAACCACAAATTATACTATTAAAATCCGTACGCGTATATATGTAACCTCAAAAACTCGGAAACTACAGGGGGCAGGGTACGACATTTGGCACACGGGTTGCTGGTAGGGGCCCCATGAACGATTGGGACAAAAAATTCGAAAATTTTTAATAGATTTTTGATAGATTAAATATTAATTAAAATCCATCGACAAAGAGATCTCATCAAAAATACGCTTTTCTTGTTACGATTTTTTTAATGGTTGTATATAATCTCCTCAGAAGTCATTAAAAAAATCAAGGTAGGGATCATTTTAAAATTGCGAGTCCAGTGTTTCAAATCGATGGTTCAGAGATTATATGACATGTAGACGATCAACATAATTATTAAACGTTGCCAAGTGCTAAAATCTTAATTTTAAAGGATTTTATCGACTTAATGAATGATAATTAGCTGGGTTTAAGGGGTTTTTTACATGACATATATTAGTATGATAGAGATTATTAATACAGAAAACTTTATTTAAGAGATTATTTGTTAAATTTGCGAGGATGGGGAGCGGTGGGGGTAAACGACTTTTTATTAAATATCAATAAATTTTACTTGACCGCGTGTCACCTGGCTGCGGCTTTTTCATTAATTGACCTTCCTTATTAATAAATCCAAATCTACTGCTCAGATTTCAACATGAACTAATTGCATTTAAGACTTTTTTTTTTGTTTCATCCGTAGCGTTTAATCGCTGTTTTATATAGATGATACCGCTATTTTAGAATAACAGTTTTCGTAAAAATTAAATTTATGTTCCTAATAAAAGTATTCAGTTGATGCATATCAACAGTCAAAGTTAGTGATTTGTTGTTTAGCACTTGACCGCGCGCCTCCTCGCGGTCCCTTCCTCAAGGTTCTTTTTTTAACTGTGCTTTATTTCCAGAACGCAGATAATTATGTTCCAAACTTCTCCAAAGCAGTTACATTTTGCTAAATTATCATAAAAATCAGCATTCATAGCTTCAGTGTGTACTTCTAGAAAACAGTTACCAATATTTCCGAATAATAGTCTAAGCCAATTTTCAAATTAAGTTTCTAGCTTAACCAAATGAATCAATCTTTAAAGATACATATAGTAGTTCTTTTAATTTATTATTTCTGAAAGGCACTTGAACATCCGCTCCCCCCCGGGCACTCCCTCAAAGCTTTTTGTCTAATTGTACCCTGTTTCCATAACTCAGCAACTACCTTTCCGATTTCAACGCAACTGATTACAAACATTATAATTAACTTAAGAGACACCCTCTTTAACATTAAAGTAAATTTATGAGTAGTAATTATCACTATTTCCGAATAATAGTTTAAGCCAAATTTGTAATTAAGTTCATAGCTTAATCAAACGCACACATTTTTAAAGATGCATAGTGATCCTCCTAATTAGTCATTTTCTGAAGGACATTTGAACATCCCCACCTCCCGGCACCCCCCTCAAGGTTATTTTCTCTAACTGTGCTTTATTTCAACAACTCGGCTAATAATGTTTCCATCTTCTCCAAGCAGCTTTTGTAGCACGTCTACTATTACGGTGCCGTAAGCAACGGGAACCTGTGTCAGATGTTCGTTCCGAAAGAGATTTGTTTAGAACAGAATGCTCCCCTGGCGGTGGAAGGTGAAATAAAAAAGATTTTTGGAGCGTACGAGCATACCCGGTATACGGTGCCAAAGCCATCGGAGATCCGGGACAGAGTTTCGTTTTTTAAGAGATTTAAGTTTATTACACGGGCCCTGGAAACGCCGGGCGGGTCAGCTAGAATAATATACCCTATTAAAATCCGTGCGCTATGTAACCTCAAAAACTCGGAAACCACAGGGCGCAGGGCTACGTAATTTGGCATACGGGTTGCTGGTAGGGAACCCATGAACGATTGGGGCAAAAAATTCGAAAATTTTAAATAGATTTTTTTTTAATTTTATATTTTTGACGAATTTTTGCCTTTTTTATGTCAACCCGTAATCTCGCGAAATCTAACCAGTTCTAAATGTTTACTGCAATGTGAGATATACATATTACGGACGCCACTCTGCAATACTAAGAAGCTGTAGCGGGTATTACGATAATTCTTTTAAATCGCATGCAAATATTAGAGATTATTTAATTGCGCTTTATTATTTCATTTTTCTTAAAAATAAAGAAAAACATTTTATCACAAACTTCAAGAAAATTTTTATTCTATTTATTTCCTTACTCCAAAGATATCGTTTTATCGTCTGCTGCCGTAGCAACATAAATTAAGTTTCATTTAAAAAAAAATGCACAGTAGTAATTTTTTTTCTAGCTCGTATAGTTATTGAAAAACGGAACACTTTAACAGGGGAATTAAATTCACATTTTAGAATTATATTCATGAACTCCCGTGCGTAGAACGGGTTAAACAGCTAGTCTACTCTTTTAAAATCCGTGCGCTTATCTACCTGTGTAACCTCACAAACTCGGAAACCACAGAGCGCAGGGTACGACATTTGGCCCACGGGTTGCTGGTATGAGGCCCGTGACGATTGTGGCAAAAAATTCGAAATTTTAAATATATATTTTTAAAAACTGAGAAATTCGTTTACAATCTCCATAACGGGCTCTACATGCGAACATATTTTTTTAACTTTTACTAAATTATATTTTACTGATTTGATGACATACCTCAGTATAGTTTTTAAAAGGTGTCTAAAAATTTTACTAATCATTCAAAATTTTAAATTATCTAATTGTGTCCTACTGTTCTGTCGAAAATCCTGTTATATTTGCATGAGATATAGAGTATGATTCAAAATAGTAGTGAACTTATAAACATTGGAACTTTGAACCAAAAATTATACTATTAAAATCCGTGCGCGTATCTATCTATGTAATCTCACAAACTCGGAAACCACAGAGCGCAATGGTTACGACATTTGGCCCACGGGTTGCTGGTATGAGGCCCGTGAGCGATTGGGGCAAAAAATTCGAAATTTTTAAATATATATTTTTTATTTTATGTTTTTGACGAATTTTTGTCTTTTTTTATGTTCTACCCGTAAGTTCTGACCAGTTCTAAATGTTTACTGCAATGTGAGATATACATATTACGTACGCCACGCTGCAATACTAAGAAGCTGTAGCGAGTATTACGATAATTATTTTACCTCGCATGCAAGTAATTCGAGATTATTTAATTGCGCTTAATTATTACTTTTTTTTAAATATCAAGAAAAACATATTATCACAAACATCAACAAAAGTTTTTTTTTCTATATCCCTTATTTCAAAAATATCGTTTATCGTCTGCTGCTATAGCAACATGATAAATCTCTCTATATTAAAAAAAAGTAACCACCGCTGCCGCCGCTGTCAATTAAGATTTTGTGCCTTGAAGTCTTTCTGGACTAATATCTAGAAAACTATTGCATGTAAAATTTTAAAAATTGGTAGTTTTATAAAGAAATGTTCGATAAACACGCTGAAGCAAACAGTTTTTAAATCGAAGAATTATTTTAAGAGATATTTAAAATCAAAGTTCGTCAAAACAGTTTTTTGAAAAAAGTTTTATAGGAACGAAAACTATCCGCAGGAATTTAACCATAATTTGTAAGGATATAGTTGACAAGTTTGCGGAGTGCAGACTGCAATCACTTTTTTAATTTGAGTAATTTTTTCAGGTTATATTTCAATTTTTTATTCAAAATTTTCATTATTTTAACGAAGATTTATTTCATATTTCATAAATTCCATTATTTGAACCGTTGCCAATTTTTTATTCAAAATTTTCATTATTTTGACGAAGATTTATTTCATATTTCATAAATTCCATTATTTGAACCGTTGCCAATTTGTAAAATAGCGCACGTAATAAGATTCCCTTTCAATTAAGAAATGTATTTAC
Organism: Maratus michaelseni; assembly: GCA_963931845.1. Lineage (NCBI taxonomy): Eukaryota > Metazoa > Arthropoda > Arachnida > Araneae > Salticidae > Maratus > Maratus michaelseni. The sequence goes on from OZ007589.1 coordinate 429,791,687, forward strand.
ACGAGACTATTAAAAACAGAAATAAAACTTTAAAATAATATTTAAATGATCACGTGTTAAAAGCAATAAATGTAGAAAATGACGTAATAAAAATATACTTGCGCGTGAATATTACAAAGAGAAATACGAGTAACTAGGGAAATTCACGTCACATTTAAAATGATAAAAAAAAACAATATTTCCAAACAATTTCAATTAATTATTATATTTTCATGAGAGATCAATTTATTTCGACATATCTTTTACCCATTATTGCAAATTTTAAAACAGCGTAAATAATAATATTTCCTTTCCAATGTCAAAATTCTTCTATTTGTTTATTTGGTGTTACAGTTTAACGATAGTTTTTTTTTTTTTTTTTTTTTTTTTTTTTTTTTTTTTTTTAATGAAAATTGATTGACGGGGTAATGGAGAAGTATCAAAAGACAAATAAGCGTTGAATTAAAAATTCCCCGATGAAAAAACTAACTCGTGTAACGCATCTGATGTCAACTGAAAGTGACGCGACGCCACGATTATGCACGTTTGGCGCTAAATCATATATTTTGGTGACAGTTACAGTTGTAATCTGTTTCAACAGCAGTTGATTCGACCTTAAAATCCCTCAGTCAAAGGAAAATGAATGGAAACCCTGTTACAGCAGATCGCCACTGGTTGTTTAATTATAATACAATCTTCCGCAATCGTTTTAGAGATGATCAAATCAGAGTGTTTTTAAATCATGCGGTGTCAGAACGGGGGTTGGCGAGCGCAGCTCGTAGGGGGCAGAGCCCCCTAGTTAAATTAAAAAAAATGCACAGTAGTAGAAAAATATTTTTCTACAAATTACATAGATACATTTGGTTGAACTGATTTTTATTTTTAATTTTGGTTTTAGAATTAATTTCATGAACTCCCGTGCCTGGAACTGGTTAAACAGCTAGTTACAATTAAAAATTGATTCATGTCAAGTATAACTGGAAATAATAAATATGTCATTTGTTTTATTTACTGCTGTATTTGTGATAAAATATGAAATAAATAGTGTGTTGCACATAACTTTACACAGTCTTTCTTATCAAGAACATGCTTTAAAAAACATAATACCTTTCGTTTAAAAAAGAAGATGAAAAATAAGTCTGATTAACATATTTTAAGAGATATTCGCGGTTAAATATGTTTTCTTCCAACATTTTCAAATTGTAATTGCAAAAGTTCTATAAGATATTTAAAATTGTAATGAATGATGTATGTATCTAAAATGCCGTAAATAAAATATTTACTTGTCTAAAATGTTATTAAGGCTTTCAAAATTTAAAATATTACGAGTACATTATGTAAATACATAATAAAATAAATGTTTATTGTACATTGGCTATAAAGTTAATATAGTTTAGTTAATGGAACATCTAAAATCACATTATTTTAGCACAAATTTCGAAGTAATATACAAATTCCAATAGCCATTTAAAGGCGCAAAAATAATTTTTGTCTAACTCTTTAAGTGGAGAAAAATACGTTAGAGTGTAATTTATGGATCATAGAAAATTGTTATTTTGGTTAAACATTGTTTTGAAAATATGTTTTAATAATTTTAAGAAAATTTGTGTTTTACTGTTTAAAATATGTTATCTTTCTGCTTACAGCAATTTATTTATAAAATTCTGAAGGGAAAGAATAACTGCCACTTTAACCCATTTTAGGCCAAGCATAGAAATTTTATAAAATGTGGTATTATTTGCATTGAAATTTGCTTAAATTACATTCATTAAGACACCAAAAAAGTTTCGTGCATGAAAAATAACATTTTATTTAATTTGACGTTACCATTATTAATTTACCATTAATAATTTACCATTAAATTTAAATAAAAATTTTAAAGTTATTTTATGGCATTTTTTTATTTTAATTTTATTTAAAGAACTTGCAACTTTACTCCATTATAAAAACATAAGGTAAAGCCAGAAGAGATGGCGCGGTCGGAGAGATTGCGCATATAGAGGTTCGGGGGGAAGGAGTAGAGTGAGAGCCCAGCGACTCCAGATAGTTGTACAACAACAGTAGTGGAGTGTCTACTTGAAATTGCACGTTGATTGCTTTGAGCGTCTAAGATAAATTATTGCTATTTTGTTTTGTTTTCCCAAAGTAAGTGCTTGAATTTTCATAGCTATTCATCAGAATTTCTATACAATGTCAATAGTACAAAATAGTTTAAACTTAAACGATTTCTCATAAGCTACTAATCTAGACTAACAATGTGAACATCAACGGTTCGTTTTAGTAGCGGCCATGTTTAAATAAAAGGCCACGCAATCTCTCCAACCGAAATTGGAGAGTTTGCGCATCTACTACTTAGGAGAGATGGCGCATTGTTCCCAATAGTTTCTCTGCTAGGAGAGGTTACGCAGCTTATTGGTAAATTTGCATAAAAAATGAAAAATGAAAATGGACTAATTTTAATTTAAACGTGTTATTAAGTTACATAAATTTATTTTGTAATCTTATCTGGACTTGCTTTTTCTGATTCTTTATTTTTTTCCTTTAATTAAAAATTTTTAATCGTTTTTAACATTATTCCTTTTTTCTGATTCTTTACGCATTAGGTTGAAATATTCACTCCCACACTGTAAAAAATATTCGTGTTACTTTACACCAAAAATGGTGGCAACTTTGTTGCCACCAAAAGTGGTGTAAAGAAACACCACTTGTAAATTGGTGTAATAAAACACCAAAAATTAATTAGTGTAAAGAAACACCCCTTTTGGTGGCAACTTTGTTGCCACCAACAGTGGTGTAATAAAGCACCATCATTGATTTGGTGAGCTTTAACACAAAATTGGGTGTTCTACTAACTAATTTAGAATATGCCACTTAGATGCAGTATCACACCAAATTTGGTGTTCCAAATCTGCTCAATAAATTCACTGTCCCTGCTATCCTGATGGAAAAAAAATGTTTGCACTGTTATACATTTACATAAAACTTAGACATATTTTTCTCTTTGATTCAGAAAAGGATAGTTAAAAGTCAGTTCGCAAATCTCTAATTGAAATCCTCACTATTTTTTTTTTATTTCAATTATAAAAGTTTACTGATGTTTCAAAAAATGCTATCTTTTAACCAAGAGGGGAAAAATGCAGTAAAAATGCCTGTAGTTTTACATAAATATCCATTACCTTTCATTCACTTTTTCTGTTAGGATAATTTGGGACGACAAATTTCCGGTCAAAGACTTGATAGAGCTTTAAAAAATAATTTGGTGCTGTAAGATTTATCTGGTGTTTAATTACAGCAATTATGATAGCAACTTAGTCACCACCATTAATAAAGGCTTATTAATAACAGTTATAATTAAAAAGAATTCCATAGAAATTTAACAATATAAATGTTATGATTATATAAATGTTAGTGAAAATGTAGTTAGTTAGTTAAAATGTAGTAGAAGGAAAATTGTAGACTTTGTATTTTTCATATCAAAATACTTACATATTTAACAATGGAGCCATACGGAACTATTTGCACTTATTTTTAGTAGTTAAAGGGTTTAAACAACATTCAATATAGCATTGTAGAAGTTTTAGCCATCCCCCACTCTTATTAACACATAAGATTTTATTATCCCAATAATGAATGTTTTGTGTTTTGGCTTAATTTCTCAATTTTTTTCGTAAAAAATACCCCAAGGAATATCACTCTTAAGAGGCTTAAATGCACTGAATTTAATTTCAGTATTACTTGTTAATGATATTTAACTATGGCACCCTAACACATCTTACATTTCCGGTTATAACTTACTTGGCCAATAGAATAATCAGGTAACCATGTATGGAGAATTTATTCGAAATTTTAATAGCAAGAGTTAAGAACAAAACAACTTTTATGATATTTATTTAACTAATACTGAATTGGAAAGTATAATACACATTTGTCAATACTAAGAGTAGTATATCTAAATAATTATATAATAATCAGAGAATGTAATAACTAAGTAAGAAATAATGAAATACTGTGAAGAAAAAAAAGTTAAATTCAAAATATCTCAAAGAAATTTGAATGCATTAATAAACAAAATAACATAACTTAATTTGGATAGGCAGGCAATGCTTATAATAATTCTTAACGGCTTTCAGACCAATGGGTAGACACATACTTTTCTCAGATAAAGTTAGCATAAAAATTATAGAATTTTCTCTGAAGACAAATACTCATATCTTAAGTAGGCGGTTTTGACAGTAAGGCTTTGGTTTAATCAATATATTTGCAATTTCACAATAAAAAAGTGATTTTAATAAGCACTTAAAAGAGCATAAGTCAAGGTTAAAAATAAAGAACTGTTTTAATTAATCGTAATTGTAAAAAAAAAAAAAAAAAAAAAAAAAAAAAATGCATATTTCAGTGCACCAAATCAAACAGCATATAATTATTACATAACATTATCAAAACACATTTCATGGTTAAATACATTGTAATTAACCAAAATAGCCTATACCCAGTTAAACATAAAACAGACTTACACAAATTTTTCATTTTCTTCTAAAATTGTAATTTTGGACTTTTACTGTTAAAATTGCTCAGCTGATATTAGCTGACATTAAGTTAAGCTGATATTAGCTTAACAAAATTGCTCAGCTGATATTACACACAATATTACAATTTTTATATGTAACAAAATTTCTTAAGTATTGCATTCCATGTATGAAACATCATTTAATGCTACCAAAATATGCTTTAAAACAGTGTACCAGTTTCCATTTGTGTAGTAGCTGAAAAATGGTATCTAAATTGCAAGAGACTTGCATCCACCAAAAAAAATCTTTAATAGTCCTTATTAGACAATTTTTTAATTTTCTACACACCAAAATGATCATTTAAAACACTCTCCCCCCCCCCATAATCTTCTAAGGATAAAAAATTTTTTTTATCACTATCTGTTATAAAGAGTAATTTTTTTGGAAAAAAATTGCTTCTTCAGCTAATTTCCTAACAATAAATAATCACTCCTTTTTATTTTTATTTACTTTTTTAAATAATTCACAAACCTTTTGTTTAGAAAATCATAGTAAATGTTGATAACAAATGTTCTTTACTTTTCAAATTTTCTTTACACATGTTGCATTTTTATACAACTTTACATCTTGTGTGTGATAAAAACTAAAATTGCTGCTATAGGATACTGATCAAATAAGCTACCCCGCCCCCCCCCTTCCCATCTGACGATGCCGTTATATTCGTTTCAGCTTGCTACCAAATTCATAAGAAATTTCGGCTTAGATGTGTTTGTGGTCTGCAAACAGAAAGGGGATCTAACATTTTTTTAATGTATGAAAATAGTAATTTTATTAAATTATACTTTCATGAGCTCTTCCTTATAAAGAAAATAGTATTTATCACAATTATCATACAATGGATATGATTACAAATAAAATGCGTAAAAATCTGAACATCGGGAAAATAAATGCATTTAACTAAGTGCTTTATGGTTGTGAGTCAGAGCATTAGTACAAGAGACCATTGATTTATACTCACACTCACAAGTAGAATATGCAGGAAAAATAAGTTTAAATTAAACCCAAATATACGGATGTTTAATTACTTATAGTCCCCCTGTCTGTCTTACTGTTTTTCCAACAAAACAATTTTGAGAACGTCAACAGAATGAAATTTCGTTTCAGAGGTAAATAAATAACAGAACAATGGAAATTGGGTAAGCTGGGATAGCAAATTTTTGGTTGGACTTGGGCTCCACCAGCCCATATAAGTTGGCACCACTGCTATTTAGTACTCTTAAATAAATAAGGAATAATCATTTCGCTTACCTTGTGTTTTCTAGAACAAATCAAACGTTTTAAAATGAAAGCGAAATGGCGACTGTTCCGTTCTCGTTCCCTGTTGTCGTCTGCTGACGCAACACTCTGACGTCATCGTGTATTCGAACACCAAACGCTGCATAGCGAGATATAATTGTACACCTATTTTGGAGTTTTGTTTCCCAAATTAATTTGAAAGCGTCATTCTTGGTGTATGATATCATCGATTTTTATTGAAAGAGTAAAGATAAACTATTTTAAGTGTATTATAACATTTAATTCAGTGTTAACACCAAAATTAGTGCATATTTAAACCTTCTTTGGCATTTCATAAACCCAAATTAAGCGTAATAATACTCCCCCTTTTTTACAGTGCAATACAATAAAATTTGTTCACAAAAACCTTACAGCAATGTCATTTAAGTGTAATTATTAATGTTAACAATTTAATTGTAGTTATTATTAGTAACAATCTCTCCTACCCATGTGCGTAATCACACCAACCCAGTAAGGACAGATTGCGCAAAATAATTTTCTTGGTTTTATTACAACTGTTCTATTAAATTGCAACATAACAACAAATAGCAATGGAAATGCATAAAAAACAAATGAAGTAAAAATTATTCATGGACAGTTTAGCAAAAAATTAATATTTAGATTTTTTATTGCTATTCTTTTGAATTGTGCGCAGACTCTCCTAGCTTTACCTTATGATTAATCACAAGTGGAATAATTATACATTTTCAAAAAGTCGAATTTGTCAATAACTGTTTCAAGTAAAAAACCAGCGCATTTTGAAAATTTCTCAACAGAAAGCGATTACTTCAATTGAATTACTAATATTTTATAGATGTTATAGATGATTACTAATATTTTATAGAAGAACCCATAAAAATAGCAGAAAAATAAAATTAGTGAAAAATATACGTCACAGTGTTAACAAAAATATATGCATTGAAATGGTGCGTTTACGCACCTTTGGCCGAAAATGGGTTAAAGAAATGCAAAGTCATCTAATATTTTTTTTAAAAAAAAGAGTGTTCTCATATTCTGTAAAAGTCACGTCAGTCTTTGTTCATTTCACTAGCTGAACGTGATATTTTCTTTTGATAGCCTTTCAAACAGCTCTAGTATTCACTAAAAATTTAGATGTTGCCTATTGCAGCTTTTCGTTGCAATTATATAAAACATCTAAATGCGTTTTAAACAAAAAAAAAAACAGAAAAATTATTTGAGCACAACTAGATCAATGTTTTTAGAATAGACAAGCTGAATTTGCGTAATAATTCCTCTTTTAAGGTTATTTTTGAACTATAAACGTAACTTTATTACCACATTATTATTATTGATAAAATTACTATATTGCAAAGTATTTACAATTCTCAGCCTTTAAAAACAAGCTTTTTAAAATATGTTTCTATGTTTCATTTACAGAATAAAACTTGTTTATTTTATATTTAAACTAGCTGTTACCCGTGACTTCGTTCACGTAACATTAAAAGAAGAATAAATGCATTAATCAAGTAAAATATTTCACCCCCGATAATTAAAAACGTAAATAATTAACTAACTCTTTATCATATTTCATAGCATAAAATACGGTATTTCTTTGTTATAGGGGCCTTGACATAGCTCAGTTTTAAAAAGTACAATTTGTCAAAAACCAAATATCAGTTTTACCTGATAAACCATTTTACTTTTAACGACTTTGAAAAACGTTTTAACAGCCACATTTAAAAATAATTCATTGGAAATAGTATATGCTTTTTGTTTAAATTCAATTCTTGTGAATTAGCCCAGTCAAATTGTAGTTTGAGGTGGAAAATTCTGGTGTAATTGTTTTTAGTGGCTTATTTTATGTTTTTTGGAGTGCTGAATACGAATCTGCAGTTTTCCAAAAAATTTCGTTCGGCAAATTTGTTTTTTTTTACAAAAAGCCTGTAAAAACACGGACTGTTTTCGTTTTTTTCAAAATAACTCCAAAATAGTGCATTTTGCGTGAAAGTTGGCAATATATGAGTTAAAGAGAATAAAATGTCCTACATTTTATGTATTGAAAGTTTTTTTCTATGATCAATGGTTTAGCCGTGAGAGTGCCTCAAAAATGGGTATTAAAAACAAAAACTGTAAAAAAACGGGAATTACGGCATTGTATGTCGATGTAACATGGAAACAAACCATTTAACGCAAATATTAACCATCAGTGATACTAAAGATTATATTATTGACTATATTTTATGCATTTAAGGTAGGGGAAAAGTGTGGATCTGGCACCAGTGGAAGTTTTGAGCAGTGGAGTATCTACACCTCCTCTCAAGAGTCAAAGGTTCTCCTCCTCCGGAGAGCTAGTACTCTAAGAGAATATAGAATTTTGAAAAAGGGGGTAAAATTTGGTACAGGAGATAAAACTATCTAAAATCGTCGAAAAACAGTAATTTCTGGAAAATAGCAATAAACACTTAAAAAAATCCATTGAACAATTACATAAATATAATAATGAATCCTCTTCAGACACACAAACAATATTTTTAAGTTTGTTAAAAACAAATACAAGGATAGTGCTGTAGTTGTGTTCAATGGTTACCCTGAAGGAAGTTGCAGATGTACTAAATGTATTGAGCGAGCAAGAAGATCACGCAAACAAACTTCAGTAGATTTGATGTTCGACGAAACAATGGTGCCTACAGTACCACAAGATAAATTCCTAGGCAATACAAAAAACAAAGAGCGTTTGATTTTAATGTTGAAAGATAAATTTGCAGCAGCTGACATTCACACAAAACAGGCACAAGAAGATGCGGATACGCTGATTATCACCACAGCAAGGGACCTTGCGCAACAACATAACTCTGTAGTTATCGTGGGTGAAGACGTAGATTTGCTGGTGATCATGATTGGTCTCTGTAGGGGCATACATTCAAATGTATATTTTTTAATGCCAGGCAACGGGAAAGTTTCACCACTCATTGTTTCTCCTGACTGCAAACTTGAACAATCGGTTGCTGACAACATATTATTTTTACATGCCATGAGTGGTTGTGATACTACTTCAGCCTTTTTCAAAGTAGGAAAAATGAGGTTTCTTCAGACTCTCAAAAGAAACCCGGCATTAATTAAAGCCATTGAAATTTTTAAAGACCCTATGGCAGATGCTGATGCAATTACTGATGCTGGCAATCGTTTTTTGACTTCCTTGTACAAATTATCTGACAAGGAAAGCACGCCATTAAACAAATTGAGGTTTATATGCTACCTTAAGTCTCCATATAAGCCATCAACCCATTTGGCGTCCCTACCTCATACGGAGGCTGCAGCTAAACAACATTCTTTAAGGGTGTATTTTCAAGTTCAGCAATGGCTTGGTAATGAAAAAAATCCTGAACAATGGGGTTGGAAAAGCACCAAAGATGGTCTAGAGCCAATAACCAAGCTAGAGCCACCAGCACCTCAAGCAGTTCTAAAACTCATTTCTTGCAAATGCAAGAAGACATGCCGTAAAAACTGTGGATGTAAAAAAGCAGGCCTCAGCTGCTCTAATATGTGTCTAAACTGCGAGAGCAGTTGTAATAACATGCCTAATATTGAAATAGAAGAAAACGAGGATGACCCGGAATACCCTGAAGTACTTGATGGTAATTATACATAAATCATTCCATTTCACATTTATTTTTTCATTCATTTTTAATTTGGTGTGGTCAAAATATGTATCCCAATACACTGTGCATTAGGGTGGATCGAAAAATCGAATTTTGGATAATCGAATCGGCGCGGGGTACAAAAGTTGCCTTTTATGTATATTAGTTTACGTCTGTTATTTTATTGAAATCCATTCATATCTTCCGGTGCCCCAAGCGCCCCAAAAATAGCTAAAAATGAAATTTTTATGAAAATTTATAGATTTTATTATATTTATTATTTTTTGGAATTACTTTTGGCGCGGGGTGCAAAAGTTGTATTTTATGCATATTAGTTTACATGTTTTTTTGAATTTAAATCCATTCACATCTTCCGGTGCCCCAAGCGCCCCAAAAATAGTTTAAAATTGAAAGTTTTATAAAAATTTATAATTTTTTTTGTTTTATTATTATTTATTTATTTGTTTAATTACTTTTATCGTGGAGTACGAAAGTTGTCTTTTAAGCATACTAGCACACATGCAAAGCATTTTTAACTTCGATAAATGTCTTCCGGGTGTCCCAAGACACTTAAATATTTGCCGAAAATTGATTTTTATGCAAATCTTGAACTTAAAATTATAAGTAAAAATAAGAGTTAAATAATCATTTGTATAGCGTAATTATTAGATCCAGGGGATGACAAATCGTTTATCATTTATAGTAAATGTGTAATTTTTTTTTATACTGTATTGTTATATACGAAATTTTGAATAGAGCAGTTGCTTCCATTTGCCAGTGCTGTTTTACAAGATATTGGAATTGTACACAAAAAAAGACTTCGAATTTAGTAGATCGCAATAAAATTCGTCGATAGCGTACAGAGGCTCAAAATTTAGTTGCAGAGACGATCAATTTAGCCTCTGTCTATTTTAACCGGATTATTTTCCGATAGGAAAAAGACAATACAAAATGCTAGTGATGAAGAGCACAATGTGCTACACAAAGATCACAAAGGAGGAACAGTATACTCTTGTAAAGGAACCAGACTCTCTGCATATTGGACACGTTACATGTGCAACAGGAAAAGCTAAAGGCCTTTATGACATTTACTACACTCTTTAGATGTGCAACAACTGGTACTAAAGCATTTTCTGGGCCAATTGATACAGCAATCAAAACCTGCGAGGAGATACCTGTAGCTCCTTTTCTTCAATAAGTGTGGAGAATATGCCAGATAACATAGGTAGAATGGTTCTCAGCAATGATCAGCAATATTTATATGATATTTACGTAGAAATATCACGTGGTGAAAGTTGTTCTGACCTGGCATTTAAAAACCCTGTTCCAGTTGTTTACTCAAGATGGCTAACGACTGCAGGTAGAACGTTAAGGTTGTAGGTGGCCACAGAAAATCCTTATGAGAATCTCATTATTCTTACAACATATATTAAGAAAGTACGGACCTATATGGTTCCATATCAAAAGAAAACCCTCCATAACAGATGGACAGTGGTATATATGGAAACTTATCCCATTTTACCCCAATATAAGAAAGTTTGTAGACGCTGTTGTTCAATTAGATAGCTTCTTTTTTCATCCTGATTTTTTTTATTATCTATGCTCTGAGATAACACAGAGCCTATCAGGTCTTTAGCAATACGAAAACTATTTTGTGCTAGAAATGAAAATAGAGGATTACCAGAAGTAAGAATTTTTCAAGTACCAAAAATACACTTCAAAGCAAAGTATTATTGTGAACTTATTGACTGGCAATGAGTTGGACGTTTTGAACCACCTCTTTTGATCAATGTGCCTTACGGAGAAATTGAGGCGATGGTAAATGTAGGAAAAACGGAGGAATGGTCAAAATATCAATGCCATACACAAGATGATAAAAGATGCATTCACCTAGTGCCTGAGGCATCAAAAAGTGTATCTGGACGAGAAAAGAAACTCGGTTTCATATTGAATAGAATAAAATCAAGGCGCCATATAAAACATTTTATTCCCAAAAAGAATTACAAACTTTAGAAATATGTAAATCTCCAAATTAAATGAGGTAAACAATTTGATATTTTTTATGATTCAGTGCTTTGATTTTTAAATTTATATTTCATGTATTATTATAAAATTATTATTATTTATAAGTTAATCTTTATTAATTAAACACTTTGCCAAATTTGTAAACAATTTTCGTAAATTAAAAATTTTTAATACATTTTCTTAAAAATTTCAATATTTAACTATACTTGGGGCACCGGCAGATATGAATGGATTTCGAAAAAAAATATGTATGTAAACTACAGAATTATGTAATACATTCAATACACAACTTTCTCACACGACGCCAAATGGAATTTAAAAAATAAATAAAAAACAAAAAAAATTAAAATTTTCATAAAACCGTCAATTTTTAACTATTTTTGGGACGCTTGGGGCACCTGAAGATATGAATGGATTTCGATCAAAAAAAACCTGCAAACTAATATAAATAAAAGACAATTTTTACACCCTGCACGAAAAGTAATTTAAAAAAAAAAAAAATGTAAGTTTTCAAAAAAATTTCATTTTTTGATTATTTTTGGGTCGCTCGGGGCACCGGAAGATATGAATGGATTTCAATAAAAAAAACGTATAAACTAATATACATAAAAGGCAACTTTTGCACCCCGCGCCAAAAGTAATTTCGAAAAAAAAATTTCGTATACTTTTCGATGCACCCTACTGTGCATAACTATTTAGTTTTTAGACAATTAAAACTATGTCATTAATTATTTTTTAAAACCCTGATACGTAGTATAATAGCTTTTTTGCTCCCTGATTTGGGGTCCAAAAGTGACCGATTCCTGAAATGAGCTGTAAGAGAGGGCTGATATTAAAAAGAGGTAAAAATAATGTTATGATAAAATGCTGTATGAATCTTAACTTAGTTATAATTAATTTCACCGTTTAAAAAAATATTATACACACCAGTTCTTCTCCTGAGCATAAGTTTCGATCCTCGGGACAAAAACGGCTTTTCGCGCCCTTATGCGTAAATAGCTGTTATAATAATTAATTTCTTTTTTATAGGTGTAGAAGACCTAGAAGGCATACCCTCAGGAAACATGAAACCATTGGCCAAGAGGACTCGGTTTGACTGACAAGTTCCTTTCAATGTCCATAATAATTATTAATTAATATTGTATAAATACATAACTACCTATTTTACTATATTATTTAACATTAAACAGTTTACATACTTATCAATCGTGAATCATTTATCATTTTTTTGTACCTATATAACCTAACATCAACGTTTTACATATCTGCACACATGTATAATGATGCATATAAGTTATATGCCTTTAATAAGGAGGGGGATGACTACTTCATGCATTCGTCATTGCTTTTTTCATAATTATTCAAGGTCCAAGAAAATTAATTGCACATAAATTGTAGATAATTTTATCTATTTTTTTAAAGCATAGTATAATGTATACAGTGAAATGTTTATTTTTAGGCCTTATGAAGAGAAAGGCTGTAAAAAAATGTGTTTTTTGCTATTTTCCGAAAAGTACTCTTTTTCGACGATTTTGCCTAGTTTTACTTCCTTTACCTAATTTTACCTCTTTTTAGAAAATTTTATCACCTCTTAGAGTAAGAACTCCCCGGAGGAGGAGCAACTTTGACCCATGAAAGTAGGTGGAGCTGCTCCACTGCTCCCAACTTCCACTGGTGCTGGAACCGCACTTTCCCCCTACTTTAAATGTATAAAATATAGTCAATCATATAATCTTTACTATAAATGATGGTTAATATTTGCGTTAAATGGTTTGTTTCCATGTTACATCGACATACAGTGCCGTAATTCCCGTTTTTTTACAGTTTTTGTTTTTAATACCCATATTTGCGGCACTCTCACGACTAAACCATTGATCATAGAAAAAATCTTTCAATGCATAAAATGTAGGAAATTTTATTCTCTTTAACTCATATACTGCTGACTTTCACGCAAAATGCACAATTTTGGAGTTATTTTGAAAAAAACGAAAAAAGTCCGTGTTTTTACAGGTTTTTTGTAAAAAAAAAAAAAAAAAAAAAAAAAAAAATTGCCGAACGAAATTTTGTTGGAAAACTTCAGATTCGTATTCAGCACCCCAAAAAACATAAAATAAGCCATTAAAAACAATTACACCAGAATTTTCCACTTCAAGCATTTTTTTGAGCACAATTTGACTGGACTAAATATGGAGGAATAATTGTACACCTAAATGCAAGGAGCTTCAATTGCAAAGCTTTTTGCAACCCAAAATATCATGCAAACGTAACACTTGAAATTGCAAAGCTTTTTGCAACCCAAAATTATGTGTAAACAATACTTTTGCATGTAATTTTCAGTGCAAATTAACATTTATAAGGGTTCAAATTAAAATTAATTTGGGTGCAAATTACATGTAAATGTTACGTTTGCGTGTAATTTGGGGTTGCGAAAAGCTTTGCAATTGCAAGTGTTACGTTTGCATGTAACAGCAAATTTGCCTCCTTGGTTTAATCTATAGCTGAAACAACTCTTGATTTCTTGACAATATGCTGACAGACGATTTCTGTTCTGCTGAATAAATTAATTCATAAAGTTTGAATACGTGGAAATATGTTTTTTATTTTCGAAAATTCTACTGTAATCAAGATTTTTTTTTTCACCATCTATTCAAATTGAAAATAAATTCTTTTTTCAGTTTTAATGAGAAAATGGCATAAAAATGTTTTAATCCATTTTATTTCTTCTTTTTTTTATCCACAAAAATGGAGTAATTTAATTACCGTTTTTAGAGAAATGTCGTTAATATTTACAAAAAAAAATAAATAAAAATAAATAAATAAATAAATAAAATTAATATCTCGGAATCTAATTTTAAATTTTAAATTCTCAGAGTTTATATGACATCCTTAGATCAATGATGGTGTTAAGTAAATCGCATTGTATTAAGATTAGTGGTTGCGAAATACAAACAGACAGTCAGATTTTAAAATAATAGACTTGTGTTCAATTTTCTTTTCCTAATAATCTTACTGATGCTTGTATTATTAATCGCAGAATTCAGAGAATAAATAGATATGAAATGTCTATGTTTGGCGTGATGCTGAAAATGCAACCCTACAGTTGTCCTAAACAATTGGCGGCTTGCTTTGAAAAGTTCTCACCGTCCAATGAAGTCAGCCCTTTACTAATGATTTGAGCGATTACCGGCTTCATATTTCAAGCCGATTTGACGGTTCACTGCCTCTCTATTCTTTCACTGTACTCTGTAATTTTTATTGTATGAAATTGATTCACGCACCATTTGAAAAATATTTGAAAAACCCCGTTTTATCTGAAATATGACGTCACTTTGATTCCAGAGAAATCTCTTTTCAATGATATAATTCTTGTTAATTTTCTTTTCCTGGCAATCATGACGGGAATTTTATCAGAAAACACACATCGGTATGTAACTGATTTTCAAGCTTATTATTAATCAGTATAAAAAAACATATTTCAGTTATTCATCTTACATCTGACGTCTATTATGTATATACTTTTATTATACACTGATATTCATGCTCCTTGTAATGTTACGGATATTTGAAAATGTTTTATTTATGACGTCATATTTGTTCAAGCCAAGGAGGATCCTTTTCATAGTTCCATGGTCCAAGCGAAATCTTTTCTTAATAATATGAATATTGTTCAGTTTTCCTTCTAATTATAACGCAGTTTTTGACAGAAAATATCTTCTCAACGTAACCAATATTCATACTTCATGTACAATAACAAATACTCCATATTTTTGTTTTAAATATCACGGAAAAATTCCTCTTTCTTTGAATTCTTTTGAATTTTCATTTTTCACGTGAAAATCTTTCGATTGAAAATTAATTGTTGAGTAAAAATTATTATTTCGGGCTTTGATTTAGTTTTGGCAACGATAAAGTATTAGCAACAGTAAAGTATATTTAACCATTTTAAAATATTATACGAAAAAAATGTCCATTTATTCTCTATGAAAATAATGAAATTTTGAATTATTAAGAAATATATTTGAATAAAATAAACAAAAACCAGCCTATGTTCATATGAGGGTTATAATCAACCTATGTGCAAAGGTACAGGATCATTAAATGCTCCATTTCGACGCTGGCTTCAGCCTAACATTTGCACACAATCAGATTTATAATATTATTAGGATTATCTGAAACTGTTATGGGGCATGCGGATCACAATTACTCAATATTATTAGAACTCTGGTATTCAATAGCTTTTTTGCTATAAATGTATTGAAGCATAACTTCTAATAATTCTACGAGTATTAAAATTTTAGCATTTTTGTCCAGGAGAAAAGGGGGGGTGGTGGTGTTGCTCTGAATTCATCACTGCTAACGAACTTTCCCTTCGTTACCATTTACATATAATCATTGCAAATTACCAATTTTGAATCCATTTTTTAAAATATTATTTCCTTTTATTGAAAAAATTCGAAATACTCTTTTATTTCTTATTTTAAAAGAATGCCTGCTAAATTTAATGTATTAAATAATAAAAAATATTTTAGGAATGTGTTGGAAAGTACCCATTTTGGATCTTAGAATAACCTTAAAAGAAAAGAATGGGTTTCATCCTATTTTACATTTTCCTAAATTATTTTATTCTTTATTTCTAAGATCAGTAAAAATATTGCCACCCAGAAGATAAATTTATCTTTTTTTTCCTGGTCCTTTTACAAAATAAATTAGGGCCTCAGAACCTTTCTTGTGCCAAGGCCTCTTTAAAGGGGAAAAATCAATCTTGTTCATTGGATAAATTTGAAATTACAAGTCAAAAAGTAAAATGAAAAATGGATTTAATATAAATTAAATTGTTATAAAAGATAAATTGGTTACTCCAATTTTATCTTTCCATTAGGTGTGGATTTGACTTAAACAAACTCGTAGACTAGATGAAATAAAATCCTAAAGTTGTTTTTTAAATGTGAACGCGACAGCTTGCTTTTCTAGTTAAGTTTCAGTTTCGTTTCTAGATCTACGTTTCTTTTTTTACGAGAAAGGAAACAGAATGTTGCAAAGAAAGGGATTACCACCAAAACAAGGCACCCTTTCGGCGATGAAAGGGGAGAGATAAATACTTCATCTTCCTGCGGAAGAAAACAATGAAATCCGCAATCTATTTAAAAAAATCCCTCCTCTATGTGTTACATATAGAATATCTTCAGTCAAAGTGTATGTAAATTTGAATCTTATACATATATATTTTACAATCTCTCTACCGAACACCATTGACTAAACTTTATCAAAACCGAAATAAGCAGTATGGAACTATTTTATTCATTCAGTCGAATTGGTACACAGTGAAACATGATACCTGGTTCACAGTGAAGCTGTGCAAACTTTTAAATGTTCTAGAATGAGTTGACACATTGATGTTCATAAAATCCTGGTACAACCATGTCATATACCAAAATGTTTTTGTGAGACACGTGTTTGTGAGTTCGTGCGAGACGAATTCCATTTTATTTTTAAATTACGATTTACAACACTTAATAATTTCTCACTTTTTCAAAAATGAAAGTAGAATTAAATACTTTCAAATAAAAATTTGTTTATTTATTTATTTTTATTTTTTATGTTGCATGATTGTTATGGAATCTATACATTTCTATGTAATAAAATGCAATTCATCAAGTTAATTTATATGCCAATAAAAATGTAAATTTAAATCCCAATTTCATTCAATACGACATATAGACATTTTATTTTACAGCTGCTTCATAACTACAAGAATTGCTTATTTTTCAAAGACACTCTTGGGAATAAAATGTAATAACCTACAAGAAATGTGATTTATATCTATTATTCGTTTTTGTAACGCCCAATGTAACTATAGATGTTATTTTGCATTTTGTGTTGTTCAATTTGTATACATTTAAATGGGATTCTTTCGAAAATGTGCTTTGAAATTAAAATAATAATGTAAATAAATTTTATTTTATGAGTAACAATTTAAAATCAAATATGGAACATAAATCTTTCACTAAATTTCTTTTTAGCCATTTTGAAACATCAGAATTATTAGAATTTTGAAATATATAAAATTAAATTAATTTTGATATTGAACTATAAAATAAACTATTCAATTTTTTTAATATATTAAACCAAAAAAATCATGTATTATTCTATATATACAGGGTGATTCATAAAAGATGGGCAGAACTTTAAGGGGTTATAGTACACTTAAAGACAAATAATATTAAATAGGAGACTAAGGGTCCCAGACGTATTCCCAAGGAGATAGGGGGCATTAAAGTTTAGGGTCCGAAATTTCAAATGATTATAAAACATGGAAAAATTGGTCGATTCGTTTGCGGTTTTTGCAAAAAATTTTCTTTATGCCAGTATTTTCTTGAAATAAAATTTTAAAGTTCAATTTCAAAAAATGCCGATAGGGGGCGCTTTAGACTTTGGAGTAACAAACAACTATTTTTTAACGTTATTTTTTGTATTTCTTTAAATGATTTCGAAAGCTTAGACTTAAATTTTGATCTAAAAATCTGAGTCCTAACGAGTAGTTAAGTAGCGTAAACTGAAATTTGAAATTTGAAACCCTTCTCCCCCCAGAACAAAAATCAGTTATTCCCGATCTTTGTGTCGTAGATTAGGCTCTAACTACTGCCGCGTTTTGCTAAAATTATTCTTTATGTCAGTATTTTCTTGAAAATAAATTTTAAAGAAAATTTTCAAAAAATTCCGATAGAGGGCGCTTTAGACTTTGGAGTAACGAACAACTATTTTATACCGTTATTTTTTGTGTCTCATTAAATGCTTTCTAAAGCTTAGACTTAAACTTAAATTTTCAGCTCAAAATCTGAATCGCTGAGCGTGGTTCAGTAGCGAGGGGAGGGGGTTCAAATTTCAACTTCTGAACATAGTTCAGTTTGCACTACTTAACCATGCCCAACGATTCTGTGCTGTGATACGAGGCAAAAATACAACTTTCGTCAAGGACTGCATAGTCGGAATTCACTCATAAAGGCACTGGCACAGTTGGAAACGTCGCTCATGCAAACGTTAAAGCTCCATTCCTGACGCTAGTCACCGGGTGAAGAAGGAAACAGAAAGTATGCAAATGTCAAATGGGGAAGAAGAAGAACACGTATGCAAAATTTCGACACGATTCAGGCATAAAAACCACTGAACGGTGAGTCAAGTGTAAGTCGCTGTAGTAATGAATCGGAAGATGGTGCCCTTCACGAATAAGGAAAAGGCTGAGATGCATTTAATTTACGGAGCGGCAGATGGAAATGGTGCAGAGGCACAACGAATGTACGGAGAGCGATTTCCTAACAGGCGGTTGCCTAACCGCAAAACTTTCGAGCGCTTGCACAGACAGTTGTGTGAGACGGGATCATTTCTCGCTTCCCGGTCGAATGCAGGTCGTGCAAAAAAGGACGAATCAGTAGTTGTTGCAGAAGCCATTCTGGATGTAGTAGCGGCGCAGCCAAGTATAAGTACACGAACAGTGGCTAGCCAGGTGGATACCTCACAGTCCACGACTTGGAGGGTACTGAAGGATGAACATTTGCTCCCGTTTCATGTGCAACGAGTCCAGAAACTGTCTCCAGGGGATTATCCAAATCGTATTGAATTCGCCCGCTGGTTTCTGCAGCAGAACGCGCTAAATCCACATTTTGGACGAACTGTGCTTTTCACCGATGAATGTACCTTCACACGTGAAGGTACATTTAACACACACAATGCACATGTATGGGCGGATGTCAATCCACATGCTACGTATCCACATGCTCATCAGAGACGCTTTTCCATCAATGTTTGGGCAGGAATCCTCGGAGACCACCTAATCGGACCGTACCTTCTTCCTGAACGCCTCAACGGTAAAACATACCTCACATTTCTGCAACATGTGCTGCCAGACCTGTTAAACGTTGTTCCTCCACGCATCCGGCGGGTCATGTGGTTCCAGCACGATGGAGCGCCAGCCCATTACGTACGAGACGTCCGCAACTATCTGGACATCACATTTCCGAACAGATGGATTGGTCGAGGTGGTCCTGTTGCTTGGCCTGCTCGCTCGCCAGATCTTTCACCCCTCGATTTCTTTTTTTGGGGACGATTGAAGGCTCTTATGTATGAGACACCCATTGAATCCCCCGAGGAACTGGTCGCCAGACTTTCCGCCGCTGTAGGGGAAGTGCTCGAAAAGCCTGATGTTTTCGCGAATGTTCGCCGTTCCATTCGTCGCCGTTGTTCTGCGTGCATAACCTCTGGTGGTCACAATTTTGAACATTTCTTGTGATTACATGTTAATAAATATGCTTTGGTAACATAATCCTAATTTGTGTCTTTTTACCTCGTATCACAGCACACAATGTGTGGACATGGTAAACTGAACTGTGCTCAGGAGTAGAAATTCAAACCCCTCTCCCCAGAAACTTAACCACGTCTAACGATTCAGATTTTGGGCTGAAAATTTAAGTCTAAGCTTTAGAAAGCATTTAATGAGACACAAAAAATAACGGTATAAAATAGTTGTTCGTTACTCCAAAGTCTAAAGCGCCCTCTATCGGAATTTTTTGAAAATTTTCTTTAAAATTTATTTTCAAGAAAATACTGACATAAAGAATAATTTTAGCAAAACGCGGCAGTAGTTAGAGCCTAATCTACGACACAAAGATCGGGAATAACTGATTTTTGTTCTGGGGGGAGAAGGGTTTCAAATTTCAAATTTCAGTTTACGCTACTTAACTACTCGTTAGGACTCAGATTTTTAGATCAAAATTTAAGTTTAAGTCTAAGCTTTCGAAATCATTTAAAGAAATACAAAAAATAACGTTAAAAAATAGTTGTTTGTTACTCCAAAGTCTAAAGCGCCCCCTATCGGCATTTTTTGAAATTGAACTTTAAAATTTTATTTCAAGAAAATACTGGCATAAAGAAAATTTTTTGCAAAAACCGCAAACGAATCGACCAATTTTTCCATGTTTTATAATCATTTGAAATTTCGGACCCTAAACTTTAATGCCCCCTATCTCCTTGGGAATACGTCTGGGACCCTTAGTCTCCTATTTAATATTATTTGTCTTTAAGTGTACTATAACCCCTTAAAGTTCTGCCCATCTTTTATGAATCACCCTGTATATATACAGATAGAAAGAGAGATCAATGTGGGTTAAACAAAAAGGAAGTGACACTGTCACTTATTAAAAGGGGGGAACTAAACTTTTACGCAAAGTTGCACATTTTCTTGATTTATTCCTGCGGACGCGTTTGGTGAGTGGTTCGTAATGCGAATGAGCTAGATTCATGTTAACAATTTAAATTTAAAATAACAGTACGCTTTTGAATACAATTAAATTGTATGTATATATTTATTATAAAACAGATTTTTATGCCTAAAGTATAACGAATCAAAGGTTCGATTATTGCTAGACTTTTCAGAAGTGACAATGTTTAAAGATTTCCCCTTGGTTATTCGTCTCAGGGAGATACATTTCATATTTACCGTACATAGAGTTAAGGATGCGACGTGTCCGTCGAGTACACTTAAAGAGTTTGTCATAGCACGGTATCTAAGATAAAACGCAAGTTTATTTTAAAAAAAATAAAGCGTCAATGCAGTGAAGCTATGGTAAAATTATGTTAGTGATGTCCAACTAAATCTAAAAAACATTTAATGCAATTCACTAAATTGGAATGTCAACTTAACTAAAAAACAATGTCTGCTCTAATCGTAATGCTGAAGACTGCTACGTGGAAGTTTTTTAATAGCACTAAAAAACATTATGAATAATAATAACGCTTGTAAATACGTCAAATGTTACTAAATAGCTGGAATTCCATTGAATCAAAAATTCACATTATTCGAAACACTGAAATATACTTCCAACGACCAAACCAGCAGCGAACAACCAAAAGCACCCTTCCAGTCTACACAATTAACCTTTAATCTTAATCCACGCCACCCAGTGGTCAAAATTGTACGAAGCTTTAAAGAGAGCTCTGAAAAGCTTCCTTGTACAAACACTGGGAATAGACTCGTCAAATCTACCCCATCCCACTCAAACCAACGTATTTTTACTCATTAGTTGACCGCAGTATGTTAATTAGTATATTACCACAAAATAACCGCGACAATTAGACTGAGGGAGACTCAATCACATTTGCGAAAATAAGAGAAACAACAGATAAGTGGTACTTTCATATACAGGTGTTAGAAGTCGGACAACAAGTTCACAACAAAATCTAGACTGTCCTGAGTAGCTGGGCACTGTCAAAATATTACTTATTACGCTTTAAAGAATTTGTATTTCGCTTTAAAAAAAATTTATTTCCGTATTTTCTAATAACTTTTTGACATATTATTAAGTTATAAGAAGGAACATAGTTTAATTTCAGATTGATCGAAAGTTCGTTTTTGTTTGCCTTTCTGTTTTAGGCGAGTTTCAGCCCAAATCTGAATTTTTGTTCAGTTATTGGTTTCAAAGCGTACTGATACCATAGTTGTATCTCATAAAAGCTTGCTTTTAGAAGAACCACATGCGCATCACAGATTGTTTTCGGGTATTTTTTCTTTTCTACTATCATTGTTTACGACTCTAATAATATTGATCAAAACAAAGTACTTAGAAATAACAATAACTGTTAATTTTTTCTGTGACAATAAACTAATAAAACAGGATATATATGACTAAAACGCATTGATAGAAGATGAATTTGCACTACAACATTATACACATACAAATCGCACAACGACAAATAAGATATCATACGATACACTTGTGACGAGGCTTTTGACACGGTACTCTTACATTTCCTTAAAACACGTTGTTTGATTAAAAATTGTAGTTAATTTTTGTAAAATTGTTTTAGACGAACATTTACATCTCAAATTAAGAGTAATTTCAAATGTTAAATTTGCATCCCTATGAATTCCACAGAAATCGTAATTTAGAAGGTTTTAAAAACATTTTTCCCTCATTTCAACTTTTAACTTTCAAAAAAGTAACTACCATGCCATATTTCAAGTTTCTAGACACATTAGTACGTTTTTTGCTCCTACACGCTTTTAATTTTTGCTTTTTTAGAAAACTGTTTATGTCTTAAAAGAATTTACCATGCCATTTTTTCAAAATTAAAAAAAAAAACCTAATACACCATACCCCACTTGACCAACTTAAAATAGTTTAGTTCTCCGCTCTGAGTTAAACTGCGACTGTTGCCCCCAATCCATTGTAAAACAATTTTATATTACGTGAAATTATCGGATCTTCATTTCCAGCGCCACGAAAATCAAGTTCTTCCTGAATTTTCGTGACTGGCCAAGAGTTGTTGCTGTAAAACTCCAGTTTATCTGCACTAAAGTGTAATTTTCGACTTTTTATTCATAAAACCTACCGTAATTTTGTATCAAATTTTCGCCTCGACTTATTGATGGTGGCATACGATTCAGAATTAAAAAAATACATAGTTAACGAAACCCCATTTTACCTATTTTTAAAAAGTTTAGTTCCCTCCCCCCCCCGCGAGTTAAAACTCTCCTTTTGTCCCCGAACCATAGTAAAATAGTTTTATGTTTTGGGGTGTATGCGGATCTTCATATCTAACGCCAAAACGAAGTTTTTCTCAAATTTTTGTGAATAGGCAACATTTGTTGCTGTAAAACCATATTTTACCTGCACTGAAGTATAGTTTTCGGCTTTGTATTCATAAAACCTGCCGTAATGTAGTAAGACATAGTCGTATCGACTTGCATATTGTGTCACTGGGTTCAAAATTTAAAAATACTGAGTAAACGATACCTCTCTTGACCTACTTAAAAAATTATTTTTCTCCTTCCATTTTGAGTTAAAATACTAAACCTCTTTTACCTCCCAAATCAATGTAAAACAAATTTACCAATTGGGGACTTAGTGGATCATTTTGCCAGTGCCAAAACGGAGTTCTTTTCAAATTTTCTTGAATGTCCATCATTCTCACAGTAAAGACCTATTTTACCTGCACCTTCTTCTGAGTCTTATTAAGTATCACTGTACTATTCTTTTGCATTAAAAAACACACCTAGAAGACAGATGTGATGAAGGATGTGTAAATTTAGTGTTGTGTTCAAGGTTATTAACAGTATCGTCATTATAATGGATACTGATTTAATGTGCTTGAATAACCAGTAGATAAATTTAACTAAAATGTTATTAATTAACTATTTAGTTTTTAAAGCATCCTACACAAATACACAAATAAACATTGTACACACTAATTTAATGATTTGTGTACAGTGCTTAATTTTGCATTGTTAGTTCATTATTGTATTTTAGAAACATAATTTTAGATAATTTAATTATAAATTTAATTATAAGACAACGCCTATAGTACACAGAAATGTAATGTGAATATGGAGGTTGTCTTAGGATTTGTAAATTTCACCAGTCTAATGAATATTATTTTTGAGAGCATGGCTTGAATTCAAAGTAAGAAAATTTTAAAATGGTGAATTAATTAACCTTCCTTATAAAACAATGCACAAAAAATAATTATACAAAATTTTAAAATAAAATCCGACATTTACAAAAATCTTTTATTTTACTTTCAAACAATATATTTTTATTATCTGTTGTTACATTTTTTCCTGCTATATTGTAAACGTCTATAAAAACAAATTTTATCCTGTTATTAGAATACTAATTTTTTTCAGATGTTTCCTTCTCAAATTTACATATATATGTTATGAACAATTAATCGGTAATTATTACTAATAAACGGTTATTATTAATAATTACCAGATAATATCCAACTTAACCAGCTAATTGGATTATTTTATGGAAATTTATCAAATTAACCGGTTAATATTAATAATTACCAATCAAGTTCGGTCAGTATAAAAAAATCAACACGTTTAGCTTTACATTTCTATTACGCATGCCTATATTTATTCCGTGCAGTGCTTTCCTATTGTGCAAACGTATATTAGCTTTTGTGAGTGTCTTGTATTGTCTCATTCCGACAATAAATTCTCTTAGTATATTTGCTATATGTTAAAAATAATTTAATAGAAGTCAAAGTTTAAAATTTTCTACTTTTGCTACATTTTTCTTAATATTCTTTGCTAAAAGTGTGCATTTTAAAACTGTATTATTTATTCTTTCATTATTTTACTGTTTAAAACTTTAACGGAATTGGTTCAGTAATCATAAAATTAATTATCTTTAATCCATTTCGCTCTGGCGTCCTATTAATAGGACACGTCTTTTGATTGTGTTTGATTGTCTCTTAACAAGTATTTTTGTTATTAGCTTCATACAGTACTGATAGTACACGTTTTAGTAAATACACATATTCGTAGTACGCTTAATTAATCAAATTGACAGAATAACTTCATTAATAATTAATCATAATAACCGGTAAATGTAATTAATAGGCAATATTTATCAAATTTACCAAACGACACAGTTATTATTAATAATAACCGTTTATTACTGATAATAACCGAATTTATTAAATTGACCGTAATATATATATATATATATATATACTTTCTACAAAAATTTAAATCAGGTTAAAAACTTGCTGAGGTATTGAAAAAAATATTTATACTTTTACAGCTACAGAACAAAATTATGTATTTAAATTTATCCATTTACGATACGAATAGAGATTTTACATTATCTATTCTGTGGAAATTGTCAATAATTGTCAATAATTTTGCAATAATTGTTTTCAATGCAGTTTTAAATACAAGTGTGGCTTTGCCCGCTTCGATGGTGCATTTTCCCGAAACGAACCTTGAACTAAACGAACCCGGTGACTTCGGCAACGTACGATCAAGAGCACTATGCCTGCTCCGGACTTGAACGAACGTTGAACTACAGCGTTATTTTATTATCTTGACAAATGATTAAATTCAAACTTTTAGCATCATCTTTCATGTTGCTATAGGAACCGATTTGGTATTCTCCAAACTTTATATTAATCACGACAATAGATACTGGGTCTGACTAATGCAGGGGCATGCGGGACAGTTGTTCCGGAGTCCCATAAGCCTCAGTGGGACTTTCATTAAAATAAAGCCAAATGTTAGAAAACCAAAATACTTACTTTTGTAAAGATTTATGCGGGAGGTGGCCTTCTTCCCCAACTTCTGTACCTTATGCCCTCTCACCTCCAAAAATAACCAAATATATGATCAGAGAGCTGATGATTAAAATTTTACTGTAACGACTAAATAATCTATTGTTTTCAATGTATGACATTATCCTCGTAACAAGACAAATTAAAACTTTTAATTATTACCAATTATGGACATTTTTCTTTTAGACATGTTATGTACATTTGATATCATGACAAAGAGCCAAGAATGACAGAAAGACCTTTATTTGCATTTCAACAGTTCGCATAAATACTCATATTCCTATGCAAAAAAAGTTTATTTTTTCATCACTTATCATCTTTTTTATGATACCTGTATACAAATATAAATAGTACATAGTACGAAATTTATGTATGCAGTTTGGTCACTTCAGCGTAGTTCAAGAAAATTTCCTTTTGATAGCTAGAAAGGGCCCCTCCCGGAATAATGCTTGCCCTGGAGCCCTAGATACTCTAAGTCAGGCCCTGTATAGATACAATTTAAGGGAGTGTACTTTCCGTTTCAGAAAGCATTTGTTAAGAAATCGTCGCGAATCGTGAAAAAAACACCAAATCTCGCATACAGCTTTCGGGAAAATGTCATATATCCTAGAAAACAAGATTTCACAAACTTACTGCCAAAAGTTAAGCACGTAGAGGACAATGTTACTTTCCGGAAACCAATCTAAATTGGAGACGCTGCAATTCTCTGTGGAGTTAGAAGAAAGTATGAAAATACGTTGTGTAACAGACAATCACGGTTTCATGTCAAGAAATATGCAGAAAAGGCAGTCGTATTAGAGGCCAGTATTGTGAAGGGTTAGAGGTGCTGCATGCAAGGACTGATAAAAAGTGCTCAGAACTCTTGTACGTTTTGTTATCAAGACACACATACTTGTATGGCTCCCAGAAGACGAATGGAAGATTAATGAGTTATGGCGTGCCGTTGAACCCATTGAAGCGGGGCAATCAATCACAAATGTTGCTCTTTTCTTCGGAGTTCATCATTCCGTAATTTCAATACTATGAAAGCAATTTGTAACCAGCCAAACAGTCGTTGGAAGACGTGTAGCTGGTCGTCCGAGGGTTACGACCCCCGCGGAAGACGATATATTTCTGTTGTAGCCAAGCGGAATTGAAGAGGAATCTCCAAATGTGTTACGTCTATGGTTGCAGTATCCATTGGTAAGACGAAATCTGCCATGACTGTGCACCGAAGACTACAAATAAATGGACTGTACAGCCGGGTACTCCGAGTTTGTGTTCCTTTATCCGTTCAATACATCGGGGCACGATTAAATTGGAAGCGGCAACATATCAATTGGACTATGTCTGATTGGGGTAACAATTTCCCTGCAATTAGATGACAAGCTTGTTTGAAAGTGTCTGGAGAGAAGTACGCACACACAATGCATTTTTTTAACTTTAATAAAGGTACCGGGAGGGACATCCATGTTCTACAGACTTGTATTCATCGTTTGAGCAGTCCCTCTTAGGTTGTGAATATTTGATTCGGAAAGGAGCTCATCTAATCCTTGTAGATACCTGTGTGAGAAAGAAGAGTAATTAGTGCTTAGAGATTCTGCACCATCATCAATTGTGCTATTGGAAACAGTACTATCGTGAACAGTAAGTTTTGGAACCAGGGTTATCAAATAAGAGACACAAATTTTAGGACTTTGAGAATTTTGAACAAAGGAGTCAGCTGGTTTAATACTTTGAATATTTGGGACAACACATACAGCTGGATGAAGATCTGTGACACTAGGATATATTAGGTGAAAATCATTTTGTTTAACAACTATAATTTCCCTTCTGTAATTTTCTGTATTACTTTCTTCATAATTTTATGACTAGTTAGATGAACCTTTGAACCCATTTAAGTTATATGATCAACATGTTTTTGCAAATATTTGAACCAAGTTGAATTATGTAATGTAACTTTTCTTGTCTTGCAATAATGCGACAAGTTTTCCACTTGGCTTCTGGAGTATAATTTCTTACAGCCACTTTCTGGTTAATTTTAATTTCTTTTAATTTAGCATTGAGATTTCTCTCATTTTTCTTATCACGTACTAAATTTGTTATGTTTGGGACCATCAAATTTATATTTGTTCTTATATCACGTTTTAGAAATAGTGATGCCGGACATTCCTCAGTTGTAACATGAGGCATATTTGTATACTGCAAAAGAAAATAATTAAATTTCATTTCCAAAGTACCAGATTTTGAAGCAAAGCCTTTTAATTCACTTTTCGAATTTTCACATATCTCTCAGCCTGACCATTTAGAGCAGGATGGTATGGAACACTCAACATGCATTTTACACCATGATTATTTAAGAATGTCTTAAATTCTGCAGAAGTAAAGTGAGCAGAATTATCTGGTACCAAATATATAGGATAGCCATATCTGGCAAAAACTGAAGAAATACAAGTAATCCTATGTTCTGTAATTGCGTATGAACAATGAAAACTTCTGGCCATTTACTAAGAGCATTGAACCAAAAAACTCAATAAGAACTCTTTGTCATGGAGATGTAGTACATTCCGAATAATGTGTATTTAATTTAGGAGGATTATTTTTAAAATTTACACAACTAGAACAATTTTGTACAAGATCTCAAATATCTTGGTCAATGTCTGGCCACCGTTCAAAACTTCTAGCTAAGGATTTAATTTCCATTATACCAAGATATCCAAAGTGTAAATTACTTAAATTTTGTTTTCTATGAATTTCAGGAATAATAGAATGGAATAATATGAATATCAGGACAAATTTCAAAACCAGAAATTAGGTGATGAAAAATTTGATGCAAGTAAAGTATATTATTTGGTAACTAAGGAAATTATTTTGGAAGTTGCGGTTCAAGTAGAAATTTGGTTAATTTGAAATTCTCACAATCATCAATTACATTACTTGAGTTAAATTGTAGTGGTAAATCTTCACTACGTAATGAAATACGTGAAAGAGTATCGACATTTCTGTATTCGGTGATTTTCTTATAACGGATGTCATATTGGATCGTTAGAAAATATCTAATAATCTTTGCATTATAGCAGTTGAAAGTACAGAAATACTCTTAGTAGTAGAAAAAGTTGACAACAAAGATGTGCTTTCCGTAAATAAATTAAATCAATTTCCATACAAATATTGAAAAATATTCTTTACACCAAAGATAATATCTAGTGCTTCTTTATCCACCTGGCTAAATCTTTTTTAGGCCTTAGTCATGTTTCTTGACTCAAAACCAATAGGTTTTTCCACGTTATCACGCATCACATGCGAAATAACTTACTTCAGAGATACCATTTCGTGAATTATCGGTTTCTAACACTAACAGTAATTTAGTGTTGAAATGTGGTATATTTCATTATAAATATATGAACAAATATAGAAGACATAAGAAAATACTATTAATCTAACAGAAGGCGTAATTTAAAATATTATAACAAATTCCATTTTATTTTATTTTAAATGGAATATTAATAACATTAGATGTGCTGTTAATGTACTAAAACTCTACATCTGGCTGTATTATTTACAAAAACTATATACAAAATCACTTATTTTAGTGAAACTGTGTATCTAGACGTTCTACTTTCAAAAAAATATATAATATATAAAATAAAAAAATTTAATTGTCATACAGATAAATAAAAAAATGTTCCTGCCAAAATAATTAAAGTTAGCCCTCCATTATTTTGAAAGTACTTTATATTATTTTAAAAAATAAGGACATATGCAATATTTAATAAAGGAAAAATATTATTTGAAGGTGAAAAACATGTACAAAACTTCGTGTACAAAATAAACATCCCCAAGAAATCAAGAACATTTATTATGTTCTACAAGTATTTACACAGATATATAAAATTTTACTTCTATTTTTAAGAATATATTGCAGCGTATTTCTCTATTCCCTTTCCACTAAGAAGGAAACTGAATTTGGTATCTACTTGAAATTGTTTGACATTTGAGAGATTATGAAAGAGCTTATATATGTTTGAACAATGTCATTCTTAAAATTTTTCTAACTTAAATATTTAAAAACATTGTATTGTTTAGATATTCCTAAAAAAAATCAGTGAATTTATTTTAAGTATATTTTAGAATTTTTACATATAATCCTTTTGGTTTCAAAAAACTTTTAAATAATTTAGATTTTACCTTCAAAGATAAATTAAAAACAATTTTATAGTTTTACATTTCAAACGCTAATAATATATATATACAGTGGTGGCCAAAAGTGTGGATATTTTTTGAAAGTTTCATGTTTTTCAAATATGTGTGCTTGTAGAATATATTAATTTTCACTTAAATACAAACATTTATGTATAAAATTGAAGGTAATTTAATGTAGAATTTAATAATAAAAACATTATTACAATATCTGTAATACAAAAAAAAGTTATGCAACTAATAGTAAGATCTATCTTACATTTGCATTTTTTAAAGTGATACTTACACAATCAATAATTAGTAGGATAACCCTTATTTTTTAAGACAGCTTCACAGCGTCTTTTCATCGAGTGAACGAGTGTTTGGAGTTCATCTTTCGTAATCACATGGTGCCAAGAATCAATTATAGCTTCAATAAGTTGTCTTTTATTGGATGGACGTTTTTTTCGTACAAGATTTTTGAAACGTCGCCACAAATTTTCAATTGGATTGAGATCAGGGTTGTTTCCTGGCAATGGTAATATATCTATGCCTTTATTTTGAAACTATGCTTTTCATACTTTTGCTGTGTGGCATGGAGCTGAATCCTGTTGAAAAATAAATGGTGCGTTGTTGGGGAAGAGATCCCTGATGGAAGGTATCAATTTTGGTTCCAGGACAGTTTCGATGCATTTTTTGGCATTCAGGATGCCCTCAATCACTTGAATTCGGCCCATACAATCTGCAGACATACATGCCCAAATCATGACATTTGTTGGTTTTTTTGTAGTTGCTTCAATGCAATCAGGATGAAGTGCTTCCAATACTCTATGTCTCACGTATTTTCTACCATCACTACCAAAGAGTGATATTTTACTCTCATCGCTCCATATTACTTGCTTCCATTGATTTTCTGACCATTTAATGTGTTATTTTGCCCACTTAACTCGTTTTTCGCATTGCTTTTGATTTAAATATGGTTTATTCATTGGAATTCTAGCTTGTAGTCCAAATCCTGATAACTTTCTTCTTATTGTTCTTGAACTTACTGCAATACCCGCTGCATTCATTTCACATTTAATGGCACCTGATGAAATTTTTCTATCTTGAAGGCATAGCCGCTTAATTTTTCTATCGGCAGTACCAATTGTGAATTTTTTCGGCCTGATTTGGCCTTATTTTCCACTGATTTCGTTTTTTCATAACGTAAACAGAACTTTCGTGCACCAGAACAAGTCACTGAACCACCAACAAGTCTTGCAATTTCAGCATAAGAGAGGCTTTTTTCTCTCAATATGACAATTCGGCTTCTTTTTTGTAGATGTCCAATTAGTTCTTCTTGTTGATGACATTGTTTAAAATTCGTTTAATTAAATAAAAGGACTTTAAATATTCAAAAACAGCAATACTCTATTTAACTGTTACTAGTATGCATCATTCCACAAAATATTTCCACAACAATAACTCTTTTACCATCCAAATAACCTAAACTATATTTACAGACATTTGATTGTTCCTCAGAACAGTGTTTGTGATTGGCTAGTACGCTTTTATTACAAAACACGTCCTTATTCAAAACGATTTGCGTTTGTTTGTTCTACTAAAATGACCATAACTTTTTATTACAGATATTGTAATACTGTTTTTATTATTAAATTCTGCATTAAATTACCTTCAATTGGATATAAAACGTTTGTATTTAAGTGAAAATTAATATATTCTAGAAGCACACAAAGTTGAAAAACATGAAACTTTCAAAAAATGTTCACACTTTTGGCCACCACTGTATATATAACTAAATATTTTGTTTTCAAATATTGAAAAATACACAACTATTGCAAGTGACGCCTTCCTTAAGCTTTGAAACTAAACGTTAATACCTTTGAAACATTTAAAGCAATGACTTGTATTGGTACTGGTATTTTTATTAACATTGAAGTTTTTATATTTCAATTATATATTGAAACATGCATAAAATGATAAACGCTGTTCTTAGTAAATTGGAGATTGCGTGTACTTTTTGTTCCAAACACATGTTTTAATGAAGAAATCTGATATCTAATCCGCCAGGCTTTTACTGTGCCCTTTGCAATTAAAGGCTACATATATTCGTTGCTTAAAACCTGTGAATATTTATGAATGTCCTAAAAAGTTTAATATTTTAAATGGAATAATGGACAAACTAAATCGGCTTTTTAACACTAAACATACTATCTTATTCGCCCGACGTTGCTTGCAAATCAGTAACTTTCATTTACAGTTTTGATAAAAATAGTCATTTTTGGCGTGCATTCTGTTCTAAACAAACATCTTTCCGAACGAAACTCCGGCACTTGTCTCCGCTGCCTACAGCACTGCTACAATATTAGTTTCAATTTCCATTCTAAGGGACGCGAAATCATCTTGCTTAGTTATCTATATCCTAATTAGTTCATGTTAAGTTGAACGAACCAATTCCCGCTGGAGAATATTTCAAACATATTTTAGAACACTTTGGTCGAAATATGAAAATGCCCTAGGTCGACCCTTTTCAACCACCGTATATCCTACACCCCACAGCGATCAACATTCAACCACTATAGTGCACGATGGGAGACTCGGAAAGTAGTACAGAGAGAGTCATAGACAGAGTATATACATTGAAAATACAGTGAATATAGTGATTAAATGAATAATCGAAACTAAATATATTCCATTATAAGTATTATTTATTATGTCTTTTGAAAAAGATTTTATGTCTTTGAGACACGAGTGCCTATATATAGGGATCACATATTTCATCTTGTCACCACATAGGCCCCATATAGCCTTGTAATCATATTTTTATTCGTGTGTATTTGAAAAATCGGAAATTTCTGCCAAATATTAAAAGGCTAAATTTTTTGCATTATGTTGAACATCTTATTAACATTATTTTAAAATTGGTCGCAATGTGTACAGCGCTCTACATCGCTGTTATTTATGTGTAGATGTAGATGTGTGAATACGTAAATGCGTTTATCTTTCTCTACATTAAACAATGTTCCATTTCAACATAGATAATAGAAAGAAGAAGTTTAAGATATTTAACATTATCCTTCGTAAATAATATAGTACGATTTGATTATGTTTCTTGTGTGATCATATCTGAATTGTACACTGACTTTGCGAGAAAAAAATAATATTTATCGACAAATTTTGAATGTAAGTTTGCATAAATGCGTTCCTTTTTATCTACTTTTAAAAAAACTTCCAGTTAAACATAGAAAACCCAAAGAAGAAGTTTACGTTATTTAACATTATCTTTCGTAAATAATATAGTAGGATTTTTTGTTTTGCTTTGTGTGATCACAACTGAATAGTACATTGACTTTACCAGAAAAAATAACATATATCGACAAATTTTGAATGTAATTGTGCATAAATGTGTTCCTTTTTATCTACATTTAAAAAAATTCCAGTTGAACAAAGAAATCATAAAAATAGTTTATGTCACTTCAAAGTATCCTTCGAGAATAATATAATACATTTTTATGATATTTTTTAGTTATGCTTCACGATTAGTACATTGATTTTGCCAGACAAAATAATAATTTTTAACAAAGTTTAAAAATAATTTGTAACAAGCTTTTTTTTTAAGGCATGAAAGATATAAGCGCATTCGAATCAATATCCATTAAGCATATTTAAATATCCAAAGGCTAAAATTTGTTTTTTATATCAAACATCGTATTAACATTATTTTTAAAATGGTCTCAATGTGTACAGCGCTGTACATTGTTGTTATTGATGTGTAGATGTTGATGTGCGAATACGTAGATGTGTTTATATTTCTCTACATTAAATAATGCTTCATTTCAATATAGAAAACCCAAAGAAGAAGTTTAAGTTATTTAACATTATATCTCGTAAATAATATAGAACGTTTTTTTGTGATCATATCTGAATAGTACATTGACTTCGCAAGAAAAAATAACATTTATCAAAAGCGTTTGAGTGAAAGTGTGCATAAATGCGTTCCTTTTCATATACATAAACAAAAGTTTCAGTTCAACGTAGGAAACTCAAAGAAGAAGTTTAAGTTATTTAACATTACATTTCGTACATAATATAGTACGATTTGTTTTTGCTTTCAGTGATCATATCTGAATAGTACATTGACTTTGCAAGACAAAATAACATATCGACAAATTTTGAATGCAAGTGTGCATAAATGATTTCCTTTTTTTTCTACATTTAAACAAGATCCACTACAACATAGAAAACACAAAGAAGAAGTCTAAGTTATTTAACATTATCTTTAGTAAGTAATGTAGTACGATTTTTTAACAC
The DNA here is from genome assembly GCA_963931845.1 of Maratus michaelseni. Taxonomy (NCBI): domain Eukaryota; kingdom Metazoa; phylum Arthropoda; class Arachnida; order Araneae; family Salticidae; genus Maratus; species Maratus michaelseni. The sequence goes on from OZ007589.1 coordinate 429,825,711, forward strand.
TTTGTTTAATCATATCTGAATAGTACATTGACTTTGCAAGAAAAAATAACATATATCGACAAATGTTGAATATAACTGTGCATTAATGTGTTCCTTTATATCTACATTATAAAAATTCCCAGTTGAACAAAGGAATTATAAAAGTAGTTTACGTCATTTCAAAGTATCTTTAAAGAATAATATAGTACGTTTTTGTGATGTTTTTTAGTTATCCCACACGATTAGAACCTTGATTTTGCCAGACGAAATAATAACTTTTGACAAAGTTTGACAATAATTTAAATTAAGCTTTTTTTTACGACATGAAATATATAAGCGCATTCAAATCAATATCCTTTAAAAATATTTAAATATCCAAAGGCTTAAATTTGTTTTTTATATCAAACATATTATTAACATTATTTTTAAAATGGTATCAATGTGTTCAGTGCTCTACATTGCTGTTATTGATGTGTAGATGTAGATGTGTGAATACGTAGATATGGTTATATTTCTCTACATTAAACAATGTTTCATTTCAATATAAAAAACCAAAAGAAGAAATTTAAGTTATTTAACATTATATTTCTTAAATAATATAGAAGGATGATTTATGCTTTGTGTGATCATATCTGAATAGCACATTGACTTCGCAAGAAAAAATAACATTTGTTAAAAACAATTTGTGTGTAAGTATGCTTAAATGCGTTCTTTTTTATCTACATTTTAAGATGTTCCAGTTCAACATAGAAGACCCAAAGAAGAAGTTTAAGTTATTTAACATTATATTTCGTAAATAATATAGTACGAATTGTTTATGCTTTCTGTGATCATATATTTATAGTTCATTGACTTTGCTAGAAATAATAACATATCAACAAGTTATGAGTGTAAGTGTGCATAAATGCGTTCCTTTTTATCTACATTTTTAAAAGTTTCAGTTCAACATACAAAATCCAAAGGAGAAATTAAAGTTATTTAATATTATCTTTAGTAAATAATATAGTACGATTTTTTTATACTTTGTGTAATCATATCTCAATAGTACATTGACTTTCCAAGAAAAAAATAACATTTATCGACAAAATTTTGAATGTAAATATGCATAAATGTGCACCTTTTTATCTACATTTAAACAGTTCAAGAGAGAAATCATAAAAGTAGTTTACGTCATTTCAAAGTATATTTCGAGAATAATATAGCACGTTTTTATGATGTGTTTTAGTTACCCCACACGATTAGTACATTTATTTTCCAGTACAAAATAATAACTTTTGAGAAAATTTGAAAAAAAAAAATTAACACGCATTTCTGGCGGCGCGAATTTTATAAGCGCATTCGAAAAATACAGTTTGCTTCAATTTTCTGGCACGTAAACAACTGTTCTCCTTTTTAAATAAGAGTTACGTAATCTACAAAAATGAAAATTTTAACATGACATTCGTAAATAAATAAAAAGCATATACTGCATTTAAATATACGTAAATCAAAGAAAGTAGAAATTTCGAAAAAACAAACTGATTATACAGTGAATTATTCGAATACGAATTTATAAGTTTTTCATTTGAATTATTTTCACAGACTATCTAATATTACACATAAACAATCAATAATTTCCGCTTTTCGTGCAACTCTTTTACTTTTTAATCATGTTAATGTATATGAACGTTATTTATGTTTATAACGTTGTGTCACACGCGAACAATACGGAATTGCGTGTTTTTGTATATACATAATATTAAATTTATTGCCTTGCTCATAGATATGTTACAGGATTATTTTTGTGAAATTATATGTTTGTTTATCTACAAAGCATTATTTAAAAAAATTACGCAAGATATTGTTGTTAGTGAAGCATATCGTGTCATGTTTTATGCAGATTACTGAGATTTGTTTGCATTTGAACATAAAAAGGGATTCGGGATATGCTCTCGCTTTAGTATAAGAATATGTGGTATAGTAAATTATGAATATATTATTTAGCATATAGTTGAAGTTTTGTATATATAAAATGAAAATCAGGTATAAATTTATGATTCTTACTATGTCAAAGTATTTTCTAAAACTCATTTCAATAACTGTAGTATAGAATTATATATCTTATTCAGATTAGAAATCCTGAAATTAAACTTAAACGTGTTGCGTATTTTTTTTTAATTTACAAATACATTTCAATAAGGAAAATCTCTTCCATGCTGCCCTCAAATCCAAAAAGCATTCTTTATATTTATAAACCTCAGAAACCAATATATTTGCGAGATTTAAAGCATTCATAAAAGCAAAGATTCTTTTGCTGCTGCGGATTTTCAGAAACGTTTCCAAGAAATTTTTAGATTATATTAATCAATTTTCTGAATCAGGAATACAGGATTTTTGCACGTTTTTAATTCTCAAATAAACATTTTCATGTTCAGCAATCATGTTTTATTGGCAAAAATGATAAATTGACAGCATTAACATTAGCAGTAAAATTATTATTATTTTGTTACGCAGCAGACAATGTTTAATAGAAAATCGATAGCACCCTGAAAATCTATATTCCGGTTTGCAAAATCTGATTATTTTTGTAAAATTTACTCGGAAACGTTTTCAGAAATCAGTGGTAGTAATATAATTGCATTTCTAAAAGCTCGGAAATATATTTGTTTCTGAGGTTTTTTAAAGATAAAGAATGCTTTTCGGAATCATGGGTAACTCGGAAAATGTTATTGTATTTGTTCGTTCACAGTTAAATTATATTTATGTAAATTAAGTAATAACTGTCTTTATTAAATCGTGTTTCGGAAATCTAAATCTACAAATGATTGCGCTTAAGAAATTCCCTATAACGAAATTTTATTTCCTTTACTCTCTAGACCAATGGTTCCTAATCTTATTTTGACCACTACCCACTTAACAGTCTCTAAAATGATGTCCCCCCCCTCCTGAAACATATGCTTCTTATTATTTAAAACATGAACTTTTATTCACTGTGAGAAAACCTTAATATTTTCACCGCTTGAGAGTTTTCCTACATTTTCACAAGTATGCATGTAAATCCCAGGATATATTTTAATCGCAGTTTGATGCTAAAGTATATTTTATATCCATTCTATATACGGTTCAAAACAGAATTATGTTGAAAATATTTTCGTCTACAGTTATTTTAACATGATTTCTAGAATCTGCCGTTTTAATACTGAAAGGCGTGTTCCTCTTCCTTTAAAGATATAGAAATAATATCTACAGCGCACGCTAGCGACCTTTCACTTCAGAATTGATGGAATATGGAGTAATGTATCCTATTCGGCAATAAAATCATTTTTGAGAAATTTTTACTAGTTCCCGTCTGATTCATTTGTATGTATGACTAAATGGAAAATAGAAGATCGAATTAAAGTGCATAAAATAGATATAAGATTATATAAATTCAGTCGATTAACAGGCCCATTAAACAACAAAACTTCAGTATAAATAAATTTTAATGAACAAGATAGGAAATTATCTATACAAATAAAATAAAGTTGTTTGTCTCTGTGCAATGGCCAGCGAAATGTAGCGCACTTAGAAGTCTGAATATATAGGTGAAGGTATTCCAAGATCTACCCTGATGCACCCGAGTTTCAGAATTTTAATACTTAGATACTTACCCAAGATATTAGTTAGAACCTCATTAAACACTGCGTCGAAAATGGATTCTATTTTATCGGAAAAAAGCGAAGTTCATTTTCCTTAGACACGTACCTCGCTGCGAGGCTCGCAGCCGACCAATGGAATGTCTTCTATCAGCTGCTACTGGAAAATTTTCTTTTTGGCTGCGGTAAAATGGCGTTTTCCGGATTTTTTCGAAAAGGTCGCACTAAACACTCTATCCACATGAAAATTTGCAAACGGACGTAAAATAAATCGCGATTTCAGCGAAGCAAAATTTGTAAAATTCGACCAATTAGAAGAGAAGATATCAGTTAAAAAACTTTTAATTTTAAGTCAAAAAAAAAAAAAAAACTTATAATTTCAATACTCGAGCAGAAGTGCAATGCAGACAAATTGTCCGGGAACAAGTTATTTCGAAAAGAAGGACAGGAACCATATTTCTTTATACTAGAAGAATTTCGGCCCTATTATTTTTTTTTGAAATATTGAATTTGTCGATTTCAAAATTACACATTCATGTATATTTCTTCACGCGGATTTTAAATATGTAATTTTCGTATATCTCTGATAATTAGAACAGTATTTACAATATTTTTTTTAATTAATTAGCCGACTTAAAAATAATTTATTTTTCATAGCCGAAACACCTGGCTTTCATTCTGGACATCGAGTCTACTCACCAAAGGATTGAAAATATTTATATTGGCAAATGTCAAGCCCCTATAAAATTTTTTAAAATATCGTATTTTTAAATCTGAAAGTTATGCATCCTTGCTTGAATTGGGCTGTGATTTCAGAGTTACAAAAATTTTCAAATTCAGCCCATATTTTTTTTATTTTAGCAAAATCCCGATTTTTAACAGATTATCCCGATTAGAACCGATTGCGCCCTCTAATGGTGGAAAGTGGAAATAATGGATTTTGCAGCTATTAGGATTCTGTGGTTCCGATCTCAACCCGTTTTGGCTCAATTGACTGGACATCAATAGAACTTACAGATTTTAGTTCCAAGTTTTGCCACAAGGAGATCTTTCATATCTCGCGTTGTATGGTCCCGATTACAACGGGGTTTGGTTCGTTCGATTAGATTTCGATAGTTTTACAGATTTTGATTATGATCGTATAAGACAGATTGCAGGTAAAGTGGATCTAATGGATTTTTCTGCGCGTGCGCAGTACGCCTACTACACTGTGCCGCAAACAGCGGGGACCCGAGCAGGAGGTTCGTTCGGATAGAGGCTTTTCATATTCGAGGCCTCCCTGCCGGTGGAAGGTAGAAATAAAGAATAATCCGTTGTGTACGCATCACTTTTTAATAAATAATTTCATACAAAATCGGGTTAAAGATATAAAATCATCGTAACTCTAGGTTAGTTTAGTTTTATTATCACGGTACCGGGCAACCCGGGATGGTCAGCTAGTAATAATCTATATTAGGCATTACTGCGGGAATTTATTAGGCATTGCAGCCTGAATATATTGATCATTGCTGCGTGAATTCTACGGTACATTGATATTTCCAACGACATGTTGCACGCCACAATCGATTAAAAATAGTGCTGCCTATTAAACATAGGGATACAAACAGGGAAAAACTCAAGTCAAATGGTTGTCGATGAAGACATATAACAGTAAACTGAGGATAACCCAGGAAGAAGGTGGCGACATCAACAAATCTGTTTTTAAGACTTAATTATCCAGTTCCGAAAGTATTTATGTGCTTAAATTGACGTCTACATGGTTCTTATTTAAAAAATCCTTTAATTTCTGATAAAATAGGTAAAAACTAAAATCTATATAAAATTTAATCACTGTTGCACATTTCGTATCTTAATATAATTAACTAAACATTTATAGTGTACTTATTGCAATATTTATGTAAATTGTTGTCATACACTTAAAAACAACATATATCTTGAAATTAGAGGGATAAAGTTTGTTGGTATTCTGTGCTACGGACACATATGTTTATTCTTAGACTTTCTTTTTAAAAAAATATTTTTAACAGTTTGTTTGTTCCGTATACATAATTTGCGATCAAAATTTTATAATAAAATACAGTAAAAAGTTAAATAATAGACAGAAATAATTGATGCCAATTTTTATATTTCAAGAATAAAATTGAAAAAATAAAAATGTTTTAATAGTTTTAATAGTGTTTGGTTGATTTATGTTTCTATTTCAAACGATTAAGTATTATTTTTAAACTATATATCCCTAGTCTTTGATTGTAATTATATTAAAATTTTATAAAATTATAGAAAAATTTAGTTTTGATAAATGCAAATTTCATGCAAATGCTTATTTTTTTAAATACCTCACAGTAAAACAAAATATAATTTGCAATGATCCTAATGCATTAATTTACATGTGTCTAAATTGAATCTATTGTTATCTTCTATACACGAGCTATAAGGAAATACCAAATGAAAAATATAACGTTAATTATAATATAGAATTTCAGCGGTAGCTTTGATATATCTTTAAAAAATATACAGGGTGAATCTAAACTCTTGGGCAAAATTTTAAGGGGTGATAGTACACATCAAGACAAACAATATTAAATAGGAAACTAAGGGTCCCAAACGTCTTCCAAAGGAGAAAGGCGCCATTAAAGTTTAGGGTCCAAAATTTCAAATGGTTATAAAAAACACAAAAATTTGTCGATTCGTTTGCGGTTTTCGCTAAAACTATTCTTTATGTCAGTATTTTCTAAACAATAAATTTTAAAGATAAAGTTCAAAAAATGTCGATAGAGGGCGCTTTAGACTTTAAACGAAAAACTATTTTTTACCGTTATTTTTTGTATCTCATTAAATGTTTTCAAAAGCTTAGATTTAAACTTAAATTTTGAGCTCAAAATCTGAATCGTTCAGAGTGATTAAGTAGCGCAAATTGAACTGCGTTCAGGAGTTGAAATTTGAAACACCTCTTCCCCCCCCCCTCACTCCTGAACACAGTTCAGTTATTCCCGATCTTGGTGTCGTATACCAGGCAGAAAAAATATGAGTTGTAATTTTCCAACGAGATGAAAAATGGCCGGGCCAGGATTCGAACCTGGGATCTCTTGAAGCTGCCATGCTCTACCAACTGAGATATCCCGGTTGAATCTAGAGGGCATAATTCATCCAGTTCATGCCGGGATAGCTCAGTTGCTAGAGCATGGCAGCTTCAGCCAAGAGATCGCAGGTTCGAATCCTAGCCCAGACATTTTTCGTGCAGTTGGAAAATTACAACTCATATGATTTCTTTACCAATTTGAATAATTGTGTTAAAATTAGTCCAGGCAGAAACTACTACCCCCTACACGTAAAATAAACGATAAAGTAATGAGAAAATTAAATGGAAAATTTATTCATAACAGACATGAGCAATTTTTCCTCGCAAAATAAAAAGAAACAATTTGATGTATGCATGTAGTGCACAATATGAATGAAAGTTGACACGTAGAAAATGGTACACGCATGATGTTCGTGAGGAATCACAAAAACTGCTCGAAAGAGTACCCACCAGCAACGATGCAGGCGTCACGCCGCCGGCGGAGGGAGTTGCTAACATTAGTGAATACCCGGGCATCTCCCGGATATCGCCTGCTATGACGGCAATCCTCGCAACCAGGTCGGAGTCGGAGTCAACAGTAAAAAAAATAGTTGTTCATTAATCCAAAGTGGAAAGCGCCCTCTATCGGCATTTTTGAACTTTATTTTTAAAATTTATTTTTTAAATATTTTTTATTTAATTTTGTCATCCATCTATCGTTTATTTTACGTGTAGGGGGTAGGAGTTTCATCCTGGTCTGCAACACCAAGATCGGGAATAACTGAACTGTGTTCGGGGGGGGGGGGAGTTCAAATTTCGACTCCTGAACACAGTTCAGTTTGTGCTACTTAACCACTCCGAACGATTCAGGTTTTGAGCTCAAAATTTAAATTTAAGTCTGAGCTTTTGAAAGTATTTAATCAGATACAAAAAATATCGGTAAAAAATAGTTGTTCGTTACTCCAAAGTCTAAAGCGCCCTCTATCGACATTTTAAATTTTTTTTCTTTAAAATTTATTTTTCAGAAACTATTGACATAAAGAATAGTTTTAGCGAAAACCGCAAACGAATCGACCAATTTTTCCGTTTTTTATAATTATTTGAAATTTTGGACCCTAAACATTAATTGCGCCTATATCCTTTGGAAGACGTTTGGGACCCTTAGTTTCCCATTTAATATTGTTTGTCTTGATGTGTACTATCACCCCTTAATGTTTTGCCTAAGAGTTTAGATTCACCCTGTATATGACGGAAAATGCATTGTAACTAAAGAAGAGTATTTTAATGTTATATATTTTTTTATTGATATACACTTAGGGTATCGTCAATTGTACATCATTATATTAATCTGTTCGGTATGTTTCTTTGTAAATTTAGACAATTCCATTCCTGTAAAATTTATAGGATTAAATTAAATGCATATGTCTTTTAATAAATAACATAAATAGATTTTATCGGTAACCAATAAATTTAATCCTATCATTTAAATTCATCTAAATTTAATCTTTTGTTAGTTTTGAGCTCTGCTTTACAGATACCAGATGGGAACACATGACACTCTAATTTATACATTTCCTTCAATAACTTTATTTGTTTAAATTTCAAACTCAAGATTATGTGATTAAGTACGAACTCTGCTGGATTATAAGGTAATTTATTTAAAATTGAATTCGATGCAAATGTAATTTGTCGGTTACAAAGCTTAAATTTGAAGGAACTTCAAGTATTATGCGTGTTTTACAATAATCAAAATTATGACGCAGAAACAATTTTTAAATCACATATTGGAAAACGTTAGAACTGCTACAAACAGCATTTAGACCAATTCACATAATAATATATTAAAGCTGTTCCATTTTTTTTAACATTTCAAATATTTCTTAATTCTTAGATAAATAAACCATGTTTATGGAGATTCCTTGTTAATAAAAAATAATAACAATTTGAATATTTGAATTTAAAGAATTTTCTAACCTGAAAATCTTAATTTTGTGTATATATATATTTTCAAAGTTAGCAAAAAAGGAAACATGCATGTAGTAGAGTTATACAAAGTAGCTGAAAATCATTTCGATACATCTATACTGAAATATAACAAACCGAGAACTGGCCTATTTCGGGCTTTAGCTGTAAAATATATGAATAAATTAATAAAAAATTTAATTAATCAATAGTTTGCCCAATATTAAATACATGAATTTCCACATTGCTAACAAATCGCACCACCGACACTTAGTATAATACTTCAATGCTGGCAAAGGCGCTTTGTTAGCAATGTGTAAATTCACGTATTTAATATTCAATAGTTTCGGACGCTTGGAGCGTTATTCCAAGGATCCGCGTTCGATTCCCGACTTCGACATTTTCCACTCTGTCAGTTGTGTGCTTTGTTAGCAATGTTTAAATTCCTGTATTTGATATTCAATGGCAAATGCGCTTTGTTAGCAGTGAGTAAACTCACGTATTTAATATTCAATAATTTCGGACATTTGGAGAGTTATTCCAAGGATACGAGTTCGATTTCCGCCTTGGACATTTTTCACTATGTCATTTGTGGGCTTTGTTAGTAATGTATAAATTCATGTATTTGATATTCAATAATTTGGTATAATTTCACTGCTTAAAATTAATCGAAAAATTAATTAGAATTACATAATTTGCCCAATTTTACGAGAAACTTATAATCACTGTGTTTTGATTCCATATCCTAAAACTTTACATGTAAAAAAAAACTACCCAGCTAAATATAAAAGTAAATGAGTGTATTGCAATGCTTCTTTCTATAAAACTGAAAACAAGACCAAAGTATCAAGTGACATCACATTTCATCTTGGTAATGTACTTTGACGATACAAATCTGAACATATGCCTTTCCGTATTTATTAGTTTTCAACAAATTTTGCAAAGGAATTATAATACTATAATTTCTATTGTTTTTCGATAAGTAGAAACTAATTTACTGAGGTTGAGAATCCAGATAATTTAAAAATAGTAGCAGGCAGAGTAGGTTACATCCGACATAAAACATAGAAAATGTTACAATTACGTTACCATATAATGTGAATGGCATTTGAAAGCATATCGATAGTACCTGGGTGACGCATTTATAAATCGATGTACTGGAAAATGTTTATAGGTATGGGGAAATTCCGTGCTATTCAGTTTATAATCGTGCCCTTGAAATGACCAGTACAAGATTAAGACATCCCGTCTAGGCACTTTCAGTCATGAGGAATGATGAAGAACCAGGTTTATGAAGGGAAACAGATAGACTATTTGGATACTTGTCAACGTATTGGGAATGTGATTCAGCCGGGATATATGTGTCATTGTATATACAAATAATGCAGTGTGCATATAAAACCACAATAAACAAGTTACAAGTTGAAGATGTTTAACAGCTAACTCAAATATAATATAGTAAATTGAAACGTATTGATATGCATCTATGTGACCTGTTGCAAAGTGTCTTACATGAATCATATACATTTTATCATTCCTATAACAGCATAGATAAATACATGAATCTGGATAAAAATTATAAAATCGATTTAGTAGAAATATATATTTGGTCTATCTTGTATTCGAGATAATGATATAGACATATGGAAATATCGGAATTCGTGGTACAAATATTAAAGTACAGGACACTGTAACAATCATTTATTGTATAGGAAACCACGGTAAGAAATCCATTTATTCAAAATTACAGGGCGTCTGACTCTGATCCGAATTTGCGTTTTCGTTCATAACTTTAATAGTAGTAAATATCCTTACAATATCCTTAAAATTCATAGAAAGATTAGTCAAATTAATATAAAAGTACACACTTAAACATGTGATTCCATTACCTAAAATAGGACTAAAACTCTATTTAGATTTTAAAACATTAAAATAAATCAAGCACTTTCGTCTGTGAACCCAGCCTTCATCAGGATTCATAATTAAAACTATAGTAAAAACAAACGTCCAGATCACATTCTTGTAAACAGTATATGTCTGTACTGCGAGCATACGGGAGATTTCAAAATCATCCTAAATCATCCGTTTGTTTTAACACTAGTTTTAATTATAAATCCTCATGAAGGCTGGGTTCACAACCGAAAGTGCTTGATTTTATATAATGTTTTAAAGTCTAAATAAAATTTTAGTCATGTTTGTTTTAACACTAGTTTTAATTAAAAACCTCATGACGGCTGGGTTCACAGCCAAAAGTGCTTGATTTATTTTAATGTTTTAAAATCTAAATAAAGTTTTAGTCATGTTTGTTTTAACACTAATTTTAATTATAAATCCTCATGAAAACTGGGTTCAATGCAAAAGTGCTTGATTTATTTTAATGTTTTAAAGTCTAAATAAAGTTTTAGTCATATTTTAGGTAAAGGAACAACAAAGTATTTTAAGTAAAGGAATCACATGTTTTTGTGTGTACTTTTATTTTAATTTGACAAAGAAGTATTTAAGCATTCCGAACTTGTTTTATATGTGAAAGATGTGTCTGTTGTGAATTTTGTTAAAATATCTTCACTATTTTTAAAGTTATGAACGAAAACGTGACTTCGGACTGGCGTGAGACCCCCTGTAATTTTGACACAAAAAATGTATTCCGGACCCTGGTTTCCTATACAATAAATGACTGTTACAGTGTCCTGTACCAAACCTTAAATTCACCCTGTATATCAATTTTCTTATTTTTCAATCTAATTCAAAAAATGTTTGAATTTTCTGATTGAAGAATTGTGTTTAACTTTATTATTCTATTTATATATGTATTAATGTAAGATTTCAAAATTTTTCAACATACATTTATAAATTTGATCCAAATTTTCTTATATTATTATTCGCGTAAATTAAATACCACATTACAAACCTCTTTCTAAGAGGTAACAAAACGCCATGCAACAAAATATCTAATTAAATCAATTAATTTTCTACCTCATATATAGGACTGAAGTCCTAAAATATTATGATTTAGCACTATTTAGAAAAACTAAATAATGTGTTCAGTAAATTTTATTCAATGCATATCAACGTGGACAAAAATAGGAGTAACATCGATATAAAACGCCAATTAAATCAGAATATTCTTGGGATTATCAAATGCACATTTTTAATTTTTTTTTAATCAAATGAAGTTCATTATTATGTTCATTTGAATGACACATGGTTGGAAAAGTTTAAAATAGTAAAGTGCTTTCTGTAACAACAGAGTACGTAATGACTTTGTAATTTAATGGCTTTTGAAGCTGTTGTCTAATTGTTTTTATCCATGTACATACGAAAAAACATTAGAGTTAATTATCTACTGTAAATATGTTGTATATTTTACTTATTTCAGTAACAGAGGTAAGAAGTATTTTCTTTCAGACGAAAAATACGACAAAATCATGAATTTGAAATATATATTTTTTTAATTTTAAAGTTATATTGAAACACAAAATGTAAATACAAAATTATATCAAAATAAAATGGAACTTAATGCATTCAATACTACAGCATTGTATTATTAATAACATTCTTATCCCAGTCAAAATATAATTTCGTAAGTTACATATTCATTTGTTCGGAAGTGTTTTAATTTACGAAATTGCATAATCATTTCGAAAGAAAAAAGACAAACCAATTTGTAACAGATTTATTTATTTCATTTGAATAAATATTTGTGTATGATAAAGCATTACCATTAAAATTAATTCTATACATTTAAATCCCCTGAGCACAATCGTTTATAATTTTGAGTATACTTTCTACGTACGAAAAAATATCCCAATGGAAACGCATGACATTATCGTTTACAATTTGTTTCGATAACTCTGCTTATTTAAATTACAAATCTAAAAGAATTTGATTAATTAAAATATTTATTAGTTTAAAGGGCAGTTTGTTTAGATTATAAATAGAAATTAATGTCCTTCGTCTTTTATAAAAGTGATGATTGGATATTTTATTATGACAAGATACATAGTGATACATAGTATATAGATACATAAAATAAGCGTCTCAAAACAAATTAAAAAACAAGAACGAAAAATCATGCGTCAAGCATAGATTATGAAACACTTTTCAGCACAACCAGAAAACTGTAACGTAACTTCCCCATTATATAAGGTGAAAGAATATATGTAAGTAAACAGTTTAGAAAACATATAACATATTGAAAAATACAGTTTTCGAAATTATTTTCCAATGTCAAAAAAACAGTCGAATTATTTTGTGCAGCCCTGTATATAATCAATAGATGTGGATATACAGTATGATAAAATTTAGTTCAGTTAGAATAGTTAGAATAGTTATTCACATTTAGCAATTTTCGCCAATCGATGGAAATACACTCGAAATCTTTTGTACAGTCCTGTATATTATCTGAAAGCATTTGTACACACAACATTTTAAGCTAAAAAAGGAACTTAAAACACACTCGCAGCAATAACAACCGTAAACGACAATGTATCTTTTTCTTTGTGTAGCCCTGTATAATAATTTATTTATATTCCACAAACTTCTATTAGTCTACTAAGTATAGTTCAGCAGGAACGCGTAAACACAATTAAAAACTATCCTTAAGCAATTCACTCAATATAGTCTGTAATACTTACGAATGCCCTTGTGTAGCCCTGTATATGATCAACCAAGTTTATAAACATACACGTACTATGAAAAAATTTAGTTAAACTTAAAAATGCAATCCAAAGTTGAAAACACACTTATCACACATAGACTGTAAATATCGCACATGTACTGTAACCAATATCATCTGTGTGTTCCTGTAAATAAACGCAATTCACACAAGAGAGCAATTTATAGTATACCTCAGTAATGCGTATAATTTTCATCGAACAATTTTCGCAAACTTTTGTGCTGCCCTGTATATGAAATACAGAATTTATACACACCAAGTAACAGACAAAAAGTGAGTTAAATTTAAAATCGCATTCAGTAACTTAAAACGCACTTCCAGGAATTATTGTTAACAGACAGTAGAGAATTCTTTTGTGTGTCCCTTTAATTGAACGATCACTGCTATACACAAATTTTCTGTAGAGAGTCTCTTGTAATGCACCTTATTTATATATATAAATGTGATAGCGTTTAATATAGTGAAAGATTATTTAATTAAACCGCAAACAATTTTTCTCCATAGACGTAATGTAACGGAATTCTTTTGACTGTCCCTGTAAAGTAACTATAAGTGCTATGCACACCCTATTCCTTATTAAGCTTCTTGTAATGCACCTTAGTGATATATATAAATTAAAATGTATTTGAAATTGTGTAACATCTTTAAAATAAACTGCAAATGATTTTACCCCATATAGCGTAATGTAACGGAATTCTTTTGAGTGCCAAAAGAATTATTAGTGTGAATTAATTACAGACTTCGCAATCCACATTCAGCCAATTTTATTATTTTAAATCTTTCCGATCCTCTTTATTTTGAATTAACTATTTTAATGAAAATTTACATAGAAAACAGTTTTTCAACATTACGTTGATCGCACAATATTAAAACGTTACCATTTATAACATTTCAAACGTAATCTATATTATTTATTTTTATAAAAGATAAATAAATAAACTCAAAAAGAATTATTAGTGTGAATTAATTACAGGCTTCGTAACCCACATTCAGCCAATTTTTCATTAATTTAAATCTTTCCGATCCTCTTTATTGTGAATTAACTGTTTAAATAAAATGGGAATTAGACAAGTTGGAAATTGTATTTTAAACGTGATATATGAGGTGCGTTTGTTTTATAACTAGTTTCACAATGTTAAAAAAAAATAATCCTCATTATTTCGGTGAAATTAATTATGTCGTCTACTAGCACGATTTTTTTTCCTTATTACGTATGCCACGTTTTCAAATGCGAATTTTATTTTCACCATGGAGATCTTGCTTTACGAATGATTACTTCCATGGTTTAATATTTTTATGACACATAAGAAACGAATCTCCGAATTAAAAAAAAAAAAAAAAAAAAAAAAAAAAAAAGTTTGCAATGTTTAAAGTTTTTAAAGATGTGTGATGCTTTTGATATTGTGAAAAAGCTACTAAAATTACACATATATAAATTAATATTTAATTTTCAGGACATTGCCCTGCAATTTGGAATAAAAATTTCGATACTATTTTATTTTTTGAGAAAATGTGGTTTTATTCTTTAAAAAAAATGCATTTTATCTCCACTGTAAAATAAACAGACATTATATATCTAGATTTATAAAAAAAAAAAAATGTCTTCGTTTCAAAACTAACCTGAATTTCAATAAATATTTCACAAAATACAAAAAGCCGCACATTCATAATATTAAATTTCATAGGCATTGTAATATATATTGTGTTTATGCACAATATAATTTTTTTTTAATTTGTCCAATTAATAGGTTTTTACAAACAAAGTGTCCTTCAATGAACTCCCATAAAGTTGATTATTTCCTTTTCATACTTTCCATTTTATTACTTACCCATCATTCGTAGTATAGGGTAAGTCTTGTAATCGTTTTGAAAATCGAAAAAACTTTTTTGACTGATTTACACGTTTCAAACTCTAGAGATTCCGAAAAACATAATTTTAGAAAAAAAAACTGCCGTCCGTCTGTGTGTCTGTAAACGCTCTATCTCCTGAAAAAAAAAATTGAGATAGAGACTTGAAATTTGGTATGTACCTAGTATGTAATAATGGGAAGAATCTTTTTGAATTTCAGTCACCTCGATGATCCGGAACTATTTTTTTCGGACTCTCGAAATATTCGTTCTGATAAAAGTTATATAAAATTTTTCGAAATTGTTTATTTTAAGGAGTAAATATACAAGACAATAAAAAAACATAAATTTTGAATAAAGCATGAAGTCGATCAGATAATGAGTTGCCGAGATATTTGTAATCCTATTTACCGCACGCTTCGATTTTTAATGACCCTGTATTTCATCCAAATTTCAATTCAAACATATATTTTAATTGGAAATGAGACGCTTAATCAGATGCAATAAACCGCTAGTTAATAGGATTATTGTTTTGGAGTTATAAGGATGTTTCTTTTAAGCAATTCAGTAATCGAGCCTTTAAAGATTATGACGTCATCAAGCCACGATTTTATTCGAATTGCAATGGATTTTATAAGTAGAGATGGGTAAGTATTACAGTGGGCCCCAACGACTAGTTTTGTTTCAGAATACGATTGAATCTGTTAATGATAAGAATTTTTGATTTCCTGCTTCTAGGGCATTCGTTCATTTATTATTTTGAATTAATTAAAAACGTACTTTTCAGTTATATTGAATTGTTTCTTTAAAAAAATAGCATATCGGTATTCATTTATTTCTGATAATGTTATTAAACATATAATTTGTATTTATAAGGATTTCTGTTTAAATTTTTAAATATATTTTTTAATTTTACAGCAGAGAATATTTTAAAAAATAATTGTTGATCAATTTAATTAATGACCCTGAAAGACGTGACCCTGAATGACACTATTTGCATTTTAATTTTTTTTAATTCTACAGCAGGAAATATTTTTGAAAACTAATTGTTAATCAGTTTAATTAATGACCCTCAAAGACATGACCCTGAATGACACTATTTGCATTTTCATTTTTTAAAATTCTACAGCAGGGAATATTTTTGAAAACTAATTGTTAATCAGTTTAATTAATGACCCTGAATGACACTATTTGCATTTGCATTTTTTTAAACTCTACAGCAGGGAATATTTTTAAAAATAATTGTTAATCAATTTAATTAATGACCCTGAAATGCATGACCCTGAATGACACTATTTCCATTTTAAGAAATTTGAGATGTTTGATATTTATTCCGTCATGCAAAAGTACTTATTTTTGACATAGAAAAAATTAAAGAATGAAAAGAATGTTATAAATGGTAAAAGAGTTTAAACAAAATAAATCTCCATGTCTGTTTTCAATAATTTCATAATTTTTTATTGGGATCGTAAAATATTATTTAAATAGAACTATCCATTCCTTAATTTAAGGAAAGAGATTGGAATTGTCGAAAAACAGCATCCATATTTAAACTATCAACAAAGTAATAATATACTTTTTATGAATGGTTTCATATTCATCGAAGTTATTTCTTCTCGTTAAATGAAACAAAATGTAATCTTTACAGTAATAATTTGTTTAATTTGTAAATTCTATCATTTCCTACATGTTTGAGATTATAAATTCATATTGAAATGCAAACCTATGTTGGTATTTATTGACTTTGGTCTTTTTGAGAAAATTGATTTTTACTGAGTTATGTGATGTTTTAAATTACTTACTAAGATATCTAATTTCATTGCAAGAAAAAAAAACGTCTTAATAATATTCGGTTAGTGTTGGAAAGTGTGTTATAATTTATGCCTATAAAATGATTTTTCGTTTTGGTCAATAATTCAGTTCGGTTGTTGGTCCAGTTTCCCTTTTCTTACGGCAGTTTTTTTCCTTTTCAATTTCAACATTGGTCTTATTATGCATTATCATAAATCCAGTGATGTACTGGTATTATTTTGATTGCATTCGCAGGATTAAGAAAAAAAAAGCATCGCATATGTATTGTATTGGATGTTTTTTTAATTTACAAATCAATGCACTACTTTGCGGAAGAAAACAGGAAATAGTATAAATGGAATTAGTTTCGTATTGAATTAAGTCATTATTCTATATAAATGGAACAAAAATATGCCCTGAGCAAAGTATCTAAATAGAATTTGCTGAAGTGTATCTTTTTTTATAAAAACCAAATAGTTAGATTTGATAAGTATTTTCATATAATCTTTATAAGTTACTTTCTGCGTTTCGTGATTTTATTTTATTCGTGCGTTCGTGATTTTATTTTTATAATTTACTGTAGAATACTGTAGTAATGCTTTTTCCATCTTGTAAAAGTATATACGGAATCTAGATAACCATATACATTTCGTTTAATTTTGTATATACAATATAAAGTTACAGTCTTATTGCCGAAACGTCAGTGAAGGCTCACTGTGTTTTTTGGTTTCCGTCTGTTTGTCTGTCTGTTCCGCGATAACTGCCGTAAAAAGCGCCCGATAAGGTTCATTTCTGGTGGGTATATTGGTGAGGTACCCGGATTTAGCTGTATAGTTTTTAGTTGCATTTGGTTCATTCGTTCGAAAAATATAGAACATTTAATTTTAGGTAATAATGCTTTCCCATGGGAACGCAGACGATTTTGAAATTTCATTTTTAACTGAAATGAAAATCACATATTTGAATAATGGATTTAAACGTAAATCAAGGATACCAAATTTTCGATAGGGATGTCTTAAATATATGCAATAGCCTTGAAAATTTGCTGATACATGTATTAGAATTTAGAAATTAATTGTTTAAATTATTGTAAAATATTTTGCAACTGTTCGGGAAATATAAATCATTTTATTTTCCTATTTTTTACAAATTTTAAAATGGATTTCTTTTTATTTCCTCTTTTTTTATTAGTTGCCTGGTAACCATATTTCAAAGAATATCAAAATAAGAAATGCATTTTTTTTATCTAAAAAATAACAAGAATAAGAAGTTTATACGAATTTCAGAATATAATTCCATAAATCGTGTTTAATTGAACGCTTTTAATTTCTGAAACCTCCGAAGTATTTTATATGCCTATAAATATGTATCTAACATAAAAAATCAAATTGCGATTTGTAAGATGCTAAATAATATGAAAAGTGAGATTAGAAAACAATGACTTTTAGAGCTGACGTTGAGGCTCCTGATCTGCAGATTTACTAGTAAACATCCATTTCTTTCTTACTCTAAACTTTCTTTTTAAATATTTAAAGTCTATATAAAAGATAACAATCTCTCGTAGCATTCACCCTGCAACTGCGACATGGAAAATGGACGAAAAATGTCCGAGCAAATAGGGTAAGTACCGATTTGAGTGACCATATAAAAATAGGCATTTACGTACCTTATATTTCTCTTCCGAAACGACATTTTAGCCAGAAAAAATAACCAAACATTAGAATAACTTTATAAGAAATAGTTTCTTCTGCACAGATAGATTTCGAGATGAACTCCACAGCAGGTCAATTTTACGCTATATTAATATTTTCTTGAAGTTTTTTTTTTCATTCCACAAAGCTTTATCGTACATAACCAAAATAATACATTTTAATTCTGTAAAACGCCTCAGTAGTATTTTTTATTATTATTCTTCTCATAAGTGCATTTGTGTCTTTTTTAGAAAAAAAAACTAATAGAAATAATTTCATAAATATTCTTGCGACAATTTTATTTATGTTTATATTGAAAATACTTTTATATACAAATATTGTGATACTTTTGTAATAAACCGAATTACACAAAATGGAATCGAGTAGTTATTTATTTCCTATTCCCAAAATTGTTTTATGATATATCTCCGAAAAAAAAATAAACTGGAAATAATTATAAAAAATACATATAAGAAATAACAAACGATAGAAATATATTATGAAAGAAGATTTTTAAAGTGTCCAAAAAATTCTAACTTGTATTATATTATGAAGTCATATAAAACATACGTTCGAAACTTATTAATTTAAAAGGATGCTTTCAAGTCTATGAAGTCTATGAATATGGTATCTCAAACTGTAATTCTTATCCGCCACTTCAAAAACTCCAAATTTCTCCAAACACATCTTTTAATGAATCTTAATGGGAAAAAAAAAACAAAAAAAAAAAACATTTATATGAAGTTTATAAATGCATTTCTCTGTGCATTAAATAATATTCTTCCTAAAAACCTCGCCTTTCTTTATGGTACGTTAAATCAGGAAGAAATTCTTCACTATAATTATTTTAAATTAAATACGAAAGTCTAAACTGTTTTCATAATGAGAGACACTAGAGCCATACTTAAAATAAAATTCTGTATTCTCATGTCTAATTAATATATTCTGTTTCTGAAGATGTTTTATGTTCTATGAATATTTTCTGTTTTTTAATGATCGTTAAACTAGTAGTAACTCAAGAAGTAGTATATTTCTGATGTTTTATTTTTAAGATTTTTATTTTCATCAATTGAAATTAAATTATCATTATAAAAAAATATTACTTTGGAATTATTCAACTTTTAACGAATACTATGTACATTCGGTGTCATAAACATAAAATTTTATTGCCAAGTCCTCTCAGGAGAAAATAAGATCGTCATTTAACTGGGAATTATGTCTTCTTTTTATTTATGTAAAAGAAATAAGCTTAGGGAGCCGTCTGAATATTGGAATTGTATCAAACTGAAAATTTAATTATAAACTCCCAGTTTTTCAACATTTTTGGATATCGTACACATTTGAAAACGAGAAATCATTCTATAATTTACACTGATGTTCAGAAATTAAGGTGCAGTGAACGGGCACTTCCGATTTCAGACATGCTGGGAATGCTGGAAATGCCCTAGAACTTTGAGGATTTAAATAACATGTTTGACTTCATATTTTTCAGTGAAGATTTAGTCCCGAGGACAATTAGGGAGGGGGGGGTAAAAATTTATTTAATAATAAAATAATATTTACGTTTCCCCAAGAAACAGAAGTTTATGAAAAGGATCCGTCAGTATATCAAACGGCTATGTAGTTCTTGTTCAACGATTTTGTGTATTTGTGTAAGAATAGCTCGTATATTCTTGAAGATGTGAAAAATGTTTCAGTGAAAATGTTAAACGTTTATGTTTAGAGCATACAAAGATTTCAACGGAACTTAATACCAATTTCCCAAAACTTGACAAAGAACTAAATGACAATTCTTTGACAATGAAATAAAAGATGAATATATTAAATATTTGATGACATATGGGTATTTGTATGAGATAAATTTTAACTGCGCATGCGTGAACTATACCAAAGGCTTTTTCATGAATTGATTGTCAATTTATAGAGCAACTTATATAAAAATGCCATTCAAATATCGCAAAAATTCAGAAAGATACAGGCAATACAGTGAGCTAATTGATAAATTGGGGAGGAAAATTCATAAGATTATATGGTATTTCCTCTCCAATTGATCAACTAGCTCACTGTGTTGCCTTTATCTTTTTAAGTTTTCATGATATTTGACTGGTCTTTTTATATACGTTGCTCTATAGTATTGACTACCAAATCATATAAAAAAAGACTGTTGTAGTTTGCGCATACGCAATTAAAATTTATTTCATACAAATACCCATATCTTATCAAATATTCAATACATTAATATTTTAAATTCAACAGACTATTTCTACAGTTGTTTGTCAAGTTTTCGGAAAGTGGTGTTAAATTCGGTTGAAAACTCTGCATGCTATAAACAAAAGACTTTTGAAATTTTCACAAAAACATAAACAACTTCACGAATATACGTGCTGTGATTATACAAAAGCACACGATTGTTGAACAAGACCCACATAGCCATTTCCTACAGTGAGATACATTTGTGAGTATTTTCTGTTAATTAGGTGATCGCAAACATTATTTTATTATTAAAATTTTTATTGTCCCACCTAATCGTCCACGCGAGAAAATCTTCACTGAAAATTATGAAGTCAAACATGTTTTTTATATTCTTGAAGTTTAAGGACAATTTGTAAATAATTTCAGGCGATACTTGACAAAACGTCTAAAATCGAAAAAATCGATCACTGCCCCTTAATTTTTGGATATCATTGCATTTTATATGTTATACACGAGTAAAATTTGGAATTCAAAACTATAAAATCCTTCTGAATAGTTAAATATCAAACCGCAGGACCTAAATATTACTCAAAACCTATTTGATGGAACATGATGTTTACAGTTTCTTGGTAGCAATTTGTATTATACTTTCGATAGGTTACATTGCATTTTTTTTTCGAATTTTTGTTCATAGCTTTAGCAGTAACAACATTTCTTAACCGATATTTTCAGAAGAGATATTTTGCTTTCTATGAAATATGATAATGTCCGAATAATTGCAATAAATGTCTATGAAACCCATAAAGAACACTGATCTAGACACTTCGTTATTTTGTATGTAGCTCACGGTACTTGTGGATCACTGAACGTATTACAGGGGACTCCCCGTGATATCAATCACATTTCACATAAAGTGAAGTAAGTCTATTAACTATATCGGTAAAATATCTTCATTACCAGGGCTTTACACACGTGGTCGCCATTTCGTCATTGATGACCAAGTTCTTTTTATCTGGCCACCAAATATATCTGGTCAGGATTTTTTTGTTTGAGAATAAGTGTTTTTTTTTTTTTGTGTGTGTAAGAAAATTGAAAAAAGAAATGAATTCCAAACGGCCCTTTTTCTCTCTTCCACTAATACTAATGCGCGGCAACAGTGATATTTCTTTTGTCTTGTAATTCTAATGGATTAAACAAGTTTGAAAGGCATTTTCCATCTCACGAACAGAAACCGCAATTCTTTTCCGCTTTAGCCAGCTAGCATATCATGTATTCATAATGTGGGAAAGGGGGCTAATTTCAATAAAACTGTAAGAAATAATGTCAACACAGCCTTTGTGGTGCCTAAAATTGTATACAATGCGAAAAAAATCATATAATCATATTTATATTTTTCGCAGCAATCAACTACCCAAACATTTCATGCATTCGACAATTCTTGAACATATTAATTAATTTAGCTTTTATAGAATTTCTTTTTTTTAGATACATATAATTTTGATAAATTTGAATCCAAAATTTAATTTATATTATATTTTTAAATTGAGTACTATTCTAAACTAATTACTAATAATTCTAAACTATGTTTGTCATCATTATTTTTTTTTCAATACATGAAAAAAAGCTTTTATGCTTTATTCAAATTAATGAGGTTTGGTGGTGTAGGGAGAGGCTAAATATTTTTACTGGCGACTAAAATGTTATGCTAGTTACTATATTTTATCAAATTTGTAAAGCCCTGTTTATTACCATTAAATTTGTGAACTGAATCCCTTGTTCGACTGGCAGTGAGCCACCCTCTATTTATGACTGAATAAATGGAATGCGATCCAGCATTCCTACACAAAAACTTTTTTTTAGTGTCCTGTAACACAACTGAAAGTTTGTACACGCGTAGCTAATCACCCTGTATATACCTACTATATTTTATAATTTTCATAAAAACTAATTTCGTTTACTTCGGTTTAGATAGATTTTCAATAAGAATTTCCCTTTCTAAATGTAAATAAATTATTATCTGATATTTAAAACAAAAATAAAAACAAAAAAGCTTATCTGAAGACGAATGATTTAAAAGGCATGTCAGAAAGCAAAAAAAAAAAAAAATGTCAAAGAAAAATGATATATTTCTCGGACATTTCAGAATGGAGAAAATATCATTTTTTTTTTACTTTAACTAGGGCATGAATAGCTGCAGCAACATAATCCAAATCAGAAATCTTATAGGAAATACGGAATATAATTTATTTTATTTCTAAACTTTTAAATTTTAATCAATCAACAAATTATGCTGTTATAATAAAGGAATAACAAATGATAGAAAATAAAAAATAATGGTAGAATTTTCACGGTAAAGTTGTTTCATTGGATTCTCACAAATTAAAATATAAGTTACAATACATTTTGTTGCATTAAAAAAAATGACTTCCGATTTTTACTTCTATCTTTACAAAAAGAAAGTATTGGTTTCTTGAAAATTTTCTACTTCTGATTTTCAACGGAATTATATGTTTTAGAAGGTCCTGAATACGATTTGACCGTTTTTAGAAAATGTCTGTTCGTGAGTCTGTGAGTCTGAGTGTCTGTCTGTCAGTATGTGAGAAACATTTTATGGGCAATGTATCTCAAGAACTAATGCACGGAATTTGATAAAACGTTAGATTCAGTTAGCACTTGATATAAATTGGTGCTAATTAATATTTAGTGTAAATTACCACACAGGTGGCGCTGCTATGCTACGTTTTCCACGATTTTCACTACAGCTATATCTCAAGAAATAATGCATAGAATTTCATCAAACTTTACATTTTGTTAGACCTTGACACAAATAAATGCTGATTAAGTTTTGGTGTAAATAGTCCAACATGTGGCGCTGCTTTGCTACTTTTTTCATGATTTTCATGATAGCTATATCTCAAGAACTAATGCACGAAATTTAATAAAGCTTCAGATTCAGTTAGACCTTGATATAAATTTGTGCTGATTCGTTTTAAGTTTATGTGAAACCTGTATAAGATAGAAGAAAGTTTTGGGATTGACACATCCAAATAAATCTTGTTACAATTGTCATCAGATATGCGGGTTATTAATTGATAATAGACGCATTTTTTAATGCCTGACTTCTTAGTGTAACAATCTAGATTTTCAAGCTGTTGAAATGAAATTATAATTTTCAGTGCATTATTTTTACTTTTTCGTCTCAGCTAGAAAATCTTATAATTTTATTAAATAAAAATTAAGAAGATTTCAAAAACCATGCTAATAAATGCATAAACTTTAAAATACCAGACATTTAAATAAAAAGATGATAAGCAAATTAAAAAGATTCTCATACTGTATTGTAACACAATTAAACTGAAGCCTGTAGATTGACACATCCGAGTAGTTCTTGTTACCATTGTCTTCAGATAGCCGGGTTATTCATTGATAATAGACGGATTTTTTAATGCCTGACTTCTTAATGTAACAATCTAGATTTTCAAGCTGTTGAAATAAAATTTTAATTTTCAGTGCATTATTTTTACTTTTTTGTCTCAGGTAGAAAATCGTATAATTTTATTAACTAATAATTAAGAAGATTACAAAAAACATGCTAAGAAATGCAGAAACTTTAAAATACCAGACATTTAAATAAAAAGCTGATAAGCAAATTAAAGATATTCTCATACTCTCTTGTAACACAATTAAACGGAAGCCTATAGTCATAATTAAATGAAATATTTTGAGTGTCCCTGTAAACAAACTATCCTTGCTACACACTACATTTTTAACAGGGAATGTCCAATATGACGTATACCTCGATGCCGTTTACCATTCATGTGAAAATGAAAGTATATTTAAGAGATTTAGATTGTGAAGAAACAGTTACATAGACAAGTAAACAGAAGTCTTAAAAACATTAAAACAACGCAACGTTGAAAAGTGGGGAAAATCTAATTCGGCGGTGAATGATAATTTTGATTTAATAAGAGTAATTTCTAAAATACCTTTCGAAGAGACGGTATTTGATTTTTATTATTACTTACCCATCATGCGTAGTATAGGGTAAGTCTTGGAATCGTTTTGAAAATCGAAAAAAAGATTTTTCACAGATTTACGCGTTTCAGACACTAGAGACTCCGAAAAACATATTTTTAGAAACAAAATGCCATCCGTGTGTGTGTGTGTGTGTGCCTGTAAACGCTTTATCTCCCAAACAAATTGAGATAGAGACTTGAAATTTGGTATGTAGTTAGTTTGTAAGAATCGGAAGAAGCTTATTGAATTTCAGTCACCTCTATTATCCGGAACTATTTTTTTCAAACTCTCGATATATATTCGTTCTGATAAAAGGTATATAAACATTTTCGAAATTGTTTATTTTAAGGAATGAATATAAAAAACAATAATAAAACATAAATTTTGCATAAAAATGATGTCGATCGGATAATAAGTTGTCGAGATATTTGTAATCCTATTTACCACACTCTTCGATTTTTCATGACCCAGTATTCCATTCAAATTTCAATTAAAAAATATTATTACAATCGCTTAATCCGACACAGTAAACCGTTAGTTAATATAATTATCATTTTTGGAGTTATAAGGATGTTTATTTTACACAATTCAGTAATAGAGCATTTAACCTGTAGCTTACGGGAAATGAATACTTTAAATATCCTCCGATTACGGGAAAAACTTGACCGTTTCATCCCCCTTTCTTCAGAAGCATCACACCCCAGGTGACGGTAGAACATCTGGATATCATTAGGCGCGTCCGCTAAAGACTTTCAATCGTGAGAAATTTCGCGATTTACTTTTCCCTAAAGGAAACCTTTTCATCTGTCAAAAGTAATAGCTTATCGTTATAAATAAGGTTTAAATGTTATACGGACATGAAAATTGCACTTTTTCTGTGAAGTCATTAAATTCAAGAGATTAGGTTTTGAAATAATTGAGTGATGTCTCTTAAAAATAAGCAGAAAAACACTTACAATGAACGTTTAAGTAGTGGTTTTTTTTTTTTTTTTATACCGCTAACCAGGCCCCTACCTGCCCGGCATGAATGCCTAGCTTAACGGGTTAGTACCTGGGTGCGGGGCGGAAATCGCCTGATCACAGCATGGCTGTGATCCACCTGACTATTGATTTGTTCACATCACTGCTGTGCTTGCTCTCTTGTGATTTGCTACCGCTATCTTTGTTTGCCGGTTCAAGGTTTCTGTTTAACTTTGTTGAATTGACAGATTTAATAGGTCTCGTAATTTAGAACCTTGATCAGGTGACGAGACCCTCACCTGACTAGGCACCCCCAGAGGTATTATTCACAGGTAACTTGGAGTAGTGGTTTATATTTTGAAAAGGAGAATATAAAAGAAAATGTTATGTTACAAGCAAAAAAAAAAAAAAAAAAAAAAAAAAAGAAGAAGAAGAAGAATTTTTTTATGCTAATATAAAAATACTTTATTTAAAAATAGCTTTAAACTTTCAGATACTTTAAAAAATTAAATAAGCAAATAAAAAATAATTTCCTTAAATAAACATTTATTTTCTTTTTATCATGATTCAGATTATAAGAAAAAATAAATTCCATGATAAGAAAAATGTAAAAATAAATATATGGGTATCGCAACAAAGAACAGTAAGGAAAAATAAAGTTTTATCCAACTGAATTAGTGTTCCCAGTAAGGCATTAACTTTTTTCATTCAGAAATAAACTTACACTTCCAGTGTTTTATAATTTATTTTGTACTTAAATTAGCGAAAATTCGGAAATAGTGACAGAAATCTGAATAAAAACAATTAAACTAATGTGATAAGCAAAACATTTACATACTCATTTTATAACACAAACAACTAGGCACAATACTAATTAAAAATAGCTGTAAACTTTCAGATACACTTAAAAATTAAATAAGTAATACAAAAATAATTTATTTTTAAAAAAAAGTTTTTTTTTTCCGTTACAATTTAGATTATAACTAAAAAAAAAAAAAAAAATTAGAAGAAAAAGGTAGAAATAAATACATAGAAATCGGTATAAACAGTAAAGAAGAATAAAGTTATATGCAACGGGTTTGGTGTTAACAGTTGGGCATTTACTTTTTAAATTAAAAAATAAACCGCTATTTCCAAAATTGTATTATAATTTATGTTGTACTTAAATTAGTCGAATATTACTATACAGAAATAGTAGTAGAAATCTGAATAAAAATATTAAGCAAATGTTATAAGTAAAATAAGAAAAAAAAGTTGTATGCTAATACAAAAATACTTTATGTAATAATAGCTCCAAGCATTCAGATACATTTAAAAATTAAATAAGTTTAATAAAAATAATTTCCTTAAATAAGCATTTCTTTTCAATGTGCAAAAAATGAGAGAATATAACTAAAAAATACCTAGCTCCTCCAAACTGATGGTCGGTTGGTTAGTTGATTTATGACGGCCGATTATTTACACAAGGGATATAGGCCCTAGGGGGGGATGGCATCAGTGGGGTCTTTCTAAGGGATCATAACCCGTATTTACGGCAAGGTTCGAAGAAAACCACGGAAAACTCCGAACGGTTAGGTCGACGAGCATGACAGGGGTTTGAACCCAGGACCTCCCGTCTACCAGCTTTGAGAGCAGAACCTCTCAGCCACTAGTGGGGCCTCCTCTAAACTAAATGTTAATACACACACACACACGTATATATATATACAGGTGTACGATTTCACAAACTAAACATTCTACTTTATTTTGAATGTGGTTCTCAAATGTTCTGCTGAACTACGCAAAATTTTCTGACGCATTTTTAAACGCAAAATCATAAAATTTGCAGGCCTGACTGTTGAAGCAATTTGGAATCGAAATGAGTTTTCAATTTTTTGATAAATAAATTAGTTGTCGTGTTATAAGCTATTCGTGTCACGTGACAACAGGTTTTTCTCCTTTCGTGCGATGAAGAATCAGGAATTCGGTTCAAAACGCGGATTTTGACAGTGTTTTATAAAAGATCTTCTGCCTTTACCAAAAAATGGAAAACGTGTTTCGATTGCGAAGTTTCTGAATAACAACAAACAACATCTGCCTGTTTCATGCGTTTCTGAACAAAAATGAATTTAAAAATGTATCTGATAGTAGGCCCTTTGTATTTGAGAACAGAGTTAATTAACTTTGTTGAAAATGAATGAATTTTGAGAGACAATCCTTATTTATATATAAGTATAATACAAAGTTTAATAAACATAATACTAATTATATAATAAGTATAATACCTAAGTATAATACAAAATAAAAATAAAATAAAGTATTGAATTAGCTTCAGAAGTTTCCGAGAAAAAAGTACGGCAATAACAATTGTTTTCCGAAACGATTTTGGAACAGCTATTGCCTCTTTGAACATAGCAGAAAAATGCTTAGGACTTACATTTGTATGACATTTATATTTGTTTATAATCAATGGTTAAAAAATATATAAGGAACAATTAATGTAACTTGTATTATTTTTTGCATAACTTCAATTACTTTTTTTTTTTAATCAGATGATTGCGGAGTAAATTAATTGTAAATATCGTTAGAATTTCATTACTTATTAATATCATTCTGAAACAGACAAAGTTCAATTCCATGCAAAGAATATAAAACATGATTATTAAGTTGTGTGTGAGCATAAAACTAACTATTTTCTACTGTGTAAAAGTAATTAATTTTACAAAAAAATTTATACATAAAAATTTTACAAAATTAACTGTATTTTTGTTAGATAGTAATATATATAATAATTTCATTTTTGTTGAGTTCAATAAATAAAGTTACGTATATTATTTTAAGATATCTAGTGTACTATTGTTGAAATAAAAACCCGCAATACTTAACATTCTAAGAAGAAAAACTTAATCAAAATCAGCGATACTAAAATAATAAAACAATTTACTGAAAATAATCTATTCTCTTCATATTAATATCACAAACAAAAATTATCTTCCACTAATTTGGAGGAAGTGAGGTAGAAACAGCTTCAAATCGTGCGCTTGAACAATGTTTACTTTCTTTGCTGCATAAGTTTTCCCTGTATTTCCCTATGATAACTAATATATTCCCTATAGAATTTCCCTTCTCCAATACCCAATGAGACCCCCGTTGAGCCAAACGCTATTAAGGATTTCCTGCACTCCATCTTTGAGGGGTGGAAATTTTCGGGATGACGATAATCCCAACCCCGTATTTTTCAACAGTCTTTTTCTTGGGACTACGGTAATCCCACCGTAAGCAAAAGGTTAAAGCGAGGCTAACGAAAAAGACAGGCTACCGCGGTACATTCCACTTATCTTTTTTTACAGACCGCCAGAGTGACGTGATACTCTTTTCGTACGCCTTCATTGGTGCATTCGAGCAACACGTGACTCTGGCGGTCTGTAAAAAAAGATATGCGTAAAGCACCGCGGTAGCCTTTCTTTTTCGTTAGCCTCGATTTAAAGTTTATGACGTCCTCAAGCCAGGATTTTATTCGAATTGCAATGCATTTTATAAATAGTTTACACATGTTCTATTTTCATATTTTATATTATGCATATCCATGATGGGTAATTATTACGGTGGCCCCCAAGGACTAGATTTAATACGATATACGAAGTGAAGTCATGATAATTGAAAGTGCCACTCTTTTAAACAATTCACTCTGTTTTATTGTTCGACTGTACAGTGTACAATGTGAGACTTTTTACAGACAAAAATGGCTTTGCCTAGTGTATGTACTCTAGTATTCTAGTGTAACAGCACCCTTGAGGCATCAGTGGATACAGTGATTTAGACAATTAAACTGCTGATAAAACTCTATGAATTTTTTGTTTGGTATAGGATGACGATCTCAGTATAGGGAAAAATGGAGGCCAAACTCCGACAAGCTTTCCATATCTAGCCAACAGTCGACCAACAATCGGATTTTCCTCCCTTTTATATTTATGTTAAAACTTGAAACAATACAAAACTGACTAAAATTGCTTAACGCTAGCATTTCGACTTCTGTTAGCCAACATCGTAATTGAAATTATATTTAAATTATTTTATTTTCACTCTTCCCATGTTTCATTATTTCTTTAAACTTTTTAATGTAGTATATATTAAATACAGGGCAACAACTGACAATATTATTTTTAATTTTTGCAATACAGATGCATATTTAAAAGCATACATTCACTGTAGCTAGAATATAGGAAACTTAAATATGAATTATGTGTAAGAACATAATGTAACCAATTTAGGGGCTATATTACATCAACAATGATTGAGTGATTATATATTTTATAAAGCAAGGCGCTTGTTTGGTCTAAAAAACAAACCACGTAAATCATTTAACATAAAATTAAAAATGTAGAGAGGTACTGCGTTTCGTAAAATCTGTTAATTCTGGTAATACAATCTCGGTACTCTGCTTTCTGATCCATGGGCGTCCCAGATAAGCTCCTCCAAGTTGTGCTTACTTGCCCGCCACGTAAGGGGTACAAATTCCATGTTGTGGCGTAATTTTGTTTTTTAAATAAATAATCTATATAAAAAAAAGACAGAAAGGGACAATTTTCATGTAACGTCACAGTGTGTAAAATAGCGACACGATTGTTTATTTACCGTTTGCACTCGTAAAGGTTTTCTGCTGTGTTTGTTTTTCATGTTATATTCATGACGTAGGATGAAACTCCCAGTAACTGACACTTTGAGGATTTTTTCTTGTTCAAATCCCTATTACAAAAATTTAAATATACTTTATACTTACCTTTGTTTTGAAAGTATACACTGTAAAAAAATCCTGCGATTACTAAAAATTTTTTAGTATATTTGTATTCCACAGTTTTTTTTAGTAACCAGTACTAAAAACCAGAATCGTTGCCCGCTGTTTTCTAGTAATGTTGCTAGCTGTTTTTTAGTAATTCTTACAGATTTTCTTGTAACTGAGTAAGAATACAGAAACAATTTTAGTAATTTCCAAAGATCAGTGTGAAAAACTATTTTTTTTTTAGTAGATCGACCCATTATTTTTTACAGTGTAGTAGAGATATATTAAAAAATTACTTTTGGCAAAATTAAAAAAATATATACATTTTATTTTTAAAACATTCATACACATGGTCTGAAACTCCAGTAACTGGCACAATCCTTATTTTAAAACACCAATAACTGACTGAAAGTGAACCAGTGACTGACACTTCAATTTAAAAGATTAAAATGCTTTTAAAAACTTTATTATTTATTATGAAAACAAAATACATTAATATTTATTATAAAATGTGGGATTTAGTAAACTGTACCGCATTATTAGTAATGCAAAGTATATAGCAAGAGTATATAGCAGTAATATTTAGTACTGCATTATTAGTAATATAGATATCCAATAACTGACATTTATGAAAAAGTAAATGTCATATGGTGTCAGACCCTGGTAAAATAACTTAAATTTGAATGGTGTTTACTACAAGAAAAATTTTATTTATTATTATGCATTTTTAAACAGTTCAAATAATAGATTTCAACTTTCTTTAATATAATCAATAACTAATAATTCTGTCAGAGACTGGTGAAATTAAATTTTAGGAACCAATAACTGGCAGCCCCCATTAAGCTAAATTAAATAACTATAAACCCCAAATCCTGGCCCTAATATATCATATGCATATTTAAACAAAGTTCTACAAGTGTAACTTTAAGTAGAACGTGGCTTACTTAACATGGAAAAAGAAAGGTACTTACTTAGCATGGTTGATTTACAAATAGACTAGAAAAACACTTCCTTAATTTTATAAAATAGATGGATGTTTCAAAATGACACGTTTTATATTCTCGAAAGTTTCTTCCTCATTTAATATGTGCTTGGCCCTCTAGTGGTGAATAAATACACTCCAAAATAAAAATGAGTGTCTCATATACCACTAGATGACATTACTTTGCAAAATTTTACAATAAAATGCTTATTTGAATTAGATTTTTGCTCAAGTGTCAGTTACTGGTTAGGTGTCAATAATTGGGGGGGTTTCACCCTACTTATTGCTTCAGATATAATGGCAATTATAACAAACATACATTTTTTCAGTTCTTAATTAATACATTATGAAAAATGAGGTAAAATAATGATTTGTAAATTTTTAAATAAAAATGGTCAAATCCATATTGTAGAGTCAAAATACATTTAAGTGAAATACATTTATTTTAAGTAATTTATTAAAAAATATATTTAAACAATTGATACTTAACTCTTTTTAATGGATATCAATTATCGTGTAATTTATTTTAACCCTTAATTGCATAGTGATGTAAATTTCCATCTATTTTTAATTAACTTTTAATAAATAAATCAACTTCTTCGCCACCACTATATTTATATAGAAATATTAATCGAGTAAATTTCCCGTGAACTATGTTGCTGAACAAAGTTAAAAATTTATCTTAAAATTTCTGGTGTCTAATATTTAATATATGTATAAAAAAACACAATTGTAAAAGAAAAACTCATGCAAAGAAGGGTTAATAATAGTAAAAGTAAATATAATATAAAATTCAATAATTGTCACAGAATGACTCGGAAACTAAATGAACAGGTCTTAGATTTTTCAGATGTATTCCATAAGTTTGAATAATTTAAAACAGCAGAATTAAAAGGGGGATGAACCTTCCAAAAGTCTTAACCCCTTCGCGACGAGCGTCCATTGCAGAATTTTAAATCTTTTGCCACCGGTTTTTCAAAACGGAAATTTTCGCCTAATTGAATCTCAGATATGCTGTCATTAAATAAGGCAAAGTTTACAATAAAAAGTTACTGGTGGGAATAATCGAGGATTCTGAGCATCAGGTATACGTGTCGTTCGTCCCCAAGGGGTTAAACTTTCAAATGAAGCAATTTTCAATATTTTTACAAACATTGATTTTTGTGACAGTGATTTTTGGAGCCCAAAGGTGTTGCTTCGAACGTAATACTGCCCATTAAAATTATATTATGCGCTTTCTATATAGGAAATTAATTTCTATTAGTTGTGAGCTGTTTCAGTCATCCGGTCATTTCACGCATTTTGAATATCTTCCATTTAACTGTTTTCTGACAGCGGGACAGAAGATACACACATGGGCTGCAGAAAATTTTTCGCATATAATTTTTAGATCTGAAACACTCCATACATATGTTATATATGTTTCAGAAGATTTCAAGTTATAGTTTGTTTAAATAAAATGGTGTTCAGGAAAGTATTCCTTAAGTAAACCTTTGGCTGAACAATTTTCAAAGTGGGTGTGTTTATTTTAGAATACCTTTTATTTTAAGTTTTTCGGGAAGATACACGGAATGTCATGACTTTGATTAAATGGGGGAGTGAAGATATAATGACGAAGGCCATTCAACAATTCATCCAAATTTGATGTTTTTTGAATAGTACAATCACTGAAGGATAAATATAATCTTATTAAATCACAGAATTGTGCAACTGAATGATGCAAAGATTACTATTAAAAATTGTAATATTTAAAATCCATAAAACTTAGCACGTATTCTTTAAACACATAATCATATTCACCTATGAATTCAAAATTAATTTCTTCTTGTTCAGTGACAATGGATATATAATTTAAGAAATTTTTTCTACACATTTGAAACAAGTTTCAAAGATGCGTTTGCAACTCAAAAATGCGCATTTCCGAAAAAGTTAATTTATCTAGCCTGCAAAATCCTCTATTTATTTATACTCTAGTTTTTTATCAAAAACGGAAAAGTATCTTCTATATCGATAAATATACATGTTGAATAAGAAAACTCATTAAAAAAATGTTTGACAAATTAACCTAAAAATATTTGTTTCTTGTACATTACTAAAAATATCTTAAAGTTTTGGCATGTCAATTTAAGAAGCGCGCTACTAGAAGCGATATTATTTTTACTGTTCTATTATATCACAATTTCTCTAAAATAACGAAACGTTAGAATAAAATATGTCTATTCAATGAACGCTGCTCTTGTGATCCTTTGATGTTTCTGAAAGGATTAATACCATTCAATTCTTAACAAAAATATATGTATAGTTCAAGCTGTGTGTAAATATTTACATTTATATATCAAAGAATTTTGAATAGAGGAAAACCTTATTTCTCAAAAACAGCTTGTTTGTAGAAATTTCTTTATAAAAGGCCGACTTTGAAGATATTTTCTGTTTACATCACATGAAAGGTGTAATAGTCTGTGTTTCAATGAATAATTAGCTTATGAATTAGAACACAACATAGAGAAAACCACTGAGTATATTTACACAGCTCTACTACTAACACATCATTTTACATAAATTCTATAATGTATATAAAACTGTTTGTATCGTGCAGTAAAATTTTTCGACTAACTGTAAGTGTTTCATGTAAAATGTTTTAGTTAGTTGGGTATAAGATTGTTAAAAGAAAGAGAAAAATATAGTTAATTTTTAATTAAAGATGTTAATGAAGTTATTTTCTAAAAGTCATTTAGAAAAAATGTCAACAGCACAGCGAATGCCATAAGTTAGTGTCCTTGGTACTTGGGTTGTTTTTTGGACGAATAACAAAACTAGTAAAT
Organism: Maratus michaelseni; assembly: GCA_963931845.1. NCBI lineage: Eukaryota > Metazoa > Arthropoda > Arachnida > Araneae > Salticidae > Maratus > Maratus michaelseni. The sequence goes on from OZ007589.1 coordinate 429,860,062, forward strand.
GGGGGTCACAGTAATACTTACCCATCATGGATATTAGGGTGTTTCATTTCGTATGTCAAATATAAAATACAAAATTTTCGCAAACTTTGCTTACGCATCGAGTCTCAGTGCACTGTAAAAAAAATTGTAGTAAAATTACGGGGTATAACTGAAATCTTTGCTGCCGGGCAGAGGCCGGCATCAAAGATTTCATACCACGTAAAAAAAAAAAAAAAAAAAAAAAAAAAAAAAAAAAAAAAAAATCCATGCCTATCATTTTGCGCAGCCCGTAATTTTATGGGGCAAAGTAATATAGCATTATAATGCACAGGATATAATGCACTTTAAAACACAATAACACTTTGTTTACTCTTCCGTAGCACGTAGCACGTTAGATAATCATCACAGAATCGCTGTTTTGCCGGGTTAAAATTTTCGAAACACGAGTAAAATGAAGGGTTACACCCTAGCGGAGTACAATGTATGGGATCGTACCGTATTTTTGCTAACATATGGGCTAGAACTGTAAGAATATGTGGATTGCTCTTAATTTTCTAAGTATCGAAAGGATTAGGCCGCTTATTTAGTGGATCAGACCGTTTTTCACCAAATAAGGCTGTTGCCCGTGAAAATCGAAGAGCAACCGCTCATAAATTTACAGTTTTTATGAGAGTTTGATGTAAAAGATATATATTCATAATTTTAAGAAGATTGGATAATATTTAGAGGTTACACTCATTGATCAGTTTTGTAAAAGTAGGCAAAAATTACGATTTTTCCATGTTAATTATTTTTATTGGGAAAACTATCAATCCCAATCTTAAAATAATACTAAAACTAGATACTAAGATTAATAGGTAGTATGATAGGCAAAACTTGTTTTATATTAATCACCTTTGAAAAATGCAATCCTTTCTTTTGCTCGCTTGGTGACGACTTTTCTGTAATGCTCGACTATCCTGAACAAGAATTGTTTTTGTTGTTTTTCCCGGACCGATTCATTAAACCTTTTTACCAGAGCAATCCCTCTTTCTGCGGCATCATTGACCACCTTAAGAGCTTTCACATGGCTTCTTATAGACTAACTGGAGTATTCTATCACGTCGTGGATCCCAAACATTTCAAAGGACATCTTTGTTTTATTAGTAACGAAATGGCTAAAGTCCTTTCTTTCAAAAATTAGGTTTTTACTCTCTAATTGTTTCACTTCCCTTTCCTTTGTAGATTTGTTTTTTTAAATTTTTAGCCATATTTTCCTTATCAGCCTGAGTAATACGTTCGTCCAAAAAAGCCTATCCTAAGTTTGTTTCTGACAGATACCAAGGGTGTCTCTTAGTAACTGTGAGAGCATTTTTTATATCTGCATCTGGGTAACTGCTCAGAAGCTGTAGCATATCTAAATCCTTCTTTGGAGCCCATTGACTTACAATAGCATCGTGCCAAACGCAAACATATATCAGACTGACAAAATGTGCAAATCGTTTCATTCCTTTCAATTCTCGTTAAGGAATATTCAACTGCTTAGTGAAGAGGACAATTTTAAGTGCATATATTGCCTTCACCATACACTTTGCTTGATGCACATCTTCTTCTAGAAAGCCTTGAACGGGAATTTCTTGATCTAGCATTATCGTATATGACTTCTTAAAATGTGAAGCCCACAGAATTTGGAACTTCTGAAATATCTGGATGTCAGGACCAATTGATGTTATGCCACAACACTCCTCATACACTCCTTTCAATATTATTTCATGGGTGTGATCAAGCAAGCCAACCACAGCAATGTCGTTCCAAATCCCTTTGAATTCTGGTACATGCCCCTTTGATCAGTCCTGTATTAGATGCTGTAGTTTAAAAAGACATACCGATGATATTGCCACGTAGCCCCAATCGGTCCACTTTCCGAATAACTATTTCAGACATTTGCTCTTCAATGTGTTCCAGGGCAATAGGTACGCCAAGCAAATGCTAAATATATTTGCCAGCCACTAGAACTGCACCTCTATCTTCCAAATATTTCACATTCCTATGGGCAACTGGGGCAATAATTTACTATCCCGATGCAAGAACAAATGAGGAAGATTTTCAAGGAGTGACCCTTCGATTTTCTTTGCCATTTCACTTCTATTGATCACCCGAGCTCGGTAAACGGTAGCTGTAGATACGAAATTCTTTGTAACGTCGTGGCCAAGATATTTTGCAGTTACTATAAATGAAGTACTTGCTTGTTTAATAGAGAGCTGTTCACAATCTCAAGTAGACGTGAGTGTTAACGTATTTTTTTTTTCGTTGCAGGAGGCTAAAACTTGATCTTTTTGTCATTAGGTGCTGATGATGATGGAGATGAGTCTTCAAGGATAACTCTCGTATTTATTTCAGTGATATTTTTGTAATGTTTATTCTTATATAAATCATTTTCCCCTTTTTCTGTACACTTAGTTCTTATTTTCGAGGCAAAAACTTTGTCTACTCCACCCATTGACGAACTCATACGATATTCTCCTTGTGTCCTAAGAAAATCTTCTTATGATACGCTAGTTATGTCCATTACATTTTGCCGGGAAATGTCAAATAACTCGACGAGATCACATTTCCAAATCTGCCGTTTCACACTTGCTTTATCCATGTTTCTCTATTTCTCTTTACCCAGATTTTTGTATTCTTTGCACAGATTACGTCACGTACATACTTCGCCATCATAACAGGGATATTTGCTTTCTTCCACACTTCCTGTAGTTTAGTAGGACAGGAATTGGTAAATTTAGCTGAATTCAAAATTTTTTTTTTTCACTTCCTTGTGATGGTAAATAAAAACTAAACGTAATTTTTCTTTTGAAGGGAGCCGAGCTCCAAAAAACTTACCACTAGGCATCTTTTCTAGCTTCCAAATTCCTATTTTGCTTCCTATTTTAAAGTTCAATTACCTCCAAAAGATTAAAGAAATACACGAGAAGTCCATTAGAACAAAGCACTTCAATATTAGAAATTTCTCAAGTTTGAGATAAAAGTCATCAATATGTGCAACTCCTAAATGTTATCCAATCTTCTTGAAATTCGGCATATATATCTTTTACATCCCCGAGACTCCGGGCGTAAACATATATCAAAATAATATCTCTGGAAAAATGAAGCACCCTAATGTATATGCATAATGTAAAATATGAAAATAAAACACATGTAAACTCTTTACAAAATGCATTGCAATTCGAATAAAATCGTGGCTTTATGATGTAATAAATTTTAAATGCTGTAATACAGAATTGCATAAAAAATGATAATCATATTAACTAACAGTGTACTGCGTCGGATTAAGCGTCTCATTTGCAATTAAAATATATCTTTGAATTGAAATTTGAATGAAAAACAGTGTCGTGAAAAATTAAAGAGTGTGGTAAATATGATTGCAAATATCTCGATAACTAACTATCCTATCGACTTCATTCATTATGGAAAATTTATGTGTTTTTATTGTCTTTTATATTCACATTTTAAAATAAACAATTTCGAAAATTTTTATGTACCTTTTATCAGAACGAATATTTTGAGAGTCCAAAAAAAAAAGTTCCGGATAATCGAGGTTACTGAAATTCAATACGCTTCTTCTTATTAATACATACGAAGTACACCCCACGTTTCAAGTTTCTACCTAATTTTTTTTCGGGAGACAGAGCGTTTACAGACACACAGACAGGCAGACGGATGGCAATTTTTTTTGCTAAAAATATGTTTTTCGGAATCTCCATTGTGTGAAATGTGTAAAACCGTCATTTTTTTCAATTTTTAAAATGATTTTTACCCTATACTACGTATGTTGGGTAAGTAAAACATGTCCCAAATCAGTAGGGTGCCTACCATGTTAAAAATATTGACATCATTCATTAACAGTCTATCGGGTAACAAAATATTAACACAGTAGACCAAGGATTAATTTATATACACTCATGTCCAAAATTAAGGTCACGAATGTAAAATCTGTGAAAACTGATGAAGTATTCACTGTGTTCAGAGGTATATTACAATGGGAGAAAGAATATAGCAACATAACAATATGGAAAAGATTTTAGTTGTGAATACAAGGCATATCAAAAAATGTTAAATCATGAATCAGAGATAAAGCATTTATCTCGGGTAAAGTCCGTCTAATATGGTGTGTGACCACCGTGCACTGCTATAAAAGCCTCACAACGAGCTTTTTTACTGTTTATGAGGGTATCAATAATTGTTTGTGGCAACAAAGCCATTCTTACAAAAGCGCGACTTTTAACTCCTTGCGGGTCCTAGGAGTGGGTCTCGCTGTGCAATGTCTCTTCCTAGACTATCCTAAACATGTTCAATAGGATTGAGGTCCAGAGACCTCGATGGCCAATTCATACGGCGAATATCCTCTTCTTCAAGAAAATCATCAACAATGTGAGATCTGTGTGGCCATAAAAATGAAGTCTGGGCCTACAGCACCCCAGAACAACCTTACATAGGCTTCAAAGACGTCATCCATGTAGCGATGTGCATTGACAGTACCCGCATTAAAGACGTGCAGTGAGGTACGGCTGCCCAACATTATGCCGTCCCAGATATGGATTCCTTCGCCACCAAATCTGTCGATTTATTGTACGTAGGAGGGATGATAGCGAGCTTTACGTTCTCTGCAGATGAAGTTTTCACGAGACTCACTCTGCGTGGTGAATCGCGACTCATCACTGAAAAGAACACACCCCTATTCTTGTTGTGTCCAAGATATCTTCGGCTCCACAACAACCGGGCTCTCCTGTTCGATGCAGTGAAAGGGACACCCACGACTGGACACCGTGCGTAAAGGACCCTCTCTGTTAGACGTCTATATACTATTTGCCTGTAAATTCTTATTCCAGACGCAGCAGTAAGGCCACGAGCAAGCTGAGGAGTCGTTGCCAGCCTATGTCGTCGTGCGCTTAATACCAAGTAGCTATTCTGTGCGGGTGTCGTTGCTATGTGGCGGTCTTGGCCGGTCTTCCTGGTGACATTGGGATGATCTAGGAAGGTCCGTTGCACATCGTAACCCCTCTGCAATGACTCGCCAAGAGTTAAAAGTCGCGTTTTTAATGAATGGGAAGAATGGGCTTTGTTGCCCCAAACATTTATTGACACCCTCATAAAGAGTACGAGAGCTCGTTGTGAGGGTTGTATAGCAGTTCACAGTTGTCACACTTCATATTAGACATACCTTTCTAGAGATAAATGCTTTATCTCTGATTCATGATTTAACACATTTTAATATATCCTGTATCGTAATTCACTATTATATTATATATATTTTCCATATTGCTATGTTGCTATATTCTTTCTCCCGTTGTAATATACCTCTGTGCCAAATTTCGTGGCAACACAAGTCATTTTTCACAGATTTTATGTATATGACCTTAATTTTGGACATGAGTGTATTTTATGTTTGGTATGCACGGGGTACCATTTAATAAGAGACATTTAATATATTGTAAAATACCATTGATTACATTATTTTTAGCATTAACTGTCTTCGACGTAGCGGTACTATATAAGTTGTTTAATTAATTGGTTTATTTCTTAAGTGTTTTTTGTGTAACACAGAGGAGTCGCATAGAACGGTGTTGAAGTAAGTAAACGGAACTTTAAGCTATTTTCTCTATTGTGTTTAAAGCGTTTTTTCGAAACATTGTTTACAGCACTTTTTTATTATTTGTAATCAGGTCCTACTATTTAAAACTTATTTTAGTGGATATGGAATTTTATTACAGTTGTATTTCCCAACCTTATCTGCAAAAATACAAAATTGTTTATAAATGTAAGAAATGCAAAGTTATTTAATAAATATCGATGCAATTCTTACATAAAACATCAATACTATCAGAAGATTCAAAATCATACAAAAGATCTAATACTTAATGTATACACAATGAATTCCTCCAAGTTTCTACTTAAGAAACGCAGAACGAATTTTTGAAACATCAAAACGTTTTTTATTAGATAATCATCTTTTTAGCACTAAAGAAAAAGTGTTTAAGTACTCACGTTAAAATTAATAAATTAAGAATTGAAAAGTATACACAAATTAAAAATTCAGTTAAAATGCTTTGATTATAAACCATTTTATAATTATGCTTTGAGTATTTTTAGATTAGTTTTGTGCCACATGATATAATTTTAACTATCCCAAATTTAAATTGGTAATCATTATTGAAATTATTAGCAAAATTAAAAAGAAGATTTTTTTTAAACTTGAATGTTGGATATTTTGGATGCCTTCAACCCAATAAGTTCAAAAATCAATATGTAACATTATAGTAATCATGCAAGGCTACTGTGCTTCAGTGTGACAAGCCATAAATGCGACAATGTTGTTGGAGCTAAAATCTTAGCATATAAATATATAGAACATAAATATATAGAATAGCATATAAATGCTATATAGAGAAGCACTCGAACTTCGGCAACAAAACGCGAAATATTTGATTGCATTTAAAACTTTTTTTACAATACAAATTACAATACAAATATTTCATTGTCATACTTCACTGTAAGTACCTAAAATAATCCCGGAACAGAAACCACGCTTTCGCATTTTAAACTTTGCCGATAAAATAGCTCTATTCAAACAACACTAACGATCAAATAACATTTTGAAGTTCTGGATCGTTGGTTTCTTCTACCCGAATTTAACGGGAAAAAGCGGCATGTTTTCAAACTATTGTTGTTCTAGAATATTGTAAGCATTTTGTTGACTGGATTGTTTTCAGGGAAGGATTGCTTCCGAATTTTATCCGTGAAATGCGGAGAAGCTTTTATACGGTATATTAAAGTACGTTTATGTATTATTTTCTTATATTGCAGTAAAATGGCGTTAATATGTGAGTAAAAGAAGATGTGATTAAGTAAGGTTTGTCGAATTAAAAGAATAGGAATTTCTACATGATCATGCATAATGTTTTTCTTTGGCTGGGTAACAAACCCTCTGCCTAACAGAAGGGTCTAATGAACACGACAGGCACATTCAAAATGACTATTCGAACCAGAATTTGATTCATAAAACAATTTAAATATAAACCACAGAGAACAAAAGTAATTAAATGAGTTAAATAGTTTAAAATACAAATTCTTGTGTGAAATGTTTTTATCAAGGTTGAGGAAAATTTCCGGTAGTTCTAGTGTTAAATATATGTGTCAAATGATCAAAATATGAAAATACATGTCTTTGAAATTTGTAATCCAAAATATCACGTAATACTCGTGATGCATATTAAACATATCATGTAATCAGTAAGTTATTCTAAGCTCTTCTATGATTGATGCACTGAAAATTCTTAAATAGATTCAAAACACTTAAAAAATCCTTCCAGTCTGTACCGGAAAGAAAAGGTAGCTTTCATAGTCCGTGTTTTTAAAAAATCAACACACTTTACTCAAACACCCGGAGCTAAATTGATTGGAACTCCATTATAGAAAATTTTATCCCGGTTTTCATTAATACTGAATTTGAATTGGAAATTTAGCATGAGAATTACAGCATAACAAAAAGCAGATTGTTTCAAAATGTCTGCCACACTAGAATTTCAAACTGCCTGATCTCTGCCATTTTTTAAGATAAAGCCAAAACAAAAAATGTTCCCGAATCCTTGTATCACGATCTAACACTTAACGGAAACAACATTTTTAATTTTAAATTATTTATTTATTTTTTATTCTTTTTGAATTTTTAAAACAATAAATAAAATTAACTTGTCGCCGTTTTGAAACATTGCACATAAACCTGGCCAACGATCTAGGTTGAGACCTTGGTGTGTTCAGTACACATGATTAGTCACATTCATATCGGTTCATAAATAAGTGAGTTACAGCATAACAAATAGCAGATTGTTTCAAAATCTCAGCCAGTCTAGAATTTCAAACTGCCATATCTCAGCTATTTTTAAAGATATAGCAAAAACAAAAAATGTTCCAGAATCCTTGTATCACGTTCTAACACTTAATATAAACAATTACTTGAATTTATAATTTTGTTTGTGCATCTTTTTAATTTTTTTAAAATTTAAAAATTTTTAACTTGCCGCCATTTTGAAACAAGACGGCGGATGAAGCTGGCCAACGAACTCAGTCGAGACCTTGGTATGCCTGTACACATACTCAGTCACATCCAATTCGGTTCATAAATAAGAGAGTCACAGCATGACATATGTCAGATGTATATATATATATATATAAATATAATTCAATTATATATAAAAAATAAATTGTTGCATAACAGGCGCAAAAGCAGCACATAACATATGCAACAAGCATATAGTTACTCAAAATCTGAAATATTTGAATTTTATGAAAGAAGGTGCATATAAATCTTTTATATAACTATTAACTGTAAAAACAACATTATAACATAAAAACTACAGCGGCGAATGACAGTCTATTTCTCATCAGTAGACGGACAGACAGAATTAACTATGACCCCACTCTCCACACTATAAACTTGTAGCTGGTGTAGTTGCTGTAATTTTTATGTTATACTGCTGTTAGTCCAGGGGAAATGTACCAAAAAAAGGCGTTACCTTGCAAAAGGTCGGGTAGAAGATTTTTTTTTTTCCGACGTGTATATAATGAGGCTAGCATGGAAAAACCGAATTATCCAACAAAATTTCTTAAGGGAGAGTTTTCTGTAGCCAAAAAACACCAAAATTTTGGAACTTTTTTTGTTGTTTTTTAAATATTTCGAGACTCGTTGTCGTAGCGCATTATTTGCTAATTACAATGTTAAAGAGGACAAAATTCTCTAGAACTTTCATATTTACAACTTTTTTATACACTCAATAGCAAGCGCAGTACGACAATTCAAAAATAAGACAATTTTTTTTATTTCCTTAAAAACCGTGAAAAACGTAGTTTTGTCCCGACGATTCAAATGTTCTCCAAGAATTTAATCATGGATGTCATCTTCTACATATTGATAGCAGTAAATTATCTGTTATTTGCACCCTCCCTATTCTTAAGTGCACTACGGTTTTTCAAAAATGAGGCTATTTTTCCAACTTACATACCCGCTCTATTATAGAGAGTGGGTATGAGGAAGAGGGGACGGGTGACAAATAACTGCCAGGAAAAAAGAAAAGATACATCTAGAGTAGGGATTGGTAAAAACTGTGGTACGCGTACCAGTACTGGTACAGGAAGCTCTGGCTACTGGTACGCAGAAATCCAATACTGGTACGTGGAATAAAATACAGAAAGCAGCATACCATATGAGACACCCTGCCACTGTATCTCATGATAAATGAAAGAAGTGAACTTCTTCAGCTCTCCTGTGATGGATTACTGGAGTCCACATTCAAAAAGATGAATGTCACATATTTTTTGTTGGCTAGAATATGAGAGTACCGTTTGATATCCTCAAAGTCTGCTTGTGTTTAGCACAACATATATCTGTGAATGTGCTCACCCCCCCCCTTCGTTAATCAAAAACAAACACACGAATAAAGTAAACATCGAATGTGACTTATGACTAAAACTACCTAATATTGAGTCAGACATGAGGAAGCTGTGCTTGATAAAACAAGTCCACCCTTTTCATTAGCGATAGAAGCAAATTAGCCTACTGTAACAGTATATGAATCAGTGTGCACCAATATGTCATTAAGTATTGTGCTTTTTTTCTTATAGCAAAACATTTTTTTATATATATTGTATGCATTATTAAAATATAATGGTGATACTACTTGAATGTTATTACAAAGCAGCCAATCTTAGTACCAATTTAGTTATGTAATTATTTATTTTTAAATACAATAAAACCTGCTATGACGGAAACAGGAAAGACCGAAGATATATTTCGTTTTAGGCAGGTTCCTTTTTATAGGTTTTTCTATATTAGCTTTACGTTTTTTATCTGGTGGTACATGGAAGTATGAACTTCGATTTAGTGGTACGTCGGTCTAAAAGTTTGGGAACACCTGCTCTAGAAAAACTATGATCCTTGATATATCTTCTACCCAGGAAACTGAACGCTAATAATCCTACAACAGTCCCATCAAAGAGACAAAAATATTGTTAAGTATCCCGTAGAAATTATCATTATTAAAATACATTTTTTCATTTAGCTTATGCAGTCATATTGCGTACTTTACTTTATTGTGTAGGAAAAGTGGACTTGAATGAGATAGGGGATGAATGTATAACAACAAAATGTGTATATGGTCTACAATCATAAATAACTCGGTATTTCATTTGATAGATGAGATAATTCAACAGATATAGTTTCAAAACAGTACATATTACAGAAGATTAGAATATTCCACAGAGTGTATTTTTCAACAACAAGTTCTTCTGTTTGAGCTTTAAGGCATTTAATAGATAAAATCTTAAAATTTTATATATTTTTGCACGCTAAAATGTTATAATTTCTTGTTATAATTATATAATAAAACTGGGAACATATTGACAATATTTACTAAAACTAATATTTTGAAAATTTTTATGAAAATAGTTATCTCAAATATTTTATTGATAGAATTTTCAAATTTTACAAGATATATAAATGCATAATATTAGTTAATGAAATATGTTGTCATTTTTATTGTAGATATTTTATAAGGTAAAAATAATTGTTACATAAGATATATTTATTTTTTGAGTCCCTCCTTCTATTTAGAGCTACAATTCAATGTTTGATATACTTAAAACAGTAAAACATTAAAACATATGTCATCAATAATCGGTAAATAAAATATACCATTGTAATATAGAATATAAAATTAACATATGCATGCATTATAAAAATAATTATTAAAATTAAACAAGATTTTTTTTGTGAAACTGTCGTGCCAATAAGTTACTAAATACTGAAATATTATTTTAAACAATACTTTAAAATTAACAATTGTACATACTTTAAAGTTATTGTCTAAATATAAAAATTGTCTTAGTCATCCACACTCTCCCCTACTTACTAAATTATGTAGTTGTATTGAATTTAATATATGTCTGTTGTGATGAAAATGAAGAAGAGGGTGTGCAAATAATAGATAATTTTCTGCTGTCAATCTGTAGAAGTTGACATACATCATTACATCCGTGGGGAACATTTGAATATCGTCGCGCATCGGGATCGGGACAAAACTACGTTTTTCACAGTTTTTAAGGACACTGAAAAAATTCTCTTAATTTTGAAATGTCGTATTGCGCTTGCTATTGCGTGTATAAAAAAGTTGTAAATATGAAAGTTGTAGAGAATTTTGTCCTCTTTAACATTGTAATTAACAAATAATACGCTACGACAACGGGTCTCAAGATATTTAAAAAACAACAATAAAAGTCCCAAAATGTTGGGGTTTTTGGCCACAGAAAATTCTCTCTTAAGAAATTTTGTTGGATAATTCGGTTTTTCCATGCTGGCCTTATTATATACAAGTCAAAAAAATAAAATCTTCTACCCGACCTTTTGCAAGGTAACATGTACATTTCCCCTGGACTATGTGTTTATAGTTAATAGTTATATAAAAGTTTTATGAAAACCTTCTGTCATAAAATTCAAATATTGCATATTTTGAGTAACTATATATATATGCATATGTGTGTGTGTGTGGGTATATATATATATATATATATATATATCAATATTTGATCGGATGGTGGATTGAGGGTCTGGAGGTCATGATCTGTGAAAATATATCAAAATGTTTTGGAATTGCTTTCCTCCGAACAGCTGCAATAGGTAGCATTTTGTAATGAAAGCTACCTAAAATCTGTTATTTTGCCGTTCAGTTGGTGTACTGTACATGAATTTTCTTTCGATTCCAGTGCACGTCAACGCTAAACCAAACTAGAAATTCAGAAAGATAAATTAAATACTTCTAAATGATAAATATCCACCAATGATTGGCCGGATGATAAATTAGGTATTAGCAATCAATTTTAATTGACATGTTTACAGCCAATAATTAAATTTTATCGATGATTTTCATATTACTGAATAGCGTTTATTGAACATCCTCCTGCTAAGAAGAAAAATATTTCTCCTGATTTTAGCATTAACGATTTCACTTCGTGAAGTTCGTAAGACAACTTCTCAAATACTGCGTGATGTGTCTGTGAAAACAAATTTAGCATTGGAGTGAAGTATAGATGATGAAAATGTTGAATGTTTGAAAAAAAATAATAATGTATTTTTTTTCAAAAATAATGGGAATAAAGCGGTCAAATTCTGTTCAGGTACAGTCTGAAGTACAAATATAAACACACTAACAAATATCTCTTCCTGAATGTAATTCATCTTGTGTTTTGAAATCAGTTTATTAAAAACAGTTTCACCAAGAAATCTAACTCCAGACAAATATCGAAAAGCAATAGCAAGTTTGAAGAATGCTTAACAACTCAAATATGTATGACAAAATCACAAAAAGACAATGAAGATAAAGAACAAAAACAGGAACAAATATTAAAAGGAAAGAACTTGTATAGCTTAAAAAAGCAAAAACAGCGGTACAAAAACAGAATTCAGCGAAAATACAAAGGGAGTCACTAAAACAATCTGAAAGTAAATATTTGGCTTTCATTTAATGAATAATATCTACCAATATTGTTGTTTTTAAGTTTTAATAGCCATGCGTTATAAAAAGTCACCACTGATATATTTTTTAGTTTTTAGTTTTGATTTCCAGTATTAAATGATGTAACCGTTTAAGTAATTATTTTTTTTACATGGAAATATTCATAAAAAAATATCTAATCAAACATCTATGGAATGTTAAAAAAATGAAGAAGAAGAGTACCAAAGCTTACAAAGGAATGATTTTACAAAATTTCTGAGATTTCAGTTAATTAATTTTTTTTAACCCTTGCATGCAAAATTCTGAAACATATATATGAATTTTAGTTCACGGATTTTTACAAAAGTCTCTCAGTTACAAAAAAAATTACCAGAAACAGATTTTTGGAGCATAATATAAAATTAATAAATCATTTTAATCTTTAATTAAACAGCGTGAATAAATTTCCGTTTTGAAAACATCGTCAAATTTACATTACTTTAGATAATTTTCCATTAAATTAATAAAAGTGAAAACATATTGCGTAATATTTATCCCGAGAAAAGAAAAGCATATTATATAGCAGATAAAATTTCTTTAAAAAAAAATCTAAAATGTCAGCACCGTTAACTCGTTAACGTTCATGGAATAAAAAAAAAGATGTACTCATCGCTGAAAAATGAGATAAAAACCTGAATATAAAAACTGTAATTAATTTTAATAAAAAGTGATTTACTAAGTGTTTGCTAAAATTGTTAATGATTTCTTTTAAAAACCGTGTTTAATCAGATAAAAAATTCCTTTGATATTTCCATGTAAAAAAAAACTTTTTTTTAAAAGATTACTACATTTAATATTATAAACCAAAATTAAAAATTAAAAATATCAATAGTGAATTTTTTATAACTTTTAGAAATAGTTGATTAAAAGAATATAATACTTAAAATCCAGTAAATCTTTCCAAAATACTTCTTGCTTTTTATTTTAATCTCTCTCCATTTAATTATAATTTTATTCTGTGTTATATTGAATCAATGTATAAAAATCTAAATTAAACAAGACTATATAAATTTATTTTATCATAAAAGGAAGATAAACAGCATTTTTGAACGAAAAACAAAATTATATATATTTATACACACACCTATATAACCGCACACTCTAAAAAAATCCTTGAAAATACAAGAGATTTTCCGTTTTTATATACATGAGATTTTCCGAAGTTTTATTTTTCCAAAACAGCAGTACAATTTCCGTAAATGACATTAGTTCCGTAAAGGAGATTTCAAATTCGTAAACATGCAGAAAGTTTTCCGTAAATTTAACGGATTTTGTCCGTATATCTTTCAAAACAGTACAACGTCCGTATTTCATACAAAACATTGCAATTTCCGCAAATAACTTTTAGAGGTTTGTGTACAGAAATCGCCTTGTTTGAATTGGGAATTAATATTGTTGAATTTACTAGGGTTCTTCAACAATTCAGGCCTGACCCGGCTCGACATGCTGGCCCATTCTAACCGGGGCCATGTCTGGACAGTAATTTTTTGTGAAAATAATAGTAATATTTGTATTTTTTAATGAAATATTTAGAAATTGATTTTGTTTTTATAAGTTACAGGAAAATATTTTTTTAAATCTATTTTTTATTTTTATTGATAGAGCTTCTAAATTGGGACCTTTTTTTTCACTTTTTTAAAAAAAATTTTATTTTAATTTTTCTAACGTGAGGCAATATTGGGTTATTTAGAGGTTTCATAACATAATATCTCTGCAAGTTATCGCTATGTAAATTATTAAAAACTAAACTGATTTAGCTTATAAATTTATGAATTAAACTAAAATTTATTATTTTATAAATTATAATTTTACGTTTATATTTTTTCCCTTAAATTTATAAAAGCAGTTAATATTTTTTCTTTACTTTTATAAAAATAAAGCTTATAATTTTATTAAATTTATAATTTACTTCTTTAGCTTATAATTTTATAAATTAAACTAAATCAATAAATCCAAATTTAGACTTACATATCACAAGATCATTAATTTAGAAATTGTCTTTAAGAAAAATTTTTGGTTTAATATTTTTAAAAGTATTCAGTTTGATAGAACCGAACACAAAAGTTAGCATAGCTCAAGTATAATAATTTAATTTATTATAAAATTGTTTATTTACGTAAGTTTTTTAAAATAACGAAGTCCATATAACAGAATTATATGGAATATAAAAATACGTAAAACAATACTTATAATAGCCTTAATACGTTATTGAATTGAAAACTGTATTCAAATTTTTAAAACGATGTAGAATATGGTGGTTTGACAGTGCTCAGACTATACAAGTGTGCATTTATAATAAATAGAGAAGAACGTTAGTAATTCCAATTGTGTTTTCAGTGTGTTTTGAGGGCTTATTTGTGCTTCTGAAGATGATTGCTATTGCATTAAAAAGACAAGAATAGTGAAAGAAACGCGGCCAGTTAGATTTTAGGTTCTGCTTTAACAACAAGCCGCATTGCAAATTGCAATCTTTTTTGTAGCGATTAAAAAGGAATTTAATTTTAAAGGTTTCATATTGAAACCTCCAGAAATTTAAATTATTTCATAGAATGATTTACCGATTTTATCCGAAGGTAAAGTGCACCTAAAAATCAAAATATGCTGTCAAAATTGGGTGTTAATATTATACATTTTAAGACTTTTGTACAAATAGCATAGTAAGAAGACGATCCCCTAAGATTATTTTAAAAATATAACTTGTCAGAAGATATAATATTCAACTCGAATAACTATTTTTAACCGAATAAAAAAAAGGAGGAGGTTATCAATTCGACCCGTACATAAGTATGTTTTGGTGTTGTTCACGTATAACTCTCGTAAATGTGCATCGATTTTGATAACTTTTGTTTTGTTTAAAAGAGAAAGGCCCCCATTTAGTCCCATTTTAATCTGATCAAATCTGATCATTAGAGCAATCTATTTTTTTTTCTCTGTGACAATTTTGCGATTAAATCGTACAGGGTATATATATGTACATACTTTTTAATTATTACGCCGACTTTACCTGTTTACTTATTACTTTATCTGTTATTTTTAAACAGCATTTTTTTGTTGCCAATCATGTTATTACATGAAAACGATAAAGCGATTTTAAAAGACCACAAAATATTAATGTGTGACTATTGAGAAATGTTCAAAAACGTAAGAAACTAACTAATGTAAGAAACTAATGTAAGAAACACACTAACAATATTTTGTTTAGTATTGAAAAAATCCTACAGGTCTGTTTCAAAGAGAAAATTTTAAATACAGATCATCAATATGTTTTATAAATTTATGAATTATATTAAAAAAATAACCATATCAAAACAACAAAATAAAAATTATAAATGGTCCCACAAAGCCATAAACTTGAAACGTGACATTTTCAAAGAAGTGATATCTCATGTTAGGGCCATGGGAGAATCTGTCGCAATTAATTACTGATGCAAATGTGCCAAAGTGCGGTATATATGGTAATGAAAACTTCTGAGCGACCTGCACGTGTGTGTAGCGTATTTGTGTCTTTATGAATCCGAGTTTTGTTGTTTATCCCTTGATATGGCTCTATATAACTGCATTTTAAACTTTTACATGAATATTTGTAAAGTTGGTTAATACCTATTTTTCATTATCTCGTTGAACAGTCTATTTCTTTCTTTTTTATTATTGTCATCATATAAAATGGAGACGTCAATGGCATGGGTTCTGTGCTTGTAAAAAATAAAAATAACATCGAGATTAATGAAGATTTCAGCTGTAATAAATAATGTTGTGATGGAATATGTTATTTTAGATAATGTTTAGAAATAATTATGAATGGAAATTTCACATACGCAATTTACTATGGTTACATACGAATTCGTGTAACAATTTACAGCGTTTTATGGATTTTTTACTCGTAAAATAAAATAAACTTTAACTTTTTCAAACCGAATTTCTGTTTTAATTTGGGGGGGGGGGTGTTTTTTTTCGTTTTAATAATCAAAAGTAGCTGTCCAAATCACAAAAAGCGTTTCTGAAATCTAACTAATGTAGTCATTGTACGTACTATCAATATTGCAATAGGCTAAGAAAGCACTTTTGAATGCGTTTAGACAATGTCATTTTACAACTTATTATCCTATTAGAAAAATTAAACAGAGTTCAATTGTCTAGTATTTTTTTTTTCATAAAGTATTTGTACGAAAAAGTGGTCTCTTTTTATAATTTAAAGAGTTCATCATTTGTCTCAAATAACAAAATCACTAAAGATGCATATATATTCACAAAAACTTTTTCTTTATACTAAATAATGAAACATAAATGTATCCACATTAAGATATGGATAAAAAGATAATATTTTTTACATGCATATAATAACAATCTTAGCTATTAACAGAAAATAATAAATAGTGTTCTATTAATAGCACGCCAGACCTGAACGGGTGAAATGAAAAATTGGACTACTTTAACACACGGGCTGCTCCCAATATCTCTTAATAATTAGCTTAAACTTCCACACGTTACACTTCTTGCAGGTTATCAAATGCTGTTCCACACTCCAAGGTTCAAATATTATGTATATAGTTACGTATACTAATACGGTTTGACACGATACTCACATTTTAAGATTTTAAGATTATCTCTTGAGAGACCATTTGCAAAGAATTATTTTTAAAGAAATATCACTACTTATTGCAAGATAATGCATTTATTTATAATATTCAAATACAATTTAGAAAATAAAAAACAATAAAATAGAGTAGAATTTTATTTCTTTTATAAATTAGACTTTTTCGAAAAGCATAAAAAATGATTTTCTAAGAAGAAAAAAAATACTTCGTATAATTGAGAAAATAAAATTACTCTTCAAGAAATTCATCCAGAACATTAAATTGAAAATCATAAAACTCATTGATGGTAATGTAAATATATTTATTTATTATATTTTTATTTAAGACTGGATTTGCTTTAAATGTCATTCATTTAGATTTATTTTTCCAAGATTGAACAGTCAAAGGTATTGCATTGCTTGTATTCAACTTTTCTGAAAAATTGAATTAGGTGAGAGTATTTATCAAAGCAAATTGCAAGATTATTGACAAAAAGAGTTATGTTTATCCATTTTATCTTGGCCCACACCTAAGCTATGATGTTTCAAGTTTTAACAATGATTCATTTGAGCTTAATGTCTTATTTCAGACATAGTAAAACAACGAGAAAGTTACGCTCAATTGATTAGGCAATGCATAATGTTTTCAACAATAAAGTTTGATTATTAGATTTAATATCTAGGCAGCCCACTCTTTTAATAATCTAGATGTTACAAACGAAATTAACCTGCAAACAATTTTTAATAGGAATTATTTAATATGCTGTTTCTCTTAAACTATATTGTAAATTACATTTTCATTTTTAGTGTATTAATTTGTTTGTGCATTTTAATAAATTCTGTTTTAAAAAAATGTTTTTTCCGTTTTCTACATTTTAGTAATAAGTTATCAATCATTCAATTAGAAAATCATTTTGATCCATTTACTTATACGTATATTTACTTCCAACATTTCGTTATTAGTTACAATATTGCAAAGAGATATAGTTTTGAATTTAAATTGAAATTTTAATAACATTATTCATAGTAAAACAATGTTTCTTTCTTAGACTTTAATTAAACTTGATCTTAGACTCTGTGGGACTGCATGCATTTCCCGGAGAGAAAAAAATCTGTAAATTAAACCAAGGCAACACTAGATACCGGGCCTAATCATTCATTCTCATGACGTCACAAATAGTGGCTGTCCACTATCAGCAATTGGTACAAAGCTACGTGACCATCGTTCTGTGTCATCTTGTGTGACCAATCGCTGTAAGTCTTTCGTCGCGGCCAGTCACCATTTGTGACGTCATGATAATAAATGAGCAATCCAGGTATCTAGTGTACCCCTGATTAAACTAATTTTCCCGTTACATTTTTTGCATTAAAATACCAACATTTCAAATTTAATTTGCTCATTTTCTCCAAAAATACAGAAAACTTACCAACATCATATAAAATATACCGGATTCTTCAATCTAAATCCAATTTCATGAAATCACATCTATCCACTCTATCCACTGTGCTCTATCCACTCTACTCCCATCTATCCACTGTGCTGCGTGTTACTTTTTCGTATCAGAAACGGAATTTTTACGTATGTTTTTTTTTTCCCACAAAACGCGAAATATTAGCGAATCGAAGGTCAATTTTTCTAGAAATTCTCCAGTCACAAGAGAGATATTTCTAAAAATTACAGAAAAAACTCTTCCAATCACAAGGATTTTGATTTAGTCAGATATATTCTGGATTTTTCACTTCAACATGTCATTGCCTCATAAGCAACTGGCAATATATAATGCATATTTTAACTATTTGGAACAGGCTTCAAATCATCCCAAATTTTTATCTACGATGCTCCATTTCAGGTGTTGAGAAGGAGTTTGTTATGCATCGTCCAGTTTTGTCTATATTTTATTTTAATAGAAAAAAGCCTTCAGGGGGAACATTTGAATAAAATGGGGCCCGAATTATAAGTTCTCACGCCAGACATCCAGCTCAGACCGCATGGTTTTGAAAATGCAAATATCGTCCCAAGGAACTCTGTTAGTATCTTAATTGTTCGGTTCTTCTTGTTTTTCAGCAATTTATAATATATTTTTTTTGCGTTTCCTTAGCACATTTAGCGATTTCAGAAGCTATGTTCACTACTGGAAAACTTCTTACAATAGCATTGAAAAAAATTGAGTTCAGACTTTACTGCCGTCACCTTTTCACACATAGCACAATTTGCATGTGTTGTGAAAAAAATACAATGTTGCAAGGAATCCAATTTACTTTTGGAAATATGTTACAGATAAAATATTGTACGTCTTTTTGAACAAATCAGGATAACCAACAGAAATTATACGAATTTGCTTACAGTTGTACTTCTCTAGAGGATATACTTAAAGTGGATTTTCATGTTTAAGTAGATTGAATTTTTCCAATGCTCCAAATTATCTGAAACAACTATATATGAATGATGATCACTTTCATACAGCTAAGCCAGTACTGTAAATAGTGTCACCTGTGAATTTAATGACTGCTAGAATTTCATCCTAAATTACAGTTGAGTAATTCTCTGTAAAACAATTTGTAAGACAATTTCCCTCTGTCAACAAGATTACATTTCATTCTAAATTCTAAGCATAAACTTCAAAGATTATCAACTGCATACGGTGAAATTCTTTAGATGTGCACCTATTTGTTGTATCAGTATTTTCTATACAGATTACTCAATGTTGTGGGTGTCACATCCGCACCAATTCACATTCCTAATCTACCACACCCGTGACGTAAAATATCTAGATTTTAAAGATCGGTCCGTGTGAGGTGATTATTCGTCACGTTTCACAGCAATCCATATAACTCAGTAACTAAATCGAAGTGAAGCAAAACTTTTACACCCACAGAGACAAAATCTTAATTAGTTGAATTGTTTAAAAAATATTTATAATATTAATAAAATTATTAAATATTTGATCACTAATCACCTCAGTTATGGGATGATTATATCTCAGGAGTCGGGTGTTTTTTATCATTATTTATGATCAAATACAAACATGTTAAACACTCAAAAGTTTAAGAAATGATTGAATGAAACATTCGTAGAATACATTTAGTTCTTATATCCTTTGTAAATATAAATAGACTTATCAAAAAGGTTAAAAAATAAATAATATTACTAAAATGTTTGGAACTTTTAATATATTTCACAAAATAATACATTTAATTTCAAAAGACTTTTTTTTGCATTTAAGATATTTAGCTTGCATTTCATGTTCCTCAATCTAAAATGGACCTATACCATAGAGACTAACTAGCTCATAAAACACATAAGACCCCTTCACTGGCGCAAGATCCATTTTCTTTGGCCAGCAATAATTTCTTGAAAGCTTTTTCTGCAGAAGATAAAATATCATCCTGAATACTAATAATACGCATGATGTAGAGAATCTGTTCAAAATATATCGCATAGTACATCTCTACACATATGGTATTTTGCTTAATTTATATGTAGCTAAAACTTCAAAATACTTTTTCTTTAGTTTCGGAATTTCTTCAGCTTCATCCGTTTTCACCTCAATTTCTATATCCGTATCTTGTGCACATCCTCTTGTTCTCTTTTTTGCCTTACTGGCTGATGCAAGTAATCTTCAGCTGCATTATCGTTTAAAGTAGCCTTCCTTCTCTTTTTTGTTGCTGTTTTACATCATATTAGTTTTTAACCTTTTCCCACAACTAAAAAAAATCTTCGTTGGGGCTAACTGCTGCATTCGTTTCAGTTTTCGCCTTCCACTGGAATTACAAGCGTGTGGTTCTATGTGTAATCACTGACTGAGAAGTGAGTCAAATGTCCTTTCAGATGACGGTGTGCTTTTGATAGCAGAGGATAGTATTCCGTATATTACAACTGCAATGTCAACAAGGTATAAATTTTCGTGACATTGTAGTTGTAGTGTACGGAGTTGATATCGAAGTCGAAGTAGGAGTTAACATTATAGCTGAAGTAAACGGAAATTGGCATTACGGATGAAGATGTTACGAGTGTGATCGGAGATGCTCTGATCGATGAGACCATTGATGGTTTTTCCATACATTATATATGAATAGTTTTTTCAGGTGACTACTTTTATTGATATGATAAGAGTTTCACAGGATAGAATCTTTTGATTAAGGCAAAGCCAGGAGAGATTGCACACATAGGGGTTCGGGGGGAAGGAGTAGAGTGAGCGCGCAGCGACTGCAGGTAGTTGTACAACAGCAGTAGTGGATTGTTTACTTGAAAGTGCACGTTGATTGTTTTGAGCGTCTAAGATAAAGCATTGCTATTTTGTTTTGTTTTCGCAAAGTACGGGCTTGAATTTTCATAGCTATTCATCAGAATTTCTATACAATTTCGGTAGTACAAAATATTTTATACTTAAACGATTTCTCATTAGCTACTAATCTAGACTAACAATGTGAACATCAACGGTTCGTTTTAGTAGCGGACATGTTTAAATAAAAGGCCGCGCAATCTCTCCTACTGAAATTATAGAGTTTGCGCATCTGGTACTTAGGACAGATGGGCAATTGTTCCCATTAGTTTCCCTGCTAGGAGAGAATACGCAGCTTATTGGTAAATTTGCATACAAATGAAAAATGAAAATGGACTAATTTTAAGTTAAACGTGTTTTCAAGTAACTTAATGTTATTTTGTAATCTTATCTGGACTTGCTTTTTTTATTCTTTATTTTTTCCCCCTTTAATTAAAATTTTTTAATCGTTTTTAAAATTATTTCCTTTTTCTGATTCTTTAATCATTAGGTTGAAATATTCACTCCTAATACAATAATATTTGTTCACAAAAACCTTACAAAAATGCCATTTAAGTGTAATTATTATTGTTAACATTTTAATTGTAGTTATTATTAGTAACAATATCTCCTACCCATGTGCGCAATCACACCAACCCTGTAAGGACAGATTGCGCAAAATAACTTGGTTTTATTAAAACTGTTCTATTAAATTACAACATAACAACAATATAGCAATGAAAATGCATAAAAAACAAATGAAGTAAAAATTATTCATCGATAGTTTAGCAAAAAATTTGGTTGAATCCTCAAACAAGGGTGATTCTTGGCTGCGTCGAATTTCGCAAAGCGATAAATGAGTTTTTCTTGCTACCGGTTTGTTCCTTGCATTTCTTCCCCGCCTACTACGGTTTGATCTAGAAATTTGATTGGTTTATGAGTGAATTACGTTCGTTTGGTTGGGTTGGTTGGTTTATTGTGTGCCGTATTGTTGGATTCAGAGAGTGATGAGTTAGATAGAGGTGCACTATACCGTAAATATGTCTTTGAGAATGAAACCGATCATTTCGGAATTTACTAGGCCCAAAAAAGGAAGCATACACAGTTAAAAATATCGTGAAAAATTACCTCTGTTTTTAAAGGCTCTCTATTTTCTGACCAATGAGAACGCCAAGGGCGTTCATGTAGCATTCTCATTGGTCAGAAAATAGAGAGCCTTTATAAACAGAGGTAATTTTTCACGATATTTTTAACAGTGTATGGAAGAAGGGCTGAATTTATTGGACAGTGAGAGGTTTTCAAATCAAGTCCCAAGTTGTTTGGGCCGACTTTAGTGTTGCATCACGGCACATCGCATGTTTATTTTTGTTTGAACTCTGGGATTTGCGAAGTGAAGTGAATTTAATCTTAGACGTGTTGTTTTTTTTATGAAGAATTCGGCAAAGCGGCAAGTATGAATTTGAAATAGTGTGTGTAGTGTGTTGTTAATGAGAATGTAGGAAATTTTAGGTGTTTTTGATAGATTATTTAGATGTAAATTTGAATTTTGTCCTCTTGAGTGAGCAGTTTAAGGGTTTGTTTGTTTGTTTATTGAGAAGATACATCTGACTTGTGTGCTTGACATCAAGTGCCTGCTTATATCGTCAATATACATCAGTTTAAGGGTTTTTTTTGTATAAATACTGCTGCCTCATCAGAAGTGATCGGCGATAGCGATTATGACAAACCGAAGCCTTAAAAAAAAGGGTAAATTTGAAATATAAAAGTAAGTGAATTTTTATTGATTTTATTTGATAAGTGTGTGTCTTGCATTTTAGATATTACTGTAGAGGTAGTTTCGTGCATCGAGTGTTGTTTTTTTTGTTTTTGTTATTGTGTACAGGATACATACATAAGTTATTGATTGCTGTGTGAACGAATTTCGTACATTCTAGAGATTGCTGTACAGCGAGTTTCATGCATCCAGTGATGTTTTTTTTTCGGTTAATGTACGCGAAGCGTACATACATAAGTTATTGATCGCTGCGTGAATGAGTTTCATGCATTCTAGAGATTGCTGTACAGCGAGTTTCATGCATCCAGTGATGTTTTTTTCGGTTAATGTACGCGAAGCGTACATACATAAGTTATTGATCGCTGCGTGAATGAGTTTCATGCATTCTAGAGATTGCTGTACAGCGAGTTTCATGCATCCAGTGATGTTTTTTTCGGTTAATGTACGCGAAGCGTACACACATAAGTTATTGATCGCTGCGTGAATGAGTTTCATGCATTCTAGAGATTGCTGTACAGCGAGTTTCATGCATCCAGTGATGTTTTTTTCGGTTAATGTACGCGAAGCGTACATACATAAGTTATTGATCGTTGCGTGAATGAGTTTCATGCATACTAGAGATTGCTGTACAGCGAGTTTCATGCGTCCAGTGATGTTTATTTTTCGGTTAATGTACGCGAGGCGTACATACATAAGTTACTGACCGCTGCGTGAATGAGTTTCATGCATTCTAAAGATTGCTGTACAGCGAGTTTCATGCATCCAGTGATGTTTTTTTTCGGTTAATGTACGCGAAGCGTACATACATAAGTTGCTGAATGAATTTTATGTATTTAAAAAATTAGGAATTTAGAGATTTTCTCCAATTATAATATCTGTACTTTGTGGCAAAGAAGTGATTATTTACACAATTTCTATGAGAGTTTCTTTCACGACGTAAACGTTGCTTTTATTTCGTTTTGTTGCAATTTACAAAGTTTAAGGGGTATTTTCTTAGAGATTTTTTATTTGTTAGGAAAAAATTGATTGTTAAATTTGCGAATTCTTTGTAAAAATCGGGAGGAAAGAATAGTTAAAAATTTGTAAAAATGGAAAAATCTGGAGGAAAAATAGCTAAATAATTGTAAAAATGGAAAAATGTGGAGGAAAAAATAGCTAAAAATTTGTAAAAATGGAAAAATCTGGAGGAAAAAATAGCTAAAAATTTGTAAAAATGGAAAAATCTGGAGGAAAAAATAGCTAAAAATTTGTAAAAATGGAAAAATCTGGGGGAAAAAATAGCTAAAAATTTGTAAAAAGGGAAAAATCTATGGGAAAAAATAGCTAAAAATTTGTAAAAATGGAAAAAATAGCTAAAAATTTGTAAAAATGGGAAAATCTGGAGGAAAAAATAGCTAAAAATTTGTAAAAATGGAAAAATCTGGAGGAAAAAATAGCTAAAAATTTGTAAAAATGGAAAAATCTGGAGGAAAAAATAGCTAAAAATTTGTAAAAATGGAAAAATCTGGAGTAAAAAATAGCTAAAAATTTGTAAAATTGGAAAAATCTGGAGGAAAAAATAACTAAAAATTTGTAAAAATGGAAAAATCTGGGGGAAAAAATAGCTAAAAATTTGTAAAAATGGAAAAATCTGGGGGAAAAAATAGCTAAAAATTTGTAAAAATGGAAATATCTGGAGGAAAAAATAGCTAAAAATTTGTAAAAATGGAAAAATCTGGAGGAAAAAATAGCTAAAAATTTGTAAAAATGGAAAAATCTGGAGGAAAAAATAGCTAAAAATTGGTAAAAATGGAAAAATCTGGAGGAAGAAATAGCTAAAAATTTGTAAAAATAGAAAAATCTGGAGGAAAAAATAGCTAAAAATTGGTAAAAATGGAAAAATCTGGAGGAAAAAATAGCTAAAAATTTGTAAAAATGGAAAAATCCGGAGGAAAAAATAGCTAAAAATTTGTAAAAATGGAAAAATCCGGAGGAAAAATAGCTAAAAATTTGTAAAAATAGAAAAATCCGGAGGAAAAATAGCTAAAAATCTGTAAAAAATGAGAAAATCCGGAAGAAAAAGTAGCTAAAAGTTGTAAAAATTAAAAAATCTGAATGAAAATATTGCTAAAAGTATGTAAAAATGGAGAAATCTCGTAAAAAAACTTTTAAAAACTTTGTAAATAGCAGTAAAACGAAATAAAATCAGTATTTACTTTGTGAAAGAAATTGGCCTAGGAACTGTGTAAGTAGTGACTTGTCTGCCGAAAAGTACGTGTTCTGATTGGGTGGAATTTGGAGGTTGCCGTTTTTTAGGTTGGCGCGCGTCAAAAAAATCGCCAAATCGGGGGTCGCCCTTGTTTGAGAATTTTGCCAAAAATTTATATTTAGATTTTTTCTTGTTATTGTGTTGAATTGTGCGCAGATTCTCCTAGCTTTACCTTAGGTATTTTTCTCTATCCAGTGGGCAAATTCAAGTGCTTCAAAAACAGACACTGTATTTTTGTTTGTTAGAGCAATCGGTTAAACTTGACTAGCAAGGTCTGAGAATGCTGATGTGTAAAGCAATTGATTGCATTATATTTTTGAGTAAATATCAAAATGAACATAAATTTAGAGCATGTTTCATAAGCATTGATGTGAAAAGCATGGTCAGGCATAGCTATGTGTTTATTTGAACATGTGTTTTTGAAACATATGTAAATAGAAACAAACTGTAACAGGTATTTATTTTCTAAATATACCCGATAAATTTTAAAACTCACCTCAATATCTCTTCAAAAAATGGGCAAACAAAAGTTTAGTTATTTTTAATGTATTATATTTGTGATATAAGTTTCTAACAAAATCAAATTAATGTGTTTCACTTATAAAATGTTGCCATATGAATTTGAAGAAAAGTTTGCATGGAGGTGCCGCCATCTAAAACTCATAAATATAAAAAATTTGTGATTTTTGTGTATTTTTAAGTAATTGTAATTTTTAAGTAATTGTAAACTAAAATTACATGAACTAAAGTCGCGCCATGCTGACTAATATTCATCCCATTTTGACTAAGAAACGCCCCGTGTATATGGGGTGATGCTTAGCCCTCTATATCTGTAATTTATATACTAATACTGTATTTATATGCATATATAAATATTTTATGCATATTTTACTCTCTACATAAAACTTATAGATCATTATAGAGCTAAACTTCATTTTAGAATTACCTTATGATAAAAAAGCATGATTAATTTGACACCTTTTATGATTTTACTCAAGTTTTATACCTAGTTAAAATATTTCTTTTCATCAAATTCTGCTTTGAACCAAAAATTATTTGTGTTACCGAATAATCCTGAATATGTCTGTAAATCAGGATTTTTTTGTTTTGATTTTATCATTAGTATTATTAAAAATGCGATTGGTCAATAGTCACACAACCTTGTGTGTAAAAAAAAATCTCACCTGTTTGCCCTATATAAAAAATTTTCAATAAATTTATATAAAGTATGTTAAGTTTTTACATTAGATTTTTTCTGAATGACGTATATTAAAAAGCCCCAACATTATGAGGAAAACGTAACACTAGTTACTAGATTTTAATGGCTATAAAAATTTATACATAAGGTAAAGCCAGGAGAGATGGCGCGGTTGGAGAGATTGCGCACATAGAGGTTCGGGGGGAAGGAGTTGAGTGAGAGCGCAGCGACTCCAGGTAGTTGTACAACAACAGTAGTGGAGTGTCTAATTGAAAGTGCACGTTGATTGCTTTGAGCGTCTAAGATAAAGTATTGCTATTTTGTTTTGTTTTCCCAAAGTAAATGCTTGAATTTTCATAGCTATTCGTCAGAATTTCTATACAATGTCAATAGTACAAAATATTTTAAACTTAAACGATTTATCATAAGCTACTAATCTAGACTAACAATGTGAACATCAACGGTTCGTTTTAGAAGAGGTCATGTTTAAATAAAAGGCCGCGCAATCACTCCTACCGAAATTGGAGAGTTTGTGCATCTGCTACTTAGGAGAGATGGCGCAGTGTACCCATTAGTTTCCATGCTATGAGAGATTACGCAGCTTATTGGTAAATTTGCATAAAAAAATGAAAAATGAAAATGGACTAATTTTAAGTTAAACGTGTTATCAAGTAACATAATTTTATTTTGTAATCTTATCTGGACTTGCTTTTTCTGATTCTTTATTTTTTTTCCTTTAATTAAAAATTTTTAATCGTTTTAAATTTTTTTCCTTTTTCTGATTCTTTAATCATTAGGTTGAAATATTCACTCCTAATACAATAATATTTGTTCACAAAAACATTACAGCAATGTCATTTAAGTGTAATTATTATTTTTAACAATTTAATTGTAGTTATTATTAGTAACAATCTCTCCTACCCATGTGCGCAATCACACCAATCCTGTAAGGACAGATTGCGCAAAATAACTTTATTGGTTTTATTACAACTGTTCTATTAAATTGCCACATAACAAGAAAATAGCAATGGAAATGCATAAAAAACAAATGAAGTAAAAATTATTCATGAGTAGTTTAGCAAAAAATTAATATTTAGATTTTTTATTGCTATTTTTTGAATTGTGCGCAGACTATCCCAGCTTTACCTTAGTTATGAAAGTGTTAATGTAGATTAGTAAATAAAAGTATTTCTGAATTTTTATTTTTAAAACATGACATTTTCAGAAAGTAAAAGCAAAATTATTTTTGCAGGAGAAAACTCTTTGAAAAATGGAGGATATTACATCTACGTCCTGATCACGTGGCTCAAGGCGAAGAAATTCTTGGGTAAAAAAGGGAAGGCTCCGTAAACGTAATGTGAATCCCGCCAGCAAATGAAACATTTCATGGGATTAAGCAATATTTGCTTCCCTTCTTATCAGTTAAAAGTATTTTGGGTAAATTACCGTGACCTTTTTCAGTCTCGAACCAGGATTTGGAATATCGTCCATTCTTCGCTTTAATGTATAAAAAACGGTGGGTATAAAGAATCTTTTCCGATATATGAATCTCCAGCCGCAACACCATTTAACCAGCTGAAATAAAATATGAGATATAGTTATTTTAAGGTATGCGCTCAATATTATCGAGGACAAGAACAAATGAACTTGTACGGTTAAGGTTACAGTAAAAACATTTGAATATTTTTGAATGACAACAAACACTTTTATCCATCCCAAATTGTTAGCACATTAGAAAACCATAAATTGTATTTGGGCGGTACATGTATCACAAAAAACGGCGAAATAGAGCACATGTAAAGAACAGCATGGTAAACATCTAAAAGAAACAGAAAGACGAGGTACACAAGCGCCAATCATAGAATACTATGCACATTTTACCGTTTGTGGATAAAATTTAAAAAGCAGTACTTGTAATTTCAGTAAAACTTTTTATATTTTTCTTCTGGGCTCTGTTTCTATCGGTTGTTTACAATGATGTTATTTTCATGTGTCCTACATTGCCGATATTCGTGTTACATTAACCGTTTCAACGATATTCATGGTTTTTCAATACGCTGATCATTTTGGGATAAGATAAGTGTTTTTTGCCATTAAAAGAATTCCACCCTTTTTCACTCTTTTTTGCACCACAATTTTGAGTACATGTCTTCAATTAAATTGTGTCTCACATTTCATTTCGGTCAGTTGAACGGAGCGGCCACTAGGGATTCATATATTAGTAAAATTTCATTATGACCACCCTGTAGATAAATTACAAATTTTTCGTTTTCTTGAAAAATAATTTGTTTTCGATCATTTTCAGAAAAGTTCCAGTGTCTTCGAACAGTAAATAAATTCACTTCTGATAAAAAAAAAATATTAACTCACGACGAATGATTTAAAGGCTCCACTAGAAAGCTTAAAACATGAAAGGAATTATCTGTGCTTTGCTCCAAAATTTCCAGACGAAGTAAACATACGTTTCTGCCCTTTTAAATGAATTCCCAGCTAAAAATGAACTGCAGTGAAACTACAAAAAAAATGCAGTTGGAAAACTGCGGTGATTTGGCACAAATCCCTGCAGTTTTTTTGAAGTCGACATAACTACAAATTTACTGCAGTAAATTTGTAGTTATGTCGACTTCAAAAAAACTGCAGAGATTTGTGCCAAATCACCGCAGTTTTCCAACTGCATTTTAACTGCACACTTACTGCAGTAAATTTGTAGTTATGTCGACTTCAAAAAAACTGTAGGGATTTGTGCCAAATCACCGCAGACTTCCAACTGCATTTTAACTACACACTTACTGCAGTAAATGTGTAGTTATGTCGACTTAAAAAAAACTGCAATGATTTGTGACAAATCACTGCGGTCTTTCAACTGCATTTTTTTGCAGTTTCACTGCAGCCTTTTAGAAATTTATTACAAAATATGTATATATATAAAATAATATTAATTTTTCTGTATGAAAAAATCAGCACTAAAATCTAATTAAATATTTTTTTTTCATATCTCAATTTATATGCAATCTGTGCATAAAATATATCATGCATACAACGATTAATCATCACTGAAAAATATTTTTTGATCATGGCTGACTTATTCAATTATTATGGTTACCTTTTGAAAAATGAAAGAATTCAAGAAATTGTATGAACGACTTTACTCAAAATAATAATATTGAAAGATGAGTGAAGTATTCATAATAATCATAGTACTTCAATCTTCAAGCAATGATTTTTTTATGGTATTGAATTGTTTTTATTTTTTCAATAGTTTCATTACTGGGCAATTTCTTTGAAATCAAGGACACATGGTTATTGGCTAAAAATTAAAATCTTACTTTTAAAATTTTGTAATAAAAAGTGCAATTTTATAAATAAATTCAATGTGAAGAAGAAAATTGATAATGTGTATTTAGTAATTCCATTGCAACAATAAAAATTGCAATTAAAAATAATTGTATATGAATTTTAAAAAATTAAATTATAATTCTTTATATAATGGCATATCTTTTCAATCCTCTACAGAAATTTCAAATTGATAAAGCAAATAGATGCACAAGAATTTAAATCAGAGTGGACATAACTTTTTCTTTGTCCATTGTAATTTTGTTACCCAAGCATTTAAACATTTTTATAAAATATCCTTGTTTTTTTAATTGCTGTAACTGTTTGATTATTCAATATGTACTTACTGCCTCCCTCCCCCCCCCCCTCCACAAAAAAAAAATGATTTTCTTTGTAGCTTGTGAGAATATATATTACGAAGCTTGTGAGAATATATATATTGTGCGGAAGGGATTACAAATTTTTAATCTCATAAGCAATTCATAATGAAGTCTATTGTGGCAGATTTAGATGATAATTTTAAATATTAAATGTAGGGGAGACTGGTACACAGTGGACCACTTTTTCAGTTAAACTTTTTTTTTCTCTTTAATGGACAAACCGATCTGCATAAAAAATATTTTTGAATATTCCTTAAACCTTTATACATTTATCATAACATAGTTTTCAATATATTTTTCAAAAGAAATTTTTTTATATGCATCCGTAAAGTGGACCGCTATTAGGTATTATCTGAAATATACAATATAAGTCTATTTTTCATTAATCTAAGTCTTTTTTATTTTCCCTTTACCCACGAAATAACATAGTAATATAAATTTACGAGTAACATTTTGAAACAAAAACAAAATGAATTATATTTTGAAAATAACAACAGATTAATACAGGAACAATTGCAATTTAGTTGAAGTTATTAGTACTTAAGTACGAAACAATCAGCGCACATTACAATTTGCAAGTGAAATTCCAAAATACTTATGAGTATGATTGAGCCTGGAACTTTCCTGAAATACTTTTGGGTCTGAGAGCAATATTATGAAATAATTGACATCAACAATAGATTCATCTACAGTTTCGGGAAAAATAAACTGATTTCCATTCAATTTGCATCTCACGAATCTTACTTGAATAGAATAATCACCAATTTAGACTACAGTTATATTTATCAAAGGCAGTAAATACAAAACAAAATATTTCTTACTATATTAAATAAATTGTCATTTTTCTTTGTTTACTTTATTTTACAGTTAAATAACTACTTTTAAACAATATTTCTTTATAGTAAATAAGCAATTATTAAATATTTTGAACATTCTGCATTACAGGAGCAGAGTGGATTGTGGACCACTGTGCCCAGGAGTGGGTGGTCCACTGTGACCCATGTTGAAGTTCAATAAATAATCGTATTAATATTGTTTATAGCTTCCTTTTAAACATATTAACTTTAAAGTTAAATAAAAACAAGTATCTTAGCTTTACAAAAAAGCTGTTTTATCTTATTTATCTACAACCTTTAATTACTAAAAAAATTCAAATATGATGAAAAATTTTACTTTTAGAAGCTCAAAACAACCAATCAGGATAAAATAGTTCAATCTGAGCTAAACATATTTTCTGAAGGCTATAAATAATCAGTGCAGTGCTGTTGTCTATTAGGATATAAGAGAAGCTTTTAAAAAGTTTAAATAAATAAAATATTAGGGGGTGGTCCACTGTGCCCATAGGTCCAGTGTGTACCGGTCTCCCCTACACGAAATTTAAATGCAAAAATTAATTTTAATTGCAACTAATTTTTCCACAATGTAAATTTCAAATTTGAATATTTTTGCATCTCTTAAAGAAATTATCTATATGTGCATTGAATATTTATATAATTTTGAATATATAAAATAAATTATATGAAAGGATACATACATATATGTAAATTTCTAAATTATATACCATTTACTATGAAATAAAATGTATTACATATATTACAGCTAATAAAAAATAACTGTATAAAATTCATATTAAAAGCAAAACAAATATATGATTTTCTGTTTTTCTAAAAAAATGCTAAAATTTACAAAAATTACTCTTACCTGCGTCCTGATTTGTCCTTCCAATTATATCTTGTATACAATTATGGTGCAAATAAGGTTTAAATTAAAAAAAAAACATTTTATTAACATTTGATGTTTATGCTTTATAATTTACATTGTATTTAAATACCAAATGTATTTACAAATTCTTCTCACATTTCACAGCCTTTGCTGCCGAATTTAGCTTGTTTCGAATAGTGGCACGTACAAGTGATACATTTACAACAAACTTGCAGGCAACATGGCCCTGAATATCCATTATCCTGGATCCCATTACCAGAGTAGACCGCGAAAACACTTATATAAATGCAAATATATGCAATTATCCGTTACCGGATTAAGCAGGTACATTAACCGAACATTAACTCCGCATACATTAACTGAAAAAAAAAACCCTGGATGCATGAAACTCACCATGCAGCAATCTCTAGAATGCATAAAATTCATTCAAACAGCAGTTAGCAACATATATATGTATGCTTCGCATACATTAACTGAAAAGCCCCACCAGTGGCTGAGAGGTTCTGCTCTCGAAGCTGATAGACGGGAGGTGCTGGGTTCGATCCCAATCGTGCCCGTCGGCCTAATCGTTCGGAGTTTTCATGGTTTTCTTCGAGCCGTGGATTTATCCATGCGTAAATACGGGTTAGGTTCCCTTAGAAAGACCCCCACGAAGGGCACTCCCCCCGGGACTATATCCCTAGTGTGGATAACTGGCCGGCAATAATCAACCCAACCCATTAACTGAAAAAAAAAAAAAAACGTGGATGTATGAAACTCACCATGCAGCAATCTTGAGAATGCATGAAATTCATTCAAACAGCAGTTAGTAACATATATATATATATATGTACGCTTCGCCTACAATAACTCCCCCCCCCCCCCCCCAAAAAAAAAAAAACACTCCTGGATGCACGAAACTCACAATGCAGCAATCTCTAGAATGCATGAAATTCCTTCAAACAGCGGTTAGTAACTTATATATATATGTGCACTTCACGCACATTAACCGAAAAAAAAAAAAAAAAACACAAATTGAATTTTGGAAGAAAAATTACAAATTTCACCATTCAAGAGTGCAAAAATCCTGAATTTCATCCATAGTGCATGTAAAATCATGAATTTTCTCAATCGTGTGCGTAAAAATAATGAAGTTTGTCGATCATGCTCAGAAAAAGTAATGAATTTTGTCGATCGGCTACGTAAAAAAACTTCGCCATTCGGGAGTGTAAAAATCCTGAATTTCATCGATCAAATGCATAAAAATCACGAATCTCGTCGATCGGGCATGTAAAAATCATGATTTTTAGCGACCGAGTGCATAAAAATCATGAATTTTATCGATCGGCGTGTAAAAATCATGATTTTGTCGATTGGCTACGTAAAAATCAAATTTCGTCATTCGGCAGTGTAAAAATCTTGAATTTTGTCGATCGTGTGCATAAAAATAATGAATTTCTTCGATCGGCCGGAGAGAAATAATGAATTTTGTCGATTGGCTACGTAAAAATCAAATTTCGTCATTCGGCAGTGTAAAAATTCTGAATTTCGTCGATCAAACGCATAAAAATCATGAATTTTATGGATCGCCACGTAAAAGTCATGAATTTCTTCGATTATGCACAGAAAATCGTAAATTTCTTCAAACGGGCGCGTAAAAACCATGAATTTCTTCGAACGGACGCATAAAAATTATGAATTTCGTCGAATGGACGCTGAAAAATCTTGAAATTTAGGAGAAAATGGTAATTGGGAAATCCTGCATTTGGCTTGTGCTTATTAGTCGCTCAAGGATTGCCATGGAATGTGTTACCTGAAAGCAGAGGTGGTAAACAATGACAATGTTTTAATTGCCGTTTTACAAATTTAATCGCTATGTGGTGAATAGCTACTGCTAATTTTCACCTATAGCTAAATTCTAAACCTGTTTACATTTTACATGCGACTCTCGGCATTGAGCAATAAGTGACAGCGTTCGTCCATTATTTTCTGTAATTCGCTAACTTTGTTAATATAATAATTAACACCTTAATTCATTTTTTAAATGTTTATACATAGCCATAAGATAGCTAAAAATATGTACCGACAGACACTTCTTCAAAACTGGTTTCTCTTTAAAAAAAAATTAGATAGATTCAACGTATTTATAAAAGCCTTACTAGAAAAAATATTTCATAGGATATTTGTATTTTCAAAGTTTTGTTCATATTATCTTATTTTAAACTTTTCTTTAATAGTGATGGAGTTAATTTAGAGTTTGTTATTGTGAATTCAAATAACTCATATTTATTACAAAATTAAATTAAATATTTGAGCCTTTTATCGTTACAATGAAATTTATAATATTGTTTGGGTTGTTCTTGACTGTACTTAGCCTGTGTGTCAATACAATTAATGGTTTCTCAAGGTTTTTACATATATTTTCAATTGCTTTTAATCAAAGTTTACAAATAATATACCAGGAGGAAAATAACTTTATAAAAATTATAATTTAATTTAAAGTAATGCTATTTTAAATATTGTCCTCCTGAATGATATGTTACATGAAATGTGATTAAAAGCTTTTTCTTCTTTTTCCAAGATAGTTTGCCAAATTGGTATGTTACAGGTGTCAGTTAACATTTTTCAATTAATAACAAAATATTTGTTGCTATATTTTTATACTTGATAGCAGGGGTGTAAAAATCTAGTCGCCAATGGGTAGATTACTACCACTAAATTTTTAATATTCTTCGACTAATAAGAATACTGATAAAATTTAGGTGAAGTATAATAATAAAATTTAGCTGAAGAATACTAATAAAATTTAGTGGTGAGAATTGGCCCATTGACTCCTAGATTTTTACACCCCAGCTTGATAGCTTATTTTAAAATTTTGGATGCTGTTACTTGTTTGTAATAATAAAAACTTTGGATTTAAAGAAAATAATTTTTTTTTAGCTTATTTATCCATTGAACACCATAAAACACGTTTCAGGATTCATTTTTTGCATTTTTTATTACAAAATAATGTAAAATTAATATAAGAAAAAACATCTAGTGACCAAAATTTATCAAATTATAAAGCATATATGACATTATAATAATACTATATGTGTTCAACATTTCGTGATTTATGTGGCCGAAAGTTATAGTCATATGATGCAAATAATATATATATAATGACGTATTAATTACGCATAATATGAGTGTTTGGTGTGTAATATATATATATTCATATATACGATGCATATGTAAGCTTGGCGATGATTTTGATAAAATCATAGCTGCAACCTTGGCATAATCGTAATTGTAGGGGCAACAAACTTTAAATTAACTCCATCGCTATTACAGTATTTTAAAAAAAAGTCTAAAATAAGACAATATGGACGACACATTGACAATACAAATCTCCTCCGAAATAATTTTTTTTGGCAAGACAACGTGGTACTTTATAAATACGTTGAATGTATCTAATTTTTTAATCTATCTAGATTTGTAGAGGTGTCTGTCGGTACATATTTTTAGCCATCTTATGGCTATATATAAACATTTAAAAAATTACGGCATTAATTATTATATTAACAAAGCTAGCGAATAAGAAAAATAATATACAAACGCTTGCACTTACCGCTTACCGCCGTGCCGTCGCCGTCAAAATGTAAACAGAACGATCAGAATCTGAGTTGAGTTGAGATGTAGCGTTTCTTCACATAGTCAGTTACGAAAAAAAAAAATCAAATGTTCAAAAGGAGATTTACATTTTTCACTTGTTTTTTGAAGTAAAATTTTCTTAAAAACTGGAAGTCATCATGCCTGTAGTTAATAAGTGGAAAGGCAATTTCCCCCTCCCTCGATTTTGAAATTTAAATAACTAAATAATTAAAATAACTAAAATAAATAATAATAATAATAATAAAAAACTTAAAATAAAAGAACTAAGAATTTTTCGTTGTGTGCAGGGTGTATATATGTGTGTGTGTGTGGGGGGGGGGGGGGGGGTTGTTCAATTACTACTTTCTTCCTGAATTTTAAAGTTTAAGTAACTAAAATTACGTTTTCTCCGTTTTTGAACAGCATAATAAAATTGGTTCTTTTGAGTAAATTAAAAGAGGAACTAAAAATTTTCCGTTGGAGGGGGGGGGGGCGTCATTAACCCTCCCTGGATTTTGAAATTTTATTTAATTTTTTATTTTGACCGATTTTGTAAAACAGTAAATTTATTCTTTTTTCGAGTAATTTAAAGTACAGAGACTAAGACTTTTAAACACTAAGAGAAAGTACAAATTTCCCGTTGGGGGGGGGAAGGGCGGACTTTCCCCCCTTAAATTCCCCATGAAAGTTATTTATTTGTTATTTTTTATATTTATGTGTTAAAAATTTATCTCAAAAGGGGTGGTTCAAAGCAGTGTCCGCTGCTTAACTCGCTGTTCCTCGCTTAACTTAAAAGAGGAACTAAGAATTTTCCGTTGGAGGCGGGGGGGGGGGGGGTTGCGTCATTAACCCTCCCTGGATTTTAAAATTTTATTTAATTTTTTATTTTGACCGATTTTGTAAAACAGTAAATTTATTCTTTTTCCGAGTAATTTAAAGTAATTAAACACTAAGAGAAAGTACAAATTTCCCGTTGGGCGGAAGGGCGGACTTTCCCCCTTAAATTCCCCATGAAAGTTATTTTATTATATATATATTTATGTGTTAAAAATTTATCTCAAAATGGGTGGTTCAAAGCAGTGTCCCCCCCCCCCCCCCCGCCTGAGGATTTTGATTTTTGTTCAATTTAGTCCCATTAAACTAAAAGTCTTGAAAACAGTGTTAATTATTAATAACAGAGTAAATACGCAATATTGTCAAAAACTGAAAGACTTTAATATTGCTTAGCTTTTAAAACTGCAGATAAATTGCAGAAAATATCTCACAAACTTACTAAAATTAAGTTCTGTAAAATTACCTTAAAGTAACTGCAGTTATACTGCAGATACATCAGAAAATATAATACTGAAATAATGACTGTAAAAATACTTCAAATTTACTACAGTTTTACTACAGATGTAAAGTCTCATTATTTTTTTAATTTATGAATATAACATAAATTCACGTAAACTGCAGTATTTTTGCAGATAAAAGCTCACAGTATTTTTGAAATAAATTACTGCAAAATTACTTCACATTAACTGCAAAATAACTGAAGTATTTTTACAGTCAAGATTGCACTACAGAAAATCTACAGTTGCCTGTAGAAAAACTTTAAAAATACTTCACTTCTGTAGAAAAACTGCAGTTCATTTTTAGCTGGGTTGGGGCATGAATTTCTGTAAAAAGATCAAAATCCAGCATCTGTTTCAGAATGAGACATGAATATTTCTTTTTTAAATAACTTATTTTCCTTCTGTTTTATGTTTCAATAACATAAATATAAGAAAAATGACGTTTAACAAATATAAATTATTTTAATGCAAATATAATCCCAAAAAGTTATTTGCTGTTGCTAAAATGAATTTTGAGTGTCGCTAAAATCCTTTGCTTAAAAACACCTATTTTCTAGAACTTTCTTATTGCATTTATTTTTAAATATTGAAATTTTTATTAAAATTAATTTAGAAAAGATATTTTAGAAAAGATAAAATGAAAAATTAAATTTTTATTACAGCTATGAAATTACTATTCATTGTAAGTTAGATGTAAAACTTTTCAATGTTTTATACGGAAAACATGTTGCGCAGTTTACTAAAGTATATGAAATAAATAAAAAGTAATATATTACACAGGTAATTGAAAAATGCAGAGAATTAAAGATCTAAATATATTCTCACGATTGAAAATGTTATGAGATTAATGAAAACATACAATAAATAAAAGCATATTTTACGAACGAATAAAAGTTTCGTGGCATCCGTACAAAGTAAACAACTGCAAAAAAATCAAAGTAAAGTTATTCCATCCACATGTATTCCACAAGTGTTTATTTAGAAATATAAAATTTTATATCTTATTTAAGAATCCGTTTCCACGTATTTCTGGATTTACTTTCCTATTATAAGACAACTGTGTTTCGTACCCACTTGTATTTTTATTTTCTTATTTTATAGACTATAAAATAAAACTAGAGATATACAAGAAATATTCTTTTAAGACTTCTTTTGAAATTTTACGATACAAAAACATAAAGAACGTTAAATAGTAAATACTGTTTTGAGTGTGTTTTCTCAGTGCACAAAATATTTAATTTTTATATATTAGTTTATGCATAAACTGTTAATAACATTTATATATATATATATATATATATATATATATATATATATATATATACACTGATGTACAAAAATTAATGACAAAACGAAAAAATTAGCTTAGCACGGAAAGAAAAGGCAAAACGGACCAAAAGACCAACCAAGGGATCAACTAGTACCAAGTGCGGTAGTGCATGTGCAGATATGTAGATTGAGGTAATGTAGGAGTTATAGAAGGGCATAAAGGGTGCTAGTGGTGATCGCTCAGTATTTCTGTGAAAGCTATTGCATGGTATAAATTGGTTTGAATGACGTCGAGTTGCTACCTCTGTCTGATATCCTGTAGACGATATAATTAAGATTTTACTGGAAGTATACGGATTGGGAAGTTAGAAGAAATCCCAAGTCTAAACTAGTGTGGCCATGGTGTGCGGTATCGCTCACAGCATCGTGTTACTAGCTTGACGATCATTTCAAAAGAAAGGTACAGCAGCCCGGGTATTTAGTAGTGGTTTTGCACGAGCAATCACTGAAGCAAAACTGTGGCCAGAAGGTTGTATAAAGTCGGTTTATTTGGATTATGACTAGCACGGTGTGTGCCATTAAAGCCTACTCATCATAGATATTGTTTTTTGTGGTTACAGAAACACAGAACTGTGCAGATCAGCAATGGTGTCGAATGCTCTTCATACATGAGCGCCTCTTTAGACTGACTAGCGATTCTGGGTATAAACACACATGCAGAGAGCGAGAAACAGGCCTTCAACAGAGGGGGATCAAAGAGGATTTGTTTGGTGTCGGTGTTCGCGTTTTGGGAAGTATCCATAATGACCTACACATTATCCAAGGACGTTCAATCACTGGTGCATGCTAGTGCAGCGAGGTTCTCCTCTCCCATGTTCGTCATTTAAGAAAGGTATGGCTATCAGTTTCTGTTCAGGAGTGATAACAGGCCACTTAATCGTATACTGGCTGTCACAGATCGGTTAGAGATTTAGGATATTCAACGCATAGATTGGCCCATATAAGTCCCAAGACCTAAAACCAACCGAACACGTGTTGGACATCCTCGGAAATCACTTGGCAGTACGTCACCAGCCACCAGCAACAATTCTGGAGCGGCGACTGGCGCAACATTAGTTATGGGTCGCGATCCCGCAACTGATCATTGGCAACCACCTACTTAGCATGGGCAAATGATGGAAATCCTGCAGCGCACTCAGGGGTCACCAAATCTACCAAATCTGCTACTAAAGATTTTTCTAGCAAGCAACAATTCACATGTAATTTCTGTCTTCTGTCCAGTTGTGCTCGAAGCTACATTTTTAATAAAAATCCTATTGTATAGTATACAATAGGATTTTTATAGATTTTAACAGAATTTCCAAAAAAGAAAATATTCAAGAAAAGTAAATATTATAAAATATTCTGCATATTATAAAACATAAAGATACAGCTTGCTTTTGCTTAAATATACAAACATATTCTGTAGGTTAAGCTTTCTTCATTTTTTTTTTAAATATTTGAAACATATGAAAAATACTTACAAATTTATTTATTTTTTGTTATTATTATTTTATGAAAGACCATTATGTCGATCTGCAATCAAATTTCTACAGTCTATAATATACAATTAATTACTTCAAAAATAACCAAATAAATTTAATGTTTGCTCTTTAATTCTTCTTTGCAACATAATAAAGTAAATTTAAATGGAATTTGGAAGTAGTATTTTAACATCGCTCTTTTAAAACTGGCAAAAACAATTGGTAAACTGTAATCTCAAGACTAACATTTCGTTTATATTTTTTCAAAATTTTATTAAAAAACATGGAAAGTAGTTAGTGTATGTTCACATGTTTACTATTTTTCGAATTATTCTATTTTTGTAGTTACACTTCACTGTATTTTGGAAAATGCAGATAAACAACTAGTTATCTATGCTATATCTAACTTCAACTTGTTGTCTCTTATTTTCTACAATCTTCTGTAACTTTTACAATGACTCTAATGGTTATTAAAAAAAACTCTACAGGTACAACTGAGATTTATATTATTCGCCTTAATGCTTCGATAAGATGTCATTTAGAAAATGTATTTATGTGATTCAGAGATCCTGTTGAAAGTTTCGGATGGAATAATAAGAATTTTCTTATCACACAATGTACAAAAATACCGGACAATTTTATGATGATCATTTTCATAGACAATGAAATATCATTTAAAAAATGCAATTAAATTATTTTAGTGAATTTTGTGATCTATATTTTAAATATATATGTAAATGCTTTTGACCATTTAAACATTCATGCCAACATGATATTGGCTGAAACAACACTGAGAAAAATGACACTTTGAAATCTGAACAAATCGATGTTTTCATTATGTTATGAAACTTTTTGTTTCAAATAGGACGACCCAATGCTTTCAGCTCTGAAATACCAGAAATACTAAGAATATTAAAACATGGACATACTCAAAACTGAGCACATAGTGGTCAGTTCAGACTCCTTTTCGAAACATGGACATATTCGAAAATGGATAGAATCAGTTCAAACTCATTTTTGAAACATGGACATACTCAAAAATGTGCACATAGAATAGGTCAATAGGTCAATTCATACTTATACTCAATTATGAGCACATGGTGTTTTAGTCTTGAGTGTGGGCATGTTTCCAAAAATGAGTATATAAAGGTTTCAATCTTGAGTAATTTTGATTCGGAGCCCATTTGAGTTTGCGACGTACTCAGATTTGAGTATTTTTTGCTCAGTTTTGAAAATGTCGTTTTTTAGAGTGAAGCTATGCAGTATTTTGTTGTGTAATCAAGGTATTCACTACATTTATTATAAAAAAAAATATTTCAACGAATAAGTAATGTTATACTCTTTCTTTGTGTTAAACATTATTTATATAACAGCTAAAACAAAAATTATATTAATGCAATCAATATATTCAAAGTACATAGTCAAGCTGTTGTCATCGATATTTTCTAACTAATCAAAATCATTGGTACAGCTTCTAAAGTGATACCGACATTATTTCGTTTTACAAAAATAAAATTTCCTATGTTCACATAAAAGCAAAATATATAATTTTTTAAATAAAAAATTTCTTCTTAGATGGAATAGGAAATGTAAATACCCTTATCACTTAGTTTAATATAGTTAACTCTTTCTGAAATAATATTTTATGAAGAAAATGTTATTTCATGC
Source organism: Maratus michaelseni (assembly GCA_963931845.1). Classification (NCBI taxonomy): domain Eukaryota; kingdom Metazoa; phylum Arthropoda; class Arachnida; order Araneae; family Salticidae; genus Maratus; species Maratus michaelseni. Next base: position 429,901,518 of record OZ007589.1, read on the forward strand.
CAAATTTTTGTACTTTCTTTTAAATATTCTTGTCCAATATTAGTATTTTTGATTGTCATATTTTTATAATTTCTAAATTTAAAATGCTTTTAAACATTTCAAGAGCGGTGGGATATTATTTCTACTACTTAATTTTTTAGTTCTTAAATGAAGAATAGCAATGGAATTTTGGAATATAATTGTGTTATTATAATGTACTTGAAGAAAAGCTTCTATTTGTTTTAAAACAAATTTGTTCGTAAATTAAGGTGTCACTTAATTATTTCAACAGTGCCACATCAGAAGCACTTTGGCATGAAAGAGTTAAAATTACCTTTTTTTAAATTTATGTAAATTATTTTTGTAACAGAAACGTTAAGATAAAATTAAAGATTTTATGCAGAAAAGGGGGATTTTAAAAAAGCAAATGTTGTATGTAACATATTTTAATTATATTTCAAATCCAAATTTCTCAGAATACATGTGACAAAAATTTAATGCTATCATTTGCAATCCTTTTCAGCATGCATTATGGAATACCATAATCAAATAATTCCATTCGATTGCCTTAACACAGTATTTTCTTTGAAGATGAAGAATCATTAGAAATATCACGTACCTACTCTCAACTATACAGATATCGACGCAGATTATCTACTTTATCATAAGCCCTTGCTTTGTGTGGGGTGTTACCCTTGGCAGTGTTATTTTTTTATAGTTTTTACCTTAAAACTGTATTTTTTCAGAACGAATCTATATTGGTAACATAAAGAACTACAACGTTTTTTTATTATTAAAACATATTCACTCTGTTTTCGAACCAATTTGTACAAACCACAATTCTTTATCATCCAGTGTTATTCTTTAATACATTTCTAAAGTGACAAACTTTTGTCGCACCCGGCGCATTCTGTAAATAATACTGATGTCACATATTCTATTGTTGTAAATGAAATGATGAAAGTATAGTGGTACTTAAAAAATTAAGACAAATCGTTAACAGACGGCAGGTAATTTAAACATCTTTAGTTATGTAAATATCATACATTTGGATATGATTTGAATATTCTCTGACAAGAATAATAGTTATATGTTTAGCAAAGTGTCTTCCTTCTTATAGAATTTCAAAAGTAACAAATATTGACAAAAAATAAGTTGACAATATACCAGGATACAATGAAAAATTACGAATGCATTATATATTTTTTGTTACCTTCAATTGTTTTCGTTTAAATATTCTGACGATTGAAATAGGGAAAAAGTAGTCCTAGTGTTTTGAGTATATTAAAAAGATATAAAACTCCTGTTTTGAAACTATCTAATGATATTTAAATATAATATTTTATGTGTTTTTTATATCCCATTTAAACACTATTTATAAAGTTAAACAATATTTATTTAGTTTGTGTCTTACCTGAAATTATTTCGACTTATGATCTATCTTTATGAGTTAAAAGAAATACTTTTATCTGGTTTCATCATTATTATACGTGACAGGTAAAATTATCGGCCATAAATATTTCTGAAACTGGAACAATGTATGTTATATAATATTTTGCACCTCTAAAGAAAATTTTAATAAGCAAAGTTTGTGTTTAACATTCTGTAGTTATTATATTTATAGAAGTAGGACTATCAAATTCCTGCTTTATTATGTTTGTTTTCAAGGCATATGTCCTTTTGAAATAAACATCTTATCTATCCATATCCTGATAAAATTAATATTATGCAACATTTTTCTGCAAAATATATTCATTATTAACTAGTCTTCGTAGAAATATATTATATGACACTTGTTTCCTCAGATTGACTTTCAGTTCACAAACTTTTCATACTAAAACCTGCAATACATAATGTTGCATTTATATTTTGATAGAAAAACGGTTATTAACTAATGTTAACATTTAAACATAATTTGTTTTGCAAATATAACGGTTTATTATTATTATTATTTTAGCTCTATAAATATGGATAATGTTGATCAAATCAACGATTGTTTTTCATTAAATGTTATTGTAAATGTTAATTTTTCTATGATAAACTATTGTCTAATGCGCATTAAAATAACATAATTTAAATAATACAATGTACATTAAATATCAAAAAAGTATTTAACTTTGTTTGTAGAAAGAATAGTTTCTTTTGAATATATATATTCAAAAGAAACTATTTATATATATATAGTAAAAATTTAAAAAATTCTCTTAGTTGGTTGTAAACAGTTTAAAACATATTCCAAGTTCAGCAGAAAGTTTGCGGACTGTGTACATAAATAAGCTACACATAATACATTCAATTTTTCATTGATAATGACAGAAATTGCTTATGAGTCGCTTCATCTTCGAGATTTTTATTTCGAACACACTATATCTGAAATCAATGTTAAACTATGCATGTTTCAGCTGCTTTTTGTTCAAATTTGAAATCGCCAAAAAAAATTCTGTGAATTTGCTTTTTATCTACAGTGTTTTATAAACCTTAAATCCCCCTGTAGAATGACGGAAAACTAAACTATAATACTAAATGCGTAGGCAAAAGTCTGCCCTTTAAATTTATATGTAACATGATAATCCATTAATAATTTATGACAAAATTCTGGATGACGTTTTGGTAATAGGATTTTACACTATGTATAATAATTTACATCTTTGTAGTATATTGAATGCTTCGTTCATGTCTAATTTATAAGATATTACCAATGGAGTGAATTTTCCGAAATATCACGTGTATAGGATGCGAAATTGTTGTATTTTTAAAATAATATAAACAGACCATTTAAAATTTATTTATTGAATCATTGCATATAAATTCTTTATATATGTTGAAAAATCGTTCGTTTATAGTGCGCTGCGAAGCCATGAACGACTTTGTCTTTACTTTCACAACCAGAAATCTATCTAATTTTTGAACGCATTATGAGAGTTTCTTTATTGATTTAATTTCGAATACGTGACGATTTGTCACTATTTTGAATATGAAATGGAGCATTATGTCTCCATATACGCCTGGACTTAATCTGTATCTCTAAAATAATATAAACAGACCATTTAAAATTTAATTATCCAAAACTGCATATAAATACATAACATATGTCAAAAAATCGTTCGTTTATAGTGCGCTGCGAAGCCATGAACGACTTTGTCTTTATTTTCACAACCAGAAATCTATCTAATTTTTGTACGCAGTATGAGAGTTTCTTAATTGATTTAATTTCGAATACGTGACGATTTGTCACTATTTTGAACATGGAATGGAGCATTATGTCTCCATATACGCCTAAGTTTAATCAGTATCTGTAAAATAATATAACCAGACCATTTACAATTTATATATTGAAATATTGCATATAAATTCATTACATATCTCGAAAAACCGTTCGTTTATAAAGTGTTACGAAGTCACGAACGACTTTGTCTTTATTTTCACAACAAGAAATCTATCTAACTTTTGAACGCAGTATGAGAGTTAGATAATTGATTTAATTTCGAATACGTCAGGGTTTGTCACTATTTTGAACATGGAATGGAGCATTATGTCTCCATATACGTCCGAATTTAATCAGTAGTGTAGACCGGGGCACGTTTGATCATTACACTTTTTCCGAAATGAGTTATAACTGCCGCACCACCATTCATGACAGATTGATGCTTTTCTCTAGTGGGTATTCTCACAAGAATTTGAGCATCAGTCGAGCTTCGGTCTAGTATGAGGAAAGGATAACCTGCTTTCTGTCAAGGTGAGTATATTTTGTGTTGAACTTATTGGAACTTATTGTGAACTAATAATACTTAGTTAAGGATAAACAAATATATGAATATTAGCAGAATTTTATCCTTTTTTGAGAACTGTATTTATATGAACAGAAATGTTATTAATTTTCGTTGCACGTTAAAAATAAATCCAAACATGGCGACGGGGCACGTTTACACATTGACATCGGGTCACCTTTACGCACGTTCTTATTGTGATTACCAATCCAAAAAAGGACAAGACTGGGTTCAATGTCTTAGATGCAAAAGGTGGTCCCATGACAAGTGTGCAAAAGGAAATACTTTATTTTTTGTTTGTAAAAACTGTAACAATGATGATGAAGATGACTAAATAGTTTTTGTTTTTAACTAGCAATAAGCCCTATGTTTTCAGTTTAGCCTATAAAATGTTCTTTAATTAATTCTCTTTAATTTTTTTGTTTTTAAGCAGTGTTTTAAGTTATAAATAAAACATCTCAATTTGATTAAATATTTATTTCACTTACTCTTTGGTATCACTTAGAATATGCGTAAACGTGCCCCGTTCCGGGGCTCGTTTACGCAGATGACTTGGACCTAAAAATTTTTTTTTACGGTTAAAAACACAAATATGGCAACAACTGAATACATAAAGTTTGAGTTTATTAACTGCTTTATAAAGCCACAATGTCTAAAAATTCCTAAGTTACATAAAAATTTGAAAATTCATTGAAAAAAATCCGCATAAATGTGCCCCGGTCTACCCTATCTGTAAAATAATATAAACAGATCATTTACAATTTATTTATTGAAACAATGAATAGAAATTCATTACATATGTCAAAAAATAGCCATGAACGACTTTGTCTTTATTTTTACAATCAGAAATCTAATTTTTGAACGCAGTGTGAGAGTTTCTTTATTGATTTAATTTCGAATACGTGACGATTTGAATATGGTTTGGACTATTTTGAATATGGAATGTAGCATTATGTCTCCAAATGCGCCTGGATTTAATCTGTACCTTTAAAATAATATAAACCGACCATTTAAAATTTTTTTTATTGAAACATTGCATAGAAATTCATTACATATGTCGAAAAATCGTTCGTTTATAATATGAAGCCACGAACGAATTTATCCTTACTTTCACAACCAGAATTCTATCTAAATTTTGAACGCAGCATGAGAGGTTCTTAATTGATTAAATTTCGAATACGTGACGATTTGTCACTATTTTGAAAGTGAAGTGGAGCATTATGTCTCCATATACGCCTGTATTTAATATCTACACGGTGAATCTAAACTCTTGGGCAAAACTTTAAGGGGTGATAGCACACATCGAGACAAACAATATTAAATAGGAAACTAAGGGTCCCAAACATCTTCCGAAGGAGATAGGCGCCATTAAAGTTTAGGGTCCAAAATTTCAAATAATTATAAAAAACGGAAAAATTGTTCGATTCGTTTGCGGTTTTCGCTAAAACTCTTCTTTATGTCAGTATTTTCTTAAAAATAAATTTTAAAGAAAAAGTTTTAAAAATGTCGGTAGAGGGCGCTTTAGACTTTGTAGTAACGAACAACTATTTTTTACCGTTATTTTTTGTATCTGATTAAATGCTTTCAAAAGATTAGACTTAAACTTCAATTTTGAGCTCAAAATCTGAATCGTTGGGAGTGTTTAAATAGCGCAAATTGAACTGTGTTCAGGATTTGAAAGTTGAACTCCCCCCACCCCTGAACACAGTTCAGTTATTCCCGATCTTTGTGTCATAGACCAGGTAGAAACTACTACCCCCTACACGTAAAATAAACGATAGAGGAAAGACAAAATTAAATACAAAATTTATTTTAACAATACATTTTTAAGATAAATTTTAAAAATACCGATAGAGGGCGCTTTAGACTTTGGAGTAATGAACAACTATTTTTTTACCGTCGACTCCGACTCCTACCTGGTTGCGAGGATTGCCGTCGTAGCAGGCGATATCCGGGAGATGCCCGGGGTATTCACTAATGTTCGCAACTCCCTCCGTCGGCGGTGTGAGGCCTGCATCGTTGCTGGTGGGATCTCTTTCGAGCAGTTTTTGTGATTCCTCAAGAACATCATGCGTGTACCATTTTCTACGTGTCAACCTTCTTTCATATTGCGCACTACATACATGTATCAAATTGTTACTTTTTATTTTGCACAGAGAAATTGCTCATGTCTGTTATGAATACGTTTTCTATTTAATTTTGCCATTAATCTATCGTTTATTTTACGTGTAGGGGTTAGTAGTTTCTGCCTAGATTAATTTTAACATAATTATTTAAATTGGTAAAGAAATCATATTTTTCGTCCAGTGGGAAAATTACAACTCATTGTTTCTGCCTAGTCTACAAAACCAAGATCGGGAATAACTGAACTGTGTGCAGGAGTGGGGGGGGAGGGAGGTGTTTCAAATTTCAACTCCTGAACGCAGTTCAGTTTGCGCTACTTAATCACTCCCAACAAATCAGATTTTGAGCTCAAAATTTAAGTTTAAGTCTAAGCTTTTGAAAGCATTTAATGAGATACAAAAAATAACGGTAAAAAATAGTTTCTTGTTACTCCAAAGTCTAAAGCGCCCTCTATCGGCATTTTTTGAACTTTATCTTTAAAAATTATTTTTAAGAAAATACTGACATAAAGAATAGTTTTAGCGAAAACCGCAAACGAATCGACCAATTTTTCCGTTTTTTATAATCATTTGAAATTTCGGACCATAAACTTTAATGGCGCCTATATCCTTCTGAAGATGTTTGGGAACCTTAGTTTCCTATTTAATATTGTTTGTCTTGATGTGTACTATCACCCCTTAAAATTTTGCCCAAGAGTTTAGATTCACCCTGTATATATGTAAATTAGAAAGTGTGCTTTGGTTTATAAATAATATAGCTTATAACTACTGTTTACTTTATTTCACGACAGTGTTCTGCCATTTAGAATTGAAATGTATTTTTGTTAATTTTTGCTTTTTAATTTAATTTTTTTTTTCAAATTCAGTTTTATATCATAATTTTTTTATGCACAATAAAAAATATTTAGAAATTTCAAGTAATGTCGCTTTAAGATTTTCCAATAAACTATACTTTTTCTAATTAATTAGAAAAAGGAAAAATGTTATAAAAGATGTTAATAAATATATAGTAGAAAGAAACATTATTTCACAAACTTAAACAATAAGTAATATTTCACAAGTATATTTTATTTTTCTCCTACCTGCAGAAGAAAGAGTTTTTATTTCTTTGTCACACTTATGATAAAAATTAAAATATTATTATATAAACATATATTTTTTTAGAAGAGAATAGCATTTTTTTCATTGTAAAAAATTCACAAGAAAAAAATACACGATAAATTACTTTATTTTGTTTTATTTTAGAATTGAATGTCCTTATAAAAAAATCAAAAAAAAAAAAATTAATATGAAATTGAGTAAAATATTTCACTCTAACATAATACATAAATTAAAACGTTAGAACATTTTTATTATACTTTTAAAACGAATAGTTGACGCAAATATATTGAATGTTTTCTAAAAAATAAATTTAAGAAAAAAGTTTGTAAGACTTAATATGGAGTAAAAAGACGGTAATTGCGTAATATTTTGTAATGCCAGCATTAAAGATTGTACAATTTATAATATCAAAATGTATATGAGATAAATGTGTTTATGAGCTATGGATTTACGAATATAAAAAGACAGGTGTTATGTATTTTGGAGTAGTTTCTGTACTTTTTTCTTAAATTTAATTATATTTGAATTTAGTTACTCTTAATATTAATCTTTAAAAGGTAGAGAAAAAAGACCTCAAGACAAAATTTATGCGCACACTAATTTATTTAAGGATTTTGTTATGAGAAAATGAAGGAATTTTTTGTTGCATTTTAAATATTAAGAACTTTTAATAAATGTTTTTTTTTTTTGCTTTTGATTGAAAATGTTTGCATTCGTTTAATATTTTGTATATTCCCTTGCATCTGTGGTTTTTTAACCACTTTTATATGATTTCATAAATTACATACATAGCCTTCAAAACTATTTTAAAAGTCTATATCAATTATAATATTGATACACACACACAGTATATATGTATGTATGTGTAATTTACAAAAATAACGAATATTTTTGTCTTAGACTTAATATTTCTATCAGGATCTTTACGCTGCACAATTAACAGTAAAGACAGACTTACAATTATGGAGGAATCATCAAAGTTAAAACAATTTAAAATATATGTATATTTACAACTTTCTGAATGTTTGCGTTAGTTCCCATTACAATAATACAATGATGTTATAGTAACTTCGGACAAATTATGTTTTTTAGATTAATACAGTTTAACAATAAGATATAGTCAATAATTATTTATTCATCTTGGAGGAAGGCAGACCCTCCGCCAAGTTTGCACAGGACGTAGCTACCTTTTCTTGAAACATTTCGTCATACTTTTCACCCCCTCATATCTTGTGTTTGGGGAGAGCCTCCGACTTTTCCTTTTTAACACACATTAGTATAATGAAACGAAACTTGATTTCCGGATTTAATGGTTCTTTATTTAATATATTTTTTAAATATACCATTCTGAAAAAGGACTTTTTTGCCACTGTCTCACAGCTAACCACCAAATAACTAAGAGTGTTGATCATCAAATAAATAAGGTAATTCTAACAGTCGTAGAATCATGAAATTTGACAAGTAAGCAGGTTGTGAAGCACAATTAATCAGAAAAATCTTAAAACGTATAAATCTCTCCTTTAAACCCTGCATACAAGGGGTGGTAATTCGTCCATATACAGTTCCGTAACAGATTCAACGTAACGAATTCAATTCTCAAATTAAACTTAAAAATTAATGGTTCCGTAGACTATCATTTACTTGTTTATATTTGACGCCAACGTTGATCGCCAATGCCCGATTACAAAAAATTAGCCGTTCAAAGGTATTACATGATTTCAAGCTGAATGAAATTTTTATATGATTTTCCAAAATTTGTTGAGAAGGCAAATCTTTCAGCTTATCTGTGCATCTTTCTATCGTTTACATTCTTAAAATAAATTTTATTATAAATGTCCGGTTTCTAATCTCAATAGCACTCTAGTCAATCTGGAAATAATCCGCTACTATTTATGGTTGGTTATTCCGTTAAGTTTCTTTAAGGATGTTAATAAATTATATATATATATATATGTATATATAATGCATATGCATCATACACAAAATACATATGCATAGTATACATAATACATATGCATCATTATGACGTCAGCATAAACATGATATTTTTGTCGTCAAATGTGAATATATTATATTTGGCGAGAATTAATCTTTTTCACAAAATTTGGCGATATGATCGCTAAGGTTGGAGAGAATTTCACACTGACGGCAATTTTTCATTGAGTTAATTTTTATTGCGAGTACCCATGCATTAATATTTTTCAACATATCATCTAGTTAATTAAATGGTACAACGTACAAATGTTAAAAAATTGTCAATTGTTTCGTCACTGCACAAGAGTTTTGCTATTGTTATTATATTGTACTGTTGATTCTTCAGTTACTGTATTGTTCGTCATTACTTTGTTAAAACTTCTGTATTACAGAAAGGAAATTTACAGAAACTATTTAAGCACCCAATTATGTTTATGATTATTATAATTTTATAACTTGTATGCTGTTTATCGATATGTCCGTTAGAATGCATCTTCTATAATCGGTTTCTCGCATTTTAGCTTCATGTTTTTGATTAAAATTAGCTAAAATCTTAAAACTAAGACACATTGACACATTATTCAAGATAATTAGATGAGAATAGTAATAGAAATTCTACTGGGAGCCCGACAGTTCGTCCGTAGATTATGTAATCGTCCGTAATTGAGTATACTACCAAGGTTAGCGTGAAACAAGAAATATTTTAGTATCAATATGGTTTAATGTAAATATGGATATCATTAAAGGCTTTTCATAAAAACCTCTTCAGTCGAACCAAATCGTATTAGCTAAAATATGCCAATTGACAGTGGACCCAATTACAGACGATTAGGTAATAGGAATAAAAATCTCCACATTAACAAATGTATTGCCACTGATAAGCAAACGGACATCGTCTAATTGAATTAAGTGGTAATTGTAAATAACAAACAACATATGAAATACATAACAACACAAAATATATTATATGCTGTCATGATCGTAAAGAGTTCTTGATTTGTGCATCAGAAAATGCCAATTTATTGGAGGATTGAGTAAGTAAATTGTGAACAAAAATGTTATGCTGTAATGGTTAGCATACATTTAAGGGAGACCAAACTGGTTGCCAGAGGCGGATAGTAATTTAATATAAACTAGAATTAAATATACATTTGTAAATCACAGTAAAATAATTCAATTTTTTTTAATAATATCGTTTACAAAAATACATTTTAAAAAACCTACAAAAAGTAGTGACATTTCCCCAAGTTATCCTTAATGTTTCTGCCAAAAAAAGTGCTGATATTTAAAGTTCGCCGTAATTAAAAGTAAAATATCCTAAATCTTTCATTGAAATGGCTTTCTGCGACTTGGCCGTTAATGCATTCTGTTATTTTTTTTTTTTCATTTATCTGCCATTCTAACTCAGGTGAAAATTTTATATAAACTCTGAAGAACCATAGAAAAACGTATTACTGAGAAAAATAAATTAGAATACATAATACTCCCTAATTCATATTAGACATATTCTTTAATGTAAAATAAATACTTACGTGTATAAAGCATTTGGAGATTAATGATTGGGATTTATGCATTTATGAATTATTTGAATATTAAAAGTAATATTAAAATGCAAAGAAATAATATTTAACTCACGAAGAATAGTTTTCAGAATCGTTAAGAATCATTTTGTCCATTTATGGTTTAATGGTGATATTGTATAGTCTATAGTCTATAGTCATTAACGCGAATCCCAAGAAATATTTTTTTCATTGAATTTCACATTGTGTTACATTATATGAAGCTTTGTGAAGCACAGTGGACCCTCCTCGGCAGCTGTGATTCCGAAATTATGCTTCTTTTTCAATGTGTATTATCTTTCTGGACTTTTTGCAACAAAATGTGAAAATGCTAAAAAAAATGTAGTCGATGTGTAAATCATAGATAATTATACATTCTTTAGAATTTGAAAAAAAAACCTAAAATGCATTAACAGCCCAGACGCAGGAAACCATTTTCAATGAAAGATTTGGGATAATGGACTTTTAACTTAGGCAAACTTCCAATATCAGTTCTTTTTTGGTGCCGAAACATTAAAGAGAACTTGGAGCTTTTTTTGTGATACTTTATGGAATATTCATTGGTAATCGACTTATTATTGATTTCTGGATTTGCGTAATAAAATAAGAGAAATAACACACTCTGCATTAACCTTTTTAATCCCGCAATAGCCGAAATCACCCAAAAAGTATAAAACCCACAATAGCCCAGGATAGCTGAAAAAAAATTTCTTCCCCTAAATGGGTTGGTGTTCTGTCAAGCGGATGGTCTCTCTCAGTGATGGATGGGGTAAGGTGTGGAAGTTTTCTGGACAGCACAGAAAGAGAAACAGGGATTTTTTTCAGTAAATGTAACAATATTCAATAAGATAAACAGATGGGTGTAGCACCTGTCGAAATTTGAATGAAGGGAGAAAGCAGTGGGGTCATTTCCACTACTTACCTCGTGAAAAAGGGCGGAACGAAAAAACCGAGGATTTTAGGCTATTTTGTTGAGATACTAAGGTCTTTCAGTTTTTTAAAGATTGAGATTTAAAGAGTTAAGATAAATGATTTCTTCGATTTTCAAACAACAGGAATTGATGGATTCATTTTTTCTGTTGTTTAACTACAGGCAAATGTAAATGTAATTGATTTTCTTACAAATTTGCTTTAATGTTCTTTGCTTCAATGAAATAAGAACTACAACAAATGTATTTAAATTAACATATGAAATCCATTTGTAAAAATATGTTTCAATAAAATATTATGGATTACATACAGTGTGTGCCAAAAATGATGGACGGATTTGGAAAGTCAATAAATAATAATAAAAAAAACGGGACGCGATAGAAATGTATCGTTTGCGGCCTTATGTTGGGGAAACCAGGGAATTTTATTCCACTAATTTGCAAATTTAGTTAACATTTTCGCCAAAGGGTGCCGCTGTGTTTCAGGCGGTGATACTCCAAATATCCGCTATACCAACGAATAAATCATTTTCAATAGTGAATACTCTTTCAAAAGCACTCACTAAGAGATTGCGTAGCGAAATATCGAATGAAGATGTGACGGATTCAATTTCTCTGCCGCTCTGGCATACCTGAAGCGCCGTCTTTCGGCGAAAATGTTAACTAAATTTTAAAATTGGTGGAATAAAATTCCCTGGCCGCAATTGATACATTTCTATCGCACTTGTTCTATGGCATGATTTTTGGACGCACTGTAAGAACTAAATTATTTTATTATCACCTGCCTGTTTTCTAGCTAAATAAATAGAAATATAAAATATTATTTCTATTTCTCTGCGTTAACTTTGTGATATTGCGAAATTGAACAGGAGTAAACATTACAAATTAAAATCTGTCATCCCTTTACGCTATTTTGTATTAAAATAAAAATAAAACCATTTTTGATAAACAAAGAATAACATTTTTCTTCATTTATATAGTTAAACTGAAAACGTATAATTGCGTTTAGGTGTTTTTTATTATCGCACATATTTTAAATAAACAATTCCTAATTTAATGTAGACGGGGAAAAATGTAATTAAACATTAATATAAGTAAACAAAAAGAAACACCAATGACAATACATGGAAATCAATTAATTTATATTAAATTTGGACATTTTTGCCACAAAACATTCTCAATTAAAATATGGCCATTTTTTCCTTAGTAGTAATATTTAATTAAATATTTAATGAAAACCAAACCTGCTTCTAAATATGAAGTGGAAAATAAATAAAGATTTAATTAATTTATTAAATATTTTGATTATTTATTTTAAAAGCAACATTTGTAGAGACAAACATCATTAATATTTGTCATAAAAATTCAATTTAAAGAATTTCAAAGATTGAAAATACTTAAAGCGAAAAATAAGGAATATTAAAACTATTTACATGAATACAGTTTAATAATTCATACACAAATATGTAAAATAATTAAATCATGATATTCAAAAAGACAAAAATACTGTTAAATTTTTTTAAATATTTCCTATTAATAACTTCTAACTTCAGTTTTTTTAAGACATGGTCTAGACAAATGTGAAACTGTATGATAAAAATTATTACAAAAACATTTTGACTTTGATAAATTTAATTTTGTTTATTACTTTTTATTTCATTTTACATTGAAATAAATGCTTACACCATTTATAAGCATGAATTTTGGATTCCTTTACTTTTGTGAAGATTTAACTACAGTTTCAATGTTTAGAGAAAATGTATAACAGGTATTAAATAAAGTACTTTAAATAACGAACGTATGACTCTATTCAGAGCCATCTGTAGCCCGTTCTTATAACTGAAATGACAGTAAACTTGATAAGGGGACTAATGACTCCCTGAGAAAAGAATATTCAGAGAAAAAATAAATCAAAACATCGGCGATAGGGGGACATGTGAAGCTGTACAATGAAAAAGTGCTTAAAAACATAATCCAAAACGTACAAGCGGCAAAATCAATAACGTACGTGAAACATCACTATTAATCACCACAGTCACTTCCCCTGGCGAGGCATTTGACCACATTCAGTGTGACCACCGTACTCTTGGAACGCGCATTGCATTCTTTGCATAACATTCTCTACGGCCGAACGTAACATGTGACAAGGAATATTCCTCACTGTTTACGTCATGTTGTCTTTTAAGATACTTAGGTTTGTGACCTTACCAAGATAGATCTTCGATTTAAAATAACTACAGAGCATAAAGTCACACGGAGTTACATCCGGGGACCGAGACGGCCAGGCATCTTGAATATTAGTCAGGCAATAGAGACTGTATAGGAGCTTTACCTAGCAAAATTCATGGTATTTCTGGAAACAAAGGATTACTTTTTGTTTTTTGGTCGCTGAATCCAAATTTTTTACTTCTACCAAAATTCCAAATTCCACCAAAATCTTTTTTTTTTTTTTTTTTTTTGGTGGAAAAATTATCTAGAAATGCCGAAAGGGGACAAAATTTGCAACAAATAAGATATATGACATTATGACGTAGGATGAACGAGGAGGGGGGGGGTGCCTCTTAACATTAACCGCGGTGCTGCGTGCACTAATTTACGCTATTCCGCTTAACCACTCATTTCGTTGTGAAGGGTATAAATGCTGTAAGGTATAAATACCTTTACGAGACCACTGCGTTAGGGACAGAAGTACATCGTGGATCTTGGTGGATCTTGATGGAATTTTTCGTCGCTTCCACTTTTGACTATGGATTTCAGAGATAAGATAGGAAGCGTGTTACTGTGTAATAAGGAATAATCGCCCACCCCTTTTTTGAGGTGATAAGATTTTTTTTACTGTGTTGGAGTAGGGGTCGAATATGATGGATTCAGGATAAAAGTATGGACTCAAGTAAGGCTAAAGATACAGTATGCGCATTGGTATGATTTATGTTCCAAATTCAGGAACACATCTAAAAGAAACTAAACACGCGTTAGAGATAAAAATTTTGTTCAAAATACAGGGACCCTTCGAAAAAATTGAATACGGCCCTTGAATAAAACAGGCCCTTTCACAAAAATCCAATGGTTACACGTTATGTTACCCTTCCCATAATTAGTTCCTCCTCCCTACCTCTTTTTTGGATACGAGTGATGGTTAACCTTCACGAAAATTGCATACGTCCACTGTTTGAATGAGAAGACCAACGTTCTCTAAAGGCCCTTTCACAAAATTGGAAAGATACCTTTTTTAATAAAAATACTCAAGATCTTTACAGGCTCCTTCACAAAGATCCAATGGATTCAAGACAACAAGATAGATACAACTTAGATACAACATGCGCATCGATATGAGTTATGTTCAAAATACCCCTTGGACCTCTTTTTGAAGGTCCCTTCAAAAAGAAATTAAAATTCGACATATGTTAGAGTAAAAACAGAGCAATACCCCTTCACAAAAATTAAAATGTGAGTTAGAGAATTCTTAAAATATCAAAATATATATATATATATATATTAATTGGACCTCCACCCAGAATCTTCACAAAATTCCAATGGTTTCAAGTTAGACTAAAGTTACAGAATGTTCATCGATATGAAGTATGTTCAAAATACAGGAATCCTTCAAAAAATGGAATATTTGAATAAAAAGGCGTACATTCTCTAAAGGCCCTTGCATAAAAATTCGATGGATTCAAGTGAGAATAAAGATAGAGCCTGCGCATCGATATGAGTTATGTTCAAATAACCCTTCACTTCACAAAAATTCGACATTGGTTGGAGTAAAAAATACAGGGACCCTTCACAATGTTCATTGTAAATATACACATATAGCTTATACGAAAAATGAAAAATAGCTCTACCTTTCTCATCGGCAGAAAACACAGGATTCTAAAATAGATTGAAATATAACAAAAGAAAAAATATTTCAGAAATTATTATACTATTTCTCTATTACAAATTTGAACAAACTAATGTAAGAAAATATTATATTTTATGCAAAAATCCACAATTCCCGAAAACAAAACGCAAATGTGATTTATTTCAAACATTAATTGAAGGTAATTTAAGTGATGAATCTACAAACTAAAGAAAACAAACATTTATTTATTTTTGTGTATTTAATTAATTTAAGACAATACTAAAAATAAATATTTTTCCTCGCTCAACAACGTGAAATTTAATTCATTGCAACCTCTTATCCCTTGCAGTGACTGATCGACACTCACTGAAAGGACTGAGATATTTCTTTTGTCCATTTTCAGCTAACATACGCTCATAAAAATTGTCTCGTCTAAAAGAAGGTGTCTCCCAAGTCTCTGCTCGTAAAGGGTGTTTAATACAGTGACTTTTATGACGTGAAATGGGGGATAAGCGGTGCTCTACGGAGTTCTGTATGATCACGCCCACCTCGACCAATGTTCATAGGCTAGCGCCCCCTTTCCTTTTCATCCTACGTGAAAATAACAATATAAAAATAAAGCTAATGATTATGGGGATACAGGAACTTTCAAGAGTTTTATGACTTTTAACATCTGATCGCCGAACAAAAAGGCAAAATTCTATTGTTGTTTACTCTGTATTTTTTTTTTTTTAAATACTAAAAAAACTTGATATTTCAAACATATGATAAAACAACTTATTTGCATATAAGAATATAAACTTTGAGACTATTAATCAATATTCTAAAATTACATTTTATTTGCAGAATTATATTAAATTAAGTAATGCTAATATTGCAGTGAAACGTAAAGCACAGTGAACGGATATATCAGTTCACGGCGGTGAGAAGGTGCAAAAATTTAAAAATTTAATATGCGTGTTAGTATAATATAAAGAAAATCGATGATGTTTAATTCTGTACAAGTTTCTGTATAACACTTTGCCTGCGTAGGAGTCCATTTTTTGTTCATTGTAAAAATTTTATGGAAAGATATTCTTTTTTTTTAATTTCTACTTATATTTTCATAACAGGTTCTGGACTGGGTAACTTTAATAAGTAATAACAATCTTTGCAACGGTAATACTTGATTTTAAAATATTTGAATTATTAAAAACGCCTTTGTTTATACTTTTTAGTCACATTCGTGAAGAAGTTATTTTTATAAGCTCTTGGGTAACACCATCTTTTCGGAGTTTTTCTAACTGTAACTGATCAGCACCCTCGTGTATGTCAAAATTTATTGAATATCTTAGGATTTCAAATGTTCTTTGGATTTTTCACCTAATTCATTGAGTTTACAGTCTGTTTACATTTGTTGGATTCTAAACAGTTCATTCATTGCAAACAACAGTTTGTTTTATGAATATATATATATATATTCTTTTTTTTCGACGGGGGGGGGGGAGAGGGAAACCCATGATCATCAATTCAGATTTAAAATATGAGGAAAAAAATTTAAAGCATTTTATTTCATCCTCATAAAAAAATCACCATCTATATAAATAAAAATTTAAATGTTTATTTGTTCAAAATATTAAATCGATTAATGTGCCCCTATGGGGTGCACTTTTAAAAAAACTTTTCTAACACCCATTATGTGATATATAATTAGAAGTGCTTTGATCATTCTTTCATATTATCCCCTCACCTCCACTATCGGAATAGCTGCGAAATTGGGACCAAGTGGCAGAATTGAAATTGCCACTTTGAAATTGCCACTGATAAGGCAATTCGTTGAAACGCCCACGTGCAACATTTGTAAAGCATCCGGCATGGGAAAAGTATTGCAGAAATGCAAAATTATTGTTTGGGATGAATGCACAATGGCACATGAAAAAAAAATTATAAAATATAATCATTAACACAAATATACGTAATTTTATTAAAACAATAAGCATCAATTTTACAACATGTTTCCAGCCATAAAACGACACTTTATCCGAAATTATGAAACAGAGATATTACGCAAACATGAAATAGAGATTTAGCCAAATACTTCAACAAGGCCAACAAGTGTTTCATTCCCATTTAGATATTCATCAATATATATATATATATATATATATATATATATATAAGCAGTAACCATCACAACACAAACAAAACAGCTAAATATTCGTGTGAACAGCGCCAGAAGCTGCAAAATAGAACACACAAATTCAATATAATCCAGCAAAAATATGATTTTGGCCTGAACTAGCACCACCCCCCTCACCAGAATTTGTTCGGATGCTTGGCTGCCTTTGAATTTACCCACTGCCGATGAGGCCGCAGCTCGTTTCTGTTTATTTTTACATATATTTTCTAATTGTGTTTTCTTGTGTTAAGTAGTATTCAAATATGTTTCTGTACAT
Organism: Maratus michaelseni; assembly: GCA_963931845.1. Lineage (NCBI taxonomy): Eukaryota > Metazoa > Arthropoda > Arachnida > Araneae > Salticidae > Maratus > Maratus michaelseni. Next base: position 429,919,226 of record OZ007589.1, read on the forward strand.
TTTGAATTTTTGCTACGCAGCGCTCTGGCCGAAACCCACTGCCACTAATTGTTAATCTTTTTGTTCGGATGCTTGGCTGCCTTTGAATTTACCCACTGCTGATGAGGCCGCAGCTTGTTTCTGTTTATTTTTACATATATTTTCTAATTGTGTTTTCTTGTGTTGTCTTGTTTCTGGTGAGGGGGGTGGTGCTAGTTCAGGCCAAAATCATATTTTTGCTGGATTATATATATATATATATATATAACCGGGCTTTCAAACGGTGTAAAATTAAATCAAGCGTATACACAACGGTTTTACTTACAGCAATATAATACAAAATATTTTTTTTACAAAATCACTATGAAGATTAAGTCAAACATTTCAAATCTAGGTGTAAGAGTCTGCTTGTGCTATTTTATAAAATATTTCCGCTTACATTTTTATAAGGTGTCCATGCTAAGGCTAAACGGAAAATCTCTCTTTGAAGATATGAAAATCATTCGGACTAGAACACAGTGATAAAAAATGAAGTGTAACAAAAAAACTGAAAGCATCCAGTGGGTGAAACCTGTAGCATGCGGATGCGAATTGTCGTACATTAATACAACTGTAGGAGAGAGAATGCCTCTTACTTACTTTGTGTCACTCTGTGTAATATTTGCAATCTATGTTATTTGCGTTGATTGTTGTCGCTTTGACAAATAAGGTACTATTCAAACAGTACAAAAACAGACCATCCTGTTTTTATAATACCCGGATATATACTTAAATTTTATATTAGTTTCTACTATTCCTCAGGCATTAGTATGTATTTTCAAGAGCAGTAGTAATATACGTGTGTCTTTTTTTTCAACTGCACCATTATTGTTAATTACTATTATACTTCTTTAATGAATTTATTTATAATATCAAAAACATACATATATTAAAAATAGTAATAAAAACATAGTCAGTTATGCATCGTAAAAAGCACATATGGTTATGGACATATGTAACATTAAAAATGTTTCCAATATTGTAATATATAATTTCTAGCATTTTCTTAACATCGCAAATTCTTAACATCGAAATTAACCATGTGTTTTTTAAGATGGATAACTGACTATGTTTTAATGCTATTTTTAATATATGTATTTTATTGACATTATAAATAAGTTCATTTTAAAGAAGTATAATAGTAATTAACAATAATAGTGCAGTTGAAAAAAGACCCACGTATACTGCTACTGCTCTTGAAAAATATATACTAATGCCTGATGAATGGTAGAAAGTAAAATAAGATTTAAATAAGGTGCCATTTCAACGAACTACTTACCTTATGTGCAACTAATTTGTTGATATTTCTAGTGTTAGGAATTATGAGGAGTAAAGTGTAATGTCATGTTCTGCAGTATTTCATCTGCTACCACTTATCGTTTCCCTCAATGGGATTATCAGAAAATTAAACTAGTCGTTTGGGGCCACCGTAATACTTACCCATCATGGATATGCATAATGTAAAATATTAAAATAAAAATGTGTAAACTACTTATAAAATGCATTGCAATTCAAATAAAATCGTGGCTTGATGACGTCACAAACTTTAAAGGCTCGATTACTGAATTGCTTGAAAGAGGTTTTTCCTTATAACTCCAAAAATAATAATCCTATTAACTAGCGGTTTACTGCATCTGATTAAGCGTCAAATTTCCAATTAAAATATATCTTTGAAGTGAAATTTGGATGAAATACAGGGTCATGAAAAATCGAAGAGTGTGGGAAATAGGATTCCAAATATCTCAGCAACTCATTATCCGATCGACTTCATGCTTTATTCAAAATTTGTTTTTTTATTGTCTTTTATATTCATTTCTTAAAATAAACAATTTCGAAAATTTTTATATACCTTTCATCAGAACGAATATTTCGAGAGTCCGAAAAAAATTGTTCCGGTTAATCGAGGTTATTGAAATGAAATAGGCTTCTTCCCATTATTACATACTAAGTACATACCAAATTGCAAGTCTCTATCTCAATTTTTTCGGGAGATAGAGCGTTTACAGACACACAGACACACACACACACACAGACACACAGACACACAGACGGACGGCAAATTTTTTTTTCTAAAAATATGTTTTTCGGAATCTGCAGTGTCTGAAACGTGTAAATCCGTCAAAAAAAGATTTTCGATTTTCAAAACGATTACTAGACTTACCCTATACTACGTATGATGGGTAAGTAAAAAGTAGCCTCCGTACCATTAATTTAAAAAGAAATATGTAAAGTTTTCTTGTGTGATCGTTAAAACATTTAATACCTTTGACGTTATACTTTGCCTGAAAATCTTGTATTAATTTTAATACAGTGGTTTTAGTCTCTTATAGTGATTAAAAAAAAATTATTTTATAAAACCAAATTCCTTTAATATTAAGTTCCACATAAAACTAATACATTAGTTTTTGTTCAATTTAACTGGTAGAGATGGAAATATTTTTATTGAAAAGTTTCTGAAAATAAAAATTGATTTATGCAGTTACAAATATATTTTTCTAAATGTATTTTAAAACCTTAAATCAGGACAATTGATTTATAAGCTCTATGAATTATCCTAGAATGCCAGAAAAAAAGATTGCTTCTCTTCATATTTTTAAATAATCAAAAGATATATTTCTTCCTTTGTACGAATTAGGGCATAAAAAGTTGTAAAATATTCCGTATCTAAAAAACTTTAACTTTTGACAAATGCTCATTTGTATTTTATATATGTTATTATTTTTTACTCAAACATTCTATGATATGTTTAATGTAGGAAAAAAATAACAAAAAAAGTATTCTAATTGTGATTTTGTTTGTTTGTTTTTTGGTTGGTTGATTGTTTTTTAATTATTGGTTTATAAGCGGTATTTTACGTTACACTTTTTTGCTAGAATTATTTCATTGGAATGGATTTTCACATTCATATTATAATAGGAGAACATATGAAAAGGAAGCAAATTTAGATATAATTAACGGATATACTATTTCTACTTACCATTAAAAAAAAGAAAATCCGTAAATTGTGGAGGGATTTATTTTTGTTAAAACAAAACAAAACAAAACAAAACAAAACAAAACAAAAAGCACTTCTTTCATTTTCCCATTCCCCCCAAAATACAGACAATTTACAAATCTAATTATACAATAAAATCTAAATTAATAAATAAAATTAACATCCTCCGTATCTGAAAAACTTTAACTTTTGACAAAATGCTCATTTGTATTTTATATATGTTACTTTTTTCTATTCAAACATTTTACATGTTTAAAGTACTGCATTGCATTCTAGAAAAAAAACAATTAACAAAACAGTATTCTAATTGTAATTTTGTTTGTTCCCATTTCTCCCAAAATACAGAAAATTTGCAAATCTAAGTATGAAATAATATCTAAATTATTAAATAAAATTAACATTTTCAGTCATTTTAAATATTTTATTTTATATTTTATTAGGAAGTATTAAAGGTATTTTATATTTTCATTATTTAGTTCTGGTGTTTGGGTTTGTTAGTTTTGGGTCTGTTAATTTTGGTTCTGTTTGTGCTTTTAATGAACATCTAGCATTACCCTATAATGCTATGTAGCATTAAAAATGTTCCCAATATTGTGATATATAATTTGTAGCAATATCCTATATAATGTTAATTTATCTCTAGAACATAATTTTGTTTCAAGTTGTAGCTATAGATGAATTTCTCATTAGAAAATCTCAGACAATTAATCGCATTTTATTTTTAAATATGATCTGGGACGCTACAATTTACAGATATGAAACCAAATTCATGTAAAAGTGAAAACATATGCAATATTGTACTTAAACACAAGTTGAAATGTACTTTAATTTCGGTACTGCGTAAGAAGAGTAATGTAATTACTGCTGTTTTTGCTGTAATCTTGGATTACTGAACAGCTATATTATTAAACTGTAACAGCTGTATTCGTATTTTCAGAATTTTGGAAAATACTACAATGTATTGCAAATAAATAACAACATTGCTAAGATTGCAGCAGTCTTATATACAAAAATGCTCAATATGTTTCCTGCTACTTTACAAGTCTAACGGATCTCCATTAAAAAACGATTATTTACAATTGTGTCACGAGAAAATAGTTGTAATAAAAATCACGAGCTCAGAACACCTGATGTTTGGATGACACACCATATACCTATTAATACTGGTATTACTAAACTTCTGTACCTAATCAATTTAATATTTTTCCCCATCTTTAAAGACAATCATATACATGTCCCTCTGAAATCTAGGCTTTAATGCAAATTTTCCTTACATGAACATAAAAATCCTAAATTACGCTTAATGGTTACATAAAAATAATGAATGTTAATCAAGAACGAAAAATCATGCGTCCAGCATAGATTATGTAACACTTTCCAACGCTTCCAAAATAATTTTACAAATCATACCTTTAATAAGCTAAAAGATAACATCTAAGTAAACAATTTGGAAAACGCATAACATATTTAAAAACATAATTTCAGGAATTTCCAACATATACAATATTCAGAAAAATATCCGAATACTTTTATTCAGCCCTGTATAGGAGCTATAGATTTGTATATATACTACATAGGATGCTAAATTTTAGTTCAGTTAGGAAACGCGTAGCACAGTTTAAAATTCTCCGTCTGGAGTTTCTATCAATAAACGGAAATGTTTCCGCGAACTTTTGTGCTTCCCTGTATAGGATCTATAGAATTTATACACACCATGTAATAGACAAAAAGCGAGTTAAAATTAAAACTGCGTTCAGTAACTTAAAACGCACTTCCAGGAATTATTGTTTACAGACAGTAGCGAATTCTTTGGTAAATGAACGATGACTGCTATACACACAATATTCTGTTGTAAGCATCTTGTAATGCACCTTAGTGATACATATGAATTTCAATGCATTTAAAATAGTGAAACCTTATTTAAATAAACCGCAGACGAGATTTCACCATAGACGTAATGTAACGGAATTCTTTTGACTGTCCCTGTAAAGTAACTATAAGTGCTATGCACACCCTATTACATATTAAGCTTCTTCTAATGCACCTTAGTGATATATATAAATTTCAATGCGTTTAAAAGAGTGAAACATTCTTTAAATAAACCACAAATGATTTTTCCCCATAGACCGCAATGTAACGGAATTCTTTTGAGTGTACCTGTAAAAAAAAAACTATAAGTGCTACACACTTCCGTTGAAATAGGGAACATGCTATAGATAACGACAATAACATATAAAAATTGCAGAGCAATCCGAGCATATTTACGGAAGTTAGAGCACGGCCAGACGGCCAGACAAACCGAAGTCATAAACACTTTTCAACTATGTTGGAAAGTGTTAAAAACGTAACGCGTTTAAGAAAACCCGAATCGCATGCTTTACGTTTGGTTTTGCGTATGTGATATATGTTTAACACATAATTGATAAATGTAATAAAGGATGTGAATTAAAACTTACTACAAAGCGTACAACATACACACATAACTGATTATCAATACTTAATTTTAGTGATTTAAGTAGTAGGAAATTAGAAAAAATATTATTAAAAATATAATCCAGTTGTTATTAACACAATGTCTCGGAAGGTTTCAAATATTTACCCTATTAAAATCCGTGTGCGTATCTATCTATGCAACCTCAAAAACCCGGAAACCACAGGACGCAAAATTACGAAATTTGGCACACGGGTTGCTGGTAGGGGTTAACAAAATTTAAATACTTACTAAAAATTAAAAAAAAAATAGTGCAATATCCGCAAAGTTATTTGGTTGATGAATACACAATGTGTTTGGTCAATTCAGATTCATAGGCATATTAAACAGGGTTAAGTAGGGTAATGCAAAGGATAAGTCTTCTTTGAGAAAATGGTGTATGGATGAAAAACAAACCTGAATGAGTATGATAAGAGTGGCTGGCCACATTTCGTTACAGTCAAGCTGAAATGAAATGTTTAGCATATAGTTCGTTGATCGAGACCTTCAATCTAGATCTTCACTCTAGATAATACTTTCCCATTATGTCCAAAACGATGGAGAACTCAAATAAACAGCAGTACTCTTCTGGCGCCAGATAAGTAAGACAGAGAAATCGTGAAAATTATGCCCCGTTATGATGAATGCTTAGTTATCAATTGCAGTTATGTCGCAGAATAGAATTCGGTCCAGTTTTTATTGTAAACAAAATTTGTGTATGAATATTAGTTTTTTATGGAGCTACACGCAAGCGTTATTAACTTTCTGAATGAGTTACGCATACTTTTTAGTAATAATTTTCAATTTTTTTATAACACTTAAATAAAGATAAAAAAATATGGATTTTAAGGTTTTCCGTTTTAGATGTGTGGTACTTGACAGGTACAGCAAAAGTGCTTAGAAATTTTAACAATCTTCTTCAGTACGATTATATTGGGTAGTTGTATCTAATATTTTTTTTTTCCTTTAGGGCATTATTTTAATAAAAGGAGAATCCTCAGATATCTAATGTACTTAATCTGCAAGGATATTATTTTAATCTCAGATTATGGATTCTACTAAGCTACTTACTGATGAACTTTATCAATTGATTATTGTATTTAAATTATTCATTTTCTACTATTCTCAAAACCTCCTTCGCTTTGTTTCAATTCTTATTGTATAAAATATTCTGTACAAAAAGAAAAAATAAATAAATAATTAAATAAATAAATCATTACTTTTTTCATAAATATTATGTCTTAATAGGGGCGTTTTTATTTTCTCTCGTTAAACATGAAAAATGTGTTCACTTGATATAATAATATAAAATTGAAAATATAATAAGAAAATTTAATGTTTTTTTATAATTAAATGGATGAAGCATTCTATTGAGAATGATTTTTCAATATTTCAATATTATAAATCGCAGGGTTTTTAAATGTATATTTTAAAAAATGTATAAGGTAAAGCTAGGATATTCTGCGTACAATTCATTAAAATGATAATAAAAAATCTAAATATTAATTTTTTGGTAAACTATGCAGGGATAACTTTGACTTCATTTGTTTTTATGCATTTCCATTGCTATTTTGTTGTTATGCTGTAATTTAATAGAGCAGTTGTAATAAAACCAAGAAAACTATTTTGCGCAATCTGTCCTTGCGGGGTTGGTGTGATTGCGCACATGGGTAGGAGAGATTGTTATTAATAATAACTACAATTAAATTGTTAACAATAATAATTAAACTTAAATAATATTATTGTAAGGTTTTTGTGAACAAACGTTATTATATTAGGAGTGAATATTTCAGCCTAATGGTTAAAGGATCAGAAAAAGGAAATAATTTTGAGAACAATTAAATAATTGTAATTAACGAAAAAAAATTAAAGAATCAGGAAAAAGATGAGATTACTATATAACATTAACACTAGAACGGCCGACAACTTCGACATCCTAAAACAGCCGTCGGTGTCACTTCGACACCACTAATTTGATTATGCAAAATGGACGGGATAAATTCTAATTTAACACTTTACTCCGTCATTGTACTTTAATTAGGCTTATACTGTTATATTTTCACGAAAGAACGATGATTAATTTTACAGAAAAATATATTAAATCCAAACGGCCGAAAATTTCGACATCCTAAAACAGCCGCCGGTGTCATTTTGACACCACTAATTTATTTATGCAAAATGGATGCTATAAGTTCTAATTTAACAGAATATTGCGTCATTGTACTTTAATTAAGCTTATATTGTTACATTTTCATAAAAGAACGATGATTTGTTGTAAATTCTGCTTGGTGTCGAAATAACACCAACGGACGTTCTAGGTGAATTGGGCTGTATTTTTTTAAAAAATAGAATCACATAATAAAAATTTCGATAGTGTGCTTATTACGTAAAATGATTAAAAGTCATACAAATTGAAAATCATTTTTGTGAAATATAGGTGAAAAAATGTGCTAGAGAGATAAAGCTAAATTCGGTTTGGTGTCGAAATGACACCAGCGGACGTTCTAGTGTTAAGTTACTTTATAACATATTTAACTTACAATTAGTCCATTTTTATTCACACAGTTTCAATGTTTTGTTGTTTTCAGATCGAAGTTGTTGTCGTCCACAATCAATGCACTTATTGTTGTAAATAGTGCAGCTTTCATGCAACCATCTGCCACAAGTAATACATTGAATCCAATCACTGGTCGAAGTTGTGTCTTGGTACATTTCCAGACATTCAGTACATTCATCCTCATTTTCCTTCATTTTCTTTCCTTCGGTTTTTTTAGATCGCACTTTTTCTGGGAGCATCTTATCTTCACCTGTTTGCTTCTTTTTTTTCGCAGCCGCTTCCTTCTTAAGTCTTTTTTCATGTATATTTTCTGGATCAGTAACATTCGTTGCACTCTGTTTCCTCTTTGATTTTGATGGCATTAAACTACTTGGAATGGGTGAAAGCTTTTCCAAAACTTTCGTAGGTGTATTTCTGAGAGTAGCATTAGAGTCCTAAGAAGTTGAGGGTTGACAAATACATGTAGCTGCTGCAATGGGAAGCGAGGATAGGCCTCGAATAGGAGAAGTTTGAGTTTCAGTGGTTGTAACTAGTACTGTTGTTGAAACGAAATGGTGATCAGTGGATTCTGAGGGTAACGCAACGGCTTCAGAAAGAGTTTGATTCATGCTTCGATCACAGCCTAGCAAATATGCGTGTTGTGGAATCACTTCAATATTTAATGGGTAAATTCCGGTTGCACGAAAGGCAGAGGTGGCAAGTTGGACAGTAGAACAGCGAGACCAGGCTGAATTTCAGAGACTACCAAAGTCCTCTCTCGATATTTTTCCAGTCCCACGGCGAGTTGTTACCATTTTCCTGCAAGCGTCTTTAAAATAAGCTTTAAAGGGCTTCAACACTACCCGATCCAACGGCTGTAAATAATGCGTAGTATGGCTAGGTAGACACAAGATTATTATATCGTTATCAAAGGCGACTTGCAGCATGTTTGGACAATTCATGTGTGACGCATGGCCATCTAGAATTAACAAATGTGTACCAGCAGGCTTTCGTGGAATAAAATGCTTGGTAAGCCAGTCCATGAATAGTTGACTGTTTATATAGGCGCTCTCTTTCCTCATCCTAATTGCAGTTCCTGGTGGTGCATCTCTGGCGTATTGAAGTTTAGCGTAGACCCCTTTAAAAACGCAGAAAGGTGGCAGGAACTGAACTTCCGCGTTGCAGCAAGCTAAAATAGTCACCGTTTCACCCTTTTCGGCACTAGTGACAAAGTGAACATCTTTACTGCCTTTTGCAGCAACCACTTTACTAGGGTCATTGTTCAGCTGAATTCCACTCTCATCACAGTTCCAAATACAGCCAGGCTTCAAAAATAGATTATTATCTGTCAATATGGATGTGAGAAGAGTAAAATAATCTTTCACTTCCTCACGGTTCATACCTTCTGCTCTAGCTCTGCTAATACCTTGAGCTTTTCTGATACTTAACTCAGGATGTCTTCGCATAAACGAGGAAAACCAAACTTTTCCTGCTACTTTTTTTTCTTTATTGCAAGAGTGTTTTTTTCCCAGTGCTTCATCAAAATTGTATGCTAACTTTCTTACATCACTTTGTTTAGGTACAAATCCAACTACCTGAAGTTTTTGTATGTGACCAGCTAATTCCTTCTCCGCTTCCATAATTAGTTGAGAATCTGGACCCATCTTTCTCTTCTTAAAATCATTTTTCTTGAGCCTATGTCTCAAGGTGGATTCCGGAATACTGAATTTCCTGCCTGCTGCACGCATTTTGAGTGATTCATTTTGTACTGCCTCTACGGCTAATTTTAGATTTTCTTCGGTCCATGATCCTTTGTTCGTTTTTCTTCTGTAAATATTTGGCATTGTAACCTGAAAAAATATGGCAAAATGTATTAAAAAGTTCCAACGCGCGTTACATATTAACAAAAATAAAACAATCATTTATCAGGAAATTTAGCTTAAAGTAGTTAAGAAGATTAATTTATTAGCAAATAATTAATTGCTCATAAATTAAATATATATATATATATATATATATATATACTCAAATTCAATTATAAATTCACACTAACTGCACCACATAGAGGAAAAACAAATAACAATAATTCAACTGAACCCTAAAATATAACCGATTAAAACTATAACTCGAATATAACCAAATGCAAAATAACTAACATTAAAACAATACCAGAAAAACAATACCAGAAAAATAAACCAGAGGCAGGAGGTTATGGCTAACGACATGAATAGCAGGGTTAAAACTAATATTTATACAAGCAACGCCCCCCCCCTTCTCCTGCCGAGACCAAATTAAACTATACAATTAACCGAAACACAGAGCAACAGGCAACAGAACCCATCCATAGCTAAACTCAACGAACAACTGATCCAGACCACCTTTAGCATTTAAAAATGAATTAAGTTCAACTTGATATTTACTCTTTCCTAGAAAATTAATCATATTTCTCCTTACAAACTGCATCAATGCCTTTATAATCCACTTCATAAATTCGCCAGTGGCATCGCCAAACCTTGAACACAATCTCTCGATACGATCTATACCATTCGTAAACACATTTCTAAAATTTGAAATATGCACGTTTGAATCAAAATGTAAGGTCTTTAAAGTTTTAAAATTGAAATCGTTTGTTTTGCCATAAACCCTTGTATTCAAATTGTCATTTTCCAATTTTAAATTTACATCCAGATAATTTATGTTTTTAATATCCCGGAAGAGGAGTTTTAGCTTTAAAGTATTGGGATAGTATATAAAATCTAAGTTTACATTTGCATTATTTAGTCCAACTATTAAAACATCATCAATGTACCTGTAACTCACTATTTCTCTATTTAAATTATTGTTATTCTCATTTGTATGTAAGTAGACGTTGAAATTGAACTGCAACTCTTCTCTCCCCACCCACCGCTGGTATTCCACGACTCTGTTTAAATACTCTATTCCCCTCAAACACCCACAAGTTACAATTCTAAATTTCACTGGCTTTTTATGAAACTTTGGCACTAGAACAAGATATGGGAAATTTTGACTTTTCTGCTTCAGCTTAACTTTTTCATATAATGTCTTAACCCTGTTTTCCATTATTGAAACTTTCGATTTCAATAGTTCATAGTTATCTCTGTTATTATAACTTTCATTTAAGATTTCATCATATTTTTTTTACAGATTAATGAATAACTTGAATTAGCCTTATCGACGTATGTAATTATAAATTTACTCTGAAGTTCTTTAATGGATTTAGTTAACTTCCTTTAGTTAATCCTCTTGAGACACACCGTCGCAATCTCTAACATATTCTCTTTTTAAGTTTCTTAAAAATCAGAACTTCCACTCATCAAAAACATTACATGGTAAGCTGTATTTATAAGTTAATTTTTATATGAACTATTTATGTTAGTTGAAAACCGTTTAATGGCTGCCCTTTTCGTTACAATTCGTTTCATTATATATGTAGTTTATTTTTTAACAAAGGCATTATTAATTTATGAACAAAAATATTTGTATAAAATTAATTTAATAGCAACTGTATTGTTAATTTATTAACAGAATTTTTTATCGGCAAAAGTATTCTTTAGCAAATTATTATATTGCCAAATTTAGTTTCGATAGTTATGTGTTTTTCAAAAATTATTTCAAAATTGATGCGTTCATATGTTTTAAATGTAATCTGCAATTTATGCAAATTTACCAATTAGCTACATAATCTCTCCTAACATAGAACCTAATGAGAAACCACGCGCCAGCTCTCCTAAGTAGCAGATGCGTAAACTCTCAAATTTCGGTAGGAGAGATTACGCAACCTTTTATTTAAACATGGACGCTTCTAAAACGAACCGTTGATGTTCGCAGCATTAGTCTAAGTTAGTAGCTTATGAGAAATCGTTTAGGTTTAAAATATTTTGTACTACTGACTTACTATAGAAATTCTGACGAATAGTTCTGAAAATTCAAGCACTTACCTTGTGAAAATAAATCAAAATATCAATGTTTTTGGTAAACGCTCGAATCAATCCACGTACACATTTGAGTACATACTCTACTACTGATGTTGTACAACTAGCTGAAGTCGCTGCGCGAGCATCCTACTCCTTCCCCCCGATCCCCTTTGTGCGCAATCTCTCCGACTGCGTCATCTCTCCTGTCTTTACCTTACAGTAACTGTTATTATATTTTTCATGAAGAGTTTACAATTAGATATTAAATTTTAAAAACAAGAGATACATTTAATAATTAGATATGCGATAGTTCATTATTATTATAGTTATCATAGATAGTAACTGTTATTATATTTTTCATGAAGAGCTTAAAATCAGCTATTCAATTTTTAAACAAGAGATACATTTAATAATTAGATATTCGATAATACATTATTACTGTAGTTATCATAGATAGTAAATGTTATTATATTTTTTATAAAGATCTTACAATTAGATATTCAATTTTTAAAAGAAGAGATACATTTAATAATTAGATATTCAGTAGTCAATTTTTCCTTGCTAGTGTGGAGACATCGGGATCAGTGTTTGCAAAGTTTTTACGTTGTACACTGTACATGAAAGAAATTTAAAGATGTCTAAAAGTCTTTCACGATTTACAATACACAACAGTCCACACTGTGAAAATAAATGTTTCTTTATGTAGGAAAACAAAATATAATCATGAATTAAAATATACAATAACTGCTTCCGAATTAACCACGATTTTGAAATGCGTTCTTTATTTTTAGAAACATCAGAAAAAAATAAGATTTCGAGATTTAAAGAAATTTCCATTAACCGAATATTTGGCTTCCACTGAGTTTCGGAAATATTTTGGAGTAGTTTCTATAGCGTATAAATCAATTTTATCAAACAGGAAGATAGGTTTTTCGGATGCTATCTGTTCTCAATTAAATTTATTTTGTTCGATGTTCATATTTTTATAACTTGCTTGTTCGATAAATACTAAGGGTTATAGATAAAAACTAAATTGCTAATTCAGATAGAGGTTTGTTTTGTTTTACTTGTTTACCACGGTATATTTAATATTTTTGTGAATGGATTTAACATTCAAGTTTATAGTTATTTTTCTAAACATATTTAAATTACGAGAATGTTGTATTTCCTTGATTTTTTACTATACACGAGAAAAAAAAAATCATATTAAATATAATATCCCATACATTTAAAAATCCATGCACAGTTTTATGTAGTATATTCTAAGGAATGGTGAAAAAAATTAAGCAAAAATATCCATATTTAAAAAAGTAGTAGGAATTTTATAAACGTTATTTTTTATAATTAAATTTTAGTTAATTAGTCTGTTCTACATTTTTTAAAATCATATTTGCTGTTTTGTATTAAATATAATACCACCACAAATATTACACTATTGTTCAAAACTAGCCGCCACTGGCGACCAGTTTGGTCTCCCTTAAATGTATGTTAAGCATTGTAACATGTTACTTTTATTCATAATTTAATTTTGTCCTTAATCTTTCGTCAAACCGGAAAATTTTAATAAACAAATCAAGAACTTTTGCGATCATGGTAGCATTTCGTATACTTTTTGTTGTTATGTATTTCATCTTTCTTGACAAAAACCGCTTAACCCACTTAAGCATTTATTTTTCATGTCCGTTTGTTTATGGGTTGCAATATGTTCGCTAATGTGGAAATTCTTAAACATATTAAGTTATTTTCCGTAATTGGGTCAATTGCCAATTGCCGTATTTTAGTTAATACTAACATCATAATAACATAATTAAACTAACATCGTAAAAACTGATATTCCGGATCGAGAAAGAGGATTAATACAGTATAAAACTACTCGAAAATATTTCCAGAAATCTGTAGCAACAGAAAAAAAACTTTGTTTCTGTAATTTTGTCGTTAAATCTTTAAAATAAAATTTGTTTTTAGTGGTGTATAAAGATAGAGCTCATTTTTATGAATCATAGGTATATCGGGAAATATTTTTGTATACTTTCGATCGTGTTATATTGCATTTTCATAGTTTATGAAATGTTTGTCTTTTTTTTTTTTTTTTTTTTTTTTTTTTTTTACAGTTCAAATATTACAGTGACTGAAACTTCTTATTCCTATACGACGCGACGTGATGATTGCTATCAGCATTATTTACTTATATCAGAAAAAATAAATAATGTTAAATCATAACCTTAGAAACATAATTTTTTCCAACTTTAATAACATTCAAGTGGAATAAAGATTGTGAAAGTTATAGTTATTATATCGTACAAAAGCTGCATGTATTATTAACGCATTTTAAAAGAAATTACAAATTATACCTATATTTATGAATATTTGTCTGTTTATTAAATAGCTTATGGGAGTTAAGAAAAATATATGGGAAATTATATAAATATAAATCGGAAATTTAGAAATAACTATTTTACTGAAATTGTCTCATACAAATAAAAGAGACTTGAAAAAAGTTACCTCGGGAACTTTAAATCAATCACGCTAAAAAAATCCTCTATGGAACAATTCATTTGTTCTGGATGTAAACTGTAATAAATAAGTTTTTAAGATGCACATAACAAACAAGGAAAAAAATCTTTGTGTTATGAAAATAATTTTACTTCTTTAGGTTTTCAATCTGTTTAACATTTTTCAACATAGTTGAAAAAAAAATGTGATTTCAGTTTGTATGTATGTCGTCTGTCTGCGCTCTAACTTGCGTACATATACTCGAATTGTCATTCAATTAATATATGCTATTGTGGTTTACTATGGTTTGTTTGGTATTCAAAACGAAGTGCTTAGCATTTATAGTTCATTCACAAGAACACTCAAAACAATTCTGTTACATTACTGTCTATGGGGCTAAATCGTTTGCAGTGTAGTTTAACAACGGTACACTCTTTCAACCATATTGTTATTGATGTATATCACTGAGGTGAAATACAAAAAAACTAATGTAGAAAAAGGTGTACACTGCATTCATCGATTATTTATAGGGGCACATAAAAGGATTTGGCTACAGTACTGTCTATCAATAATTATTGAATAATAATAATTGTTAGACGTTCATTTTCAATTGTGGTTCGCGTTTTTTAGTTTAACTCATTTTTCTTGCATTTTACTTAGTGTATATAGCTTCTATAAACCCTACAGTGTTGTGATAAAGATACGAGTATATTTCCATTAACAGGTGGCGCTGCTATCCTACATTTTTCAAGATTTTCATGATAGCTATATCTCAAGAACAAACGCATATAATTCCAACAAACTGCAGATTCTGTTAGACCTCGACATAAATAATCGATGATTACGTTTTGGTATAAACAGCCTAGTAGGTGGTGGTGCTGTACTACTTTCTTCATGATTTTCACCGGATCTATATGTCAATAACTCATGCATAGAATTTCATCAAATTTCTAATTATGTTATATCTTGACATAAATAGATGTTGGTTACGTTTTGGTGCAAACAGTTCAACAGGTGGCGCTGATATGCTACTTTTTTATGATTTTTTCGATAGCTATATCTTAAGAACTAATGCACAGAATTTCAAGAAACTTCAGATTCAGTTAAACGTTAACATAAGTAGTTGTTAATTAGGTTTTGGCGTAAACCTCCCAACAGATGGCCCTGCTATGCTGCATTTTTCTGGATTAACACGATTTTAACGATAGTAATATCTCAAGAATTAATGCACGGAATTTAATAAAACATTCGAATATGTTAGACTTTGACATCAATTGGTGCTGATTCGTTTTTGATGTATGTGAAACTTGTATGAGATTGAAGAAAGATTTGGAATTAGCACATCCGACTACTTTACATAGATGTCATCTTTCACTATACAGGTTGTCCATAAAAAATATCCCAGTTTCAATGGTATATTAGAACAGTTTAATGTAGCCTACTTACAACAAATCATACATCAAATTGAAGGTAAACTAACCTAGTGTTTCTTACAAATGTTCAATGTGTGCATCTTTATTTATGCGGCACATATCCAATCTGTAGTCCAATTCTTCATTCTGCAGTTAACAAGTCAGGAGTACTGGCAGCAAAGTCTCTTCAATTATGTGTCTCAAATTAGGCAAATCATTAGGTAGCGGCCGAACGTAAACACGATCTTCTATATAACCCCAAAGGAAAAAAATAGCATGGCTTTATGCAAGGTGAACGTGGATGTGCCAGCGAAAAAGAGCTTGGTTGGTACAATTACAATTACTTGGTTGGTACAATTTGAACAATTACGACCAATCCAACTGTCAGGTACTTCGACGTTCTCTCTTAATTCACCTATACAGTAAAGGCGACAAACACTCTAAAACGCTTACAGTTGATACTATTAAAATTTATATCTTGGACTTTATTTCATGGGCACCCTGTATTATGCTGTGAAGTTCTGTTACAATAATCTGAATTTGTTGGAAAGTTCTTCATAATCTTTGCTTGACGCATGTTTCTTTCTTTCTTGTCATTTATTTTTACTAATCATAAATTTATTTCAAACTTTTGAAAGAAAAGTAATACCACTTTTCTGTCAGACATAAAAATGCATTTAGATATATATTAATTGAACAATAAAGGATGGACTTTTATATTTAAACATTCCCCTAATTATATATGTTAGCATAAATTTGTGGGCGTTTTCAATCATAAACTTATTTATTTTATTAATAAAATATTATAGTATTTTTACTTAGATTTTTAGAATGTTTAATACTGTAAATAATAAATTTAATTAATAATTACGTAATTTTGTGCATTTGCATTAAATATGAACTAAGGAGAATAGATCAACATATATATTAACCCCTTCATAATTTTAAGTAAAATAGATGAGAATATAATTTATGCCTTCATTTCATCATCCAATGATTCCTATTTGTGGAGAAATAAGTTAGTTGTGGACCATATTAAATGTATAAAATAGTTCAAATATTTTGTTTTAAATTGATCACTCAAATCATATAATAATTCAATGTGGACTAATTTAGTGTAAATTAGTGAAGTGCAAAATTATTTTTTATTCTTTCTTAAGCTCCATATAAAATGTCTTCTGGCTCTAAAATGTAAAAATTTTGTTTTGTATTAATTTATTTAGGAATTTCTCATGTGAAAAATTTTGCGATAGATGTATTTACAAAAATGAAATTATAGGTATTTTGGCTGTGCTGGAAAAAATGCATTTAACTGATTTAAAATGAATTTACAAGTTTATTAAGAATGATACATATATAAAATATTATAAATTATTTTTAAATGGTTTGAATAGCAAATAATTATTTTAATTCAAAGTCATTTTCATTCTTGTTGAAATTATGTGAACATAAATATTAGTTTTGAAATTAATTATTTAAATTGTTATGATTTAATTTGTTAGAGATAGAATTGCATCTATTTCTTTTCATGAGACTTTTACTTTCAAAGCTTTTCTTTCTAAAACTGGAAATTATGCTAATGAAACTGTGAATAAAAACATTTATTAATTTTATTGTTAATAAGCATTCATATTTTTTTAATTTATTTTTATATGAATCATTTTTCAGATCACATAATCCAAGTAATCATATATAAATTAGAGGAAATATGATGTAACATTAGTTACTAAACTTATAAAAATTTAGAATTTTGGGAATATTAGAATTTTTTGAATTTTTCTAATAATGAAGACATTATTTAACTAACATAGATAAGTGTCTTAAAAAAATAGGTTGAGCACACACAATAATATTTTTCATCTAAAGTAAGTGTTTTGCTTTATTAAAGGTGATATAGCGTTTTAGCAAAAGTCTAAGTCTTCTATTTTAATTTCGATGCTATCTTTGAT
Source organism: Maratus michaelseni (assembly GCA_963931845.1). Taxonomy (NCBI): domain Eukaryota; kingdom Metazoa; phylum Arthropoda; class Arachnida; order Araneae; family Salticidae; genus Maratus; species Maratus michaelseni. The sequence continues at coordinate 429,937,034 of OZ007589.1, forward strand.
TTTAATAATTTCTCTAGAATTTATTTCAGAAATTAAAAATTTATATTACGCTAGCAGCTTTTTACACATCACCACACAAATGAAACATATGAAATTCTACTTATTCCATTACGTTCAAAATGAAGATATCTCTCTGAAGAAATTGGTTCATACTTCTTTCAGAAAATCAGTTTCAGCTGAGATTGAATAATAAATCAACATGAATAATTTAATAACTTGGCCTCACATTTTATTTCTTTGTAGTAAAAGTAAAATAAAAACTTCCAATTTAGAAGGAAAATATTCGATTTTTTTTTTCCATTCTTTGAAACAATATATTTTTAGAAATGTTTTAACTTAATATATACATATAGAAATAGAAATATATATATTTAGAAATGTTTTAACTTAATATATACATATAGAAATAGAAATATATATATTTAGAATACGCTCTTCTAACTATAATATGTTTTCATTATTACGATTTCAGTATGCGTTTTTATTTATTTTGTTAGTAAAGTGTATAACTTAACTGTTAGTTGCTCTCATAAAGGAGTTATTTCTATTATTTTATACCATATCGTGTTGTCATATTTTTGTTAAAAATATTTCAACTAAGTAACTTTAAAATTTTTGCAATATTAGAATTTCTAAAATATTTCTAATAATGGAGACATTAATTGCCGAAACGTCAGTTGAGGTTCACTGTGGAGACAAAAAAAGTTTTTGGTTTCCGGCTGTTTGTCTGTCTGACTGTCTGTTCCGCGATAACCGCCGTAAAAAGCGCCCGATTAGGTTGATTTTTGGTGAGTGTGTTGGTGAGGTACCCGGAATTAGTTGTATAGTTTTTAGTTACATTTGGTTCAATCGTTCGAAAAATATGGAACATTTTGTTTTAGGTCATAATGCTTTCCTATGGGAATGCAGGCGATTTTAAAATTTTATTTTTAACTGAAATTAAAATCATATATTTGAATAATGGATTTAAACCTAAAATTACTGCTGCTAATTTTTTTATACGGATACTAGGGGGCCTACCCCCTGCGAGCTACGCTCGCCAACCCCCGCTCAGACTTCGAAGCCTCTAAAAACATGACAGCGTGCTTTGTTTTAAAAAATATTGGTAAATCTGTAATTGGGTTGCCATGCTTTTAACGTTTTAATAGGGCATTTTTTTATTACTATGGCCTCATACACAGCTGTTGTGACAACTGACGACTGTTTTCGGGATTGATAAGTAAAATGAATTACAACTTGAAAAACAGCTTGTATAAAATGGTTACGTTTAAATTGTGGCTACCTCTCGGACTTTTATAACAACGATCTGTATTCTATTCTTCCTTTGCGTTTAAGGATGATAAAAATTCCATCTGCTTGTGAATAACATTAAGAACCACGGTATTGTAAAGTACTGTTACAGACATTTTCAGTAACAGGTTTTAATTTTCTCTCTATTTTAGTGCGACATCATGCATATTTTCATGTTATTTTAAATATGTAAATTATTTATTTTAATTAATATGTATATACGAATTTCTAATAATTATTTATCATACAAAATTAATTAAATATTTTGTGCATGCATGCCTGCATTTATTCGGCATCAATTGATGACATATTTAAACAAATTTGCTATCCGCGATAATTTTACACCTTCTTATGTCACTTGAATAGTGTCCATAAGAAAATCGGGTACTTTTCCAGTATAGGATCCTTTGCTTTTAGGTTTGGCGTAATTCGAGCTTCGAAAAGGGATAGATTCGTTAATATACATAGATTTGTTGCCAAAAGTTATGAAAACAAACCCAATAAGCTTTTGGTGCTTTTCTATTATAGTGGTCTAGACGCTATTTTTAAAAAGCTTGGCGTAATTCGGGCATCAGAAAGTCAGATTTGGTGCCAAATGACATAAACAGCCATGGAAACAAATTCGACAATTTTTTTGTTTATATGCGTATTTTAATTATACGTATATTATTATTGTTTTTTCTATACAAATTATTTCTGATTATATATAAAATAGGATAAATGACATTTTACGCTAAACAAATTGTATAAATATTTTTTTGCTCCTTTCTTTTGCGTTTACATAAATGACGTCATTTGGACGAATTTATTCAAAACATTTTCAGTTTATAAATTAAATTAAATGCTGACAGACGATTGAATCTTGACGACGATAGAATTGTGATTTTTTTCTTCAAATTTTCTTGAAAAACATAATTTAATCACAATCTTGTCTTCATTATCGATTGAAATAAAAGATAAATTCAATTTCAATTTGAAAATGACGAAAAAAAATAAATCAATAATCCCTATCGGGATCCTTTTCAATTTTTTTCCCTTTTTGTCACAAAAAACTGAGTAATTAGTTGCCATCATTACAGAAATGTCATTAAAATTAGAAAAAAATTAATATCTCGAAAACTAATTCCAATTTCAAAATTCTATTACCAGTTTTGACATCCGCGGATTTTTATGGACAATTGATATTAATTTCACCATCAAGCGTTTAATATTTTATTAAAAATATCCCTGAAACATAATCAGTCGTTTAATCAGTCGTTTCATAAAATCGTTTCATAAATTCGTTTCATAAAATCGTTTCACAAATTTGTTTCATTAGGATTTTACATATATAGGGTAGATAGCCCTGAAACATAATCAGTCGTTGTGGGAACGATCGTTCACACATTTTTAATAATTAAATAAAGAACATGAACTTGGGACTTATTTTTTTATGGTTTAGATGTTATATTATATTTATGTATGTTACATTGTTTTCCTTAATATGTATGTATTATTCCTATGTACAGAATGTGATCATCAACCCAAACGAGTGTTAAAGGTTTTAATTTACGAAGCTAGGAATGCTTCCATGTCGGGCGCACCCATTTTCCAAAGAACTTCCCCGCACGGGAAATCGTGCAGCTGCAAAATGAACCCATCCCAAAAAGACATTATTATTGGTTCAAAGAGTTGACCAACGGGAGTTTACTGAACTAAAATTTGCATAAGGTCAAAAAGGGCATCCAATAGAAATAAATTTTTTTTATATCAACGCCCAGGACGAGACATAGTCCAAATAATAATAATAAGAAGAAGAGACATTTTTGGGGGGTTCTACTTGACTTGAGAAAAATAACTCCATCGGTGCAAGTAGCTTTGTTTTTGCTGAGTTCTTCCAGCCCTTATGCTCTTCGAATTCCGGCCATCTTCACTGAAGGTATGCCTCATGGAGACTGCTGATAGACCCGCTGAAACGGAACTTGCCTTCGCCGATCCGATCCAGCGCCATACGATGATTTCTCCCGAAACCCCCCTCGGGAAGCAGATCTAGCGGTCAAGCTCAGACTCATCACCGGGAAGAATCCCGGCCTTTTCTCCAATCTGGCCAGAAGGATCCAGCTATGAATTCCTCTGTTTAATAACGTGCAAGGATGAACAAGGTCCTACATCATGACTAGAGATGAACTTCAATAGAAGAACAATTGGTGAGATACCTCCAAAATATTTTCCCTGGCTAGCCAAAGTGAATAATATAAAAGAATACTAAAATTTTACGTATTGATTGATCGAAAGAAAAAATGTTGAATTAACATAGACTCATATGTTTATTTATAAATATTTATAAATTTAAATGTTTGGCATATTTGCCTCTAATTTTACAACGATACAATCCTGTGCTGTAAAATAATGATTTTTTTTATAATTAAGTGCTTTAAATTAAAAGGAGTTAGTGTTGAAAATTTGATCTTATAAATTGATATTCTTGAGAAATAAATGTGTTGAATATGATTTGTTATGAGTTGATAATTTTAGAGAAATCAATGTGTTCCTATCTTTCCTATTATTTTATTTATTATCTCAGTATATAATTGAATAAAATGATTCTTTTTTAAATAATTTTATCTCTCTATTTTCTTTATCAAAGAGTGTATTATATTCTTTATTTTAGATTTAAAAAAAAAAAGCAAATATTTAATTCAAAGAGTTCAATCAGTAAAACTATCCGAACCCCCTTTACCTTTATTAACAGTGATTCACAACGCCGCTGAAAGGTAAAGATATTCTCGTATCCACTATACATCCCCCCTCGTAAATGTTGGATTCCCCCCCCCCCCCCCCACTTTTCCTTCCAACAGTCGTTTAATCAGTCGTTTCATAAAATCGTTTCATAAAATCGTTTCACAAATTTGTTGCATTAGGATTTTATATATATAGGGTAGATTTTAAAAATATTCAATAGCTTTCAAAATTTGCCGATACATCTATTAGAATTTAGAAATGAATTGTTTAAATAATTGGAATATTTTTTGCATCTGCTCAGGAAATATAAAACAATTTATTTTCATATATTTTACAAATTTTAAAATGAATTTCTTTTTACTTTGTTCTTTAATTAATTAGTTGCTATTTCAAATATTTTATATTGTGTAATTGCAACGCTATTTCAAAGAATATCAACATAATAAAATTAAAGTAACTCTCATTTGCTGCAATATTTTAGTAGCGAAATAAATTATTTTCGGGAAATTTTAATATTCTACTGACATAAATGAGATTTTATTTTGATACAAGTTTATTTTTTTATCTAAAAAGTTACAGGAATAAGAAGTTTATAAGAATTTCAGAATATCATTGCGTAAACCGTGTTTAATTGAACGCTTCTAATTTCTGAAACCTCCGAAGTATGGTATATGCCTATAAATATGTATGTAATACAAGAAAAAATATATTGCAAATTCTAAAATGCTAAACAGTATGAAAAGTGAAATTTAAAAACAATGACATTTTGATTTGACGTTGAGGCTCCTGATCTGCAGATTTACTAGTTTAGCTAGCATGGATATGTGTCTTAGAGATAGTCAGGCGCTTTTTATGATAATGTAATTGAATAGTTTACCTGTAAATTCAGAAAGAAATAGGTTGTACTATAATAATATATTTTCATTATTATATATATAATATATTTTTTATCTAAAATAAGTGTTTTATTTTATTAAAGATGATATAGTGATTTAGCTAAATTTAATCACTTAAGTATCTCTAAGTCTTCTATTTCAATTTTGATGCTGCCTTAGATTAAAAATGGGCACATTGTATTAAGACATGGCAATATATGGACTTCAAACATAGTGAAATTGTTTCCCACAGATGTTATTCCTATTATTTAAAAATATATTATATTTTAAAAAGGGATACCTCAGGTAAAATGGAGCAAAGAAATCCGAAAGTGGGCTGGAGTTAATTGAATGACCAACACAAGAAGCAATGGAAAAACCTGAGGGAACACTGCGTCATCCAGAAATGGATTGAAAACGAATGATAATGATGATTATGATATAATTTGAAAATACATTTTCATTTGACGTATAAAATTAAATTACTATACACCTATTTAGCTGAAGCATGAATGGATGAAGACTCGCTAAATGAAGGAAATTATGATTAAATTGACGAAGTATTCTGAAAGGAAATTAGATTTAACTGGCTAATTGGGTATTTGTGAATTTCCTGTTTGTTATGTAATTACTAAAAAGACGTAAAATGTACAATGTTGAGAATCTCTGCACAAAATATCTTGATAGAAATACGAAATTTTTGTGAACGAAAAGACGACTCGGGTCTCAATAAAGAGATAAAGGACGCTTTCGTGTAACAAAATTGAACATATAACATAAAACAATCACTTGTTAACTTTAAATTAAAGTCTAATAATGCTTAAAGTGATAAAAAACATCACACGGATTTAAAAATACCTTTTTATACATATGTTTCGTTCAGTCTATCGGTGATATCTTCAGATCGAAATAATAAATACAATATTCTCGCATATGTTTTAAAAATAGCAAACATAAACAACGAGATCGCATTTCAAGGCTAGCAGGTGCTTAAATTGGTCAAACTGGGAAAAAAGCAATAAAAGTAAAAACATATAATAATTTTCACGTTTCCCAGTTTGACCAATTATCCGAATTGACCGAATATAAATGTATCCACATATAACTGAAAATTTAAGTTATATATGATACATATATACTGTATAAAAACATAGAAATTTTACTTTCTGAAGTATAATTTTCACAGTTATTCGAAAGAAAAATCATTATATTTCATTTAAATGTTTCAATCATTGTAAAAAACAAAACAGAGGTACAGCAAATTTAAATCTTGTACTGATGAAAATAATTAAAATATTTTAATATTCAATGTAATTAATAATATTTTATATTTGTTTTATTAGTATAAAGTTAAAACATATTTTCTGCAATACTGATTAACTTTCATAAAATGAAATACTTTAAAAATCGTGAAAAATTAAAAGTAAATAATTTATATGAAATAAATTTTATTCATTAGAGATCTGAATCAATATTACATTATTTGTGAGATGCTGAAGTACATATTTTTTAATGGTTTTCTTGACTGCAGAAACAAACCAAATTCAACCTTTAATTTAATTTAATTTGTTATAATTTTAACATCTTTATTTTTTTAATTAAATTCGACATTTAAGCAGGTGTTCTTACGTTGTCTAAAAAAGGGTTATCGACCATGGATTCATTACGAAAGACTTGAGTAATTCTATTGATTCAGCAAATTGCATAACGTGAAATTTGCCCGAATAAAGGTCACAGTAGAGACATGTTTTAATTTCTTTCTTTTTATAACTCAATTATTTTTTGCTGAAAACGTACTTCTGCAAAAATACTTCTTTAAAAAATTATTTTTTATAGCAAAAAATATTACGAAAGTTTTATAAAACGTCTTTCTCTATTGATAAAGGAAATTTTATATATTTTTAATTCATTACAAACTGGATAAGACGCTTAAAATGCATAACTACAATAATTGTCCACAGAAAAAAATATAAATGTATGCATTTCATTATCTATTTTATTTTATTTAATTAGTACAATAAATATGTCATTCAAAATTTAATACAAAGGAATTATTTTGTCTGAATATTATATGTATTTTAATTTGTAGTGATTACACTTCATGTATATTAACATTTCTTCCAATGTGTTACGTTGTGAATGTGAACTCTTAATTATAATACTCTCATATGATATTTGTATTAAAAAATCCGGAACACATAATACGTTGAATAGTGTAAAAAAAATTTCTGTGAATAATATTATTATGATTGTTTTTTTTAATTATTTTAAGAAAAACATGTAATAAGCACTTACTTTTCGTATATAGAATACTTGTTCTTCTTATTCAAAAATTATTTCATTTAAAATGTTTAACGGTTTCTTAATAATATATTATAGTTCGAATAAAAACAAAACAAAAAAAACACATTTTTAGTCTCAGGACTAATATAACATTAATAGCAGGAAAATTCTTTTTTTTTTTCCACGAGTCCCTAAATAAAAGCTGTATTACTCATACCTGAGAACTAAATAAAGTTCGGGAATTTTAATGATGATATCAATTGTGTAAAATATGACAGTAAAATGAAAATATTAAAAGGTACTTATTTCGGATCGAAAAAATTAGGATTTTTTTATTTTCCAGATATGGATACGAAATTAATATTTTGTTAAAGCTAAATTCTAATAATATAAAAGTAATTTTTAACCCTTTCAGTGTTTGAGAGTTTGGCATATTTTCATAAGTATGCTTGTAAATCTCAGGATATATATATATATATATATATATATGTATGTATATTAATCATAGATTGATGCTATAATATCTTTCATATCCCCTCATTCTATGTACGATTAAAAAAATATTTTGTTAAAAGAAATTTTGTCTACAGCCATTTTAACATGACTTCTATAAACGGAAAAACACGTCCTAACGAATTATAACAAATTATTACATTTCCTACAGATATATTAAAAACATACAAAAGCGGAATGCTGTATCCCGAAAAAAAGTTATATTAAACAGTATATTAATATTTTAAATTTATTTAGCTTATTTATTTTATTACAGAAGCATAGATAATCTTTGTTCGAGAGGGAAAATTATAAACATAGATAATATTTAGGGTATCAATAATTATTATTTAAATAAATTTGATAAATAGTCTTTATTAAAACGAGTGCTCTGCTCACCCATGTTTGATTTTGTTAATTTACATAAAACTTTTAGTTAACAGTACATTTTTTTGTTACTTCCAGTTTATTATAGTAAAGTTTATCTTTCACATTATCAAAAGCTTCAAGGCCCATACTTACATTAATGGTAAATATTAATTAAATCAACTATTCTATAATTTAAAATATCGCATTAATATTATCCAAAGTAACGACTATGCATTACAAATGAAGAATAGATAAGCATTTTTAAAAGATGTTAACATGATGCCTTTTGATTCAAAAGTTATTGCAGTTTTAAAAAATCATACCATCCATTTTATTATGATATTTTATTATGGGAATGCATTTTGTGTAGAATAGATATGAGGGGAAAATATTAGAACGAATCATTTTTACTACTTTTTTTTCGTTTATAGATATTTATGTTATTTAAAATTATAAATATGATAAAGTTAAAATTTAAGCAAGCTCGTACAGCTCAAATTTAAGATAATTAAAATTATCAAAATCTTATTTTATTTATAACGCGTGGGCTTACTGAAAATACTGTAGAAATTACAAAATAATTGCAATGAGGTAAATAAAAGGGGTAGTGTGTAGTGTACGTTGAAAATTAACGTTTTATTTTTTTACTTCATGGTGATATTCAGTGTTTTAATCCCATTTCAATAATACAATTTTTACTACGATTTGGTTAGCACTATGCTACTAAATTATTAATATAATATAAATTCTTCTTTTATAATTTGACAAAGATTGAGAAACGTCATAATAGTTATGTTTGTCCGTATTTTTTTTTATTCCTACCAGATATTTCACAGCAGGTATGCGTTTTATGTTTAAATTCCTTTTCTCAAATAAAAAATAAACAGTTATATGCGGATTCAAATATACACAGACATGTGAATGTCAAGCTATAACCAAATTTTTTGTATCTAATTAAGAATCGCAGTTACCTAAATAAATTACATTTTGGTAAAATTTTAGACTGAAAACAATTTATTTAATTTTACTTAATTTTTCATAAAATATAAATGCTTTAAAAATCTGTAAAGCAAGTGTAGTGACGTATTTCTAGACTGGCAATGAAATTCTTGACTAGCGAAATGAGATATAAAAACCTTATATAGTAAGGATAGTTTCATCCCCATAACAGTCACTTTGAACATAGCCACAACTGCTTTCAATTGTATTTGTAATATCCAGAATAACCATCCACAAGAATTAAGTTATTTTAATTAGTAGTCGCGGATATGTAGTCACATAAAAATGATAAAATATATTTCCGAATTATCTCAGAAATCAAAATTTGACCATGAAATGCATCAGTTTGAATAGATACATCCTATTTACAGTGCTACTCTTTTTGTCTACGTAATCGTGCTAAAGAGTATGAACAATAATAGATATAGTCATATATTTCATTCTCACCTATAGACCTCTGCTATCAATCTGTGAAATATAATGTAAAATATCTTTAATCTTGTCTTATGCTATAAATGGCATCATGGAATTTAATAAATCAAGATATAATTCCTTAATAACCAATCGTTTAGTTGGGGGTGAGGGAATTTCTCAATAAAAGTCATTCGCTTAACACTGCTCATACTCATGTATTGCTGTAATTTTGGTAGAACCTGGAATTTTTCAATGTGTCATTACATTCTCATGCTAATAACTCAAGATTTGTGGTTCTAAAAATAATGCGCATAATTAATGCTCTATAAAAGATAATAAATTTCTAAAAAATAGTCTAATAACCGAAACAAATGCCAGTTTTATGGGGGGTTTGTCAACTTATTCAAATATTCAATTGTTGGTTATTGTGTTTACTAAAACATACTAAAAAAAAGGATCTTTTTATAAGTTGTTAACTACTTCAATTCTTCAATACAGCTTTAGGCCTTATTTATAAATTTATTTTAATACTTATTTCATCTCTTCTGTGTTCAACTGTATAAATAAATAGGAAACTCTTTAGATGTTGAAATATTGTCTCTCAAACAGTACTTCTTTATAAGAAAAATTTTGTTAGACACACATTTTGAAGATATTTTGTATCTATAGGTACTTCAAAGATGAAATGTTTTCACTTCTAAAGAATGTTGACATTCAATATTAGAAATGTGCGCGTAGGGAAAAGCCACTGGGTGTCTATAAAATATTTCTTTGAATATTTTATGAAATATTGCGGTACTACAAAAAAGATGACTTTCTATGTAGTCGCTTTATATTTTTCATTTTTAAACATTCACATTGAAACACTTAACAAATATGAAACAGCAATATATCGTATTTAGTTAAAGATATATTTTACAGCTAAGTTTGCTGTATATTAACAAAACATTTCCAAATAATAAAAAAAAAACTTCAAAAATATTTCATTTCAATAAGAAAAAAAAATTAAAGATGTCAAAAATTAAAGTTGGAAACATACTTTCGTAATTTATCAGCTACTTCAACTATATATATATATATATATATATATATATATATATATATATATATATATATATATATGTATATATATATATATATATATATATATGTATATACATATATGTATATATATATATATATATATATATATATATATATATATATATATATATATATATATATATATATATATAACTAAAATTTTACATAACGTTACTGCATCGTTTACAGTTTGAGTTATGTAATTTTATAGTTTAGTATACGTAGTTAAGAATTTATTTGGTCTTTTTTATTTTATTATTTAAAAAGTTGCGTAATTAATGAATATGTAATGAAAATTAAAATCTACTGTTTACAATTTAAATGTGGCATTAAAATATATTTGTAATTAATTATCATTTATTTAAATAAATATTTGACAATATTTATTATGTTTAAAAATATTTTAACTACTTCTCACATCATTTATTTTATTTAATTAGGCATTATGCACATTAATTATTATTATGAAGGCCTTATTGATAAATATATTTTAAATACTTATTTCATCTTCTGTGTTCAACTATCTAGATAAAGAGTGAAATCTTTTGATGTCGAAGTATTGTCTCTCAAAAGGTATTTCTTTATAAGATAGGTACTTCAAAGATGAAATGTTTTCACTTATAAAGAATGTTGACATTCAGTATTAGAAATAAGCGCATAGGAAAAAGCCTCTTGGTGTCTATAAAATATTTCTTTGAATATTTTATGAAATATTTCGGTACTACAGAAATGAAGTATTTCTATGCAGTCGCTTAATATTTTTCATTCGTAAACATTTACATTGAAATACAGGGTGATTATAAAAAAACTATCCCGATATATGAGCCCCTAACTATCACACCGTTCACAGAAATTGAATGAAACTTTGGTTTAAAGTATTTTGAGGTATGCGCTAAAGAATCGTATGAAAGACAACAGTTAAAATCTAACAGTCACGGTTACAGTGACAAAATTTCGAAATTTTCAAATGGCAACACCTACTTTTTTTATTGGAATGTGATCTTCATAGTGAAAAACCATAAAAAGAGTTGGAACAGTACCTGTAGCACGAAAATCGCCGGCGCAAGACAGACTAAGAAGAATAGTGAAAACAACCAATAAGGACAGAGAAGCAACAGAAAACAAAACATTTTATTGTGTTTCATACATTTTCCATTTTACACACAACGACACTTTACATGCCGTAGATGGTGGATAACACTGAACAATAAAATGTTTTACTTTCTGTTGCGTCTCTGTCCTTTATGGGTTGTTTTCACTTTTCTTCTTAGTCTGCCTAGCGCCGGCAATTTTCGTGCTACAGGTACCGTTCCAACGCTTTTTATGGTTTTTCACTACGAAGATCACATTTCAATAAAAAAAAGTAGGTGTTGCCATTTGAAATTTTCGAAATTTTGTCACTGTAACCGTAACTGTTAGAATTTAACTGTTGTTTTTCACGTGATTTTTGAGCGCATACCTCAAAATACTTTAGTCCAGAATTTCATTCAGTTTCTGTGAACGGTATGACAGTTATGGGCTCATATATCGGGATAGTTTTTTTTTATAATCACCTTGTACTTAACAAATATCAAACAGAAATATATCAGATTTAATGAAAAATATAATTTTCAGCCACTTTGGCTGTTTTTGTTTCGTTTTCCAAAGAATAAAAAAATAAAATATTAACTAGTTGCCACATCATTTCTATTTTTTTTAAGTATTATATAATTATCTATTTCCAGTGATGTAAATAATACAGATTTTCAACTAATTAATCTAAATTTTATGAATTAGATAGAACAACTTGCTAATAACTACCATATTTATAGTTTGCAATATTCCCATTGTCATTTTTAATACCTAATTCCACTTCAGTTATTAAGGGTTACCTCCAGTGATAAATTTTAGAAGAATTGATATTCAGCAAATGTAACCATGCTAAATATATTCCGTAGACTGTTCAATTCCCAAATTTTAAGTCGAGTTAAGTTTTTAGTAAGTAATTATTTTTTCCAACACTGTTTCCTCCCTCACTACCCGTTGCTACAGTAGTCGTGGTCTTACAATACGCCTCGTAGTAGCTGTCTCTTTTTACTCATGCAAACGAGCTCTACCGTTTAAAATATGAAATGAATGTTACACTGTATCGTTTTTTATTAACGTTATACACATTTTATTTAATTTCAAATCTTTAAAGTCCTTTTCTTTTCGAAAAGACATTTTTTAAGTCGGTGGATAGGGTTCTAAATAAAGTTTTTAACGGATTTCAATGAAACTTTTTGAAATCGTAACTATTAGAAGTATCTTGCCTTTGGACGAAGAAATTTAATTTCTGATCACAATTCATATATATTTTCTGTAAATTAGAATAGACATATTTTTGATCACAAATAGCCATATCCTTCAAACAGTCGCCATCTTGTTTACAATCACTATACATTAATTTACTTCGTTAATGAAAAGTTTATTTAATATATTAAATAATCAATTGATTTCGTTTGTTTCAAATAAACCGATTCCGAGTTATTCTGTCCACCGCCCACCACTTCAGCTGCGAGGTCCTGCCGGAGCTAGCATAACTCTACCATTTTAGGTGCGTTAGTAATTATATAAATACGTAGCAGCTATTGTCGTCGTCTGGTCCGTCCGTCTGATCGTCTGTCCGCATATAACAGTGTCTTAAAAACAAAAATGTGTTAAAATAATCAAACATATTGCAATATATTTATATTCGAAACATGATATATTGAATTAACAAACATAATGTTTCTAAGTTTTAAAATTCGTGTTAAATTCAGTTGAAATAAAGTGAGAAGCCTTAACCGTACGCTGCCTATTGTTTTTTTAAAAATTACAAAAAAATAAAATAAAAATAAAAAATAAGCATTTTAATTAGTAGAATACATGTAATTGTGTGTGTGTGTGTGTGTGTGTGTGTGTGTGGGTAACCATAATTTATTTTTCTGGGATAGGATGCAATCTTAAATGTTTTAAGGTATACTGCGTTTCTCTCAAAGAAATGTAGATGTAACCTATCTTCAGTTACGGCCATGGGAAGAGTGTGCTGGAACATAGTAAGATAAAAATATCTATAAGTCACGCCTTCCTGGACAGTATGCATTATTGGCGCATACCTCAAAATACTTTAGGTATTTTGCAATATGTATGTCAATATGTATACATTGTAAGGTTGCAATTTTTGTAATCGTAACAAAAGAAACAGAATCCCAGTACTATATATTCTTAAACACTGACGACTATTTAGAAAATTTAATACATGCAGTTTTATCTTATGTCTTATCTGTAGGTAATTATACTTTAAAAAATTTACAGGTTTGTTGGAAAAGGGAGCCATTTTGTTGCACGTTGTTTAAGAGAAAACAGTGAACAGAAAAATGATTTTTATAAAAGTATAAATATGTAGAGAAAAATTGTAAAAATATAAATTTTGTATAAGTTCTTTTGATATAATTTAATAATTTTACTTCTAATATCGCAGTAAAATTACATATATGTATAGGCAAAACTTGCTATACAACTGAGTAAAAATTTAACTTTTTGTTCCAGAATAAATATCAATAAATATTTTATAACTTTTCAGTAGTTAAATAAAAAATTATCGAATTATAAAAGACCCCTTTATTTAAAAAAAGAAATTATACTACAAAATTAATTTATTAAGGTTTAATCTTCGTAAAATGAAGAGAAACCTTTAAAATATGGGTTGTAAACGACAAAAAATTCGAAAGAAAAAAGTACTGTTATGCAAAATACCTATTCGATGCTTAATCAATTCTTATCTAGTTAAAACCCGAAAATTTATGAAATATTTATGTCATATATTCCATTAAAAATGATCCTGCGCAAGTACAATATGTTACACTAATAAAATGAATACAGACAAACATACTTCTGATTTGCACATTTTTCTGGTTTTGAAAGATTTTAATTAAAAAGACGATGCCACAAATAACAAAAAATTGTTTTTTTTTAAAGCATTTTAAAGATAAAATATAAGATACTATAAGATAAAATTTTAATTTACTCGGTTTAATTAAATTAGTTTAGCCATAATTTTAAATATTGCAGAAAAGCTAAAACAAAAAAATGTTAGAAAATATTAAAATATTATGTTTTATTGACAAATAATAATCTGAAATCATTTTCGTGCGATTATTACTTCTAATCGAATTTTAAAATTGTTATCAGTGTAACCTTTTTATTAATAAAAGTGTATTATTTTTTATAAGATAATAAATGCGTTATTATATGTATGCATGTATGTATGTAGTAATAGTATGTAGTGATATTTCAAACAATTAAAAGGCAACATTTGCCAAATGTACAGGGTGGTCATAAAGTCTTTCCCTGATTACAATAACTTATTGTAGAAAAACTAATATAATTAGGCATATGCTTGTTTCAATATATTGTAAGGACATTTATGAAGTTTTTAATAATCGTACTTAACTGAGTAGATTTGGATGTGAGCCTTCATGGTATCTCGAAGAACGTCAAGCCGGTATTCCATTTCTCACCACGTATTGCCCAATATTTGGGCCGCCACACTACAAACAGTATCTGTGATCCTGACCTTGAGTATTTCAATATATTTTACCAGTGTTGCTAAAACTGTCTTTTATGTAAACCCCAAAAGAAAAATCTAGAGGAGTAATATCGGGTGAGCCGCCATGATGTTGTTCCATCCCATCGATCCATCTTCCAGAAAATTTATCATCATTAAATTAAACTTAAGAACATGACTTTTCCATAATAAAAATTTTACAGCATTGCATTAAATGGTTATATAGAAATATTTTTTTGTAATCAGGGAAGGATTTTATGACCACTCTCTATATTTAATAACACCAAGAAAGTAGTTCAACTAAATAAAATGCGCACCGCTTTAGATTCCGAGATGAATTCTGCCTCTAGATGATACTGATGCCAACAGCAGATATTCCCATAATTCATTATATTGTTACATATGTATATTCTGGTTTTATGGTTTTACATGTATTTAATAACAAGACTCAGATATTTCCGAATGGTTACTCTTGCAAATGTTTTATTGTGACACTGGTTTCTGTCTACACTAATTAAATTCATTTATTGTAATCAATTTCTAAAATAATAATTGTTTTAATTGACAAAATTTTAATAACATCATTTGAACAGTTTAAAGAAATTTTATGATATAAAGTTAAATAGATGTATATATACATTTGTATATATATTGATAAATGTGAATAGTGTATCTATCAAATTGATATTTGTTAACTAAACATTAATTAAACTGAAATATAAAAAAATGTATTTATAATGTCAACTTCAATGCCGATGTCAGCTAAAGTAACACATAAAATCAGTCTGTTTATTCATTTAAGTTAAATTGTTTATATAAAATTTAACCAAAATATATATATATATATATATATATATATTTAATTATAAAACAGACGTGAGATAAAGAAATTGGTATTAATCTTACGAAATATCTTCCAATTTGATTATATTGAAAAAAATTATCGAATAATTCCATCGAATTGCCTTACAGCAGTATGTGTTAATTGAAGACGAATCATCAGAAATCTCATGTGAATACTTGGCATCGATAGAGTTAACAATGTAGATTGTCTGCCTCAGTAAGCTGTTTGTAAGCTGAATGATTGCAAGAAGTATTGTAGAAATATATATTTTTTAATTTTTAAATACGTGCTTTTTTAATTCTTGAATACTTTCTTTTTCTCACATTTGTAATATTTTATTAGTTAATAATGTATTTAATAGTCCAATTATGTAATAATTACATTTTCTATTATTTATGCAAATTTATAATTACAGAATTTTTCCCTGATATAATACACGAAAACAATCATTAACAAAATGGTATATACATATATATAGAGGGTGTCCCATCTAAGATGTTACAAAATTCGAGGGGGGGGGGCGGTAGGGTACACCTAGACGACTCGGAATCCGATAGGACTGTCGGGTCGGAAACGCCTTTCTGACGCATTAAGGACACTGAAAAGGCTGAATCACACAAATATCATCCTTGGTCCCGGAGTTACGAGAGTGGTGCTATAGTGGATAAGACGAACAGGTTTGCAGCTGTAGGGGAAATTCAAGACACTTTTGGAATGTTCTAACTTCCATGCAGTGAAGATGTGAGGTCCGCATCATATGTGGGGGTCCTCAATTCGAACACCTCCATGGATATGAGTTGTACTTCCCTTTTGCTACTTTTGTTTGTATGTTTATGAACGGCAAGTAATAGGCACTTTTCTTTTCTCGTATTTTGTGTCCTTTTCTTTCCTTGTGTTTTATGTTTAAAAAATGCGAAATGAAGCTTCCAAACAAGCGCGCTTGAAACATCCGCGCCTGCCCTCTACCGCGTCAGGCAGTCGTTTCCGACCCGGCATTCCTATGTAATTCCGAGATGTCTAGGTGTACCCTACTTTCCCTCGAAGTTTGTAACATCTTAGCTGGGAAAACCTGTATATATATATATATATATATATATATATATATATATATATATATATATATATATATATATATGAGTGTCATAATGGTTATAGGGAAGCAAATGGCAAGGATTTCAAGAGTAGTTTAATTTATAGCAAGAAACATAAAATACAAAAAAAAATAAAAATTTAAAGATGGACGAACCGATGTGCATGATGCAGGAGGTCAAAGACGCAAGTTTCTCGCCACAGACAACCTTGTTCAACGAGTGCACGAAGAAGTTAGAGAAAACCGAAGGTTCACCATAAATGATTTGTCTATGGAATTTCCGGAATTTCGAGGTCAGTTTTATACTGTATTGGCGGCAACGTTTTATGAAGAGGGTATTGGGAAGCTTGTCCACAGGTTCGACAAGTGCCTTAATTTACAAGGTGATTTTAATGGAAAGTAACGATAAGTGTACATAACTTTTAGTAATAAAATTATCTTTCTAGCTATACTTTTTTTTATGGCCCATCGGAGGTTGAAAAAAAACTACCCTCCTTATATTAGTCAATTTTGTTTTCGTTTCTCTAGGATTTGTTAGCGAAATATTTTAGAAAAATAATCAAATTATTTTTAATGGTATGACAATTTAGAAATATATTTTATAAACATCACAACATTAAAACTTTCTTTTCAAGTTTCGACACTACCGACTACATGTGCTTTTTTCTTATTGTCAATGATTAAATGTCCCTTTTTTAAGCAATTGCGCCGTTTTCAAATCTTAGTTTGATAATATCAGAGTAGCTAGATCCTAATAATTCTCTGTAGTTGGTCTTTTATATTCTTACAAATATAAATGTTAAAAAATAGTGTTGGGTCAAATCAAGTTTTGGTGCTACAGTAGCTGCAACTATAAAATTGTGAATCTCGTTGTACCATTTGGAGCTATGGTTCAACCGGAGCTCCAAATGTTAGAACGATATTTCATAATCTTATTGTTGCAGCTACTGCAGTACCAAAACTTGGATCAACCCTGTGAACAAATATTATAGACTAAAACAAACTGACGAGAACTTGCTCATTTGGTAAAAACTGTAATTTGCAACAGAGCTTATATACAGGGTGTCCACGTATAACCTGACCGACCATTATTTTCGCAAACGTTGGTCCTAGATGCATACTTCCAATTACAAAAATGGTTTAAATAAAGTAAAGAATTATTTTTAAAGCGATTTGGGTCAAGAAAAACATTTATTAAAAAATTACGAAATTTAAATTTTTATACGGTTTCCCGGTTCTATAAGTGATATTTAGTAAAAATTTACTGTGACACTAACAAGTAAGACAAAAAAAAGTCCCATTCATCTAACATTAAAATTGACCGAATTCTGAAACTTTGAAATGCATGACTTATACCACTTTTTTGCATCTCAAAACAGATGATTTCGGCCATGCTTTCAGGGGTTGTATATAAAGTACTTGAACTTATTTCAAAGTATCTGCGCTTTAACACTAGAATTACGGCAGCGGTCATTTTGACCGTAAATCCAATTTAACATATCATAACAATTGTAAATTTTTTGTTTATAGTCTGAATATTTTTTGACTTTTCCTAAAAACCCAAGAATATTACATAAAATCTTTTTTGTTTAATTTAAGTAATTATTTTTGAAAATATTAGTATGTATACCTAGAATTACGGCTACCGGTCATTTTGACCGTATCTAGAAAATTACATATTCAAGTTATTTTCTTGACTTTCATAGCTATTTCTGCTATTCTAATAGATAAGCAGGTGCATATGTGGCGATGGAAATATTGCTTTGTGTATTTCAAAGCATTATTTCTTAGGTGGGAAGCGAGGAAAGTGGGGGGAGATGAAAAACACCTGTTTGACACCTGTTTAGAATTGCAGCGCGCCTTCTGACTGCGCATTTCTTTTGTGTTAGAAATTTTATTTTTCAACGGATACAAATATATTGAGTTGCATTTCGTTTCAGTGAATGTCAGTGTTCAGACTTGCTTATTTTATTTGCTTCTTGTCATGGCGCGTAGAAGTGTTGGCAGAAAATATCTAACAAAAGAAGATGTGCTAAAAGTTTTTGAAACTATTTCCGATGATAATTCTGGTTCAGATATTGAACCTGATGAAAATTTTCATATCGAACCTATATCCAGTTTATCCGACGAAGACTGGATTGTTCCTTCAGGAACAAGTGAATTTGATGCATCTGATGAAGATTCTTTTCACGAAACACTAAATGAAAATGATATTTTAGATACAGAAAATATTCCTTTGCCTGCTGCTAGTATAGTTTCTAGAAATGAAATCAGTGGCAACAGTCAAGATCAAGAAAGTAGTCAAGACCTTCCAAACAGAACTAGAAAACAACTAAGACGTACCCAGTGCGAGGAAAACAAAAAAGATGAAGAAACAGCAAATGATGGTTCAATTTGGAAAATAGGAAATATTTCGACAAATGTTACAGGGAGACGTCCCCATCAGAATGTCTTACGAGAAGGGTCTGGACCAACGTCGCATGCAAAAAGAAAAATAGTTGATGACAGTGCAAGTAGTGCATGTAGATTGTTTATCAACGAAAAAATATTGCGTCATATTCAGCAGTGCACTGAAGAAGAGGCTCGGAAGAAATCCCAAAATCCAAATTGGTCTTTGTCACTCAATGAGTTAGACGCTTTCATATCACTGCTGTATGCTCGAGGAGCTTTGGCTGCAAAAGGTCTTTCTATTTTAAGTTTATGGTCAAAATCCTGGGGTCCGAAATTCTTCGCTGAGACAATGTCGAGGGATAGGTTCTTGGAAATTATGAAGTACTTGCGCTTCGACATGAAGTCAACTAGATCCCAAAGGTTGCAAACTGATCCATTTGCCCTTATTTCATATATTTGGAATACATTTATCGAAAATTGCTTGATGAATTATAAACCGGGTGAAAATATTGTTGTGGATGAACAATTGTTTCCCATGAAGACACGATGATTTATTCAGTATATGCCTAAAAAGCCGGACAAATTCGGCATTAAGTTTTGGCTAGCGACTGATGTGCATTCAAAATATTTACTGAACGGATTTTCGTATTTAGGTAAGGATGAAACCAGGCCCTATGGTAGAACGGTTGGCGAACATGCAGCTTTTCGCTTGATTGAACCTTACTACAACGCTGAAAGAAACCTGACAACGGACAATTTCTTTACATCACTCAATTTAGTAAAACAAATGAGAAACGCAGGAATAAGCTGTGTTGGCACAATAAATCGTTCAAAAAGAGAAGTACCTAATTCTTTCAAGAAAACAAGAGATGGGCTGTATTCTAGTAAGATTGCTAAGCATGAAAATATAACGCTTACGTCTTATCAAGGAAAGAAGAACAAAAACGTCTTGCTCCTGAGTAGTTTACACCCAACATTGGAAATTTCATCTAATGAAAAACAAAAACCTGAAGTTCTAAATTTTTACAATGCGACAAAATATGGTGTTGATGTTTTGGACCAGATGGCCAGAAAATATTCTGTGAAGTCCTCATCCAGACGTTGGCCAGTTCAAGTTTTTTTTAACATTCTTGATTTTGCAGCGATAAATGCATGGATTATTTATAGAGAGACGACTGGATATATCAACTACAGACGCCGTGATTTCATTTTAGTTACAGCTGAGGAGCTCAGAAAGATGTACGTTTCATCAAAAACACCAACGTTTTCTTCTTCTAACCAGTTGAAAATTGATGCTTGTCACACTCCATCCCGTAAACGTAAACAATGCCAAATAAATGCTTGTAACGGCAACAAAACTCAGAATATTTGTGAAAACTGTAGAAAATATGTTAGTGGAACCTGTACAAGTAAAATTAAGAAATCAGTAATCTGTGTATGCTGTCAAACCAAATAATGTAAGTAATAAATTTATTTAATTTTAAACAAAATCAATTTGTATTTAAATTTGTAAAACTATAACAAGTTTTTAAAATCTTGAATGTTTTTTATTTTTTAACTCTTTGTTATGCTAAATTAGCATTTGTTTACATTTGTTTATCTTATTAACCATATAGTTTACTTATTAAAATAGCATGTTGTATATTTACAAGATTTAACTTACATAATATTAGCAAAAAATGTGCTTTTTCGTTTTTTCGGGACAAGCGGTCAAAATGACCGGTGATAGTAGTTATAGGTATACGGAAAACGCCGTAATGCTAGTGTTAAAAGAATTCGTATAACTATTACGATTGAGTTAACTTTAGTTAAGTTTCAGATTAGTTAAAATAATTGTATTTTAACATATGTTTTATTTTGTTAGGATTCGTTGCTATGATTTCTTTTAACAAAAATTA
This sequence comes from Maratus michaelseni, assembly GCA_963931845.1. NCBI lineage: Eukaryota > Metazoa > Arthropoda > Arachnida > Araneae > Salticidae > Maratus > Maratus michaelseni. The sequence continues at coordinate 429,958,350 of OZ007589.1, forward strand.
TGTTATTTTCATAAGATTTTATTTAACTTGCAACGATCGTCTTTCGAGTTTAAAATTTGTACTCGAACTTTAACTCACTTTCAAATGTCCGATCGAAGTTAAATTTTACATACTGACTTAAATCCGATGACAATGATTTTCGACTCTTACCATCTTATACATACTTATATTAGAGGATAACACAAAAAAATTTGGATAGATTACCGTCAACAAGTTTAAGAAAGAGTTTTAGATTAGATAACATAAAACTGCGATGGTTGTGTTTTTTACTTTTATAATTACGTTTTATGTATTTTTTAACACTGAATAAAAGAATTTCCTTCACTTTTAACCATTAAGTCAGGATTTTTCGAAAATCGTAAATTTCAAGGTGAAAAAATAGCGAAAAATATGATACTATGAAATAGATGTAAGACTTTTTAATTCAGTTTAATTTTATTTAATTCAATAGTATTTTCAACTTTTTGGCTTATACTGGGTATCTTACAGCTAAACAGCTCAATTGTCCGATGAGGTTTGGAGGAGAGGGGGGATCAATTTTAACTTTGAGCGTTTTAACTTTGAAATTTGTGATTTGAGGATAATCCTGACGCGATGGTTTAAAATGAAGGTTATTTTCGGATTCAGCGCTGAAAAATACATAAAAATCAATTTTCAAAAGCTAAAAATCAGGGCACAACCCAAAATTTGAAATACAGTGTAATCTAGCAGCATTTTAAAATCTGTATTATTTTGTAAAGAATTGAGGCTGTTGTTTTTCATGCTTTTATTTAACAAAAAATTTGATACTTTATCCTCTTATATGTTCAGTACAAATTGTAAATTTTGAATTAATATGTCAGAGTGATTTTATAGATTTCATAAATATTATGAATAATATTTATGCATGCATTAGTTTGGTGTAAATAACTGAAAATATTTATCTCATTCATTTCATACATACAAATTTCTGTCAAAAAATTAAAAAGCTTATTAAGTACTTTGTACACCTTTCTAATCTATTATCTGGTTATTCCTTTTAAATATAAAAGGAAATGGTGAAAAGAGAAAAATATTTCTCCAAAAAATTGCTTTTATTCAATTCCTACTATTAGTTCACATTCTCCCTATATAAAAATTTATATATATTTGTTTAAATTTTCAACCGTTAATAAAATTCTTTTTATTCATCCACTCAAGTACAAATACATTTTTTTAAACTTGTAGTGGATTAAACTTGATGTTAATACAGTTTTTTGATCTAAGTAGGAAATATCTTTATTTTTTTTTTATATTCCTTGTTTTTTAATGAATGACACTTATTTCATGCGTAATCATTTCATTTCGGAAAGTAAGTTTCTAGTCTGACTTCGTATGACTCATTCAACTTACGACTGCTGACGCTAACTAATCGAAAATATTTATTATTTTATTATACGTACTTCTTTCAAAGTATCGATTTTTTCGCATGCTCGGCAGCTATTGTTTTAACTATTAAATATTATTTTTTATTGCATCATTGATTTTTTTCATAGAAATTTGTAGGAAAATTGTCAAAACTGTTAAGAAGCAAATCTTCATCTGAAAAGCGTTATTAATACATGCTAAACTTTTACGTGATTAAAAGTAATTATGTAACTCTTAATAATAAAAATTGGAGCTGTATTCTGAAAACATTGTTTATAATTATCGACTGAAAGCGAGTATAAATATATTACATTTTAGTCACACACAGTGAAATTTCCTCATATTTTGCAACACATATTATGTATATGTATATATATATGTATGTATATATATATATATATATATATATATATATATATATATATATATATATATATATATATATATATATAATATGTGTTGCAAAATATTAGGAAATTTCACTGTGTGTGACAAAATGTAATATATATATACTCGCTCAAATAGCCCGATAAGTCGATTTCAGTCGATAATTATAAACAATGTTTTCAGAATACAGTTCCAATTTTTATTATTAAGATAAAAATTATATATATATATATATATATATATATATATTATATATTATATTATATAACATATTATATATATATATATATATATATATAATATGTTATATAATATATATATATATATATATAACATATTATATATATATAACAAACATTAGACTGAAAAGAAAAATTCTCATTGAATATCAAAAATTTTATTCTAAATTATGTTTATTTGAGCACTTTTAAATTACTGGTTGTATGTTAAATGTTGCGAAAGCACAAAATGTATGAGCAATAAATAAAAATCCATGAACATTATTTAGATATAGAGAAAATGCAATTTCGTGCGTTCGTTTAGAAACATATTGTTACGAATCAATTTCATAAATTATAAAAAGGGTTTATGTTTATTACTATCGTACACTGAATATATTTTATTAGGTTATTATGTTCAGATTTTAAGTCTATTTGTGTCAATATTTTTATCTTTTTTGAATGCTGATGTAGATTTAAAATTACTTTCGCGAAATATATTAATTTTTTATCGGGCAAAAGATACACTTTTGTATTTGCATGCGAAAAAAATACTTATTTCTACTTTCGTACAGTTAGGCATGTATAAAACGGTTTGTATTTAAAACTGCGCGTTTTATTATTCGAAACATCATGGTGATGTATATATCTAAAAAAATATGTTCTATCAGTTATTGTTCAATACTTTTTTATCGCTGGAAAGTTAAATAATTATAAAATGGAGTAAATAGCAAAATATATGTAAAATGGTGTTTATGCTTCTTCCTGCTCTTTAGTGATATATTTTTGCGCTTGATAGTACAAACATAACACTTCGTTTAAAATGTAGATTTAAATAATTGTAAAATAAAATAAACAAAATCAAAGATTATGCGTATCATTATATAAACCTCGAAAAATCAGGAACACTTTAATGGTTGATCGTATAACGATGTGAACAGATGCGAAAAATATTTTTCCAAAAAATTACTATTATTCAATTCTTACTATTAGTTCACCTTCTCTATATATATTTATATATCTTGTTCGAAATTTTCTATTGTTAATAAAATACTTTTTATTCATCCACTCAAGTTCAAATACATTTTTTTAAAACTTGTAGTGGATGACACTTGATGTTAATACAGTTTTTTGACCTAAGTAGGAATTGACTTTAATTTTTTTTTTTATATTACTTGTTTTTTTAATGAATGACACTTATTACTGGGGAATCATTTCATTCCGGAAAGTAAGTCTCTAGTCTGACTTCGTATGAATTTTTGAACTAACGACTGCTGACGCTAAATAATCGAACACATTTATTATTATATTTTACCTATTTATAGAACACTACCTATTTATATACACTTATAGAATCGGAAAATCTAAATCAGTGGTACAGACGAGATTTTGCAAAATCTTTTCTCATACCGCTATTTGTAAAAAATATAATATTATAATAAAATATAATATATATTGACAGAAAGTCTAGAATTAAATTATTCTCCAGCAAACTGCAGTTTTTTATTTTTACGTTGTACGAAAGCGACCCACGACCCGCGTATTAAGCACAACTCATCTAAATAAAATAATTGCTATTTCAGTTTCAGAATAAACCCCGTACGATAAAAGGCGTCATAATTACGCGATAAAATGCTCAATGTGTTCTTTTAAATTTCATCAACCTCCATTATACTTTTTAACACTTTCCAACCTAGTTGAAAAGTGTTTATGACTTCGGTTTGTCTGCCGTCTGGCCGTCTGGCCGTCTTTCCGTGCTCTACCTCCCGTAAATATGCAATTTTTTTATGTTATTGTCATCATCTATAGCATGTTCCCTATTTCAACTGAAGTGTGTAGCACTTATAGTTTTTTTACAGGGACACTCAAAAAATTCCGTTACATTATGGTCTATGGGGAAAAACCATTTGCGGTTTATTTTAATGGTGTTCCACAATTTCAAACACATTGTAATTTATATATATCACTAAGGTGCATTACAAGAAGCTTAATATGGAAAGGGTGTGCATAGCACTTATAGTTACTTTACAGGGACAGTCAAAAGAATTCCGTTACATTACGTCTATGGAGAAAAATCATCTGCGGTTTATTTAAATAATGTTTCACTATTTTAAACGCATTGAAATTTATATATATATCACTAAGGTGCATTACAAGACGCTTACTACAGAATAATGTGTGTATAGCAGTCATCGTTCATTTACAGGGACACATAAAATAATTCTCTGCTGTCTGTTAACAATAATTCCTGGAAGTGCGTTTTAAGTTGCTGAACGCTATTTTAAATTTAACTCAGTTTTTGTCTATTACTTGGTGTGTATAAATTCTGTATTTCATATACAGGGCAGCACAAAAGTTCGCGAACACATTTCCGTTTATTGACAGAAACTCCAGAAGGAGAATTTTAAACTGTGCTACGCGTTTCCTAACTAAACTAAAATTGAGCATCCTATGTAGTATACATACAAATATATAGATCATATACAGGGCTGAATAAAAGTATTCGGATATTTTTGCGAATATTGTATATGTTGGAAATTCCAGAAATTACGTTTTTAAATATGTTATGCATTTTTCAAATTGTTTACTTAGGTGTTATCTTTCAGCTTATTAAACGGTAATGATTTGCAAAATTATTTTGGAAGCGTTGGAAAGTGTTACATGATCTATGCTTGGCGCATGATTTTTCGTTCTTGTTTTAGAAATTAAATAGAAAATAAAGAATGTTTGTTCATAATATAAACATCTGTTTAAGGTATACATTTAAAAATATATAAAATAAACTATCATGCTACCATATCGTATATTTTTTTAATTTGCTTGTGGATATTTGAATATAGCGTTTCAGCCTGTTACAAAACTTTCAGATTTCAAATAACATGTTAACAGTGATTTTATAACATCAAATTAATTGTCTTTTTTTATGCATTTTTTTCAAATTTTCAAAAGATAAAATCATAAAAAATTCCAATAAATTAAGATTGTATTATTTTTATAATTAGTTAAAATTATAAATTTAACAAACAAATATTTTTTTAGCGAGATCTTATATGCATAATTATAATTATATTTGTCAGCATCCATTTAATATTCGCTGTTTTTAACGCAGTTTGCTTCGTATTTTCAAATTCTAAAATAGTATACGTTTACAGAAAAGTTATTTTTTAAAATCTTAGTTTTAATTCAAACGTTAATAAATTATTATATCGCCAGAATACGTTAAATGCATAGTTATAGTTATATTTGTATGACTCTACTTGGTACATTTTATACTTTGATGAATGTGTAAAAGTAATTTTTCAAATTTGTTTTTGTTCCTGAAACTATGCTTTTTACATTATATACAGTATACAAGAGTCCATGTGTGTCTTAATAGATAATAATATACATACGCTGAAATTCTCAAAAGCCAAATATTCATATGAGTTTTTTTTATACGTTTTATAGTTAGATTTTATTTAAAAAGTAATTTCTAAAATAAATTTTTTTCTGAAACTATGTTTTTGACACTATATACAGTATACAAAATTCCATCTATTCTATTTTTAGAGAATAATATAAATACGCTGAAAATCATAAACTTGGTACTGAAATATTTCTTCGCATGTAATTGAAAATCGCCATGGGATACATAAAATTAATTTGAATTAAATCTGAAATGTCGATGACTGTAAATGTTCTACATTTTTACTTAGTGTATTGTTATATGTATAGCTAGATGTTTCAAATTAACCTTTGGACATTCCTGAGATATCCGAAAACTTAATGGTATACTCTAGCCAAAAGTTTTGTTTCAATTTTTAGTTTCAAAATAAAAATAAGTTATAAAATACATTGTTTCTTTTATGTTTAAAAATTGTCATTTGATTTACAGTTATATAAGAAAACATTTTATTTCTATAACAAATCAAATCCTTTTCAAAACGGAATATCCTATAAAACTTTAGCTCACAACATATGAGTTACAAGATCTATCAAGGAACATAGAAAGTCTAAAAGAAATCTGCCTTACGCTTGAAAATCTCTAAAAGAGAAATGTATATATATTTCTTCCTTCCATGAATTAGGGCATGAACATTTTTAAAATGCTTCGTATGTAAGACATTTTCTTCTGAAATAAACAGAAATGTTTATTTCTATTTCACTTTTATTATTTTTATTTTGTTATATGTTTGGAGAAATACATTTAATTATACTAAAGGCTTTTAAAACCATATTAGCATACTTAATTCGGTTTCATATATGCTGAATGATTATGGACTAGATTTTGAAGCAAGACGCATGTTAATCATTTCGAAAAAAAAACCAACTCTATTATTTTTCTTTTTTTTTCAAAATGTAGAAATGAAAAATTTGTTTAATTTGTAAAAGTATTAATAGGTAAACTTTTTTTTTCAACAAGTTAAGACTGTTTTACTGTCAACTTTATTTTGAAAATAAAGAAATATTGAATTTACTTAACGTCGAACATCTTATCGTAGTTTTAAAATAAATAAGTACATTTCATTATTTCTATCTGAAAAACTTTTTTTAAAAAATTCCAATTTGTCTTTTGTAAATATTTACTAACATTACCTCTGGTATGTGTTGTAATTTCAATACCAATAATATTATTTCTAACCATTGTTGCGTAATATCAGGTAATTAGAGATAGCGCGTAATAAAGAAATATGCAATTAAAACTTGACAGTAATTCACGTTAATACAGAATAGTAATTACTGTAATGTTTCATTTTCAAGAACAAGATTCCTTTCGGTAAACATTTACATTACTATGTGATAAGGAAAATTACTGAGTTGCTGAATTTGCTTTAATTATGTTTGAATAACACATTTAATAACTATATTCATATGACAGGGTAAGTAAATACATACTTTATTTAAACAAACTGTGTGCATTAAAATAGTCGTATAAGTGCAAAAGTTAAAATAAACAATTACCTTAAACATTTTCATTTTTTATACATATAGAATTGTGAATTCAAATATTAATTGGAATATTTTAATTTAATTTAATTAATTAAGGCATTGTAAGGTATTTTAATTAATAGATCTTTTGCAAAAAATAAAGTATTAAAACAACAGAGACAATTTTATTTTTATTTTTTAGAATTTCATATGCTTTTCTGAATTTCAAATGTATGTTTTTGCTGCAAAGCGTTTTCTATAAATATTCTTCATAAAACTGTTCTATCTTCAAACAGTAATTTGAAAGAATCTGGAATGCGAAACATCGAAAAGAAAATGCTTATTCTAAACTCTGAAAATACAATGCAGAATATGATATATGAATAGGAAGTGTAAATTATTTTCAAGATTGAAATCTAGAAAATATGTGCTTTGAGCATGTAAAATGAAAGCATGCAGTACTCAGATAAAAATGCACTTCGTATTCTTAATATTTATATTTATTTCATGTGCAAAAATGAATGCATAGAATATTTGTACAAAAAAACGACTTTCTGAAATATACTTAAAGAAAAAATTCACACATAGTTAAAACAATAATATAAACAACAAATTTTTGAATAAACATGCGATATTATAATTCAAGTCGTATTTTTGGATAATTGAATATAATTTACTAATATATACTGCATAAAAATATGCATGTAAAAGAAAAATTCGTTTTGACAAATAAATATAGAAACGCACAACTTGTTTAATTTATTTTAATGTCTGCAATTTAATTTTAAAATGACGTTTAAAAATCGAAATATTTCTAGTGCAATGTAATGCACCAACTAGCTAAAAATTAAATAGTCTACCATTCTTTTTCCTAAATCACTTTGCGAAATCATATATTTGTAGATTTTATTACAATAGTCTACGATTTAAAGTATGTGTATATACATATTTATATTGTATATTTTTCAATTACATGAGATAGTAGTGATATATGGAATCTATTCAACTGTCATTTTTCACGTAAAATTTGTTGAACGTAAAATAATAAACTTTACTTGGCATGCTGTTTTTTAACTTAGCTAAAAAATGCAAAACTCACTTTAAAAAATTCACAAACATATACATCGTTGTGCAGCCCTTTATATGATATAAAAAAATTATACACACCACACAATAAACTGAAATTGAATTAAGCTTATAAACGTGCTGTGCTTTTCATATTCTATAGAAGATATATTTTTATGCACAATGCTTATAACTTTAATTATGTTTGAAGTAATGAGCTACACCTTAATGAAGTAACACTTTAATAAACTTTTGCCCATAAGCCATAAGATAACGCAAATTTTCTGCGTGTCATTATAAAAGGATTATAAGCAACATAAATCATTTTCAATAACGTCCGCCTCATAGTAAAAGTCAAAAACATATAGCGATTACATGAATAAACTTTTTTTACGGACGTTAAAGAGTAAACAAACAGTCAAACAAACGAACTGAAATCATAATTACGTTTACGTTTAGAGTTAAAAAATGTTCAGAATAGGAAATGAAACAAAATCCTATAGGCAGTTGCCTTTCACAATGATTAAATGTGCTTCTCTTACATAATATAGTAGAACAATCTTTAATAGTGCTCTAGCAATACGGAAAATTATTGGTATTGACATATTCAATGACATTTCCTAAAAATAAAATACTTAATTCCATATAACTGCTACATTTTCTAATGTATATAAGTTTTTATATTATTAATGATTATACGTTTATATGTAAGAATTATTTATAAATAATAATGATCAATTATCACAATTTTCAATTATTAAAAAACATATACGGAACATTTTTAAATAATACAAGTCTGATTATTTTGTAATATGTACTACATTTTACTTCTTTAGGAATGGTGAACACCAGATAAAATGAAAATATCAAATCACACATTCTAAAAAAGTAAAACGTGATATTTACACATATGTTTCAAACATAAAGTTTAGACAGTTTGCGCTACAGAGTGTTAAAAATAAAGAAACGATCATTTTATTGACTTACATAATAAACATTATTTTATTAATAACCCTACAAACCATATACGTTGAATTTGTCAAGCTAAATCGGCCATAAAATATTCACACAAATTTAAACCAATTTATAATATTATGATATAATGAATTGTGTATTTTCAATTCATTTGCAACGGAAGCAAAATGATAAACAGTGACAATAAAATTTTTTTTAAATTATAGAAATATTACTAGTTATTAAATGTTACTATAAAATTGTCAGTTGTGCTTATTTTGTGTTTAATAACTTTAGTGCATTGTTGTGGCATAATTTTTAGGTTATTCCGAACGTGTCGAGATGATGTCGGTAAATATCTCGCACAATAAATCACGACACGTCTTCCATGCGATTTAGGTGCCGTCTTTTTGCCAGCCATTTGATTGTGAGAATTTTATCATAACTTTTCACACTGGCACAACAAATACCGTTTATCAAGTAAATATTCATATTGCTTACCCGCAAGAAAACTGACAAAAATCCAAATTATTCCATTAAAAGATCTGACTTAGGGGTCTATTTTCCTGCAGTAAAAGTTTCATAAGTGTAGTTATCTAGAAAAACGCTATATTACGCTAAACGTCACTTTGCCACTACAGAAGGGGAGCAAATTGTGTGCATGGGATTAAATTTTGACAAACTTCCTATATCTTCTATACCTTGATTCTTAATGTTTTTAGAGTTTTATATGTTCTTTAACAGCTACATCTGTAGCTAAGTAATATGGTTTTATGTTACAGAAAAAAAAAAAAAAAGCCAAATCTTATTTTGCTTTTGTGAAATATACACTGAGAAAAATGACACTTTCAAATCTGAGTAAATCGATGTTTACATTTTGTTATGAAATTTTTTGTTTCAAATAGGACGACCCAATGTTTTTAATTCTAAAATACCAGAAATACTCAGAATATTGAAACATGGAAAAACTCAAAACTGAGCACGCAATGGTTAGTTCATACTCATTTTTGAAACATGGACATTCAAAACTGATTAGATTCAGTTCAAACTCATTTTTGAAACATGGAAATACTCAAAAATCAGCACATAGAAGTCAGTTCATACTCATTTTTGAAACATGAACGTACTGAAATACGAGCACAGGATGTTTTATTCTTGAGTTTATGCATGTTTTCTGAAATCAGTGTATGCATGTTTCAAACTTGAATAATCTTGATTCGGAGGCATTTTGACTATGCGACATACTCAGATTTGAGTATTTGTTGCTTCGTTTTGAGAATATCAATTTTAGTGTGTGATATTTTTGACTTATACGCCTCTTGCCGATTAAAGATATGACTCTTTTGTCTATTTGTATCTATGTCTTTCTTAGAAAAAAAAGATTCGGCTTATCCCTAGAGGAAAAAGCCAAAACTATTAGAGAGCCTCCAACTTTTTGACGCTCGTAAATTACGTTCTTTTCCTTTCGATGATCAATTCAATATAAATGAATACCGCACTGACCAACGAAATTTTTCTTATTTTATTATATATATATATATATATATATATATATATTGAATATATTTTTAGACTAATTCATTTCAAATGTTTTTCTGTATACTGAATGCGCATTTTTATAGGCAGATGTAAAACGTAGACACACACGTGGTTAAGGATTCCCCGCATTTTACATGCTCGTTTTATAGCCGATACTAACGCTGGTATTTTATATGGTTTAAAAAGTCTTTCCTGTCATTATTTTAACAATGCAAACAATCAAACGTCGTATCATTTCAATGTATTTATTGGTTTCATGCAAATTTTTAGTACTGTATGTAATCGGATTTTGTATGAAAATAAAAATGCCAATCATGGGAAATTTTAATTTCTTACGAATTCTTTCTATGGACTATTTGATGTTCTTATCATGCCTATTTCCATGTTAGAAAGCAATTTTAATCTCACCAGTTTCACAAATCTTTCCGAGCTCAACGAATTCGATCAGAAAAAAAAGATTTGCTAAATTATATTCTAAAATATCCACCAATTAAAAACCGTGGTTTAGAAATATTTAAGCCGTTCTTATCATTTTGAATGAGCGCAAATAAAAAAAAAATAATAATAACACATATTTAAAAATATTTTTTCAAACATATATGCATTTTTTGTAAACTCCTGCTTTAGTATTAATTTTAATTTGAATAATTTTAATTTAAATAATTTAAACCAAAGATTTAAGCATCTCCATAGCAAAATTTAACTGATTTCAGTTGCTTTTGTGTTATCCCTATCATTTTGAACTCAGATGTATATAATTCATTTAACTTTAATGTTTGTGCAATGCTTTAGTATTAATTTTAATTTGAATAATTTTAATTTAAATAATTTAAACCAAAAGTTTGAGCATCTCCACAGCAAAATGTAACTGATTACAGTTGCTTTTGTGTCATCCCTATCGTTTTGAACACGGCTGTATATATAATCCATTTAACTTTAATGTTTGTGTAAATTATTTCGGGCACCTGTTGTCAATCGGTGCCATTAATTCAACATTTACCATCTGCATAAAATTATCTTTTACAAAAGAAGAACCTTGTACAGAAAAAATATGGATTCGGCGCATGAGAAGAATATTATATTTTTCATATTCCAAGTTGTACTGAAACCAACACACGTTCATTTTAAATGGTATACAATTATCCTTATTGATAGTCTGTAGCAGAAACTGTATTTATTTTTAGAAGCAGATTTGTTTTACATTACTTTTCATAGTATTTCTGACGAAACAAACCAAACTATTTACTCCCTGTTCCATTTATGATTTATAAAATGTCTGAGAAAATTATCTTTATGTTATTGAAATAAATGTATATATTATAAGGCATGTTGGAAACAACCTCCTCATTCATAAACTATTCATTTCATGTCTAATATATATATATATATATATATATATATATATATATATATATATATATATATAGATAGATAGATAGATAGATGTAGGGTATTTAAAACTTTTAACCTATCTTAAAATCTACTCAATTTAATTCTTTTATTTCGTCATAAAATACTATAATCACTTATTCAATTTTTACCTTTCAAAAATGTAATTGTTTCTTCTACTTGTATTTATTGCTTTTTATCTTTCTGCCAGAAAATGTTTCCGCTCTTCAAAATTCCCTTTCTAAAATTTTCCCTTTAATATTTCCTTTTATGTTTATCGTTTGTTTTTATCTGGGGATTCCCAGTGTTTGCTGGAATGTTCTGGAAAAAAAAATTTCACGCCCTTGTTATGCCTTTTAACTTCACTTTTTCTTTTTTTTTTTTGTATCCTTGCGCCAGACGTTTTAAATATATTTACAACAACTTAGATATGGTGTTGTTTTGTTGATTTCTAGTATGTGAAATAATGCAATCATCAGTGAATGACTGAAATATGCTAAATTACGTTTAAAATGAATTTTTCTCTCTTCATTATTTGATAACATATTGTGGCTGATATGATTTGATTCGATTTAATACAGTATCAGAGGGCCTAGGTGTCCTTTATCGTGATGGAAAAATATGCTTTTTCGTAACTGACTGTGATTATTGTGTGCGTTTGGGACCTCTCAAGATTTAAGATACTTACTGTTTTTTAAATCTCCGCGATGACTGCTATATTGTAGTACTATGTTTGCGACATCAGCACGAATAATAAATTATATAGATATGACAGTGTGTAACAGCGTATAGTTTATCACAACTCATCACCAATTCATTTTAACCAAAGTTTGATATTGTATAGAAGTCTTGAAATGCTGCATATATATATATATATATATATATATATATATATATATATATATATATATATATATATATATATATATATATATATATATATATATATATATATATATATATAATTGAAATCCTGTCTTTTCATTGAATTTGTAAAATAAGTAATTTTAACTTAATATTTCAAAATATCAAAGCAGACAGAACAGGAATAAAAACATTTTACACATGTAAGTTACAACCACTTTGTAACGAAACCATTTGTTGTAATAAAACGTAAATTATATTGTTCCTGAAACTCTTACTATAAATCATCAAGTGTTTTTTTTAGTTCTATTAATATGCTGGTAGAATATTCTTCAGATACCATTAAAGAATCATTCTAAAACATATGGGACAAATTGAGAGCAAATCCTCAACATTGACATCACATTCAAGAATTTTGGCGGCATGCTGCTTGCAAAAATTCTTCGTACTGTTAAGTCGTAATTTAAATAATAACAAATTCTTCTAACTTTATTTGTCATTGAAGGAAATGTATTTCATAATTCTTTAAAAGATTTACTGTGTGGTGCATTTTTGGAGATCATTAAAACAATATTATCACCATCTGTGAATATTTCACCATTAAACTATCGAAAGACAAAAATATACTTCCATATTTTCAATATTTTCAATTATTTTCAGGCTGTACATTGTAAGATGCAAGTTTCGTTTTATGATGTCAATAAATAGAATGGATTTTCGTCTAGCTATTGACATTCATCACAACAAAAGTGTTTCATCTGTTGTCAAAATTTTTTAAGGAGTTTTACTTTTGTCAGCATTTTCTGTTTTCCCCTGATTGTGCAAATATCTTCGAGTAAACTTCAGTTTTCTATTTCCATACTATTTTTAGTATAAATGTAATCGTAACTGGTATGTATATTTAACTAATCACCAGTCTTTATTATCAGTACAGTCCAACCCGGTTAAAACGCGTTTCAAGTGACTGGACAAAAGTCGTATTATAAGCGGACCGCATATTAAGCGTGATTTGTATAATGTTGCATGAACTGTACTTATTTAGACATATAATCGTCTAAATGAACTTTAGAGCTTTCGCTTACGGTAGAAAAAAATTGTGTGTTTTACTCGTATTTAGATTAAAATTTAACTGTTATCAAGTTTAACTAATTCAATGTGTTTTTTCTAGGACCAACTAAAAAGTAAAATAACTAAAAAATATGTATTCAATTATGACATTAACATGTACATTACAACCGAAAACAAAACGACGTAGATATTTTTCTACTAGCCTATTTTTTTTATGACGCAACCAAAAAATAATAATCTTTGCAAAATAACCCAGTTATTAAAATGACATATAATATTTGTGATAATGAGTAACGCCCCTTTTGACTTTATGACTATTCTTCGTATTAACAGAACACCTCCACACACAATCAGAGGCAACTCGATTTCATGATACTCGTAGTGCAAGTAACTCACTAGACACGTATAAAACAGAAAGCAGGAGTCCGAAAGAAGTAATAAAGAAATAGAACTGAAAACAGAAAATTGTTTACATTTGTCTTTAAACACGTTTAAAATCACTTTACTGAGACCTAAATAAAGGGACCGGGACGGATACTATGATCTACAGACTTGGTTTCCTTGTCTGAGCAGTCCCTCTTAGACAATGAAATCAAGTACTATTGAGGTATTATTCACTACAGTACACGAGGGGAAAAAGCAAAATTTTAAAACATTCACCACGCAAAGAAAGAAGAATAAATAACAAAAAGCGACACAAATTACTATATCTTTCTCTCAGAGAAAAGAATAAGTCTTTTCTTTAATCTGATATATTGTTCTACTGCAGTAACAACATACACAAAGCGAGAAACAAAGAATATTAGGACACAGAATCAAAGACGCATTCCAGTGTTGCGAATTTAGCACATTTTTTTAATGCCAACAACTACCACTATTTTTTATTAGTAATATTCGCCTTAATTAATTTGTCATGTAATAAGCACTATTTGGAAATAGTGGTAGATATCTGAATTTAAAAAATCCCACTTAATTGGTAACACTGGAGAAGAGAGAAGAAATTCGCATCTTGATCTATGAATTCGCGTATTAAGTAAGATTTTTTTTGCCTCAAGAGACCAAAACTAAATCGTGTATTAAGCGGGATATTTTTGCATTCGTCAAATGGGCGATGTTCACAGAACCAGGATAAAAGTCGCGTATTAAGCTGGAGGGCGTATTAAGCGTGAACATCTTATCCGGGTCCGACTGTACATTCATACAAAACGAATTCCCCCTTTGTATATGCAATTATGCATGCACAAGTTTATAGTACAAAATATGTTATACGAATATTTACAAAATATGCTATACAAAATATGTTAAGCACATATATGTTATACTATACAAAACTTTGCTACACAAATTATATTTCCAAGTTCAGAAAGGATAAGAAAATTGTAATTCCTAATAAAACAACACATTTTTTAATCATTCACAAATATCGAAAACAAGATATCTAAGTAGTGAAAAAGTTTTATTAACTCTTTAACTCCCAAGCTTTAAAAACTGAATGATCTTAGAATCCCAACAAAATACAGTAGAACCTCGATCCATCGTTCCCGCATCTTTCGTTATCCCGTATGCATCGTCTAGTTTTAAAGGTCCCGTCACGAATACTATTTAAATACTGTTAATTATAACCGCTTAGGTCGTTTTTGAAACATACAGATTCAGGCATCTATTGTTAAAAAATTGTATCGACCTTCGAAAAAAAATATGGAGAATTTATCCCATTGTATTCATGTTTAAGGGAAAAAAAGTTGCTCTAATTGTGACCTAGGATTCACGTGCGTATTGATAAAGCGAGAGAGATTCCATGAGCGTGTGGTGATCTTTAAATACAATCGTCAAACGGGCGATAAACGTGCCATTCTGTAAGTAGCAACCCTCCAGTATACCGGTGGAATAAAAAAAAGTTTGCAATTGAAAAAAGTGTAAAATAATGAGCAGTGAATTGTCTTTATAAAAAGTAGAATAAGAACTGAAGTTTTAGTTAACAACGTGGAGTCTTATATCTGTATTTATTAAAGTAGTCACCTTAAGAGCGAGAGAGGGAGGGAGGAGGATGAAGGCCTTTCGACCATTGAAATTAAGGAGGGCAGTAGATCCTTCGTGTGTTTTTTGAAAAATGTTGAAAGAGTGAATGATTGACAGAGATGGCGGGGTTTAACTGCAAACGTCAGGCTTCTAGAAGTTAAGACATTGTAACTTTACGTTAAGCTTTCATTTCAGTTTTGGCTGTGATAGGTTATTGTTGTGTGTCTGTTGTTTTCATTATTTTTCACTTGTTTGTGACTAACATGGCTAAACAAATTCGTATTTTAGAGGAAAGAATTCGTATCATTGAAGAAGTAGAAAACAGCCGTTTGAAAAAAGAGTTCAAATTGCTAAACGTTTAAATTTACCACCTTCAACAATGAATTCGATAATTAAAAAAAAAAAAGCCGAAATTAGAAAGCAGTTTGATAAGTACGGTATTTCGGCGAAAAAACGAAAAACTCATCGATAATCAATATACAAAGAATTAGAAACTGTTTTGTACGACTGGTATCGTCAAGCTCGAGGATCACAAATTCCAATAGATGGAACAATTCTGCGGGAAAAAGCCCTAGAAATCGCTGGTTTAAAAGGAATTGAAAATTTCACAGCCTCAAATGGATGGATTTCACGCTTTAAAGAGTGACATGGATTTTTTAAAAAAAGTGTGTGGTCATAGCGCAGCTGTTGATGACAGAGTGGTTCAAGATTGGTTTTCCAAATTACTGGCATTAATTGAAGGATATGACTCTCGTGACATTTACAATGCAAAAGAAACGTTTTTTTTTTTTTATAGATGTTTGCCGGACCGTACTCTGGCACTAAAAGGAGAGGCTTGTCATGGAGGCAAAAGTTCTACAGAAATACTGACTGTTTTATTGTGCACAAATAGTGATGGAAGCGATAAAAGAAAACCGATTGTAATCGGAAAGTCAGAAAAGCCAAGGTGTTTCAAAAACATAAGAAAATTACCTGTGTCGTACCGTGCTAATTCAAGAGCATGGGTGACAAATGAAATTTTCTCTGAATTTTTGAATGAGTTTGACAAGTCAGTTGAAAAAGAAAAAAGAAAAGTAGTTTTATTCATTGACAACTGTTCAGCGTACCCTCCGGATATATCTTCATTAAAAAAATGTGACAGTTCATTTTTATCCCCCTAATTGTACTAGTAGGGTTCAACCCCTGGATTTGGGTATTATCCACAGTTTCAAGCGCCATTATAGAAAGAAATTAGAAAAGCTCTAGCTATGATGCATGAAGGAAAATGCAATAGCATCAAAATTGATGTTTTACAAGCCTACGTTTTACGTTGTCTCTGCCTGGGAGAGAGTAACCCAAGAAACTATAATTAACTCTTTTAATAAGGCTAAGGGGGATGTAACTGCTGATGCTAACAGAAATGATTTATCACAGTTTGGGGCAAATGTCTCGAACATCACCTCTGACGATTATGCATCAATTGAGGAAGAGGTTGCGACATGTGGCTTGATTTCTGTTCAAAAAATGATCGCAGAGAATGTAAAAATGGAGGATGATACCGATGGAGACGAAAATGTCAATACAGAACCACTTCCAACGTTTGTTGAAGCACTTAAAGGACTTGAAACAATGATAAATTTTCTTTATTCACATAGATTAAACGAAAGAGAGCAGAAAGAGGTCACTAATGTCGGAAATTTATTGTTTGGGTTAAGAAGAAAACAGTGTGTACAAGCTAAAATTTCCCAATATTTCCAGTAAATAAATAGATCTATTCCTCTTTATTATGCTTCGTAAAGTTTTTGTAGTAAGTATGTATTTTTCTCCTTCAAATTTTCTATATTTCAATTTATTTATGCCATATACTTTTTCACACGGAAATATTTTATGTTGACCCACATTAATCGTTTTCCCGTAACTATCGTTTGAAACGAATGGTCCCTTGAGAAACGATCGATTGAGGTTCTACTGTAGACCAAAATGCTGGATTTTTCGTTCCCCCCTTCTTCAGTTGATTTTATATAACAGGGATGTATTTCGAAACATATTTTTAAATGCTTCTTTTAATGATTTATATCCACAATAGTAACAATGTTTCTATATTGTATTCAAAAACATTCAGTGAAATACATTTAATAGATATGTCACAAACCACTTTTTAGATATTTCCCATATTGTTCCTTTAACGTAACATTATAATATTAAAACACTTTACAATCTCCGTTAAGTTCAGACAGAAATTTTATCACGCGATAAAGGTAGTGCTTCATTCAGCTTTTTTTTTCTCTATGCTTTATTTTATACTTTCGTGTCTAATTGGCGGAAAAATTAATTACAACCAATGTCTATAGAGCGAGTTAGGAATTATGTGTTTTCTTAAAAGAGTATTTTAAAAGTGTAAAATTAATATAAGGTGTAAAAATGCAAGGTACTTTTCGGTTAGCCGGGCGCCAGTGATATATGTACATATATAAATACATATGTATATACATATATGTATATATATACATACATATATGTATACATATGTGTATGTATATATATGTATATGTAGATATGTGTATATGTGTACGTGTGTGTATATATACATGTATACATATCTCTGGCGCCCGGCTAACCAAAAAGTACCAAATGTAATTTTTAATTAGTTATAAATACTATAATAATAAAAAGATATTTTATTAGTTAAAATTGAAACAAATAGAATGTTTTTAACATTATATATATATATACAGGGTGTCTAAAAAATATAGCAACAGACTTTTAGGGAAGGTACAGGGCACTGTAACAATCATTTATTGTATATGAAAACAGTGTCAGAAATCCGTTATTTAATCAAAATTACAAGTCGTTTCACTCAAATCCTAAGTCGTGTTTTCGTTCATAACTTTATGTGTAATGAAAATAATTAGCAGCAGACTCATCTTTGTACGAATTGTAATGATATTGTAAATATTTCATTAAAGTATATTCAATACTATTAAAGTTATGAACGAAAACGGGACTCGGATGGAAGTGAGACGCCCTGTAATTTTGGTTAAATAAATGTATTTCTGACCCTGGTTTTCTATATAATAAATGATTCTTACATTGTTTTCTACCCCCTCCCCTCCTAAAAGTCTGTCGCTCTATTTTTGAGACACACTGTATATATAGCTTGTATGCTGAAAATATAGTGTAGATTTTTATTATACTTTAAGGACATTCTCAATAAAAATAAATAAATAAATAAATAAATAAACGTTTACTATATAGCTTAAAGGGGAAATATTTGTAATAAATATACTATTATTTTCAACTTCAATAAATACATGTTTTTACCACTTCTAATGATAAAAATAATAACAATAAAGAATATTAATAATAAAAATGATAATAAATATAATAACTTGCTACTTCTTAGGCTGTAGAAAAAAGAATATTTAAAACTCAGTATATACCCACATTAAACACCTCTAGTCAAGTATTTACATTACAAAATAACGCGCTTAACATAAGCAAATGTTCTTATAAAAGCCATGTTATCCTCTTTAAAATATAAAAGTTGACAGTCTATTAGTTACTAGATCCATAGATTTATAACAAAGCAAAAGCGGAGTAAATCAATAAAATTGTTTCCGTCTATATGACAATGAGCACTATATGGCTTTTTAATGTTTCTCAATAAAAATAAAAAAAATAAATAAACGTTTACTATATAGCTCAAAGGTGAAATGTTTGTAATATATATACTATTATTTCCATCTTAAAAAAACACATATTTTACCACTCCTAATGATAAAAATAATATTAATAATAAATGCAATAATAAATATAATAACATGCTACTTTTTAAGCTAGATAAATATGTTAACAGGCCTCAGAATATACTCACATTAAACACCTCTAGTCAAGTATTTGTATTACAAAATAACGGCACTTAAAATAAGCAAATGTTTTTTTTTAGAAAATCCATGTTATCTTCTTCTAAATATAAAAGTTGACAGATTATTAGTTACTAGCCGCCACTGGCGACCAGTTTGGTCTCCCTTAAATGTATGTTAAACATTGCAACACGTTACATTTATTCATAATTTAATTTTCCCTTAATCCTTCGCCAAATCGGAAGATTCTAATAGACAAATCATGAACTTTTGCGATCATGGTAGCATTTCGCATATTTTTTGGGCACAAATGTCACATACGCACGTTGGCGCGATTCCCCCCCCCCCTCCCCCGGCAATTTGGCGAAAACTTTGTTATGGAAATTGTTGTTTATTTACTTTTATTTTTTATTTTAATTCTATAAATTATTTTTGATATGTATATCAATATTTATTTACAACAAACTATCATTTATTTATTTTTATTCTTTTTTTTAATTATGAGTATTTTTGTTAGCCGGGAGCAGATGATAATTCGCCAAATATCGTTCTCATCACCGTCATTCATACTACAATTAATTTAATTTTAAATTATAAACCTGTCACTCATTTCATTTCAAATACTTAACTTTAATCTAAAATGCTTATATTACATAAATTTAAAATACTTCACACTTTTCATTTAAAAGAGAAAATAAATAAATAAATAAGAAATAATATCATAAATCAAAACATTTGATTTAAAAATCAAAGTTTCATTTCTAATTTGTACACGCAATAAATAAAAGCTGTATTAGCGATTTTAAAAATGCTAAAAATCTGATTCATTAAATATTATTACATGAGTTCAATTTACGTCAAGAAAAGGTCCGAAAGTTGAGTTGTATAGCACATAATTATGGTAAACTTTGATTGTCTCACTGGTGCGAATTATTTTTTTGACGCGAGGCAGCGGTCCAAAAATTCATTCGCGGAGAACTTGCTTTGCGAATGATTACCTCCATGATTTAATATTTTAAATGTTCACGACGAATCAATCTTTTTTTTTGTTTACTTTTATGAATAGAGAATTTGAACTGCGAATCTTTCGACTGAAGTTATTGCAGAATATATACATAATTGAACGCAAGTCATCTCTCAAATATTAATTTTTTTTGAACGATCTTTCTTAAAATGTAACTTTTATGCAGTTTATTCGAAAAAATAATTTTGAATAAAAATGGCCGCTTGGCATATGAAAAAGCGATGCGGCATCCCGGAACTGTTGAGGACAGTCACATGACTTACAGTTTTATTATAAAGAACTAGATCCATAAATTTATAACAAAGCAAAAGCGGAGTAAATCAATAAAATTGTTTCCGTCCATACGTCAATGAGCACTATGTGGCTTTTTAATGTTTCTCATTAAAAATAAATAAATAAATAAACGTTTACGATATATCTCAAAGATGAAATGTTTGTAATATAAATACTATTATTTCCATCTTCCGAAAAATACACGCATTTTTACCACTTCTAATGATAAAAATAATAACAAGAAATAATATTAATAATAAATGTAATAATAAATACAATAACATGCTACTTTTTAAGCTAGATAAATATGTTAACAGGCCTCAAAATATACCCACATTAAACAGCTCTAGTCAAGTATTTGCATTACAAAATAACGCACACTTAAAATAAACGAATGTTCTTATAAAAACCATGTTACCCTATTTAAAATATAAAAGTTGACAGATTATTAGTTACTAGATCCATAAATTTATAACAAAGCAAAAGCGGAGTAAATCAATAAAATTGTTTCCGTCCATACGTCAATGAGCACTATATGGCTTTTTAATGTTTCTAATTAAAAATAAATAAATAAATAAACGTTTACGATAACGCTCAAAGGAGAAATGTTTGTAATATAAATGCTATTATTTCCATCTTCCGAAAAATACACGCATTTTTACCACTTCTAATGATAAAAATAATAACAAGAAATAATATTAATAATAAATGTAATAATAAATACAATAACATGCTACTTTTTAAGCTAGATAAATATGTTAACAGGCCTCAAAATATACCCACATTAAACACCTCTAGTCAAGTATTTGCATTACAAAATAACGCGCACTTAAAATAAACAAATGTTCTTATAAAAGCCATGTTACCTTCTTTAAAATATAAAAGTTGACAGATTATTAGTTAATAGATCCATAAATTTATAACAAAGCAAAAACGGAGTAAATCAATAAAATTGTTTCCGTCCATACGTCAATGAGCACTATATGGCTTTTTAAAGTTCTTTGGCCATTTATTGCTTTGCCAATAAATGACGGCTAATGGAAAGATGTCGATTTGATGTCTGCAGCTTTTTTTCTGATTTTTCGGATACCCTTCAGTTATTAATCAGCAATAATAGTTACAAAGATGCTTTCAGTTTGCTTTTAAAAGAAACGTAGGTATTGGATTCCTATATATTTTTTTCTAATGCTTTTAATATAAAGTTGAGATTCTGAAAGCACTTACTTCCAATTAATTATTTTTAGACGTATTTTGTAATAAGTTTAGTATTTATACATCAGAGTTCTGTTATAAATTTTTTGTTAACAAAACATAACGTTACATAAGATAAATATGTTTAATATCCATTTTGTATTCTGAAGCTTGGGTTTTGCAGTTATTATTTCACCTTTTATTGAGTTGTGAATAATTAAACTTTAAACAAGAAAAATATTAAGATGCTAAAAACGGCAAGCTGTGTATTGTTCTTTGTATTAATAACGATAAATACAACAATGTGTTTTTTATTTTGTTAAATATTTTGAAAGTATAAACAATAATATAAAAATCAGCCTAATGGAAATATAATATAAAAATAAATCCTCAAGAAAAATATGCAATAGAAATCATCATTGAACATTTCAATGCGAAAGCATTCTTTAATAATACACATTTTGTCATCAACATTGTAACTGTAACATATTCAATTATAAATATATTTTCCCAATTTTCATTTTTGATGTTCTTCATTTTTCTTAACTGTAACTACTACGTTATTTAAAAAAATCTTTTTAAAATTAAATGTATTGCTTATTAAGTTAGAATATTTTGCTATAAATCCCAAAAAGGGGTTTTGTTTGGCCTCGAGCATCGGTGACATAAGATTAATTTAACTCTTTAATTTCAAACATTATTGCTAATATACGCCAAATCATATCTGTGAATACTCTGTCACTTCGTTCATTTGTTCATTTGTTCACCTTCGTTCATATGGTTACTAATCCAAAATAACTAATCTCCGAACTCCAGACAATTTTTTCAGTGATTTCCTCTAAAAACGTATTGTGGTGTTTTATGACTGGAAATATGAGATACGTAAAATGGCATCATATAAAAGGACAAGATAAAGAAAAATAAAGACAAGTATTACAAAAACTTATATACAAATACTATTCTATAATGAAATTTAGTTTGATTGATTTAATATGCTAACAATGTTTTACAGTACATTTGTATTATTATTTATGTAACAATGAGACTTAAATCTAACAAAAGAGGTGATTTTGTGTTTTCATTTATTTAGCAGATTATTAAAATTATATATGAAAAAATCGGTAAAACGCTTGTTGAAAATTACAAATTAAATAGTTATATTTAAAATGCATACGTATAGGAATTTTTAATAATCAGTTTAATTTTAAAATAAATTATATTTGTAATATTTCAATGTTAGAAAATTCTGTTTAACAATTCTTTTTAATATCAATAATGTAAAAAAATTATACATAGCTTCACTTAATATTAAAAAAATTCAACTGTACGACATAAACGAAATGCTTATATATGTTGAGTACATTACTACTTGATTTAATGTAGGAAAAAATGAAACCTTTGCTACTGGTAAATGTAAAAAGAATATTACAAAAGAGATATCATAAATGCCACAACCTACATTAAATTAAAATATTGAATAAACTTGTGTGAGGAAACAAAGTACATAAAAAACTTCTTAATATCACTGTAAAATAAGGAATGCTGTAGGCCGTTCGAAAGAACTTTGTCTTTTTTCGCCAGGCGCAAAGAAGCCGTGCTATCAATTTGAAAACAGGAGCAAGGTTGATAGGAAATGGAAGGGGGAAAGCACTAAGTTCCATATATAACAGGAGTTCTGAGTCGGCAGTCAAAAGCTTGCAAGACAAATGGAGCGTGCAAGGCAAAGATAAAATATAGTCTACGTTGTCAATGTCAGCTATTAGGGTTGTTACAATTATCCAAATTTATGCTTCGCTAAGTAAGCTATACTTATCCAATTAATAAATGATTATCTACTTATGTAAGGGAATGCGATAAATATCGTGTTTTGTCACGGATGCGAACTAATATTATCGTCACTGTCTCCTTCCGTGCAGACCGCTGAAAATTATGTTAGGGAATAGGAAGACGGATTTCCTGTTAATATATGGGGAAGACTTAGGGACAAGTTAAGGAAACAGCCAATAGGAGAGTAGAAGGCATCAGCCAATCACGCAAAAGCATTTCCTAATCAGAAGAATACAGAATAAATGGAGAATTATGAGGGAAATTGGATGAAAAGAGAGTGATAAAAAAATGAAATTATAAGAATATATATATATTTATATATAATTATAATATATAATATATAATTAACAAACAAATCATATGTAATAATAAAAAAATAAAATTTAAATGCAAAATTTAAAATAAAAAAAAAGAGATTAAAATTTAATAATATATACAAATACATAATTAAATATCAAAGTATTGGTGATAATTTATTTAAAATTTATATGTTCGAGCAGAACAAGTTTTTCCAAGTTGGAATGCGTGTGGTGCAATCAGACTTTTTATTAACTATAACCTCACGATACGGCAATAGCCAGAATATGACGGCTTTAGCCAGACAATATAGAAAGGAGCAGATGCAGATTGATTTCAAGAATAGTAAAATGATTTTTCAATCAAGAGATTATTTCTCATCCATTATCCGTGAATCTATAGAAATATATTTGCGAAAAGATTGCATTTGCAACGAAGCAGCTTCCATTCAAAGGAAAATTAAAATTAGCTAAAATTTGGCATGCGATGATCGATAGATTGAAAAAGCAATAAAAATAAAAACAAATAATAATTTTCACGTTTCCTAGTTTGGCAAATTTAAGCACCTACGATCTCCTGGTTTATGTTTACAATTTTAAAAAAATTGCGAGAATATTGTATTTATCATTTAGATCTGAAAATGTCTCCGATAGTTTGAACGAAACATATGTAATCTACATTAAAAATGTATTTTAAATATTCTGTGTTATGTTTTTTATCACTTTAAGCATTATTAGACTTTAATTTATAACCTCACGATTAAGATAGAGAGCTAAATTTTCAATAAAGTCCAATTGTGATGGCTATTTGCATTAAACATCATTTTAGCATTTTTAAAGAATCCCAAGAATGCTTAGCAATAGAAGTTTCAGAAGTTTATTGGTTGAAGACATAAAGGGAATGTTCTTTTAAGATTTTCAAGATTTCTTTTAGTTTGTTAAATATAAGATAAATGACAATCGTTGCAGGAAACGTTACAACTTCCCCATTTGCAAAGTTTAGGAAAAAGGGACTTGGTGTAGGGACTTAAACTTATTTGGCATGGAAAGTTAGCTCTATTTCAAATGATGTAACTTCCTTAAAAAAGATTTCAAACTCTGGCAGCTACTAAATCATAGTGTTTTTCTTTTTTTTCAGTTCACTTTTATTTCCTTGTAGAATAACTATAAATGGTATGCACAAAATTTTCAACAGATAACATTCATATGGTAAACCGAAGTGTTTTATATAGTTTATTTTTCTGAATATATCCATAAATTTACACATCTTTTTTTTTATTTTTAACCATTAATTTGCTGAATTTTATCATTCAAAAGTAAGATAAAGATTCATACAATTTATAAAATAATATTTTTTTATAGCAAAGAAAAATAAAAAAAGCAATAAAAATAATTACTGTTTCATATCTTTACCTATATATACGTTCCGGTGTTACATTTTCGTTTTATTCTCCAAATCACTCTCGCCCACATTCATAAAATTACTCGAAATTAATCATTTGTGTGTACATATACACATACAGCCGGTCAGCCAAAAATGAGAACACCCCATAAATTTCAATCCTTAAATTATCCCAGTAGAGAACTCAAAAAGCATTTGACTTGAAATTGTCTTATTTCGATTTACGTTTTAAAAAATAATAATAAGCATTCGGGACGTATTCGTAGTAAAATTGTATCAAACTCCATTTAAGGAGTCTCAGGAGGCTTACTTTTTCACTGTAGGTGAAATGTAACGTCATGTCACATTTAATTTTATTTATCATTCCGTATAAAAACAAATACATAAAAATTTTACAACTAATACTTTAATATATGTTCCATACAGCATAAGTATTTCAACATTCTACAACTGATATTTTACTTTTATTTAAAATATTTAATTTTTATAAAAATTTAAAAATTGTTTTTTGCCTTGCATCTACTGCGCGCAAGACTGTAGCAAATCTATTTGTTCTAGATCCTAAATAATATTGATAATGATACAAAACTAATGTACCTTGAACGTATATTTCATTTTTTAACCAATGAAAAACATAATTGTTCTTAAATTTAAATTTAAATTATACAATGTTGGGAAAATGCACTTTTTTGTTGAAAAAATGCTAATTTTAAATAACCAATGCAATTATAACACTAAATTTGAAGTATGAGTTATTTCCTGCATCAAAATGAATGTATCTGCCAAGTTTCATACCAATTGCATTTTAAGTTTTTGAGAAATGTTGCACGCAAGTGAAAAATAAAATAAAAATAAAATAAAATAACAAAATTAAATGTTTAAAAAACAGGAAAATACCTGTTGTATAATATTGAAATAATTATACTACATAGAACAGATATTAAGCTGTCAGTAGTAAAAATGTTATGCATCTGTGTTATTTGTGTTATATAGGGAATCATAAATAAAATCAAATGTGACATGATTCTAAATAGCACCTTGAATGGAAAATTAAGACTCCTAAGACTCCTTAACATCTAATAGCTACTCCTTGTATTAACGGCCCATCAATCCATAAACATATATATTTCATTCGAAATAACTTTTATATATATAAAAAAAAAATCAATTACATCAATAACCATTCTTATTCTTACGTTATAATCATTTCTAATCCTGAAAAAAAAAATATCGTTGTTCTCAAAATAACATAATAGAGCAATAACTGTTACCTTTACTTTAATTAATTACATTTTTTATATAAAATGGTTATTAATATAGTCAGAAAATTACTGTAACTGCAAATGAAAAAAAAAAAAAAAGAGAGATGAGGATACCTTGATAAAACTATTGATAAATCTGATATTTGAAAAACTTTTAACGGGGTTTTAATCGATTCTTTTAAAGAACATTCCATGTAGAATCCATGTACAATCCATGTACAATTTTATTGATTAAATATTAACTTTATCCACGTGTAACGATTTTAAACAAATTAATTTTACATTGAAAATTATAATTAATTATTCTGCTCCACCCATTAACTGTGCGAGCATACATTTGCAAATACGGTGAATTTTTTAAACAATTTAAATAAATAAATGATATATATTTTTTACAGAACACAATCGCAAATGTTTTAATATAGTTATATTATATTAAAATTAATTCCCTTTTAAGATATTTTATTAAGGAAGTTGTTTTTTTCAAGAAATCTACATATATCCATTTACATTTTGGAATAATTCCACAATGATTCAATTCAGAATTTGGTTATTCTTCTTTTATTCGCTTTACGGATGACTACTATTATTTGCGTTTTCTCTGGGGCAATTTATCAATTCGCTAGAGAAGTGCTAACAAGGGTATTTTTGAAGAAAATTTCTTTAAATAAAATTTCATTTGTTTGAGTTAGAAACATATCAAGAATGATATTAGAAAGGGGGTTTCAAGAGAGAAGTTTAACTGGAAAGCTTTTCAAATTTTACGTATGTTTGTAATGCGAAAATTAAAATAAAATTTCTGAAAAAAATACAAAAGGTACAGATACATACATAAAGATGAGTAAGTTGTTTCAAAATTACTTTTGTTTATTTTCTCAATATCGGCAAAATCATTTTAATTGTTATTTATTCAGAGTGCGTACACCTTAACCATAATATTTTTTAGGTATCTTTCAATACAAAAAAGTATAAAGCTACCTATTGCAGCCGTTCGGAGGAAAGCAGTTCCGGAAAATTTCGATATATTTCCACCGATCATGACCCCCAGACCCCAAAACCACCCTCCGTTCAAATGTTGATTTATATATATATATATATATATATATATATATATATATATCTCCATATATATATATATATATCTGACCTATGTCATACGATAACGCTCGTATTTATAAATCAATTGTGATGAAACTAATTGTGTGTATTAAGCTCACCAATGTCTCGAGTTCGTTGGCCAGTTTGGTCCGCGATTTTGTTTCCAGATAGCGACCATTTAAAAATGTAAAACTAAAATAAATATACAAAAAAGTTAAAAATTCAAATTTATTTTATTTATTATTTTATTCAAATTTATTTATTTTATAATTCAGTGTTAGGCCTTGAAACGAGGATTCCAGAGCATTTTTTGTTTTACCTCTATCTTAAAAAACGGCTCAGATAGAGCAGTTTGAAATTCTAGGGTGGCTGACATTTTGAAACAAGACAGCACATTACAAAAATGTTCATTGTTGTAATAATTTTCCCAATCAAACGCATAAAACTATATATTCATATCCGTTAGCGCCAAATTCTCGCCAAACTTGGCGACATTTGGCGAAATATCGTCAAATTTGGTGACCAAAATAAGTTTTCATAAATGAAGCCAATTTGGATATTGCTCAATAATTTGGCGAATTTCTTATTCAAATTCAGTATTAACGAATCTTTTGTAAACGTTTTATTTGCATTTTAGATTGCTGTTTTCGAGTAACATTAGCTAAAATTTTAAAACGATGATATAGGAAAGCTACCTTTTCCTCCCGGTACAGGCCGGAAGGACTTTTTTTTATAATGTTTTGCCTTATTTTACCGTAAAATTATTGCAATTTATATTATTAACTGAGGCGGTTGTGAAATCGGATATTTCAGTATTAAATACAAAATTTCTAATTTAGGATAACGGTGCCGTACTACTAGAATAATGCAAGGAATGTACTCAACATGTATATATGAACGTATACAACCCTTTCATATTTATCGCGCCAAAGACGAAGAGGATGCTAATATTTAATTTAATTAAAAAATATTTGTATATGAAACTTTGCCATTAATTTCATTTTAATGACTGTAATATATGTAATTAAAAAAAAAAAGGCTAAGTATGCATTTCCTCTATATCCGTTACATTAAGAGATTTGTGTTGTTGTATTGCGATTTACAGCGAACGTATGTCCGCTGTATCAAGAGTCCTTTTCCAGAAAGGAATATAAATACATAGAATAATTTTTAGTAGCTGGCAGTGTATAATTTAATTTTCTGAATCTATAAAGAATATAATATATATATATATATATATATATATATTATATATTAATATATATAATATATATATTACATATATTAATAATATTGTTGCCAGTATCTACACTAATCAAAAGTAAAAAAAAAAAAAAAAATCAGAATGCTGTATATTGCCGATTTGAAACTCTGCCGAGTACGTTAAACAATTTATTTGAATTTTTTTTATTTATCCTTCAATGAAGTATTTTACAACATTCTTTATCAAATTAGAATTGTTTTATATATAAAAAAATTGTTCTAATTTAAAATATTTCAAAGCTTGACTAAAGCAACGTCTGTCTGTCCGTCCGTCCACATATAACAATGCAAAAACTACCCTAACGAATTCTTTGAAATTTAAGATATATTATCTTTGCAGAATTTTGTCGAGACATTTAAAATTTTATGAAAATCGAATCAAAACTTTTGAAAATATTAATAAAAAGAAATTATCAAGAAATTGGATTTTTTTAAAATCGCTGTTTTCTCGTTATAGGATCTCATTATAGGTTTAATCGTCAAGCAACCGAGATACTTATTTTATTACAGAAATTAATATGCAGACGATATAATTCAATTCACAGAATTAAAAATCATCAAGAGCTGAATATTCATAGAACTAGATATAGTACGAACGCACCTCGTTTGTCGCGTTTGACGTACAGTTTCCAACTTGTTTATGTATGCTAAATTTTTGTTCATAGTTTAAAAAAAAAAAAAAAAAAAAAAAAAAAAAAAAAAAAAAAAAGTGAGTCACTTTTTTTTTTTTTTTTTTTTTTGTAGGAAAAGACAAAATATCAATTTCTTAATGTGAAAGTGATGACCATCTTCAATAAAAATTAAATAGCTTTTTCTGTGTATATTGTATCATTATTAAATTTTCTCAACTGATAATGAGACATTGTGTATCATTTTAAATCACGTTTCACGTATGAAAACAAAATATTGCTGATTATTAAAATATTTTTTCTCTATAGAAGGATTTAATATTTTCCAATGGACGGTTTTCATTGATCATTATTTGGGATGTAAACAACAGATATCATAAACCTTTTCAGAAAAAAAATATAAAACAGGAATAGTTTTTTGAATGACGTTTTAAAATGTATACGTAAGCAAAATTTCGATCTTATTTGACATTTTTAGAATAAACAGAAATGTAAACATATTGTAGACCCTTCCTACTAAGAAATATCCTTTTTGAGTTCTAAAGATGAATCTATTTATTACATATACACTCTCAAAATGAAAAAAAAAATATTTCTTAACCTACGAAATTATACAATATCCTCTCACATGATACCAAGATTTCGAAAAGCGTTCTTTATCATTAAAAAACTACGAAGCCTTTCTAACATCGAGATTTAAAGAATCACTTCTAAAAAAATAAATTTCTTTTCCGAGTCGATTTTATGGTGTATTAATCTGTTTTCTCAAACCGGGCTATCGTTTCACTGACACATCATACGTAGTATAGAGCAAGTCTTGTGACCGTTTTAAAAATATAAAAAAAAGTTTTGACGGATTTACACGTTGCAGACACTAGAGATTCCGAAAAACATATTTTTAGAAAAAAAATTGCCGTCCGTCTGTCTGTGTGTCTGTTTTCTGTAAACGTTCTATCTACCGAACAAATTGACATAGAGAGTTGAAATTTGGTATGTACTTAGTATGTAATAATAAAAAGAAGCCTATTGAATTTCAGTAACCTCGGTTATCCCAAACTATTTTTTTCAGACTCTCGAAATATTCTTTCTAATAAAAGGTATATAAAATTTTTCGAAATTGTTTATTTTAAGGAATGAATGTAAAATACAATAAAAAAACATGAACTTTGCAAGAAGAATGAAGTCGATCGGATAATTAGTTGCCGAGATATTTGTAATCCTATTTCCACACTCTTCGATTTTTTATGACCCTGTATTTGGTTAAAATTTCAATTCAAAGATATATAATTAGAAATGATTATCATTTTTGCAGTTATAAAGATGTTTCTTTTACGCAATTCAGTAATAGAGCATTTAAAGTTTATACGTCATCAAGCCAGGATTTTATTCGAATTGCCATGCATTTTATAAATAGTTTTCACATGTTTCATTTTAATATTTTATATTATTCATATTCATGATAGGTAAGTATTACGGTGGCCGTCAACAACTAGTTTTAGAAAGCTATCAATTCACAATTCGATTTTCAGTAGAGTAATATATTATTATATTGTATATGCAAGAGTAACAAAATAATATATATTTAAGTATTAATTTTATTGCAATTAATTTATCATGTGAGTCCATATTACATGACCATACATTACCATACCCATATTTTGACACACTATAAAAACTACTCGGAAACGTTTCCGAAATTCAGTGGCAGCAAAAGAAACTTTGTTTAAGTGATTCTTTAAATCTCTAAAATATATTGGTTTTTAAGTTTTCTAAAGAGAAAGAAGAATTTTGCAATAGTTAGTAACTCGGAAGAGGTTATTGTATATTTTCTTTCAGGGATATATTATATTTTTCTAGATTTAGTAATATTTGTCTTTTTCTGCAGTGAACATAACCTTAAACCAATTTAATATTCTTCAATATTGCTTAATCCATATTGCTCGATTAAGAATCTGATATGCTATTTTTTTATTTTGAAAAAATTAAAATGATTCTGTATCTAATTTAAATCTTATTTTTGATTCTATATTTTAAAATGATGATCTCTAACTTTAAAGAGTATTTCGGAAACATTAATGTTTGTAATATGGATTATATAAATTTATCACGTATACTGACAGGAATATTTGTACATTAATAAGATTTGAAAAAGTAACTATTCAATTCATTGTCCTCAAAAACTAAATCATATTTTTGATTCTCTATTTTAAAATGATGATCTCTAACTTTAAACAGTATTTCCGAAACATTAATGTTTGTAATATGGATTATATAAATTTATCACGTATACTGACAGGAATATTTGCAAAACAAAGATTCATTAATAAGATTTGAAAAAAAAAAACTATACTATTCATTGTCCTGAAAAACTCAATATATATATATAAAAAATTGTATTTTTTATTATTTCGAAATGTAGTTATGTATTTTCTACTTATGAAATATATTTGTTAAGTTTTATTTATTTATTTTAATTATCTTTTAACAAAAATAATAATAAAAGCCAACGCTATTCCTTTAGAATTCTCTATGTTATATTTTACATATAAAATGTTCAATAGAATTGTAAATATATTTCATTTTTAGTTCGAGTTAAATGCAAATAAAGTGAAGAGATTATATTGTGAGTTAAATGGCTTCTTTCTTGCGCATTGATTATCCCTGTGTTAGAAATCTTTTAAGTGGATTTTCAGAGGCACTTTTTTTTCGCGTCACGAGATATTCATTTACGGATAATGCGAAATCCTTTTTTCTGAACAACTTATCAATCTCATTTTTTATAAATACTATTTATGTATAACATAGTGAAAGTGTATATACTATGTTCTTACATTTATGTTATTAAAGATTGAATACAATGTATTTTGTATTTATTGACATTTAATAAAGAAATATCGAGATATTATCATGAAAAAATATCAATATTTGTATATATTTATGTGTATAAATGATAAGGATGCATTACTTTATTATATATAACACTAAATATGCAGTTTTTTAAACTATCACAGTGAATATTTTTGTTGAATTCAGAATTAAATTTTTATTGATTAAAATGTAGCAGTTACATAATTACATTAAATTGACACAAAAATATCTATGAATATGATTTGATTTAATAGTATTTCTATTGAAATTTATTTTCTCTAATGACAATTCACCATTAATATAAAATTTAACTACCAACGTTTTAAAAGATAGATAAGAAATTCATTCTTAAGGGTACATAATCACGTAAATTGTTCATATAAAAATATATGATATAAGCAATAATTCAATAAGAAAAGTTACAGCGCCATAAGTAATATAATTTTTTAAAATAAATTCCTAGCATACAATAACAAAAAATTGTCGGTCATGAGAACAACACACTCTTACGTGGTCAGATATTTGGTGTAAGGATTATATTTAAAGTATGCATATCTTCACAAGACTCTGGAGATTTTACTTTTGTTTCACAGTTTGAAAAATTTGCTTTACAAAATCGTATATCTATAACTTGGTAGAAAAAATACTAGTGTCTACTTTTGGTATTTTCAGAAAAAGATGGTTTAATGACTTTTTAAAGTGTTTCTTCGAATTATTGCTGAGAAAAATATATATCTGCTGAAACAAAACAGAATGAGGACATTCACATTGGAAATTGTTAAAACAATGAAACTGTGAAACAGTTGGTGGACATACAAAAAAAGGTGGTTTTCTAAGAACGTGGGTTATAAAATAATCGTGTTTGCAATGTATAAAAGCAGTGATACTCATGAAGTGGCCGGAATCTGCACGCTCTAGTTCATTTTACACAGTAGGGCACATAATTAAAATATGTATGTAGAGATATTTTGTAAAATGTCTTTGTCCATTGTTTCTTAAATCTAATAACATAAAAATTAAATTGAAACAGGCAAATATACAGTGCACAAATTTGGACTTTAGGTGCAGAATATGCTCTGAGTTCAGCACTTTGTAAAAAAATATATATGCTTTAAACCATTTTTTTTCAGGATAATTATATGTGTTTATTCGATTGAAAATAATCCAAAATAATTACAGATCTGACCTGACAAATGGAAACCTTGAAAATCTTATCCTAATCTCGTTAAAAAATTATGTAAGTTATATTTTGTTATAATTAGGTTTAGGCATATTAAATTCTTCTAATATTTACATTAAAGAAATATATCAATAATTGCATGAAATATTAAATTGTTAGTATTGATTGAAAACTATGAATTAATATTTAGTAAGCTGCATTTACGAAATAAGGCTGTGTGCTTAATAAGGCCAATAGTTGATACCTTGTACAGAACGCATTCTAACCAACATATGGCAGCTCATATATAACAGTTAATGTGTACTTGGCAAGTGCTACTGCTTTCTACCACAACCGATACGGGATTCGCCGTCATTTTGACACTACTAAATATTTCGGCACATTGTTGTTAAAAACAGTAAGTAAACTTTTCTATGAAATGAGCATACATTAATGATTGAATTTTATATTATTTTAATGATGTACCGAGGCTAACGAAAGAGACAGGCTACCAGGACGGTGCAATCCACTAATCTTTTTTACAGACCGCTAGAATGACGTTATGCTCTTTTCGAACATTTCCATTGGCGCATTCGAGCAACACGTGACTCTGGCGGTCTGTAAAAAATGATACGGGAAAAGTACCGCGGTAGCCTTTCTTTTTCGTTACCCTCGTGATGTACGATATGACTTAACGATCTTTTAGAATCTATGTTGCAGTCATCTATTTGTCTAATAACGTTTATGTTTAAAAGTGAAATCAGAAGTTTCCTAATAAGTTATTGCTTCACTTGCAAAAAGGATCGTATCTTAGGTACTTCTATGTTCAAAGTGCAAGATGCCTTTGAGAATGTGTAGAAGTCACTAGAATTGACAAATGTAACTTTTTCTGCCACAAATGTAAATACCTTCATTTGAATTATTTTCATGATGTACGAGATGACTTAACCATCTTTTAGAACCTATGTCGAAGTTGTCTATTTGTCTAATAATGTTTATGTTTGAAAGTTAAATCAAAAGTTTACTAATACGTTATTGTTTCACTTTAAAAAAGGATCGTGTCTTAGATACGTCTATGTTCAAAGTGCAAGACGTCTATGAAGAATGCGTAGGACTAACTCGAATGGACAAATGTAACGTTTTCTGCCACAAATGTGAATACCTTCATTTGGATTATTTCATATAGTAGTAATGACATTATTTTAACTTTTTATACCAAAATTTTTAATTTTCAACAGTTAAAATGTGTAACTTCAAAACACTTTCTTTATTTTGTTCTGTTTATATATACTACCTGTAAGATATATGTTAATTAATGTGTAACCCTGTACGTGACAAATCATGGGCTTATTTAGAACACATACACCTAATATGGTCAATTTAAAGAGTTTTTTGGTTTGAGCTCTCCTGGACAAAATACAACAAAAACAAGAGTAAGTAGGACTTAACAGTCTACAGATATTTATAAATAATACATCTAACAACTTTTAAAAAATGATTGCAAATATAAAACATTTTTACTATGATCTGAATCCTCAAGGTGACTTTATTGGATTTTTGTTTCATTTAATGAAATATAGACATATGGCTATGTACTGTTCTTTATCTCACTTCTCTATCATATTTTATCCCGTACGTTTCTTATATTTTATTCTATTTATATATAGTACCTATAAAATATCTTTTTGTTAATTTGCAACCCTATACTTGACAACTCATGGAATTATTTAGAACACATAAACCTAATACGGCCAATTTAAAGAGTATTTTGGTTAGAGCTCTCCTGGACAAAATACAACATCAACAAGAGTAAGTATGACTTCATAGTTTACAAATATTTATAGATAATACATCTAACAATATTTGAAATATTAATGCAAATATAAAATATTTTACTGTGATCTTAATCCTTAAGGTGACTTTATTGGATTTGTGTTTCATTTATCTAAATCTAGACGTATTGCTATGTGCTGACCTCCACCTCACTTCTCTATCATATTTTATCCCGTACAGAAATGCTAGGTAGTACCTCTGTATTAAAGATTGTTTTAAAGGGAGACTATTATTCTGAAGTGACTGGTGGATACAAAATCGGAAATTTTAAACATTGTCTCTTTTTCTTCCAAGATACAAATATATTTCAAATGTTTTGATTTGTCCTTAACTGAATTATATTTTTGTTTTTTATTTATAGTCATAAATATGTTTCTGATATAAATTATAAATGCATATTACTTATAAATGGTTTACTTGTCTTAAAATGCATCTTGCGCTTTAATAAAGAAAATCAATATATTAATATATATTTTATTTTTTCTATATAAATTTTATTATATCTATGAAAATGATTAAAAGTTTATTACGGGTACACATTTAGAAAAATATTTAATCAAATAAAATGTCTGGTAATACTAATTTAGTAAATTTACATCAGTATATTTCCAAAATCGTTTCAGTTTACATGATAAATTAACGTACGTGTTATATTCTTCATGTGAACGCATATAGAAATATCTTTATTACACCCAAGATAAAATAAATGATATGTCACTAACTAATAGAATAAAACACTTTATACTGATTGTTTAGATTGTTTAAAAACACGACACAGAGTTTATGACAAAAGAAAAAAAATCGCATGTCAACGGTATATTTCAGCTTTACATATAGTGAATTATCTGAAAGCAAATAAAAATGTTTCCCTGTCCATCATAGTTTGAATATTTGTATTTATGTCTAAATGAAAAAAATGAAGCATGTAAAAATGTAATGTTAATTGCACTTGAGATGATATTCTTCCTCTTAAATGCGTGTGTTAAGTGATATATTATTTTTTATCTTGAATGCGTATGGGAAGTCATATTTTTCATCTTAAATGCGTGTGTTAAGTGATATGTTTAATCTTAAATGCGTGTGTTAAGTGATTTGTTTCATCTTAAATTCGTGTGTGAAGAGACATTTTTTCATCTTAAATGCGTGTTTGAATTGATATATTTCATCTTAAATGCGTGTGTGAAGTGAAAGTTTTCAGCTTTTCATTTCTGAATTAATACATGAATTTCGTCTGATTCATGAATTTTAACCTTGATTCAATTTTTACGAATACAGTTTCACAACAAACTGATTATGATTAGAATTGAATCTTAACGGATTTATGAAAAGACTTTCTGTAAGCGGAGAAGCATTGCTTTAAAACAAAATACAATTCTTTTCTGAACGCTAATATACAGGGTGATTTTTTTAAAAGTTGTGAAAGTAAAACCCTATAACAATAGAACCACTGATCCAAATGACCTAAAATTTCACCAGTATGCTCCCAAAGCAATGGGTATTTTTTAGGCTTGGTTAAAAAAAAAAACTTAAAATCACACCGACAGATGGCGCTGTACATGCAGTAAAGTCGGGAGACGAACTTGCACCCGGCACACGCACATTGGCGTTAAAAAGGTGAAGTATGCACACCTCGCGTTCATTATTCTACTGAAATCCTCTCAATGACTGCGCCATTGACGGACCGTGCGTTGTTAGTGAAACTGTATTATCAGAATAATGACAGCGCAGAAACTGCCCTTAGGGGATTTTGGAAACTTAAGAATTTAAGAAAAGGTCCAATGACGACAGAGGGCCTATGGAAGATGGTTTCTCAAAGTACCGTCCATTGTTTTCCTCCCACATAGGATATTCTTTGTTTCTGCTACCTTACAGCGCCATCTGTCGGTGCGATTATAAGTTTTTTTAACCATACCAAAAAATTTCCTATTGCTTTGGGAGCATAGTGGTGAAATTTCAGGTCATTTGGATCTGTGGTTTTTTTTTGTTATAGTGTTTTACTTTCACAACTTTAAAAAAAATCACCCTGTACTCGTTTACCTGCATTTTCAAAAAAAATCCAAGGACTGAACAAATATTCCCGTTGTCTATGTTTCCTTAAAACACAACACTTTCCGCTTTTATTCGCCCATTTTTTGTCTAAAATACAGAAAATTCCCCAATTTAACCTAAAAATTACTTAAAACCTCTAGCCAATCTAAAGCTACATTATCGTGAAATCACAGTGGTGTTCCGGAAATCGTACTGCGTTATATTTATTCATATTCGAAACTGAATTTTTAAATAGGCCATTTTTCCCTTAAAAAACAACAAAAAAAAATGCCGAATTTAAGCTCAAAATATCCTGAAATTCTCCAGGCGAAATACAGACAATTTCTTCAAATAACGTAAAAATCTCTTTCACTCACAAGGATATTCCGGCAACTAGCTGCCTGTAATTTTAATGTTTCTGGCGAAATTATGTTTGAGAGTGTAAGAATAAATATATGGCATTGAGTACGTATATGTAATGTATCTGTGGAATAAAAGAATCATACAATTGTTTTTCATATAAAAATATATGATATTCTAAAATAATAAAATTTCATTCTCGAATTTAAGCTCCAAATTTCCTGAAATTCTCCAGTCTATTGACAAAAGTTTCTTCAAATCATGGAAAAATCTCTTTCAGTCACGGGGGTGTTCCGTCAACTAGTTGCCTTCTTACGTTTCCTGCTGAAATATTTTTGGAGAGTTTGTGAACAATTACATGACCTTTATATGCAACTGAATGTGTGGAATAAAAAAATCAAATACATTTTTTTACTAAATTTCATTTAACAGTGTGTGAAACTGTAAAGGAATATAATTATTTTTAGAGGAATAATAAATATTTAATTCACAGTTTATTTGTTACTTGTTACTGAAATTCCCGTTATAAACAACTATAACAACAGTATCATGAAAGGTAAACATAAGTTTATTTTTGAAAGTAATAGACCACACCAGAACAAATACCATCCTCTATAAAAATAACGATCTATTTAAAAAAAAATGTTATGATTACTGTTATGATTATTATATTAACTGTTATGATTCCTTTAACTTATTTGCAACACACTTAATTGATTCAAGCAGCATTTTCATGTGCCCGGAGAAGAGTTTAAAAAACAATGCTTTAACATTAGTACAAAACAACAGTTCAGTGATTTCGAACAGTGCGAAAGAAAGAAAAAAAAATAAGTTTAGAGCATCTTGGAAAAAAAATGAAAAAGCAAATTGTGGTACACGGTGACAGTATCTTCTTTGTCGAACATTTTGTAATATTATATAGTTGAATTATTTGAATCATAAATAGCAATGGTAAAACTGAATGAAAATACTCTTTGGGAAAATTTAATTTTCAAGCAGAATATACACTATATAAATGAAATTTATTCTTAACATTATAATTGAAAAAGTTTTTTAATAAATACAAATACAAAAGTAGTAAATATAATGTTACATTTCTAAAAAAATACTAAAATATTTTTTTAAAGAAATAATAATATGTCCAAAAGTATACCGCTCTTCACTGTAGTAGTTTTCTGTGACACAATAAAAAGAAATGATTTCTTAATAAACGAAATGAACGTTACATTCAAAATTATACAAAATGCTTTTATACTCTCAAATATCAATCGTGATCAAAACGTTTTATTTTATATACATTTGAACAGTTATGGTAGAGCGATAACGATTTGTCTTCAAAACAGTGTTCACTAATGAATAGAGGAAAGTATATTCAACTAGGTAAATTATATTCAATGGTTGGAGTATCATAGTTGAGATTTTTTCCAACAGAGTGAAAATATGCCGGGACCAGGACTCGAAGCTGGGTACTTTGGTTTGCCGTACCACCGCTTTTCCTACTGCTCTGTTGGAGAAAATCTCAACTATGATACTCCAACCATTGAATATAATTTCCCTAGTTGAATATACTTTCCTCTATTCATTATAACCTAATTACATGGTATACAGGAGTTTCCGTGCTGTTTCAAGATTCATCATGCAAATGCTATAGTTATAGCTCGGAAAAATGAAATTAGCGCTGCAGTTCGCAGCCTTGTCCAACAAATAAGTGTGAGATATGCCAGTCCAGGATATCGTCGGGATAGCTCAGTAGGGAGAGCGTTGGTACGGCAAACCAAAGTACCCAGGTTCGAGTCCTGTTCCCGGCATATTTACAATCTGTTGGAGAAAATATCAACTGTGATACTCCAACCATTGAATACAGTCTTCTCGAGTTCGATTTTGCTTGAGATTGTGTAATATTCCGACTCTTATGTTTATCCCTATAAGCGTCTTGCCCATATTTTCCCTTTTCAAGAAACAACTTAAATCGGCTTTAGACAAAAATATTTTTAACCAAATTGCATTTTAAGATATATCTAAAATAAAGAGATGTGAAGTGTATTAGAAACAAACGGGGAAAGAAAATTTAAATTATTTTAACTTTTACAAATATTTTTATGAAAATGTAGGAAAGCCCTCAAAAACTCAGAGGGTTATTCGTGAAAATAAATCCACTTCTTTCTCTCTTTAGTTTTCCAAAAACAAGAAGAGTTTTAGGGAATTGGTTGTCACTTACTTTTTTTTCTGCAAAATTATAATAACAAGGTGATTACAGTCGCTTGTTCATATTTAAAAGTGGTAATAAGAAAAGGGCTTTGCAATATAGTTCGTCAAACTGAAAATGACAAGATAAAAGAAAATGCCCCGTGCATGTTCGGCATGTGAGGTTGGAGCGTATTTCCCGTTAGAAGTTTGAGAGGTGAGCTTTGTTGCAAAACTAAAGTTTTTGGTAAGAAGAAATTGTACTTCTATAATTAAATTTATGGAGAATCTTTGAATGACATGCTATTTGAAATCCCCCTTAATCCCTTAACTGTATATCCCGAACTCAGTTCGGGCAAGAAGAGTTTGCTTGTTTTGTTACTAAAAGATTTTGCACACCAGCAAATATTTTGCAAATATTTTAGTACGGAAAAAGTTGTGTACTGTGCCTATTTTTAGTTTATGGTGTCAAAAAACCTCCAACAGTTAAGGGGTTAAACGAAATGTATTGCAGTACAATGATTTTGCTATAGTACGGTTCACGTCACTTCTTAACGGACAATTCGCATTCTAGTTAAAATCACCGTTAAATGAAATGTGTTGGTAGTATAATATTTTGTTATAGTACAGGATATAACCATCTTAAACATACAATTTGAGACTGTGTTTTCAAATAATCAAAGTTAGGAAAGATTTTTCACTCACTTTAGATTTTGTCTTCTCTTGTGTTAAAGTAACATAACTAGTTTCATTGCTGCACTGCTCAACACACTATTATTTGTTGATTAAAATTTTATGCTTTGTAAAATTTTATAACGTCTCATTTGGAACATGACAGTGTGGTCAGGTTCAGGCAACTCCGTATTAGGTATGTCTGACAGTTTTGTGTAGTTTCTAAAGACGGAAATATTTAAATATACTATAATATTGATTAATAATAATAATAAGGACAATAATAAACCCCACACATTTCCTTTTACTTAAAGATTTTTTTTTATTGAACAATAAATGCAATCATCGGTAACACAATACTATTAAACAAAAAGGAACTATTGAAGTACTGTCATATTCTATTGAGATTAAAATAATATTCTTCAAAAATTTCATTAGTGAAATTGGCAGATTGCTAGTCACAAGATTCATAAATCTTAGACGAATTAAAAGTAGAGTGCATCAATAAAATTGTTTCTGTCCTTGCCTCATCGAACACTCAATGACATTTTAAAGTTCTTGTGTCGTTTATTGTTTTGCCAATATATGATGGCTAATGGAACTATGTCGATTTGTGATGTGTGTACCTTTTCTGGTTTATTGGATTTCCTTCAATTTTTAATCAGCGTTAATAGTAGCTACAAAAATGTTTTCCCGGTTCTTTTATTGAAAGTTTACGTAATGGATTTCCATATCATTTGTATCAAATGCAGGCAATATTAATTTAAGAATCGCATGTTATGTTTTATTCGAATGATTAAATGTCGATTTTGCATTAAGTGAGAAGTTTGGATTTTTCATATTGAAATTAATTCTTCAAATTTCAGTTAAACTATTATATTTTTTTTTTTTAAAGTTAATATGTTTTTAATAAATAATAATTTTTATGATCGTTTTTTTTTTTTTTTTTTTTTTTTATCGATTAAGAAATTTGCGTTATTTTAACTAGATTTAACTACAATATTTTCATGCTAAAAAGCACAGTAAATGACCATAAACTCATAATACGAGGGCTGTAAATTAAGTAATGGCAACATATGTATAAATCAATTTTTAATGAACTTACAAGTACAATTGCATTACACTCCTTCTATGTAATCACCAGCAAAGCTTATAACCTTTTGCCAAATGTCGGAAAGCCATTGTAGGCCAGTGGCAAGGTGTTGATTGTTGATGTGAGCGACCGAGCGCTCTACTGCGTGCCCTGTGCGTTGCAAATCCGCAGTCTCATTCCGACCCGAACGAAATGCTTGAACCCATCGTGCTACTGTTCTATACGGTAAAGCATTTGTGCCCCAGGCTTCCACTAATCCTCGATAGTATCCTGTTGTATTTTTGCCACGAGCAACGTCTATTTTAAGCCACGACCACTGATCACCTTTTGAAAACATGCTTTAGAGCGATGGAAACGAAACTCCTCACTTTAACGCCACACAACAACTACCCTTCTAAGCAGATCGACTGTTTTTTGCACTCTACACATCGACAACAGCGCAACCTCACCGCTCCCATATCCTATTTGCGCATGCTCGTGCTTCTGCGATTATCAAGGTTAAGTTGCCACTATTTAATTTACAACCCTCGTATATTTTCCATAAGGTTTGAAGAATATTGTTTTTAAAAATAAAATTTGAATTATAAGAGACTTGCATCATGTTCATTCTATAACAAAACCCAAACTAAAAATATAACAAACTGACGGTGTCAAGTGTCAGCGAACGGCCAAACCGCGCCATGTGAGCCAGCATTATGCCAAAACACATGCAACGTTAATTCCTATATCATCTCTATTTTGCATGAAAATTGTTTTCAAGGTACCCATATTTTACAGCTGGGATACGTATTATATTACAGAATATCTGTTACAAAAGTGACAAACAGTGGACCTTTAAACAATATGTGTAATTTGAAAATAAATAGCATTTCAAACCTATTAATATAAGCAAAGTATTAGCAATGTTTGACATTACAGAACTTGCGAAACAAAAAACAAAAATAGTTCTATATCTAAAAAGGGAAGTTACGTAAGTAATATACTCCGAATTTTTTTCGTTCTTTGGTAGTTTAAATGTTTTATTTAGATATAAAACTCTCGTATGATTTTTTGGCTGATATGCATAAACAAAAATGTTTAAGGGCTCCCATACCTTTTGAAATATTTCTACCGCCAGTGAAAAAAAAATGTTGTTTCGAGTTCTCACAACCTTTTAAATACTTATTGAAATTACACAGACCTCTGTAATATATTTACACTATATTTCAAGCTTTAAAAAATGTAAAAATGAACACTTATAATATAATATAATTTTTTTTAATTCAGTTAATATTTCAATTTTTTTCCCAATCCGAACGATAACTTAACTTAGAATTAATATATGAACATAAAACTTACGCTAAAATGACCGCTAAACTCTATTTTATAGAATGAACTCATATTATTGGGATAGTTAAATATTGTCATTATTTTTTAATGACTAATTAATTATTTTTTTTTATTTTTTTCCTATTTTTCAAACCTAATTGAACTTTTTAAATAGTTTCTGCCAATGAATTTATATATCATTAATTCATTCTATAAAATGGAGTTTAATTATAGCATAAGTTTTATGTACATATATTCATTCTAAGTTAAGGTATCGTGCGGATTGTGACATTTGCAATACTAACGGAATTTTTTAAAACTATTATATTATATTATAAGTGTTTATTTTTACATTTTATAAAGACTGAAATATGGCTTAAATATATTATAAAGGTTTATGTATCTTCACTAAGTATTTAAAAATTTATGAGAACTTGAAACCACATAACTTTTTACTGGCGGTAGAAATATTTCAAAAGTTATGACACCCCTTAACTGACTGAATATTTCTGTTTTTAGGGGTTTTATTGCGATTTCTGTCACTTTGTTTTATTAAAATCATCTTCCCGCTTTTGTTCTGATGTGTCGCATAAAGTTTTGCTCGTATTCTCGAGACCACTCTTATTATTGTCAAATAGCTAATTTCTAAAACATAACCATTAATTTCATATCTATAACTCTACTTCCAAAACTGCTTCAAATGTTGTTCTTCAACATATTAACGGAAAATTGTATTAGGTAGCTTTCATTACAAAAAGCTACCTATAGCAGCCGTTCGGAGGAAAGCAATTCCAAAAAAATTTGGTATATTTTCATGACCCCTAATCCCCCAAACCACCCTTCGTTCAAATGTTGATATATATATATATATATATATATACAGAATTTTTATAATTAAAGTGCGCCTATTCAGAAGCTCTAAAGTCGGTTCTATGGCTCCAAACGAAACAAAATTTCACTAGTACGTAGTTGAAGAGATGCGCTCTGCGAAAATCGAAAAAAAAATAGTTAAAATTGCTGTCAATAGGTGACTTTGCGCCAATATTTAAGCCGATATTTGCATATTCCTTTATTTTGTAAAAAACAAAATACAGGAAATTTTATTTCACAGTTGGTAAAAGTAAACTTTTTCAGATT
Organism: Maratus michaelseni; assembly: GCA_963931845.1. Classification (NCBI taxonomy): domain Eukaryota; kingdom Metazoa; phylum Arthropoda; class Arachnida; order Araneae; family Salticidae; genus Maratus; species Maratus michaelseni. The sequence goes on from OZ007589.1 coordinate 430,002,896, forward strand.
CGTTATATCAATTTTGGTCAATCCAGATGAAACACACAAAATCACAAAATTTCACCCAACGCTTGAAAAAGGTCACATTTTATTCAAATTTTTGAAGAACGACGTCAAAGTGACGTCGCAACTTCGAAAACTTGAAATACCCTTCTAACCACCTGACGATTTAAAACTTGCTGATAAAGTGTGTCTGTGATTTCTTTGACACTGGAACAGTTGATTGTTTCTGAAAAGCATTTGAATCTACGCTTTGCGGAAACTGGATAATTCCGGAAACTAAAAGATGTTAGACGTGGACCAATGTCGGATCATGGAGTTCACAAAATGATTAAAAAGTTTGAGGAAACAGGAAAACACGACATTTTTCCTGGCAGAGGAGGAAAAATTTAGACATTTCTGGCATTGAAGATATTTCTACTGCTGCCGTGGATTTAGCAAGCCAGTCATCATTGGTAATGCAAGTGTGCCAGCTATTGCGAATGAAGTCGATATGCCGATTTCCACTGTGAGAAAAGTGATGCGACAAGTTTTGCGCTACTATCCATAAAAGATTCAGAGGGTGCAACAACTAATACAGGGTGAGACAGAAAGTCGGCTATCATTTTCACTACAGTTTCTTGCACGAATGAATGTGGACAATGGAGTATTCTATGGCCCTGGAATATTCTATGGAGTGATGAAGCGCATTTTCATTTAAACGGACAAGTGAACACACACAACTGTCGAATTTGGGCGATAGAGAATCCTAATGTTGTCCAAGTATTTCCATTGCATGCAGATAAAGTGACGGTGTGGTGCGGTTTCACAGCTACGTTTATGATAGGGCCATATTTGTTTGAGGAACTAACATCCACAGGACCCATTACATATTCCGTAAATGGGAGAAAGTATCTCAATATGTTGTCAAATTTTCTGATTTCCGAGCTGCAACAGCGAGGCTGCCTTCAAAATATCGTGTTAATGCAGGACGGTGCACCACCGCACATTACTAGAGCAGTTCGGACTTTCTTAACAAGCCATTTTACAGAAGACCGCATCATAAGTCGTTATTTTCAAACAGTCTGGCCACAACGATCGCCTCATATAACACCATATGGTGTGGAGATTGTGGTTGTGGGGATTTTTGAAAGATTCTGTATCTAAAGACAGATGTCAGACAATCTCTGATCTGAAAGACAGTATTAGACTTCATATTCGCTCAATCTCTCAGGACAGTTTTTGCAATGCTGTAGAAAGCACAATTCTGAGAATGGAATGCGTTATTGAAAATGGTGGAGGATTCATTGAGCATGTGTAATGTTATTCTTCGTTATTTCCTCGCTGCCGAGAGACGTGTTTTATTTTTGTTGATGCAGATTACATCACATGAAATTATATTCATTTTTCTGTATTGTTTGGAGTCATAGGTCAGGCTCTAGAGCTGTCTGATTAGGTGAACTTTAATTATAACAATTCGCAGTTCGTCGAAGTTTGTTGAAACTTTTAAATTTGTGTTCTTCGTCTGGATTGACTGAAATCGATATAATGAATCTGCAAACATCGCCTTAAATATTGCCGCAGCGCCACCTACTGACGATAAATGTAACATTTTTTTTTTCGATTTTCGCAGAGCGCATCTCTTCACCTACGTACTAGTGAAATTTTGTTTCGTTTGGAGCCATAGAACCGGCTCTAGAGCCTTCTTAATAGGCGAACTTTAATTATAACAACCCTGTATATATATATCTGAAATATGACATGCTGTAACTCTCTTGTTTATGAGTCGATTTGGATGTGACTGAGCATGTGTGTAGGACATACGAAGGGCTCGACCGAGTTTGTTGGCCAGCTTCATCCGCCATCTTGTTTCAAAATGGCGGCCAGTTACAAATGTTTATTTTTAAAAAAATTCAAAATAATGTACAAAAAATGTATAAATTGAAAAAAAATTGCTTGTATTTTATTTTAAAACGTGATAAAAGGATTCTGGAACAATTTTTATTTTGGATATATCTTTAAAAAAGGCTGAGATATGACAGTATGAATTTCTAGGTTGGCTCAGATTTTGAAACAATCTGATATTTGTTATGCTGCAACTCTCGTATTTATGAAACGATTTGAATGTGACTGATCATGAGTACAGGACATATCAAAGTCTCAACCGAATTCGTTGGCAAATTTCATGCGCCATCTTGTCTCAAAATGGCAGCAAGTTATGTTTTTTTCTTTTTTTTTAATTCAAAAAGATGTATAAAAATTATAAATTGAAAGAGTTGTTTCCGTTAAGTGTTACATCGTGATACAAGAATTCCGGAACAATTTTTGTTTTGGCTTTATCTTAAAAAATGGCTGAGATATGACAGTTTAAAATTCTAGGGTGGCTGCGATTTGGAAACAAACTGATTTTTGTTATACTGTAACTATCATGCTGAAATTCACATTCAAATTCAGTATTAACGAAAACCGGTATTGAATCTTCTATAATCGGGTTCGAAGCATTTTAGTTTCGGGTGGTTGAGTAAAATGAGTTAATTTTTTAAAAACATCGACTGTGGAAGCTACCTTTTCCTCCTTGTACATGCTGGATGGATTGTAATACTTTTATTTTTATAAAACTTTACAAAATTTTCATTTTCATCCCTTGTTCCTGCAAGTTATTTAAAAAAACAATCTACATGTTCTAAGTAAAACAAAAAAGGTTACATTTTTGTACGCCAAAACGTACAGATTTATCCTATAGAAATGTATTCTAAAAATAAGATTTAGACAAACATACATAAGAATTAATCATGATATAGATATTTTAATTTCGTACGTTTTACAAAAACAATTTTTTGACGTAAATCACTCATAATATGATAACGAACAATATCTAAAACATTTTTGTAATTACATCTAAAGCTAATTCAATAAAAAATTCTACTATAGAAGGGTAAGAGAGGATCTGTGTATATAGTGTGTAAACTAATTTAGAGATGTCATTAACTAAAGCACGATTAATAAATGAATAGAATCATAAAGTTATATGACAGATTAGAAAAAAGAACAAGAAGGTAGATAATTTTGAAGACAAAATATACGTCTTTATAAAATCCTGAAAATACTGAAAATTTTAATCAGCTGAAACTTTTCATAGGATATTTTTTATAGCTAGGTAAGGTCCATAGTATCAAAGTATGGAAGAAAAATAAGAGTTTATTACTTACCCAACCTTCTTTGAAAGTATTAAGTGATGTGGTAGGAAATAAGTTTGTTCCTATGTGCTTTATATTCTATCTAATTGTATAAAAATATGTCACAAATTTATTCAATTCCATTCCAAATTGCATTATATTTCCATGTACATAAGATATTTAGATAAATAATAATAATAATAATAATAATAATAGTAATAATAATAATAATACATAGTAATAATAATAATAATACATAGTAATAATATATAATAATAGTTATAAAAACTAAAAGTTTTGAATTTTTAATCAAATGTTTTAATGTAGCAAAAAGAAAATAAAAGTATTACTTTTTAATTTCCATTATCTTCTCATGAAAAAAAAATTAAATTACCCCAAACAATAGAGTTACGTTATTTCGAACAACTGGAAACTATTTTTCTTCAAAGTTTAATTATTGGCATTTCTGACGACTGCTGTCAAAATTGCCAATACATTTTTATAAAGAATTGGTATTTTATCTCATTTTTAAAGATATCACAAAGAAGAGCGTTCGGTGTTTAAAAAACTCTTGTCAGTGATTATCAGTATCAGTTATCAGTTTTTCAGTTCTTATTTTACTATAAAAATACTCACAGTTTAATTATATCAGAGCAGCTGTATGTCATACGGTTCTGCATGTGAAAGTTTTTGAAGGTAAAAGGTGTAAAAATATAACGTTCGGGTATTTTCTGAAGAATATCCACCACAAAAAACACAAAAATGTACAGAATTGTTACCGATACGCTGTGATTATATGTCCAACAACACTGCTATGATTTTCGTTTAAACATCAATTAAATACCATATTTCAAGACTTTATGCTATGTTATGTTTCGATTTCTAATTAGGCATTCGGAATGTATGCTTTTTTTTACTCTTATGTGCTTCGTAATCTCAAACAAAATAATTTGATTTAAAATTAACCATATCAAAGTTTTAATTAAATAATTCGAAAATGTATTAAAAAATAATCAGATACCATAAAAAAATTAAAGTCTTTAAAGTATTCGTTTTAAATTACTGTACGTTAACACATTTCGAAAGCTGCTCTTAATTTTAAACTCATTATCATATCCTGCAGAAAAGAAAGAAATATTTATAGATATTCAGCATCATAATAAACTATCTTTCGTTCATATACGAGGAAATTAAACTTCTTTTACTGGTTCATATTAAAAGCTTATTACCCAAGAGAGATTAACAGCAGCGTCACAAACGTCTCTCGCTGCTAACCTACAGTATTTACAATTATTCTCACAGAAAAGTTTAATTTCATAAAATGCGAAGCGTTTGGTGAACATCATAATAGAACTTTCACAAACGATTGTTTACATTCCTGAAATGTTGTATAATTTGGAAAATTTGCATAAAACATTTTGCATAAATCATTTTGCATTACATTTGCATAAATCTAGACGTAGAATTCGGAAATACATAAAATATGAAAATGTTTCTCTAACCTAATGTATAATGCAATATCCAATTAATTTCATAAAAATAAAAATGTCAATGAATTAGGAAAAGTAAATATTTTCAAAAATAAGATTATTTTTTTTTTTAAGTACCAAAAAAAAAAAAAAAAAAAAAAAAAAAACATAAAACATAGTTAAAAATTCAATATTTTTTTAACTTTAAATCCCTTATTTTTAATATTATGATTATTATTTTGTCGTTCTATGATATCTATTTCTATAAATAAATACATGTTCCATATTAAAATTTCTTTATAAGAATTGTCGCTTTTCTTGTTTTTTTTCCATATTACATAGAACATACAAATTGTTTTATTACTAGTGTATGAAAAAAAATAATGTTTTAAAAATGCAGCTGAAAAGAAGTTATTATATACGACAGATGACGGATTTATTGTACAAAATTACTTGTGTAAAGAAACATAAAACAAAGTTAAAAATTCAATATATTTTTTTAAAACTTTAAATTCCTTTTTCTTAATATTATTTTTTTTTGTGATCCTATGATATCTATGTCGATAAATAAATACATGTAGGATGTTAACTTTTCTTTTTAAGAATTGTGCCCTTTTTTTAATTAATTCCATATTACATAGAACATACAAATTCTTTTATTACTAGGATATGAAAAAAAATTAAAGTTTTAAAAATGAAGTTGAAAATAAGTTACTTATATATGATACATGAGGGAATTATTATACAAAATTACTTGAGTCACTTATTCCCGTAAAAATACCTTCATACAAAAGCCATTAAACATTCCGTAATGTGTATTATGTTTCATATTAAAATCTAAGTTTATTTATGTGTTTCATACCCACTCTTCAGTGGATACGATCGATTGTTTGCTGAAAGAAACATTAACTATTCTAACTCTATAAAATGTTGTAATGACTCAGAAGGTTTAGGAAGTAAAAGTTTAAATTTTCTATTTTAATACAAATTTTCTACTGATGGTGGGTAAGTGTGATCGAAGATCGCAGCAGAATTTGCGGAGCGCGGCGTTTCGCGTGATGGTCTTTTGCTACGCAGCGGCGGTCGGGGGTGGATGTTCCCGGAGACCGCAGCAGAATTAGCGGAGAGCGGCGTTTCGCGTGATTGACCTATGCTATGACCCTTATATACCGAGACATAAACCAGGTAGAAACGGAAAAAAATCTTAAAATTTAAACCGGATAAATTTAAAAAGAAATATGAACAAATTAAACACCTCGAAATGCGGGAAGGGTTGGGCCCGGGCTCTGAAGATATCCACGAACCCCTGCGGGTCCAAGCTCTATGTTCGAATAAGAAAAAAGGATATATCATCTAGAATGCGTATTAAGACGCTCGTAACGTAATCCGTCGTTCAAAATAAGTGTTATAAAAAATGCACCACTTTCTTAAGGTAGAGATTATATAAGATAATAACCTACATTTTAAAATGCATGATATTAAAATTTGACGTCGAAATATATGGTTTATTAGAAAATATAGTGATGGAAACAGTTTGAAAATAGTATGAAAGGTGAGACCAATAAAAAAGTCCTAAAAGGAGCAAAAAATCGCAGCTCTCATAATGTCGAAATGCAATCTGAAACACCTGTAGCATTAAGTACTAGATATTGGACGGGTTGGACACAATGCTGACACGCCCGAGTACTTATTATTATTATAATTATTTTGTACACGGCTATTTCCAAGAAATATTAATAATGGTAGTTTCTGCTAATCCTGTGTTAGAGTAAATAATAATAATAAATACAGTCCTCAACGGCAGACCTACGGAGAATATTACAAAGTATTTGATAATAGAAGAGCAGAGACGGGAGAGGGAGGGTTATTGAGTTTACTGTGTAAAATGTTAGTTCTGGTTTGTTTTGTTTTGTTTTTGGGGACTTTTAATTAATATTATTTCTTTTTATAACTTAAAGACAGGCTTAAACCAACAGTTTCAAAGGGCGAAGGATTATCAAGCAGGGCGGTCGCTCTGCCAAGACAAGCTAAAAAAAAAACACCACACGAACAACGGCAAGAACTGGACAAGACCGCTACTGCTTACTTACAGAAGTCGACTTCGCAATGTTAAATCGACAAAACATGCCATATTAAAATATCAGATATCAAATAAACCAAGCGTCGCAGAAAAAAAAACGAAAACTAGAAGAATCTAATGAAAAATTTCTTCAATTTAAGACCAAACTCATCTTCATAAGTAATTTATAAACAGAGATATAGATTTTTTTTTAAAAAGTCGAGTTACTTAAAATGATCACTTTTTTCTTCATCAAACTTTTTTTTCAAACAACCTACAGACCTTAATATTCGGCAGAATAAAAAAAGGATTGCATTTTTAGACAAGTAATTACGTAATCTATGTGCTTTTATAAAATACAGTGAAAAAAAAATATTATTTTCTATCCATAATTAGCAAAAACTGTTAATTAACTTGGCGATTAAAAAATTATGCCAAAACAGAGATAAAACCCGCCAACGACCATGTATCATCTTTATTATAATAGCACAAATCAGTTACAGGTTATAACCACATCAAATTTCATCTGCAAGTCAGCCATATTCTTCTGAAGGTATTTTTTTAAAAATAAAACTTCATAATTATAAGAACACACATTTTATCAAACAATTAAATATGACTGCAAACTGTAGCAGATGACTGTTTCTAACATGAATAAGTATGAGAAATTGCCGGTCAGAGATATGGAGCTGGGTGGCTCATTCGCAGAGCCTCAGCACGGTACGCATAAGATCCCAGGTTCGAGTTCTGGCCCAGGTCAATTTTTCACTCATGTTTGTTTAGTATATTTAATTGCCTGATAAAATGCGTGTTTTTATAAATATTGTAAAATAAAGTAATCAGACGTAGTGTTTATGCTTTAAAAAATATTTTAAATATATAATTTACGTTTTTAGAAAGATCTTTAAAAATAAATTAGATTTTGAGGGAAGATGTACCTTCTAAAATGTATACATTAAGAGTTATCGCCATTTAAAATTTCTTTTCAAACTTAAACAAAATTTTTGAAATGAATTAAATGTAATTCATTTATTTCTAAAAATAAAAAAACACGGTAAAGGACAGGCATTTCGCTCGCAGGAATACCTTTCACGTCATTTTCCTATAACTTAATGATCTCCAGTTGTTAAATTATTTTTGTTTTAGAAGTGAAGTTTCCATTTAAATTTATGTTGTTTAATTGAATAAAATAATGTAAATCTAAGAAATTGCTAAGAAATTTCAAACATGCAAAAAATAAATGAATAAACAAAAAATAAATAAATAGACAAATAAATAAATAAAAATCAGCTTTCAGAAATTCTAAAAATTGTTCATATATCTTAATTACAAGCTAAAGGAGGGTTTATTTCTATATTATTATATATATAATAGTAATTTCAGCAAATATATTAAATTCCAATGCGATCTGTTTTAAACTTAAAGATAGTTTATAACACATGATAAAAAATTTATAAAAAAGAATGGCGCGTCACATTTCAGGGAGGGGATGGGGAGGGGCGTGAACAAAATTAGGAAGTATAATAAGGCTATCTGTTTGAAACTTTACGATATTTTATAACACATAACATAAATTTTAAAAATAAAGCCGCGTCAAAGATTATAGGGAGGGGCGGAGAGCATTTTGCCTACACAAGGGGGGGGGGCACTTTTCTAAATTTTAACGATATCCGTCATGTCACATATCGTTACAAAGGGCTGTGACCACTTATTCGTGTTATGCACCACAGGTGTCACCTCCATATTTTGCGCTCCACAACCCGACACTGCTCATGTGATATATTGTTCGAAAGGTCTGTCACCGCTTATTCATATTATGTATCTTCGGGGTCCATCCTCCCACTTTCACCCCCCCCTCCAAAGGGGTCACTTTTCTAAATTTTGCCGACCCCTCTCATGTGATATATCGTTAGAAAGGTCTGTGAACGCTTAATCATATCATGCATGGGGGGGGGGGTATTTTCTAAATTTTGCACATACCCCTCATGTGATACATCGTTGGAAAGGTCTGTGACCGTTTAATCCTATTATGCATCTCCGGTGTTCACCCCCCCCCCTTTTTTCCCCCAAACGCGATTAGCTTTCACCACCAGGGGACGCTTTCCTATCTCTGTTTCTATGGGTCGGATTACGACGGGGTATGGCTCATTCTACTCGAAATCGATAGAGCTTTCCGATTTTAGTTCGTTTTTTCATCACCAGGGGGCACTTTCCTATCTCTGGTTCTATGGGCTAGATCACGACGGGGTGTAGCTCATTCGACTCGACATCTATAGCCTTAACGATTTCATTGCCCGAGGTTCATACAGAACGGTGGAAGATGGAACTTGAGCGTGCGCAGCACGACTGCTATACGGTGCCGAAAGCAGCGGTGACCCTTGTCGGAAGTTAGTTTGGTTAGAGGTTCATACTATTCGATGTGCAAATTAAGGGATTATCCGGTGCCGAAGGCAGCGGGGAACCAGGTCGGAGGTTCGTTCGGTTTGAGATTTATCTTATTCGAGGTTTTACAAGATTCAAGGCCCCGATGTAAATTAGGGGCCCGCTAGCGGGCAAAGCCAGCTAGTGCTAATAATAAAAGAGCGTGATATAACGTTTGATTTCAAATGCAGCGCTGACACGCTATGTACGTATTTCATTTTTATTCATTTCATGAATAAGTCAGTGATATTTTTTAACGGAGGATAACAAGTATTATAAGAAGCCACATTTAGTATGTTGTTTTTAAGAGTGTAATTAATTTAATTGAAAAAGCTACTAGTATTTCTAGTTAACCCTTTAAACAATGACTGAAAGTAAAATGTAATTTTAAATTATTTCTCATATTTAGATTATTTAAATTATAGTTAATCTATTTGAAAAAAAAAAAAAAAAGAAATGATATCTACAAAAACCACTTTTCAAAAGTAAAAAAAAAAAAAAAAAAAAAAAAAAAAAGGTTGTGGCTAAAAAATGGTGTTATATCAAATTTCCAAGCTATTTTATTACTTATTTAACTTTTTTCCATTAAATAAGTTATCATATTTATAAGTCGAGTGCCTACGTATACGTTTATAGAAATCTTTTTCTCCTGTACCAAATACATCCTAACGAGTTTCTGAAAATTCAATTTTTTTCAAATTATGCATGATGAGCTTGGCGGCCATCTTTCCATATTTCTAAGCACCCAAATTTCTAAAGTAAAAGCGTAACATGTTTGCAATGTAATATGTTTATAACAATTGCGAACTTCAGATTTTAACTATGGACAGAAAAATTAGATAAGACTGATATTTTGAGAAATTGATTTTTACTAGTTTGAAATTAATAATTACTCTAAAAAATAAATCATAAGATGAATTTTGAGATAAGTCATTATCTTAAGACACAATTTTCAGAGCATACAAGTCTATAAATGAAACGCTTAAAATATTTGCTTAAATAACAATTTTGGATTTGGGTGTTTAGAATTTTGTGAATAATATGCAAAGATGGCCGCCAAGCCCATCATGCATAATTTGAAAAAAAATTGAATTTTCAGAAACTCGTTAGGATGTATTTGGTACAGGAGAAAACGATTTCTATAAACGTATACGTAGTCACTCGACTTATAAACATGATAACTTATTTAATGGAAAAAGTTAAATAAGTAATAAAATAGCTTGGAAATTTGATATCACACCATTTTTTAGCACACTTTTTTTTTTTTTTTTTTTTTTTTTTTTTTTTTTACGCTTGGCTTTTTTTTACTTTTGAAAAGTTGTTTTTGTAGATTTAAATTTCTTTAAAGAATATATTCATTGCATATTTTTTTCAGCTTTCAATTTTTTTGGAGTGCTAGCATATCCGGATAATACGCCAACGTTTGCTGTTTCTAATCTGTTTTAATTTTTAAAAAAAACGAGTCGCGGATTAACTTAAAATTTTACTGATAAAAAATGTAATATGTTTATTTTCAACAGAATACTATATTTTTCTTTTCAAAACTAATAGATGTAAACTTTTATTTATATCTGTTCCATACATGTGTGTAATTTTATTTATTTATTTATTTTACAAAAGTTTACTTAGAAAATTAAAAATGAAGAAAGTTATAGATGAATTTATAGAAAATTATAAATGACATTTAGTTTCTATAAAAATTTCTTTTTACACACTCACTCACAGACATACAAACACGCACAACCACACACATATATATATGCATTTAACTTTTGTTAATAAATATTTTGTTTATCTTTCTTAAGATAAGTTTTTTTAGAATGATAAGAAAATAAAACTAATGTTTTAAAAACGATTTTCCATGTCATTAAATAAAATATAAAGATGAGAACCATTTTACATTCTTACTAAAGAATTTGAATTACGATAATTCTATACCGAATATAATTTTAATGAGATCAAGCATAATCATAAAAGAAGATTAATGATGTTATTTATAAAGACGGGAATAATTTCATAAAATTATTTTATTACTGTTTCTTTAGAAAAATATATTTATTGTCTTTATTTGAATTCTATTTTTTTGAAAGTGTTAGGAAATAATATTTTTGATTAAGAATGATTATACAACTATGTAATATTTAATTTAGCACTTTTTTTTAAATTATACATTATGAATAATTGTTCCATATACACGTATTTTTGTGAGTAAAAATTGGAACTGGTGGATTCTGCAGCGTCTTTTTATTTTAAAAAGATGTTTTTCAATAATAATAATAATAATAATAAATCTAGGAATAATAAGTTGCCAGATTTGTTTACAAAAAAAAAATCTAAAACATATTTTTAAGAACTTTTAAAATTAGTATATAATATGTCCTGATGATTACCAAAAACAGTAGTATTTAAATTATTTAACATAAACGATTTTTTAAATACTTGCGTATTTGCCAAAGCAGGAAATGTAACGCTTATTTCAGTAGTGATGCATGGATAATGGAATTGCTGGAGGTACTAGAGATACGCTGGTGATAAATTGGTGATAAGTAGAAGATATCATTTCCCCGCGTGCAGCTAAGCTACGAATTTGTATGCTGGATCAATTATTTTTCTAATTTTCAAATTTTTAATTATACATTAAAATAGCTATTAAAGCAGTGAAACGATAGCTAAACTATTTTTCCACCTATAAAGTTAAAAAATATCTACAAGATATATCATACAAAACTATCTACAAAAAAAAACATTTTAAGTTCTGATATTCATATTTATGTATTGTAATTTTATTATATATGAATGTTTCTTTTCTTATAATTAAACTTAATTAAACTGTGGAGAGAAATATTCCAATAATTTCCGAACTTATGTATGATCAAGGATAAATACATTATACAGGCACTAGAAGTAAATATTCTTTGTATTAATGGATACATATAATGATAACATGCATTAATGTTATTTAAGATTTTAAAAAATACCATTAAAAATTACATAAAAATAAAGATAATCAGATACCTCATTATTAGTTGCTTCTTAAAATACAAATTTCAAACAGAATTTAATGAAATTACTACACACTTCTAGAGTCAAACAATATCTTTATAAATTTCTGATTTGTTCATAACAGTTTATTAATACATGTTTTCTAGTAAAATCAACCAGTCTTAACACAACAGCGAGGGACCACAACGATATGTTAATCTTACAGGAAATGAAATAATTTAGACATTCTCTAAAAATAACAAAATATTTTTTAACATCTTTAAATAAGGAACTTAACTAACAATAATTGAAGTTCAAGTCACACGATTTATTACATAACGACAAACTAATAATTATCTCCAGAAACATTTGAGAGATATTAGAAAATAATTTCACCTCTTTATAAGCTTTAAGAAAGTCACACGTATACTTACATATTTGTCTGTGTTTTCTTGAAGCATTATTTAACGGCGTGTCAAGCGATATTTTCCAATATTTATGTATTGTAATTTTATTATATGTGAATGTTTCTTTTCTTACATTTATTAAGCTTAATTAAAATGTTGTGAGAAATATTCTAATAATTTCTCAACTTATGTACTGTATCACTCAAGGAAAAATACATTATACAGGCACTACAAGTAGATCTTCTTTGTATTAGTGGATACATGCAATGGTAAGATGCATTAATGTAACTTAAGATTTAAAAAATAACATTAAAAATTACATAAAACTAAAGAAAATCGGATACATTATTATCAGTTACTTCTTAAATTCAAACTTTCGAACAGAATTTAATGAAATTACGCGTAAATAAACTACATACTTTTAGAACCAATCAATATCATTATAAATTTCTGATTTGTTTATAACATTTTATTGATAATTTTTTTCTAATAAAATCAACCAGTCTTAACACGCCAGTGAGGGAAGACCACAAAGGTATGTTAGTCTTACAGGAAATGAAATAATTTAGACATTCTCTAAAAATTCAACAAAATATATATTTTTTACGTCTTTAAATAAGGAACTTAACTAACAATATTTGAAATTCAAATCACATGATTTATCACATAACGACAAACTAATAATTATCTCCACAAACATTTAATACATATCGGAAAATAATTTCACCTCTTTATCAGCTTTAAGAAAGTTACACGTATCCTTGTATGTTTATCTGTGTTTTCTTGAACCATTATTTAACGGCGTTGCAAGCGATATTTTCAACATATTATGTTATCCCACGGTGGATTTCTGGTTTACTCCAAGAGAATGAAGATAATAATGCAAGACCTTTAATATACACTCCTAAATGCTACCTACCATTTAGTGTGCGAAATAAATACTTAATAAATGTGATATAGAGATAACATATAAAGTTTCAATAAATTTAAATGTAAAATAGTAATTTGGAAAACTATCAAACATCAAAACAAAAAATATATAAAATAAACATTTCAACATAGAAGGTACACAAATACCGGTAAGGAAATATCGTAATTGGTGCTTCATATACTTGCCTACTATTTCAACTATGACGTGCTAGAAGTCTGTTAAAATAGAGTCAAACTATCTATCAGGATTCACCCGTGGTTTCAATCTTATTTTACCTATGTAGCACTCTACCTGAATCGAAAAAAATCTTCAATTTATGATGTGATAACTATTTTGCCGACGTGACGTAGTTGATTCTCGAAATTTACAAAAGCAAAATGGTGGTTTTTTGTTGTTGTTGTTTTTAAATCAACGCTTCACCAGCTCTGTGGACTTAAAAATGAACAAAACTTGTCCCAAAATACGCTATTTTTGTGTTATTAAGAAGTAAAAATGAAAAACAAAAGAAAAAAAATTATATACTCTATGTTTGTTATAGAATGTATGTTTTTGTACTTATTAAATCCAAGTAACGGAATTAACATATCATAAAGCATTTCGAATGCATTTTTCTCGAAAATATTTTTCCGCAGGATCATTTTACAGATGTAAGAATCATTTACACTGTGTTTTAGAATTCTCAATAAGTTTAAGGAACAATCTAGGCAACCATCAACAACATGTACATGCACATTCTCCATAAATCGTCGGTCTGGTTCCTAGGGACGTCCACCTATTTACAACAGGGAATATGTGTCCCAAAGGGAATCTTTTTAGCACCAACGACGGTTTAAAGATAGCCGGAAAACCAGTCCTTCCGTATGCAGCACTGTATAAATTGAAGCGGTCGGGGCAAGAGAGTGCAAAACCACATTTTTGCACTTCTGAGATATTTCAATTTGAAAATTTGATCAAATACTCGAATCAAGATATATAACCTAATTTTTTCCCCAATGTCTTTGTAACTCTTGAGATATTCTGAGTAACAATATGGCATTATTTTAATGATATTACCATTACGTTTTTTTGTAAATTAGATATGTTCATTGGGGGCATAAACGTCTGGAGCAAAAACGAAACCTGGGACATATGCTGCTATCAAGTGACATTATAAATAAATTACATGTAGAATATTATAATTTACAATATTAAGCAACAGATGACAGTGTTAAATTTATTACACCAAAAATGTGGTTTGGGACTCTCTTGCCCTGACCTCCTCAATTTCGAGAGGGATTTTTTTTTTTTTTAACTTTGGTAAGAGTTGTGACAAATGCATCAATTTTAGTAGTGATTAGGTGGAAAATTCAAGTTAGCCTACTTATTTTGTACGCAGTATATTACTTACATGGAATAAACACAATGACAATAATAGGCTAGGCAAATATATATTTTTATGTCTCAGAAAAAAAAAAGTATATGCATATGCATAGGTAGAATGCCAATAAATCTTATCTAGAATAGGTTGTTTTATTTGTGATATCCTGAAAAAATCCTCTAAAAGAGAAGTTGGGATATGCAGTGAGTATTATTACTATATGGTTACCTCATTATGATATGTATACCTACAAGAAATACTTTAAATGTGTTGATTTTTTCTTCGTCCCCCTTTGTATAATTGAGCAGGCTTTTTCTATTACATATTTAACTAAACCAGATTCATTTTTTTCGCACCCAAACATTTTGTTTAAGATGAAGTAAATAAATATTACAGTTAATTACGTTTATTCAAATGCATTAATTAGAAGATGCGACAAATTAAAAATTTTTCTATCTAAAACAGATAGATTTGAAAATTGATGTTAAAAATTTAGTTATGTTTCCCATAACTTTAAGAGCTATCTTACAGATGCTGTTTTAAATACCATTTGTTGCAACAATACAATTTACTAGAACAAAGAGAGCATAAATATCGTATGCAATTAGGAAACCGTAAATAATTATTTTAAGCAATTATCCGGATACTGTTGAGATCGAGTAATTACTTAATGTTCGAGAATCCTTCATAAAAACAGCTCAAATCTGAAGCATAAAAGGACTTAAACGATAATAAGCAAATTGCTTTCATCTTAAATATGGTGAAATATATGAAAAGGAAATGCAAAAATGTAAATATTGCTGCCATTTACGAATGAAAGGCTTTATTTCTACAAGCATATTAACTCGTAAATGTGGGTATAAATCAGACTAATGTGATAAAACGCTATCAAAGTATAACATCATTTGATTTGTCGTTATTACAGTTGAAATACAGACAATGAAAACACTTAAGAAATACTTTGGAACCTGTACGGGTAAAATTAATTAATAAAAATCAGTATTTAATGCACTGCCATTTAACATAAACTATTGGCATAAAATAAATATATTTAAACAGAGAGATAAATTTACGTTCTAATACATTATTCAATTTTCATTTTAGAGAAAGAAATGAAAAATTACTTCTTTAATTCTAAGATTTGTTTTTTATAATACTTCGAATAAATTAATCCAATTACTTTACATACAAGTATATCTATTATAAGAATAATAATAACTTTAATTGTTCCTTTAAATGAATCCAAGTTAGATTTTATTTTCAGATAAGATGTAAACTTTTACATTTAAAATTGATCCGGTGCTTCAAGTTTTTGTTTATTTAGTTATTTATGTTGTTTTTGTCGAAACTGTAATGCTACTCTTAGCAAAAATACAATATGTAACGATGCAGCCTCTTTAAACTTACCGAAATGTGGCTCGAGTAACTCCATGGTTACCGATATGAAAATAAACAACCAAGTAAAAATAAAATATAACGTGAATAATTTTTAAAAAGTACATGAAAATTAAATGATAGCATTTTAAATAATAACTTCAAAGACCGTGCAATTCTAGAATATTCTCATTTGTTTTTGAAAATGGCTCGGAGTGAGCCGAAACATGTCAAACAACCTAATAAAAGCTATTTTACGTTGTATTTATTATGTTGTTAATTTATACTTTTTAACATTTAAAAGAAATATATCATGTGATAGCGTTAAGTATCTTACTTCACGCTTATTAACTGTGAAGAAATTATTTTTTTTTCTTTATGAATTAACACTTAATGGTTATATATTTTTTTAAATTAAAGAATTTACTTTTTAGGGTTTCGTTCATCTCACGAAACCCAATTACTCCCGCTGCGTTGTCTGTCTGTCACAGAGTTATTCTCAGAAACTATGTAACTTACAAAGTTGAAACTTTGTGTATGCAGCTGAATACATGTAGCTGTACACAAAGTTGAAACTTTGTGTATGCAGCTGAATACCAGCTATAAAGAGCTCAAAATATTAAAATTTGAAAAATTCATATGATTTTAATAAATAGATATCAAAAACCAAAATTCTAACAGCCTTTTCATATTAAATTTAAACATTTTTTTGTTATAGCAGATGCTAAAAATTAAAAATCCACGATGAAATTCTTTCTACAATAATTAATTTTCTATCGGACGATTTCCACATGAAAAATGAAAATTAAATAAAAAGTTTCAGCAATTGAAAAAAAAGATTAATATGAAATAAAATTGGTTGACGTCATAGTGGTAATAAAATGGAAAGATTTATCAATAATACAAGGAATATGAGTATGTGTATGTACACAAAGCAGATTAATATCACGGCATTAGAGAATTAAAAAGAAAATCTGATGTCATATCGGAAGTTTAACTGATTTTTCAGATGTTTGAGAATACAAAGCAAGTAATAGAAAATAGTAAATATACGAGTTTGAGAAACATATTGAATCGTGATAAATATCCGATTATGGAATATTCGCATATTTTAACATTTTGAAGGTGTACAACATTTTTAATTTTGAAATTTTTTTTTATATCGCATTTAGTCCGCGTGACAAATATTATTATGACAAAATATAATAGCCGGCTTCGTCCGCTATCGGGCAGGTTTGGATACTCGAAAAAACGAAAAAATAGACAGGTAAATTTTACTTTATAAAAAAACAAAAAACATGAGTTTTTTTTTTTTTTTTTTGGTTGCTAAATGAAATTTATTTGGATTTATTATTAAAGAAAGTATAAAGTGTTTTGAAAGGAATATTAAACGAAAACCTTTCGATCACACTTAACCCACTTGTTTGACGTAGATTTGGATAAGTTTAATCCATATTTAATATATTATAAATCATATATGTTATTAAAAATAAACAGAATATAATTTCTAAAAGTATGGCTTCTGCTTAGTTATACCCTTACGGCATACGCATATGGTATACGGAGCCGCATAAAAAAAAAAAAAAAAAAAAAAAAAAAAAAAAAATCGGTTATATTATGTTGGTTAAATAGGTTGTATAATGTGTTGTACTACGATATAAACGCGATAGATGCAAAATAATGATGTAGTGAATTTTTACCTCACAGATATTTTAGTGTGTTATTACGATATCTTGAAGCGTGCTCCTTACTAAAAATGTCCCTACATTTTATAATGCATTGAAATAAATATATTATCCTTTAGATTTCTCTTTTCACAGATTCCTCCTGGAATCTGTTAACAGCCAAGTATTATCGTGTTTCGTGAAACAATTCAAAATTTTAAACAGGATAGATGCGTACACATACTCTTCCAAATTATAAATGACATAAATAATAATATTTATTGCAATAAAAAAATTATAAAAAAAAAATAAATTTGAATTATATGTAATTTTTATATGAAATGAAGAGTTTAGATGGAAATTCTCAAATATTGAACTCTTTCATATAAGCTTTATATTTGCGCACAAGACTTTAACATATTTAAAAAAAGTTGGAAATTGTACGTCAAACGTGACAAATGAGGTGCGTTCGTACTATAGCTAGTTATATAAATATTCATATCTTGATGACTTTTAATTGTGTGAAATGAATTATATCGTCTGCAGATTCATTTCTGTCATAAAATAAGTATCTCGGTCGCTTGACGATTCAACTTCGGAAGATCCTATAACAAGAAAGCACCGATTTTTTAAAAAAAATTCATATTTCTTAGTAAATATTTTTATTAATATCTCCTAAAGTTTTGATTCGATTTTTATAAAATTTGAAATGTCTCGACAAAATTCTACAAAGATAATATATCTTAACGTTTAAACCATTCGGTTGGGTAGTTTTTGCGTTGTTATATGCGGACGGACGGACAGACGGACGGACGGACGGACGGACCAAGTGATGACAACAGGTGCTACGTATTTATATAATTACGAACGCACCTAAAAATTGTGTTATTAAAATTAAACTATTTTTAGGATTCTATTTAAAAACTATTTTGCTTCTTTTGCTCTTACAATGTATGAACAATATTATATTTAACTCTTTCGTATTGTATTTAAACAAATATTGAAAAAAAAAACAGCATCAGCTGGTTCTATAAATCTTGCGCCTAAGAAGAATCTCAAAAGTAAATAATAAAAATTATACTTTATTTTTCATTAAATAAAAAATCATTTTCTTATTTTCTAATTCAGGACATTGAAGGTTTATTCATTAAAAACTCAACTTTATAAAAAAATATTTATAATTACTTAAATCATTGCTTGCCTTGTATATTTTATTTCGGAAAGGAAAATAATCATTTAGATAGAAGACCAAAAGTACTTAACGTGGTAATCTCAAACATTTCTCGAACCCTCAACACCATGGTAAAAGCATGAATGAGTACAGTAAAGACTATACCCAAAACCATCGAATTTATCACTTCCGATATCCCAATTTTCACTCACAGAAAGAAGTTAACTTCAATACATCAACAATCAAAAATAAATCTAACACTAACAATATGAAAAGATTAATTAGTATTGAAAGAAAATTAAATAAGTCTCTTGTTTGGCACGAGATCTCATCTAAGCCTAATTAGCTATGATACTAATAAACTATGTAAATATTGGATCCCCTAAATTATCTTTAGACAATGTAGCATTGAATGTATGTTTTATAATCACCCTGTATATGCAAAGAATTGCATATACAGGGTGATTATAAAAAAACTATCCCGATATATGAGCCCCTAAATGTCATATCGTTCACAGAAACTGAATGAAATTTTGGTTTAAAGTATTTTGAGGTATGTGCTCAAGAATCATGTGAAAAACAAGAGTTAAATTCTAACAGTTACGGTTACAGTGACAAAATGTCGATAATTTCAAATGGCAACTCCTATTTTTTTTTATTGGAATGTGATCTTCATAGTGAAAAACCATGAAAAGCGTTGGAACGGTACCTGTAGCACGAAAATCGCCGGCGCTAGACAGACTAAGAAGAAAAGTGAAAACAACCAATAAAGGACAGAGAAGCAACAGAAAGTAAAACATTTTATTCTTCAGTGGTATCCACCATTTGCCGCATGTAATGTGTCGTCGTGTGTGAAATGGAAAATGTATGAAACACAATAAAATGTTTTGTTTTCCGTTGCTTCTCTGTTCTTATTGGTTGTTTTCACTGTTCTTCTTAGTCTGTCTAGCGCCGGCGATTTTCGGGATACAGGTAGCCTTCCAACGCTTTTGATGTTTTTTCACTATGAAGATCACATTCCAATAAAAAAAATAGGTGTTGCCGTTTGAAATTTTCGAAATTCTGTCACTGTAACCGTAACTGTTAGAATTTAACTGTTGTTTTTCACATGATTCTTGAGCGCATACCTCAAAATACTTTAAACCAAACTTTCATTCAGTTTCTGTGAACGATATGACAGTTAGGGGCTCATATATCGGGATAATTTTTTTTATAATCACCCTGTACTTTAGGACATTTTCCATATGAATTCTGTGTTGATGGTTTTACAATTGCTACAAAGTTTTACGTATTAGAATTTCTTGCACATGGTATGGTCCTAGAAATGGATGTAATTAATAAGATAGGTTTGGCGATAAATGGACAGGGAATTAAAATAGGTGGCGAGCGTAATTATTTCCAAATATGTTATTTTAGAATGACAAAGAAATCCATCGAAAAACCAAATTATGTTGCCAATTAATATGATAAAAATATCAGAAACAAAGCATTCACGTGAGCAAAAAATATATGCTGAAGTCATAAATGAATCGTGCAACCGTTCAGAAAAAAAGGAAAAAAAAAGAGAAATATTCTATTGATTCATGTTTATGATTATTCATGATTATGATTCCTGCTTATGATTAGCAAAACAGCAAATGAACAGTGTTCAGAATTGAGTTTTATGATTAATTTAGCACGTGTTCGGAAATTTTATAACATTCATCCGAGTCACGTGATTAAATCAAAATATAAAGAAGAAATAAAAGGTAAAACCATGACAAATCAAGAAACATAAGAAAATAAATAAATATTCAAGGAAAATTATATTGAATATAGATATCGTTAGAGCTTTAGGAAGGGTGATTATGATTATTGAAATAAAATTAAATCGCACCATATCGCATTTAATGACAGACGTCGATTGTGCATTGAAGAGCATATAAATGTTGATAAACAAGGCAGATATACAACTGAGAGAAGTAGAAAGACAAAATAGCAACGAATCTTTAAAAATTCAGAAAAAACAAACAGAAAAAAAACAGTATTTAGAAAACGAACGATTTCAAAGGAAAAGGGGTGAATTGCGTACAATATATTGGATTTATAATTATCTATGATTTTGGTGCAAACAAACCGTACAACACGAACAATTATTAACCAACTTTAATTGTTATAGAAGACATGCAATGGTAACTGAATGCATGATAGAGTTGAAGAAGAAGTGGAAAATTTTCAGCCATAAGAAGATCATTGTAGAGGCAGACTCTTCCCAGTCTCTAAGTGGACTGATACTTAGTTTAGTTTTTGAATTTTAATTTTAATTTTATTTCGTCTTTTGAGATTCGATATAAGTGTTCAAATTCTACAAAATATGTAATAACTGGTGAGCTTACCATTATCGTCCAGATGAAATAGTTTATGTGGGAATGAACACAAACGTTGAAATGAAAAGTATGAACTCCACGAAATCAACAGTCCACGCGATATGATAAATTAAAAAATCAGTACCACTTCACTATTCACGAGAATGTAATGGTATCAGGGGTAAAATGACATCGACGGTGATCGGTTGGTAAATTCAGGAACGCAAGGCTTAAGAAATTGCCATGTCTACTAACGAAACAGAACCATAAGAGAACTATGCGTGTGTTATTCACTGAATAGGCAAAAGGCCGTTAATATTCTTTAGTAACACTCTAAAAACGACATTTTCAAAACTGAGCAAAAAATACTCAAATCTGAGTATGTCGAATAGCCAAAATGGCTTCGAATCAAAAGTACTCAATTTTGAAACATGTATATACTCATTTCTGAAAACATGCACGCACTCAAGAATAAAACATCATGTATTCATATTTTAGTATGTCCATGTTTCAAAAATGAGTATGAACTGACTTCTATGTGCTCATTCTTGAGTATTTCCATGTTTCAAAAATGAGGTTAAACTGATTCTAATCATTTTTGAGTATGTCCATGTTTCAAAAATGCGTATGGACTGACCTCTATCTGCTCAGTTTTGAGTACGTCCATGTTTAAATATTCTGAGTATTTCTGGTATTTCAGAATTGAGAACATTGTGTCGCCATATTTGAAACAAAAATTTTCATAACAAAAGGAAAACATTGATTTACTCCGATTTGAAAGTGTCATACTTCTCAGTGAATTATCGCTTTATGTATTAAACTTTTATGTCTTCATATTCGAATGAATGTGATCCTTGTTGTGGTTAAGTTATTGAATTACCAATCTTAATCCCACTTTAATAAAAAATCAACAAAATATCATGCCCAGCTTATGATACACTTTCTAATTTTTTCAGAATGTTATAATGAAACGCAGCTGAAATTTATTTTCGGCAACTACCACTTTTACCGAGAAATTTGTTTTAATTTTTTGTGCTGTCTCCATTTGATCTACAGATTTTTTTAACACCCCTTCATATTAGACAAAAATGTAATTCAGCTGGAAAACGCTTATCACATCCGCAAGCGCACTTACATTAATTACCATCCACATTTTTTTTCAATTTCCATGATATAAATTAATGTTTAGGATATACGTTTACGTATATTCTACACTCTCAATAAAACACATTTCAGTTGGGAAATTCATAACATATCCAAAAACATACCTAAATTATTCAAGACCGTACTCATTAATTTTTAAGAATACTTTATACAGCTTTACCTATGTTGTACACAGGACGCAATAAATTGATATTTAGATAAGTTTCCAAATTCATACCACGCACAAAATGCAATTATCGTTCATACACATTACGTTAACCAAATGGTTTTCTGTATCCATGTAAATAAACAGTAAATATTACACATCTGTATTATATGGAGCGCATATTCTAGTGCACATCAGTATATCAAATTAATAATACATTATGTTTAAAGTTGCGTAACATACTTAAAATACGTTATAATTATGTTTTCCCATTGAAACATAATGTAACGGAATTGTTTTGAGTTTTTCTTCAAGCCATATATAAATGCTACATAATTTATCTTTTATAGATATCTTGCTAAAATAAACTTCAATGGAATGTATAATTTCTCGTTAATTAAAAAATACTAACGGTCGTTAGATTGTAGAATAATCCAGACAGAATGATGAGCCGGAGTCATATAAATATTTTCTCTTAAATGTTTGAAAATGTTAAATATGAGAAAAATCATGCTTTGATTAGCTACTGAACTCTGTATAATGTACTTTAACAATATTCAGTACCATATATGAAATGATAAGAAAATAAATTACCCATTTTAAACATCGTTAATATTCATTAATGTTAAGGGTGATTTCCTAAAATATGAGCTGATTGACTTATTTATATTAGATGATTTCTCAAAGCTATAAATGCTAATCACTTTCATCAACATGACAGTTATTAGACTCATCCTATAAAATCAAACTAAATAATTATGTTCAGACAATAAATTGAAATTAATGTCTAAATAAGAAATCAAGAATTACATTTAGATCATAAAGTTTAATTAATTTCCTCCCCAATATTATCGTTATTAGATTCTGGATATGAAATCAAATTAAATAATTATATTTAGATCCTTAATTCAAACTATTGTCAAATTAAGGAATTGGTGATTACATTTTAGATCGTAAATTCTCATTTACTTTACTCTATCTGACATTTATTACATTTAAGATCATAAATAACAATTAACATCAAATTTATAAATGACTGTTGCTGAGCAGTTAGATTTGAGCCAAACCCTGTTGCCGCCATAAGAACACATCAATCATTTCATCCAATTAGAAGTAAATACTTTCCCCTTTTGAATTTTATATTGCCCTCTGCTGGAATAAATCAGAATTACGAATATAAAATCAGATCCACAAGTGAAAGAGACCGATTTTGGGGAGATTTTGAGATGTTCAGTCTTCCCTAGAAGCCATCTAGGAATTTCATATGGTAGTATATGGTCTTTGGAGCCTCTTCGATCTATCATTGTGTGGATGTATTCAATAACTAGAAAATAAAGATGTTCGGTAAATCAACGAGGATCCGAGTCGAGTTATTTCTTGCACCAGCCACTTCTTTAACACTTTAGCTACTAAACACCCCAAGACGCCGAGCCAAGTAAACTACAGCCTGATCGCGCGAGCGCCTGAGGAAAATCGGTTGCATTTTCTTCAACTTGGAAAAATCAAATTATTGTCGCATAGTAGGAGATTAATGCAATGAATGGGTGGGGTGCGTTTTGTAATAGTGATGTTAGTGAAGTTCCACTTCGAAAGATAGCTACCTTCTTATAGTGTTTCTAACAACAGGCAGGCAGGAGAAAGGTGGAGAAAAAATCTCGCAGCATATTTCAGTGTTCGGTCGTTTTCCGTGTTTTGAATTCTATTGCATTTTTAGACTTTATTATTCAAAGGGTGAAAGTGGTGAGATTCTAATTCACTCACCAAGACGTTAAATATATAAACATAATATGTATTATGCATGCACTTTAATTATTTAGGCAGAATATGTATGCAATGCCATATGATCCTGTGGATAGCCTTCTTTAGAGTTGTTTATATTCTTAATTGTCTACTCATGCATATAAATCAAAAACCATTCAGTGGTTGGTGCCTGCGTAGTTGACATTCACTTATAAAGATGCAAGATTATTATTATATTATTTATAATACTGATCACATATTTTATGCAGATTTTTTTTATTAATCTTTTGTAATACACCAGCGGAATCTTTTAAAGCTTTCAAATTGAAATCTGGCTGTTACATTTTTCATTAGAAGTGTTTGTTTTTTTAATCAACAAAATTTTTTAACGAAATTTGAGTGTACTATGTCAAACAATGTTCAAAAACTTGTCGTACGACACTTCATTTATTAATGTCCGTTTTGTATAAGCATAGAAAAAGGGAAATTGAGATAGGAAATCAAATATAAATCTGTGTGTATATATATATAGCTTCGCATTTTAGTCTAATATATTTTAGAAATATCTAATATTTTTAGATGCTTCTTAAGAACAAAATAAGGTTAAAAATATCTGGAAACAAATTTAGTCATGCCAGAATATCATCTCATCAAAATTACATTAAAAATTATCGAAGAAATTAAAAATCATATTTTAGCTGCATTAAAAAGATGACTGAATTGAGAAAAACACGGAAGAAAGAAAAATAAATTCAGTACATATAAAATACAATTTAATCTAACATAACAGAGCATAGACTTTAGGCTGCACTTTAAATACCACGGTTTCGGTCGATCGATGGTATATACACTTCTAAACATTTCAATTTTGCAATCATATATATAAAGCAAACACGTGCGGAGACGTCACACTTTATCTTTTTTGTATTATTATTATTTTTTATTTAATCATTGTTGAGCATGATAAAATGCGATGTTTTATTTTTGTTTCAACATTAATTTAACAAAATAACTTTCATTTCATTTTGAAAGCAACACTCATTTATTTTTAACTAACTTCAATTTTCAATCAAAAATATGCTTTAACGAAATGTGAGTGCGCTATGTCAGTAGTTGGTTCAAAAGTATTTCCAATGGTACCTTATTCATTGTTCTGCGTTTTGTATATGCATTAAACAAGAGCTGTTGACAGCAGAAATAATATAAAAATATATATTTAAAATAGTTATAGATTAGATAGTTAAGAAAAATATGCATACTTTTATATTTAAAATAATTTTAAAGTGAGTATTCGAATATTGTAACAGTGGGTGAAATCTTTAATAGATTTTGGAAAGAAAAGTCCTTTTATTCATAAAAATTAAAATTTTCATTTTTTATATTAATTGAGACTGAATATGAGGCGGTTAGAATAACAGTGGAATAGGTCAATATTTAGTCATTTGAGAAATAAAGGGTTTTATTTCTCAAATGACTAAATATTGTCGTGCCACCGTTGCAGTAAGTGGTTCAACTTGTTTTTTTCCTCTAGTGATTGCCTATCTGATCTATGACTTATTTGACTGTCACACGGAAAATAAATTAAAATTATGTTCAGAAAAAATAATATGGTATCTTGATTTTTCAAATTTTTTACTTACTCCACTGTTACTCTAACCCCCTCATATCATTATTTAAACGAATTTCCAATTTTTGTAAATACATTAAAAAAACTGTGTTAGAATTATTTAAAATAACAGGAGTATTTTCAGAAATTAGAAAGAATTAACTCTCTTTAGAGTTAAATTTCGCTTCTCTAAGTAATTTACTTTTTGATTCATTATAAAGTCTTAGAACCCGTCAAGAAAAGTATCACAGTTACTTAGAAATATTAAAAGCATTACTGACTTTATTACCCCAAAACCTTTACAAAATTTTCTGTATAGTTTTTAAACATTAAAATCTCATTTCGCAATTTAAAGGCGTTGTTTACACTATATCCTGCAAACAGTGTGAGTTAAGTTATATTGTTGAAACTGGTATTCACCTTTGACATTAGACTGAAGGAACATAAATATGCAGTCAAGATAGAAAATTTAAACTTCCAAATAGTTGTCCACGTTCCAGATACAGATCACACCCCCGACTTTGTAAAGTGTACAATAATAAAACTGAATTGCTATACATACGTAAGCCGCATTTTTCTAGAGGCCTGGTACACAAAATTAATTTGTTCACAATTAAATAATGAAAGCCATGTTCCTTCACAGTACATGGTTTTGATATGACAATAACTTCGATTGTAACTGTTTTGACATGGTTCTATCTGAAAGTTGTTTCATTTTCATCTGTCATGAATTGAACACATTTTACTGTTCTGATGAGCGACTATTGTTTGTCCAAAACGTTCGCATGCTCTTAAATGTATTTAATGTGATTCTATTATGTATTTTACTAAATAGTCCGAATTTAAACTGTTAGTTTCATATAACTTAAATGTAGTTTTAGCTATCCCAGAATAATTATTTGTTCGTACGCTTTTACCACAAATGATTAATTAATTTTTTCTATTTAATATTTATGTAGCTGAAATTGTAGACACCTCGCTTAATTGCAGGATTTGTAATAATTGTCTGCATTTAAATAAGACAAACAATTCCTTAAAAAAAATGTGGTTAAAGCGTGCCAATCCTGTTATTAGTCATTAATTTGTAATAAATATGTTGTTGATATAAATCAGCAATATATAACTATATTTGTTGACCTATTGACACATTGATTTTATCGACACGCACGCAATAGCAATGTTCTTTATTTTTTTATATTTTAAATTTTAGCACATTGCAAAGTATAATGAGCGAAATATTGCTAAATCAAAAATCTCTTAAATGATAATACCACGACAGAATAAAACATTGAAATAATTTAGTAATACGTTTAATATTCAAAGAAAGCATTTATGTGTTGCTTCGTGATTACTTTTTCAGGATACTCACATTTCGTCGTACCAGGAAGAAAGAAGACACCTTGACAAGTATCACAAATAAACTGGAAAAAGAAAAAGCATTTTTGTGTGACAGTACACAATAAAACAAATCCAAAAACTAAATGTATGTGACATATTTTATTCAAATTCTGTCAGACTGTGAGACATGAAAAGAATACGGGCGAATATAAAAGTTTTTGCAACATTAAACATCAAAACAAGGTCTCATTTCTCATCTATCACAAACAACAAACGGATCTTTGCAAAATATTATGCAGCCATCCGAAAAAAGAAGAAAAAAACTTACGCATTAAATTAATTAAAATTATTGCAACAGAATGTTTCTGTAAAACTCAGAATTTATTTGTATCACGCCATTTCTTCATGATTATCCAGAGAACGGTATTTGTTAAATATTTCAATCCGCATTTTGTTAATGATGTTTTTATTGCGATTAAACGTACAGAAAACATTCTTTGAAACAATTAAAGAAAATATTGTAATAAAGGACACACTGTTAAACATTTGGAGCAAACTGTCCAGTAATTTGACCGTTTGTATAGAAAACGGTTACATAACCGTAAATTAAATCTATTCTGATCGTATATTCCGTTCATATTGTGGTCGGAATTAAATTCAATTCCGGTATGTAACCATTTTCTATAAAAACTGACAGTTTTCTGCAAATTTTTAACAGTACATAGTAGAAAATCCACTAGATTTATTGGCTGTTTTTTTATAAAAATTTTCAATATTTCCATTGCTAGAGTTACATGTTTTTTATTAAATTCATCAGATATTTTTGCTATAAAATTAAAGAATTAATTTAAAAACTACACTTTTTTACACTTTAAGTGCAACATAAGTACTATTTATGTTGCACTTTTAAAATTATTTCATCCTCATCAATAGTTTTAGGTAATATAAGATTGGTGGATTTGTATAAAAGATTCTTTCTATTATCTGTCGATTTTGAAAAAATACAGTATAGTGAGTAGTGTATCGTTTGAGCCTTTTTAAATCCTGTTTGATTTATACGGGGTGTTTCTAAATGAATATCGGGGTTTTAACGCTTGGTAGTATTTATTACGTACAACTTAAAATTATAATTAATACATAAAATGAAAGAGCAACTCAAACAGTTTTACCTACAAGCTTATAAGTGTTCAATGTGAACACCTTTCGTCACACAGCACACAGCACACATGAAGTCGATAGCTCATTTCTTCCCAAACGTTAATTATTGTTTGTGGGGAAATTGTTGCAATAGCTGCCTGAATCCTGTTTCTTAGGTTGGATAGGTCAGCTGGTAGTTGAGGCACATACACTCGATCCTTTATGAACCCCAATAGGTAGAAATCACAAGGCGTCACAAGATCGGGTGAGCGTAGAGTGGCGTTTGGGAAGAACTGAGCTATTGACTTGATGTGTGCCGTGTGACGAAAGGTGTTCACCTTGAACACTTGTAAGCTTGTAGGTAAAACTGTTTCAGTTGCTCTTTCATTTTATGTATTAAGTATAATTTAAAGTTTTTTATAATAGATACTACAAAGCTTTAAAACCCCGATATTCATTTAGAAACACCCTGTATAATGATAATACTTTTTCTTTGTAACCACCAAGTTGTACAGATTCTAGGACGGATGCATTTTGATTTACAAAAATGTTTTATGATTTACAGTAGCTTAAATCTCCATATGAATTACTCTTGCTTCCAGAAATAAAATAAATGTATTTTTTACTAGGAACTTAACATGATACGAACTAAGCGAAATGAAATAGCTATACTGTCGGTATTTTTATAAGTTTCTAAAAGTAAACTTCTTGATGTTGAACATCTAAACAGGCGTATTGGCATATTACATATTATTGTGTATTTCTTTTATATTTCACGGAAATTTGTCAAGTACTGTTCCACATATATACAGATAAATCCAAGGCATGAACGGTAAATTATGTTCTTAAATATAAAATTTATATTATTAGTCCAGAAATAATTAATACTCCTTTTATAGTTACATACATAGTTGGTTTTAAATGCCTATTTACAGTGTGTTTAAAAATACAAATCATATATATTATTTCTGTTGTCAACATCCCATTTGCTACTCATTTACAAAACGCTCACCAATGAATGAGGCATCATTCGAAATGTGCTTTAACCGGTTTCTGACAAAATACACTAACATTTTGTTAAAACATGATTCTCGATTAAAAATTGCAGTTAATTAAAAATTAAATCGGCATTATTTTCATAAATTTAACGAAAGCTTTTTTTTTCAAATCAATGTTGCCACAAAAATAAAATACCGTATTATACCATCATCAATAATGTTTATAAAAAATAATAAATAGTAGAAAAGAGATAAAATGTGATGTTTTCTCTCTGGTTTATTTTATATTTCTGATTAAAAACAAAAATTGGAATTGAAATGTTTAGAAAAAAATATAATATTGATCAATCGAATCAGTGGTCACATGTAGCATAAAATGTAATTATACGCGGGTCACTCTGAAATTTATGCGATACAACTAGGTTTTTAAAGTTATACTTACAAAATTTTAGGTGTGTTCAAAGTAGTCTCCTCCAGCATCAATGCACTTTTGTAGACGAATTTTCCACAGATTAAATGCCTCAAGCCATTCATCAAAATGCATTTATAGCCAGATCAATCTCTTCTTCTGAATGAAAACGACGTCCACGTAAGTTCTTTTTTAGATTAAAGAATAACCAAAAGTCACACATAGCTAGATCAGGTGAATACGGCGGATGTTCTTTCACTTTAATTAGTTTTTGTTTAAGAAACTCAACTGTTAATCCCGCTGTATGTGAAGATGCATTGTCATGGTGAAGCATTAGTACCCTAACATTCCCTTCTTGTAGAATTTCTGGAAGACATTTAGTGGTATACCAGTTTGCTGTTACTGTCTTCTGTCCTTCCAACTTGATGGCTTTGACCAATCCCGTACTTCTGAAGAAAACGGCATACATCACTTTTTTCAGTGCGCGTTGTCTTTTCACCATTGTCGACGTGGGATCATATTCAAAGACCCATATTTTGCTTTCTTGACGTGTTGGAACGTCAAAACACGGTATGTACGTTTCATCACCCGTTACAATTTTAGAAATGATCCTCTTTTTGGTGCTCAGTTAGATTATGGGGAACCCAACGGCAAACTGCTTTTTTCATATGCAATTCTTCATGAATAATTTTGTGTATGGCTGCGGATCCAATGGTAAGTTCCTTCTGTGTCATTTGATAGGTAGAGCGATTATCATCCATTAACATTTTTCGTATGGCAGACACATTATCCGGGATTACTGCCGACGGCGGCCTTCCTGTGTGTTCTTCATCCTGAAGAAAATTGCGACCTCTGCTAAATTCTTTAAACCATCTGAATACAGTAGCACGATTCATCATTACAGTAGCAGATTCATCACCAAATGCTAATTTCAACTGTTGAACGCATTCTTCTTCATTTAATCCTTCTTTAAAATCGTAGAAAATCATAGCGCGAAAATGTTCTCGCGTCAACTCCATTTTCTCTTCTGATTAAAATTTATTCTACGCTTAACAAGCATTAAGTCAGTAAAAAATCGTCTGCTGTGTTAAAGTACTTTGTATTTTAAAATTAAACCGTTATTTTTATTTTGTAAATTCTCGTCTGCGCGTATCTCAATAATTTCAGAGTAACCCTCGTATCAGATTAAATTGTAATCTAAGTGTATTTAAATTTATTTTTCTTTGAACCCGTGCTTTTCTCAAAGAATATGACGCCTTTCTCTAATGCTGTTAAAAATACAATTATTATTTTTTATTTCACGAGCGTGCTTTTTTCTAACTTCGATTTCACAGTTATCTTCCATGTGCTCTAAAAAGTACTCTAACAAGTACTAACAAGTATTAAAAAGTAATAAAAAGTAATAACAAGTAATAACAAGTAATAACAAGTATTAACAAGTAATAACAAGTATTAACAAGTAATAACAAGTAATAATAAATAATAATAAGTAACAACAAGTACTCATACTCCTCAGCTTCAGCTCAAAGTTATATTGAGAAAATCTTCCATGTGCTCTAACAAGTAAAATAGTAAAACTTCAATTAATGATCGACCAAAATTTACCGATAATTTGATATTATGATAATTTGTAATTTATGATTTTTCAGTGTTTTCGGGCTCTAAAAACACGAGTATTTTTCCCGTTTATGTCACAAATCATGTCACATGTTATTTGTATTTGCATACATATGTTCATCGTTCTAAAAGTTTTTGATTTAGATATAATTCTTATTTCGATAATTAATGATTCAGCATTGAGCTTCAGCATTCAGCTATTTTTTCCGAGCATCACTTCTTTTCTTATGATTTGTGTAATTTTGCACGAATTTATGACGCACCCTGTATATATAAAAATATATGCATAAAATATTCTATGCATTTAGATGAAAATAACAAAGTAGCAAATCACAAATTTAACTATTAAATATTATGCTTCATTTACATAAATAAAAGTAATATATTTTAGTTTTGGATGATTGGATTAGTTTGCAGATACAATCCTAAATGTCTCTCGACATTCTTCTATTACATTAATTAAATTAAGTACAGCGGAATTTGAGTTTTAAAATTTCCACGTCATGTCTTATACAACTGTGTACTAAAGTGCATTACTTACTTAAACAGTTCACCGGATTCTACTTTCCAAACATCCTTAAGTTAGTTAAATTAAGTTAGCAATGCAATTCACTAGAAAGTGATCCTTTTATTTTAGATGCTATTTTTAAACCACTTTCCAGAGAAGATTTCTTAAAGGATATTTTGTCTTAAATCGTATACTTCAAAGGGAATTTATAAAAAAAATCAACTTTAAAATATATAAAGAATATATATCTTTCAATATCTAGCAAGTTTCATATGATCTCATAGGTATTCAAACAAATACATGAAGCATAAATTGTGAAGGTCTATTTATTTTATTTGGTACTTTATTAGGCAATTCTCAACACAGTTAGTTGGTTTTTCGAAATCTTTCATGTCGAAAGTTCTATAATAAGTGACTAAATAAATCAAAACTTTATCACAATCGAAAATACATTGTAAACCATTTATTTATTATATTTTTCTAAATATATTTTATTAAAAGTGTGAAATAAAGGATTAAAAAATGTGAAAAATTACGAGTTATCAAAACGGAATATTAACTTTAGATTTTCAAATTGAAACTGGCCTAAATAATTCTATTTGAAAATAGAATGTATGTATTAAATAGAGATTTTTTTCATTTATAGAAGATAATTCTTGCTAAGAGAAACAAAATGCAATGAATATCATTTTCTACGCATTCCATGACAACTACTGCAAGGTACGTAGGGATAAATAGAATGTTTTGACTTATTTAATTGCAGCTTTTGACGATTATATAAGGCAAAATTTACTATAAAATTTTAGTGGTAAGGAAAAAGCGTAAAAGTGGGAAACTATCTATGTCTCAGCAGTTTTTAGCTCACAGGCTATCAAAACCTGAGAGCTAATGTGCCCGCCCGTTCTGTATGTATGTATGTATGTACCTATGTATGTACGTAACGCGATAACTCTTGATAGAAATATCCGTTTTGCTTCAAATTTTGTTTTTAGGTTCATTGTGATAAGGAGCTTCCATGATTAGTTTTGGGGGTTCATTGGTTAAGTATAAAGTATAAAGGGGGAAACGGGGAGCTACCCCCCCCCCTCAAACTAGATAAATGGCTTTTCATGCAGAATTTTCCGATTTCCTTTAAATTTTGTATATAGGTTCATTGTGGTAAGGAGCTTTCCTGATTAGTTTTGAGGGTCCATTGGTTAAGTATAGAGAGGGGAAACGGGGGGGTGAGTAACCCTCCCCTTAATTTAGTTAAATAGGATTTTCATGCAGAATTATCCGATTTTCTTCAAATTTTGTATATAGGTTAATTGTGGTAAGGCCACAAATTTGAAATAAGAGTATAGTATACAATTAGTGTGAATAGCCTGTGAGCTCAATGCCCTCAGTTTAACTGAGCAGTTTTCTTTTTTATTATCAATGTATGTCAGGACACGAAGGGAAGTCATTGTTGTTATTTCAAATGACTTCAGCAAGCTGCATAAAATAGGGAATTTAATCTAAAATTTAAAAATGATCTTAAAATAAAGAATTTGGCAAATTTAATTCTTTAAATAATTATTTCTTTTTTGAGTTTCGATAATTATTCCGGAAACATGTCTTGGCTTATAATTGGCTCTATATAAAACAAGCTAACATTTTATTAGTTGTTTCTTAAATTAATTTTTAAATATAAATATTATATTCATATTATTTCTTCAATAAAATGGTAAAATTATTTATATTCGTTATGATTAGAACTTTTTAAATTAAAGTGCAGTGTTTGTAAAAATATTAAACTGCACAAAATTTCCACAATTCCCTCTATTGCATCTAATAATACATCCCCATATACTACAATAATTTATTTTCAAAATTAATCAAAAAGTGGTTTTAAAGGAATTTTTAACTTTCACAATTCTGTAAATCATCCCTGCGTAGCATTGCATTTTTTTCCAAAATAAATTTCATTCTGGCCAAAAAAAAATATCTTGCAACAAATATAATTTCACTAATGATTGATTTAGGCAGTCTTTAACAAACTGTAAAAAGGGACAAATAAATTAATTACACTAAAACAGTCATAAGTGGAAAAATATTTTGCCAATTATTGAATTGTTGTTAAAGGATTACTTTTATCGAATCATGTTAAATATGTTTTCAATGTAATTAAAAAGAGGTTGTTGCTCAAATACATTTTTACTGTCAAGAATTTATCAATATCTGAGTTAATTTATGTAACATAACTTCAATAGTTTATGTTATATAGTACATGTAACACGACTTCTACAAAGTCCAAAAAATTCCACTGGCTGTATGCATAAAATCTGTATTAATAACAGAAAAATATAACTAAGCTGGTTCCTGACATATGATCAGGACTCAAATGATACAACTACCATTCATGATCTCAAATATAAATGGGCTAAATTAAAATATAAATACAACTACCATTCTATTGAGAAAATATGGACAATTAGTAATACAATTTATGTAAAGTATACACATAATATTTAACGGCACTGTAGAAAGCTATGAATAGAAATGATATGAATTGTAATTTTTAAATTAATGTGGTGCTTCAGTACAGAAGTGAAATAACATAGTGTGAAGCCCCCAGAAATTGACACTTTAAGAATTTTTTCTTGTTCAAACACTATTAAAAAGTTTTAAATCAATTTTATACTTATATGTGTTTTTGAAAGTATAGTAATAATACATTAAAAAATTATCGTTGGCAAAATTTTGAAAAATTGTACTTTTTATTACTAAAAATTATTTTTTTTTCATAAATATGGTCAATATCTCTAGTAAGTGACACCATCCCTTTTTTGAAAACCCAATAGCTGAAAAATAAGTTAGAAGAGTTAAGACAAATAAGTTACACTAGATGACAGTACTTTGCAGAGTTTTACAAGATAATGCTTGTTTGAGTTAGATTTCTGTTGAAGTGTCAGTGTACTGGTTAGGTGTCAATAACTAGGGGTTTCACCCTACTTTAGATCTATAGATAAAACTCTGCCACATAGTCCACCAAAATTAACCCTTTAACAATACTCAAAGCATTGCACTGCCAGCTTTGAGAGTATAATAGCATATTTATGAAGAAAATTGTTTCTTCCTAAGTTAAAGTGCGTGATTTTATTTGTTAACGATGCAACTTTCGTGAAAAATTATCTATACTATTAAAAACCGTTCGCGTATCTATCTATGTAACCTCAAAAACTCAAAAACCGCAGGGCGCAGGGTTACGAAATTTTGCACACAGGTAGGGCGGCCATGAACGATTGGGGCAAAAAATTTGAAATTTTCAAATAGATTTTTGATAGATTAAAAATTAATTAAAATACATCCACAAAGAGATCTCATCAAAAATACGCTTTTTTATCTTCGATTGGTTGGTTGTATAAAATCTCTTCAGAAGTCATTAAATAAATCAAGGTAGGGATCATTGCAATTACGAGTCGAGTGTTTAAAATTGATGGATCAGAGATTATATGACATGTAGACAACCAACTTATTTATTAACCGTTGTCAAATGCTAAAAACTTAATTTTAAAGGATTTTATCGACTTAATGAATGATAATTAGCTGCGTTTAAGGGTTTTTTTTACATGACATATATTAGTATGATAGTGATTATTATTACAGAAAACTTTAACAGATTTTTTGTTAAATTTGCGGGTATGGGGAGGGGTGGTGGTAAACGACTTTTTATTAAAATATCACATTTATTTTACTTGACCCGCGCCACTTGGCGGTGGCTTTTTCATTAATTGACCCTCCTTATTAATAAATCCAAATCTACTGCTCTGATTTCAACAGAACTAATTACATTTAACAAATTTAGCATTTTTTGCTTCACCCGTAACGTTTAATCGCTGTTGTGTATGGATAATACCGCTATTTTAGAATAACAGCTTTCGTAAAAACTAAATTTATGTTCAAACAATAAATTATGTTCAATTTATGTTTCATAACAAATTTTTATATTCATAAGCTTTAGTTTGGTTGTACTGATTTTTATTTTTTATTTTGGTTTTAGAATTAAATTCATAAACTCCCGTGCGTAGAACGGGTTAAACAGCTAGTTATCTTATTAATATTAGACACATTATTATCTAAACTTCTAAATTATCTCATTTAGCTTCTGTAGTTATGTATATCCATATATATATATATATATATATATATATGAGTAGTAGGTATATATGAGAAAATTGTCAGATACTGTCAATTTAGGCCTAGGTGTTTCCAGGACTAATGTTCTGTATAGGAGGATTTATAGTGTTTTTCCTGGATTGTTACCTTATAACTCATTCTCTTGTCCCATGCCTGCGCTATGCTTATGAAAGTGTTCTTCTTCACTTTGCCTCACATGTCCATATGCTGATAAGTCACAGTTATCAAATAATAATAACCGTAATATGGTACAATTTTGTAAAGCATTAAACTATATTTATTCATTGAAATGCAATTCGTGTAATATGTAGTATATAGGCCAAGCTTGTAATAATTTCATAGACGGCTAAATTTACATCGTTCTCATATTAATAAATTTTTAAAAATCTAAATTTCAAACTAATCATAATATTGATTACACGTATCTAAAAAACATAACTTTAATAATATAATTATTAAAATACTTAAAAAAATAAATAAATAAACGACTTTTTCTAGAATCTAAATATATTAGACATTTTAATACTATTTATCCTTATGTACTAAATCAATTGGTATATAAAAAAAACTAAATACAGTTTTTTCTGACTTAACTAATTATAAAAAATATGAAAATCTTTACTCAGGGATAAATTTCTGAAACATAAAAAAACCTTCTAGACCCGTTAGAGATAAACATAATAAGAAAAAATATATAGATAATATTGTAATATAAAAATAGATTGATGATATTAGGCACAATTTATTATTGATTATAATTGGTTTCCAATTAGAAAATATGTTTTCAGTATTAAAAAGAAATATCTGAATCAATATTGGAAAATATTCAAAAAGTATCAATATTCGTCACATTTTTATGATATATTTTATGATGTTCTTCATTATAGATCCAACTTATTAATTTCCAGTCTTTGCAATAAACCTAAATACAAAACTAATAATACTCAACTTATTAATTTTTTTTTCTAATCCTGTATTGAATAAAATCAATTTACAACATGATATTAATAACAAACTTTTCCAATAAAAAATTTTATTATTCATAAAATTAATAATATATATAATCTGACATTCGGACATAAAATTTTAAATTAAAAATCTTTTGCAAAACAATTAGACTCTTCAACTAATTACGCATGTTTTTGCAATGACCCACATTACATAAAGTTATTAAACACCACACATGGACATATTATTACTGGTGATCTTAATATCGTTGCACAATAATATTTATAAAAAATAATGCATTATGGTAATAAATTTCGCCTTCCACATAAGTGTTCAATTAAATCTATTATTACGCAGTTTATTCAAGATCTAGACTTACTTATATATAAAATTGCTATTTATTATAACAAACCAATTGAATTTTTTAATGAATGGTAATTTATAGTCATCATCAGCATCATCCCAAAACATGGTTTCAGGCTATAAGCCTGTTCCGGCCTCAATCCATCTTTTTCGCGGCCTTCCTCTGTCTCTTTTCCCCTTGGCTTATATTTAAAGGCTGCCCTTGGTATACAATCAGTTACTAACATGATCAGTCAAATACATGAAAGCAACAGTGGGGAAGAAGATGACATTCCCGAAAATATAAATGAGGACGAGTACAACGAACTTTTCATGTTATCTGATAAAGATGACTAAGTATATTAAAAAATATATATTGTAAGTTTCTTTATTTATATTGATATATTGTACGTTTCTTTATTTATATTGATATATAGATGTGTTTAAATATACCTTTACAAATTTTAAATGTTCTCTTCTTATGGTTTTACATCAGCCATTTTATATCCGGTGTATACACCCACCTGGAAAAATGAATTGATTTTTTAGAGTTAAAAGTACGTGTTATACTCCGAGATATAAGTTATATATTTAATTATATACATTAAAATAATTAAAAAAACAAACATAAAATACACACTATGGTCATTGCTATGTCGATTCTATCAATAACTAATTATACAATATATTTATTTATTTTAAAGTTATTGTTTCATGAATGGCCAATTAAAATAAACTGAGAATTTTATAATTCCAATACTTTAATAATTATATTTATTATTTTAATTGTTTGGAATATTTAGATGCTACATAGGAATTGGGTAATTTAATTGCATTTAGCTTTAATTGAATTTGATATTAAAGTAGCGGTTGTTACATGTTGCAATATAAGTTAATGTTGAAACTATTTATTAATTATGAACATTATTTTTACAGTTATTTAAGGTAATTAATGAAAAATATATCTTTGTTTTTTTTATCTTGTTCATTAATTGTACTAATATTGATTATATAATTATCATTTTTAAATGTGGTTATATAAACTTTTGAAATATATGGAATAAATTTATGTTATTCATATACTTTCTTTATATTGGTTTAATTAATTTTAATAAGGTTTATATATGCATGTATTTATTTAGAGATCTGTTTGTAGCACTTTGTATATTTGTTTATTTTTAAATATAAGTTAAAGATGATAGCTTTGTACAGATGTAGCAATACATTTTAGCTAATAATAGTATTTTTATTGCTCTGAGTGGTAATTGCATTTATACAGGGTGACAAGAAATAACTTGGACACACATTATACATTATAACTTTAATGCTAATGAAAATATTACGACAAAACTTCAAAATAAATATGAATACATTATTTCGTCTAATATATTTACAAATTTTGAAAGTGGCTACCTTTAGCCTTAATACAGAGTTTTAAACGTGTCACAAAATTTTCGGTTATGGGCCGCACCTCACTTACTGAATTTTTATCCTATTCCTTGCATAAGGATTCCTTTAGGGATGCCAAAGTTTTATGAGGTTTAGCAGACACCCTTGTCTCCAAGTTGGACCAAACAGAATAATACATTGGGTTCAAATCTGGGGAATATGGTGGCAATTCTTGAGCTCCAATGTAGTCAGGAAAATGTGTTTTGCACCAATCTTGAGTGCCTTTAGCTCTGTGTGCAGGTACGGAATCTTGTTGGAAGGTCCATCTTTTGTTTCCAAAGAACTTTTGTGACCAAGGTACGACAACATCTCCCAAAATGAGTTTGCGATATGTTTTTTGATTAATTTTTATCCCCTGATCAACAAAAACAAGTGGTTTTTTCCCACTAGCACATATCCCACGCCAAACTATTACAGATTGGGGTCAATGACGCCGTTCAACAATGCAAGAAGGTCCAGGTGCTTCTGCTGACCAAACTCTATCATTATGGCTATTGTGAGCTTGTTCAATCGAAAACAGTTTCTCATCTGTGAAGACAAATATTTGCCATCGATGACCTGCGGCTCGCTTTAACAGTTCTTTACTCCTTTGAAGTCTTGTGCGTTTGTTCTCTGCTGTTAGCTTTTGAGCCTCTTTCATTTTGTAAGGGTGAAGACCAAGCTCCACTCTTGCCATCAAACGTGCCGTTTCTCTGTTGATCATCATCTCACTAGCAACATTTCTCATTGAATTCCTAGGATTTCGTTTAACTCGCTTTTTGATAACTACCCGGTTTCTTGATGTGTTAACTGTGCACATTCTTCTTCTTCCTGGCCTGTCACCATCATGTCCGATTTCTTTAAACCTTTTGATTGTGTATGAAACCGCCTGCTTAGGCACTTTTAATCGTTGAACAATTTCACATTGTTTTATTCCTTGCATATGTAATTCAAGTATGGCAGATCGTTTGTTAACCATAATGGTTATGACAACTAACTTACTTACACTTGTTTAGTGGCTTTCTAGAATCAATTCCCTATGACAATAACTTTATAACTTTAGTGGTAGTTACAGATTTTTGGTTTGAAACTTCGTCCAAGTTATTTCTTGTCACCCTGTATATTTGTTAATGGATAATTATACCATTCTTTCAAATAATTTAATGATAGATAATTTTAAAATTCTTTCATCTAATTGTATATCGCAAAATTTAATTTCGTTTTATTATATAAGAATGTTGTTTAATATTTTAAGAATTTTATTTCATATATTATGGTCTCACATCAATTTACTTCAACCACAGATATCAAATTTTATAATTATTATTTTTAGATGTGATAAAATTATTATACTTCTTTATTTAAAATTAACTTTAATATTTTTATATATTCATTTAATTTGGGTGGAATATATATGGTTTATAGCACTTTATATTTTATTTTAAATATGTATATGGCAGCACTATGCATTACCAAATCATTTTAGCTATTAATATTTCATTGAGCGGCAAAGGGCGCTCATGTTCTGTTGAGTTTTTTGCTAGATAATATATAATTCTTTCAAATAACTGTTTTTTCTCAAAATTTAAATGAGTTTTATTATAGTTTTCTGTGTTTTTAATTCTAATCATTTCTTCCTAATATTTATGGATTTTCATTCATCTAAAAATGTTCAATGTAAGTTACTGTAACTGTGGTCATACTTTTTTTTGCGATCTCATGTGTTCAATTCAAATGAAGGTAAGATTCTTTTTTTTGTACCAAATGACATACAAAGCATGGTTTCTGAGTAGTTTTGCTTTATTATTAATTGTTTTCTTCCATTTTTATTTTTGTTTTCTTCTATTAGTGCAATATATTGGAAGAAATATACTATTATTGGCAAATATGCCAGTATATTCTATGAAATATATCATTTTCATTTCAACTGTGACATGTGCTACCAACTGATGATTCCACATGTTCACATGTCATTTTCTGAATTCCATTTTAATATCATTTGGTATTTAAATTCCATTTCTTATTCAAATTGTGATTGGTTTTTAATTTAATTTAATTTTTTACTTTTCTTGCATCTTTTATCATTTTATTTTTTTATTATTTTTCTTATTTTCTCTTAACTTATTATGTATGTAGTACTATGTAATCTCTAATTTGGTGTTTCGGTAATTTGTTTATTGAATTAATTAATTATTTATTAACTTAAAATATTCTTTAATCACTTACTTTATGCCATCTTTAAATTCTTATTTGGATCAAAATTCGATAATACATTTTCTTTTTCAATTCCATTTTACTACCAGTTTATATCTAAATTTAATTTTGTTCTTCTGGCATGTTTTATTATTATAAATATTTATTTTCTAATTTTTTTTAACTATAATGTATCTTTAGTTTCGTGCTGTCTCTGAATTGGAGTTTCAGTTTTGATGTTTGAATTGGTAAATTATTTATTAACCTTATAGTAAACTGTATACACACACACTTTCCTACCTTTAAAAAAATTGGAGATTTGGTCAGTTTTGTCGAAAGAACTTTTTTTTTTGTATTTTGAATTCAAAGGTTTATATATATATATATATATATATATGTACAGTATGTCCACTAAAGTCCCTTGCCACCCTCTTAACGGCTGCTGCTATATTCATAAAAGAAAAGTGGTGTCTAGGTATATTAAAGTAGCCATGCGCTACTGAATGAAACCGCCTATGACGACACCTAGTGAAGAACTGCAGAGTTAGCGTTCCTACCTCAAAAACTATGTCTGTCATCAGTCACGTGATTTGCACTTAGCAAAATTTCAAGCTATTTTATTTTACATTATTAAAGTTTTATCAAATTATTAAATTGTAAAATTATTAAATAAAAAATTATTAAATTATTAAATAAAATTATTACTAATTGATTTTTAAAGCTTGCTAATTAATAATTTTTTAATTAATAATTTTATAAAACTTTAATAATGTAAAATAAAATAGCTTGAAATTTTGCTAAGTGCAAATCACGTGACTGGTGACAGACATAGTTTGGGCAAAGATAACATACGGAGCGTTATTATTACCTTCTTAAGCGACGTGACCAAGTGACCACTTTTAATCTGAAGGCCAGGTTCAAAGGTCACTTTGTATAATTGGC
The DNA here is from genome assembly GCA_963931845.1 of Maratus michaelseni. Lineage (NCBI taxonomy): Eukaryota > Metazoa > Arthropoda > Arachnida > Araneae > Salticidae > Maratus > Maratus michaelseni. Next base: position 430,044,895 of record OZ007589.1, read on the forward strand.
TTAAATAAGTTACATAATACATGGGTGGTGGAGGGGCTAGGGATGGTTACTAATTGATTTTTAAAGCTTGCTAATTAATAATTTTTTAATTAATAATTTTATAAAACTTTAATAATGTAAGATATAGAGAAAACAAGTGATTTGCAAAGTTGTAGAGTATCATCGATTTAGTACAAAAAACACCTTGTGGACATTAATACGATAATTACACATTATCAAAGAGCTTTACGTTCAAAACATGTTTTTTATATCATATTGAATAATATTAAACTTATTAAATGTCCTCAAAAAATCAATAATCAATATCAGGGTGATCTGTGTCTTTTTCAAGGTCATGGAAGTTCTGGTGGAATAACGTAATGCTCTCGCATAAAGTGTAATTTTGAAATTTGTATTCATAAAACCTGCTGCAACTTTGCACAAGTGGTTGCATACACTTGCGAAATGTATCATCCCATTCAGAAATTTTTTTAAAAAATGCATGGAAAAAAATATCCCACTCGACCTATTTAAAAAATGTTCAGTCAAGCACCTCTGAGTAAAAATGTCCCCTTTTGCCTACATAACCACAGCAAAACAACTTTATTTTTGGGGACTCAATGGATATTTATTTATAGTGCCAAAATGAATTTCTTCCCGAATTTTTGGGAATAACCTCCAGTTGTTGCTGTAAAACCCTATTTAATCTGTATGAAACCCATTTATGCCTAGCATCGATGCTTTAGTAAAACGGGATAAAGAGCATTTCACACCACTTTTTTAAAATAGAAATTTGGTGTCTTATTTTATCGAGGAGTCCTCGATAAAATAAGACACCAATTTTTTATTTAAAAAAGTGCTGTGAAAGGCATGTTTTCCTATTTTACTACAGCTTCCCAAAATTGGAACGCTAGGCACAAATGGGTTAAAATATGATTTTCTAATTTTTATTCAAAAAACCTGCCGTAACTTTTTGTTGATACTCGCATTGTACCTCGTACATCACCTTAGCATGAATCCTATGAATGTGCATTAATGCAAGTCAAAAAGTAAGCAGTGTTTATTGTTTTTTTTTTTTACATCAAACAACTAATTATTGATAAGCAGAATCACTCAATACGTCATCTAGATTTCTTTTTATAGAACTTTTAAAAAACACACGTGTTTTTGTAAATGAGCAATTTAAAAAAAAAATGCATTTCTTTCAGCTGCAAGACAATCAACATAAATATTTGAAACAGTAATTATTTAAAAAAATAAAATTTACCTCTGAAAAGTTACTTGATACATTTAATTATTAATTTGTTAGATCATAGAGAACTATTAATGCGAAAGTCTTATTTGAAAATATTTATATTGGATGCAAAAAAATTAAGTGCTTATTACGTATAATATCTCGTATGTACAGAAAGCAAGCTTTATTTCATTTGTTTTCTGTTAATCAACATTTTCCCTGCATATAATAAAATAACATGTCCGTACGTGCCTAGGTGTCTGTGAGAGTAAATTCTGTAGACAAACATTTGCAGATACAGCTACCGAATTTAGATATCTAGGTATTTCTAGACGCCAATTTACGTACTTTGAAGCCATGTTTTTAGTACATTAAGTAATTCATGTTATAAATTAATTTTAAAAATGTGAATATTAGTTTTCTCAGTCTGTAAAGTAGAGTTTTAGGAGGCCTTCCTGTCGAAAAGCAGGTTAGCAGGTTTTTCTGTCTCCATCGTCCGAAAAAATATTTATTTTTACATTGTCGTCCGTTCGTTCTACAATGCGTTAGACTGAAACTACAAATGAGATTGAGTACACCATTCATTCATCCTTCGGTCTAATTTAATGCAATGTCTAATTTTTTCAAAATTTGTTTTAACATTTTTTGCTTACAACTTTTTTAAACAACGTCGGAGATGGGCGAATCTTTTTTTACATAATAAAAGAAAATGTACTCTAATAAGACAATGTTCTAAACTGAAAATACATATGAAATTGAGTACACCATTCTTTCATCCTTCGGTCTAATTTATTGCGTTGTCTCATTTACCAGTCTTTATTACATCTTTTTCTTACAACTCTTACTCATGTTTTTTCATGTGATGTCCACTCTAGACGAGAGAATATTTTCTTTTGCATATCAAAACAAAATGTACTCTAATAAGCCACAACATTGAATAATCTTTTAAATAAGTAACGTGTCAGTTGTTTTAAACATGAAAAGGACAGACCGTTGTTTGAATATATTGATGAAACTATTTGGTATGCAATGTGTAGTTTGAAATAATTTGCCAATTTTTTTCACTTTTAAGAGCAATGTTATATATAGTCAATTGGTAGTTTTATACTAAAAAAATAATTCCTTTTTACTGAAAGGAAAATGTATAATAATTATGGGATTTTACTTATTCTGTTATACAAAAAATAATTATTACATGTATTACATCTTCGATTCGCCATACAAAACAAAATTTTGCAATCATCATTTGCAATTTCAATTACTTACACATTTTAATTTTTATAATCTAAATTTTATTTTGTATATTGAAGACATTTAAATTATGGTGATATTTAAATAATTTTCACTCATTTTATTCAAAAATTTAAAAATAGTAAGTTAAGAATCTCACATTTTGTTTTTGAAAAAGTAAATTTAAAATTATATATCTACATTTAGGAGCACAAATAATTTTCATAATTCGTCATATTTGAGGAATATTAAATAAATACTTGGTACTTATATTTCATTCTTAAAATAACGTGACCATGCACCACAATTTGTTTTAATAAAGATATATTTTTTAATCATAAAAATATAGAGGAGGTTAGAACAAATTAAGAATAGAAAATAAAAAGCCAAAGAGGAAAAAATATTAATTTTAATTGAAATATTTGTCGTAACGCATTCTAAAAAGAACATCGATTGTGAATTGTTTAAACAAACCTGCCAGCCATAAAATAATCGAAAGTTAAAAATTAATATTTAAAGTTTTGGAAGTAGTTTCATAATCCTTTATTTGAATTAATTCAATAATCATATGAATGGTGCTTAAAATTGTATTCGGTAATATGTAAAGAAGTAAGTTATGTTTGTTTTTCGAACGTCATATTCCAATTAATTCCATTATTTTATTTGTAAAATATTGTTTTCTAAAATTGTTTTAGGTAGCTTTTAAAACATATTTTATTAATGCATTTCGAAACAGAATGTCTAGTAAATAAGGGAAATAATAAAAATACTTTTATAAATATTAAACGAAAAACTGAGAGAAAACAAAGTTTCTTTTATTAATTTCTGTCACTAAATGGTTATTTTGATAATCCTTGTAGACAAAAGAAAAATTCTAGACACATAGTTAATAAACCCTTTCAATTAATAAAATGTTTCGTCATCATTCTTTTTTTTCATCATTAAGGGTATAGGAAAATGATAAGTTGGGATGACTTATTTGCTTTTCTAGCCAATCAAATAATGACATTTAAAGGTATATATAATAAGACATTTTCTTTGCTCACTTGAACACAATTAAACGCATTTAAGTAATCTTATAAGAAAGTTTAGGAAACTTATGAATTGCTTTACTTTAGATCGTATTTTTAAAAAAACTTACACGTTTAGATAATGACAAACTATACTGAATTCTTTAATAAATGAATATGTAATAATTAACTTATTTAAATACAAAAATATGCCTCTAACACTCTCAAAACTCTATAAAATATAAATATGTTCACATAAATTCGTCATCATTATTTCTTTCGTCATTGAGAGTTACGTCGATTATACACTTTTTTTTTGTTTTTGAATAAATTATTTTACCATCAAATATATTATTTTGAAGTATTCAGGAATTTTCTGTGACTAAAACATTCTTTGAGAGTTATTTCACATTGAATTTTGCAGATGGTATTCTTTTTTGTCGTCAATAATTTTGATATAATGAAAGAACTTTCTATTAAAATAAAACAAACATTATTTTTTACTGATATACTTATTTATATCGAAAAGTATTTGTGTATTAAAATTCTTCCAATGTATCTTTTTTATGACAATTTTTGTAATCAAAATTCCTTCTTGTCCTTCTTATTCAAAAACAAACAAGCGTTCTGGATTAAAACAACATTGTCCAAAATTCAATTTTTATAGATGAAGGCAAACATATATCTTGAATTATGGCTATGAAAAAACCAAGATATTTGCTTCTTACAACGAAGGGATGTTTATTTTCATTTGTAGAAAGTTATGTCCATCGTTGGAAGCAGACATTTTTGTAGCTCTTTCATGATTTTTTGTTCTTGCAATTTATATGAAGTTCGTTGTTGCGTATAAAAGGGTAAGTATAAGTAAATATGCAGATAAAAATTTTGTGAAAATATATGTTAACATAGTTTACAATTCATGAAATAAAAACGAATTTTACTTTTTTAAACGATTTATTTGACTTAAATATGTATTAAATATCGATTTCAGAACTCCATTGCACAACTGTATTGACGAAAATATGACCGCGCAAGAGAACAAATATATTATATAATACTTGAAATACATGCAATGAAATGTAATTAGGAAGTAACAGAGTTAAAAATTTGCAGCAAACTGTCCCGTCATTTGACCGTTTTTATAGAAAAAGGTTACATAACCGTAATTTAACTCTATTCTGACCATATTATTGCCCATTATATTTCCAGAATATAGCAAAATTTCGATTATATAACCGTTTTCTATAAAAACGGTCGAATGACCGGACAGTTTGCTGCAAATTTTTAACAGTGTAAACTGATTCATTGAAATTAAATAATCCATAATTTTATTTAAATCAAATTTGATTGTATTACGTAACACAAAAATACAACAAGTAAACCAGAGCAGGAACCACAACACCAGCTCTACAAATCTTTTTTTTATTATTAATCTCACGTAATATTTAATATCGTGCAGTTTGCAATTAGGATGTTTCTTAATATTTGAAGAACTTCTTATTCTTGTAATTTTTTTCAGTGAAAAGTACATTTCGAGATTCCAGTATATGTATGGGTGGACTACTATTACGTCAAAAAGGGCAAATATTTACATACTTTTAATGATACAAGTTTAAAGCCATACGGCCTCAATCTGATTATGAGAGGAATGAAAAATCGCTTAACATGATATGTATATTTTGTCTTAAAGGAGACTTCATTTTCATAGACAGGTGCGTATCATCCTTCTACGATTACAATCCTTTGCAGTGTACTGGAATGTTTTGAGCCTCATCTCATTATAGAAGGAATGAAAAGACAATGTAAATTGCGTTATATATACAACTGTTGATAAAACTGTCTGTTATCTAATTGCAAATGTACGCTTTCAATTGAATGCCTTCTTAAAATGCAATTTTCACAAATTTCTCCTCTAACGTAAGATATAGTGGAATGAAAATTTTGTGAAAATGATATCGTTTTAATGCAATTATAGCAAAATGTTACAGTTTCATTTTAGCTTTTGGTGCTCTGCAGCCTTTTAATGGTCTTATACATAACTTATTAAAATAAGAAACATATTTTTCTTTTTAATTGTAAAGAGAGACAGTCATCAATAATGATATAATAAAAAAAGACAAAATAATCCAATTACTACTTTTTATTTATATGAAATAATGTAAATAACATGTTAAAGAAATTTCATTAAAAACTTCCAAAATTAAAAAGAAATATATAAGTGAAAATATTTTAAAAATAGCTAGTGCGGGCTCATATGAAAAACAGCTTTCGATTAACACACACACTCACACACACACACACACACACATATATATACAGCGTGTCCACGTATAACCTGACCAACCTTTATTTTCTCAACCGTTCGTCCTAGATGCATACTTCCAATTACAAAAATGGTTTAAATAAAGTAAAGAATTACTTTTAACGTGATTTGAGTCAAGAAAAACATTTATTTAAAAATGACGAAAGTTAAATTTTTATACGGTCACCCGGTCCTATAAGTGATATTTAGTAAAAATTTACTGTGACACAAACAAGTACGACAAAAAAAGTCCCATTCATCTAACATTAAAATTGACCGAATAATAGCTATTTAAAGTTGGAGTATATTTTTTGCCGCGAAATAGGGGTCATTCACAAATGTAGTAGAAATATAAATAATCGTCAGATATATCAAAAAAATAGTTGAGAAAAAAATTAACATTGCAATCTAATATAATTGTGAAATCTATAATCATTATGACATATTAATGCAAAATATACAATTTGTACTGTACATATAAGAGGATAAAAAGAACAGAATTTTTATTAAATAAAAGGATGAAAAACAACAGCCTCAATTCTTTACAAAATGATACAGATTTTAAAATGCTGTTAGATTACACTGTTTTAAAATTTTGGGTTGTGCCATGTTTTTTATCTTTTGAAAATTGATTCTTATGGATTTTTTATTGCTGAATCCGAAAATGACCTTTATTTTAAACCATCACGTTAGGATTTTTCTCAAATCGCAAATTTCAAAGTTAAAAAGCTCAAAGTTAAAATTAATCCTCCCTCCCCTCCCAACCTCATCGGGCCCCTGAGCTGTTTAGCTGCAAGAAACCCAGTATAAGCTATAAACTATTGAATTAAATAAAATTAAACTGAATAAAAAAGTCTTACATCTATTTTATAATATCAGATTTTTCGCTGTTTTTTAACCTTGAAATTTACGATTTGCGAAAAATCCTGATATGATGGTTAAAAGTGAAGGTAATTTTTTTTTATTCAGCGTTAAAAAATACAGAAACCGTAATTTTAAAATTTAAAAAATACAACCATCGCAGGTTTATGTTATCTAATATAAAACTCTTTCTTAAACTTGTTGACGATAATCTATCCGAATTTTTTTTGTGTTATCCTCTAATATAAGTATGTATAAGATAGTAAGCGTCGAAAATCATAATAATATTACATTGCCATCGGATTTAAGTCAGTATGTAAAATTTAACTTCGATCGGACATTTGAAAGTGAGTTAAACTTCGAGTACAAATTTTAAACCGGAAAGAGGATCGTTGCAAGTTAAATAAAACCTTATGAAAATAACATAATTTTTGTTAAAAGAAATCATAGCCTCAAATCCTTTCAAAATAAAACATATGTATAAAAAAATTATTTTAATTAGTCTGAAACTTAACTAATAAAAATTAACTCAATCGTAATAGTTGTACGATTTATTTCAAAGCGCAGATACCTTGAAATAAGTTTAAGTACTTTATATACGACCCCTGAAAGCATGGCCGAAATCATCTCTTTTTAGATGGAAAAAAGTGGTATAAGTCATGCATTTCAAAGTTTCAGAACTCGGTCAATTTTAATGTTAGATGAATGGGACTTTCTTTGTCGTACTTGTTAGTGTCACAGTAAAATTTTACTAAATATAACTTATAGGACCGGGGGACCGTATAAAAATTTAACTTTCGTATTTTTTTAATAAATGTTTTTCTTGACCCAAATCACATTAAAAGTAATTCTTTACCTTATTTAAACCATTTTTGTAATTGGAAGTATGCATTTAGGACCAACGGTTGCGAAAATGAAGGTCGGTCAGGTTATACGTGGACACGCTGTATATATATATATATATATATATATATATATATATATATATATATATATATATATATATATATATATATATATATATATATATATATATATATATATATATATGTGTGTGTGTGTGTGTGTACATATATTAAAATTGGTTAAATTTCGATAACAAAAAACAGCTTGTATTTTAATTATATAGATAAGCTGTACATGTTACATTTGAAAAATCTGAGATATCCCTGGAAGTTATTTGTTTTTTGATATATATTACTATTATTAGTATTAATATTTTCTTTTACAGCAGTATTGCCATGTTTACACTTTCAAGAATTCTATTAAAATGAGATAAATACTGGTAAATAAATATATTTGATAAGATATATTAGATGTTAGTTTTAAATGTTTGAAATTGGAACTACGTTTAAATAATACAATGGAGAAATTTGTAAAAATGTCACTGAAGTAAAGTTATAACCAAATTAAGTTTTCTATTAAATATTTAAAATAATTAACTTTTAAAAAGCCACTCATTTTTGAATTAATAAAGGGCAAAATGTGTTTCAAAATAGAATACATTTTCTTTTTTTATAGTTTTAAAACTATTCATGTGAAAAAAGGATGTTCATTTTTCGCAGGTAGAAACAAGATAAATGAGCAAAATTACATAAGGAGATGTGCAAATGCTAATAAACTACAGTGCAAACACAAGAAAAGAAGGAAATTACAATATATTTCCACATACAAAAAGGAAGTTAATTTGATATTTAACTGTTCTGGGAGTGAAAAAGGAGTGGATAAAATACTTTACATTACCAAGAGATAAAATAAATACAATAGAAGGACTTTTATTAATTTATTAAATGTTTATGAAAATGTCTTTTAAGGATAATTTTTAAGAAATATAATTTTAGTTGTAGATTTTAATCGTCATTCACTTTTTAAAGCACATATAACCAATTTTACAATTTATTATCCTTTTATACTATGGTATCTTAAGTCCAACATCATAAAATTTACACGTAAAAGAAAATGTAAAATATTTTAAAATCTTATTAAATATTTATATTTTATGTAATCAAAATGTATATTCCTAAATATATATATATATAACAGTTATTTATATTTAAAAATTTATGTTTCAATTGGAAGAAATTTTTTAATTAAAAATATGCCGAAAACATATCAGAACTAAAAATTTATTATAGCAGTTTTGTCAGTTATTTCCAATAATGTCAACTGTATACATATATTTTTACTTTCCAGAACCATTTGGAGACAATAAAAACACATTTCACATATAAAGCCGATGTAGATGTTATTTACAAAGGTATACTTTACTTTCTTCCAAGTAGGAGAATTCATTCCTTTTAAAAATATTTATATGTGCTAAAAAATATTTTCGCCTACGATGACGAAGGTCAGTAGAACTGAAAATGCCCATAAAGATGGGAGAAAATATTTTTCAACACATATATGTAAGTACTGACTTCTCCTATTTGGAAGAAAGTAAAGTATACCTTTGTAAATGACACCCACATTGGCTTTATATGTGAAATTTGTTTTTAATGTCTGTAAAGTGTAGTGTAAAGTACAAATATATTCCTATAGCAGTTTTCGAACGATTTATACATAATTTGTAAATATTAATTAATAGATTTGGAAAACGCTTTTAGACCTTACGTGGAATATATTCTTTTCATAAAAGCATATATTAGAGAATATTTTCTTTTTTGTAAAAAACAAAATTCATGAACTTACTGCCGACACATAACCATAAATATATGAGTTTCCTATGAATACTTCCCATATCAAATACAAATAATTCATTTGTTGTGAAATTCAATATCGTTGAATCATATATTTCCTCTACAGTTTAAAAACAACATATTCTATTTTTATTTTATAATTTTAATGCAACATTTATTATATACTAAGGTGTTAGAAAAACAGATTCTATATATTTATTCTAAACTTAATTTAATAATTAGAAACTTATATCTGTGATACAACCTAAAAAAGATTTTTCACCTTTTAAGATTGTCATTAGTGTATTTAAAATAAATCTTAATCTCATATTTATGTCTTGAAATTAATAGTAATTATATTTTTGTCTACTCAAAAGTACAGTTGCCCGTCGCCCCTCCCCCCCAAACACACCACATACTTTTTAATCTCCATTTGTCAATGAAAAAACTAAAGTAACCATTCTTTTGGAAATATTGTCTTTTTTTTTTCAAATTATGTTAAAAAGATGCTAAGGGACTTCCGCATACTGAAATTAACTGAACTTAATTTACAATATAAACATTTGATTTTGATATAATATTTGGATTTTTCGACAAATTTTAGCTTATGATACCAAACGGGTGGTTTTTAAGCAACAACTTAAAAATACTTGGCGGAATAATCAGTAATTTTAGATTCTTATATTTGAAGCTGTGAGAAATCGATTTATGTTAAAAAATTCTTATGGTACAATTCATAATTATTTCAAAAAACTAATTTAGAAAAATATATTTGTTTCGAAGTTAATATTAGTAAATCAATATGAATTGCAACCTATGATTTGTTTTAACAGAAATCGATTTATAGAAAATTGGTTGTATATGCTTTACGTAACAAATGATTTTTAATCGAAATGTGTGATATTGCTAACTAAAGTTTCAATCAATACGAAATTAAATTTCAATTAATTCATTTGTAAATGTGCTATATTACCTTCTCACCGCAGCGAACTGATATATCTGTTCACTATGCTGTAGGTTTTACTGCATTAATAGCATTGTTTAAATTAATATATTTTTCAAACATCAAGCAGTTTTAAAATATATTGTAATGATTGATACTCTAAAGGCTTATACTCACATAATTACGTTTTTTTATATCAAGTTTGAAAATTCCACTTTTTTTTTGCATTTTAAAATAATTACAGAAAAAACAACATTACAAATTTGTCCTTTTGCTCAGCTGTCAGGGGGTTAAAAAAGTTTATTTATGGATTTAGGGCGTTTCATCGATAATTGATTATTTTACTCACGTGCATCTGCGCAAATTTTATTAAAATTTTATTTAGGTTTTTACATGAGCATTAAACGTGTAAAATATTAATTTCGTAATTCCCAAGCGTTCATGGATGATTTATTTTGAGACTTAAATAATCAGCTTACGAATAAATCTACTTACTGTTTCACAGCCATGTCTTTTTAAATATTTAATAACATGAATCCTTTTAGATATACTTAAATTATTAAGCTAACTGAAAAATGAAATTTACATTAGAAAATAAATTTTCTATTATAATGTCTAAATAGATTTACTTACGTCTCAATAGATATGCTCAAAATGGTTATATATACATGGTATGCCATACACACCCTTTATTTCGATAACTCGCCGAAATGTCTAAAATACGTGAAAAGATTGTCCAATTACTCAATTATTTAAAAAGAATGGGGCAGGGAATATAAGCCCCCCAGAGAAGGGATACTTTAAAATTTTTATTACTAACATTTAATTTTGTCGTCATATTTGGATTGTTTGGGGAATGTTACTATAGTATATCAAACGGGAATTCATTCGGTGAAGTAGTTTAGGTATTATGAAGACATAACGTTTGTAAATTTTAATATATTTTTTAAACAGTGGCAAATCGATTCCCATGTGGATAGTTTTAAAGCATAACTCAAAAACTACTGAACGTAATGAGTAGTAAAATTGGATTAGCATATTTTAAACTTGAAGAAATAGATTAGTGTTAATAAAAACCATACGTTACAATTTATACTTATTTAAAAAATAAAGTTCCAGAATGAATATATATTTAAATATACTGTGAATTGTAACCTATGAATGTGTTAACAGAAATCGATTTCTAGAAGCTTCCAATATGCGAATTTAAAATTACAGCTTATTGTGTGAAGTAGTTTTTGCGTTATTTCGTAAAAAACAACAACAACCCCCGTTGAAATCTCTTTTAAAACGATTAAAAATGAACTTAACATAGGATTTCTAATTTTAAACCTGCAGAATTCCTAAACTATTTGACCGAATAACTTCCCGTTTGATATCCTATGGTGACATTTACTAAAGAATACAAATAAAATGTCAAAAGTAGTTGTCAGTATTAAAAATTACAAATTTGAACCTTCTCAGTGTCGCATATGCCCCCTGCATTATTTGTCTTAAAAATCCCCCTCAAATTGACTAGACAAATGTATTGCAGATTTACGAAATTCTGACGCGTTTTCGACCAGAGACGGATGGGTGTGACTTTTGGTGGAGACTGTTTAAATTTTTGCTGTACTTTTATAGTTGCTGCTACACTCGCACTTTAAAATCGAATTCCAAGAACGTATAGGTAATATAGCTAATATATCTCAGAAGAAAGTCATTTTTTCAAAGAATACTGCTAAACTATCTACCAACAAACAGTTGGACACCACTGTAAATGACGATATTTGCGGTCCTGGTACTCGTCACAGACGTCGACGTTAAATACCGTGTGGGTACCGACAACAACACTAGCTTATCCAGCGAGTTGCAGTACCCAAAATCAACAGTGGACTACGTGATTCTCAAGTGAAAGAACAGTAGTGACTGTTGGAATGTGCCCTGATCCGGCAGATCCACAAAACTGGGAGTTGGAAAACGACGAGTGCTGACTAGAAAAATTTGGAAAAATCGCAGAAAATCGATGGGTCACATGAACTAGGAGTTTTGACAGGAATCGGGAAGTGTTTTTTATTATGAATACCATCCGTAAGGAAGTCCATCTTCTCGGTTATCATGGGCGTGCTGCCGCCTAGAAGTCGAAAATTACCAAGTCCAATAGCACTGCTCGGCTAACGTGTTGCAAAGAACGGCGACAGTGGACCGTGTATCAGTGAACAAATGTTCTCTGGAGCGATGAATCCAGTTTCAGACTGTACCTTTCGGATGGCAGGGTCTGGATTTGGCATCTGCCCGCAGAACTCCTCCTTCCAAAAAACATTTTGCAAACTGAGGAATACCATCCGTAAGGAAACCCATCTGCTTGGTTATCATAGACGTGCTGCCGCCTGGAAGCCGATGATCACGAAGTCCAATAGCGCTGCTCGGCTAACGGGGTGGAAATAACAACGGAATTGGGTCGTGGTTCAGTGAAAAAATGTTCTCTGGAGCGATGAATCAAGTTTCAGCCTGTACCTTTCGGATGGCAAGGTCTGAGTTTGGCAGCTGTCTGCAGAATGCCTCCTTCCAGAATAAATTTTTCCAACTGTGAAGCTCGTCTGTGGTGTTTTACCTGGTATGGCAAGGGAGACTTAGTAAAATTTTCTAGTAGACACAACGACGAGGCCTAATGTACCATTTTGGATAACCGTGCTCTTCCTACGTTTCGGCAGTTTTACATGGTGGACCCATTTTACTTTTAGGATGACGAAGCCACCTGTCATGTTGCTAGAACCACCATTGCTTGATATGGTAAAAATGGGTCCAGCGATTGGACTGACCCGCGCAGAACCCGGCCCATAACCCTATCGAGCATGTCTGGGAAGAATTGTAGCGTAGACTGAAGGAGTGTCCCTACTCTCCGACAACGGTGACCGAACTGACCTGTCTTCTTCAAGTAGAGTGAAAGAAATTTCCTCAAGCCGTCGTACAGCGTCCGGTTGAGAGTATTCAATGGAAGGTCGCACCTGTAATGGCCGTTTGTGGTGGCTCCAGCAACTATTCAAGGCGAAAAAACTTCGTTTTCCTTTGCTATAATACGTGTCGAATTATTTGTTGGTGGATAGTCTATACTATTCAGTTTAAAAGACATTGGATATAAATTAGGTTTTATTTATTCCTAGTAAATATGATCAAAATTATAGGCTAATATTTAACGAACACGTATAAAGGAATTTTTATCGTATGCATACTTAATCAGCTGCGTATAATTTTTTTCAGTTTTTGAAACATTTAATATCATTTTTCATAATATTATTCATGCAAGAAGATCTCCTTCTACTGGAAGAAAGAATGTGTTGCACAGAATTTAAAAAAAATGTAAATCAATACGCATTTTAATGGGAATTTAATACTTTTCAATATAAGTTTCAATAATATGTGAATTTTTTTATTTAAATTCATTTTTGTTTTTAATTAAACGATTACTGAATAAATTACTGTTCGATATTTTTAGAAATTGCCTAAAAGATATAATATAGAATTAATAGCAAAAGTAATATTAACGTCAGTAAACATGATAATTTAATTAAATTATTTCTTCTTTAAATATATACAGGGTGAATATAATTAAAGTTTAAGTTTAAAAACGCTCTAAAAAATGAACTACTGATTAGAATGACGTAAAAATGAACGGGGTATTATTGAAGAAGTGGGAAAGAACATGAACAAAAAAATAGTTCCAAATTTTAGCGACAGATGTCGCTGTAAGCGTCAGAATTTCGACTACAAATGACAAATCGTAAAACAACGGTTAAGGCGTAAGTTACATGATAAACCAACTGTATTGTTCAGTGTGCATGACTGTACAGGTGTGATACTGTTACCCATCCACCACGGCAAGGTCGTATCACATCGGTAGGGAAAAATCGATTTTTAATTGTCCTGAGGCCAAAAAACGTATAAAAAGCATCCATTCAATCGGTTTTTAAGTTTCGCGAGACTGGCGCAAAACATGTTCAATATGCTGTCCACCGTTGGGTGCAGCAAGATGAAATCGGGAAACAGCATGTTCCACAACACCGGGGTCAAGTTCAGAATGTGTTACGCAATACGTGTCTTCAATTCAGCTACGTTGTAAATCGGAGTACTCTACAAAAGATCTTTCAGATAACCCCACAGCCAGAAATCACACGGATTAAGATCAGGTGATCAGGCTGTAGGGAAATGACGACTGATAATTCTAGCATTTCCGAAATGCCGCTTCAACAACTGCTTCACTCTTTTTACAATGTGCGGAATAGCGCCATCTTGCATAAAAATGATACTATTCAGACATCCACACTGTTGCAGAGCTGGAATGACGTCATTACGCAAAAGAGAGTCATAGCGCTGACCATTGACGGTAACGGTAACAGGACCGAAAGCACCCGTCTCCTCGGAAAAATATGGCCCTACGATAAACGATGCCGTAAATCTGCACCACACAGAGACCCTTGAAGGATGAAGTGGTACTGGGTTCATTGCGAGTGGATTTTCTGTTGCCCATATTCGGCAATTCTATGTATTGACATATCCCGTCAGATGAAATTGGGCTTCGTCTGTCCACAGAATTTTCCACGGCCAATCATTGTCCACTTCCATGCGAGCAAGAAATTCCAAATCAAAACGCTCTCTTGCTGTTAGGTCAGAAGCTACAACTGTTGCACATGGCAAATTTTGTACGGATAGCATTGCAGGATGTTTCGTAGAAAGTTATGCTCACAGGCCTGTCCAATGTTCGGGCAATTCTCCGTGAACTGCATGGTTGCACACCACCGCTCTACTCCTCCTGAACTGCTGTGGCCACTTCTTCAACTACCGCCGAATCACATCTTTTCCTTCCGCTACCATACTGCACATCAAACAAACCTGTATTCTCAAATTTTCTTCATCATTTTCTCCAGACCCATGACAGTCATCGGTCCAATGCCTTTTTTTCATACCCTTGACGGTCCTGAACTTCTGCAGAGCTACTGGTGCAGAATCACCGTTCTTGTACTAAAACTTTACAAGCAGAGCGCGGACCTTCATTGAGACACTCATGGCGAACGTCTGAGACGCGAAATGAGGAAACGCCGTTTACCCAACGCTTTTATAACACCTGAAATGGCTCTGAGCATGACAGGTATTTTAATTTGCATCTTCTGACGCTTACAGCGCCATCTGTCACTAAAATTTGGAACTATTTTTTTTCGGTTCATGTTCTTTCACCCTTCTTCAATAATACGCCGCTCAATTTTGACGTCATACTAATCAGTGGTTCGTTTTTTAGAGCGTTTTGAAACTTAAACTTTAATTATAATCATCCTGTATACAACATGTCAACGTTTTTAAGTACGTGCAATTTTAGGAACTAAAAAAATGGATTATTGCTTTTTAACAATTACTTGTTCTTCTATTCCGCATAATTTTGTAGTACATACATTTTTACAGTATAGGTAGAAGTAGAAAGAAATTTGTATAATTCTATTTATTCAGTCTAATTAAAACAAGGAAACATAAAATATGCGATTTTAGAGTGAAAACGATTCATCAACATATTAAAATTGACCTTAACATTTAGCAATTCAATAGCAATATAATATTTTTATTGCATAATAAGATACTAATTATAAATTTGAAATTGAAATTATTTAAAATTAAAAAATAAACCAATGTTAAAAAGAAATATCTGTATGACTTTTAAATGACAACTTATAAGATTTTAATGATAAGTTTTGAATGATAACGGAACATATACATTTCATTCCATTTTATTTTATATGATATATTTTAAAAATACAAACATAACAAACTTTCACTTATAATTAAAGCCTTTTTCAAAAATTAATCTTTCATGTTGTTATTATTGAATAAAGAAATAATAAATAATTCAATAAATAAATATATGAGTATGTATCCAGTTTTTTTTTCGTTTTCTTCTGAGTATTAGTTGTCAAGTTAACAGAAAATATGAAATATTTTTGAATCAAGGTAACAGATAATAAAATAAATTTTAATATATGTCGCTAAATAGGGTACGTAAACGCTACGTTTATAGAT
Organism: Maratus michaelseni; assembly: GCA_963931845.1. Taxonomy (NCBI): domain Eukaryota; kingdom Metazoa; phylum Arthropoda; class Arachnida; order Araneae; family Salticidae; genus Maratus; species Maratus michaelseni. The sequence continues at coordinate 430,061,171 of OZ007589.1, forward strand.
TTGCTGATGAGAATTATTGATGCATTAAATAAAAATATTTTATTATCATTTTATTAGTTTTAGCCATAATACCACACAAAATACAAAATGCGTTTAACAATACTGGGAAAGAAAAGCTTAATCTTATTTAGCATTTAACTTTTATGTAGAGTCAACGGAGCATAACAATATGAAGAATTTACGGGTTCTTATTGCAGTTATATAATTCTGTATAAAAAATATCTATATGCCTCTTCAAGAAAATTTAACTCTAACAGTACAATATAATAAGTGTTGCGCAAACGTCTTTTAAAACAAAATATGCACGACCATACGATGTATGGTATTCCGGATACATAGATGATATTGTTCATTCATACCTATAAAGAAAATTGATTCATGATAGCTTATGATATTAACAAACACATTTCATTTTCCTCCCATTTTTAAAATATACAAGAAAATGCATAGCTGTCAAAATCTAACAATCCCATTGAGATAAGCTTGTCACCGTCTTTAAACTATGTTGTACGAAGGTGAGTCAATAAGTAATGCCTCCATTACGCTAACGTTTATTTCTTTCACATCTACTAGACTATCTATGCATGATATTATAGAGGCAACATTACTCTACTTATAGAGGATTTTTCTTTTCTGATTGACTGATTAGAACCATGTATCTGAAGCTAAAAAGAATCTTTGACCTTCTGGCAATAAAAGGTTGTGCACCTAAAGAAATCCCTAATTGCTTGAAAAATGTTTATGGGGAATTTCAATGCACCAGCCAAATTTTGAACTGTAACTCGCCTGTCTCCTCGAATCAATTCATCAGCAAGCTCTCGATTTGCATCTGTGACTGACGATGTCGGCCGGCCGCTTCTCGGTTTATCTGTTATTATTTCCGTTTCCCCGTTTCCAAACTTCTTCACCCAAGGCTAATGTCCACTACAACGTTCCCATAAACATTCTTCAAGCGATTATGGATTTTCATAGGTGCTAAACCTTCTTTTTGCCTGAAATTCAATGACGGCACCTTCTTTTAGATAAAGGTCTAGGTCCCTAATCAGTCAATCTGAAAAGGAGAATACTATATAAATAGAGTAAGGTTATCTATACAATATCAGGAATATATAGTTCAGTAACTGTGAAACAAATAAAAGTTAGATCAATGGAAGTATTACTTTTTGACTCACCCTCGTATATTTATGTCTGGAAAGCTAAGTGTCTCGTTTTAGTTGTGATCGATTAAATGTCGGCTATGTGTTTGCTCTGAAAACCATTTCTTTCTTTTTTTACTGCTTAATACTTCTCACGTAGAATTCTGAAACCTTATTTCCATAAAGAAACGTCGTAATGCTAATGGTTTAATAGTCTTAAAAATTGAAATCAATGTTATTTATTTTATTTACAGTAGAAAAAAAGCAGTAGTTATTTATCGTGTTTTTTTTTAACGTTCCTACCGTAGAAAGTATTAAAAACAGCAAAATTAGTACTTTTTTAATTGTCAATCCACCTCCGTGTGATATAATAGATTTCGTAATGTAAAACAAAGTATTGTATGATTAAAACTGATGTTTTGCAAGAAGTTAAATTGCCAGGGAGAAGATAATAATAATAACTTGACTTATATAAGTAAAATATTTGCGTATTATACATTCTTCTGAGTTCATAAAAAACATTCCGCATGTCTGAAATTTGATGATAAAGTCCAAAAAGTCTGAGTAATGAAGGCAGTTAATAACAAAACTTAAAAATGTAAAGTGTTATAAAGAACTGCAAAAAATTAAAAATATCAAATTAATAATTTTAAAATAAAAGTAAAAAATAAGTAGAAATTAATTCCATTAATGTAAAAAAGTGTAAACAAAAGATAAAATTTGTATTTACTGTATAGATTAAAGATTCATGATATTTTTCAAAAGGAATGGATAATCGATATTACAAAATCAAATAACATAATTGTTTTCGTTATTTTTAAACTTCTTAAAATTGCAAATATTTGAAGTAAGAAGATCCCCCTCTCATTTAGTATTTTTGCATGTCTTACAATTTCATTTTTACGTAATTTAACTACATTTGTTTCGTATTTCTTAAAGGTAATTAACTGATGATTCAATTCTTATATCATTAGCCAATTTTATTGTTTTTCTGTGTGTCTGGCTTCACTATTGCGATTGGAGTTCAACTAAATTGAATATTTTTAAATATCGATTGAATGTTTCATTTTAAGTGGCAGACAGGTCGTTTTAGCAGAGGATTTAACGTACAAATTTAACAATTTAAAGGAACATTTTTTCCTTCAAGGAATTAAACATACTAAGTTGGTGTAAAGACGTCAGCATAAAAATTCATTCTGTGCAGATAAAAATATACTGGCTTCATATATTTTTATTTTTTGAACCACCATCAGCATAAATTTATGCATATATACATATATTTGTTTTTGAGTTCACACATTAGGTGTGTTATTTATAAATAACTCACCAAAAATCATATAGAACGTGCATCCTAATTAAAAACTTCCTTAAGTATAAATATGTCTGTAGTCGACGTAATAAACTATTTAAAAAGAAGAAACATATTTTATAGCTTAAAATTAATAGATATAATGTGCATACAAAGTGAATAAATCAATTAGAAAGATAATATAAATCCATTAGAATGGGATAATATGAATCCATTGGAATATCAATCCATTGGAATCAATCCATTGGAGTTTTATAACAATTGTTAAGCATACACACAGCGAAGTAAAAGTTTAGACAATGATCATATGTGTCGCCAAATTAATGAAAACAAATTGCTATGCTACAAAAAATTTATAAGTTGTACTTTAGAGAATGTTTGGAAAGAAGTAGCCCGTCTTTAAATCTGACAAATTATTCAATTTTGGCAACTAAACACAAATTAGAATGACACAGAAATTTAGACGCAATATTTAATTATTGCAATGTCCTCATAAATAATAACTGAAAAGGAACTATGTCACACATTTCCGGTATTTCTGTTCACCTTGCGATAGTTTCAGTTATTTAATATGATAAAAAAGCTAAAACTATTAAGAAGCTAAGGATATTTAGACAGAAGAGGTTACAAAGATATGGAACTTAAAAGCAGAATTTTGGTGTGTTTTAGAAACCGCTGTACTTCGAAATATGTCCATGTACAGTGTACACATATTTAGAGTACTGTGTACACTGTAAATTTGTGTACAGTATACTATACAATGTAATACATACATAGGAAATCCCAGATCAAGAAAGACATGTTTCACATGTGAGCGGGATAATACTAGAGTTCAGATCATGCTATCTACACGAAAGACAGTTCAACAAATTCATAAAAAATCGTGGCTCTTAGTAGCAATAGATAAAATTTGTAGACGAATAAAAGAAACATTGTCATAATTCAAATAAAAATGAGGAGGTACCCAGCTCCGAAACCAGAGCACAAGTTACATTGAATGCACCGGGCCCTTAGGCTCCTGTTACATGTAGAAGAGTGATATTCACTACTACTAAGTGACAGACAAAAACAAAACCTGAAATCTAGGCAGTATGGATGTCTGGGTCAACTATTAGTACGAATTAGCAAAAGAACCCCGCAGAATGTTTAGTTGAACTTAAAATGGGCTTACAGAGATGGTTTGGGCTGCTTTTGGATTAGATGAGATGGTGTCTCTGACATTTCTTGATATACGACAAATGTATAAATATTGTATCCAAGCAAGTCCAAGCAAATGTATAAATATTGGATAATATAGTACAAACTTTATCGGACCTTTTAGTTCATCGACAATGTATATTTCAGCATGATAATTCTCATATATATAAGGAGATTATTACCAAATAAAGATTTAATTCGCAGTATATTTATGTTCGTGACTGAACATCTTATAGCTCTATTCTTAACCCAAACGAAACTCTATGGAGCATTACTACGCGCAAAGTTTGCGAAATGAAAATTGTCAATATTTTTTGCGAGACAAACATAAAGTATTAGTCAAGTTTGCTTTGTACAAAATCGAGTCAGAAATTATGAAAAATGTCAAATTTTCACTGAAAACTACCATATCAGAACTGATTAGAATGATGGAATTCTCATCGCATTTTTTATTTTGTTCCATTTTGTTAAAGTAAATATTTTTGTGACATTTTGTTCAAATGGTTGAGACAATTTAATTATGTTCTGTTGTTAAAGTATAATTTACTAAATGTATGGCAATCTTTTATTGCTCTGGTACAGTCTAAAAAGCATTTATTATGAGAGTATTTACGTGACAGTACTTATGTGCCTTTTGAAAATGCATTTTCTCAGAAACTGCTGCATTTCATTCGCTTTCGAAACTTTTGCATCATCGTTTTAATCTAATATGGAGCTCGGGTCACAATACTGCTCTATTTGGTTTAAATGACAATTTCTTTTCTATATATTTCCGCCGATTTCAATATACTTTCTAATGAAATTTATGTTTCCAAAATTGTGTATGCCAATTTTCAGAAAAACAGTGTATCAGTTGAAATATAATTTGAGTGATATTAATGAACTCTGAATTAAATACTGATACGAGTTTTCTTACTTACTTGTGGCTATTTAAATGTGATTTCTTTGGGAAATAGTAGGTTTGTAAGGCAAAAATATTTTGCTATTATTGAACAATTTTGTCCAAAACATTCACTTAAACATAGGTTTAGCATTTACTTATATTAAAAAAAAAGTAATAATAATAACATTAAACACGGGCAAATAGCACAAAACGTGAGGTTTTTTTTATGTTTCGAACTTCCTGGTCTTTCCTGTTTAAAATTTTGAAAGTTGCTCCATTACAAACCCGTGTTGAAGGGTGACAGATATTGTATAAAGGATCAGACAAGCTAATTTCCTGTTAATAACCACAATATTCACCAGGATACCTAAGACTAAAACCAATTTTCATTTATAAATTAAAATTCAATTTTTTATAGCCTGCTAGTTACAAAAAAGAAAATTGCAACTTAAAAAATACTTTTAAAATATTCAAATTAAGAAACTGTTCATGCTTTACATTATTTATACTATATGATTAGGAGATAACTTGAATGTATTTCATTTAGAAGGACGTTTAACGACATATATTGGTCTTTTATTATTTGCTATAAAAATGACTTCGGAAAAGAAACCATGGTAATTTCAACACTTCAAGGAAAAGGAGATTCGGACTACAAAAGCATCATTCTGCGTACAGTTTCAACGTCAACAGATGTAGAATACTGATTCTGTTGATCAGAGGGAAAACAAATATAAGGTCATCATTCAATTTGCTGAAGAATATTGGGATATTTACTCTGCTTGTGCAAATAAGTTTTTCCCTTGCTGGTGTAGTTACCGCAGGATCTGTGCGACGTTTTAACGTTGTACGCTGTAAATAACATAATTTTAATGATGTTTGAAATTTCTTCGCAATTCGCCAGCACAGCAGTCTAAACTGTAAGGAAAGACAAAGGTTTCTTTATCAAATTATATATAATCACAAATGAAAATATACGAAAACGTCTTCCGAATTAACCACGATTCCGAAAACGTTTCTGAACATTAGAAGCCTCTGGCAGAAATATATATTTGAGATTTAGAGAATCATTTTCAAAACCGGTCTTTTGCTTCTACTGATTTTCGGAAATGTTTTCGAGTAGTTCCTATAGTGTATTAAGCAGTTTTCTTCACCCAGAACAAAGGTGTTTCGGATGCTATCAATCATGTTCAACAAACACGTTTTACAGATATATATAAAAAACTGCACTTACATTAAGAATATATTTTTTTGACTCATGCGTGTATAACACAGTTAAGCAACTGCAAATGTGCATTTGAGAAGAAATAGCATCCTGAAAATCGATATTACTATTTTAGAAAACTGATTAACACAATTTAAAGACTACTTTTAAGAAAAATTCACGAAAACCCGTGTCAGCATTATTTGATTTTATAAATTCTTCTTTAAACTTTTGAATCACGCACTAGTCAAAAATAGCTCACAGCTCTGAAATCCACATTAGCCCTGGATACCTGAAATAATTTTTCTTACCCTTAATTGGGTCTGGGTGCTGTCAAGGGGGTGGTCTCTTTTAGTGATGGATTGGGGTAATGTGTTGGCATTTCCGGACAGTAGTACAGACAGAAAAACAATAATTTTCTTCTATAACTGGAGCAATGATAAACAGAGGGGTGCCACACCTGTCGAAATTTGAATAAAGCGAGAAGGCAGCAGTGACAAATCCACTACTTACCTAGTGAAATAGAAGGGAACGATGAAAGCGATTATTTTAGGCTATTTTGTTGGGATTCTAAGGTTATTCAAATTTTTAAAGCTTTGTATTTAAAGAGTTTAATCGCAAAGATATATTTATTTTTTATGTGTCTAAAGGTAATACTCACTTATCGAAATCGTGATATCTCGGGGCCGTTGTATATTTTCGTTACTGGTTATATTATACAGTGGGTGATCGATTAACGAACTGTTCTGTTTACTAACAGATCGGTTAACGAACACTTTCGCGAGAGGTTTTTATGTTCGGGTAACGAACACATGTTCAGTTAACGAACACCTCGCAAAACAAAGCCAAGAAGAAGCAATGCTGTGTTTCAGATTTGCAGAGCTGTAGTATTTAATTGCATCTACTATTATCGACTTAGAGAACATTTTAACCCTCTAAGCGTGTGGAACGTAATATTCCGTTAACTAAGCTCCAGGTTTCACTGCAATATATGCAATGTTTAAGATAATATAATTCTATAGATTTAATGAATTTTCAAAACATTGAAGAATGATTAATACTCTCAAGGGTTACATTCATATTTGTAATTAAGTTTTATTTATAATGCTGAAAGAATCATATTTTTTTAGCATTTAAAACAAAATGCAGAGAAAACAACATTACGATTTTACCCTTTTTCAAAACGCTCAGAGGGTTAAGAGTTGTATACTTATGACCTAATTAATTCAATGGCTATCCGGTGTTCGGGCCCTACATTTTATGGCATTCAGATTAGAATGAACAGTACAGAAACATTGTTTTTTTTATATTTTGTGTCCCTTTTTAATATTTTTTTTTTTTAATTTCGAAATTAGTTATTTTAACTGACATTTAGTTCCTAAATTATTAACAGGCTGTACGCTTCACTTGAGCTTTATCGGGCTCGTCAGTAAACACAATATTTTAGAGAACTAATGGAGTTTTTGATAGGTCAAAGTAATAAACTTATATGATTTAATGCTGTAGTCAATGAATGTGATCCTAAAAGTTTTCACAAACGGTATGTCATTTATTTTTTTTAAGTACGGCACGACACGGGCAAAGCCATGAAACTGCGATCGGTCCATATTAAATACGGACGCATATTAACCCTGTTAAAATGGGAAGATTGAAAACTCCAGAAAGAAAAAAATAAGCTTTTGTTAAATATTCAATGCTCCAACTAAAAGAAAGCATGACTGAAGGAAGGACAAGACTGTATGTATGTAATGTATGTTTTATTATTATTACATTTAAATAAATTTAGGGAGAATTTAAATTTTCTTACTTACTTGTGGCTATATAAATTTGATTTCTTTGGGAAATAGTAGTTTTGTAAGGCTAAAATATTTTGCAATTTTTGAATTATTTGGTCCTAAACATTCACTTAAACATAGGTTTAGCATTTACTTATATTAAAAAAAGTAATAATAATAACATTAAACACGGACAAATAGCACAAAACGTGAGGTTTTTTTTTATGATTCGAACTTCCTTGTCTTTCCTGTTTAACATTTTGAAAGTTGCTCCATTACAAACCCGTATTGAAGGGTGACAGATATTGTATAAAGGATCAGACAAGCTAATTTCCTGTTAATGGCCACAATATTCACCAGGATACCTAAGACTAAAACCAAGTTTAACTTATAAAATAAAATTCAATTTTTTATAGCCAAACAATACAAAAAAGAAAATTGCAAGAACTTAAAAAATACTTTTAAAATATTCAAATGTACAAATTAAGAAACTATTCATGCTTTACATTATTTATACTATATTATTAGGAGATAACTTGAATGTATTTCATTTAGAAGGTCGTTTAACGTCATATTTTTGTCTTTTATTATTTACTATAAAAATGACTCCGGAAAAGAAATCATGGTAATTTCAACATTTCAAGGAAAAGGAGATTCGGACTACAAAAGCATCATTCTGAGTACAGTTTCAACGTCAACAGATGTAGATGACTGATCCTGTTGATTAGAGGGAAAACAAATATAAGGTCATCATTCAATTTGCTTCAGAATATTTTGATGTTTACTCTGCTTGTGCAAACAAGTTTTTCCCTTGCTGGTGTGGTTACCGCAGGATCTGATCGACGTTTAAACGTTGTACGCTGTACATAACATAATTTTAATGATGTTTGAAATTTCTTCGAAATCCGCCAGCACTACAGTGTAAACTGTAAGGAAAGACAAAGGTTTCTTTATCGAGTGATATATAATCACAAACGAAAATATACAAAAACGTCTTCCGAATTAACCATGATTCCGAAAAGCGTTTCTTAACTTTAGAAACATCTGGCAGAAATATATATTTGAGATTTAGAGAATCATTTTCAAAAACAGTCTTTTTCTTCTACCGATTTTCGGAAATGTTTTCGAGTAGTTCCTATAGTGTATTAAGCAGTTTTCTTCACCCAGAACAAAGGTGTTTTGGATGCTATCAGTCATGTTCAACAAACACATTTTACAGACATATACTGCTTACACATAACTATGCTTAGACATAACTGCACTTACATTAAAAACATATTTTTTTTACTCATGCGTGTATAACACAATTAAGCAGCTGAAAATGTGCATTTGAGAAGGAATAACATCCTGAAAATTGATATTACTATTTTAAAAAACTGAATAACACAATTTAAAGACTACTTTTAAGAAAATTTCACGAAAATCCGTATCAGCATAATTTGATTTTATAAATTCTTCTTTAAACTTTTGAATCACGCACTAGCCAAAAATAGCCCACAGCTCTAAAATCCACGTTAGACCTGGATACATGAAATGATATTTCTTCCCCTTAAATGTGTCTGGGTGCTGTCAAGGGGGTGGTCTCTTTCAGTGATGGATAGGGTAATGTGTTGGCATTTCCGCACAGTTCAGACAAAAAAACAAGAATTTTCTTCTATAACTGGAGCAATGCTAAACAGAGGGGTACCACACCTGTCGAAATTTGAATAAAGCGAGAAGGCAGAAGTGTCAAATCCACTACTTACCTAGTGAAAAAGAAGGGACCGAAAAAAATCGATTATTTTAGGTTATTGTCTTGGGATTCTAAGGTTATTCATTTTTTTAAAGCTTTGGATTTAAAGAGTTTAATCACAAAAATATATTTATTTTTTATGTTTCTAAAGGTAATACACACTTATCGAAATCGTGATATCTCGGGCCGTTGTATGTTTTCGTTACTGGTTATATTATACAGTGGGTGATCGATTAACGAACTGTTCGGTTTACTAACAGATCGGTTAACGAACACTTTCGCGAGAGATTTTTATGTTCGGGTAACGAACACATGTTCAGTTAACGAACACCTCGCAAAACAAAGCCAAGAAGAAGCAATGCTGTGTTTCAGATTTACAGAGCTGTAGTATTTAATTGCATCTACTATTATCGACTTAGAGAACATTTTAACAATTATATATTTATGACCTAATTAATTCAAGGGCTATCCGGAGTTCGGGCCCTACATTTTAGGGCATTCAGATTAGAATGAACAGTACAGAAATATTGATTTTTTATATTTTGTGTCACTTTTTAAAGAAATATTTTTAATTGGAAATTAGTTATTTTAACTGACATTTAGTTCCTAAATTATTAACAGGCTGTAGGCTTCACTTGAGCTTTATCGGGCTCGTCAGTAAACACAATCTTTTAGAGAACTAATGGAGTTTTTGATAGGTCAAAGTAATAAACTTATATGATTTAATGCTGTAGTCAATGAATGTGATCCTAAAAGTTTTCACAAACGGTATGTCATTTATTTTTTTTTAAGTACGGCACGACACGGGCAAAGCCATGAAACTGCGATCGGTCCATATTAAATACGGACGTATATTAACCCTGTTAAAATGGGAAGATTGAAAACTCCAGAAAGAAAAAAATAAGCTTTTGTTAAATATTCACTGCTCCAACTAAAAGAAAGCATGACTGAAGGAAGGACAAGACTGTATGTATGTAATGTATGTTTTATTATTATTACATTTAAATAAATTTAGGGAGAATTTATATTAATTTATATATATTATTTAGCTTTTAAGGACGAATTAATTGAATTCCCATACGACTCTATGCTAAATCTATGATCGGTTAACGAACAATTCGGTTAGCGAACATTGTTTTGGAACGGATTAAGTTCGTCAACCGATCACCCACTGTATTTCCGCATATTAAGAAATATTTATATTTTTATTACACTGCTGACATTATACGGGTGCTCAATCTTCGTATCCTTTGTATTGACAATTGCTACCACATTATTTCCTTATATTTAAAAATTAAATGTTAGATTATAACCATAGAAATATCAGAATTTTCAAATATAATAAAATCCACGTAAATAAATAAATGCAAAGTTATTGTCATTATATCGCACAGGCCATCCGTATATAATAATAACATATTGTAATTGCAAATTTTTAAAAAAAATCTACAAATATTCCTATTTTCTATTTATTATGTAGCTTATGACAAATAAGAAAAAAGAACTATGGGGAATTATTTAAATATAAAACGGAAATGTATATAACAAAACAAACTGTCATAATTTACCGAAAAGGTTTTCCAAAAAATAAAAGAAACATGAACGAATGAAAAATAAGGAAAAGGAGCCTTACCTCGGGAGCCTTAAATCAAACGCGTGAACATATTCTCAGCGGATCAATGCATCTACTTTGGATGTTACTGACACATTAGATAGTGAAAACTTTTTTAAGATTGTCATAACAAATGGATCTCTTTAGACAAAATTAAAAAAAAAAAATGAAAAAAAAAAGTCTTTATGTTATGAAAATAATTTCACTATATTACGTTTTCTAACTTTTTATTTATTTTTTACTAATTATAAATTTAATTGCAACATTTTAAAATGTTTTTCATGCCACTTTTTTGTCGCATTTAAAAATTGTTATAGATACATGTTAATTTGAGGCATAAAGGATGGAACATTTGTAATTCAAAAATCCTGTAATTATATAGATTATCATAAATTTATGGGTAGTTTGTAGAGTATTTAAATATATAAAACGGAAATGTATATAACAAAACAAACTGTCATAATTTACCGAAAAGGTTTCTCAAAAAATAAAAGAAGCATGAAAGCATGAAAAATAAGGAAAAGGAGGCTTACCTCGGGAGCTTTAAATCAATTGCGTGAAGATATTCTCAGTGGATCAATGCATCTACTCTGGATGTTACTGACACATTAGATAGTGAAAACTTTTTTAAGATTGTCATAACAAATGGATTTCTTTAGACAAAATATAAAAAAAAAATTAAAAAAAAGTCTTTATGTTATGAAATTAATTTCACTATATTATGTTTTCTAACTTTTTATGTATTTTTTTCTAATTATAAATTTAATTGCAACATTTGAAAATGTTTTTCATGCCACGTTTTTGTCGCATTTAAAAATTGGGTACTTCTCTATTATCCAGTCGACCATTTTTCATAACAAAAAACTATCGCCAAACTGTAACGCCAAATAAACGGGAGAACGTTGTCATTGGAATATCAAAATAAATAAATAAAATATAAGAATTTAAGGACACAATTGCTATTTTAATGACTGAAATAACTAATAAATCAGTAAAACATAATGAAAAATACACGCAAATGTCGAATTAAAAACCACTTGATGATATAACAAATACGTATAATGCTTCTGACATCAAGTAAATGGGACTGCATTTTTGGCGTTTAATCTTACAGTTTGACGACAGTTTTTTGTTATAAAATGTGTCGACGGGATAATAGAGAAGTACTAAAAAATGTTAACAATACATGTTAATTTGAGGCATAAAAGATGGAACATTTATAATTCAAAAATCCTGTAATTATATAGATTAGCATAAATTTATGGGTAGTTTGTAGAGTAAAAGTAATAATAGTAATAAAAATGTATTTTAGTTATTTTGAATTAGACTTTTAGTATGTTTAATATTCAAAATAATAATTTTAACAAATCTTTAGTTTTGTGAATTTGCATTAAATGGAAACTAAGTGAAATAGATGAGAAATTATATTGATTCCTTAATACAGGGATATTATAAAAAAACTATCCCGACATTTGGGCCCCTAACTATCATACCATTCACAGAAACTGAATGAAATTTGGTCAAAAGGTATTTTGTCACTCAAACAGTTACGGTTACAGTGAGATAATTTCGAAAAAATCAAATGGAAACACCCAGTTTTTTGTATTGGAATGTGATCTCCATTGTGAAAAACCCTAAATAGCGTTGGAACGGCAACTGTAGCATGAAAATAACCGGCGTTAGATAGGCTAAAAGTGAGGACAACCAATAAGGACAGAGAAGCAGCATAAAATAAAGCATTTTATTGTGCTTCACAAATTTTCCACATGACCTCCTTCACACACGATGACACTTTGCATGCGGCTGATGGTGGATAGCACTACAGCACGTATCATGGCAATAGGAATCTCTTGAATCGCAGTTCTGATGTCATCTTTCAAATCAGATGCAGTTTGAGGACGAAACTGATACACTTTGGATTTCAGATATCCCCACAGCCAGAAATCCATTGGTGTCAGATCAGGAGACCTTGGTGGCCACGGAAACGGGAAATGACGGGAGATAACTCTGTCACCAAACTGTTGAGTTAAGACACGTTTGACTGAAGACACGACATGTGGAGAAGCGCCATCTTGCATCCACACAACTTCAGATAGAGCATTTTGCCGTTGCAATGCGGGAATCGCGTAATGAGTTAACATGTCCAGATAGCGAGCACTCGTTACTGTACAAGTTTGGAGATCACCGGCAGTAACCTCTTCAAAAAAGTAAGAGCCGAGGATGAACGTACTCGTTATACCACACCACACAGTCTCTTTTTCCTCGTGTAATGGACGTGCATGCACATCACGTGGGTTATTCTCTGCCCAGTGCACACAATTTTTCGAATTCACGTTACCAGTTAACGAGATATGCGCCTCATTTGCCCACAGAATGCGTAAAGGCCAGCAGCTATCTTCATCGTACCGGATAAGGAATTGATTTGCAAAATTCAGCCATAATTGATAGTCTCCCGCTTCCAACATCTGGACACGCTGGAATCGATACGGAAACATATTTAGAACAGAGCTCAGAATCTTGCGTACAGTTGAATTCGGCAGATCCAGAACACGTGAAACACCGTGTGCAGTTGCGGGACGAACTGTGCTTATCGTCTGATGGACTTCTGCAACAGCTTCCACAGGAACGGAAGGTCGTCCAGACCGAGGTCGATCGCATGTGCAACCAGTTTCTTCAAATTTATTAATCAAGACCCGTACAGCTTTGACAGTGCACGGGGCTCGCCGTAATCCATGGTTTCTGCGGTAAACACGCAATGTCTATGCGAAATTTTGTCCATTCAGGTAATAAATCTTTACGATTTCCCCACGTTCTTTCCCTGAAAGCGGCATCTTGTTCGGAATGGCAGAAAGGAAAATACGCGGCTCGCATTTAACAGTGCCTTTTCTTTCACCTAGCGTGACGACGTCAATCATGACTGTGTCTTACGTAGAACACGAAATTTGCGTTTCTTGGTTTCTTCTTCTCGGTTTGTGGAGAACTAATCAGGCTGGGATATCAGCCAAAGAAACGGTGTGACGTGTGACGTAAATGAAACGAAAATTAATGATCTGGTGCACGGCAAAGTCCTTTTTACTTTTCCCTTGCCCAGTTCCGGTGATTTTAATGCCACAGTGCATAAAGCCGTTCCACCGCTATTTAGGGTTTTCAACAATGGAGATCACATTCCAATACAAAAAACTGGGTGTTGCCATTTGATTTTTTTAAAATTTTCTCACTGTTACCGTAACTGTTTGAGTGACACTGTTGTTTTCCATATCATTCTTGAGCGCATGCCTCAAAATATCTTTTGCCAAAATTTCATTCAGTTTCTGCGAATGGTATGGTAGTTAGGGGCCCAAACGTCGGGATAATTGTTTTATAATCACCGTGTAATTTTATAAGAAATGAGTGAATCGTTGACCATATGAAAGAGACAAAAATAGTTCAAAAATCTTTTTTTTTCAATTTTATTACTCAAATCTAATACATATACAGTAATCCCTTAACATTCGCGAGGGTTAGGTGTACGGAAATCTCCGCGAATGGCAAAATCGCGAATGTTGAGACTATCCTCCCGTGCATAGAAGGGGGTTAGGTTTTACGATTTTTTTTAATGGAAAAAACCAATTGAAATGTAAATAGTATATTTATTAAATCTTAAAAATACATAGTCTAAATAAGTTTGAACATTTATAAAGATATTATTTGCTGAAAAAAACTAGTAATATGCGATTGCTTGGCAGAAGAGATCTTTTGTTTACAGATTCCCATGTAAGGAAAAGTTGCAGCCTCAATTTCTCTTTTAAATTTAAAACTCCTCACTAGCAAGGGATCACATTATATCGCTTTATCAACAAGTTGGTGTTGTAATTTTAAAATTTCCGCGACATTTTTTTGCAGAAAATATTTCACCTGCAATAAAAAATTTTAATTTTAGAAAATTTAGTAAAAAAACAAATTACATAAAAAAACACTTACCTCCAGTTTCACAATTACTGCTCTCATCGTCTATGTCATTGTCTGGATCTGTAATATTTTCTTCAAGAATTTCTAGTTCTTCTTGAATAAGTACATCATCATGGGATATTATCACATCTTAAACATCTTCCCTCCTCATGTCGTCGAAACCATCACCTCCGACCTGATCAGCCAATTTCATAATTTCTTCAAGAGGTTTGGAAATTGAAGGAATTTGATTTTCTTTATGTACCATTTGGGGTCAAATATTTCTCCAGCAAGAAATGATCGAACTTTCATTAAGTTCCATCCATGCTGCATCAATTTCGGCAATGCAATCTGCTATGTTGAAATTTTTCCAACTCGATGTGACCGTGGCTTCTTAGTTTACTTCAATGGATTCTAAAACTCTTTTGAAAGATTTTCTTGCGTAGCAAGCTTTGAACGCAGTTATGATTCCTTGGTCTAATGGTTAGATCAGTGAAGTCGTATTAGGGGGTAAAAAAAACGCTTCGACTTCGGGATGGGCATGTTTTTTAACTCAGTGGATATCCAGGAGCATTGTCAATGAGGAGTAGAAGTTTAGATGACAGATTTTATGATTAAAGATATTTCTTCACTCCATGAATAAAACAATCATTAAACCAATCCAGAAACAAAACGCTGGTTACCTATGCTTTGGTATTTGCTCGCCAGAAAACAGGCAAATGCTTTTATCTTTACCTTTGAGAGCACGAGGATTTTGCGATCTATAAATTAACATTTGATTTACTTTAAAATCGTCTTTATCATTGGTACACAACAGAAGAGATATCCTATCATTTGCTGCTTTAAAACCTGGAGCTGTGCTTTCTGTTTGGGCAATAAAAGTTCTCTTCGGCATTTTCTTCCAGAACAAGCTTGTCCCGTCGGCATTAAACACTTGTTCTGGAACATATCCGCCTCTTTCGATAATTTTGCAAGTTCTTCAGGAAATTCTTGAGCACTTACATGATTCACAGAAGCCGATTCACCAACTAACTTTATGTTGTGTAAACTATGCCTATGTTCGAAATTTTCAAACCACCCTTTACTTGCCTCGAAGTCAAATAGTCAAATAGTCAAATTTCTGTTTTAGCAATAAAAGTTCTCTTCGGCATTTTCTTCCAGAACAAGCTTGTCTCGTCGGCATTAAACACTTGTTCTGGAACATATCCGCCTCTTTCGATAATTCTGTGGATCATGTAAGTCAAATAGTCCCTTTACTTTTATCGCGTCAAATATTTTTTTAGCCTTGGCTCGTATTAAAGCAGAACTTAGCGGAACTTGCTTCTTGTTCATATCTTCTATCTATATACTTAAGGCATTTTTAGTTTCTTCCAATGAATTGTTCCATACTCGCTATACGGTTTTTGCACTAGTCGGTGCACTTGCTGAGACGCTGTTTCTTATAGCTTTTACGTTTTTTTAATTCATCTAACCGTAGCTTCATTAATATTAAAATAAAGACCGACTACTCACACTCTTTCTCTCATTCGCAACTTATCTAAAATTTTAACTTTTTCGGAAAGGTTCAAAACTTTTTTCACTCTTTTAGCTGTAGGCGACATGATAAAGTTACTCTTTTTTAGGTTTTTTAAACACTGAGAAGAAAAAATAGACAGGCGAAAAGAAAGAACAAATGTATTTTACGGGGACTTGCGTAATTTAAGCGATAAACTAAACTTGGATGAAGCATGCGCATTACATACTTCGAAGAGAAAATTTGCGTTTTGGTCTTTCAATATAAATTGGAGAAATGCCAAGCTCGAACAAACAAAGGGGGATAATCTATTTTTAGCATAAAATCATGTTTCGGGTAAAACAAAGGAAGTTTAATTAATAATATATATATATATATATATATATATTCTTTATAAAACGAAATCCGCGAATAACCAAGTTAAGTATTCGCGAATTTTGAAATGTTCTTCATTTTATATTTCGCGAATAATCAAAACTCGCGAATGTTAAATCCGCGAATGTTAAGGGATTACTGTATATATATATTTTTTTATTTATTTATTTATTTTTGTTTTCTTTAGCTAGATACAAAGACATTTCTTCTGTCAAAAAAAAAAAAATGTTACAAATATTGTTTAGTAAATTATGTAAGAATTTCTCATGAGGTATTTTTGTGATATATCTATTTACAAACAACCGATTCTAGTTATTGTAAGGTTGTACTAGAAATAAGAAAATGCATTTAACTGAGTTAAAGAGCATTTACATTTTCATATATATATATATATATATATATATATATATATATGCTGAAAATATGTTAACATAAATAGTAGTTTTGAAATAAATTATTTAAATTTTTATGATTTAAATGGTGAGAAACAAAATTGAGTATAGTTATTTTCACGAAGCTTTTACTTTTAAATTACTTATTTCTAAAACGAAATTTATATTAATGAAATAATTATTAAATACAGTTATGCATTCCCATTTTTTAAAACCTTCTTTTCATTATGAAATATTTATGAGTTTACATGTTTTCAGTAATTATATATAAATTATAAGTAAAAATGATGTAACCTTCGTTACTGAACTTATAAACTTTTAGAACTTTTGCCTCTTTCATTAAAGGAACGAGTCTTTTTAGCTAGTAATGGAAATATTGTTTAGCTTGGATAGATATACGCCTTGGAGAGGGTCAGGTACTGTATGATAATGTAATTGAATAGTTTATCTGTAAATTAAGAAATAAATGTGTTTACTATCTCTATGCTAAATTTTAAATGTAAAATGGATATTTTGCTTGCTTAAAAATAGTGTAAATGTTTAGCTAAATTGAATAATTTGAGCACCTCTAAGACTACAAATTCAATTTCGTGCTTTCTTAGATTTCGCAAAAGTTTGTTTCAGAATTGGAAAATAATATCCCACTAGTAGCTTTATACACAACGTCATTTAAAATAAACATATGAAATTCTACTTATTCCATTTCGTTCAAAATGAAGATATCTATCTCTCTGAGCAAATTGGTCTATACTTCTATTCAGCCAATCACTTTCTCCTGAGATTGAATAATAAATCAACATGAATAATTTAATAACTTGGCCTTACATCTTATTTCTTTGTAGGAAAGAAAAGGTAAACTCTTCCAATTTAAAAGAATAATATTAAAAATTTATTTTTGAAGTTTTTTAGAAAAAAAAATATATTTTTAGTAAAATCTAGCTTAATATATAGATATAAAATATATCATTAGAATATGCTTTTATTATTATGTTCTAATTTTTATGATTAGAATACGATTTCACTATGTGTACAACGGTGAAAATATTAAAATAAAGAAATAAGAATTCAAAAGATAATTATTTTAAAGTTGTTTTTTATATCAGTACACAATGATAGAAATTATGTTAATTACAAATAAAACAAAATCTTAATTTATTTTAAATATCTTTTAAGGAAAATATATATTATATTTAATGATATCGCTCAATATATTTTTCATTAAATTACATTCGAATATTTAAGAATATCGACATATGAAAATAGGGAACATTTGGAATGTCATTTGAAATATACACTAAAAAATCCATAAAACATTAATAGGAATATATAATAAACACTTAGAGAAAAACAAATAGATGCACGAATAAAATATAATATAGAAATTTTTAAAAGTCCGCAATTATTTAAAACTTTTGTTTATTTCGCAATAAAGTGAATGGGATTAATTTTAAAATCCCTATATAACCATAATGGACCTCTCATAAAATGCTACCAAATAAACTTTAAAGGCATGAATGAAAAAGAGTATTAACACATAGAAAACCAAAATACCTATTTGGTTATTTAGAATTTCTTCTTGTGTAGTAGGTAAATGATTCAATTCACTTCTAAAATTACTTTTTAAAGTATGAAGGCGACTGAGGAAATGGTTCATTCAATGTTCATCATTGTATTTTCAAGCAGTTTTGTAGAAAAATGTATACATTAAGAGTTACCTGCAGTCATAAAATAGTTATTTCTATTATTTTATAGCATACTGCGTTGTCATCTTATATTTTAAAATATTTCAACTAAGTAACTAATAGATCACTGCAGGCGGTACATGGATATATACAGCAGATATTGAATACATAATGACAATTTGTTCAAACGTAGTTAGAGCTTTATATAGCATTTTAGGAAGAGGGGACTGTTAAGACCTCCTTTAGAATTCAAGATGTTGGCTATTTTCTTAAATAGCATCTTGCAGCGAAAATATTTTTAAAAGTCCACGTTGTATCGTGTTTGGTATGATTTCAATATTTTTTTTGCTCGTAGAAAACAAATTTCAGATCGAGGCATTCAAAATTTTCATTAGAAATAAAGTTGTCGGACATTTTCAAAATTATTTTTAGTAGTACAGCACAACTTTCACATCAAACCAAACTCATAAACTACTTGTCATCTTATTTTAAGAACAATTATATATATAAAAAAACATGCAAATTTGTGCAGCATTTATGAATATGATTGGTCTAAATTGTTTTTCTAATCGTTTATAATCAGTTGTTTCACAGTAGTAATTCAATATTTAATTGATGTTTCTCTGAGATGACAAAAACAGTCCCCTGCTAGAGGTAAAATGCCGCGACCTTCGTAGAGACCATACATCTCTTATATGAGGAAGATATAATGAATACTCTTCTCAGCATATTTCCTTCAAAACTGAAAAAAGATATCAGGTTGCAAGAGAAAAATATAATATGCATTATTCGTCATGGAACATCACTAATCTCTTGAATTCCTCTACAGTGGTTTTCAACCTTATAGACGCTCAAACGACAAAGAAACTACTGATTCGTTAGCGTATTACTGTGGAGAGCGAAATCCACAATAATCCACACAGCCAGAAGTTTGGCAATCTTGCAGAGATCTTCTGAAATATGGAAGCACAAATATGCAGATGAAAATGTAAAAGAAAATCATTTGTTGTTATGATTTTATTATATAATTTTGAATGTTTTTTTTCAAATTTGCCTTCACATTTTGTGAAGTTGCACAATAAAATACGCAACTTTATTTTGATATCTGTTGTTTATTTTGACATTTTACTCGTATTCCGTGAGTTAAAAAAACCCCTATAAAATGACAAAAAAAAAAAAAAAAAATCACAGTCTTTGCTGCAAGACGCTACCTTGATTAACATCCACCATACTGAATTAAACGGAAAATTTTAAATGCCTAACTATGCTAAATTATTTGCTCATGGTACACCTAAAACTATGCAAAGCATCATTCTCTGTTGACACTAACAATTTTTTCCTGTACCTACTACACTAGATACGGGTCTTCGAAATATGAAAATGTCTTAATTTGGACAAAATAATTTAGAAAGTTCAATATGACAAAGAAAAAAAAACATTACATTATTATATATTTTTGTAAAATGTCACACTAAATATGAATCATTAATTTTCTCTTTATTTCCCATTAAGCTTTACGTTATTTGTCACTTTTGAATCGTCTTGTTTTACAGAATGTAATCTAAGAATGATAGTGAGTAAAATGTTATAAAATATTGAATATAATATGATGAAATATGGAAATTATGGAAATGTGGATCGTTAGCGTATTACTGTGGAGAGCGAACTCCAGAGCTAAAAAAATATGTTTAACAGACAAATATGCAAATTTAATAGCATTAACAATAACATTAAAATTAAGATTATTTCTTTACTCTTTCATGTATAAATTAACTTATGCGGCTGAAACGCTTACTTGAGAATGGATGACATTCAAAAAACAGATATTCCAGGCTCAGAATACTAATTAATACACTATAAAAACCCTTCGAAAACGTTTCTGAAAAATACGGGCAGCGAAAATGCTTTGTTTTTATAAATAATTCTTTAAATTTTGGAAATGCATTGGTTTCTGAGGATTCAAAAGACAATGGAACACGCTATTCGGAATTTCGGATAACTCAGAAGATTATATTATATTTTCATTCGTGGTTATAGTATATTTTCAAAAAATAAGAAACATTGGTCATTTTTTACAGCGCAGGGGTTGAAATGATTGTTAATGAAGTTATATTTTTTGAAAGGGAACTAACTTTCTAAATGTTATAAAAAATATTGAAGTTCACCTATGTGTGTAAAAAAATTTATTTTTCAGACAAACTATTTTGAATGAATGTAATGATTTACAGTATACATTTTAGATTAGATGCTTTATTCTACCCGGCTCCTCTTCTCTACGCATATAAAAATGCCCATAATTAATATTTTTTGTTTACAGTCGGTCAACCAAAAAATGAACACTCACTAATTTTAATCACCAATTTGTCCCAGTACAAATTGTTATATGTATACAGTAATGACATTTCGTTTTTAACCCGTCGATATATCATTATGTTATTTATTTTTGTTAGCTATTTTTTGTCTTTACAAATAGCTCTTTCATTCTTCCAGAAAAAAATATATATATATTAATATATATATATTTTTTTTAAACAAAAGTTTTAATCATGTACTTAATAAAAATGATATATTTTTAAAGAGTCATTTTTTAAAATTTAAATGAAATTGCACCGTTAATATTTTCATCTATATATGCAAAAGTATTATGAAAATATCTATCCAAACTGCTTCTATTATTTTTAATATAAGGGGTCTCAGGAATCTTAGTTTTCCTCCGAAGATGCAAGTTTAAATCATATCACATTTTATTTTATTTCTGATAACACACAATAAAATGAAATTTTTACCAGAAATAGGACAATATCTGTTTGATTTAACATAATTATTTCAATGTTTTACACTTCATATTTTGGTATTTTTCTCACTTCCTATTTTGGATATTTTGGTTTATTCTACCTTCGGACACCAAAGGAGAAGTCAGTAGATAGGGAATCCGACTCCTGCGTCAGCAACAGGCGGTGGAGGTGGTGCGGTCCTGCGCCGCCTGCAGCCGAGATCATACTATAGTAGGTGGGTGGAATAACTAGAGCTATGTTACAGTAGGGTGGGGCGAATAGGTCTGCTATAAGGGTCTGCTATTTTAGGGGGGGGACTAAATTAGTAAAATTTTAAAGGTCTTATAGTACGATGTAACGTTTATGGTAGAGTCCGAACACAGCCTCGCTATTACACTGCATTTTCCCAATGGTTGTTGTAATTTTTTATTTATTTATTTATTTTATTTTTTAAATCTCCGTTTGAAAATGGCGAATAGAAATTTTGCAGCATATAACTGAAAAATTAACTTAGAAAATCCTAGTACATTTAATTTGCTCAAATACAATGTTCATTGTTTTATAACGAAGTGTCATTATATCTACCCTATATATATAAAATCCTAATGAAACGAATTTGTGAAACGATTTTATGAAACGAATTTATGAAACGATTTTATGAAACGACTGATTAAACGACTGATTATGTTTCAGGGATATTTTTAATAAAATATTAAACGCTTGATGGTGAAATTAATATCAATTGTCCATAAAAATCCGCGGATGTCAAAACTGGTAATAGAATTTTGAAATTGGAATTAGTTTTCGAGATATTAATTTTTTTTCTAATTTTAATGACATTTCTGTAATGATGGCAACTAATTACTCAGTTTTTTGTGAGAAAAAAGGGAAAAAAATAAAAAAAGGATCCCGATAGGGATTATTGATTTATTTTTATTCGTCATTTTTAAATTGAAATTGAATTTATCTTTTATTTCAATCGATAATGAAGACAAGATTGTGATTAAATTATGTTTTTCACGAAAATTTGAAAAAAAAAAATCACATTTCTATCGTCAGGATTCAATCGTCTGTCAGCATTTAATTTAATTTATAAACTGAAAATATTTTGAATAAATTCGTCCAAATGACGTCATTTATTTAAAAACGTCATTTATGTTTATACAATTTATTTAATATAAAGAAGCCATTTATCTATTTTTATGTACAAAAAGAGGTAAATTGAAAGACAATTATAAATAAATTGTATATATACATATAAATACATGTATAAACAAGCATAAAAGTTCGGTGCTTTTCCAGTGTATGGGGCCTTGACGAAACAGAGAAAATAGCCTTGGCGGAAAAGGAAATTTGGCAACATACTTTCTGTCAACCTATTTACTTTGTCATTTCGTATACAGAAGCATTTTTTCAATATTTATACAATTTGTTTAGCGTAAAATGTCATTTATGCTATTTTATATATAATCAGAAGTAATTTATATAGAAAAAACAATAATAATATACGTATAATTAAAATACGCATATAAACAAAAAAAGTCGTCGAATTTGTTTACATGGCTGTTTATGTCATTTGGCACCAAATCTCACTTTCTGATGCCCGAATTGCGCCAAGCTTTTTAAAAAAGCGTCAAGACCCCTATTATAGAAAATCACAAAAAGTTCATTGGGTTTGTTTTCATAACTTTTGGCAACAAATATATGTATATTAACGAATCTATTCGTTTTTGAAACTCGAATTACGACAAACCTAAAAGCAAAGGATCCTATACTGGAAAAGTACCCGATTTTCTTATGGACAATATTCAAGTGACATAACATGGTGTAAAATTATCGCGGATAGCAAATCTGTTTAAATATCTCATCAATTGATGCCGAATAAATGCAGGCATGCATGCACACAATATTTAATTAATTTTGTATGATAAATAATTATTAGAAAATTCGTATATACATATTAATTAAAATAAATAATTTACATATTTAAAATAACATGAAAATATGCATGATGGTGCATTAAAATACAGAGAAAATCAAAACCTGTTACTGAAAATGTCTATAACATAGTACTTTTCAATACCGTGGTTCTTAATGTTATTCACAAGCAGATGGAATTTTTCTTATCTCCACGCAAAGGAAGAATAGAATACAGATCGTTGTTATAAAAGTGCGAGATGCAGCCACAATTTAAACCTAACCATTTTATACAAGCTGGTTTTCAAGGTGTAATTGATTTTACTTATCAATCCCTAAAAGAGTCGTCAGTTGTCGCAACAGCTGTGTATGAGGCCATGATAATAAAAAAAATGCCCCATTAAAACGTTAAAAGCATGGCAACCCAATTACAGATTTACCACTATTTTTAAAACGAAGCACGCTGTCATGTTTTTAGAGGCCTCGAAGTCTGAGCGGGGGTGGGCGAGCGTAGCTCGCAGGGTGTAGGCCCCCTAGTTATATTTAAATGTTTAAATCATTGCAAAATAGAAAACAAAAGTACGATAAATTTATATCTTGTACTAATGAAAATAACTCAAAGGTTTTATTATTCAAATTAATTCATAGTATATATAGACATATCCGTATATATATATATATATATATATATATATATATTGTTTGTATAAAATTAAAACATACATTTCTGTAATACTGATTAATTTTCATAGAAGGAGATAATTTGAAAATCTCGAAACTTTAAAAGTAAATAATCTATATAGAATAAAGTATCATTGCTATTTATTATTTGTACAGAATATTATAATATTCTACTTACATTATACTACAACAATATTATGTTATTTGTGTGATGCGGCAGAGGCATATACATTTTTTAAAAGTTACTTTTGCTGCAATAACAAACAAAATTCATCCTTTAATATAATTTATTTTTTTATTATTTTAACTATATCATTTTGTACACTTAAATTCGACATTCAAGTCAGTGTTCTTACATTGTCTTAAAAAGGGGTTTTCGAGCACGGAATCATTACAAAACATTTCAGCAATTCTATTGAATCAGCAAATTGCATAACGTGAAATCGCCCGAATAAAGGTCATAGTAGAAACATGATTTAATTTCTCCCTTTTTGTAACTCAATTAATTTTAGCTGAAAGCGTACTTCTGCAAAGATACTTCTTTCAAAAAATATTTTTTATAATAAAAAATATAACGAATGTTTTATAAAAAGTTTTATTCTAATGATAAAGCAATTTAGTTTTTTTTTTAAAATTCATTACAGTCTGGAAATGATGCTTAAAACGTATGACTACAATGATTGTGCATAGAAATAAAAATGCATGTAAGTGTATAACGATATTTATATTTTTTTCAATTTAATTATTACAATAAGTATGTCAATAAAAATATGTTACAAATGAATTGAACGTTAGATGCATTTTACTGTGTAGCATTTTTTAATTCATGTATATTAGTTTTTCGTCAAATGTCTTATATTGTGAACGTGAACGCAACATTTTATTACTCTTATATCATATTTATATTAAACAGCAATAAACACATAATACGTTTTATTAAACACTTTTATATTGCCTTGAATAATATTAGCATGATTATTTTTAAATTTTTTTCAAGACATAAATATAAAGCACTTGCGTTTGATTTTTAGAATATTAGATTTCCGTGTATAGAATTGTTCTCGATTAAAGTATTTAGTGGATTCTTTAATAAATCTTTCAGTCGAGGTAAAAGTAAGAAATAAAATGCATTTTTGTTTCATGAAGATTATACCATTAATACCCCCTTCGGCCCTGACGTCCTACTAATAGGATATATCTGTTATTGAGTATTATTTTGTCTTAAACATTAGTTTTATTAATTTCAGCACATAATAGTGATAGTATGAATCTCTACATTTCATATTATGACTTCACTTATGTTTAGCATTTAGTAATAATAATAATAATAATAATAATAATAATTTTCATAATTATTAGCAAGCCGTTGGCATTTCTTTTAATTAAAACATACGTTGCACTATGTAAATTAAAATTTGGGAATCCTTTTCCGAATTGGTAATTTGTGATAAAAGATTAAAAAAAAATATTACTAAATTTTTATGCTTGTTTAATTTAGTTGTAATACGACATTTTCCAAACGTCTTCCAAAATTCTTCATTAGACTATTGTTATATGAAAAACACGCAAAATAACTACATTTGTGAGGTTTTGGTAAAGAACGCATTCGTTAAGTTTCATTAAACCCTAACTTATGTGATTCCAATAGCTATTTTTAATTTTGTTTGCATAACAGTAATTTTTTCCCATAATTGAAAAAAAATCAGGGTCGAAGGGGATATACTATAGTTAATTACTATACATGAAACAATGCAAAAAGGGTGACGGTTATTACAATTAGTATGTTAATAAAAATATATTACAAATGAATTGAAAGTTATATGGATTTTACTGTGTAGCATTTTTTAATTCATGTATATTAGTTTTTCGTCAAATGTCTTATATTGTGAATATGAATGCAACATTTTATTACTCTTACATCATATTTGTATTAAAAAACAATAAAAACATAATACGTTTTATTAAACACTTTTATATTGCCTTGAATAATATTAGCATGATTATTATTATTTTTTTTTTTCAAGACATAAATGCAAATCACTTGCGTTTCATATTTAGAATATTAGTTTTTCGTGTATAGAATTGTTTTCGATTAAAGTGTTTAGATGATTCTTAATTAAATCTTTCAGTCGAGGTAAAAGTAAGAAATAAAATGCATTTTTGTTTCATGACGATTATACCATTAATATACTATAGTTAATTACTATACAGGAAAGAATGCAAAAAGGGTGACGGTTATTACAATCAGTATGTTAATAAAAATATATTACAAATGAATTGAAAGTTATATGCATTTTACTGTGTAGCATTTTTTAATTCATGTATATTAGTTTTTCGTCAAATGTCTTACATTGTGAATATGAACGCAACATTTTATTACTCTTACATCATATTTGTATTAAAAAACAATAAACACATAATACGTTTTATTAAACACTTTTATATTGCCTTGAATAATATTAGCATGATTATTTTTATTTTTTTTTTCAAGACATAAATGTAAATCACTTGCGTTTCATATTTAGAATATTAGTTTTTCGTGTATAGAATTGTTTTAGATTAAAGTGTTTAGTGGATTCTTAATTAAATCTTTCAGTCGAGGTAAAAGTAAGAAATAAAATGCATTTTTGTTTCATGACGATTATACCATTAATATACTATAGTTAATTACTATACATGAAACAATGCAAAAAGTGTGACTCTCAACTGAAAGATCTGTTTATTTGAATCTGCATAGGGGAGGGTAGCCGAATTTGGACCACTTCACATTTTTTCAGGTGTGACTCACTTCATTTTTGGAATATCTGAAAAATATCACTACACATGATCATTCTATACATCTTCTAACTAAAGGAAACTTTAGAACAATTTCTTTTTTAAAATATTAAGTTTTATTTCAATTTGAAAAATTTGTCGAAAGTGGTACAAATTCAGCAACTGGTCACGTAAGTTGGACCCTCAGTCTACTAAATTGGATCAAACAATATTAGGCTGTTTTAATGATTAGGGAATATAACTAATTTTGTAAAAAACGAAGTTTGCGATTCATGAAACGATCAAACAAAACAACAGCAATGAAATATAACGAAATCAAACATCTGAAAGTAAGAGTAATTATTTTAAATTAAAGTATATTCAAAATATAAATCAAAGTTACGATAAGTAATTAAGAATAGAAATTATGGAACTAATAGCCAGTTACTTGAATATCATGTAAGAAGTGATGCATGGTTTACACATGAATTTATTTTGTTCATTTTTTATTCAAGCGCACAAAACATGGAAATATAAATGGCAATCTGAAACCTAAACTTTTTCTGCTATTTTATTTTTCTGACAAATTAGACAAAACCAATCATCACTATCATCAGCTTGATGTTCCAATTGCTTTTGTGCTTTGAGATCTTCATTTTGTCGTTTCTGTTTTTTTTTTTTTTTTGTCACGTTTTACTTTATATGGAGAAGATATTAACACAGCTGTTTTTTGGCTGCTTATGTACTTTGATTTAACTTATTTTGGTAAGGGAGATAACATTTCTAATGATTCTTTGGCTTTTTGGGGGCTTTTGTAGCTGAAGCCTTTTTCCGAGTCCATCTCTTCGCAATTTACTCTTTCCTTTTCGTTTCCTATATAATTGACAACTTTTGCTGTCACTAATGTTTTTTTTTTCTTCCAGACTGTTTGCCTGTGTTGTTTTCATCATTTTTTTTACTCTCTTAGTTTTAGTAGGTTTCACAACTACTGAGTCATTAGCAGCAGAATCAACGGATCTATCTGCAGTGCTTATCTCTTCGTCATGAATAAGTGCAGTAGCAGCTAAAAATTGTTGACTTTTAAAAATATGCCTGTTAGGAGGCCAAATGCCGCTTTCGTTAAGAGCTTGGACGGTGGTTTCAGCGGTTACAGCTCTGTTGTAAGTGATAGTTAAAAGCTGGGGTACCTGCAAAATTGTTAGAGGAAAACTTTTATGAGCTCGAAGCTATGATTATTGTGCCTCTACGTAATAAGTAATGCTCCTATGAGGGGAGCTGACGCATTTCTAACTTATTGCCCAAAATAACCACCATATTGCAACTCAACTCAGCATTAGTTTATGTGACCTAACCTGAATAAAGATATTGATCAAGATATACAAAAAAAAATTAAAATATTCAAAAAATAGTATGGAAATCAATCCTATCCATTATAAACATATAAAAATAATGTCCAAAGCGTACAGCCCTCGAAATTCATTACTTACTTTCAAATTTATGATTGTATATCTAGTCTAATTTAAGCATCTCAAATTGGTCATATTAAGGCCAAACTAGGTCATTCTTTAAAACAGATAACCTCAAAACTCAGAACAAAAACGAAAGAAAACAAATCTGCGTGAAAAAGATGTGCAATGAATACATAAATTTAGATATGTATATGAAAACATAACAACTTGCCTCAGTTTTAACGTATTATCTTACGTTTAGTAGGAAACAATTCGATCAAAACAGCTAATTTAAGTTTTTTTTAAATTGTCTGAAAACAGCAAGAGTGTGGCGGGTGCTTCTTCTAATCATAAATAGCGGCATTCAGATGAGTAAGATTTCAGTGGTAGGATATGGATATAACTCGTATCTTTCTGTAATTAACAGCAAAACTGCAGCAGCCCATTTGAAGTGGCGGTCCAAATATGGCTACTCTCTCCTATAACCGTCAAAATCTTCCACTGTATTGCATCAAAATCACGAGCACCTTCTTTATTATGTCTATATTGCAGCAATAAAGAAATTATTTTTATTTACAGCCACGTTTTTGTTGACCTTAAAGTATCAGTCATGTCCAATGTGGTCCAGGAAGCGTAATGCATTTTTCAAAATTGTGTTGTTCAAAAGAACCCGCAAAATATGGCAACCATTTGACGATTTTGTGAATTCATTTAATGAAATTTCAGAAAAGGGACACTCACTTCGCACTCTGACCGATGCCTTCTCGTACGCTATGCATCTATGCATGATCAGAGACCATTAATGGATATCATCACATATAGTATTCTGGCATATTCACATAGCAAACTGAATTATGAAGCCTTAAAATACAAGTTCGCACGTCATGATATCTGCATCCTAGTGTCGTGCAAATAATGTCAACGTATAGTCTAATCAATTAAGATATAAATCCTCAATTACCAATTTTAGGGTGGGAATGGCTTATACTCAAGTATGTCTATAATTTTGATATATCTTGGAAATTTTAACTGTACCATTATATTCTCACGCTCAAATTTCTAAAATTTTAGAGCTCAAAAAATGCGCTTAATTAATGTTCTATAAAACAAATAAATTCCTAAAAAAATCTAATAACGTAATAAAGTAATAGCGTTTTTTGTAAACTCTTTCATATATCCAATAGATGAAAATTTTGGTTACTCTAAAATACTAAAAGTTTCTTTTTTTAATTTTATAAACCCGTCCATTCTTCAGTATAACTTTAGGTCTTACTGATAACTATATTTTATTATTTATTTCATCCTCTGTGTTCGAATATTCAAATAGTGTAATCTTTTGATGTCGAAATATTGTCTCTCAAAAGGTATTCCTTTATAAGAAAAATTTTGTTAGAAACAATTTTTGAAGATATTTTGTATCTATAGGTACTTCGAAGATGAAATATTTTCACTTCTAAAGAATGTTGACATTCAATATTATATATAAGCATATAGTGGAAAGCCATTGGGTGTCTATAAAATATTTCTTTGAATATTTTATTAAATATTTCGGTACTACAGAAATGAAGTCTTTGTATGTAGTCTCTTTATATTTTTCATTCGTAAACATTTACACTGAAATACTTAACAAATGTAAAACAGCAATATATCGTATTTATTCAAATATATAATGTACAGCTACTTTTGCTGCCTATTAACAAAACTTTTCCAAATAATAAAAAAATCCTCAAAAATATTTCATTTCAATATGAAAATTAATAGTCATTAATAGAATTAAAGATGTCAAAAATTAAAATTGGAAACATACTTTCGTAATATATCAGCTATTTCAAATGTATTTATATATATATACAGTGGCGGTCAAAAGTTTCCGGCCAGTTAGTCTCTTTGATTTGTTTGTCGGAACGTTTCGGCGAAGAAAAAGCGCAATTCTCCAAAAATTAGGAATATGCAAATGACCTCTAATCACGCGATCATTTTGATTGGATACTAAAGACACTGGATGCAAAGGGGAGGAATTCAAAATTCGCGTGTGCAAAAGTTTCCGGCCATTCGTCATTCGTTAGTTTTTGCTATCGCTAAAGTGTTTGTTTGGCCGTGTTTGTTAATTACTCAACTTGAATAACGTAGTTTAAATTCAAAAATGAAAATTTCAACAATTATTGTTCTTAAACGAGTGATTTGTTTGTCGGTAAAGGGCCAAACCTCTCGTGAGATTGCGGCAAAGTTATCGGAACGGAAGATCTACTGTGAACGATATTTTAAAAATATATATAAAGATGTCCATGGCCTTCAGGACTTGCCACGGTCCGAGAGACCCCGGAAAATGACTATTCGTGTGGACAGAATTATTAGGAGAAAAGCAGTTGATGACCCGCATAAAAATGTCGCTGCAATATCCCGCAATTTACGGAGTGAAAATATTGCTGAAATAAGTCGGTCTACCGTGTTAAGATGTTTACGTGAAGTAGGATTTTATGGAAGAGTCAGTGTTAAAAAAACCTTCATACGTAAAAAAAAAACAGCGGGCCCGACTGGCGTTTGCCAAGGAGCAAAAAGATTCGACAAGTTAAAACTGAAAATAACGTACTATTTTCCGATGAATCGAAGTTCGACATTTTTGGGAGTGATAACTGACACTACGTCCGACGACCTAAAACAAAACATATTATTCGAGATATATTATTCCTACAATGAAGCATGGCGGAGGACAAGTTATGCTGTGTGGAGCATTTTCTGGAAAAGGTGTCGGTCCGTTAGTTGACATCCGTGGCAAGATGAATGGTGCAATGTACAAGGATATCTTGCAAGATCATTTACTGCCTTATTGGAGGAAAAATAGTAGTCGCAACTATTTTTTTCAGCAAGATAACGACCCAAAACATACATGAAAGCTCGTAAAGCAGTGGCTTTCCCACAAAATAATTCCGCTTTTGAAATGGCCAGCCCAATCACCTGATCTGAATCCAATAGACAATCTTTGGAACGAACTTTACAAACATGTGTGAAATAATAAATATTCCAATTCAGCTGAATTTTCCCAAAAATTGCAAGAAGAGTGGAAAAAACTTACTATAGACGATCTTTAATCGTTCATTGAATCGAACCCACTTGCCTGCGCCGCAGTAGTTATTGCTAAATGTATGACGGTCAAATACTAATTGTAAATGTTGATGATCACTGTTATTTTCCATTATAAAACCATTTTTTTCCATACTTGCCAAGATGGCCGGAAACTTTTGAGAACATGCGTTTTTCTTTGCACTTAATTTTGTCAATTTAATTTATTGATATTTATTTGTTATTCCATAAATAAGTTCCTAACTATTATGTCAATAAAATGCATAAATATTACTTTGAGATTCCTCTTCATATGGGTATACTTACAAATTAACCAAAAATTCTATGCTGGCCGGAAACTTTTGACCGCCACTGTATCATATATTCTAATACGAGCAAATCTTGTGTGTGGTTATATATATATATATATATATATGCAAATTTTATCTTAAAAACGGCTTTAACGATTTTGATGAAATTTCGTATCCTACCGTTTTGGGGCACCAGCAAACCATTGGGCTAGGTCACATGTTCGAGAAAATTCGATTAGTGGGTCATTTTGGGTCATGGTCTAGCTAATTGTAGCTAAACAACGGTTCAAACGATTTTAACGAAATTTTGTATCCGCCCATTTTCGGGCACGAGAAGACTATTAGGCTGAGTCACATGTTCGAGAACTTTCGATTAGTGGGTCATTTTTGGGTCAACGCGGGTCAAATTAATTTTATCTAGAAAACGGCTCTAACGATTTTGATTAAATTTTGTGTCCTATGAGTTTCGAGCACGATAAAATCATTGGGCTAGGTCACATGTCCGAGAAAATTCGATTAGTGGGTCATTTATGGGTCATTGTGGGTCAAGATCTAAAAAGCGGCTCAATTTATACTAGATTTTGCATCCAATGGTTTTCGGGCACGAGAAGACTGTTGGGCTAGGTCACATGTTCAAGAAAATTCAATTAGTGGGTCATTTTGGGTCATGGTCAAGCTAATTATATCTAATAAACGGTTCAAACGATTTAGACGAAATTTTGTATCCTTCTATTTTCGGGCACGAGAAGACTTTTGGGCTGGGTCACATGTTCGAGAACTTTCGATTAGTGGGTAATTTTTGGGTCAAAGCGGTTCAAATGAATTTTATCTAAAAAACGGCTCTAACGATTTTGATTAAATTTTGTATCCTACGTGTTTCGGGCACGCGAAAATCATTGGGCTATGTCACATGTTCGAGAAAATTCGATTAGTGGGTCATTTCTGGGTCATTGCGGGTCAAGATCTAAAAACCGGCTCAATTTACACTAAATTCTGCATCAAATGGTTTTCGGGAACGAGAAGACTGTTGGGCTAAGTCACATGTTCGAGAACTTTCGATTAGTGGGTCATTTTTGGGTCAAAGCGGTTCAAATTAATTTTATCTAAAAAACGGCTGTAACGATTTTGATTAAATTTTGTATCCTACGAGTTTCGGGCACGCGAAAATCATTGGGCTATGTCACATGTTCAAGAAAATTCGATTAGTGGGTCATTTCTGGGTCATTGCGGGTCAAGATCTAAAAACCGGCTCAATTTACACTAAATTCTGCATCCAATGGTTTTCGGGAACGAGAAGACTGTTGGGCTAGGTCACATGTTCGAGAACTTTCGATTAGTGGGTCATTTTTGGGTCAAAGCGGTTCAAATTAATTTTATCTAAAAAACGGCTGTAACGATTTTGATTAAATTTTGTATCCTACGAGTTTCGGGCACGCGAAAATCATTGGGCTATGTCACATGTTCGAGAAAATTCGATTAGTGGGTCATTTCTGGGTCATTGCGGGTCAAGATCTAAAAACCGGCGCAATTTACACTAAATTCTGCATCTAATGGTTTTCGGGAACGAGAAGACTGTTGGGCTAAGTCACATGTTCGAGAACTTTCGATTAGTGGGTCATTTTTGGGTCAAAGCGGTTCAAATTAATTTTATCTAAAAAACGGCTGTAACGATTTTGATTAAATTTTGTATCCTACGAGTTTCGGGCACGCGAAAATCATTGGGCTATGTCACATGTTCAAGAAAATTCGATTAGTGGGTCATTTCTGGGTCATTGCGGGTCAAGATCTAAAAACCGGCTCAATTTACACTAAATTCTGCATCCAATGGTTTTCGGGAACGAGAAGACTGTTGGGCTAAGTCACATGTTCGAGAACTTTCGATTAGTGGGTCATTTTTGGGTCAAAGCGGTTCAAATTAATTTTATCTAAAAAACGGCTGTAACGATTTTGATTAAATTTTGTATCCTACGAGTTTCGGGCACGCGAAAATCATTGGGCTATGTCACATGTTCGAGAAAATTCGATTAGTGGGTCATTTCTGGGTCATTGCGGGTCAAGATTTAAAAAGCGGCTCAATTTACACTAAATTCTGCATCCAATGGTTTTTGGGAACGAGAAGACAGTTGGGCTAAGTCACATGTTCGAGAAAATTCAATTAGTGGGTCATTTTGGTCATGGGTCATGATATTTGAACTCAAATTTAATTTTAACCGAGCATAGCTCGGTCTTTCCTGCTCGTATATATAAATGAAAACTATACGTAAGATAACTGCATAGTTTACACTTTGGGTTTATTAGTTTTGTAGCTTAGTCTACGTAGTTAAGAATTAATTTGGAATTTTTAATTTATTATTTTAAAAGTTGTGTAATTAACGAATATGTAATGAAAATTAAAATCTACCATTTATATTAAAATGATCTATTCAGATATATTTGTAATTACTCCTCTTTTACTTAAATAAATATTTGACAATATGTATCATGTTTGAGAACATTTTAACTACTCATCACATGATTTCTTTTTTTTAATTAGGCATTGTGTTACACTATTATTATGAAGGCCTTACTGATAAATATATTTTAATACTTATTTCCTTTTCTGTGTTCAACTATCTAAATAAATAGTGAAATCTTTTGATGTCGAAATATTGTCTCTCAAACAGTATTTCTTTATAAGTAAAATTTTGTTAGACACATATTTTGAGGATATTTTTTATCTATAGGCACTTCAAAGATGAAATATTTTCACTTCTAAAGAATGGTGACATTCAATGTTAGAAA
Source organism: Maratus michaelseni (assembly GCA_963931845.1). Classification (NCBI taxonomy): domain Eukaryota; kingdom Metazoa; phylum Arthropoda; class Arachnida; order Araneae; family Salticidae; genus Maratus; species Maratus michaelseni. The sequence continues at coordinate 430,095,634 of OZ007589.1, forward strand.
TAAGCACAGAGTGGAAAGCCACTGGGTGTCTATAAAATTTCTTTGAATATTTTATGAAATATTGTGGTATTACAGATAGGAAAATTTTCGATGTAGTCGCGTAATAGTTTTCATTCGTAAACATTTACTTTGAAATTACTTAACAAATACCAAACAAGATTATATCGTATTTACTGAAATATATAATTTTCATCCTATTTTATTTTTTATTTTTCAAAGAATAAAAAAATATTTTAAAACATTTCATTTAAATATGAAACATACACTGCTGCCATTAATTAAAGTTGAAAACATAGTTTCGTAATACATCAAATAGCTACTTCAAATGTATTACAAAATACGTTTTATAGTTTAGTCTACATAGTTAAAAATTTATTGTTTTTATTTTATTTTTTAAAGGATCAAAACGTTGTTTATTTGATGAATATATAATGAAATTTAAAATCTACAATTTTTAATATATGTTTCATTCAGATACAATTGTGACGACTTCACTTTTACATAAATGAATATTTGTTGGTGTTATTTTTATAATGTTTGAGAACAATTTTAATACATGTCACACCATTCCTTTCATTTGTCATTATATATACTATAATTATCAGTTTCCAGTGATATAAATAACACAAATTTCGGTAATTTATGTAAATATTATGATTTACTAATAACTACCCGATTTCAAATTTCAAATTTTTCCATTACAAGTTTTTCTAACCTATTCCATTTCAGTTATTAATTACAGATGGTGAAACAACATCCAGTTCTGCAACTAATTACTCCTATCACGTTTCAATTTATAGAAGGCATTCAGTGCCGACGAGTTTGGTCGGCGATGGCCTTTAGAAAATTAAAGGTAACATAGATCGTTTTAAATCTATGCGAGCGAATTGTATATATATATATATATATATATATATAGTATTTAATCATAACAGGATGATATATGAGTGCAATTCTTCTTTATCGTTATTTTTATTATATTTAACACATTTTGTGTTATTATCTATCATATTTATAACAAGTTGGAAATTGTACGTCAAACTTGACAAATGTGGTGTGTTCGTACTACAACTAGTTTTATAAATATTCAATTCTTGGTGCAATAGCTCTTGCACTCTTATGCAAAAATGCCTGAATACAAAATTTATTTTATGTACAGATTTTCATATTATAGATATTAATTTTATTTTATGAAAGTAAGTTTCGATACACATTTACAAACAATTAATTACAATTCTGATACATTAAAATTATACTATACGCAAATATCCATTACAAGACAATGTAAAAAAAAATCATCGTTATTATTTCAGTGAAATGAATTATATCGTCTGTTATTATTATATAATTAATGTCCGTAATAAAATAAGTACATTTTGAGTTATCATCGTTATTATTTCAGTGCAATGAATTATATTGTCTGTTATTATGATCTGAATAATTGCCGTAATAAAATAAGTATATTTTAAGTTGGCGACATCATCTTTTGTTGACATTTACTGAAAATTCCAGCTTTCAAAATTTCAGAACTTGAAATCAATATTTAGACTTTTTGTCCATTTAATTCCAGAAACATCTATCCAAAAAACTGTTCCTAGATTATATGATTGTTGTAATTAAACAATTTCGTGAGATAACCATGGATCAAACCTATGATGGGATATCATTGAACTAATTACGTATGATAGGATATAATACAATGAAGAAAACTTGTATTGATATCTTTTTAAGTTTCGATTCGATTTCCATAAAATTTGAAATAACTGGACAAAATTCTGCAACGATTATATATATTAAATTTCAAATCATTTGACTGGGTAGTTTTTGTGCTGTTATATTATATGATTACGGACGTACCTAATAAAGCGGCGGAAAAAGTCTCACCTAGATTTTCAAATATCTTTTTTTTTCTGCGCCTGTAGATCCTCAGCACACCTACAACTAATCAAACCATATAAATGTAGCGGGTTACTTATCACTAATTTGACTGAATCCATTCGTTGGAAAACGAAACGTGTGTTTGTTTTTGCAATGTTTATTTTTGATGTTACTGTAATGCAAAACTGTTTTATTAAATAAAAATACTATAAGTCATTATTCAATAATGCTCTTAAATCAAAAGTAATACTATTCAAATTGAAATGTGTGTCTGTAAAACACAAAGAGTGTAATACCTTTATATATATATAAAAAAAAAAAAAAAAAAAAAAAAAAAAAGAAAAAAAAACTTATATATTCAATTATCAAAAATAATGTTTATACATGTTAATATTCATGTTAACTTTGATGACATAAGATAAAATGTGTTAAATTTGTGTTACGTATTGTTTATTATTATTATTATTATTAAATAAACATTACAAATCACAACACCTTGTAATTATATACATATTTTAATTGCTAAAAGGTGTAAAATAAAAATAATATAAACAGTAAAATAGATTTTATTAGACTGTTGTCATATCTTTCAGCTGAATCTTAGACACAGGCCAGCCACTGACGACTATTTTTTAATTCTACTAGGGGGGGGGGCTCGGCTTCCCTGCTCGCTACGCTCACCAACCCCCCGCGTAATCGCGCCCTAGACATAACCAGACGTAATCGCTTCGCGTTTCCATTCTGGATCGCATCGGGATATTTGTATATGCATATAGTGTTCCGAATATTGTAAATAGTTAGTGTTTGTGTTTAAAAATAATGTAAATAGTTCAATTAATCTCTATTCATAAGCTAATATTAATTTTTGTATTTATTGCTAATATTAATTTTGTATTTGTATTTATTTTGTTTGCATTGCAATATCTCAATTTTTTTTATTTTTTGCAAGCGAATAAACGCTATTGGATTTCAATGGGAGTCTATGGAAATTTGGCGAAATACTGGAAATAGCACCAATTTGGCGCCACTTTTGGCAGCTAATTTTGACCGCCAAATTTGGCGATGTATCTCCAAGTTGGCGCCAAACTTGGCGACAGACCCGGGTCACTTCTCCTTGGTAACCTCCCTAATAACGCTCATCATATATAAATTCTCTACTTTCATGTTAATTCCCCCTAAGAAAAGTCAGAAAGCTCTGACCAATTAGATACAATTCGTCGTATCTACGCAGATTTTCATTGGTCCATTTCCAAACCATTACATTTTATATATATATACAAGGATTTCGCACCACTTTCGCAAAACAAAATTTTTTATACACACTTTGACAACATTTGCAAGAGAAGAATACTACAAAATTTATATATTTTAAATATTTGTGTGAATAGAATATAAAAAAAAACAGTGGCTAAAATTGCGCTGAAACATATGTCAACAGTCTAATAAAATGTATTTTACTGTTTATAATCTTTTTATTTTACAACTTTTAGCAATTAAAAAGAAATATATAAAAAACTTTTAATCAGCAGATTACACGTAATTGGTTATTGATAGTCAGGATTTTTTTTCGGCAATCTTTTTAGTGCAAGCTTAAAAGTTTTGAGACACAGTCCGTTTCTGTTAAAAGAAAGTATATGTAACATATCTAACTGTTTTTTTATCAACTCCACTTTTATGTACACTTTTGGGTGAGGTCGCTGTAATGTAGGGCGATAGCGATGACCGCCACGAAAACTCAGGACTCCCGGGAGTGTATGCATTGTTAGCGCATATCTAAAATCGTAAATAAAACAAAATAAAAATATCCAGGTAGTTTAAGTTCTTAAGCATTGACGACTATTTATAAAATTTTATACATAGAGGAAGGTGGCCTAAAATTATCCTAACGGGCAAAACGATCCACATATGTTTTCTTCCAGACATGTCACGCTATCTACAGGGTAACACATAAACTAGTTGTGCTAAGTGAAGAAGAAGCCCTGGCGGTATTCAGGCGATCATAGCATTACGCGTCTGAATCTAATTCTTTGAAAAATTGGGGTTTATAACATCTGTTTTAAGGTAAGCAATAGCTTTCATATTTATTTGGATATACAGTCTTTCATGTACATAAATATGACTTGGTTTACTTAATGGAGTATGTTTTTAGATGTGAATTACATTTATGTGTTGTCATAGTTACTTTTATAGCCTTTATTTTGCCGATAAAAAACAATTTACAGTTATTTTTAAGTGATGGATCATTTTGCTCTTTGGTGAGGGTAAAGTGATCCTTTGGACACTTTTTAAAATATCTATTAATTTTATTACTCAATTTGGGTTTAAAATATTATTAAAATATGTTTATAATGCAAAATATAGTGTAAAACATACTAGCAAATAGCCAAGGTTTTATTTAAACAGTTATGTTTTTTCCCTTAAGGGTATCATTTTAGGCCATCTTCCCCTACTCTTGTGTGATATGTTTTATCTATTGGTTAACATATTAGGAAAATAAATATGTACAGGTTAGTTGGAAAAAGTATAAGCCACCTTTCCACACCCTCTTTAAGAGAAAATAGTGAATATAAAGTTGACTTCTATAAAAATACATTTATGTGGTGAAAAATTTTAAAAATATGAATTTTGTATAATTCCTTTTTATATAATTCAATAATTTAACTTATAAAATCGCAGTAAAATTCCATATATCGAAAGATAAAACATGCTGTACTACTAAGTAAATATTTAATTTCTTTTCCAGAAAAAAAAAATCATTAAATGTTGTTTAACGTTTCAGCAGTTAAATCAATAATTGTGGAATTAAAAAAAAAAAATCTACTAAAAATTCCATTTATTAGGTTTATACTTGGAGAGAGAAACCTTTAAATTTTCTGTTCTAAACGATGAAAAAACTCGAAAGAAAAAAATACTGTTAGACGAAATATGTGTTTAATATTTAGTCATTTTTTTATCTATTTAAAACTCGAAAATTTAAAAGAAGATTCTTATCATATAATCAAATTAAAAAATGATTCTGTGAAAATGCAATAAATTACATTAATAAACTAAAGCCAGAAAAAAACATGTTTGATTTGGAAATTTTTCACGTTTTCAAAAATTTAAATAAAAAAAGACGATGCGACAGAAAAAAAAAATCTTACTGTTTTTTTTTTTTTCGTATAACATACAATTTTAGTTAATTAAATCAGTTTAGTGAAAATTTTAAATATTTGCTGAAAACCTAAAACAAAAATTTTTATAAAATATGAATTTAAAAATAATATTATAACAGAAAATACAATTTCAACTTTCCGATTAAATAATTTGATATGTATTCAAATATATATTTTGTCATATGGACAAAATCCTGCTGAATGTTTTTCAAGTGATTATCAGTTCTAATTGAAATCTAACATTGTCATTGGTGTAGCATTTTTTTATTAATAAAAGTGTGTTTAAACATTTTACATTGGAAAATAAATGTTTTATTGATTGCATGTATGTAATATTAGTAATTTGATATTTCAAACAATAATATATAAAGTAGTGGGTAATTGTGATCGATTTGTATATATAGTCATGTATTTCCTTTCCACAAAAAAGTTATAGGTAAATATCTTCCAAGTTTTAAAATACAGAAGTTGTTTTCATTACGGAAATTAAGCAGTTTCTTGGCTTTATGTATGATTTTACAGACTATCGTGAAAATTTTATTAATGAATGTTTGAAATTTACAACTGATGCTTTTCCTCCAATTTGAGATAAAATGTTCCAGTTCCATATGAAAGGATTATTTAATGATATTATTTTCCTAAAAACAATTAATTGGATTGGTTATTTAATCCGACTAAAATGTGATTTAAATTTTTAGAATCTTTTCTATTTTCTTGTATTTTTGAAAAAAGAATCCAACAAAGGTAAATTTTAAATGTAATAGTAAAATTGACAGTTTTTCATAGTAGTCATTCATTGCAACTTTACTCAAATCTCTTTTCACACTTATCCAAGTTGTCACTTTTCAAATGGATAACAAAGGCTTCGAAATTTCTCAGGAAAGCCAACTTACCTTAAATAATACATAAATATGTGGACAGCCTGAGTATCACTACAGAAATGATATATTTTACTTCACTTATATCAGGAAATGATTTGAATCTCAATTCATATATGAAAATTTGATTCTTACGTCAATAATGAGTGAGTGAAAAAGATTTTTGAAAAGCTTATGTTCTTAAGTAATGCAAATTACTATTTACCTGCATTGTATCCTTACTGACATTATGATTAATTGTTTCCTTCAATATCGTGAATAATATTTATGCATTCATTAGCTTAGTATAAATAACTGCAAATATTGATTTCATTCAATTCCTACACATAAGTTTCTGTCAAACAATCATAAAAGGTTTATTAACTGCTCTGTACACCATTCTAATAGATTGACATTTACTTATTTTGCTTTATAAAAAATATAAAGAATGCTGTTTCCAAAAATTTAATTATATATTTTTAATCATCTGTGATTATTTCATGTGTAGGCATTTAATTTCGTAAAGTTAGTTTTTAATCTGACTTTGTATCGTTCATTGAACTAACGACTGTTGACACTCACTACCAAGTGAGTAAGTGTGATCGAAAATCGCACAAAAGTTTTCGTTTAACATTCCTTTCAAAACACTTTATAGTTTCTTTAATAAATCCAAGTAAATTTCATTAAAAAAAAGCAGTCATGTATTTTATAAAGTAAAAATTTACCGGTCTATTTTTTCGTTTTTTTCGAAAATGTGAACAGTTCCGATAGTGGGAAAACCCGTTTTACGTTTTACTCTTTTATAATAATATATGTCATGTGGACTGAATGCGATATTAAAAAAAATCTATTTCAAAATTAAACATGTTGTATAGAGACCTTCAAGATGTTAAAATATACCCATATTTCCATAATCGGGTTTTTACCATGATTCAATAAGTTCCTCAAACTCATATGACGTTATAATCACTTGCTGACGTCATATTTATTTGCTTTCTCTATTACTCATTTTGATACTCTCTTTGTATTATTCACAAACATTTGGAAATGTCCGTTACATTTCCAATATGGCGTCAGAGTAATTTTCTTTTTAATTCTCTAATGACATCATATTAACCTGCTTTCTGTACTTGCACATACTCATACTCCTTGCATCATTAAGAAATGTTTCAATATATCCACTTTATTACCAATATGACGTCATATTAATCTTTTTTTTCAATTGGTGAAACTTTTTATTTCATTTTCATTTATTATGTGGAAATCTTTCAAATGAAAATTAAGTGGTAGAAAGAATTTTATTGTGGATTTTTAATTGTTGGTAACTGCTATAACGAAAAATGTTTAAATTTAATAGGAAAAGGCTTTTTGATTTTTTTTTCTTTCTCTATGAAAATAATACACGTTTTCTAAAATTTTATTATTTTCAACTTCATAGTAGGTATTCAGCTGTAAGTATACAACATTTCATGTCTGTCAGTTATATAGTTTCTGATAACCGGCTCTGTCACGGACAGAAAACGTAGCAGGACGAATAGGGTTTCGTGATATGAACGAAACCCTAATAAAAATATTCTTACTTTTAATTTATGCACTTTTTTCAATACATCGATTTCTTTACATGTTCAGCAGCTATTTTTTAACTACTAAATATTGTTATTTATTGCATCATTCATTTTCTTCTCAAAACGAATTTGTACGAGATTTCGCAAACTTGGAAGAAGAAGATCTTCATCCCAAAAAGTGTTGTTAATATATGTTAACAATTTATGTGATTAAAAGTATACTTATTTACCATTTAATAATAAAAATGAAACTATATACGAAAAACCTAATTTATAACAATCACCACAAATGGGGTTTTTTGAGCTTGTATAAATGTATTACATTTTAATCATACGCAGATATATTCTGCTCGCATTTTGCAATATATATTTTATAGATAGAAAAAGCACATTACCATAAATAGAATGTATGTAAATATATAAATCGTGTACAAGCTTTAATTTCATAAATGTAAAAGCTATTCGTGTTTTGTAAATTCTCATTGAATATCTTGTATTTTATTCCAAATTATTTGTATTAGAGCAATTTTAAATTACTTGTTGTATGTTAAATGTAGCGAAAGCACAAAATTGCATGCAGAAGCAACAAATGAAAATACATGAACTTTATTTACATATAAAGTAAATTAAAAAGAAATTTAGTGCTTTCGATTTGAACAAGTTACATTAGAATAAATTTTACAAACTACAGAACATGTTCAAATTTATTACTATCGTACATAAATTACGATCAACCTTCTGTAAAATAAAATTTTTAGAATGTAAAATTGGATATTAAGGATTTTTGTCAGATATTGAAAAAAAATCTCATGCGTAAGTTAGCATAATCATGATTAATTATAATACCGTTGTTGCAAATGTGTTGAAAATAATAACAAATCTAAAACTGTGTACATCGAATAGTATGCCTTAAGCCGTCCACATACTTTTGTGTAATTTTCAAGCATGTATATGCTTCACTTTTATATAAATAACTTTATTAAAACCAATTCATACTTGTAACGCTATTTTTCAAAATTTTACATTTAGACTTATCTTTTACACACAATAATATTAATTTCAAAGTGAATAATTTGTGTCCTGCTTTATTTTGGCTACCTCAATAAAAAACAAGAATTCATGCTGAAATAATGATAATTAAGAAATTATTTTTAGAACACGTGATTAAAGAAATATATTTCAACACTATATTTTCACAAATGCATTTCATTTATTGTATTCTAAAAATACATTATCGTAAAATACAATATAAACATAGATACTCATAATGTGAGGCATTTAAATCTTGCATCGGTCAGGGGTGGGTGGGACGACCGCCGCAGAATTCGCGGGGCGGGGCGTTCAGCGTGTTGGTTGGTACTTTGCTACATCCCTTTTATACCGAGACTCTTGCGGAAGCCAGGTAGAAAGGAAAAATAATCTGAAAATTGACATAAAGACAGCCAATTTTGGGATATTTTTACATGGATATTTTTATACTTATGCAAACGGATATGCACATAATATTAAATGCACATAAGCATAAAATAGAGACAATTCCATTTCCAAGGCATTATTTAGGTAGCTAATTTACTAGATTATGCAGAACAACAAAACCGGTCATAACATATCAAATGTAATTTTTATTTTTATTCTAAAGATGCTGAGAATTATTAATTGTTTCTTCGCTGAATGATGTATTACTTATTTAAAACCGCCTTTATTAATTACATTTCATTAATATTTTATTTTACTCTTAAGTAAGTTATGTAACCGAATTTAACCCGTATCAAATTTCACTTTTATAAGTTGGCAAATATTGAAAATGTTTCGGTTCATGAATGCAACGACACGTTGTAAAAACACTTAACATTTCAAAAATCTGCAAAATTATATCGCTATCAAGCAAGTTCTTTAAAATATGTATACATAGCTTTGGTTCATAAAATTCCGAACGAAGCATATTGTAAAAATCCAAATGTGAAAATTAAACTTTTCAATAAGGTATAACTTATGCCCAAGGAAATAAGGGCTCTTTGTTTTATTCCAGTTTTTAATTCTGGAGAACGAATTATTTATACAATGTTATAAAATAAAAATTAGATACAAAACAAAGCATGGACATTGGTATTACATGACCAAACAGTTTAGTGACATGTTTCCGTAATTTAAGCATGAACCCTCCAAATGGTGGAAAATGTTAACTGAGGGTGTTTTAGGGATAAATTGAATGAAATGATATGCGTTTCATAAATTTTAATTTATAAAAAATTAAGGCTACTTTCATGTTTGTGCAAATTACATTATAAATAGAATAATATTAACATCTTTGGATAATTATTAAAATTAATTTAAAATAATAATTAAAAAATAATAATAACACACAAACGTAATAGAACTAGAGAAAATAAAGTTGTTCTTCCCAACAAAATACTTTAGTTTTTATTTACGCATGTTACATTTATTTGTAATTTTTACTTACCCATCATACGTAGTGTAGGGTAAGTCTTGTAATCGTTCTGAAAATCGAAACGCTGGATTTCAGACACTGGAGATTCCGAAAAAAAAAATTAGAAAAAAAAAATTGCCGTCCGTCTGTCTGTTTGTGTGTCTGTGTGTCTGTAAACGCTCTATATCCCGAACAAATTGAGACAGAGACTTGAAATTTGGTATGTACTTAGTATGTAATTATGGGAAGAAGCTTATTGGATTTCAGTAACCTCGATTATGCGTAACTAAATATTGATTCTGATAAAAGGTATATAAAAGTTTTCGAAATTGTTTATTTTAAGGAGGCAATATCAAAGAAAAAAAAACATAAATTTTGCATAAAAAATGAAGTCGGTCGGACAATTAGTTGCCGAAATATTTGTAATCCTATTTCCCACACTCTTCGATTTTTCCTGACCCTGTATTTCATTCAAATTTCAATTCAAAGATATATTTTAATTTGGAATGAGACGGTTAATCCGACGCAGTAAACCGTTAGTTAATATGATTATAAATTTTGGAGTAATAGAGCATTTAAAAATTATGACGTCATCAAGCCATGATTTTATTCGAGTTGCAATGCATTTTATAAATAGTTTACACATTTTGTATTTTCATATTTTATATTATGCATATCCATGATAGGTAAGTATTACGGTGGCCCCCAACGACTAGTTAAAATAGGATTTAAGGGAAGACATTCACATTGGTGGAATGAACTATCGTGATGCTGTGTAGTTTCTTCTTCCAGACAATAAGAGAACATTGCAGTGTTCCGTGAGGTTAAATGCAGGTCTATAAATATTTTATGTTAAGTTTAATATGTTCTAGGCTAGAAAGTTAATTAATTATACATATAAATAGAAAAATGCACACAATTGTGCATAAGATTGGGGACTATTTTATCCCGCATATTAGAGACATACTTCGCCTCTTGGTTGTATAAGAAGGACTACCGGAATTGCAGAAAAATTTAGATTGAAATAAATGAAATCGAAGAATATGCATATCATATTTTTACCTCTAACAATAAGGGACACTTTATTGTTAGAACGTATGACGATATTATACATTCGGATAATGTTACATTTATTTGCAATTTTTAAAATAGGATTTAAGGGAAGACATTCACATTGGTGGAATGAACTATCGTGATGCTGTGTAGTTTCTTCTTCCAGACAATAAGAGAACATTGCAGTGTTCCGTGAGGTTAAATGCAGGTCTATAAATATTTTATGTTAAGTTTAATATGTTCTAAGGCTAGAAAGTTAATTAATTATACATATAAATAGAAAAATGCACACAATTGTGCATAAGATTTGGGACTATTTTATCCCGCATATTAGAGACATACTTCGCCTCTTGGTTGTATAAGAAGGACTACCGGAATTGCAGAAAAATTTAGATTGAAATAAATGAAACCGAAGAATATGCATATCATATTTTTACCTCTAACAATAAGGGACACTTTATTGTTAGAACGTATGACGATATTATACATTCGGATAATGTTACATTTATTTGCAATTTTTAAAATAGGATTTAAGGGAAGACATTCACATTGGTGGAATAATCTATCGTGATGCTGTGTAGTTTCTTCTTCCAGACAATAAGAGAACATTGCAGTGTTCCGTGAGGTTAAATGCAGGTCTATAAATATTTTATGTTAAGTTTAATATGTTCTAAGGCTAGAAAGTTAATTAATTATACATATAAATAGAAAAATGCACACAATTGTGCATAAGATTGGGGTCTATTTTATCCCGCATATTAGAGACATACTTCGCCTCTTGGTTGTATAAGAAGGACTACCGGAATTGCAGAAAAATTTAGATTGAAATAAATGAAACCGAAGAATATGCATATCATATTTTTACCTCTAACAATAAGGGACACTTTATTGTTAGAACGTATGACGATATTATACATTCGGATAATGTTGCATTTATTTGCAATTTTAAAAATAGGATTTATGGGAAGACATTCACATTGGTGGAATGAACTATCGTGATGCTGTGCAGTTTCTTCTTCCAGACAATAAGAGAACATTGCAGTGTACCGTGAGGTTAAATGTAAGTCTAAAAAATATTTTATGTTAAGTTTAATATGTTCTAAAGCTAGAAAGTTAATTAATTATACATATAAATAGCAAACTGCACATAATTGTGCATAAGATTGGGGACTATTTCATCCCGCATATTAGAGACATACAGGGTGTCCCAAAATTCTCCGTACAACTTCAATAATTTATTACAAAAAATAATAGGCCTACAACAAAAATAATTACAACAGTGCATAGAGTAACTTAAAAAGTTTTTTCTACTGCCTTAGTAAACTTCAACATGAGATCCTTTCGTAGCACGAAGAATATCAAGACGATATTCCAATTCAATTCACGAACGTTTTTCATGCTAACATCAACAGTAGCTACTGCTGTTTGTATCTTTTGTTTCAACTCTATGAGACTATTAACTTTTTTTCAGATTTCATCAAACAGTTCTAAGTACTGTTGATGTTAGCATGCTGAAACGCACGTGGATGGAATTGGAATATCGACTTGATATTCTTCATGCAACGAAAGGATCTCATGTACAAGTATACTAAGGTAGTAGAAAACTTTTTAAGTTACTCTATGTACTGCTGTAATTATTTTTGCTGTAGGCCTATTATTTTTTTTTTTTGTAATAAAATTTTGAAGTTGTACGGAGACTTTTGGGATACCCTGTATTTCGCCTCTTGGTTGTATAAGAAGGACTATCAGAATGGCAGAAAAATGTAGATTGAAATAAATAAAACGAAAGAATATGCATATCATATCTTCACCTCTAAAAATAAGGGTCACTTTATTGTTAGAACGCATGACGATATTATAGATTCGGATAATCTGAATCCGTGATACCCACAACTTTTTGCGAAAAGTATTTTGACACTGCTATTTGTAAAAAGAAATATTCGGTTTATTTAGTGGTAGACATTCTATAATAATTGCGTTGTCCGAAAAATTCTATCATTTACTTATTAGACATTGATTCCGATATGTAATCTCCAATAATTAACGGATATGATTTTCTGGTACGAATTGATTTTCCCAACCGGTACGAACTTCCGGACAACCCAATAGATAAAGCGAATATACGAGGTATATCCACAAAGTAAGCTCCGTTTCTATTTCTATCCGCAGCAACGCTGCGGTTGCAGTTCCGAGCATGTTCGGCAGTTACTTTGACTGAAGGAGAAGAAATGTACGCCGTTTTCAGATCGCTGCTGCCGACGTGTTATTTGCAGTGCTTCTACAGAATGTCAGCCTTAATTGAAAATGCCGCCGCTTGTGAAATCAGATCTGTGATTCGTTTTCTCAATGCAAAGAAAGTTAAACCAAGTGAAATTTATCGGCAAATCTGCGAGGTTTACGGACAAAATGCTATGAGTGATTCAATAGTTAGAAGATGGGTCAGACAGTTTAATGAAGGACGTGATCAAGTGCATGATGATGAACGAAGTAGACGCCCGTCTTTGGATACTGGTGAACTGGCGACTTCCATTTCTTCTTACACCTCAAATCTTTCCTTGGTGGTCAACACTTCACCGATGATGACGAGTTGAAAGAACATGTAACCACATGGTTGAAAACACCGGCGGCAACCTTCTATGAAGAAGGCATATACAAAACCTTGTGGCACGCTACGACGAGTGCCTACAAAATTTCGGAAGCTATGTAGACAAGTAGTTTCACAGTTGTAGATGTTTGTACAATAAATATTTTTTTTTTGGATCTGTACACTTTTTTTTTGTATATAACCAAACTTTGTGGATATACCTCGTATATTTTTTAAAGTTGTTACATAGGAAACATCGGACCGTGTAGTGAGTACCACTGATCTAAATAAAAGAATTGGAATTTTAGTTTCAGAACCAAACCTGTACAACAAAAGGTGTAGAAAGTACTGTATGAAATGCTCAACATGTTGTTTTAGTTTTCATAGACACCGGCTGTGTTGTTTTTAGAAATTAAAAAGAATATAAAGAATTTCAATTTATAATAAAGCCAGATGTTTAGGGAATACTTTTAAAATATATAAAAGAGACTAACATGTTACCATGCCTTATAGATTTAAATTTGGGAATGGATAGTTGAATGTAGCGTTTCAGCTTTCAGCATGTTAAAAAACTTTCAGAGTTTTATAACATGTTACCAGATATTACATAACATCGAAATAACTGCTAAGTTTTATTCAAGAGATTAAATCTTACTAATTTCCAAAAAAACTTAATTTTAGTATTTTTCTATCTTAGTTTCAATTAAAAATATAACAAAAAAATATTTCTAATTATTTCTTCAGTTTCATGCAAAATTTTAACTTTATTTGCTAGAATCTATTTAATATCAGGTGTAAAAAATATTTTTAGAAGAAATTTCTGTAATTCAGATGCAATTTTATTATCGTCAACATTATACAAAAGTTCTTCTGTGTCTCTTCGGAGAATAAACACTGCTATTTTAACGCATTTTGTTTCATATTTTCAAATGATAAAAACGTACATGTTTATAAAAATCTTAGTTTTAATTAAAAAATTAATAAACTATTATGTCTCCAGAGTTACGTTATATGCATAATTATAATTATATATGTATGAATCTTTTTCATACCATTTATACTTAATCATTGCATTTTTAGAAGTAATTTTTGAAATTAAGTTATTTTTTTTTTCGGAACTATGTTTTTGACACTATATCCAGTATACAAAAGTATATCTATCTATCTTTAGAAAATTATAAAAATACGCTGAAATTATCAAAAGCTGGTAATAACATATGTCTTAACATGTGATTTAAAATAATAGGATAATAAAAATAAATTTGAAATAACGCTTGAGAAAAACTTACATGTCTATTACTATATATTTTGTAAAATTTTATTTTGTGTATTTAGTTTATTTAGTTTATTTAGGGTATTTTGTGTTATTTAGTTTTATTTAGTATACATATTTAGATTTTTCCCTTTTATCTTTTCAGCACATTCTTCAGTTATCAAGAAACTAAAAGTTATGTTTTTGCCAATCTTTTTTTTTTTTTTTTTTTTTTTTTTTTGTGTGTGTGTGTGTGTGTGTTAAAACAAAAATAAGTTTTAAATTACATTTTTAATGTTAAAAATTGTCATTTGATTTACAGTTATATAAGGAAGCATTTTACTTCTATAACAAATGAAATCATTTTCAAAAAGGAATATCCTAAAAAAAATTAGCTCACAACAAATGATTTACAAGATCTATCATAGAGCATAGAATGTCTAAAAGAAATCTGCCTTACGCTTGAAAATCTATAAAAGCGAAATCTCTATATATATGTGTGTATTTCTTCCTTCCATGAAATGGGGCATGGACATTTTTTAAATGCTTCAAATCTTAGACTTTTTCTTATGAAATAAACAGAAATGTGTATTTCCATTTCATTTTTACTTTTTTTCATTTTTATTATATGTTTGGAGAAGTACATTAAATTATACTAAAGGATGTTAATACCGTATTCACTTAATTAATTCGATTTCATATATTCGGAATAATTTTGCAAAGGATTTTTAGGCAAGACGCATATAATCATTTCGAAAAAAAAAAGCTACATTTTCTTTTTTTCAGAATTTAGAATTTTAATTCAATTTGTAACTTTTCTTCTTCAACACACTAATATATTTTTATTGTAATTTTCATTAAAAAAATAACCCTTAAATTTATTAACTTTCATCATCCTATCTTATTTTTTAAATAAATAAGCACATTTCATTATTTCTATATGCAAACCTTTTTTCAGAAAATCGCACTTTATCTTTTGTAAGTGTTTAACAAGCCTTAACTATGGTATGTGTTGTAAATTTTATACAGATAATATGATTTCGAACCATGTTACGTAATTTCATGTAATTAGAAATAGTGCACAGGAAACAAATATGGAAATAAAACTTGACAGCAATTCACATTAACACAGACTAGTAATTATTATAATGTTTCATTTTCAGCAATAAAATTCCTTTGGGTAAGGATTTACATTGCTACATACGATTAGAAAGCTTATTGTGTTATTGTATTTGATTTAGTTAAGTTTGAATAAAGCATTTACTAACTATTTTCAGGCGGTGGAAGTAGCGCGCTACTTTTTACAGTAGTTTGTAGTGTAGTATGCTACTTTTTGAACAATGTTGTGTAGCGAGTAGCGCGATACAAAAAATCAGAAGTTTGTAGCGAGAACTGACGCTACTATTAACACTACTTAAGGGGAAAAATGTAGTATTCTGCAAATCATGTGACAGAAACTTGATTATTTTGTGAAAAAAATATTCTGCTGAACAAATTGCGAATCTCAACCACAGTGTATAACAACGCAACGCATGAAGTCATAGATTTTTAACATTGACACTTGCTTCTAAAATGAAGTACTAACGCACCAAAGGAATTAATTTTCTTGCTGGCAACATTTGTCTATTTACTCATTATTATGTCTTCCGGTTTCAACGTTACGTTTTTTATTATTCAGAATTTCTTTATTTACAGATTTATTTGTTCTTTGCATTTAGACTTGTCTCTCTGTAATTTTCTAGATTGTATTATGTCTCTAAATTTTGCTACGAAATTTATTATTTGTGTATAGACTAACATCTTAGAGACAAATGCAAAACATTTTCTCCTCGATTATGTCACATTTATTTAATTGTATTCTGACAGATGCGATCTAACGTGAGTCGCTTTATTATTTAATCCGTTTTCTCAATTTCTAATATAAATTGTACCCTTTGACAAAATCTGAAAGTAGAGAAGTAGTGACTACTTTTGAAAAGTAGTTTGTAGTCGCTATTATTTAAAACAAGTAGTTGTAGTTGTAGTTAACTACATTTTCGATAAAGTAATTGTAGTTGTAGTTCGCTACAATAAGAAAGTAGTTTTTCGGACACTGACTACATTCATATTAAAAATATAACTTCACCTTTCCATAAACATATACAAACATATAAACACATGCAAATTTTCTTTTACTTAAGTATGGTGTCACAATAAATATACATATACAACAAATAAACCAGAGACATGTTTCGGTTACATTCGGGGTAAAAACCATTACCATAAGAATACAACATCAATCAAGACAAATGGCACGGGACAACGAAATATGTAGAACATACAAAACGCATATAACACCCTCTATTATCAATCATGAAAAGAAACCAAATACATCGATTTAAGTCTGTTTACTCCCACGGCTCCACCTATTCAAGTTTTCTTTAAAATATTTATTTAGTAATTTCCTGCCATAAATTTGGAATATTATAGGGAAAGGTATCGTTGCAGTTTTATAAGAAGTCTTAATAAGAAGTTTGATCCAATGAAACAAGAGTATTTATCATATATTCTAATATGAGCAAATCTTGTGTGTAGTTATATATATATATATATATATATATATATATATATATATATATATATATATGCAAATTTTGTATTAAAAACGGTTCTAACGATTTTGACGAAATTCTGTATTCTACCGTTTTGGGACACCTGAAAACCATTGGGCTAGGCCACATGTTCGAGAAAATTTGATTTTTGGGTCATTTTGGGTCACATGGGTCAGGGTCAAGCAATTGTATCTAAAAACGGTTCAAACGATTTTGTCTAAATTTTGTATCCTATCATTTTCGGGCATGTGAAGACTATTGGGTTGGGTCACATATTCGAGAACTTTCGAATAGTGGGTCATTTTTGAGTCAACCCATGTCATGTTAAATTTATTTTAAAAACGGCTCTAACGATTTTGAGTAAATCTTGTATCGTACGAGTTTCGGGCACGAGAAATCATTGCGTTACGTCACATGTCCGAGAAAATTTGATTAGTTGGTAATTTTTGGGTCACTGTGGGTCAAGCTAATTTTATCTAAAAAACGGCTCAGACTATTTAGACTAAATTTTGCATCCTATTATTTTTGTGAACGAGAAGACTGTTAGGCTAGGTCACATGTTCGAGAAAATTCGATTAGTGGATCATTTTTGTCATGGGTTATTATGGGTCAAGCTATTTTTATCTTAAAAACGACTCAGAGGATTTGAACTAAATTTAGTATCCTACAGTTTTAGAGAACGATAAGACTGTTGAGCTAAGTCACATGTTCGAGAAATTTCAATTACTGGGTCATTTTGATCATATGTCATTATGGGTCAAGCTATTTTTATTTTCAAAAATGGCTCAGACGATAGGAACTAAATTTTGTATCCTACGGTTTTTGGGCACCAGAAAATCAGTGGGCTAGGTCACATGATCTAAAGAAAACGATTAGTGGGTCATTTTTGAGTCACTGTAGGTCAATCTAATTTTATGTAAAAAAAGGCTCAGAGTATTTTCAATAAATTTTATATCATACCAGTTTCGGGCACGGTAAGACAATTGGGCTTGATCACATTTTCCAGAAAATTTGATTAGTGGGTCATTTTAGTCATGGGTCATGATATTTGAAACTAAAGCTAAATTTCACTCGGTCTTCCCTGCTCGTAGAGAGTTTATGAGATATGAGAGTTTATGAGGGGAGTGGATGTTAAATATTACGTGGTTATGACTGGCAGAAAACTTGGTATCATAAAAGGGGAGCATGAACAGACATTTGGTCGTGCAAAAACAGCTTTATCAAGGTTATATTTCAAAGGAAGGGGAGTTGGAATATTGTTTAATGACAGAAAAATGAATGAGT
Source organism: Maratus michaelseni (assembly GCA_963931845.1). Lineage (NCBI taxonomy): Eukaryota > Metazoa > Arthropoda > Arachnida > Araneae > Salticidae > Maratus > Maratus michaelseni. The sequence goes on from OZ007589.1 coordinate 430,114,281, forward strand.
TTTGTTTCAAATTGTTATTTTAAGTCTATTCTAAGGGAGTCAGTCCATGGATACACGTAGATGTTCAATCTGCAACGATACCTTTTCCTACATTATTCGCTATATATGATTGAAAAATGTTTTGCATAAGGTGACAAGTTTCATTATAGCCAAGAATGATCACTTTAGGAAGGTTTCGTTGTACTTTTCATCTTAATGAAATGCCCTAACAATTTAACAGAAACACTTTAATGCTCGTATTCAACATCTACCTTAACCTAGAAAACCTTGGTCGAACGCTCAAATGGTATTCATCATTAACATTATTGGTCTTCAACTGGATCTGTTAAAATCAGATTTATTGTGAATTTCATTTTAGCGTTCGACCGAGATTTTCTAGGTTGAGTTAGATGGTGAATACGGGCATACATTCATTAGAGATTAATAGAAAAAATGTTTAATTTTCATTATAGAATTCTATATGTTACAAAAGTAAAATAATACTACTGCAAATATAATAGAGTGTTTATATATTCTGCACAACAAACGCTTCCCCAGTTTAATTAAAACTTAGCAAACGTTTTAAAATTCATTTTATTGTTGTATACATTGTTGATATAAAATACATAAACACAGGAAGTAAAATAGGTTTACAAACTTTATTTATACGTTACTGCAGTTGTGTGAATTTAAGTTTGTCTTTACCTGAGGAATTCTCCGAAAAAACTATACATCCATATTATGCAGATGAGAATTAAACTATATTTAAAATTTATGTTGAAAATTATTAAACTTGAGGAAAATTAGCATACAATGACAACATAACTATATATTTTTTTCATTATAAATACATTTGCTGTCGTTTGTATTTTTATTTAGAACATATGTTCAATCGAAAAATTATAAAATCTAAAACTCTTTAAAATAAATTGATATAAAATTTCCAAACATACAAAATATATATGTTCCACTATCCTTAAAACTTTTTCATTTTATTTCTGGTTAATATCATCTGTGTTATCAGACTATTTTTTTTAGTTTTTACATCAGATCACGGATACTAAAAATATAAACGCAAAAGATATTACACTATTGTGATATTGTAATATAACATATATTTTTTTATTGTGCTAACATTGTATAACACATATTTATTCATTGCTTTGCAATTTCTTCACAAAAATACATATCTGAATCACTATACTACGTGAACATTTACCAGAAGAAAACTGAATTTAAGTTAACAGTAATCTGCTTGCGTTATTATAAATATGCATAGAATTGCTTAATGAAGAGATTTAATGAAGTGATAATGAAGACAATCCATAATTAACAAAGCTATTTTTGATAGATTTATTGAAAATATTACGCGATATCAAAGAAATATTTTAGAAAGAACATGCTCACGTAGTCGTTCCAAATTACAGAAGCCTATTTACTGAATATACATAAATGGTTGTCAGATTAAAGATCTTCAGATTCTTAATTATCTAAATGAGCGGAAAAGAACTTGAATGCTCACATTTTAAATATACTGCTGGAAATGGCCTGCATAAACTGGTCAAATTAACTATAGCCACAACAGTCAATATCGAAATAAGGTACTGACATGTGTCCTGTCACCAAGCTTTACGAAAAATTACAACTTCTACTGAAAATATGATACAGTTATTAAAAATATGTGTAAACGACTTTGAATTTCTCGAAATGCTAGCAACATTTGATTTCAAACTTACAAAAACTCATAAAATTAATAAAATTAATTTTATTTTTATAAATGTTTACTTAAGGATTTCTAGGCACTTTAAATACTAATTACTGTACAATCTTGTTTAAAATAAATTTAACGAATAACAGACTCGTAAAAATATATTTAAATTATCTCCTTTGTTTTAAAGTAAAGTAAAAATAATAAATAAATTTGTTTCTTTAATATATTTTAATTTTCGAACTCATACTTTACAAGCAGTGTTTTGCTCTTGTAGAGTGTACTTCTCTGTCCTTTTTACTATAATGATGAAAGTTGCTAATTAAGTTGTTCACGAAACTATAGTTGTTTGTTATTAATCTTCATATGGAGGAAAAATAAGATCTATGTATTTGTCATCTCCCGTTATTTTATTCACTATTTACTTATAGTATATTTAAAACATTTATCACATTTTTATATTAATAGTGGTATTTTCGCATAGATTAGAGGAATGTTTTTTAAAAAACATATATAACTTTTTTGTAACACGATAAAGCAGTTTTGAAATAGATTAAAGAAGTGGAGTTATAGATTTTATTTTATTTTTTAGTGTGTTAAAAATTTATTTTTATATAAACTGATTTTTTTCCTTGTTTTCACAACGATGTATCTATGGAGCTAATGAACACCCATTCTGAATACTCATTACAAAGTAACTGTATAAAACCTATAGTTTGTTTTGAAAAGTATATCCTATAAGTATTTATATTGTAAAAATATCGGATTATTATAAAAATTTTCGAAATGCGTAAATGTAACTTAAAATCATAAACATATTAAAGTGATTGACAAGTCGTTAAATTTTAATGATATGCTAATGTTTCGCTTCAAATCTCTAAAATCTAGATTTTTATTTATATTATATTATATATATATATATATATATATATATATATTAGAGTGGCCCTTAGCAATAGGCACTTTTATGAAAATAAAAATTTTCCTGCTCCCACCGACTAATTCTGTTCCAATCAACAAAAAAAGGGCTGTGCAAAACTTTAGCTCAATCGGAAAGATTTAAGGCGACCCTCAAATGCCTAGAAGTTGTAACATTGGATACTCAAAAAGTAATTCCGTTCAAAAACGGTATATTCTTCCCTATCTTGACAATTTTTTTCTTCTAACAGAAGTTCAGGTAGACACATCCAAGCAACCAACCCCAGCTGTTGTTTAAAAACATTCTAAATCATAATTACCAGAATTTAATTTGAAAAATTCCAAAAAAATCGTCAAAAAGTTAGAAAATATTAGGATTTTTTAATAAAGCTCACAACCGCTATAAGAGAAATACATTTTTATTTCCAAAAATAATTGCTATAGCATCAAAAACATAATATGAACAGTGTCCACACTGAACAATGTGAACACTTTTTAGTGTTGTGTGAAAACTAGACATTAAACATTATTTTTTCCGAAGAGAGAATTTAGTGCCAGTTGGGTATTTCTTACGGTTTTCGCTAACGATCTGTAAAACAATTTTTTCTCAGTTTCATTTTTTGTGAGAATGTTATTGGAATCCTGACTGAGTTAAAAAAACCTCTTTCTGCCACATCATTCACAATAGCCGTCTTCTCAAGTTTTCCAAGTCCACTTTTGTAACTAGGATCGTCATTCCATGTTGAAGGATCTTTGTTGAGGAATTCAGTGCTGATAGAAAATGTGGTGAATAAATATTTTGTATCAGAAGTTACAAAAGACGAAAACTCAATGTTTGAAAAGAAAGAAAAATCATTTTGGTTCATAATATACCTTTTTGGTTTATTTTCTTCTTTTGGTCTTTCACCTTTATCAGCTTCCAGCATAACTTGAGCCATATTTGACTTAATCTCTATCGGAAGATTGTCCTCAAATATCGATAGAGCCACAGTTTCGGAAGCTAAGTACCACAGATGGTCGGAGAACTTTTTCGATGCAGCTTGACTGATTTCTGTATCAATATCCTGATAGTTTATCAGTTGACGCATGAATAGGAAATCATGATAAAGTGCTTTTATTGCTTCGGATGAAATAAACCAGGCCCGAACATACACTCGAGCAAGAAAAATACATATTCTTCTTATAGAACTCTTCTCCCTATGGGTTAATTGAAATTGATCTTGAAACGTGTATATTTTAAACGCATAAATTGCTTTTGACATCCACCTAGCATGACTTACAGCTCCTGGTATACGAAACAATATTCCATTCTTGGGAATGCCAGCAAGAAAGATCATTGTTAACTCCAACAATTCTCGGTAATCACCTCGCTGTTGTTGCTGCGTAGAATGGTGGTGGTATTCAAGAAATCTAAGAAGGGTAGAGCGGACATCATTTGGCACTTCACTGCTACCAGTCATTATAATACAGTTATAACATTCTTATTCAGTTTCGTCCAAATTTCTCTAAATCTTTTGAAAAATGCTTAGTCTGGACCAGAAGTTGCACCCATCAGTGAGTCGAGACAGCTCCTCAAAACTAACTCATACATGTGGTAACGGCAAGGGAAGTACAGCAGGTCGCGATTGAACATTTTTACTAAATTTGTGCAGGCACCATTTATCCGACCTGTGTTGCTTGATGTCTTATCACAGCAAAGTGCTTGGATTTGTCAGCTATTCCCCATTTCTCTACTGTTTGGTAAACAGCCATGGCTTGCTCTTCTCCTGAAGATGTTGGAATTTCAGGGACTCCCAACAGTTGCTCCTTGCCTTGAAAAGTTGCTATTATTGCCAGTCTGTTACCTTTTCAATTCCTGTGAGTGCTGGGAGCAGCTTTCCCTCCCAGTGTTACACACCAATTCTTGACAGTCATTTAGGATAAATTTTTTCTGTATTTCTGTGTGTTTAGCCTCTCTAAATTGTTTTCTAAGGCGTTGAAAAGAAGTGCGATTTATTATCAGGTTTTCCGTATCACACCCGAAAGCTTCTGCAGCAGCCATTAATATGTAAACCGCATTTCGGTCAGTGATTTTGCATCTATCAAAAATTTCAGAAAGACGGACTGAAACTGCTGTTGATGCTGTGGTAGTTGCTGTTTCTGATATTTTCTGATCAATGACAGAATAATTTTTACTGTCATAGTCACCACCACTGCTTTTACTACTTTCGCCACCGAAGTTGAGTGCAGCTGTTTCCCTACACCTGCGCTCTGCACCCAACTTTGCAAATTGCTATCTACTTTATATTTATGGTAACGTAACCTTTTAAATACTATGAATAAGCCTGGACAGTTTTTTTTTATTTAAGATAAAATTATATATGAGTTAAAAGTATTTTACCTGAAAAATAGTTTTTTCCGGGAAATAATTTCAAAATTTCATGGTCAATGTGGGTCGCCTTGCAGTTGTCTAATTGAGCTAAAAATTTGCATACATTGTTTTTTTTGTTAATTGAAACAATATTGGGGGGGGGTGGGAACTAAACTTTTAGAAAGTTGAAAAATAAGGGCCGCTCTAATATATATATATATATATATGTGTGTGTGTGTGTGTGTGTGTGTGTGTGTGTGTATGTGTGTGTCTTTGTCATGGTCACAAAGTAATATTCAATAAAAAATTATATAACTGTGGTAAAACCAATGAAAATTGTAATTTGAATCATAGTTGTTTGAATTTGGATTACGGTGGTAATGGTGGTAACAATTATGCTAAACACAACACTAGATACATGTATGTTTGGTATTTACATACCTAACAACTGTACTACTGGTAATACAAGTGTCATCTGTAAATGTTACAAACAAGATATTTTTATTTAAAAAAAAATTCTATATGATAATATTACTGCTGAATTGAATAGTGGAAAATGTACACATACAAGATGTAAAGTATGTATCTGTGCAGAAAATGTGAAAAATGAGTTTGAGGTGAATAATTTAAAAAAAATTTAAATTTTGTAAATTATACAATTCCGTGTATAAATTAAGATGTCATGTGTGTAATGAAGTTTATGTCGGTGAAACTTCAAGTCCATTGAAAATACGTTTCAATAACAGTAACTCCGATATAAGAAACGTATAAATTAAAAAAGAAGAACAAGACGTAGAAATAAAATATTTCGCAGAACATGATGTAAACAACATTAAAATATCAATTTTAAAAATTGTCCCCAAAAGAAATATTTATAAAAAAGAAATGATGGTTACACAGGGTACAGTTTATGCATATTGGCTTAACGTTATGTTTGGGAATTGTAATGTTGTATAAACCATAATAATCGTAATATAGATGATTCCATCTATGCAAACATAAAGCATGATATTTATAGATACAATGATAATACAAATAAAAAAGATAATTGTGACTCAGATCTCGCTGGATTTAAATTTATTAAATTAAATGTCACTGAAAGTATCGTAACAGCTGTAAAGAACTGTAAAGTTATAGTCAAGACGAAGAGTATCAAACGTACCATATCAAATATCAATATGACGTTGATACCTGACGTTTTAAATTTGTTAACAAAAAGGGTTCTAATTCGTAATATAAATTTGGGTATAGATCTCTTAACATATACAATAATGTTAAACAATTGGCAAAACTACTGTAAGTCAAAATATGAAAAGACAATATATATTAGACATAGATTATATCCGAGAGTACTATAGTAATGTAAATTTCAAAAGGATTTTCAATAAATATCCAAATTTGTTACTAATAAAAAACTTATACAGGGTGATTCATAAAAGATGGGCAGAACTTTAAGGGGTTATAGTACACTTAAAGACAAATAATATTAAATAGGAGACTAAGGGTCCCAGACGTATTTCCAAGGAGATAGGGGGCATTAAAGTTTAGGGTCCGAAATTTCAAATGATTATAAAACATGGAAAAATTGGTCGATTCGTTTGCGGTTTTTGCAAAAAATTTTCTTTATGCCAGTATTTTCTTGAAATAAAATTTTAAAGTTCAATTTCAAAAAATGCCGATAGGGGGCGCTTTAGACTTTGGAGTAACAAAAAACTATTTTTTAACGTTATTTTTTGTATTTCTTTAAATGATTTCGAAAGCTTAGACTTAAACTTAAATTTTGATCTAAAAATCTGAGTCCTAACGAGTAGTTAAGTAGCGTAAACTGAAATTTGAAATTTGAAACCCTTCTCCCCCCAGAACAAAAATCAGTTATTCCCGATCTTTGTGTCGTAGATTAGGCTCTAACTACTGCCGCGTTTTGCTAAAATTATTCTTTATGTCAGTATTTTCTTGAAAATAAATTTTAAAGAAAATTTTCAAAAAATTCCGATAGAGGGCGCTTTAGACTTTGGAGTAACGAACAACTATTTTATACCGTTATTTTTTGTGTCTCATTAAATGCTTTCTAAAGCTTAGACTTAAACTTAAATTTTCAGCTCAAAATCTGAATCGCTGAGCGTGGTTCAGTAGCGAGGGGAGGGGGTTCAAATTTCAACTTCTGAACATAGTTCAGTTTGCACTACTTAACCATGCCCAACGATTCTGTGCTGTGATACGAGGCAAAAATACAACTTTCGTCAAGGACTGCATAGTCGGAATTCACTCATAAAGGCACTGGCACAGTTGGAAACGTCGCTCATGAAACGTTAAAGCTCCATTCCTGACGCTAGTCACCGGGTGAAGAAGGAAACAGAAAGTATGCAAATGTCAAATGGGGAAGAAGAAGAACACGTATGCAAAATTTCGACACGATTCAGGCATAAAAACCACTGAACGGTGAGTCAAGTGTAAGTCGCTGTAGTAATGAATCGGAAGATGGTGCCCTTCACGAATAAGGAAAAGGCTGAGATGCATTTAATTTACGGAGCGGCAGATGGAAATGGTGCAGAGGCACAACGAATGTACGGAGAGCGATTTCCTAACAGGCGGTTGCCTAACCGCAAAACTTTCGAGCGCTTGCACAGACAGTTGTGTGAGACGGGATCATTTCTCGCTTCCCGGTCGAATGCAGGTCGTGCAAAAAAGGACGAATCAGTAGTTGTTGCAGAAGCCATTCTGGATGTAGTAGCGGCGCAGCCAAGTACAAGTACACGAACAGTGGCTAGCCAGGTGGATACCTCACAGTCCACGACTTGGAGGGTACTGAAGGATGAACATTTGCTCCCGTTTCATGTGCAACGAGTCCAGAAACTGTCTCCAGGGGATTATCCAAATCGTATTGAATTCGCCCGCTGGTTTCTGCAGCAGAACGCGCTAAATCCACATTTTGGACGAACTGTGCTTTTCACCGATGAATGTACCTTCACACGTGAAGGTACATTTAACACACACAATGCACATGTATGGGCGGATGTCAATCCACATGCTACGTATCCACATGCTCATCAGAGACGCTTTTCCATCAATGTTTGGGCAGGAATCCTCGGAGACCACCTAATCGGACCGTACCTTCTTCCTGAACGCCTCAACGGTAAAACATACCTCACATTTCTGCAACATGTGCTGCCAGACCTGTTAAACGTTGTTCCTCCACGCATCCGGCGGGTCATGTGGTTCCAGCACGATGGAGCGCCAGCCCATTACGTACGAGACGTCCGCAACTATCTGGACATCACATTTCCGAACAGATGGATTGGTCGAGGTGGTCCTGTTGTTTGGCCTGCTCGCTCGCCAGATCTTTCACCCCTCGATTTCTTTTTTTGGGGACGATTGAAGGCTCTTATGTATGAGACACCCATTGAATCCCCCGAGGAACTGGTCGCCAGACTTTCCGCCGCTGTAGGGGAAGTGCTCGAAAAGCCTGATGTTTTCGCGAATGTTCTCCGTTCCATTCGTCGCCGTTGTTCTGCGTGCATAACCTCTGGTGGTCACAATTTTGAACATTTATTGTGATTACATGTTAATAAATATGCTTTGGTAACATAATCCTAATTTGTGTCTTTTTACCTCGTATCACAGCACACAATGTGTGGACATGGTAAACTGAACTGTGCTCAGGAGTAGAAATTTCAAACCCCTCTCCCCAGAAACTTAACCACGTCTAACGATTCAGATTTTGGGCTGAAAATTTAAGTCTAAGCTTTAGAAAGCATTTAATGAGACACAAAAAATAACGGTATAAAATAGTTGTTCGTTACTCCAAAGTCTAAAGCGCCCTCTATCGGAATTTTTTGAAAATTTTCTTTAAAATTTATTTTCAAGAAAATACTGACATAAAGAATAATTTTAGCAAAACGCGGCAGTAGTTAGAGCCTAATCTACGACACAAAGATCGGGAATAACTGATTTTTGTTCTGGGGGGAGAAGGGTTTCAAATTTCAAATTTCAGTTTACGCGACTTAACTACTCGTTAGGACTCAGATTTTTAGATCAAAATTTAAGTTTAAGTCTAAGCTTTCGAAATCATTTAAAGAAATACAAAAAATAACGTTAAAAAATAGTTGTTTGTTACTCCAAAGTCTAAAGCGCCCCCTATTGGCATTTTTTGAAATTGAACTTTAAAATTTTATTTCAAGAAAATACTGGCATAAAGAAAATTTTTTGCAAAAACCGCAAAATAATCGACCAATTTTTCCATGTTTTATAATCATTTGAAATTTCGGACCCTAAACTTTAATGCCCCCTATCTCCTTGGGAATACGTCTGGGACCCTTAGTCTCCTATTTAATATTATTTGTCTTTAAGTGTACTATAACCCCTTAAAGTTCTGCCCATCTTTTATGAATCACCCTGTATATAGTTAAATCATTTAAGTATGACAAACCTATATGTAGACTGTTCTTTAATTGTAATATCTATGCTAAAAATATTAATAGAAACGGAAATATTGACATCTGTACATGTAATGAAGAAAATTATAGAAAATGTGTTGACGAACATCATGAACATATAATAACACGAATTATAAACATTGTATAGGAGATGTGGAATTCAAACAAAAAATCAGCTATGGGACAAAATAACGATTAAAGAGAATTTTTAGGAAAAACAATGCTATTAAACGTTAAAAAAATGGAATCTTTATAGTTTGTGAACAGAACTGAGAATTTATTGAACAGAACTGAAGGTTTATTGAACTTGAAGGTTTATATCGAAGGTTTATATTGAAGACGAAATATTTATAATGAAATTTATAAAAAAAAATTATAATAAAATATATATCTATATTGAAGTTTTATTGAACAGTGGAAATACCACATTTTAAAGGATCTAAAGGATACATGCGTTATAGGTATGAGGGCTTTTCTGAAGAGAAATATATTAATTTAAAAAAAGGGAATAAGGAATATCCAAGATGATTTTATAATAACATATGTATATAAAGCAAATACTAATTACTCAATCATTTGTAAAAAAATATACGGTAAAATATTAAGTGAAAGTTATGATTATACATATAATTATAGTGTGATGAAATCTAAAGTTCAAGAGGTGGAAAACAGAATAAAGGCATCGTATAACAAAATTAAATTAAGTAGAAAAACTTTAATTTTGCTTATTTGGTTTTAGTGCCCAAGTTTCATAAGAGTTCAATAAATGTGAGAACGATTATTTGTAGTTATAATTCATATATTGAATTTGCTAATAAAATATTGTTAAACGAGTTGCAGATATTGTTTTCAAAAATTAAAAGCGTGAATTGCACATTCATTATACATAACAGCTACAAGCTTTTGGAAACATTAAACAGATATAAAAATAATATTACAGGAAAATATGGATATCATTTCGCAAATCTTTTTAATAATATAGATATTAAGTATTAAAAGGAGAAAATATTGAAAGTTCATAATAGATATGGAGATGAATATATTGATTTTAATGGATTTCAAAACTTATTTTAATTTGTGGTTGAAGGGAACTATCTATCTATATTATAAAGGACAAACGTGTCCGTGCGTAACGCTGACGTCATTTTGAGAATGGCAACAGTTGACGATGAAATTTCGGTTTTGCGATTTTTACTATTGTGATTTTTTTAATTTCTAAACATCGCACATTTTTTTAATTTTTACACCGTTATATAGGAAAAAAATCTACTTTCAAATGCAATTAGTTTGAAAACTGTATCTTAATTGGCTGATTTATTATAGCATTTAAATTAAGTTTCAAGCATGATTTAAAAAAAAAATCTATATCGCTTGCAGACTATTACAAAATATTAATATGTTTGCACTTTAAACACTATAAAAAGTTCAGCATTTGTCTCCAGCTAATATTCAATAACGAAATTAAAACTTCATTAAGGAGTAAGTAAAATAGTATAAATAAAACATAGATTTAACAGACATGTAATTGAAATAAACGTTTAAAACTGCTGAAGTTATCAGAATTAAAAAAAAAACTGCTGTAGATAACGAAAATTTTAGTGATTTCCTTGGTGTTGTTAACTGGCATTCTAACAAAAATTATTAAATGTAAAAAATCCATTAGTTTTCAATAACAAAAAATAAAAAAATGGTTTTCACATATATTCTCTATCCCGGGAAGCCCGGGTTGGATGCCATAGTCTACATAAATGCAATAAGGTATACAAGGAAATTCATGGTATCTCATTAGGAGGGGGGGGGGTTGCTGTAGTTCGATATTGGCAGACATATATCTTGATATATATATATATATTAATAAATAATAGTGATTTAAATAAAGGTATAATCTGCGTTAGATATATAGACGCCATTTACATTATTGAGTTAAATGGAATAAAAGCTAATTTCGACTCTAACTACTGCACCCAAAATCTAGAATTTAAACCATCCCTTAGTAATAATAATCAAAGAGTAAATTATTTAGATGTAAATCTAGAAATTGAAAATAACAATCTAATTATAAAAGTGTACGATAAAAGAAAAGACTATAATTTCAAAATAATCGCAGTGTTACATTTTGAACGTTGATATTCAGAAATGTATTTATAAACCGTCTAATATGTTTACATAGATTGGCTTCGGATACACACACATTGAAAGAGGAAATGATGAACTGGTAAAACATTGCTTTGATACAGGGTTATCCGATGAATTTGGTAAATAATATGACGATTAACTTTGTAAGTGAAATGATACCATTATTTGAGGCAAACAGTTTCAAGATTGTGGATAGGAAACGGATCGCTGTTGAGAATAGTAAAAAAAAAAAAAAAATGAGCCAGTTTGTTTAAATTTGATTAGTTCATGTTTCTTTCCATATCGTTTTCTGGTCTCGACTGGTAAATTTAGGAAATGTGGCATGCGTCATAACTGTTATAACCCTGCATAAATTTGTAATTTATTTTGTTACTTCTATTGGTTTTGGTTTAGTTTAAACTGGTTCCGTTATACTGTTTCCTTGCGTTAGTTAATTTCTTTCAAATATTTTATTCTGTTATGGTTTATTTATTTATATTTTTACCTAGCCGGTCGCTTCTGAGTGTGGCCCATATACATTCTACAGCGTACTGTCTTGACTTCCCTTGGGGTCCAGAAATTACATTTTACATGCAAACAGAGAAATTTAAATAAAATACTTTATTTTAAACTATACGAAAATACGAAACTATACAAAATCCATAATCCTTCTGACAAAATACTACTGGATCTGTGGGTATTTATCTAAGATGAGCGGAAAGCCTTCAGATAAAATAAATAAAAATGGAATTGCTTAAGATAAATGGCGATCATTGTAAATGGGAACTGTCACTCTCATAAATTTTTAATGAGGTGATCAAAATAACGGGGCCCTGTGTATTTCTCAGCCATACATCGTTAATGCAGCGATCACTATAACGTGGTTCAGTTATTTTGCGTGCATAAATCATTAAATTGAAATAATTTTAACAGGACCCATTCGGTTGTACGCTTGTAATCTGACTATACGGTAATCACCATAGGGCATCTTTGAGCATACACTAGCCCATAAATATGGCAATCAGTATTTAAATCGCAATTTTTTACTTTCAAAAAATGTATTTTGAAAAAATTTGGAAGTGTAATATTTTGTTTAAAATTTTAAATCCGATCGCTAAAAGACGAAAATCGAAAAAAAAATTATAAAATATGAAATTAAAAAATATAATCCTTGGAAAAAATGTCACACAAAATTTATAATAAGAAAATCAGCAATAGTTCTCTTTTTCGTCTCATATTCCGCAATCGGGTTCACAGCCGATGTTGCCCACAAACTCGCTAGCTCTAAAATCGCTGAAATACATGATTGACTACCTTTTTTTTGCAGATTTGTAAAGAGGAGTTTCACATTCCTACTTAAAACTTTTGCTGAGACATGGCACAATTACATAAAATGTTCGACACACAGTCTGACTACCCTTGATGGATGATTATCTAAAATTGCTGAAATACATATTTAACTATTTTTAGTACATTTGTTATCCTAACTATTAGTGAAGAATGGCAAAATGAGATTAAAACATTCGACACTCATTTAACCCCCCGTAGTGGCTGAATTTCTAAAATCGCGGAAATACATGTTTAACTATTTTTTGATAAATTTCTTATCCTGAAAGTGTGATTTTAAGTTGCTAACTAAAAATACTGCTGAGATATGGCGAACATTCGAAATGATCTAAAATTTCGACCCCCATTTCGACCCCTTATTGGGTGAATTTCTAAAATCGCTGAAATATGTGTTTAATTATTTTTATTGCAAATGTTTTTCCTGAATTTCACGCTCTTATCCAAAACTACTGATGAGATCGAAATTTTCGACAACCCTTTAACCTCCTTAGTAGTTGAATTTCTAAAATTGTCTAAAATACATGTTTAACTATTCTTTGGTAGATTTGTTATCCCGAATTTGACGCTCCTAACTACAATTTTTACTTAGATATGGCAAAATGGCATAAAACATTCGACCCGCTTTTAACCCCCCTTAATGTCTGAATTTCTAAAATCGCTGAAATACGTGTTTTTTTTTTACTATTTTTTTAGTAGATTTGTTATCCTGAGTTTCATGATTCTACCTATAATTTCTATAGAGTTATGGCAAAATGACCTAAAATAATTGACCTCTTATTTAACCCCCTTTAGGTGCGGAATTTCTAAAATTGCTGAAATACATGTTCATCCCGAATTTCGAGCTCATAAATAAAAATACTGCTGAGATATGGCGAACAGGCAAAATGACCTGAAGCTTTCGAATACCCCTCTTTAACCCCTTAGTGGTTTACTTTCTAAAATCGCTGAAATATGTGTTTAATTATATTTTTAGTAGATTTGTTATCTTGAAGCTCACGCTCTTACGTAAAACTGCTGATGAGACATGGTGAAAATGTGAAATCACCGAAAATTTTCGAGCCCCAATTAACCCACTTAATTCGTTGATTTTCTAAAATCGCCTGAAACAAATGTTTAACTATTCTTTAGTATAATCGTTATTCCGAATTTCACGCTCCTACTTAAATCTTCTGCAGACATATGCCGCAAAGACGAAATTATCTAAAACTTTCTATCCCCCATTTAACCCCCTTAGGGTGTGAATTTTCAAAAATCCTTTCTTAGTGGGGGCCTACATTGTGTAAAGAACATGTCTTCCAAATTTCATTGTTCTAGGACAAACGGTTGAGGCTCGGAGTTGATTATGAGAAAATCAAACTACTCTTTTATAAGTATAGATTGTATGATTCACATTACGTGGTGCATTTTTAGTTCAATTTCGAATTTTTTGACTATCTATATATATATTTCTCTTACATGGCGCGGAAAAAGGGCTGAATTTCTATATTATCGTTTGTCAACAATCTTCGGCCTTGGCCAGAATCTCCAATATGGTGGCCTGCAAAAGAGCAATGAAACGAATAAAACTCAAACTAGAAAATTATTAAAAATAAAATAACATCCAAATGTGTTTGAGATGAAAACTCATTTTAATTATCAATAATATCGTTAATTTCAAATGAATTCTCAACTCTTATTTATAACTTATTTATGAATTTCATTCACAGGAAATCGAAGAGAGTAAAAATATCAACTGTCTAGATCGAACTTGTTGCCATCTATTGCTGTCTTGGTGAAGTAAAAAATAATGTATTTTGCAAATATCTATAATCAATCAGAACAGTTTTACGAAACTTAAACAATGATTGATGATATATATAAACTATCTTCCTATCAATAAAGGTTTTTTTTTTTTTTTTTTTTTTTTTTTAATGAATTTAAGCCGTGCTGTACAGTATTATAGGTGCAATGAGGTTTAAACTAATTGTGTTTTCAAGATCTTTTTTTTCATAGTATTTAAATGATTTATGCACATTGGTAGCACCAACTAAATGCATTTTTAACTGTGTTTTCAACGAAGTTTTCAATTATTTTTTTTACATTAAAAAATGTCAATGTTATGGTGGCTTATGGTGGATTTATGGTAGTACTTATTCAGCTAGAATTGCAGCAAAAATGAAATGGAGCAAGCGAGCGAAGCAAACTGGCTCCGAGTAGATATGTAAATGTGAATTGCTTCGTAATTCATGGAGGTTGGCGAGCGTTAGCAAGTAGGGGGCTGAGCCCCCTAGTATTTACATATATAGTTAGAGTGAAATCACATGTGTAAAAAATAAGAAAGAAACAGTATAAAATTCAAATGAAATAATACTACAAAATTAAATTCTATAAGATGAAAATGAAATATGACATACTATGTGTCAGGTTTCCCTGGCAGCTGCAAGACTTTGAAACTATTCTTAAGGGATTATCTTTTGTATATGTATCTGCTGTGTACTGTTAAAGGCTTTCTTAAGAAAAATCTTAATTCGGAAGGGGAGCGACCTGTATGTGAGTGGAAGGAATGTGTATTATCGTGGAAGAAGTGCTTCTATTGTGATTGTATAGGTATAGGTAAGACAGATATTTCACCCATTTTAGGAAGGCAGACCCATCAAGAGGGGATGAAGGGTTGTCAAGGAACCCTTGGAAACATGCCACGAGCCCCGTAGAGATAGAGGGGGTTCTCTGGTAGATGACGAGAGAGTGAAGTTAGTTTTTAACGTAGGAGCGAAGGAGGAAGGTCGTTCATAGATTGCACTCTGAGACACGTGTATGGAGGGAGATCTCTCAAAAGAAAGAGATATAGCGGGTGTGAGATTAATAGAAATCTCGGTTCTGAGTGAATTAACGTAGCCTAGCGGTGCACAGAAAGTAGTTTTCTGTTTTTTTTTATTTAATGTTGAACCGGATAAGTTACATCCGAGTTTAAGTGTAAATATTGTAAATAAAGTGTGAGTTTAAGTATAATTGAAATAGTTAATATTTTTAATATACATCACGTAACGTGTCCGATATCACGTATTCATATCGGTGGTGGCAGCATATCAAAAGACCGGATTATACTTCGAAGTTGTGTGGACGGAGAAGAGGAATCCGACACTATGAATAACTTACGGATTTGTCAGAGGAGCATCAGAAGTATAATGCATAGTAAAGATATGTTATTTCCTCAAATATTGTCAGCATTAGGCCTAAAACCGACAATATTATGCCACTTATAACAATAAAAATGAAACGCAAGAAATATTAACACAAAAAGAAAACAAAAAAATAGGTAATTATTCAAAAGCAATAGTTGAAAAATGAAAGAACAGTACACACAACCCACCAGTAAAAACTATGTAGGAAAAAAAAAAATATATATATATATATATATATATATATATATATATTATTTAAAAAAATGAAAGTAAACGGACAACCCAAATTTAAATTAACCTTTTTAATTAAAACTAGTGCTTTAACAAACAAGTTTTTATCATGGTAAATAACTTTAGTTTTTAGAAGTTTTGTTTTTCTGTTTTGTAAATGGTAAAAAAAAAAATCATAAAAAAATATCTCTTACATAAATAACTAAAATATAACGAAAGATTGGAGCAATGAAATTAATAAAGAAAACAATGTCGTTAAAAATATTAAACATTAAAAAGTAAATGTAAATTTTAATTAAAAGAAATATTAACATGTGTAATAATAACAAAATACATAAAAATTTTAAAGCCTATTTTCAATATTGAAGATATTTTAAATAGGAAAATATTCACGGTTTCTGTTGTTGCAGACAAATTTCTTTATGTTTTAGATTTTTCTGTTTAAATTGTGTTATTTTTAATAATTATCTCATTTCTTGCATAACTCATCAGCGAAATTTCCAGAAAAAATAAGTAATTCAGTATTTTTCTAATGAGTTTTTTTTTTTTTTTTTTTTTTTTTTTTTTACTGCAAATTGTTAGATTAAAAGTTTTAATTAAAAGTTGAGCTGTTCAGTTTACCTTTTTTTTTTACAAACTGTAATAACATACAAAGAAATTCATAAATTAATGCATTTCAACACATTTTTGTCTCACTATTTATTAAATTTAATAAAAGGACGGGGGGTGCTCAGAACTCTTAATAAAAGCTGCAATTTTATTATATTATTATTTAATTTTTTTAAATTTTACTCTCTATTTAAATCTATATATAAATTCCTTATATATACATCTACGTATATTTATCTATGCGCAGTGCACTGCCTGAGTCAGAATTTTATTATTATTATCATTATAAAAGCTAATAAAAGTGTTTTTTTTTACATGGATTTATAAAAAATATGAATAATTAAAATTATATATATAACTTCAACTTAAATGCCACTATCGCCGAAAGAAACACATAACATCAATCTGTTTATCTATAAACGGAAATTTGTTTATATAAAACTTATCCGAAAGCACATTAAAAATTATTTTTCTTAGAAAACAGACATGAGATAAAGAAACCGTATTAATCATACGAAATACCTCTTAATATGATTATATTGAATATTTTTATCGAATAATTCCATTCAATTGCCTTACAGTAGTATGCTAATTGAAGAAGAATCATCAGAAATCTCATGTGCCTACTCGGCACTGATAGAGTTATCTAAGTAGATTATCTGCCTCACTAAGCTGTTTGCAGTTGAAAGACTTTTGCACCACAGGCATTGTAGATGTAAGTTTTTTTCATATATCTATGTGTGTTTTTTATTTTTTAATTATTACAGACTCTTTTGTCATATTATGTAATAATGCAGTATGTAATAATTTATTTAATAAACCGATTATGTAGTAATTATAACTTCAAATATTTTAAATTTAAAATTACTGACTTTTTGGATATAATAAAATCAAATGAATTAGTGATATATTTCAATTAAAATATGTAAAATAAAATCTTATATCATACTATTTAAATAAAAATCTTTATATATATATACATATATATATTATAAATATAAAATATATATTAACTCTTAAATGCATAGTGTATGAAATTTGCATCACTTTTTATTTAACTTTTAATAAGTAAATCAAGTTCGTGTAACCATTATATTTATAGAGGAATATTAATTTTGTAAAAATCACAGTGAAACAGTTTATTGTTTCAATGGGATACCCAGTTGCAAGCAACTCCATCCTTGTCTATGAATAATTGTATATCACATCTTAAAGGAGCCATGCGAAACAGTACAAAAAAATAAAATGCACTTAAAACAGAAAAAGAAGCTATGGATTGGACTGTTAACTTCAACAGCCAATCTGAAATTAGAAGCTAACTAATCAAGAATTGGATCAGCCAATCAGGAATTATATGCGAATTTATATTGAAAAAAAATAATGATAGTCATTAAGATGAGAGTATTGAGTAAAAAAAGGGATAATTTTGAATATAAACAAGTGAGAAAATGAAGAGAAATGTATATTTAACTGTTAAAAATTGAAGAGTCGTTTGCTGAAATGTAACGTGAAGTAAAAAGAGCGTAAAGCGAGCTCAAATTTTTAAAAGGCAGTTTTCATTGCCATAATTAGAATTTAAAAAGCAAAGTGTTTTACATTTTTTTTTTCTTTTAATAGGCCTCTAAATAAAGTTAAAAATATATCTTAACATTTCTGGTGTCTAACCCTTAATATAAGTATAAAAAAACACTTCTAAAATAAAAATGCATGCATTTAAGGGTTAAAAATTACTTATGTCCATATTTTTTTAAATATCACTTTAAAATATAACTATTAATTATTATTATGTTTAACGTTTTAAATAACGAATATAATTGATGTTTTGGAAAGAGTATTTTTATATTATGATTTCTGTTTTTGATTTTAATCATCTTTTAGCATTTTTTTCTTTTGTTATTTAAATGTGTATTTAATATGTATGTAGATATTGATAGCTCTATATAAAGAAATTTTTTATGAAGCATTTGTATAGTTCAAATCGATTGTAAATATTATTTTTCATTGTTTTATATCTCAGTATTATTTATTTATTTATATATGTTTTTGTAACTCCCATTTATTATTTTTAGGTGTTGAACTACATGTTTTATTTAACAAGACACATTTTTTTCTGTAAACCGGATCCTTCATATAAACTTAAGACTCTGAAAAAATTATATTTTTTTCTCTCAACAAAAAAAGAAATAAAAGAGCTTAAGTTTAATGTTGTGAGACACGCTACTTGAAAAATAATATATGAATTATGTCAAAATAGCTATGCGAAATGATTCTTCTACAAGTGAAATAAACAGACATATTAGAAGTATAACATTTTTAAATGTTCAAAAAGAAATTAATCTGCGATAAGAAAAAAATGTATTTGAGACTTCAAATATTTAGACTCTTTTTATCTTTCTTTTAGAAAAATATTTAGTCTCTTTTTCATTTAATATATATTTTTCCGGAAACATCTATCCAGAAAAAATGTCAGTAAATTATGTGATTGCTATAATTAAACAATTTTAGTATAGAAAATCGGATTTTAAATTCAGCATGTCGGGTTCTTTGGATAGTGTTTGCGCTCTTATATGTGGACAAACGGGCAGAAGAACGCACCAGATGAGGACTACAGGTACTACGTATTTATATAATTACGAACACACCTAAACGTGATAGAATTAAGTATAGACACCGCAATGCATGAAAAAAACCTTCGGCGCACAGTGGGGTAATTGACACAAAAGCCTGGCCAAAATTAATTTTCATGTGTTTTAAAATTAAAACCATTGTTGTTGACTTAATCATTAGTAAATACACTTAATTAATGTTATATATGCATACATGTATATATTTAAATAAATAAATAAACATGTAATACAATGTTGACATAATTGTTTATTGTTTACAAGAGGAAAAAATTGTTTATAGGTTTCTTTTTTTTTTTCTTACAAGTAATGTTTAACTAAATATGGTTAGTATACTACACATAAATGTTTAATTATTTATAAAAACAATGCATGTAATATATATATATATATATATATATATTACTTGCATTTAGTATTTACCAAATTTGAGTCTGTATAGTACAGAGTTGCTGGTTTTTCAGGGGTTTTAATAGGTTTGCAGTAAATAGAAGAGACCAATCAGAAGTGCTCCGCTAGTCTGGATGAGTTTAAGTACGGAGGACTTAAACTGGTGGGAGTTTAAGACGAGTTTAAGACGTCTCCGTCGCGTCGTTTAAATACGGAGCACTCCTCTGTACTTAAACCCGTCCAGACTGGCGGAGTGCTTCTTCTTCTGAACACTCGTCGCCATTCCATATTGGCCCCGAGCGAAGGCGCAAGCATATTTACATGGCCTAAAAATGTACACCTGTTTTTAATCTTTTTAACTTTGGCACTGATGATGAAGCTTTAGAAGATCCGAAACAGGTGTTTTCTTCTTTATATGTATCTTATTTGTGGTTTTTTTGTACATTGATAATTTATTTTAATTGTAATTAATCGTTTGTAAAAGTGTACTGAAACATAATTTCATAAAATAAAATGAATATCTATAATATGAAAATCTGTACATAAAATAATTTTTGTATTCATGCATTTTTGCATAAAAGTGCAACAGTTATTGCACCAAGATATGAATATTTATTAAATTAGTTATAGTACGAACGCACCTCATTCGACACGTTTGACGTAAATTTTTAACTTGTTTAAATATCGCGTCATAATCTCCAAACTGAAACATTAAGCGTATCTCATAATTATCTAAAATAATTTATCAGATGAATGTCTGCTTTACGGAAAATATCAACAATGTTTTTATTATTATTATTATTATTATTATTATTATTATTATTATTTAGAGTAATATATTTCCATTTGAGTATTTATTACTTTCTTTTATCTTTACAAGAAGAAAGTATTGTGTTCATGAAAATTTTCGACTTCCGGTTTTCGACGGATTTATACGTCTAGAAGATCCCGAACACGATTTGACCGTTTTTAGAAAATGTCTGTCTGTGACTCTGTCTGTCTGTGTGTATGTGACAAACAATTTGTAGGCGCTGTATCTCAAGAACTTATGCACGCAATTTAATAAAACTTTCTATTCAGTTAGTCACTGATGTAAATTGGTGCTGATTAGTTTTTGGTGAAAATCGCCCAACAAGTTGCGCATCTATGCTGCATTTTTCTCGAAATCCGCAATAGCTCTATCTCAAGAACTAATGCACGGAATTTCATCAAACTTAAGATTCTGTTAGACCTGGTTATAAATAGATGCTGCTTCCGTTTTGGTCTAAATAGTGCAGCAGGTGGCGCTGCTATACCACTTTTTTCATTATTATCACGATAACTATATTTCAAGAACTAATGCACGGATTTTCATCAAACTTCAAATTCAGTCAGACATTGGCATAAATTGTTGTTCAATAAGTTTTGGTCTAAATCTCCCAACAAGTGGCGCTTCTAAGCTGCATTTACACGATTTTAGCTTTAGTCATATCTCTCGAACTAATACACGTAATTTAATACAACTTTAGATTCAGTTAGACCTTGATATAAATTGATGCTGATTCCTTTTAGTGTATTCGAAACCTGAATGAGATAGAATAAAGTTTTGGGATTGGCACATCCAACTAGTTATATTTGTCCCTACAAGAGTAAAGAGATCAAAGACAACTTTTTATTGAACATTTCATGAATATTAATCAAGTGTAAGGCCACATTTCGTATGATGATACGATTGTCTTAAGCAGTTTATACACCGAGGCAGATCTGTAAAAAAGTGTGAAATAAATTTCAGAATAGATTTTTCCTGATAATATATTTTACACGAATTTCTTTCAACATTTAAAAACTTCCTCATTCGTATTAATGAATTTTCCGGTCTCTCAAAAAATCTCAAAACTTTTTCTGTATTTTTCAAAAATCTTTTTTTTTTTTTTTTTTTTTTTTTTTTTTATAACTTGAAAGTATATTAAAGCTTTGAAACTTTTTAATGTTAAGTAAACCATTCTTATGTTCGGAGTGTTTAATTTTAGTGTATTTATAATGATTTCTAGGTTATAAAGGCACAAGTTGAATATTTCCGCTTTTGACAAATTACATCAGCTTACAAATTATTCCCTTTAATATTCAGAGAAGGTATGTTCCCTGCGATCTACGCTCGTTAACCCCTGTCTAGATCCCGCAGCCTCTAAGCAGACTACATTTGCATAGATTTAAAAAAGATTATCCGATTACGAAAGTGTTGCGAACTCGCACTCTTTGCTCCTTAGGTTAACTGCAACCGTAACTTTCTGAACCAAGAAGAAATCAGAACAGAATCAACACGTGAAGGAAATACGACGTTAGGCATCGGAACGAACAAATAAGAACAATTAAAACTATACAATAAAATTTTCAACCAGAACTTTAATATAAATATATTTTATGACAAGTTTAATACTCAATATTTGTAAATAATGCGAATGTTTAAGTTTGTTTATAAATCCCGTTTTTTATATTTAAAATGTAATAGAATATTTTGCGTGTTGTTCTCCCAACTGCTTTATTAGCGACTTCGCATAATTTACTTTCAAGAAAATTGAAGCCTAATGCCACCGGTACCTTTCAAAGATACAGGTACGTTTGTATTATCTTATCTATTTTTTAAGAAAATGAATTGATTAGAAATAAATCATAGATCTATTAAAATTAATTATCCCGATATATTAATAGTAAGAATGAATGATGATATTCCGACTAATGTCGATCTTCTGTAATCGTGTTTGCGATAAATTCATTTTGATTTGGGGATTTTTCGGCTCCAAAGTCCGTATCAATCGCAGTCACGATAGGGGATGAGTTGAGTCTATTTTCGGGATTGATTAAGTAATATCTAAGTGGATGGGCTGATAACCTTGTAGAAGCTAATGTAACAACATCAGAAAGAGCGGAAGGAATATTGAAAGTGTCGCACGTGAAGAGGTGTCGATACGCTCACGAGGTTTCGATTATGACTCTACAAGTCCTGTTGGAGAAAGTCTATCGAAATCGGGCAGAAGAAGAAGTTGATGAAACATTTGAAGATTGGATTCAGTTTAAGTATTGGCATATCACAAAATCGTTAGAATCTTTGCTTTTAGATCTGGTGCGGAGATTCGTCAGGGCAATTTGACAGATTTTATTTTCACTTTAGAGGAAATTTGTCCATGGATGTTTGCTCTTGATAGAACCAACTATTCTCGATGGCTGCCAGTGTTTTTATAGAATTTAAAGCAACTACCAGAGATGCATCTTGCTGTTTTCTGCGAGTTTAAAAAAGGAAATGTGTTTGGATCCAAAACTAACAGGAAATTCTCCAGGATGGCACATGATCAATTGCATGAAGAAAACAACAAATTATTGAGAAACACTTCATATAATTTATCATGTCTAAGTGAAGAGAAGGGACCGATACAGTGGATGGTTGTGGGGCGCGAGGTTGCACGAATGATTGAAGAATTCGAAGAAAATCATAACCTGAGGTCAAACATCACTTCTGAAAAGCATCATGAAGACACTGCAAGTTTTTAAAATAGAATTCAGACCCATGTTTCTGCTCTTGTTGAAGTATTTCAAAAACATTGTAATCCTTTCGAAGATCGAGAGTTGACTAACCTCAGCAGTAGTAGGATTGTCCTCCCGAAAGAATGTGCAAGAACAGTTTGAAGAATTTGTTGAAGATTGCTTGTTACTAAGAAAGGCATTAATCCATAACGTCATTAAAAAAACAACTTGTCCCTGATCAGCGGAAAGAAAGTTTCTATTAAGTCCAAAGATAGATTTTTGACCTGAGAAAAGACAGTACAATTTTTGCAAAGCTATATGTTGCTAGCCAAGCAAGACAAATTTATGTCAAAGATTTTTTCGCACATGAAAACAGCCCTTGTCCAGCTTCCATATCTGATCTTGGCAAACTTCGAAAACCCAACAACAAGTCCCATGTAGTATGTTGTATCTTAAAGTCAAGCGGAATTTCTGACACGATTGTCATTGAAATTAATGTTTCTTGCATCATTATCGATGGAGCGGCTTTGGGCCATATGCTTATCCCTCAATTCAGTCGAACCGTTCAGCAATACTGAGATCAGATTATTGGACCATTTGTTTTAATGAGGCTAAAAACTGCAGATATAGTCGATTTGGATTTCGACCGCTATCTAGATGGAATATTTAAAAATAACACAAGAAAGATGAGGGGATCTGGTCCAAGAGTAAATGGGAAATCCATTGTTGTCATACCTAAATCCTTCAGTAAGATTCTTGCTCACAGTAAAAACAAAGAAGATCTCTTCGGATTTTTAGCAGAAAATCTCGTCAAGATGGATCTGCCCCTTGGGAAACAAGTGATTTGTACCTACAGAGACACGGTAATTGGATCGCATAACGGCACTTTTGAAACCATTTCTCCCGTCTCCAATGAAGAAGCGGATGCCCGTTCTCTGCTTCATGTTCGGCATGCTTTTGAATACTCGGGTCACTCAAAGATTAGAGTAAAAACTGTTGACAGTGATGTCAACCTTGTATGCTTGCCATGTATGCTTTCTCTAGGCTACCAAATCTAGAATAATTGTGGTTGGAGTATAGAAGTGGAAAACATCTCTAATACCTTCTCATCCACGAGTTGCATAGGAAAGTCCCACGAGATGTTCCAGATCTTCTACCTTTTTTCCATGCCTTTACAGGAGCTGACACGGTTTCTAGCTTTGCAGGTATCGGAAAATCTACTTTCTGGAAAATATGGATGACATTTCGAGACGTAGACAAGGCTTTTTTGGCCTATTCCAAAGTTCCTGACATTATCACAGAAGATGAAGAGTATTTCTTACTTATTCAGCGGTTCGTCGTCTTTTCATATCATGCATCAGGTTCAGCGGATACCGTAAAGGAAGCCAGGCGAATTCTGTTTACACAACAGAACAGACCTATCGAAAATATTCTACCAACGAGCAACGTTCTCCTGCATCACCTGAAGAGGGTTATCCTGCAATGTTCTTTATGGACAAATTGCCTTCAACGCAGTTTTCCACGTTTGAATCCGTGTCAATGGGAATGGAAAAAGGTGGACAATGTGTACGAGCTCCTCTGGTCTTCAAACCCGGAAATTACCACGGAAAAGCTACAAGAACTAATTGCATACAAGTGTAAAGAAATGTGCACACGTTGTCGATGTGTAAAATCAGGTATAAGTTGCCTTTTGTAGCTGTGAGGGAAAATGCAGTGAATAAAACGCTTTTATTTTGCAAATTTGTAAACATTTTACATTATAACAATGAATTTGTTTTAAATATAAGTGTTGTTTAAGCTCAGAATCATGGATATGCTTTTGTTTTTTCCATTTTTACTCCTTCTTATGGGAATTTGATTTACAGGCAACATATTCATACGAATAATTGTATAAACACACATTCTAAGAAATACTTAGGAAGAGGTACGGAGAAGAGTTTAGAAGTGAAAAAAGTGAAAAATAATTGCACAAGTGGCACCCAGTGCAAAATGAATACTGGAAAACATCACAGCAATGTAAGAATTGGCTGAGTATTACGCTGCCGTCACAAAACACCTAAACCAGTTGTCGTAAAACGAATTTTTGAGAACCTTTTTGTAGCTTATGTCAAGCGCTTTCAAATGATATATCACAATATCATAATAATATAATTGTGAATAGAGATTTGAGCTTTTAAATGAACCTATGTCCATCGTCGTGGAGGCTATTTTGATGACGTCATCATGGAGGGTTTTGACCTCTGATCGATTTCCTCCCGGCGGTTTTCTGTTTCTTAACATTTGTATAAGCACTGCTCCAAATCTCATATTGGTATCCGGAAGTGAAATATTTTTACACTAAGTTCACGGACTAAGATAAGAGAAAAAATTGGAAATTGTACGTCATACGTGGCAAATCAGGTGCTATTCCAATACTATAACTAGTTTTATAAATATTTAAATCTTGGTTCAATAGGTGTTGCATTTTTATGCAAAAATGCATGATTACAAAATTTATTTCATATGCAGATTTTCATATTACAGATATTAAGTTTATTTTATGAAATTAAGTTTCAATACTCTTTTACAAACAATTAATTATAAATATGTTACATTAAAATTATGCTATGTGCAAATATCCAATGCAAGACAATATATAAAAAAAATCATCGTTATTATTTCAGTGAAATGAATTATATCGTCTGCTATTATGATACAATTAATTTCCGTAATAAAATTAGTATATTTTAAGCTGGCAACATTTTATCTTTTGTTGGCATTTACTGAAAATTCCAGCTTTGAAAATTCCAGAACTTGAAATCCATATTTAGACTCTTTCTCCATTTAATATCATTTAACATCTGACGAACATATCTAACAAACTGACGGTAGATTATATGATTGCTATAATTAAAGAATTTTAGCATACAAATTCGGATTTTAAATTCAGTAATACGGAAATAATATGAATCCAACTTAAATATGACGTAATCACCATGGTAATCATTACCTATCATGGGATATCATAATTAATCACATATTATAGGATTTAATAGAGTGAAGAAAACTTTCATTAATATAGTTTTAAGTTTTGATTCCATTTTTACAAACTTTGAAATGGCTTGAAAAAAATTTGAAACGATTATATATATTAAACTTGAAATCATTCGGTTGTGTAGTTTTTGCCCTGTTATATGCGTACAGACACACGGACCAGTACTGAATAGTACTGAACAGTAGAGAAGCATTCAGGGGCTTCCTAGTTGCTGTCAACTAAACGCCCAGTCTGTTGTTGAGATGTCTTATTATATTGTGAGTCATTGGGTAAGGTATAACTATAGTTTAAAACTACTATAACACGGACAAGAAGAGGTGCTACGTATTTATATAATTTCGACCGACTTAATAAACGGGTCTTTTAAAATTATGCATGATCCCAATATGCTTAAAAGTATGTGATCAAAGGTAGAACAATTATTTAGCTATATTGGCTTATTTTAAAGAAATGTCGCAATTTTCTGATTAAAAAATCAATTTACATGTGTTTTACCTCTACGAAGAAGTAATTATATACAGGGTGATTACAAATGATGTACCCGATTTAAAAAAAAACATATTTTCTAAAATACTGCACATATTACAATAAGTGATACATGAATTTAAAGAGAAATATGCCAAGTTTTTTCCACCATTGATCAACAGATGGCAGCACATTCATTGATCGCTGGGATTGAAATCCAAATATGGGGCATGGCCACCAAGATCCTCAGACCAAACACCATGTGATTTATTTTTGTGTTGTTACGTCAAAGGTATTGTTTATGTACCATCAATGGCGAAAACACTGATAGAACTTAAAGAACGCATTTGTGCAGTATTCAAAACCATTGACAGAGTTATTCTACAAAATGTTTGGAACGAACTGGATTACAGATTGAACGTATGCCGTGTAACAAGAGGGTCACACATCGAACATTTGTAACTGAAAAAAACTTGGTATATTTCTCTTTAAAATCATGTGTCACTTATTGTAATATGTGCAGTACTTTCGAAAATATGATTTTTTAAAATCGGGTCGATCATTTGTACTCACCCTGTGCATTGATGAATATTCGAACATATGATATCTCTCACGATTTACACCGTGTTAATTTGAATGCCGTGGTTTTAAGGGAATTTCTTTCCAGCTAAATTATTTCTTGACATATTATTAATGTTTTCAATGTGTTTCAGTCCTATGAAATATTTGGATAGGAATAAACTTGAAATCTTTTAGACTTTAAATTTCTGCAATAGAGAAATATTCAGCTAGTACGGCATATCTGCTTCTAATGCTATTTCCAAAAATTATTTTGCACTAAATGTTATTATATGCAATATTTTTTTAATTATGGGAATGGGTGCTCTATAAGATAAACGCATAGGAGATATCGTCGCTACCATGTCAAACTATCGACTATGAAAAAATGCATTTTTCATTACATTTAAAAATGTGCCGATTGTCACCACTAAATTTTATTAGAATTCTTTGCCTAGTAAAAATAGTAATAAAATTTCTGTTAAGAACAGGGTTGCCAGCCTTCTTTTTTGTTCACAAATGCTGAATTCATACCGGAAATTTTGAGAAAATATATTTTACCTTAAGTAATCACGAAATGTTTGTCCTTAAATAAAGAAAAAAATTCATTTTAAATTTCTGGTATTTATTCAAAAATTCTGAATACAAAAAGGAGGCCAAATTGGCAACCCTGCTAAAGAATACTATTAACATTTAGGGGTGACAATCAGCTCATCTTTAAAAGTAATGAAAAATGATTTTTTTCACATTCGATAGTTTGACATGGTAGCGACGATATATCAGATACATAAATCGATAATTTATTGTTTTCAATAATTAAGTAACAATAATATGTATAATAATTATGTATAATGATTTTATTGATTTATTTATTCACTTTCAAAATATTACAATTAAAAATTTGTATTTTTTATACATCTCGAATTGTAAATTCCAAAATTCATTGGAATATTTTAACTCTCGTAAATTAAATAGGTTTTTAACATAACTGACATACTGCATTAAAAATATATATATGCAAGATAAACGCATATGAGATATATCAGATGCATAAATCGATAATTTATTTTTTCAATCACTAAGTAACAATAATGTGTATAATAATTAGGTATAATGAGTTTATTGATTTATTTATTCACTTTCAGTATATTACAATTAGCCATTTGTATTTTTTATACATCTCGAATTGTAAATTCCAAAATTCATTCTAAAATATTTTAACTACCAACTACCGTAAATTAAATAGGTTTTTATCATAACTGACATACTGCATTAATATATATATATATATATATATACAGGGTGTTCCGTTAAAGGGGTCCAATATTAATAGGGGTAATAGAGGAGATCACACGGAGCATAAATCAGTATATAATGCCTGGCCGGATCTCAATAATTTTCAAGTTACAGCAAATAGAATGAAAAATCGGAAATTTGTAAAAAAACCCTCATTGCTAAACTATCGATAATGCTACATAAAAACGAAGCACATATTTAGAAAGAGCAGAAAAAATCCTACGAAATGACATAAGTTGTTTTAGAATATTGAGAATTAATGGCGAGTTACAAGCTCTGAAACAGTGAAAAAATACAAAATCAAATATTTAGCAAAATAGTTAATCGTTAATTCCAAAAATGCAACTCTACCTACATCAAGGAAAATGTTATAAAATTTGGTCCATTCCGAAAGCTTTCGAAGAAGCTGACAATAAACCATATCAGTTTAATTGTATGGGAGAAATCAAGCAGTTCCCTAGTTACAACTCTGTACTGTTGCACGCTCGGAAAGAGCGAAACTCCACCCATGACGATTGTAAACACCCCGTTTTAATATCTTTCAATTATACATTTCTGATCAACCTCTATCAATACCCTTTCATTATTCAGTCTGGTCAAGTGAATGACATATTGTGCAGCTCTCGCCTTGTCTTAAAGAAAACTCCGTGACTGCTGCGTTTCCTCCATGAACTTTCAGGATGATGAAGAAGAAGTACTTTTTATGCAAATTTTCTATGTGTATAGGAAGAAAAGTGTAATAAAACAGCAGTCATCAGTGGGCGTTATGTTAAAGGGAGGCTGTTGTAAGTGGGATTGTAGTAAGTTGATGTATAATAATTATGCCGGAATACTCTAACGAAGAATATGCGGACATGCATCTGATGTACGGGCAAGCTCATGGAAATGCATGTCTAGCACAGCGCATGTACCGTGAGCAATTTCCAAGGAGACGTTGCCCAAGTTCGAAACTCTTCATAAAAATCGATAGACGATTACGGGAGACTGGATCGTTTAATACAGCAAGCATTGATGCAGGGAAACCTCGACATGTACGAACACCTGCAATGGAAGAAGATGTACTGAATATTTTTAAAGATAACACCTCCACGAGTACACAAGCTGCTGCGTCTGAAGTCGGTGTTTCTCACCAAAGTGTGTGGCGTGTTCTGCGTGCAGAAAACATGCACCCCTTTCATGTGCAGCGGGTACAACTGTTATCAGTAACAGATTGTGCTCAGCGGACAGAATTCGTACGCTGGTTGCTTAATGTAACAGAAAATAATCCACAATTTCTGGAAAATATTTTATATTCTGATGAAGCAACATTTACGAGAGAGGGCGTGGTAAAAGACGCACAATATGCACACATGGTCATATACAAATCCGCACACTGTTTTCCCGTCGAACGCACAACAAAAGTTCAGTGTGAACATATGGGCAGGTGTCCTCGGCGATTATCTCATAGGACCATATTTACTCCCAGATGTACTCAATGGCAGTACGTACTTGGTTTTCCTACGGGATATCTTACCGCAGTTACTGCAAAATGTGCCAGCAACATTGCGCCACAATATGTGGTTTATGCACGATGGCGCACCGGCACATTTTTTCATAGGTGTTCGCAATCACCTCAATTCAACATATCCTGGGAAATGGATTGGACGCAGTGGACCTGTTGCTTGGCCTGCACGCTCTCCAGACCTCAATCCGTTAGACTTTTTTGTTTGGGGACACCTTAAATCGCTGGTGTATGAAACGCCTGTGGATACACCGGAGGATTTACTAGCGCGAATCGTTGTCGCTGCAGGAGACATTCCCAACTCCGTCGGAGTTTTTCGGCGTGTTCGCCAATCTTTACGACGTCGCTGTCGGCTGTGCGATTCTGTTAATGGGCGCAACTTCGAACACCTATTATAATAATGTCCGTTCGTCTGCCTTCCGACATTGAACTGTGCAGCGCAGGCCAGAAGACTATGCTTCACATATGTCATAAAGTACGTGGAATGTAATTCTTTATTTGTCATTTTTCTTTTATTTTCAACACTTTTTGGCACAGTATTTTGTAAGTCACTGACTGTGGTGTACTCAAATTGTAAATTACAAAGTTTGTATGAATTAATTTAAAATTTAGTGTCTTTTTTAAATTTATAATTAATAAAATTATTATGATATTTGTTATTATTATTTCCTATCATAAATTACGATGCACATATACATACAATAACTGTCCATGTAAAACATGTACTGAAACTTCTTGCATAGTTACAAATCGCAATATTTTTAATTATTTCCGAATTTTCACCACCAGTTTAATTTTAAGGAATTTAACTTAAGCTTTATATCAATAAAAGACCACTTTAAAATGTAGACTATTATTGTAAAGTTATTTTGGTTCATTCAACTCTTGAATAATTAAAAATGTTGCATCTCAGAAGAAGCATGATCGAAAATGTATAGTTGAGAGTAATTAAAAAGGCGGTGTTTCCAATCGTGATGGGCGGAGTTTAACCTTTGCTAGTGTCAAAGAAAGCGGAGTTGTAACTAAGAAACTGATTAATTTCTCTCACACAATTAAACCGATATGGTTCATTGTAAGCTTTTTCGAAAGTTTTCGGAATGGACCAAATTTTACTACATTTTCCTTGTTGTAGCTAGAGTTGTCTTTTTGGAATTAACGATTAACTATTTTGATGTATATTGGATTTCGTACTTTTTTCACTGTTTCAGGGCTTGTAACTCGTTAATAAATATTGCTATTTTAATACAATTGATGTCATTTTGTAGGTTTTTTTCTGCTCTTTCTAAATATGTGCTTCGTTTTTATGTAGCATTATCGATAGTTTAGCAATGAGGGTTCTTTTACAATTTTCCGAATTTTCATTCTATTTGCTGTAACTTGAAAACTATTGAGATCCGACCAGGCTTTATATACTGATTTATGCTCCATGTGATCTCCTCTATTACCCCTATTAATATTGGACCCCTTTAACGGAACACCCTGTATATATATATATATATATATTTGCTTCTGAATTCATTTGTTCTTCTAAATTTCAAATGTATGTTTCTGCTACAAAGCGTTTTCTATATATATTCTTCATAAAACTGTTGTATTTTACAAGAGTAAATTGAAAGCCATCAGAATCTGAAATGTGAAACATGGGAAAAAACACGTACAGAAATTCTGAAAATACAATGCAGAATATGATATATGAATAGGAAATGCAAATCATTTTCAAGATTGAAATCTAGAAAATATATGTTTTGAAATTGTAAAATGAAAGCAGTCCGTACTAAAATTTAAAAAAAAACAATTCGTATTTTTAATATTTATATTTATTTCATGTATCAAAATGAATGTATTGAATGTTAGTAATGAAGAAACGATTTTTTCAAAAACAAAACAATGAATAATCGTTAAAAAAATAAACCTAACTTTACACTTTTAATAAATATATGGTATTATACTTTAACCCTTTAACGGATAAAGCACTTCAATTGCTAAAATGTTGAAATAAATGATTGACACCGGAAATTATGAACAAATTTATTTCTATATAAGAAAAAAGCGATATTTCACATGCATAATAAATGGAAAATATTTCTATTAAAATTCTACTGTCATTGTTGAATTTCGTAATTAAAATTTTGTGGTTTCGTAGGGAAACCAATGTGCGTTATAGGATTAATCTACATTATATTTTTTTATATTTGAATATAATTTACAAATATATACACCATGACAATATCCATGCGAAAGAAAAAATTCGTTTTGTAAAATAAATTTATATAACATCGTGTTTATTTTATTTTAATGCCAGCAGTTTAATTCTATAATGATATTTTAAAATCGAATTATTTCAAGTACAATGTAATAAGTTAACTAGAAATATATGAAATATCCTACAATTTCTTTCCAATCAATTTGAAAGTTTTACTTCCTTATTCTACCATTTGAAATATTTGTATATACCTATTGACATTTTATATTTTCCAGTTATACATGAAACTGCTGAAGGAACTTCATGATAGTGTGAGTGTCGTAATTTATTTAACATACTCAAATGCAATTTTTACCATAATCTGAAGGATAGTTTTGCACAAAAAGAGAAAACACGTTTTAACGCCTTAACAGTGGGGGGTTTTTTGACACCATAAACTAAAAATAGGCACAATACACCACTTTTTCCGTACTAAAATATTTGCTTTATGTAATTGAATGCAATGTCTGCCTATTAATAAATAGAAGATTGCGTTTCAAAATTACTGGTGTGAAAAAGCTTTTAGTAAAAAAACAAGCAAACTTTTCTTGCCCGAACTGAGTTCGGGGTACACACTTACGGGGTTAAACAATTCGCCCTCAAAACTGGTTAAACTTCCAAAATCCTTTGCGCAGCCTTGTATATGATCTATAAAAGTTATACACACCACACAATAAACTGAAATTTAAGTAAGGTTAAAAACGCATACTACTACTGATAACGCAGTGTCATGGATTAACTAACCTCTATCCATGTTTTGAGCGTCTGGACAAAAAATGGTACGCTCACCATATTTTTTAGATTATGTTTTTATGTACCTCAGTGATTCATATATTATTAATTATATCATATATTATTAACAACTTTTCTTCACATACCATAACATAATGGAATTCCTCTGTGTTTTCATGTAAAAATATTATAAACGCCATACATCATTTTTAAGGATTCCCATACTGTAAGTAAATAACATATACCAATTACGTGAACATCCAAGTTTATTTACGAAATTTAGAGAGTACACAGGCAGCTAAACAAATGGACTGCACGTTTTAACTATTTTGAAATGTGTTAAAAACAGATGCTCGGAATGTGAAATGAAGTAAAATCTTCTCGCCTATCCCTTAACAATTCGTATTCTTCTCTAAAAAAAATTAGTAGAACAGTCCATAATAGTACCGAAGCTATCCGAAAAATATATTGATATGGACATATTCCATGAAATTTCATCAAAACAAAATGCAGTACATAATCTCATATAGATGATATATTATCCTATAATGCATTTAAAAAGTCTATATTATTAATGAAAATACGTTTATATATAAGTGTTTTTTATTAATGATACATAATGATCAATTATCATAAATTCAATTACATTAAACATATACGGAATATATTTATGTAATAGAAATGAATCATTTTGTAATATGTACTATATTTAACTTTATTTTTAAAAAAATATGAAAAACAGACAAAATAAAAATATGAAAATTATACTTTCTAATTATAAAAGCATCATTTTTATTTACCCATAAGTTTGAAGCATAAGACATAGAATATATGAGCTACAATGGGGTTAAAAATAATAGAAACGGTACTTTTATTGAGTTCATAATAAACATAATATTATTAATTCACTGGATTTGCGACGGGAGCAAAAAAATAAGAAAGAAAAGAAGATTTTTTTTTAAATTATAGAAATAATACATATATATCAATTGATTAAAATTTGGTTTAATAACTCTGCTGCGGTGTTGTGATATATAGTTTAGAATGTTTCGAACTTGTGGAGAATACATAATACTCCATTCCTTATAAATATCAGAATTTGATTTTGCTTTCTATTTATATTGAGCGGTTCAATCAGATATTGTGCACAATAACACCACAAACGTAACCCATACAATTTACGAGTAGGCTATTTGCAAGCTCATCGAGTACGAGAATCTGATCTTCAAACCGCTATTTTGTGTGTATTTTAGCAAAATGAATTTATGTATTGTTTCGTTGAAAAATATAATTAAATATAAGTTCTATAAAAATCCACACACGTTCATTTTAAATAGTATTCAATATTATTATAGACGAGCAGGGAAGACCAAGCTATGCTCGGTCAAAATTAAATTTGAGTTCAAATATCATGACCCATGACCAAAATGACCCACTAATTGAATTTTCTCGAACATGTGACCTAGCCCAACAGTCTTCTCGTGCCCGAAAAGCATTGGATGCAAAATTTAGTGTAAATTGAGCCGCTTTTTAGATCTTGACCCACAATGACCCAGAAATGACCCACTAATCGAAATTTCCCGGACATGTGACCTAGCCCAATGATTTTATCGTGCTCGAAACTCGTAGGACACAAAATTTAATCAAAATCGTTAGAGCCGTTTTTTAGATAAAATTAATTTGACCCGCGTTGACCCAAAAATGACCCACTAATCGAAAGTTTTCGAACATGTGACTCAGCCCAATAGTCTTCTCGTGCCCGAAAATGGTCGGATACAAAATTTCGTCAAAATCGTTTGAACCGTTTTTTAGATACAATTAGCTAGACCATGACCGAAAATGACCCAAAATGACCCACTAATCGAATTTTCTCGAACATGTGACCTAGCCCAATGGTTTTCTAGTGCCCCAAAACGGTAGGATACGAAATTTCGTCAAAATCGTTAGAGCCGTTTTTAAGATAAATTTTGCATATATATATATATATTTAACCACACACAAGATTTTCTCGTATTAGAATATATGATATTTTGTCAAAAATAATTTAGTTTAAAAACCAGATTTCTTTTACATTATTTCTCATAGTATTTCTCTCGAAACATGATAACTTATCGTCACAGAAACATTTATATTTAGAGAATATGTTTAATCATACAGCCAAAATATATTTATATTCGTTAGTTGAAAACTTACTGGCAGGTTTTACTGTATATTATTAATCAATATTTTAATTGTTTATAAAACTAAAAAATTTACACTACTTTTGATTTACAAAATATCTTACAAAAATATACAGTGTGATTATAAAAAAAACTATCCCGATATGTGAGCTCCTAACTGTCATATCGTTCAAAGACACTGAATGAATTTCTGACCTAAAGTGTATTGAGGTATGCGCTCAAGAATCATTTGAAAAACAACAGTTAAATTCTGACAGTTACGGTTACAGTGACAAAATTTCGAAAATTTCAAATGGCAACACCTACCCTTTTTTATTGGAATGTGATCGTCACAGTGAAAAACTATAAAAAGCGTTGGAACGGTACCTGTAGCATGAAAATCGTCGGCGCTAGACAGACTAAGAAGAAAAGTGAAAACAACCAATAAAGGACAGAGAAGCAACAGAAAGTAAAACATTTTATTGTTCCGTGCCATCCACCATCTGCCGCATGTAAAGTGTCGTCGTCGTGTGTGAAATGGAAAATGTATGAAACACAATAAAATGTTTTGTTTGCTGTTGCTTCTCTCTCCTTATTGGTTGTTTTCACTATTCTTCGCCGGCGATTTTCGTACTACAGGTACTGTTCCAACGCTTTTTATGATTTTCCACTCTGAAGATCACATTCAGTAAAAAAAAAAAAAAAAAGGTGTTGCCGTTTGTAATTTTCGAAATTTTGTCACTGTAACCGTAACTGTTAGAATTTAACTTTTGTCTTTCATATGATTCTTGAGCGCATACCTTAAAATACTTTAAACCAAAATTTAATTCAGTTTGTGTGAACGGTATTATCGTTAGGGGCTCATATATCGGGATAGTTTTTTCTTACAATCACCCTGTATTTATGACATTGAAATAAATATACATATTATAAGGCATGTCGAAAACAAAGTCCTCAATCTCGAAGTTCAAGTACTATAAATTTTACGTTTCGTATATATATATATTTATATTGGGCTATCAAGATCTTTTTTTTTTTTTTTTTTTTTTTTTTAAGTAAGTAATTTTAAATAAATATTTCAAAATAGCAAAACATACATAAGTACTAAGAATAAAAAAATGTGGCACATATAATTTACAATCACTTTGTAAGGAAAACATTTTTTTGTAACAGAACATACATTATTTTGTTCAAAAAAATCTTTTATATAAATCATCAAATGATTATTTTTTTTTATCTTTTACCATTTTGGGAAATAACATTGTTAGAATCTTCTAAGGATACTCTCGAGAAATAATTTTAAAACCCATGGGGCAAATTGTGCATTAATCCACAACAGTGAACTCAGTTTCGAGAATATTGGATGCATGCTGCGTGCAAATAGTAGTCTTACTGGCGAGTCGAAATTTAAGTAATATCGAAATATTTAAATTTTAAGTGTCATTGAAGAAATTGGGGTTATTTCGTGATTATTGATGTATTTTTCTGCTTTGTACTTTTTGCAGATCATTTAAAAAATCAGCATCTTGCAACATTCCACCATTAAACAATGTAAGCATACATTTTATTCCGTTTTTCTGTTTTATACTTTCATGTTTAATTTGGTGGCAGAAAATAGTACAAACCATCTTTATGTTGATCAAGAATTATATTGTTTTTTTTTAAGTGCATTGTAAAGCAATAATATTAAAACAAGATGTAAAAATGCAATATTTAATTAGTTATCATTATTATAATTAAAGGGATTTTTATTAGTTACAATTAAAAGAAATAGAATGTTTTTATACACATATAAATCTATATGCTTCTATAAGGCTAATAAAGTGGGAATTTACGTTACGATTTAAGCAACTTCTTAATAAATAAATAATTAAACGTTTACTAAATAGCTAAAAGGGGAAGTATGTGTAATATATATACACTGTAAAAAAACTCGTCTTTATACACTAAATTATTCGTCATTTTTTTTAACGAATAATTTCCGGTATCCTAGAAACATGTTTTTTCCGCGAATTCTTACAAGTATGAAAAAGAGTGGGGAAATCCGTTTATTCCCTGCGCGCTGGCATATCGTCTCTATCAATACTAAACTTAGAATTTATTTTAAAAATATATATACAAATTAAGATTTTTTATTTATTTTAAAGCGACAAAACAACAACAACAAAAAATGTTTTCGAATTAAAAAAAGAGTAACAATTAATTTTCTTATTCATTTAAAAGTATTCACAATTTATTTTTTAATAATATAAAATAAATCTAATTTAAAATATTATCAAAATAAACACATTTAACATTTATATATTAGTTACAATGAAAATATTATATGGGAAAAGTCGGTTTTACTCAAAAAAGCAAATAATTCTCCTCGAATTTATTCTATAATATTCGTGTTTTACGTCTAACAATTCAATTAAAGATATGTATAATTCATATTTTTATCCTCTATTAATACTAAAGCGTTAAAATTCCAATCACCATCCTATATCGGCGAAATCTTCCCAAAATTATTTACAAAACTCATAGTTTTCTAAACAACAAATTTACCAAACCGTATCAATTTCAATCAAGCACATAATATATTTATTTCAAACTCTTCCGTCGAGGAACATCTGATAACGCAATGGTTAACATACGAGACTCATAACGTTTAGGTCCCAGGTTCAAATCCAAAGTTGACGACAATGTTCTTGAAATTAATAAAATAATAAGTACTTTGGTGAGAGTTCCTAGAAGGCAGCACCGAACAAGTAATGTTTTTTTATCTCCACTTTTATTCCTCAATTAACCCATATTTTACCTCCTGTAACGCAGGAAAAAGAAACGTATATACTTTAAATAACGGAAATATACCGGCAGCACTGCTGCCTGTAAAATTTCCGTGATTTGAAGAAAGTACTTCTGAGAGTGTACTTTTTTTTTATATTTAATAAACACCTATTCTTACTACTTCTAACCATAATAATAATAATAATAACAATAATAATAATAATAAAAAGTAAAAATAATAACATGACATTTTTTTGTCTAGTGTAATATGCTAATAGGTTATACCCACATTAAACCAATTAAGTCAACATTTCGATTACCGAAGATC
Organism: Maratus michaelseni; assembly: GCA_963931845.1. Taxonomy (NCBI): domain Eukaryota; kingdom Metazoa; phylum Arthropoda; class Arachnida; order Araneae; family Salticidae; genus Maratus; species Maratus michaelseni. Next base: position 430,152,728 of record OZ007589.1, read on the forward strand.
GTTCACTTAAAATAAGCATACTTATGTTCATATAAAAACTCATGTTATCTTCTTTAAAAATATAAAAGTTGACAGATTATTAGTTGCTAGTAGAAGCGGAGTAAATCAATAAAATTGTTTTTGACCATACGTCATTGAGCACTATATGGCTTTTTAAAGATCTTGTGTCATTTATTGCTTTGTCAATAAATGACGGCTAATGGAAAACTGTCGATTTGATGTCTGCAGCTTTTTCTGGTTTATCGGATACCCTTCAGTTATTAATCAGCAATAATAGTTACAAAGATGCTTTCAATTTGCTTTTAAAGAAATGCAGGTAATGGATTTCTATATATATTTTTTTTCAAATGCTTTTAATATAAAGTAAATATTCTGGAAGCACTTATTTCCAAATAATTACTTTTTAAGAATATTGAGTAACAAATTTAGTATTTATACGTCAGAGGTCTGTTATTGGTTTTCTGTTAACAAAACATCACATTATATAAGTTAGAATATAATTATGATTATTAAATAAGTTCCGAATAATTTTACTTTCAACAAAAAAAAAGAATTAAGATGTTAAGAGCAAGCAACGTACATGTTAACAACATGTATTACATGCTAACGACAAATTCAACAATCTGTTTTTTTATTTCGTTAAATATTTTGAAAATAAAAACAGTAATATAAATATCAGCTAATAGAAAAATAATGTAAAAATACATTCTCATATTTTAAGAAAAATATGCATTAGAAATCATCATTGAACATTTCAGTATGAAATCATCTAAATATAATAAAACACAGTGTAACGATTCCGGTGCGAACCCCTCCATCTTACAAGTCGGCAATAAGATGGAGCCGTGTTAGGCTTACTTTGCATTTGGGATGTGGATGAGAAAACGTATCTGCCTAAATACAAATATATTCGGCCTCAAATCACCTCTGTTCAGCATATTTTTCTATAACAAATTCAAAAATAACTAAATTTCAATGATTTGGCAATCTCGTACTCGCTAAAAAAATTCATACCAGATCCCCTTTTCCAACAACGGTTTGTTTTGAAAAATCCTGAACTGCGGTTGGATGGTTCACTAATACGCACGAAGGTGCGTTCAAATTTCGTAACCGGTCATATTTACTCACGATCCGTCAAATTTTAAAGCAGTACTTCGTCGTGTGGCAACAGTTTACGGACTAAAGTATATTATTTAGGGCGTGAGAGGTTTGCAAAGGTTAACTGGATTGAATTTAACATGAAAATTTATGAGAATGATCGAAGAGATTGAAAGAAATAGAAATTAATTTGCTGATAGTAAAATAAAACAGAAAAAAAATTCTTATTCAATGATTCTAAATGAAATGAATTTTTAACTTTCTTGGAATTTGGAATAATAAAAAGATCGTTTAGAATCATGAATAGGATAGTTCCAACTGACGTTACAAATCAACCGTGGAAGGTCAAACAACCGTTGCAGGGCAGTTGTGATTGTTAGCTGTGGGATTATGGACGTTGCTGGAGATCAATTGGGCAGTTGCGATTGGCGGATGAGAAATTCATCGGGTAATTGGAACTTCCCTATATAATTCTAAATTAACAGTTATTTTTTTATGATTTAAATTATTTTCATTATTAATTTTGAAAAGGAAATATTTGTTTTATTTTTGTAAAAAATACTGCATTCTTTTATATTTGTGAGGTAGAATTAATCTTCTTGGATTTTTTTAAATAAAAAAATAAAACTATAATTACATCACTTATTAACTAATGTGATTATATATACAAGGTCGTCCATTTTTTAAAACCACCTTTTAAAGAAATTTCTTTTTTTAAACGGACCAGTGCGAGCCCTGTATATACAAGATACATCTTCAAATCCATGGAAGTAATTATCTTATTTTTCAGCTGAATATATATTTCAGTTGAATAATAATAATAATTAATATGTTTTTAAATATATTTAATTAAGTATGTCGTCTAATTATATTGGGATGTATTAATTATTAGAAAATCTCCCAATACCCACTTGATTTTAAGTTACATAACACAACTAAGTAAGTGTATTTATCGTAATTGCATATGTAACAATATTCGGCGAAATCATTATTCATTCCACTAATGAGAACAAAATTAACTAAATAGTCTGATACGTTCAAATACTAAAAAACGCAAGTAGCATCTAAAAATTCCTTAAATGTCAAAATATGCATATCTAAACTTAAAATAGACAGTATATTGCCATTAATATAGTTTGCATTTGACTAAAAAAAGGGTACTTTTCGGTTAGCCGGGCGCCATTGATATATGTACATATATAAATATATATGTATATACAGGGTGTTTCACAAAAGGACTCCTAACTTTAAAAATCAATAACCCGGAAACGGTGATAGATAGAAACATGAAACCAGTGGTATGTTTATTAAAAAAATCGTAAGAATCTTATACATAAATCTGAAAATTTAGTTAAAAATAGCACCAATAGATGGTGCTGAGAGCGTTAAGAATCCTTCTAAAGAGAGTTCAGAAGCATAAAAAGACTTGCCGTTGAAGATTTCGCCATTGAAATCTGACCACCATTAGCGTATAGTGAAAATAATTCCAAAAGTGATGTATACCGTGGTGGAACGTGTGTTTATTGTGTTGGAGTACCACCAATTAAATCAGAGTCCTACTGCCACAAGGAGATGTTTTCAAATACGAATTCAAGTCGCAAAAGGCCCAGATGGAAAAAAAATCCGTGAGCTTTTCAATAAAGTTCTACAGACAGGCAACGTGTCCGATGCGAATTATTTTCACTATACGCTAATAGCGGTCAGATTTCAATGGCTAAATCTTCAACAGCAAGTCTTTCTATGCTTCTGTACTCTCTTTAGAAGGATACTTAATGCTCTCAGCGCCATCTATTGGTGCTATTTTTAACTAAATTTTGAGATTTATGTATAAGATTCTTAAGATTTTTTTAATAAACATACCACTGGTTTCATGCTTCTATCTATCACCGTTTCCGGGTTATTGATTTTTAAAGTTAGGGGTTCTTTGTGAAACGCCCTGTACATATATATATATATATATATGTATATATTCATGCATATAAGTGTATATATACGTATGCATATATATGTATTTGTGTAGATATATGTGTATATATATGTGTGTATATACATGTATATATCTATCACTGGCGCCCGGCTAACCGAAAAGTACCAAAAAAACTGCAAAAATGCTGTCGTACGCTTGAAAAAGCACCTTTTGGCTTAAAATCTCTCATCAAAACTGTTTTTCTTTCTTTTCTTTCTTTTTTTAAATAAAATTGGTAACAGTTTTTTGTTTTATTTTTCCAGATGTATAGCCATTTCTATTCTTTCTGCAACAATAAAATAACACCTTTTGGCATAAAATCAAATTGTTTGGGGTCATAAATAAAATCAAAATTGCCAAAAAGAAAAGATAAATCGCCAAATTTTGTTTCAATCTTGCCCCTTGAATAATTTTTTAAACATTACGAACATTCCTAATCATGTTTAAATTAAATATTTTCGTTTTATAATATTATCTCTCATCAAAACTCTTTTTCTCTCTTTTTTCTTTTTCTTTTATTTTCTTTTTTTAGTAAGATTAGCAACAGTTTTTATTTTTCGAGATGTATAGCCTTTTCATTTCTTTCTGCAACAATAAATGTCGCCAAAAAATTAGCAATGGTAAATTTTTCGGCCAAAATAACAGAACTTTCTATCATAATTCTGTAACTAATGTACGTAGAACCATATGTTATATACTAAAAGCTTCCCTGAAAAATTATCTATCGAACAACGCAAGTTCCATCAAAATCCATTCAGTGGAACTCTAGATACAAAGGAACGGAACGAAATTTCCGTTTGTGTTTTATATATATAGTAGATTTCAAAATTTAAGTGAAAACAACGATTTCTCCCTCCATCCTAGGAGGGGCATTTGCACTAGTTCTATAATAATACTCGCTACCAATATTATAAGATAAGAAAAAAAGAATAACCTGACATAATTATATTTTCATATATTTGATTTTTCCCGTGCTACATTTTTCATAACTGTAACTATTGCTTTATTTCAAAAAATCAATAAAATTAAATGCATTACATATTAAATTATTTTACTATAGCTATAAAACAGTTTCCAAAAATGTAGTGTAGTATGGTCTTGAAAATCGACATTGTAACTGTAGTATACAATGTCTTTAATTTAAAAACTTCAGACACATTTGTCAACGAATTCCTCTAAAAAATGTTTGTACTTTCGTAAATGGAAACATGCAAACATTTTCGAAAAGGGTAAGGTAAAGAAAAAAAAAGAAAAAAAAAACGGGAACTTGAATAAAATTTTTCTACGCCACACTGTAATTAGTCTGATAAATTTAATGTTATTTAATATGTGATTTCTGTTTACAATATTTTTTTTAATTATTTAAGCTACATTGAAACTTACTTAAATTAAAATCTTCTGATTTAAAACAATCTATGGTTATTAGATATTAAAATTAAAAAACAACCAGTAAACACATGTTCTTGAAAAGTTCGTTTTATATATAGTTATATTTTAAATACGTACATATAGAATTTCTCACTAGTCAGTTTAGTTAAAAATCCTTTTTCTAACGTTTTAATGTTAGGATATTCTGGTTAAACCTTGTTTTTAATACCAGTAATGCAAAACAACATAAAGCTTCACTTAATATTGAAATAATTTCACCTTTACGACCTCGACAGAAACGAAATGATTCTATATATGTTCAGTGTATTAATACGTATCTTGATTTAATATAGTAGAAAATGAAACAGCTGGTACTGGTACATACTAAAAGATTATTACAAAAGATATATCAGAAACGTCACATAACTGTATCTCGATTACCTCACATTATTTGCATTTCAACACACAAGTTTAGTGTTTTGTGAAAATTATAAAATGATATTAAAATTTTCCCCAAAATAAAATGTAATTTGGCGTAATTTGATAAATCACATTCATTCTCACTATATAAAGAGAAAACACGGACTATACAATAGGACAATTTTATGAAAATGCATTTTCCATTCCAAAACGGTGTACTAAAAATATAAGTAAATCCCGCTTTCAAAACGTATAACAAAGTAAAATAATTTTTAAAAAAATGAACAAACTAAACATCTTATAATTCATTAAAAACCATTTAAATTATTTTTGAAAACTTTTTTAAAGGATTAGTTTGACTATACATATTACCAAAAACAGACTGTACGACAAGTATAACATATCTTATATTATTGCTTGTACAACACTTTGTTATTCAGGCTGCTTTCAAATTCAAAGAAACTTTCTCACAAAATTTTGAATTCATTTTTTTTCTGAAGCGGCTGGAATTTGATTTGATTGCCTAAGAGGGACTGCTCAGACAAGGAAACCATGTCTGTAGAGCATAGTATCTCTCCCGGTCCCTTTATTAAGGTCTTAAAAAAAAGGTTACAGTGTTTAGCCCCAGCTGATGCCGCCGGAAAACGCAACAATGAGCGGCAAAACATAAACATAAGAAAGAAATATAATACAGGCTGTTGCAAATCACGTGAGCGGCGGAGATTGGCGCCGACTGTCTGTCTACCGGGGAGTCCCCTCTGTGACACAATAGAATTAATTTCTGTATCATGAGGTGCTCGGATCTAAAGGAAGCAAAATGCGGCTTCCAGAATTAGATTTTAAAATTTTCTCGAATATGTTTATTTACTGTTTAATATCTTTTTAGTGTTTGATGTGTCTGTCTGCGTGTTATGTGTTCGTATATTAAACCAAGAAAAAGACAAATCGTTAGTATTATTTTACCTGAAATACACCAGAATCTCGTAACAAGAAATGATATTTACTGCATTTCTCCAATTCCTTCAAAAATCATGAATTACCAGATTTCATTCAAGAATGTTGATTTCTATATATTATTATGCTCTCCCAACCAGCACGCTTGAGTGATTATTATGATTAGTTATTTTTATGGTGACAACAAACCCGGGAGCTTTAATATTAAAGTTCATGACAATGAATGTATTGCTCCAAGTGATTAGTGATTATCATCAAGATTAAGTTCAACATTTTCGAAGACGACTTACTGGATTAAGATTATATCCCGGCAAAATCAGGTACTGTACCTTTTATTTGTTTTTAAAAATGAATCTCGAAAAATTAAAATCAAAGCGCAAGGTAATTAAAACTGCCTGTACGAAATTTATTACAAAAATTGAAACATTTATGGAAAGTGTAGATTTAGAAAGTGAAAATGATTTTGAGACACTCTCGGAATATTTGAACAATTTAATTGAAAAACAAGATGAATTAAAGTTAATAAATCCTAAAATTGAAGAGTTAATATCTGATACTACTCTTTTTGAAGCAGAAATTCAAAACAGTATTGAGTATGACGATACCATTAATGAAGCAAAATTTAAAATTAAAGGAAAATTAAAAAAGTTTAAAGCTAACGCTGAACTGAGCAATACAAGTACTGCATCAAATGCCAGTACAAATGCCAGTACAATTCCGTATCCTAATACACGATCACCTACAATAAATTTACCCAAGATAACTATACCAATATTTAAAGGTGATCCTAACACATTTCTTGAGTTTATGAATAGTTTTAAAAGCACTATAGATTCTAATGAAAACTTGAGTAGCATTGAAAAATTCATATATTTGAAATCGTTTCTGTCAGGAGAAGCTTATAAAACGATTTCAGGATTTGCTCTAAATGAACAAAATTATAAATCGTCTCTAGATTTACTAGAAAACAGATATGGAAAAACAGAATATTTGATTAGTGGGTTTATAAATAAACTATTATAAATTGAGCCTGTAAAGTCTGCTTCAAATACGAAATTGTTAAGGGAATTGCACTATGAATGCGAAGTTAGAATTACAAATTTACAAGCGATGGGGGTGGCTTCAGATAATTTCGGATATTTACTTATTCCAATAATTTTAAGGCAATTACCCTATAATTTGGTTGTAGAATTTCAAAGAAAAAAAAATGTTGATAAATCTGGTGACGTCAATGAATTAATGAATTTTATAAAGTTTGAAATAGAATCACGAGAAGCGGCTAACGCGGTGTCAGGAATTTCCTTAAAAAATAATGAAACATCTCGATGGGAAAGAAAAAATCCGACTAGATTAAAAACTAATGTTCCCACTTCAGTCGCGCTTAACACGGTTGTAAAAAATGTTTGCATATTTTGCAATTCAAATCATTATAGTCTAAAATGTAAGGAAATCTCGGACGAACAAAAACGTTATAAGTTAAAAAAAAGTGGGAGGTGTTATCGATGTTTGAATAAAAATCATCTATTATCTTCTTGTAAAGTAAAAATTCAACCTTGCGAATTATGCCAAAGTTTTCAGCATAATTATTTATTTTACCCCACTAAGAAAGATAAAAATCGTCCCGTTGAAAATGCGGAAACACCCGAATCTTCCCGAATTCTCGAAAACCAAACTGTATTATCATCAGTTATTAAGACTCAAAATTCCTCCGAAAAATATTCAACATTATTACAAACTGCTTGTGTACAGGTGCTAGGTATCTCTAAAACCTTATATACGAGGCTTTTATATGACTCGGCCTCTTCTAGAACGTTCCTTACAAAAAGTCTAGCGACAGCTTTGAAATTAAAACCTAGGAAAAAGGAAAGGCTTCTAGTTTATACGTTCGGAAACCGCAAAGCCATAGAACAAGAGTTCGATGTTGTGAATATTACAGTACGCAGTCGCGTTCCCCCCTACGCTGACAATCAAATTGAAGCGCTTGTGTCAGAGGTCATCAGCGGAGCGAAAATTATCGCCTCAGTTGATTCTCAGTTAATAAATAAACTCGGTCTTAATGAAAATGAATTTGCTGACACATTTATTCATGCAAAACCCATCCAAATTCTTTTAGGTGCTGATTATATGTTTTCAACGATAATTGGAGAAGTTTAAAAAAATAAATCAATCGTTGTTTATTCAACCAACGATATTTGGAAAAACTTTAGTAGGTAGAATTTATGGCGCTAAATTACAGAGTACTTCCTGTTTAAAAATAATATACTCGTCAATAGATAATGACTTAAGAAACTTATGGGAAATGGAATCGTTTCTATTTAATCAAAAAGATAAACAAGATGATGAACATTTTGAGGTCATAAATAAATTCGAGAAGGAAATATGTTTCGAAAATGGTAGGTATGTAGCACCACTTTTGTGGCGATGCGATACGGATAGACAAAATTTATGTAACAATTACCAAGTCGCGGAAAAAAGATTTGCAGTTTTGGAAAAACGGTTAAAAGATGATCAATCTTTATTTTTAAGATATAATGAAATTATGAAGGAACAATTGAATGAGGGAATTATTCAAAAGTGTAATGATAATTGTTCTGTAAATTATGTAATGCCTCATAGAGCGGTTTTTAGGGAAAAATCTTCTAGCTCTAAAACTAGAATTGTTTATGATGCGAGCAGTCGACAGGGTAGTAACAAAAGTTTAAATGAATGTCTTTTCTCAGGGGAAAATTTAAATCCTAATCTCGTAGATGTTATACTAAATTTCAGGCGGCATAAAATTGCTTTTTGTGGGGATTTGGCCCGAGCCTTCCTGCAAATAGAGGTATCGAGGAGTGACAGAGATTATTTATGTTTTTTATATTTTGATGACTGCGACATAAATAAACCACCAACCTTATATCATTTTAATCGACATTGTTTTGGCCTCACTAGTTCCCCCTACGTGTTAGCTTCAACTCTAAAAAAACACATTAAAAATTATAAGGAGGCCAATCCCATCGCATACCACATGTTAGATAATTATTTATACGTAGATGACTTGATTCACGGAGCATCTACGGTACCAGAAGCTTTTAAGCTGTCATCTTGTGCAGTTTCAATTTTTAAAGACGCGAATATGAAGTTACGGAAATTTAACTCCAATTCTGTAGAATTAAAGGAACAGTGGAAGAATGCCGACCCTGTAATTGAAATAGAAGAAAAACAATCAAACCTTAAAATACTAGGAATAAATTGGAACAATAAGGAGGATAAGTTGGAACAATAAGTCCATAGATTTGACATCTTTAGCGTCAAACGGTGATTTAAAATTCACCAAAAGACACGTTCTCCACACTGCTGCTAAAATATTTGATCCTATCGGATTCCTCAATCCCTTTATGATTAGAATTAAGCTCCTCTTGCAGGAATTGTGGGAATCTGGTCTTGACTGGGATGACACATTTTCCGAAGAAATTGTAAATAAATATCAAACGTGGTATAAAGAAACAAAACTACTAGAAAATATGAAAATACCTAGATATTATTTTGATTCAGATGTAACAGTAAACAAAGTTCAAGTTCATGTGTTTTCTGATGCCTCGTTAAAATCCTACGGAGCTGTAGCCTACTTTAGATACAGGACATCAGAAGGCTATTTTAATACTTGCTATATAATTTCAAAATCGCGAGTTGCTCCTTTAAAAAAAGTTAGTTTACCGCGATTGGAGCTCTTAGGAGCTTTAACAGCTGCCAGAATTGCCAACCATATTAAACATCTTTTCAGTTATATTGAAAATATAATTTTGTGGTCCGATTCTACTATAGTTTTGCACTGGATTAAGGGATCGGCCGCCAAGTGGAAACCGTATGTCGCAAACCGCGTAGCGGAAATTCAGGAAATGACCGATCCTAGTTCTTGGCGGCATGTTAATAGCAAGGATAACCCGGCAGACATGCTTACTAGGGGGCTCTCTTCCAAAGAGCTAATAAATTCAAGACGCTGGTGGTATGGTCCTGAGTGGCTTATTAATCCCGAAATTGATTGGCCGAAAGAAAATAAGCTAAAAATCAAATCATTCATTCCAGAAATTAAAAATGAATGCAAAGGCGAAATAATAGTTAATTCAATCATTGTTAATGAAAAAATAATTGATATAGAAAAATTTAGTAGCCTAAAAAAATTGTTAAGAGTCACTGCTTACGTGATATATTTTATAAAATTGCTAAAGGGCAATCACGAGAAAGTCTGTGCACTTACACCAGAAAATCTTCGAGAAGCAGAGCTGTATTGGATAAGGCTAGTTCACAGTGAATTTTTTTCTAATGAAATACAGTGTTTAAAAAATGCCAAACCTCTTCCAAAAGACTCGCACTTGCTTTGTTTGAACCCATTCCTTGATTCCGAAGGCGTCCTGCGTGTCTCTGGTCGACTTGGGAAGGCTGATTTTTCAACGGATGAAAAACACCCGATAATTCTTCCGTCCAAAACGAAGTTTTCCGAATTGATAATTTGGGATGCTCATGTTAGAGTATTTCATTCAGCGGTTTCTCACACCCTCGTACAAGTGAGAGAAAAATTCTGGTTACTAAAGGCTAGACAAACAATAAAAAATCAACTGAAAAAATGCATTATTTGCAAAAGGTTTTCATCAATTCCAGGAGACCAGACGATAGTTCCATTGCCACCTGATCGTGTCGAACAGTCAGCTCCATATAGCGTAATAGGAGTCGATTTTGCAGGACCTTTATTTGTCAAAGATTCTGACAGCAAACAGTATATATTGCTAATAACGTGTGCTGTAACAAGAAATATCCACCTGGAACTTGTTGACAATTTGTCAACACAAACATTCTTACTTGCCTTTAGACGGTTCATCGCTCGTCGTGGATTATGCTCCGTTATTTATTCCGATAACGCACGAACATTTAAACGCGCTGAAATAGAACTTAAGAGACTATGGACTATAGTGACTCATCCAGAGGTGAAAGAATTTTTTGCTTCCAATAACATAAAATGGAAGTATATAGTGGAAAGGGCCGCCTGGTGGGGCGGATTTCATGAAAGAATGGTAAGGTCTGTAAAAACTGCGCTGCGAAAGACATTGGGTAGATCTTCTCTGACCCTTAATGAGTTGCATACAGTACTTATGGAGGTTGAAGGAATGGTGAACTCCAGACCCATGACATACATAAGTGATGAAAGGCAGGACCCCCTACCATTAACTCCTGCCCATTTTTTAATAGGGAGAAGAATATCTTCTCTCCCCCCCGTACGGCTTCACCTTGACTCTAATTTCTCTTCTAGGAAAGAATTGCTTAAAGCCTTTAACTATCGGGAAAAATTGATGCGGCTGTTTTGGTCTAGATGGAAGAATGAATACTTATTAAATTTGAGGTCAGCCCACCAAAGTTTAAATAAAACCAATCTTCCCCAATTTAAAATAAATGATGTTGTTTTAATTAAAGATGATAAATTACCCAGAAATTTCTGGAGTTTAGTTAAAATTATAGAAATATTTCCTGGAAGAGATGGCAAGGTGAGAGCCTGCAAAATTAAGACTGAAAAGTCCATATTGAACAGACCTGTACAACTGCTTTTCAATCTTGAACTATAATGGACTGAGACAAAATTTGAACTTTAATTATTGAACTCTAATATAAATTTTCTTATTCCTTTATTTAGTTGAATCAGTGTTCAACTCTCTCTTTTTTTAAATTAGCCTTGAAGTATGTATAATTTTATTATTATTCTATGTTTGTATTTGATTTAATTTGTATAACTTGTATTATTATTTAATGATTGTATTTCATTTAATTTGTATTGTTATATATATATGTTTAGTGATGAACACCCCTATGTTCATGGTGGGGCAGTGTGTTGCAAATCACGTGAGCGGCGGAGATTGGCGCCGACTGTCTGTCTACCGGGGAGTCCCCTCTGTGACACAATAGAATTAAATTCTGTATCATGAGGTGCTCGGATCTAAAGGAAGCAAAATGCGGCTTCCAGAATTAGATTTTAAAATTTTCTCGAATATGTTTATTTACTGTTTAATATCTTTTTAGTGTTTGATGTGTCTGTCTGCGTGTTATGTGTTCGTATATTAAACCAAGAAAAAGACAAATCGTTAGTATTATTTTACCTGAAATACACCAGAATCTCGTAACAAGAAATGATATTTACTGCATTTCTCCAATTCCTTCAAAAATCATGAATTACCAGATTTCATTCAAGAATGTTGATTTCTATATATTATTATGCTCTCCCAACCAGCACGCTTGAGTGATTATTATGATTAGTTATTTTACAGGCGACCCTGCCAGGAGTGCTCAATGCGTTCAAGTGACAGTGACTGATTAAGACTTTTACAGGAGTGGTCCATCACTGCCGGAAAACAGATTTTCCCACGCGACACTGGGCAGTGAGGGGCATCAGTAGGTGGTGGAAACTATAGGGTGCAAATAATTGAAGAATTGTGATCCAACACACGGGCTCCCTAAGTTAAATTTGAGAGGTAAGTTAAGTGATCAAAAATGCTTTTTAGTTTCCTCTTTAGAAGTGGGCGAGTTAGGATATTAGCGAGCCAATTTTTTGGAGTCTATTTACAGATATATATGATGGTGAGTCACTTAAACTGTTGTTGACAGTGGATGACGGTGTTGAAGGACTGTTGGGTGGAGAAGATGTGGATGTTTATTACTTGTTGTTGCCTAGTGTTTATTTGAAGTTGTTGCAGGTGTTAATTTGAAGTTGTTGCTGGTGGTGGCATGAGTACTGTGTTTCTCGGTGGACGACGGTGTTGAGGGGCTGTTGGGTGGAGGAGTTGTGGATGTTTATTTCTTGTTGTTATCTGATGTTTATTTGAGGTTATTGCTGGTGGTGGCATGAGTACTGTGTTTCTCGGTGGATGACGGTGTAGAGAGACTGTTGAGTGGAGAAGTTGTGGATGCTTTTTTCTTTCTTGTTGTTGTCTGGTGCTTATTGCTTGCTGTTGTCTGGTGTTTATTTGAAGTTGTTGCTGGTGGTGGCCAGAGTACTGTGTTTCTATGCGTGTTTTTACCATCGCGAGCTGTCTGATGATGCGTTTTGCTTGCGATGGCGGGTCTGGTAGATGTCCTGATAGACCTGGCAGTCCGGTGAGCTTGCTCTATGGTTATTTGGATATGGGTGTCCGTGTTTGTCTTCTGTGTGTGTGCAGTTGTAGCATTGATGTTTGTGTGGTTTGTTTTTGTGTGGGCAGCTTTCAGAGGAGTGATCTTCCATGCAATATTCGCATGCCGTTCTACCCCTGCATCCGTAGGAGGATTGTCCAAAAACTTGGCAATTTTGGCATCTTATTATTGGTGAGTAGATTCTGAGCTTGCATGTAAAGAAGTTCATTGCTAGACGACCTTCGTTGAGTAGTGCGGCCGCTTGTTCTTCGTCAGTTTCTATTACTAGTTCATATGTTTTGGAGTTAGTGTGTGATATTTCTTTGTGTATGTAAATGCCTTCTATTGGTTTTACGTCGAGTGGGTCTAGTTGTTCGTATAGTTTCATAATTGTTTCGTGGGATGTAAATGATTTTGGGATGCACAGCACTATAATCTTTCTTCTTTTTTCAGATGTGAATTTAATGGAGACCAGACGTGACATTTCTTCTGAGTTTTCTATCAAATTCATTAGATTGTCCACGTCTGTGTCTGTGTCGGATCTTATGATGATTGTTGTTTTGTTTCTGGCTACTGTGGTGAAATTGGCAAGTGTTTTTATACAGAAACTATGTCATCGAAGTGAGTTTTCCATTTTTTGGTAAATGCAGTGGATCTTACTACCAAAATACTGCCAAAGTCAGCGTTTTGAACGATTTCTCGAGGCAGCAGAGCGAGAAAAATGAGAAATCTTGTCACGTGACATAAATTGCTTTTAACTGGATAAGTATTTTTTTATATAAAAAATGGAAAACGTGTTTCGATTCTGAATCGCTTCCTTAGTTAGGCCTTCCCATTTTATGTCTTTACGCTTGCAAATGAGTAAGAAAATGTGTCTGAAAATTTCACGTTGTAAAACAGGTCATTTGATCACTTCCTTAAACAAACATATCCTCCAGCCAAACATGTTCCTAGTTACCCTTAAGAGGCCACTTCACTCAGGCGAAAACACCCGCTCGCTAATGTTAATCCTATGGGGGAAATAATTTTTGATATGTCATTCGCATTACAATATTTTTAAATGATTTTTTTTTTTGCATTGGACAGCTGAGGTCAATCTTTATGCACACTCCTTTGTACTTTTTCGATTTTTGTCACAGTTATTTTTATTGAGGATAGTTTCACTTTCGAAACCGGTTCCAAAAATGAAAGTATCTTAATAATAAAAAATAATAATAATAAAAAAAAAATAAAAAAAATAAAAACTTGTAATCAAAATCGAGAAAGTGCAAAGGAGCGTGCATAAATATTGACCTCAGCTATCGAATGCAAAAAAATCTTTTTAAAAATATTGAAATGCGAACGAGATATCGTAAATTATTTCCCCCATAGGAGTAACATTAGCGAGCGGGTGTTTTCGCCTTGAGTGAAGTAGCCTCTTAGAAGTAACTAGCGTAATACTGAAATGAAGGACTTTTCCCCGCTCAATCATTCCTTCTGTATCGCAGCATGTATAAGCGATTGTTCTGACTTCTGTCTGTTTCAACTTTTCCCCTTCAAGAGACCACCTGTCACAACATTACAGAGTCATTTACAGAGTTCGAAAGCCTTTGCCTGCTGAGTCAGATGAAAAAAATATCAAGACAGAGTAGGTTGGCGTCATAGTTAGTCAAAAACTTTTCACGCGGACAGGTCAGCTGACACAAAATTTAAATTTAAAGCAAATCTACCAAATAACATTTTTGTTGCCAATATTTTGTAATTGTGGTGTTTAAGTGCAAGGCATACTCCTAAAAACGACCTAATAACGGTATTCCTAATAACAGCTGCCCCTTCTACTGAACTTCAGTAAGACCATTTCATATTTTGCGTTCATTTTTTATGATTCTCATGTGCTCAGAGAGCGTCTTCAAATGTATAAAATCAATGTGCTTCAGTAAATTCTTCTTGGTCTATTTTTCTTCAAAATATCATTGTAACATTAACAGCGACAAACAATATAATCCAATAAACAAAATATAATAAAAGTTTTTGAAATTTTGCGCCCGAAGATCAATGATTAAAAATAATTTAAATGATTCACCGTTTCTCCGAAATGTGATCACGTGAGAATTCCGATATAACTGACAGTGTGTTTATTCAGAAAGTTTAGAAAACAAGTTTATTCAATCTTATGCATATCTAAATTTGAATATCAACATTCTGTTCATATAATTATGAGAAAATATTCACTAGCGTTTAATAACCATAAATTGATTCAGTACTTTTTATATATTGTTTATTTCCATATGAACTTTTTCGATGTTTAAATTACATAACCAAGACTTAAAATATGGCTTTTTTATATAATACCATAATGTGTTTTTGAACGAATTTTCATTTTAATTTATTTTACTTAAGTACTGAAAATGAGTATTCTAAATGGCATCTAATTACGTAATATTCAGAAACACGTGGTGTTTATTTCTTAAAAAATTGCTTTACAAAAATCTAAAAGGTCTTTCATTAAGTATTATTTTTTTAAATGCTATTAATTTCCAAATCATTAATTATTTAAACTATGAGTTTTAATTTATTATTATATAATTTTCTGGGCTCCCAATTTCACTATGTTATATGTTGATTACTAACCTTTTGTATACTTAAAATTTATTAACGAATATCTTAGAGTTTGTAATATAACTTCATATGCCATTTCAATGGGAAATATACAGTCAGTAGTTTGTTTTTTCTTTAATTATAGTAAAATAATTAAATAACATAATGATATATTGACGGGTTAAAAACGAAATGTCATTACTGTCTACATATGACAATTTATACTGGGACAAATTGGTGATTAAAATTTATTGAGTGTTCCTTTTTTGGTTGACCGAATGTAAACAAAAAATATTAATTATGGATATTTTTTATGTGCGTAGAGAGGAGGGGCCGGGTAGAATAAAGCATCTAATCTAAAATTTATACTGTAAATCATTACATTAATTCAAAATAGTTTACTTTGTCTGAAAAATGAATTTTTTTACACACATAGGTGAACTTTAATATTTTTTTGTAACATTTAGAAAGTTAGTTCCCTTTTAAATAATATAACTTCATTAACAATCATTTCAACCCCTGGTAACTCATAAACCATAGTGTTTTTTTCTATAACCTTGTACAATGATTATAAATGGTATTTATAATTAAACTGAAATTACCTGGAATTTTCAATATCGAACATGCTGTTAATATCGTAAAAGAAATAGCTTTAAACAGTTTAAATTTCTGCATATTTACAGAGTTTTAAACTTTTTTTTTTTTTTAACCATTGATTTGCTAAAATTTATGATACAAACATTCGATAAAGGCCATTTGTGAAAGAATTATTTTTTTTTAATAACAATGGATAAAAACAGAAATTATAAAAATGTTGATTGCTTCATATATGTAACTTTATATGGGTTTTGTGGTATTTAATGTTTTATTCTACCCGACCCCTCCTATTCAAATAAAAAAACCATAATTCACATATTTTTTTTTTTTTTTTACAGTTGGTCAATCAAAATATAATCACACAATAAATTTTAATCACCAAACTGTCCCAGTAAAAAACTCAAAAATCATTCGACTTGAAGATATGTCTTATTTCAATTTTAATTTGAAGTATAAAACTAGCGTCGTATTCATACTGGAATTGTACCAAACTTTGAAAGTTTTAATATAAACACCTAATTTTAAAATCATATTTGTATTTTTTAGAAACTTGTACCTAAATAATACCAAACGGGAAATAATTCCGTCAAGAAGTTCATATGTGAAGGTTTAAACTTTGAGCCTCCTAAGGATAAATTAATTCATAATTGAACCAAAATAGTTTCCAATGTGTGGAGATTTTGAGCTTAATTCAAAAACTAGTTGGCAATATTAGCCGTTATTTTGAATTCAAGCTTCTTGAAATCGATTTATGTAAAAATATTAAAATGTTAAATTTATATTCTTCTCGAAAATTAATATCGAAAATACCGTTTGGTTACAATATAAGTATCTCTGTTAGGATTTGTCTGTAGCTTGAAGGAATTACGCGAATAAAACCAAAATCGGTACACTTACTATTCGAGAAGGGGGAAGAGGAATGGAACAATAAAAACAATTACAATAATCGCCGACAGATGGCACTTTTGAGTCTGAAATGTAATGTGTAATACAAGAACAAAGAATTAAGGCGTAAAACCGGATGACAAACCTAATTTATTGGAAAGTGTCACAGCGAAGGTGGTTACGCTTTCGGATGGCGGTGCCGATCAAGTTAAGTTTCCACATGGCCATTGTGCAGGAGGACACAATCCAGGCGGTGATCGAGGTGCTCAACTGCGGAATGTAAATCGGAGAACATCAGGAGTGATGTTCCCCACATGTTGTGATATGCGATCTCTTAAATCATTGAGGTTTTCGACACCTCCACGGTACACAGCGGCGTTTGCACCGACAGGTCCCGTAGCGCCATCTGTTGGCGATTATTGCAACTATTATTTTGTTACATTCTTCTTCCCTCTTCTCAAATAGTAAGTGTACCAATTTTGGTTTCATTCGGGTTATTCCTTCAAGCTACAGACAGCTCCAAATAGAGAAACTTATGTTATAACCACTCTGTATATACATTTCCAATTATTTTTTGAAAGAAATTTTTACAGAAATCTAATTTTACTAAAAAACTTGACTGAATGACTTCCTGTTTGATATCCTAAGGTTAATTATGCAGAAAAATCTAAATTATGAGTACGTATTCAAAATGTCAGTGTTTATTCTAATTACACTGTGACTCCTAAGCTTAATTTTATAATTTAATTTTAAAAAAGTCAAAATTTCCAGTCCAATGTCTATTTCTTTTTTTTTTCTGTTCCAATGAAGATTAAAGTGTAAAAAAAAAAGAATTTTTGAAATATATATCCTTAACATAAAAATATGCATATAACTTAAAAAAAAAACATTTGCAAAATTATGTTATAAATTCTGGTTACTCTTTTTGCAGATATATGTATGTATGAAATATATATCTACATAAAAATAATATACCATTTTTTTCCTTTTTGTATCTAATAGCTATTGATTTTATTAAATGCCTATCAATCTATTGCTATTATATATGTATATATATACATACATCCCTAACTTTGAGCATAAATAACTCGGAAACGGTGATAGATAAAAGCTTGAAACCAGTAGTATGTTTATTATAAAAAAGTAAGAATCTTATACAGACACCTAAAATTTTTGTTAAAAATTGTGCCGATAGATGGCACTGCAGGTTGCATTATGAAACCCTATATAAGAGAGCGCAAACGCCAAGGACGATTACTCGTCTATGATTTTGTCGTTGAAACGTGACCGCCATTAGCTTATAGTGAAAGGATACGACTACTTTCTGTGGGGAACACTTAAGGACAATGTTTACCGCAACAAGCCTTTAACATTCGACGAGATGGAGGAGGCTATTTGTCAAGCTTTTGTCTCCGTTTCCGGTTATAAACTACAGTTGACACACTGACAATTTCATTCTCCGTTTATGACATGTGTGTTGTAAAAGGTGCACAATTTGAATAAATTTTGATGTGATACATACTACTTTTTTATTGTAATTCGTCCTGCAGCTCCATGTATCAGCGCAATTTGTAACTAAAATTTTGAAGTTTCTGTAGAGATTTTTATGGTTTTTTTAATAATCATATCACTGGTTTCATGCTTCTACCTATCATCGTTTCCGAATTATTTATTTTCGATGTTAGGGGTGAAACACCCTGTATGTACATGTATCATTTGAAATAACTTTCAGAACTTTAAAAATATCTAATCACCATTATTTTCTTACTTTGTAATCACTTATGATCTTGAAGGAAACATGATCATTATCTACAAAATAACATAACAGAGACTGTTGAGTGCTTTAACTATTTATATGCACAGCCAAATCCTAAATAAAAAATCATTTTTAAATTAAAAATTACGTTAAATACGTCTGTTTGTCAAACAGTGACTGCTACAGCTCTTTCTTCTCTAATTCATTAAGTGTAAATTAACTTTGCTTACAATTCTCTTAACAAACAAACGTTTATTAATATAAAAGAATTATTGACTTGTAAAATTTAGAATTCATTTTACTTTTTCAGTTCTACTTTATTTTAAAGAAATGTTTCAGATACTCAAATGCATCGTCGTTGAAAAATCTCTGATACTTTTTAAAAGACTAATAATTTTAGTATTATTTTAATATACGTTATACGATCGTAATAGAATTTGTATTTTTTTTTTTTTTTTTTAGTATTTCAATTAATTTGTTTTATAAAGATATTGTTAATTACGTTTATTTTTAAACTTGACATTAACATAGTTTATGAATTACTATAGCTTCTAGTAGAAAAATACTATAGAAATATGTAAAAATTTTAATGAAAACAAATTGAGAATATCTTGATTAAACTATTGTTAAAATGGATATTTGATTTATTTTAAGTGGAAGTTTATGTCATTCGTTAAATAAGCATTGCACGTACTATTTAAAAATTTAATTGATTAAATATTAATTTTATCCGCATTTAACCCTTTTATACAAATTAATTTTAGATTAAAAATTAGAATTAATTATTCTACTCCACACATTGTCTGTGTGAGCATTTGGAAATTGGGTAAAATTTTAATCACAAACCGATAAATTTAAACAAAAGATGATTATGAATTTTTCAAACAATTTAAATAAATTAATAAAATATTTTTTTATGTAATACAATCCCAAATGTTTTATTATTATTATATTATATTAAAATTAGTTGCATTTTATGTGTTTTTTATATGGAAATTGTATTTTCAACAAATCTACATACATGCATTTTCACTTTGGAATAATACCACAACGATTCAACTCGAATTTGTTTTTTCTACTTTTATTCACTTAAAGGAAAACTACTATTATTTGCGTTTTCTCTGGGGCAATTTATCAATTCGCTAGAGAAATGGTAACACGGATATTTTTGAAGGAAATTTCTTTAAATAAAATTTCATTTGTTTAAGTTAGAAACGTTTCAAGAATTAAATTAAAAATCGAATTTCAAGACTGAGGTTTACAGGGAAACATTTTCCAAATTTTATGTATGCTTGCAATGAGAAAATGAAAATAAAATTCGCGAAAAACATAAAGTTCCACATGCATAGATATTAAATATGCTCCAGTATTACTTTTATTTATTTATTCAGTACCTACAAAATCATTTCAGATATTTTATATACAGGATGCGTACATTTTTACCAAAATTTTTAATAGATTTTTTTTATTTTATTTTATCGCAAAAAACAATTATAAATTCTTTGAATATATGTGGTGGTTGTGAAAAACAAAGAGTGTACGCACTATGTATAGAAACATCAACTTCATTTTTATAAAAGCACATTTTCTTTTAGTGTGATGATATTTAATTTAAAAATAGCTTTATTTGACACATTTATTGTCGTTATAAGGGCTGTAATAATATATGTACTTTATAACAAAATGGGTAAATATATGTCTTCTATATATTCTTTCCATTAAGTGTTTGTCGTAATGAATTGCAATTTATAGCCAAATATATGTAAAAAAGTTTTTTTCTGCACAAAAAAATAAAACTATACTTAGGATATTTTCTCGTAGCTTGTAGTGTACAGTTTACTTTTCTAAATATTTAAAGATTATATCTTAATAACAAAAAAGATATGAATGAAAATCTTTATAAAAGCATTTTGTATAAGACATTGAACAAATTAACACTAAACAAATTACTACATTTGCTGAATTAGTACGTTCCATTAAATGTTTGCGTTATTGACAATGGAAAAAAAAGCAGGACTGATAAATCTGTTTTTTATTTTTGAAATACATTGACAGTGGTGTTTTTGCATGTGGAGTAGGGCATGTGCTTGAGACACTTTTTTTTTTATCTGTGAAAATAATTTCCTTAAAATTTAAATATTTATATTCTTATTTTTTTATAATTTGATTCTTAATAGCGTCACATTTTAGTGAAATCCTCTTTGAAACGTCTTACGGTGAATACGCATAGGACAATTGGTTAATTTATAATATGTCTTTAAATTACTCCATATTAATAATACACCTAGTATTTGCATAAAAGCAACAAAATGATGCATATGTGAAACAAGTTTTTTTACATACTTTGTTTAATAACAATATATGTATATATATATATATATATATATATATATATTATTATTATTATTATTATTATTATTATTATTATTATTATTATTATTATTATTATTATTATTATTATCGAAAATTATTCAATATTTCTTTTCAATAAAAGAACCAATCTCTGACACAGACACGGCAATTGGAATTTTTTTATTATTCTTATAAAATATATTTTACTCTCGTAATATTCATTATTTAATTAAATCTTTATACAGCGTGGTGCAAGAAGATAGTAGGGTAAACTATTTAGGGTAATAACTAGAGTAAAAAAATCACAATTCAGAGCAAAATTGTGAAATTTCTTAAGAAGGTTTTTTTTTTCTGAAAGCACAATAATTATACACTTAAAAATCGAAATCATCACTTACAATAGTTACAAAATATATAAGGGTATTATATAAAATTTTAAATGACTGATAGCGGATTACATAAAATCCATTTCTAGTGAGTTTAGATCCCAACATTTTTGAAGATGGAGAGAGTTAAAATCCTTTTTGACTTCGATAAAGGCCAAATTCTATATTATAGCAACATCGGAATGTTACTTGAGAGAACTTCTGATAAAGTTAAACGTCCCAAAGCTGTCCATTTTAACCTCTTAAAAAATATGGCAACTTAGGATAATGCTAAATCTACAGGAAGGACGAGAATTCCGTCGAAACGTTGGAATCTTCGTACGGTCGCAAAAAAATTATAATAATAATAATAATAAAATGCAGCAAAGTACATTAGATGCCAGTTAGACGCCAGTATTCCTATGGACTATCAGAAGAACAATAAGCAGGGCGGGATTTATTAAATATGTAAAACCAAGTCGGCGTCCGCGTACTGCGTAAATGCAGTATATTTGTGCAGTATATTACGCGGCGTCCGCGTAAATGCAGTATATTTATGGCCAGGTGTTAAACCTGGCCATAAATATACTGCATTTAATTTGCAGAGAAATGTCTAAAGCATTAAACGAATTGGTCTAAAGTTTTTTCCAGTGTTGCAAAGACGATTAATTTCGATGATTCGGATGGTTTTCATTCATATTGGTATGACTTTCAAAAGGAAAACGACATATTTTCTACATGCCAACTAGGTGGACGTTTGCTAATGGTTTGGGCTGCTTTTTTCTGAGAAGCTTCGAATTGCTTTTCCAGAAGGAGGACAAAATTGACCTGTCTGTATTTACATGCTAGAACGTCGTTTCTTGAACAAGGGTTTCAAAATGTCCGGCCTTAACTGTACTTTTCAATGCCTCAATTTACTCTGCAGAAGGCAGACGTGGTTTGGAGATAATAAGATTCACAAACTTGATTGACCTATCAACATTTGATTGGTCCGGATCCAAATACCATGGATAGCTTTTGGGGATTTAGAGTGCGAAATATCCTTGGACAAAATAGCCAAATGGTTCAGTATAACTTGAAAGATGAATAAAATCTGCCATTTGTGAGGTATGCCGAGTTTTGTCACCTCAACAAGCTGGAAACCATGTAAACTCTATGACACAACGTTGCATTGAAATTATGACACTTAAAGGAAGCACAAATTGCATGTAATATTTCTGTAATTTAAAAAATCTCTTTCGCTCTTATCATTTTTCTCCAATTGAATTTATTTTTCTTCAGGAAAATTAAATTTATTACATTGAAATAATAGTAATTGTTTTACAATGTTACAGTTAACTTTAAGTTGCCTGTTTAATTTGATAAAATCAATTATTGGGTGGTTATATGTTAATTAATATAATTATATTTACTATTCAGTCAATTACGTGATGGTTTCTAGCATTTAGCAACCCGGTATAGTATACAACGACAGATTTGGGCATGTTTATCACACTAATTTGCATAGTTACGTTGTAATACACATATAATACCTTTGAATTATAAGATGGTCCTCATTAAAGTTTAAAAGGTTAAACAAACAGAAGTATGATACAAAATCAAGGCAAAACAGAAAGACAAATAATTGCGTTTACATATAGTTTTCAAACATTTTTACACATATTATTTAATGTATGTTTTGCACGTAATATATTTTTTTAATGTATGCTACATTTTCTTTCATGGAAAATAAAACATGTGAGTATATGTTTTAGTATAAAATGCAAAAAGCCAATTACTTTATATGAAAATGATGAGCAATCTTTTATAAAAAATAAATAGATTGTATCATGTTTAAATTTTCTCAACCGATATTGAGAAACTTTTGTTACATTTTAAATCACATATCACGTATGAAACAAAACATTGCTGATTATTAGAGCAAATATATATTTTTCTCTATAAAAGAATTTAATATTTTTCAATGAAGAATTTCCATTGAACACTATTTGAAATGTAAACAACCGATATTTGAAAACTTTTCAGCAATTTTTTTAATACTGCGATATTTTGTTAAATGACGTCTTAAAACGTATACGCAAGCGAAATTTCGATATTATTGAACATTTTTAGAATAAACAGAAATACAAAAAAATTAGAAAATTTTCCTACTGAAAAATATTTTTTTATTTATAAAGATGAATCTATTTAATACATATACAGTCTAAATATAGACATTTAAAAAAAAAAATCCAACCAAAATTATAACCACGGACGAAAATATAATAAGCTCTTTCTAGCTTCCCATAATTTGGAAAAGCGTTCTTCATCTTTAGGTCTCAGAATCCATTGTATTTTCGAGATTTAACGAATCATTTAAAATAACAATGTTTCTTTCTTTTTTTTTTTCTACCACTTATTTTCGGAACGTATTCAAAAAGTTTTCTAGAGTTATTTATCTATTTTCTCAAACTGGAATATCGTTTTATAGGATGCCATTAATCCTTATTCAAACATTTTCCCTTCGTAATTTAATATATATATATATATACAGATATATATATATATATATATATATATATATATATATATGTCCCTTCGTAATTTAATATATATATATATATATATATATATATATATATATATATATATAGAGAGAGAGAGAGAGAGAGAGAGAGAGAGAGAGAGAGAGAGAGATGTAAGATAAGCAAAATTATATTAATTTTAATGTTAATGTCATATTTGTTATCTTATCATGTTTGTCTGTAAAAAATATTTTTGGGAAAACTGATTAATACACTAAAAATCAATACTCGAAAATGTTTCCGAAAATCAGAGGGAGCAAAATAAACTTTCTTTTTATAAATGCTTCTTTCAGTCTCAAAATTATTCTGGTTACTGAGATTTTTAATGATAAAGAAGTATTTCGTAATCGTAAATAACTGTATTGTATAATATTGTATATTTTCGTTCGTGGTCAGATTTCTTTTCCTAGATTAAAGAACGTCTGTCTTATTTACAATGTAATATATAATTAAACCAATTTAATACAAATTTTAAATTTTGCTTTATTAAAAATCTGAAATGTTATATTTTTATTAAATTTTTTTAATGAATTTATATGTAATCTAAAACATAGTATGTTTTGATATCTATTTTAAATATCTGGGTATTTCTGTAACATTAATGTTTGTACGGATTACATATTTTTCAAATATAAGGTAAGGAGTATTTGCAAAAGAAAGATTCTTTAAATAGATTTGAAATTGAAAGGATTACATTCATTACCCTCAAAAACTCATTTTCATAAGTTAAAAAATTATAGTGGATTTTCCATTGCTTAAAAAATCATCTATAAATTTCATACATATAAAATAAATTAATTAAACCTTTTTTTAAGAATCAGAAAAAGGCCAACACTATTCTTTTTAAACTGATTATGTGAACTCTTTACAAACGTAGTGTCCAACAGAATTGTAACTATAGTTTATTTTTAGTTCGTGCTAAATGCAAATAAAGTGGAGAGTTAGAGGGCTTCTTTCTTGCGCATTGATTATTTCTGTGTTGGAAATCTTTTAAGTGGATTTTCAATGGATTTTCATTTACGGATAACGCGAAATCCTTTTTCCTTAACAAGTTAGCAATCTTATTTTTTATAAGTACTTAACGTGGTGAAACTGTATATGATATGAATTCTTACATTTATATTTATTAAACATCGATTTCAATGTATTTTGTATTTATTGACATTTATTAAAGAGATATCAAGCAATTGTTCTTTTTATCACATATGAGTATAAGTGAAAAACCACTATACCTTTATATATATATAACTAAAAAGTTGGTATTTTTTTCAGAGTTAATTTTTTAGAGATTAAAATGTAGGAATTACATAATTACATTCAATTAACAAAAATTTATCTATGAACGTCATTTGATTTACTAGTATTTCTATTGAAATTTACTTTATCTAATGCTAGTAATAATTATTATTATAAAGTTCAACTACTATTTTAAAAGGTATATATAAATTCCTTTTTAAGGGTACCGTAATCCCGTAATTCGTCAGTATGAAAATATATAAATGTATGATATACGTAATAATACTAGAAGAAAAAATACAAACAACAACACAATAAGTCATATATATTTTTTAAATAAATCCCTAGAAAAACATATCAAAACACTTTTCTATCATACGAGCGACGGACTCTTACATATTCAAAAATTTTGTGAAAGGATTATATTTAAAGTAGGCTTATTTTCTCAAAAAATTTAAAATTTTATTATTGTTTCAAATGTTTTAAAGCGATCAAAAGATGGCTAAATTCTTTCGTGCATCATGCGAAGATTGTAATATATATATTATTTTATCTATGAATATTATATATATATATATATATATATATATATATATATATATATATATATATTATTATTATTATTAAGATTACACATTTCGATTAAAAAAGTAATCAAATAAAATATCTAGTTAAAAGATTTAACTGTGTTTACATCAGTAGTTTTCAAAAGCACGTCATTTTACATGATAAGGCAACGTGATGTTATATTCTTCATGAGAACGAATAAGGAAATATTTTTATAACATCCAAGATAAAATAAATGATATGCTTTTAACTAATAGAATAAATTACGCTATGCTGACTATCTTGATTGTTAAGAAACACGTCGCAAATAAAGTTTAAGATAAATAAATGTGTATGTATGCGATATATTTCAAGTTTACTTATAAAATTATGTACAGCTAGAAAAATTGGTCCTTGTATAACATAGTTTGAATGTTTGCATTTATATTTAACAAAAAATTTGCAATATTTAAAAATGTAAAGTTAAATAGTTCTTTCTGAAATAGTTCATTATCCTGCCGAAATTTAAAATTTGAACCCACTGACCGCCGAGCAAAAGGGCAAATTTGTAATGTTGTTTTTTTTCTAAATTTTATAAAAATCTCAAAAAAGAGGAATTTTTAAACTTGGTATAAAAAACTTAATTCCGTATATGACTATATTCCTTGACGGTATTAATCTTTACTCGATATTTTAAAACTGCATCATATTTGTAGAATTATATTAATTTATACAATGCTTCTATTTAAAGAGGTGGATTAAACTTTGTGCCTTTATATTAAAAATAAATGTACAACCCGAAATAGCAGAAATTAAAAGTATATAAATTGGGAAACAGCTATTTCGTAGCATCTAAAGCTCCATCATCAGTGCCAATTGAAAAGATTAAAACCGATTTAAAATCCTAAGCCATGTCACTTTGCTTGCGTCTTTCGCACGCGCCAAGATGGTGGTGACCTCCAAGTTACCTGTGAATAATACCTCTGGGGGTGCCTAGTCAGGTGAGGGTCTCGTCACCTGATCAAGGTTCTAAATTACGAGACCTATTAAATCTGTCAATTCAACAAAGTTAAACAGAAACCTTGAACCGGCAAACAAAGATAGCGGTAGCAAATCACAAGAGAGCAAGCACAGCAGCGATGTGAACAAATCAATAGTCAGGTGGATCACAGCCATGCTGTGATCAGGCGATTTCCGCCCCGCACCCAGGTACTAACCCGTTAAGCTAGGCATTCATGCCGGGCAGGTAGGGGCCTGGTTAGCGGTATAAAAAAAAAAAAAAGAAATGGTGGCGACCTCTTCAAAAACAACAGCGAAGTCAGAAAACACATGTGACGGAGAGATCAATAGGAGCACCCCGCCAGACCGGGTGAGTTTAAGTACGGAGGCGAATAAAGGGGGGGGGGACGAAGAGAATGAATTAAGTTAAAAGCAGCCAGACGTTTGAAACACTTTGTACGGCGGAGAAAAAGAAGGGGGTGGGACGTTGAGAATGAATTAAATTAAAGGTAGCCAGACATTTGAAAATTTTGGTGTACTGGACATATCATTAACTAAACTGCCTGAATTTTTCCATATATGATAAACATCCCAGAAATTGAGGTCGTAAATAGATGAGCATTTCTGAATTATTGAACGCTCTGAAAAATTAAAACTGTGATTTTCAGACCAACAATGGCAGACTATGACAACTATTGCAGAACGTTTAATGTCACAATCTTAACTTCGTTTTTATGTTACCCTAAACGGACCTTAAGGTGTCTCTTGGTTTGATCTATATACATTTTATCACGCAAGATATTTTATAAATTCCCCAATGTGAAAATTCTGAAATTTTGATTTTGTTAAATGGAACATAAATTATTTTAAAGTGGAATCTTTTCAAAATTCTAGATATTTAATGGCTTATTCTTGGAAAATATGGAAGTATAATTAAATTTTCATTGCGAACATTGTTAACGTTAGAATGTGTACGTTTAATTAGTTTATTAAACGTACTCATTCCAGCGTTAACAATGTCCGCAATGAAATTTAAGATTCCGCCTCCGTACTTAAACTCACCCAGTCTGGCGGGGCGCTCCTATTGGTCTCTCCATCACATGTATTTTCTGACCCCGCTGTTGTTTTTGAAGAGGTTGGCGCTATTTCATCGTGGCGCGTGCGAAAGACGCAAGCAAATTGACATGGCTTAGGATTTTAAATTGGTTTTAACCTTTTGAATTGTCACTGATGATGGAGCTTTAGAGGATCCAAAACAGATGTTTGCCAATTTATTTATTTTTAATTTGTGCTATTTCACGTTGTACATTTATTTTTAATGCTTCTACTGCAGTTCAACCTGCAGCATAGTAAACGGATATCAGTTCACGGGGGTGAGAAGTTTTTAACATGAATTCAGTGTTTCCGAATACACTTTTTCAACAAACTGATTATAATTGCAATTGAACCTTAACGAATTTCGAAAGGCAGAAATATTTTCTTTTGAAACATTTAGATCCGAGAAAAAAAAATATATACTATATAAAATAAATTTATTCTTAACATTATAATTAAAAAAAGTACTTAAATAAATATAAATACAACAGTAGTAAATATATCATTTCTTTTCTAAAAATACTAAAATGACTTTTAAAAGAAATAATTAAAATTCCGAAAATAAACCTATGTTCATTGTAGTACGTTTCTATCATACAATAATAAGAAATGACTTCTTAATAAACGAAATGCACGTAATATTAAAATTTATACAAAACACATTCATATTCTTGAATATCCATCGTATTCAAGACAGTTTCTTTTACATACATTTAAACAGTTGTAGCAGAGCGATCGCGATTACTTTTCTTCATAATGGTACACTAGTTGTCGAACTCGACCTTGCTTGAGATTGAAATTTTTCGATACTTACTTTTCTGTGTAAGTCTAAATCATCTTTCTTCTCTCTTTAGGTTTCAAAAAGCAAGAAGAATGCTGGAACGATCATCGATATTTCATCACAACAAAATTTTATTTCATAAATTCTTGAAGATTATTTATATAGGAAGCTGTTAAATTATTGCTATGATTTAAATGTACAATATGAGTTGTAATCAACACATCTATGCATTCCGTTAGATATGTACTCTCCGCATATGCTAATTATTTTATAAATATATTATTCTTTTATTTACTTAGCCTGTTTTAGTTTATAACTTGTCTTATTATTATATTACATATACTTTCATTAATTGATCTTGTTTTTAATCACAACACTTCGTGTGTGGTTACTAAGAGTCTCAGGAAGTTGAAGATTTGATGACTTCAACAGATGTTGACAAACAAAGCAATGAGTCTCAGAACGATTTATTAGAAGCTGTCTTAAGGTGTCTTGGAGAAACCTTGTGTATTGTCTTATGGAATGCAGATGTTGAAAGTCACAGCTCAAAGGAACAGGATTTTAGCAGACAGCAATAGCGTCTAGTAAATCATCATATATGAAAATTTAAAATAGCACGATATACACAAGCCAATGATGAGATAGCCAATTTCTTACACTGCAACAGAAGTAGCTAACTAAATGCGACCACAGGACACCGATGGATTTCCACGTGAAAAATAAAAATGAAATAAAGAGTTTCTATAATGGAGATAAAGATTAATATTACGTCATATTGGTAATATAACGGAAAATTTCAACCATTTATCAATAATACAAGGAATATGAGTATGTGTAAGTACAGAAAGCAGGTTGATATGAAGTCATTAGAGAATTAAAATGAAAATTAATATGACGTCATATTGAAAGTCTAACGGACTTTTTCATATCATACAAAGAATCATGCAAAGAGAGTATCAGTATGAGTAATAGAGAAAGCAAGTAGATATGACGTCAGCAGGTGAATACAATGTCGTATGGGATTGAGCAACGTATTGAATCATGATGAAAACTGGATTATAAAAATATTGACACATTTTAAATTTTGAAGTTCTCTCTACAACATGTTTAATTTTGAAATTGATTTTTCTACACAAAAATTCTTAAAATCCCGGACAACGCCCTGTACTTCAGCTAGGCTTACATCTATGTAACCTGTATCATTCTACTTTCTGTTCGTTTTCCAGTGAACAGCTAGATGCTCGATGTTTTAGCGAATGTGACAATGCAGTTCATTTAAGATAAGTTTTAATGTTAATCATGTATTCTATAGTTATGATAAATTCAAAATTAAGTTTAAACATAAACTTATGCATATTTAATTATCCTCAACTACAGCAATATGCTAATAAAGCATTAAGTGCTTAATTATGAATTTCATTAAATATATTTGTAAAATAGTCCTCCAATCCTTTTACATATGGGTTTACTTCAAGAAGAGCATTAAGTGATTAGAAAATTTCTTCAACCCAGCTGAATGAAGGTATTTTTAAAAATAAGTTCAATTGAAATTCGATATTTTTATTATTTATAGAAATTTATAATGAAATTATTTCATAATCTGTGGAGGAAGTTAGCATACTATTATTGTAATAACATTAATTGAATTTCAAGAAAATTAAAGTATCAACATATTTTCAGTAATGATTTAATTAATAAAATTATTTCAATTTGATTTCGTCAATGTTATGGCAATTTCTCGTAACCTTAATTCTTTTTTGTTGTCAGGGACAGTACATATTCTCATGTAAATGAAGCTCATTGTTAATTTTAAATAATTCACCCTCTCATTTTAGTAGTTATGATTTAAATGTTTTATTTTAGAAAATTAGATAGCTAAAGTATAATAGCTAAAGAATAATAGCTAATAGATAATAGCTAAAGAAATATGTAAATGTTATTAGATAGGGAATTTCATCACACTTGTTTAATAAAGCGATTATTTTGATCAAGGCGGGCTGTTATTGTGATTGTTTTATTTGGAAATATTAAATATCCTAAAATCACTCAACACAGCCATTTATTTAGTATTAAGTTACTATTCGCCAGAAACGATAGTAATTTAATTATATTTAATGCTTCGAGATCTTATTTAGAGACTATTTTCAAAACTATGCGATACGTCTTTTATTAATGAATATATTCCTATCCCCTGGAAATACAGAGCTCATCATTGTACTACGACGGATTTCGCATTAGACAGGTTTTCAACTATTGATTTCACAGATAAATATCTAATAGTGAAAGTCATTAAGTAAGTTACAAAAGATAATTAAATAATAACTTACAATGATATTCACTTCAAAACTATTTTTATTTCACAATATATTCTCCACCAATATTTAAGCACTTATATCATCCTTTTATCAGTGCATTAACACCAGCTGCATAACATTCTTTGGGTTGCTGTCTCAGCCACATTAGGACTTCAAGTTGAACCTTTTCACAATCGTGGAACATCATCTTGCTTCCAAGATGGGTTTTAGTGGACTAAACAGATGAAAATCGCTTGGAGCTAAGTCGAAGCTGTATGGTGGATGTTGAAGAAGTTGCCAACCAATCTTTTGAATTGTCTTTTGTGTTCAACTTCAAGTCCTAATGTGGCTAAGATAGCAGCCCAAAGAATGTTATGCAGCTGGTTTTGGGGCACTGATAAAACGGTGATATAAGTACATAAATATGTACTATGTACTACTCATAAATATAAATACAGACAAGATGTTGAGACATAAAAATAATTTTAAAGTGAATATCACTGTAAGTTACTAATTAATTATATTTTGTGACTTGCTTAGTGACTTTCCCTCGTATTTTGCCTAATTCGCCACAGTAAAGTGTTTTTGGATATTCTCTGTCACTTGTGTACGAAGTTTTAAAAATAAAATCATTATAGGTGTTTGTTAATTATTAAAAGTGCTAATAATAAGAAACGAGCTTTGCAATAGATCTCAAGAAGCTGAAAAAGCGAAAGTAAAAAAAAATGTCCCATGTCGGTTCGACATCTAAATCGGGATAGTATTTCTCGTTAGAGGTTTAAGTTGTCAGTTTTTGTGTAAAACTTTGTGTCGTTCATGAAATCGCATTCCACTTTAAAACACCGTTAAATGAAATGTGCTGCTAGTATAATATTTTGATACAGTACAGCACACACATCCTCTTAACACACAATTTGAAACTGTGTTTTCAACTTAGCACATTTTGGAAAGATTTCCCCCTTTCTTTGGCCTTCTCTTTTCTTGTATTACAGTAATATAACTAGTTTATTTGATGCACTGCTCAACACTTTTATTTGTTGATTAAAATCTGATGTTTTGTAAAATCTTGTAACGACGCATTTGCAAAATAAAAGTGCGATCAAGCTCAAGCCAAATTCCTATTGGGTATATTGAACAGTTTTGTATAGTTTTGTAGAGTTTCTAAAGAAGAAAAGAAGTATAATAGTCAATAATATCCAATAATATAATAATAATACCTCAACATATTTAATTTACTGTAGGAAAATGTTTTAATTGTATTTTAAAAACATTCATAGGTAAAATAATCTATTAAAGAAAGAAGAACTATTAATGTACTCTCATGTTCTATTGAGATTTAAAAGATATTCTCCAAAAATTTAATTTTAAAATTAGCAGATTGTTAGTCACGAGATCCATAAATTTAAGGCGAAATAAAAATAGAGTACATGAATAAACTTTCTTCTGTCTATACCTCATCGAACACTCAATGGTATTTTAAACTTCTTGTGTCGTTTATTGATTTGTCAATATATGACGGCTAATGGAAATATGTCGATTTGGGATCTCTGTATCTTTTTCTGGTTTAGTGGATTTCCTTCCGTTTTCAATCATTGTTAATAATAGCTAAAAAAATATTTTCCTCTTTCTTTTCTAGAGATTTTACGTAATGGATTTCCAGATGTTTTATATAAAAAGCATGCAATATTAATTTTAGAGCCGGATATCACTTTTTATTCGAATGATTAAATGTCGATTTTACATTAAGTCAGGAGTTTTGATTTTGTAAATATAAATTAATTCTCCTAATTTTAGTTAAAACTATTATTTATGAGTTAAAATATATTAAATATGTCTTTTTTATAAATAATACAATTCGTGAACATTTTAATTACTTATTTTGTACTTATTATATTTCATAGTCCTTAGTTTTGTGTAATCGAAGTTTACTCATTAAAAATACTAAAATATTAGGAATACAAAGCATATACAAGATGACATACATACATACACTTTGCATCCTAAAAAACTATATTTACTTAGAACGATTACAGATAAACTGAAGAGTTTAAAAATTTGGTATGTCTTATTCTGTAAATAAGTTTTATAACTACCAAAGGAATATCTTTTAAAAATTGCGGTACTTCCTATATTCCGTATTTTTTCCACTATTGATATATATTGCGGCGTTTAGGAAAATAGTGGACAAACTTTGAAGACTGAGATTTCGTGAAAAATGCTTTCCAAAATTTGTTAAATTTTTTTTCACGTCCTGCCAATGCCTGAAGAAATCAAGCTTCTTCATAAAGCATATTGTGATTAAGGTAGCAGTCCCCAGAATGGACCCAGCTACTTTATTTACTTTTGCACTGGCAACTGGATATTCAAGTTACGTTGGACCATCTGTAAAACTGACACCAGCGCTTGAATAGTTTCGTAATCACTAAAATTCATTTTACAGCCAATAAACATATAATGCAATGACACATGAAAATAACTTTTTACAAAACTGTGAGATAGTCCAATCTAGTTTTCAACGCCTCAGTTGAAGGCTCTAGTCCATTTTGTACAAATTTGAAGTTATGATGCCATCTGATAGCTTTAGAAGCGTACTGCCATTTGATAACATTTGTACAAGTATAAAATTAAGGTAATCACTTAAAAAATGCATTTGAAAATACATAGTCGATACATAGTTGATGATAGTCCATTAATGTCAACTGGAATAACTTAAATTTCTGATTATCATCATTTCTCCTTGACACTTCAATTACGAATTGATCAAGAAACAAAATATACAGTACAACCACTTTCACTGATTTTTAAAATATTGCTTAATAACAAATGATATAGATCTACGTTTGTTTTCAAATACGCTACTGGGATTAATTACTATGGTTATTCATATGTTTTTTAGGTGATTTCTTGAAGAACACATTTCTTGATTTTCAAAACTTTTTTTTTGACATTTCGTTAAAGATCTTTACGTGAAAATAATTACCATTTGTGACAAACGTTTGCTGACTGTTCTGCAAGCACACCTTTTGAAACTTTGGCTTCATGAAAGTAATAATGCAACTTCTAAAATAATGTGTGATGCGTTTGTTCAAACAAATTTAAGATTGCAGAGAAATATAAGCGATGAAGATTTTGAATAATTGAAAACAATGAATGCATATTTTTTAAAATCTGGCGTACTAAACCAGATCAGATTCTATTGAAGAACAGTCGGGTGATCAATCAGAATCCCACTCTCAAATATCTCTTCCCGAAGCCAATCCATTTCATTCTTTTGAAAGTTGTTCGTGAAAAAAAAATTTCACCAAAAAATGAAAATCTAGCCAAAAAGCGAAAAACTGCAGGGTCAAATTTTATGCTTTAAAACTGAAGCATATATGAAAAAAAATCTAAAGTGGAAAATGAAGTGAAAGAGCAAAAACAAACAAAAAAATATAGAAAAAAGAGAACAATTAAAGCTTTAGAAAGAAAAAACAGCACATCAGAAATAGAATTCGTGTAAAAGTCGTAGTAAAACAATCTGGAAGTAAATATGCAACAGAAACAAAAGTTACAAAGAAATATAAACCACAAAAACCATCTAGATCCATGCCATTCAGAAAATCAGCGTCTGTCTATGTCAAGGTCTAACTGAATCTGAAGTTTGATGAAAATAAGTGCATTAGTTCTTAAAATAGAGCTATTACGGAAATCGCGAAAAATACAGCATAGCAGCGCCACTTATTGGGTGTTTTTCACCAAAAGCTAATCAGCACCAATTCATATCAAGGACTAACGGAATATGAAGTTTTATTAATTTTCGTGCATTGGTTCTTGAGATAGAGCGCCCACAAAATATTTGTCACATACAGATAGACAGAGTCACAGACTCACAGACGTACATTTTCTAAAAACAGTCGAATCATGTTCAGGATCATCTAAAACGTATGAAACGTCAAAAACCGGATGTCGAAAATTTTCTTGAATCCAATATTTCCTTCTTGTAAAGATAGAAGAAAGTAAAAAAAATGAGGTTACGCGGAAAATGAAAACCAAGAGTGAGTTAAAATTGAACTAAGAAGCAAGAGACTTGGTAAAATTTATGTTGTATTAATCATTCACTATTTACTTCTTTTTTTTCCATAGTAAAAGTTAAAGAGCGTAAAGTATTCATTATTTAATTATAATATATTCAAGATTATTTTTCTCAGTTAATTTATCTATTATTTAAGTTATTATTAAATAAAGTTATTAGTATGTTAAGTAGTTTCAATAATCATCTATACAACTTTCAATTTTATATATTTCAAATCTTTATTAATTAAACGTTTTTAGCAATTAAAATGTTATTTTAAGATGAACTGACATGTACAAAATGCATTTTCGCGTTTAGGACTATGGTTGTATTTAAGACATGTTCTGAGTGTTAAGTGACATGGCAGGAAATATGTTTTTCATTTCCTATGTGCTTCACATTCTATGTAAGTATTAAAAAAAATATTTCCCAAATTTGTTTCATTTCATTCTAAATTGCATTATATTTCCATCCAAATAAAATATTAAAGTAAATAATAATAATAATAATAATAATAATAATAATAATAACAATAATAATAAGTAGTAGTAATAGGAAGTAAGTAAGTAAGTAATAGTAATAATAATAATAATAATAATAATAATAATAATAATAAATAAGTAATAATAGTAAGTAATAATAATAATAATAAGTAATTATAGTAAGTAATAATAATAATAATAATAATAATAATAATAATAATAATAATTATAATAATAATAATAATAATAATAATAATAATAATAATAATAATAATAATAATAATAATAATAATAATATTAAGTAATAATAATAAGAAGAAGAAGAAGAAAAAGAGAAGGTAGTGTTATTATTATTATTATTAATTAATAATAATAATAATAATATAATCTTGAATATACAATTAGACGTTTTAATATAATGACAAGTAGAAAAAAATACTTTCAAAATTGTATTCTCTTTTCAAGAAAAAAATGGTTTTATAATAACAAATATAGCTGTGTTATTTCGAATCTCTTAAAACTATCTTTCATTCCATGTTTAATGTTTTGCATTTCTGACGACTGCTGTAAAAATTTCGGATACATGTTCTGTAAATGATTGGTAGTATTATCGCATTTTTAAGGCGATATAAAGAACAACACTCAATGTTTCCTATAAAGTTGTGACAGCGTGACAACGTGCCACGAACACTTCTTTGTTTTTCATTTAATCAACCATTAAATACTATTTTTCAAGATGTTATGTTACACTATGTTTGATTATATTTCTAATTAGACATTCGGAATACATGACACGTATTTACATTCATGTACTTCGAAATTATAAACAAAATATTTTAATTTAAAATTATACATATAAAATTTTTAAATAAGTAATTTGAAAATAAAAAATAATAAATCACTTAGCATATAAATATGAAAATTTTTTACAGTATCCGTTTTAAATTGCTGAACGCTAACACATATCGAAAGTTGCTCTTAATTTTTGAAATCATTATCATATTCTGTAGAATTAAAAGATGTTCTAGATATTCAGAATCATAATAAAATATCTCCGTTTCATATACGTGGAAATGAATCCACTTTCACTAGTTCATATTAAAAGCTTATTACCCAAGAGAGATTATCAAAAGCGTCACAAACCTCTTTCCCAGCTACCCTGCAGTATATTTACATTTACTCTCACAGAAAAGTTTAATTTCATATAATGCGAAGCGTTTTGTGAATATCATATTAAAACTTTCACAAACGATGGTTTACATCCCCGAAATGTTGGATAATTTCGAAAATGACATTATATTTTCTCCAATCTAGACAAAACAGAATTCGGAAACTATATAAAATATGAAATTGTTTCTCTAAAGTAAAGTAAAATGCAACATCCATTAAATTGCGGAAAAAATAAAAATGTAAATAAATTAGGAAAAGTAAATATTTTCAGAAGTGAGTTTAATTTTTAAAAAGTGCGAATAGTCAAAAGAAACATAAAAACAAATTAAAATAATTGTTAAAAATTCAATACAATTTTTAAACTTTCAATTCCTCATTCTTTATAATAATATTATAGTCATTTTATATCTTTTATCTTTAGTCATTTAATCTTTTATAGTCATTTTATGATAGATATGTCTATAAATAAATACATATTGCATGATTTCATTACTTCACAAGTATTATTCTATTAATGTTCGTTTCTAAATTACACAGAACATACAAACTGTTTTATTAGGAGGATTATATAAAAAAAAAATATATATGTGGTCGCAATAGTTCTTCATCTGAACTTCGGACTGCAAACCCAAGTACATATTTTATTGACGCTTGTGAAGTTGAATCGAAGTTCCATGCCTCGCGAACAATAGAACATTGATGGTGCGCAATTTTCTTCGTGAGAACAGAGTAGATGTGCTACAGCTTTCGTCCCGATCAGACGGATCGAGGATAGTCTCTTGTTAATTCTATGCCTGTCGGTGAAACCGCACATTTAACTAATATTTAAGCGCGACAGATGGTGGGATAAATTCCAAATGTATATAAGTGTAATTTAATGTTGTAAATATTTCATGTACTAATCAAGATATTAAAATTATAACGTTTAATCAATTTGAAAAACGTCTGGACTATTTTTCATCCCCCTAGACTCCGATCCTAAATCCCATATATATATATATAAAGTTCTAAAAATGAAGTTGAAAAGAAATTACTATATACGAGCAGGGAAGACCAAGCTATGCTCGGTCAAAATTAAACTTGAGTTCAAATATCATGAACCATGACCAAAATGACCAACTAATTGAATTTTCTCGAACATGTGACTTAGCCCAACAGTCTTCTCGTGCCCGAAAACCATAGAACCATAGAACCATTTAGTGTAAATAGTCTGAGCAGTTTTTAAGATAAAATAGCTTGACCCATAATGACCCATGACCAAAATAACCCACTAATTGAATTTTCTCGAACATGTGACCTAGCCCAACAGTCTTCTTGTGCCCGAAAGCCACAGGATGCAAAATTTAGTGTAAATGGTCTGACCCGTTTTTAAGATAAAATAGCTTGACCTATAATGACCCATGACCAAAATGACCCACTAATTGAATTTTCTCAAACATGTGACCTAGACCAACAGTCTTCTCGTGCCCGAAAACCATAGGTTGCAAAATTTAGTGTAAATAGTCTGAGCCACTTTTTAGATAAATTAGCTGGACCCATAATGACCCGTGACCAAAATGACCCACTAATCGAAATTTCTTGAACACGTGACCTAGCCTATAATAGTCTTCTCATTCCCTAAACCTGTAGGATGCTAAATTTATTTCAAATCCTCTGAACCGTCCCGAAAACTACAGAATGCAAAACTTAGTGTAAATATTCTGAGCAGTTTTTAAGATAAAATAGCTTGACCCATAATGACCCATGACCAAAATGACCCACTAATTGAATTTTCTCGAACATGTGACCTAGCCCAACAGTCTTCTGTTGCCCGAAAACCACAGGATGCAAAATTTAGTGTAAATAGTCTGACCCGTTTTTAAGATAAAAAAGTTTGAACCATAATGACCCATGACCAAAATGACCCACTAATTGAATTTTCTCGAACATGTGACCTAGACAAACAGTCTTCTCGCGCCCGAAAACCATAGGTTGCAAAATTTAGTGTAAATAGTCTGAGCCGCTGTTTAGATAAATTAGCTGGATCCACAATGACCCAGAAATGACCCAATAATCGAATTTTCTCGGACATGTGACCTAGTCCAATGATTTTCTCGTTTCCGAAACTCGTAGGATACAAAATTTAATCGAAATCGCTAGAGCCGTTTTTAGATAAAATTAATTTGACCCGCGTTGACCCAAAAATGACCCACTAATCGAAAGTTCTCGAACATGTGAGCCAGTCCAATAGTCTTCTTGTGCCCGAAAAGGGTCGAATACAAAATTTCGTCAAAATCGTTTGAACGGTTTTTTAGATACATTTAGCTTGACCATGACCCAAAATGACCCACTAATTGAATTTTCTCGAACATGTGACCTAGCCCAATCGTTTTCTGGTGCCCCAAAACGGTAGGATGCAAAATTTCGTCAAAATGGTTAGAGCCGTTTTTAAGATAAAATTTGCATAACCACACACACACACACACAAGATTTGCTCGTAGTAGAATATATGATAATATATATGACAGATAATGGAAATTTCTATAAAACAAAATTGATTGATTCATCTATTTCTCTAAAAATACCTTCATTCAAAAACTCTGAAAGTTTTCAAAATGTTTATCATTTTCTTATTATAATCTAACTTTATTTATATTTTCACTGACTATGGAAATATGAGAGATGAAACAAACATTAAGTTTGCGTAAGGATCCTACAATGGCATAATGTCTTAAGGTTTCGAAAGTAAATTTAATTCATAAGATATTATACTTAAGTTTTCTATTTTAATGAAATTTTTTTATTGATGGAAATATCCTTTATCCCGTTGTTGTGTGGAAAAAAAGTATAAAAAGGGAAATTACTGTGCTAGTCAATCTTTATTTATACGGTATTTTCCTTAAATTGGGAATTTATAATGTTTTTTACCCGAGTTAAAGGTGGCTTAAAGCATAATAAATGGTAATTGCTTTAGCATGTGAAAA
The DNA here is from genome assembly GCA_963931845.1 of Maratus michaelseni. Taxonomy (NCBI): domain Eukaryota; kingdom Metazoa; phylum Arthropoda; class Arachnida; order Araneae; family Salticidae; genus Maratus; species Maratus michaelseni. The sequence continues at coordinate 430,192,378 of OZ007589.1, forward strand.
ATACATTATTTTAAAAGAAAGCATTTGTTTTAATTTGTATGAATAAATATTTTTAGATATATGTGTCAAACAACGTAATTTTCATCAACTATCTAAAGAATAGATTAAATCTTAAAGAACAATAAGCTTTAACCAAATGATTTCTGTTGAAAATTCTAAATGTTTGTGTATAATTGCATCAAAATCATATGAGGAGGTTAGAATGATGACAGTGAAGTAAGTCAACAGTTTTGAAAATCGAGATAACCATATTTTCACTGAACGTATATTAATTTATGTTCAAAGTGCCAGTCAAATAAGTCATAGTTCACTTAGAGAGTCGCCAGAGGGCAAAACAAGCACTCAACAAGGACCAAACAAGGACCACTCAATGCAATGGCAATACAACAAGTTTTACAAAACACTTCATTTCTCAAATCCCTAAATTTTGACCTACTCCACCGTAATTCTAACTCATTCATATAAAATTCATAATGTGATTTTTGTAATCTTTAATTAAATTATTTTGTAATGATGGTTACTTATCGGTAGAACATTTTAAATGTTAATTATATTATCTATTATTTTATTGCATTTTCAAATGTTGAATGACATTAAATTTTTCCCCAGGAGTGTAAAATACGTTTTAGACAATGAAAATGCCACTAATGGTATATATATGTACTGTTATAGTGGTATATATAATGGTATATATATATATATATATAATATCAATATCTGAATGAGAATGAATGTTGTAGATAAAAGTTACAAGGTTTATGAAAACATAAGCAATCATTTTGATGCAATTATATACAAAAAAATTATAATTTTCATCAGAAAGTATCTGGTTAAAGCTTATTGTTCTTTAAGATTAAAATTGTTTTGAGATCGTTGATGAAAATTATAATAATAATATGAGTTTACGAAAATGTTATCACTGCTTTTTTGAAAATAAGATGCTTTAATATACCAATCCTCTTTAATAAAAAGCTATGCGTTGCTGACGACTGGGATTTTCGGTAATCGTTGCCACAGATTAATCTCGAAAATTGAAACATTTGATGTTGCTGAAAAAATTAATAGCTCGAAAAGTATTTCTCAGAAAATTGTTAGACAAACTGCTTTAGAAAGGTAAAAAATTGTATTTTTCTTGATATAAATTTCAAATCTAATGATTATGCCGTTTTTCAAATATTGAATTTCAAAAATTACCAAATTTCACAATGGAGTACCATAGCGAAACTTTCACGCGTAAAAGGATAATGATAACGGCATGTCCTGACATTTATACTGGCTGTATAGCACGAGTCACATATTATAGTAGCCTTTTTATTCTGTAAAAATATAAAGTGAATTATGATGCCACGAGTGCATGATTTTTATTTAATTCTCGACAAATACTAGATGCGCCATTTCTTTTTAGTATATATATATTAAATGTAAAAATCTGTTAGAATTAAAATAGTTTTCAGCGATGTTCTGTAACCCGGGAAGCCCGGGTTCTATTCCCTAGTAAGATAATAAAACGCGACCATAATTTTATATCCTACTATGTATCTACCCATCCATATGCTTGGTTGGTTGGTTGATTGGTTTTATGACGGTCGATTATCTACACAAGGGATATAAGCCCTAAGGGGTCCTCAGTGGGGGGTATTTTTAAGGGATCCTAACACGTATTTACGGCAAGTTTTGAAGAAAACCACGGAAAACTTCGGACGGTTAGGTCGACGAGAGCTTCAGGAGTTTGAACCCAGCACCTCCCATCTACCAACTTTGGGAGCAAAACCTCTCAGTCACTGGCGGGGCTCATCCATATGCAAACATTTATTTGTCAACATATGTGTGTCTGAGCATTTCTAACAATTTTTGATACATATTTTGGAGAAAACATAACCGCAAAGAGAATAAAATTTTGATAAAAATAAACATAAAATACTCGCAGAAGATTTGAGTCAATCTGTTATATTTGTTTTTATTGATTTGAAATTCATATGAAATTATATTTATTATGGTAATTAAATATCTTTCATTTATTTAAAAATAAATTGATTATCTTTTTTTTAATTTCGCCTTGTTTTATTTAATTAATAAAATTAATTTGAATATATTTGGTAAGATTTGAAAGTACAGATTCAGAATAATGCTTCGCATGATTAAAATTGAGATGTTAATCAATAAAATTTAAATGCGGTCTACACTCATTAATAGGTGCTACTTCAGTATATATATAATATTTATCACATGTATAAAGTAACTGATTTATATTTCCTCCTATAATAACATCCGTAATAGCGAAGGCATACGATGTGATGTCTCAACGGTCACAAATGCTCAGAATCACAACGGAAACCTATCACAGATATCTTTAGTACATCATATTTACCATAGTTACCATTACTGCAGTTGATAATCAATTGTGTCATCGTGACCGCTTTCTTAGCCATTTGCAATTCGTTACAAAAACGTACGTATGGAATATGTAATGGCAATTCAACTAATTTTGCACGTCAAGTGACCAAATTGCAAAACGGAATGTTGAACAAATAAACGGATTGATGTTTTACTGGTTCTGAAAATTTTCTATTTCAATCTACTTAGTGAAATTAAAATTGACAACATTTATTATTGTACATAAATGTTTAAATATTGGACGTAAATGAATTATAGAAACATGTATGATGTCAATATCTATTTATGACAAATCTTTGTGCATGCTAGACTACCAAACAAGAATTTTGCACGAATAGTATTCAGAATACATTGATAAAACAATTATTACCATTACCATAAATTTCGAAGGACATTCTTATTTATATAAAAATATTTATAAGGTAAGACATAAATTGCATTTATACTACTTAACAAATTACTACATTTTTTTAAAAAATAGTACTCGTATTGTATGATTTTACTATTGCATATTGATTTTACTACACTTGACGTGATATCTGATGATATAATATTGTAGCTGAGTTATATATCGTTAGATAATGCACGCATGTTTTGTATCTGGAAAAACAATCTTTTAGAATTTCTTGAAATAAAAATCACGCAATGCGTGCTTTATTTACTGCAAAGGCTATTAATTTTAGTAATATCAAATCTCGCTTAATATTATTTTCTGGATACGCTAGTGAATAAAACATTTAAAAAACATTTGGTAGATATAAATTTCACGTTTCTTTCCTTTATTAAATTGCTGTTGGTAAACAAAAGAAAGTTTCAACATTTCCTTTTTTGTTGTTGTTGTTTTTTTTTTTGTTTACGTAGGAATTATCCTGCAAGGGTTATGAAAATTAATAATTAATTATTTAACTATATACATGTGAGGACTTAAACACTCCATTCAATTAAAAAAATATTTGTCTAACTATTTTAAATACATTCCGCAGCCAATATTAGGATCAGAAGAATAAATCATACGAAAAAAGCAGTCACAGCACATTATTACTCTTACTGGCCGATACATGTAGAAATTTTTCTAGGAAAAACACTGTTACTAATTTAAGGGCGATTTATTGTTCCGTATTAAACAAATATCAGAACATCATCGTATTCTAGTAGACATCTTGAAATTTCTAAGTAAATTGAATATTAAATAAAAGCTTATTCAATTTGTCGTAATCCCGCTACAAATACCTTTAGATTATTAGAGAACATAACATCACAGAAAATTCTGGCTCCTAGACTCAGACATCACGTTTTAAACTTGATTGCGCATGGCTAATTGCGACATTGTAGTATTACTAACCAAGCAATGAGAGAGCTAGGATGCGTTAAACTTTTTACTTAAACCAGAAGGATTTTTAAGCCAAAACACCCCGGTGAAAAACAGCGGAATCTGAGTTTTGGAATAAAAAAATAGAAAAAAAAGGTAGAGATGATAATTTTTAAATAGAACGTATTTGACTTGGGAAATAAGATAGGTTTTTGAAGAAAAATAGTTACGGAACGTGATTTTAGAATATTTGGAGGGGAAATAATTTATTAATTACGCATTTTAAATAAAAGGAGGTTTAAATAAATGAATGAAAAGACGATTGGTTAAGATGGGATATAATTGAATAAACTAGGATTGTAGGATGAATTTAGAAGGAAATTGTTTTATAGAACAAACGTAATAATGTGGAAATTTTAATTTTGTAATGCACACACACACACACACACACACACACACACACACACATATATATATACATATATATACTAACATTGTTTACCCACATGTTATTACCCAGAGCGTATCTTCGTATTGGTAATTTTTTTTTTTACAGCCGTTGCTTAGAGACAAAAAATCGGAAATAATAAACGATTTTCTTTTAATATTACTTTTTAATTATCTTAAAAAATGCCTGAAATTATACAGTTTCTTGATGATTTTTGAAATTTTGATGAAGGATAAATATTAACTGATAATACTGATCGTGTCAGGGTCTTTTCGACCAATTTCAATATTCGTTGTCTTATCTACCTTTTTAAAAGGACAAATGTCTTGTTAATTTACTATGGTGGAAGAAAAACATTTAGTGCCAGATGCGTGGAATTCCCCCATTACTTGTTTACGAAGAGGTGGATAAGAGATGGATGAAAACTGATATAACATATCTAGTATGATAGAACATTACAGTTTACTGAAAAAAATTAATATTATCTGGAATGTAACATACTCCATCCGAAAATTATTTTTCATGTAATACATAGTCTATAACTTACTTCAAAATTTTTTATAAAACTTTTTTATAAGTAACACGTACCAATCGATTTTTCAGCATCTGAAAATTATGTCATATACTGAAACATACATGAATGACATTTTACTGATTATATGTCTGTTTATTTTTTATATTGAAACATTAAGGTTAACTTTGAACCTCAAAATATTGCATTAAATATGTCATTAAACATCATATTACATCGTTTCTAAATTGATTTAAACAAGAACGAAATATTATGTAACACTTTCCAACAAATCCAAAATAAATTTACAAATCCTTACCATCTAATAATGTGAAAGATGATATCTAAATAAACAAATTGGAAAACGCATAACATATTTAAAACGCAATTTGAGGAATTACCAGCAATATACTGAAAAAATATCCGAATTCTTTTGTGAAACTCTGTATATAATCTATAGATATGTTTATATACTACATAGAATGCTCAATTTTAGTTCAGTTAGGAAACGCATAGCAAAGTTTAAAATTCCTCTTTGGAATTTCCGTCAATAAACGGAAACTTTTGTGCTGCCCTATATATGATATATACAATTTATACACACCAATTAACAGAAAAAAATTAGTTAAATTTAAAACTCGTTCAGCAACTGAAAATACACTTCTAGCAATTATTGTTAACAGACAGTACCGTATTATTTTGTGTGTCCCTGTTAATGAATGATGAATGCTATACATACAATATTCTATTGCAAGTCTCTTGTAATGCACCATAGTGATATATATAAATTTCAGTATGATTGAAACAGTGAATCATTAATAAACTAAACAGCAAATGGTTTTTTTTTCCATAAACAGTAATGTAACGGAAGTTTTCGAATGTCTCTGTAAAGGAACTATAAGTGCTATGCACATCATATGCTATAGTAAGCTTCTTGTAGTGCACATCAGTGATATATATCAATTTCAATATGTTTAACACTGTTTAACATCATTAAAAGAAATCACAAATGATTTTTCCACAGAAAACATAATGTAACGGGATTATTTTGATTGCCACTGTAAAATAACTATAAATGCTACATACTTCATCTTCAATACCAAACATGTCATAGTAAACTTCAATAATATATATGAATTTCATGACAGTCCTGATATATTTACTCTAGTTAGACACGAACAGACAGACAGACAGACATACAGTCAGAAAAATCTAATTCATAAACACTTTTCAACTATGTTGGAAAGTGTTAAAAATTAAACTTAAAAAAATTATATTTTGTAAACATAATTTGTATTGTTAATAATTGAAGAACTGAATTATATAATAATAAGTGTATTGTATTCCGTTTTTTTCTTCTATAACAAATTAAGCTGATGCAGCATAGGCCATTCATACGGAACACATACGTATTAAAAAAATGTTTTATTATTTTTTAAATATTAAGTTGCTAATATATACGTAATAAATTTCTATCAGCTAATTTTCCCGCTGTGGTACATGAATCTGATTCAATCAGAGCTCTAAATCCATCATTACTAATGTGCAACGACCGACTACGTATCGGCTCCTCAAGATTAATGTTATCACTTTCAAGATTATGTAATAATTCTCAATATTAATGCCATCGCGTGAAACGTTTTAAACTGCTTTGAAGATTGGCATTTGATAATAACGTCTGCATATAACGTATCTATGAATATCTTTTGCAGTATTTTCCCTAAGCCTAAATCACAACTGCATGTTATTTGAAATATTCATTATATAACATCATTTACTTTAGTTGTAAATAAGGACTGAAATATTACTTTAATAAAATTAATATATAAGAGATCGTAATAACAAGATTATAGTAATTAAAATTTGATGATACCAGGGTACGTCTAGTGAACATGTACGAACTTTTTTTTATCCTTTCAAAATCAGATCTCTAGTATATCACTCTATTCTGTTAGTTTGTATCACTTATATGTCATTGATTAAGCTCTTAGAAAGGTCAAGGTAACCAGGAGGGGAGGCCTACTTTTCGGCTTAAGCTTAACTTGCCTCGCCCAGCAGGTTTGTTTCCTATGCGAAAAGCCTTCAAGATAATTATTAAAGTTTAGATAAAACAATACTTACAAAACAATACTGATAGCTCACTTACTGAACGATAAACAATTAATAAATAAGATGACGTCAAAGAAAATAACCATAGTTTGAATAGTAGCATCGAGTGTATACAAAGACTTATTTAAGGAAAAACTTGAGTAATTAGATAGGGGTATTTACAGTAAACAGTTAGCACATTTAAGTACAGCAATGTACTAGTTCTAAGAATATTAGGAAATAACGTAAGTGATTGTATATTAATTTGCACATGTCGTGAAAACAATAAACACAAATCAAATACCACCTGAGATTAGAAAATTAGTATTGAAACACAAATTCCAAAAATTTAAATTTTGTTGATATAATAACGGAAAAAACTATTTACTAATTATACTGATCAATACTAAATAATACTTTGTGATATTGAGCAATAACTGTAATATGTGACATTGAAATACGAATTCTGAAATTACAAAATTCTGAAAATACAAATTCTGAAATACAATTTACCAATCATACTGAGCAGTACCAAATAATACTGTAATACCATAATGCAGTAATACTACATTGCAATAATATTGTATAATGCTGAAGTAGATAATAATATGGGATAGAAGTAAGTACTAAATGAACACTAATGAATGAATAATAATACTAGAGTAAGTAATCTCTAAGTAAATGAATACGAAGTATTATTATTTTTTCTTGTTTGTGATTTTTTGTCATGCACTTTTTATTTAATTGATACAATATTAAGGATTGCCATCTCGAAGATTTTGAGTCCTGGGATTCACATAGAAGCCAGCCAAATCACGTAAAATCAGTAGAATTCCTCAAATTAATATATATTTTTTAATTAAGTTCTAAATCATTGCATCCTTAATGGCATTTCTGCAATATCTGTAAAGAGAAGTAAAAAACAAAAATAAAAAAAAGTGATAGTTTACAAACTATTTAATTTTTTGATTAAAATAAAATTATATATATAAACTCGGTTTATGGCATCAGGTGCTGCCATCTGAAACATCTACAAGAAATTTTGTGTACCACCATAATTTGGACCATACACAAGGCTGACACAGTCATGTACTTTTTATTATTAATATTTTGCACACGACTATCTCCAAGAATAATATTCGTAGTAGATTGTTTCTGGTATTGAATTAAATATACAATAAATAATAATGAAAAAATAGTCGCCAGTGACAGACCTGCGACGATCGTTACACGATCTTTGAGAATGGAACAGCTGTAGGTCCCAAGTCCAAATTCATACTGGTATTTGTTTGCTAGACTAGCATTAAATGCTGTATCCCAGCAAGTAAAATACCATAAACTACGATAAACATTTGCTGGTACCACCAGATTTACTAGCAATTCATGGTCTTTATTGACCTATTTTACTGCTTGGCCAGCATACGTAATTCAGCTTGTGTTGCTTGAATATGTTGCTAGCCTGGCAGCAATCAAGACCACCACTTGCTTCTAAAAGTATAGAAAAGCATATAACAGCTCATTAAGGTCTCTGCAAGCTTTGGAAAAGGCTTAAACAGCAAATAAGCATTAAATTCTTGTACATAGCTTGTCATGTTATTGCTGTGTAAGCTAACGATATAGCATTTAATGCTAGCAGAAAAATCTTGCAGAAAAGCAATACGTAGCAATAAAAGCTATTTTTGTTGCTTGTACTAGTATGAATTTATACCTGGGGTGTGTGGGGTTATTGCGTTTACTATATGAAATGTTTATTTTGTGGGAGATTTAACTATCATTACTTCTTTTAATAACTTAAAGTTACGCTTGACCATTGATTCAAATGGCGACGAATTATTGAAAGAATATTTTCAATATTTTTTCAATGTTTTTTATTATAAGAAAATTTTCAGTATTCTTTACGGCAAAATGTATTTGCTGTGCAAGCAAATCCGGAGAAACCATCATGGTTTGTTCTTTATAATCTGTTTAAAAAAAAAAAAAAACACGAGTTGCAGATTAAATTCAATTTTTACTGATAACAAGCATAATGTATTTATGTTCAATATAATATTATATTTATACAAGATTATTTTGCCTTTCCAAAATTAAAAAGATGAAACTTTTATTTAGATTCATTCCATGCATTAATAAAATTTTACTTATTTTTTTGAAAAGGAAAAAAAACAATCTTGTATTAAATATAATATTATATTGAACGTAAATGCATTATACTTGTTATCAGTAAAAATTGAATTTAATCTGCAACTCGTGTTTTTTATTATTATTATTAAAACAGATTATACTTATTTATTCATTTTACAAAAGTGAATTTATAATTTAAATAAACAATTTTAGTTTCTATGAGAACTTCAAAAGTACACATAGATATGTAAATCGACGCCCACACATACCTGTATATATGTATAATGATATGTATTTTATTTTTTAATAAATATCTTGTTTAGATTTTCTTAACATAAGTTTTGTAAGAAACACCAAAAAATGAAACTATTGGCTATATTTTAAATGAAACTATTGTTTATATATTATTTTGATTGTCATTAAGCAAAATAAAAATATGAGAGCCATTTTTCATTCTTATTATAAAATTTGCATTAAAATAATCCTATATCAAAAATGATATTAATGAGAAGAAGCACAGACATAGAAGAAGATTAATGATGTTATTTAAAAAAAAGACGCAATAACTGTAGAATTTTTTTTATTACTATTTCTATTAATAAAATATGTTTTAGTGTTTTTATTTGAATTCAATTTTTATTGAAATTTTTAGAAAATAATATTTTTGATCTATAATGATTATATATCTATGTAACTTTTAATTTAGCACTTAAGGTAACTTTAGGATATTTTAAAATTATATAATAATATTTTTTGAGTAAAAAGTGTAATTGTTGGATTTTGTAGATTCTGTTTTTTTAAAACGATTCCTACATTTAAAAAAAATCTCTAAATAATGTTTCCAGATTTGTAAAAAAATATGGAATTAGTTAAAATATCCAAAATGTATACTTTGACAAATTTTAAAAGGGATTTTTAATGTGTCTTGATGATTAGCAAAAACATTGCAGTTTAAATTATGCATAAGTGATCATTATGACATAAAGGCATAAGTGATTTTTAATATAATTGAACATTTGTCAAAGCAGGAAATGTAACCCTTATATCAGTGACGATGCGGGTATCACGGAATTGCGTGAGATACTGGAGGTAATCTGGTGATAAGTTTAAGATATCATTGCACCGTATTGCAATTGAATCAATCATTTAAAAAACCGCTTAAGTCACAGAATCAGAACTTTTCAGAAATAAAAAAAAAACTATATTATTTACAAGTAAAAGAATTTTTATGGACTTTTTGGGGCTGTTTATAGAGTTTGGACTTGAGAGCTTGTAAATATTTTTTTTTTATAATTTATGAATAATAAAAAGAATTATAACAGAAAAAATGTTCCTGAAATACGTTGTTTTAGCAAGAAACAAGGGTAGGCGGTACTTAATTTGAACAAAACAGTCATATTAAACATATTTTTAATAAAAATTAATGAAGATAGCACTTATACAGGACGATTTTTATGTTTTAATATGGTATTTCATGCAAATGATACGCTGTAAAAAAAAAAGCAGAGATTCCAGTCATACCCCGTAAAAAAAAAAAAAAAAAAAAAAAAAAAAAAACAATCCATGCCCATTATTTTGTGCAGCCCGTAATTTTACGGGTCAAAGTAATATAGCATTATAATGCACAGGATATAATGCACTTTTAAACACGATAACACTTTGCTTTCTGTTCCGTAGCACGTAGCACGTTAGATAATCGTCATAGAATCGCTGTTTTGGCGGGTTAAAATTTTCGAAACAAGAGTAAAATGAAGGGTTATACCCTAGAGGAGGAGAATGTATGGATTTGTACCGTATTTTTGCTAACATATGGGCTAGAACTGTAAGAATATGTGGATTGCTCTTAATTTGCTAAGTATCTAGGGGATAAGGCTGCTTATTTAGTGGATCAGACCGTTTTTCATCAAATAAGGCTGTTGCCCGTGAAAATTGAAGGGCAAACGCTCATAAATTTACAGTTTTTTCTGAGAGTGTAATATGGGAATGCAATATGCTATCCGCATTTAATCTGGTATTGCATGCAAAAACTACTTAAGTCGCTGACTTTATGTCGCTTAAGTAATGAACGAAAAGTAGAAGATATTGTTTGAAGAGGAAGGAATACACTGACTTATGTGGTTAAAACCCAGATCATGGCTCTACCTTTAACGAAGCATTTGTGACAAAAAAATCATATTTGGAAAAAACTTGACTTATGAGTTTTTTTAAATGACCGATTCAATTGCAATAATTTTTTTAAAAGTCCCTTATTTCACTATACTTTTAATTTACAAACTTTTTCACTTCGTTTTCTGCAGTGATAAGATTATATTTTTTACTATCTCACTCATCCTGCGGCGTTGCTCGGTTCCGCAATAATAATCTTACACAAAGCTCAAGTTTGTATGATTTTATATATTTAACCCGATTTTGCGTAACTTTATATATTTAAATGAAAAATTACTGATATTTAGTGGTAAAAGAACTCGTAAGAAGACATTCGTCAGAACTTTTTGAAAATTTTATCGGTTATAAATATAATGGTTTTACAGCACGTGTAAAAGTTTCGTGAAAAAATATATTCTTATCTCGTTGTAAAAACCTTTTGTTTTTGTCGAAGTTTTCGCGTCGGTATCTTTAACATAAAAAAAAAAAAAAACATAGTTCTCATATTCCGAACTCTCTGAAATTTTAATCGGTTATAAATATATCTGTATCCAAGTTTTCTTTAAAACTTCGTGAAACAATATGCATTTTTAGTGTTGAAAACGTGAACCGAAGTCGAGAAAAGGCGTTCAAAAACAGCCCGCGTTTGTCGAGATTTTTAGATTTTCTTATTTTTTATCTTCTACTACTCGTCCGAACGTTTAGAAGTTTTGGTGCTTGATGTAAATCTGGTATGCGAAGATGCTCTAAAAACTTTGTCGAATAACTAACATTTAGTTACTTCTAGCATAGAAAAAAATATCGTCTGCGGCATGCAGGACGTGACCTGCGGTCCTCAATGTTTCTGAAATGATTAAAATTTCGTAATTTTGAAAACCAATTGTACCTTGAAAAATAAAAGCGATTCTCCTTTATGAGCATATGTTTTGTTTGTCGGTACTTTTAAATTTTTAAAAGTGATTTTTTTTTTTTTTCAGAGGGTTAAAAGCATTATTTTTTCAAAGTGATTGCCGCATTTAAGACGTAAACTTTCAAAATGTGTCTTCTGTTTTTCGTATCTTCAACGGTTTGGTCGATGGCTGTTAAAACATAAGGCCAAATTAAGTTCTTCCTTCCTTTCTGCTCGAACATCTGGTTCTGTTTATTCCCGCGTGCGTCTGCCGATCAAAAAATTCAAAATCCGAGATTCAGGTACATCACGACCGGCCTTGCACTACCATCACCCAAATTTTCTGATTTCTAGGTGCAGTAGATTTTGCTAGCCATTGCAGACACACACACACACACACAGAGAGCGATACTGTATTTTAATAATATAGATGATACAACCTTTTAGAAAACTTTTGTAGCAAAAAGAGCGAAAATCACTCATGTTTAAGTAACTGATTTTGTGACATTTTCAAAATGGAGGAATTGAAAATAGATACTTGGTAGAGGGAAAGACCTATGAAAATTAAAGATAAATGCAAATTTCCGTTTAGAATGTTTTTTTAATTATTTTTTTATGTTTATTACTCTCTAAAGTCATTCTGTTTTATTTACATGCCTTGTTTACTTAACCCATTAAGCGCCACTATATATATTAAGCTATTTTTAATGAAACATTTGTTTTTTTCTTTATGAATAGAAAGTCTTTAGGTCTATAGGTATTTTTGAAGAAAAATATTTAAAAAATTCGAATATTTAGGAAAAATAGCATGTTCCCAAAATGGGAGCAATGGCGCCTAATGCGGGTAAATTTTTTCAAAAATTTTACTTATGCTTTCGTGCATTTATGTTTGTTATTTCTCAGTTCTTTAGCTATAAAAGGGATAATATCATTCTGAAACTGATATTTTACGAAGAATCCATATCAATTAGTCTAACATCTACATTTATAATAAAAATAAAAAATAAAATTACCGATTCCATAAGCACTTTCATTATCTACCTCTTTATTTTTCTTCATTAAATCATTTTTGTCCTGCTATTTTACATGAAAATGATGGAACATTTTTTATGCATTTTTTATATTACATTTTTTTCGTTTTCTGAAATTGTTTTTTTAACTATTTTGTTTTTTGTTTTTGCATTTTGTTTAGTTTTTTCCATATTCCTATTTGCAGATTCACCTGAACTTTCATCTAAAATATCAAGCCTGTGTTTAATACTTTGTCTTTTTTAAACTCTAAATCAGATATTTCTTGATTGTCTGTTGATTTAGAATTTACAGAAAGTTCTACTCCACCAAGTTTAAAATGGGATAAATCGTCGCATAAATTATTTTCTTTTACATATGTCATAGAAAATAATTTATGTGACATACATAAGAGGGAGATATCTTCCTCATATGTCACAATACTGCAATCAGGTGGCAAACAAACGATTTCAGGAACATCCGAAAAATCATCCAAATCTAAAAAATTGTTCAATCATCTTCCATGTGAAATAGTCAGAAAAAATGATGTAATCATGAAAAAAAAGGGATAGATAATGAAATGCTTATGGAACTGGTAATTTCAGTTTGTTGTTTATTATAAATGTAAAAGTTGGACTAATTTATATGAAATCTTCTAAAAATATTAGTTTTAGAATAAATACCTTCCATAGCTAATAAATTGAAAAATAAATACCACAAATGAACGGAGACATATGTACAAATTTTCAAAAACATTACCCCCATTAGGCGCCATTGCTCCCATTTTGGGAACAACTTATGCTTTCGGTAATTGTGATTGATCTATTGTACATACTAATTCCGGATTGAAGTTGTTTAATATAATGCACTGTTATAAACATATTTTAACTAAAATATATAATTTTTATTATAAAGTTTTTTTTTTTTTTTTAATGTTGCTTTCAAATACTGCCAAAAAGCTTTTTATCGCATTTTTTTACACGGTTTAAAAAATAGAAAAAAATTGTAATGAAACTTAAAAAAAAGTTTTCAGATGCCATCTAATATATACAAAATGCAAATAACATGAAGCTTTTAACAATTTATAAAATACACACTATAGAAAAAAGTCCTAAAGCAATGTTCCCAAAATGGGAGCAAGGACGCTTAATAGATTAAAAAGCCAAGAGTGAATACCGGTGGAAAATTTATAATGAATACTGAAATTATATTCTAATTTACTATAAGTATTTTTCGGTATAGAAATAATATTTTCACGAAAATAATTTAGTAATACGAAAAGAATTTAATAATACTGCATAGTTTCAGGTTCTTAATTTGTTTAAGACCTAAAATGATTATTGCATATTATTCAGAATGACATTTTATTGAAATGATGATATATAAACTAAGCTGCGACACCATTCACCTGAGTAGCACCCGTCAGCGACTCAACCACCGTACCCATGTCATGACAGACATATAACACGCATGACCAGGGGCTGCTCCCTGTATGAGTTATGGTCGTCAGAGCACCGCTACTTGCGCATCACTCCGATTCTACAAATGGGCGACGAAATAGGTGGCTACGATACGCTCAGGTTTCTATAATGATAGGAGACCTCCATCACGAAGACACCTGATGAACCACCTGAAGACACCGAACTGCTTCGTCGCCGGAACCCTATAAGAGGAACCGGGTCCAAGGCCATAATGCCGAGCTCCCCTCACGACCATTTCTTTCCCGTGGCGTCCGAATATCGAGTCCTAGGGTAGGAGGAACGATTAGCTCTTCTGCCGTGGTTATCGCTTGTACGATAAGGAGGGGTTTCTCACCAACCCGGGACCTCGATGAAACTTGTTCCCTGACGCATAGACAGGCCTTCGCTAGGGTTGTTTCTCCAAATGATTTTGCTTCATGTGAGCCCTGCACCGAAATGCAGGAGGTCCCCGATCGACTCCATTTGAGAGGATCATGCACATGTAAACACAACACAACACAAAAAACAAACACAAAACAAAAACCCAACAAATGTTAAAACAACGGAAAATTAGATTTACACTCACTACCGGACTCTGCAGGGCAGGGAAAATTCCTGCAAGAACGTTATAGAAGCATTCCCGGCCGAGATAATGGCGTGAAATTTATGTGGAAACTCCCGCTCATTCAACTATCAGGCACGGAAATGTCCGATTGCGCAAAGACATGCTGGATTGGATTTCGACCCGAGGAGTCTAGTTTTGGCAATGATCGCTGCGATCAGTTAGTCGGCGAGCCACCCGCCTGGTACCCCGTAGTCAGACAACACAAGAAGTGGGTGATACCCCACCAAGATTTGGCTTTGTCCACAGCGACCTGAGGGGCCGCCTTCTGACTTAAGTCCCACTTGGTTTTGAGTACCTCCTGCGCTTCCCAACCATCGAGATCGGCACTCAACTGCTTCAGCTGCAGATAATGACATGGTGGTTGCGGTCCATGAGTGTATGCCCTCAGGCCGGTAACTATTCCACCTCTGTCACTGGTACGGTGCAGATAGTTGCTGCATGTTATCTCCCATAGCCCAGCGTCACCTACAGAGTCACCACGCATTCACCACGCTGTAAGAAGCTCGATCTCGCCACAGCCAATTCCTCGGATAAATTTGTGGAGACTGTTCAGCTGCTGTTTAACTGGAGTACCTCCAATTACTATCAAAATAACAAACGAATTCCAAATCTATGAGATAAAGCAAGGAAACAGATTATTTAACATCAACAATACAATTATATACAATAATCGTATGCAACGGGAAGCAACTTATAAATTTTCAGAATATTACAAGTTGAAAAATATAGAAATTATAGATAACCTGACAGGAAACATAATATTGGAAAAGCATCTACAATTTTTTACAGATGGATCATCTATGGGAAATGGAGTGGCAAATGCATATACAATCTCTCTTAATAATAACTTCATCCATGATCATGCAGTAAGACTACACCCAATTAACTCAATTTACCAAGCCGAATTATATGCGATCCAGGATGCAATAGTTTGGTTAACACAATCACAATTTACATCAGCCCTTTTTTTGACAGATAGTCGCTCATCCTTTGCTGCACTCAAGATACTTTTTCCTCGAAACTCCATAATTTTAAATATCTACAATTGTTTACTACAAAACCTGAATAATTTCATCAAAATAGCCTCGATTAGAGCACATGTAGGGACCACTGGTAACGAGCGAGCAGACCTCGCAGAAATGCAATTACAGAAGACCATTATGATGACATCTGTATCTTACCATTTCCAGAATCCATTCTAAAGAGTTATTTTAAAAATAAAATCATCACAAATTGGCAAAATGATTGGACCAAGTCAACGATAGGAAGAGACACGTATAAAATTCTTAATAAGGTATATGTTAAATTTTTATGTGTTCAGAAATCAGCAGCATATTATCTTAACGGCCATGGAAGCTTCTCAAGCTTTTTATATAAAATTGGTAAAATAACCACACGTATAGATGTCCTTGTGACAAAAACCCTGGAACTCCTATACACTACATCTTCGGTAACTGCCCTCTTATGGAATACCATTTTAACTTCAATAAAAATAAAACATTAAAGAGAAACCTACAACGTTTGCTATTAGACGCTTCCAATTACGAAAAGTTAGATAAAAACTATAATGTCCTAAATAAAAACTTTTCATATATCAAAGAATTATTATAACCTACGTATATAAAATTCTAGATCTATAGATTTTAAAAACTATGTTTTAAAAGACTTAATAGACTAGTGCATAATAGAATTGAAATTTTTCAGTACAATATTATTATTGTAAATATCTGTAAATATTTATTTTTATATATTATGTAATCATCAGTATATTCATATAGAACTTATATACATGTAATAACTTTGGACTCACCCAGCAATAAGCAATATTGGGTAGCTCGTGTGATTGTTTTTTTAACTTGCTGGGGACTACGGGTCCTTGGACACTGGGGTTCCTGATAGATGTATGTTTTCCCCTCGTGGACTATAGTTCCTATACCGAGAGGTTGGCTGTCCACGAGTGGGAGGTTTATGTTTCTGTTCTGTCCAGCTGCTGTTAGCTTGCTTTTTCCCAGCATCACCTATCTCGGCGCAAGGGAAGTTGGGCTCTCCCTAGGGGGACCCTTGCTTGTGGGATTGGGCCCTACCCCGAGCAAGTGGGATTGGTCTAGGGGACGTCCTTAAATAACCTACGGAGGAGGCTCCGAGCATTGGCCGAGTCCTCGCGCTGCGCAGAACCCGCACTTACGAGGGGGGGCAGACCCCCAAGTCTCAGAAGGGACCTCATAGAGGCCCCAAAACGGGTCTTTGTGGCATCCCTGGCTTTTTCGGACGTCCCTTTTCCACTGGCGAACCACGATGGGGTGGCATTCCGCCCGTCTCCTGTCACCCTCGTGTCGACGAATGAGAGTCCGGAACTCTTCCCCACTTAAGGGCCTGAGTAGGAAAAACCCGACGGAGAGTCGTGCAAAGCTTTTCTCCTTGTCATATTCGCCTTTTAAGGGGCCGAGTCAGGACCACCAAGAGGTACCCGCCATTTGAAATGATGATATTTTTAACGTTTGTAACGCGTAATTTTTATATGTAACAGTACCCAGCTAAAAATGAACTGCAGTTTTTCTACAGAAGTGAAGTATTTTTAAAGTTTTTCTACAGTCAACTGTAGATTTTCTGTAGTGCAATCTCGACTGTAAAAATACTTCAGTTATTTTGCAGTTAATGTGAAGTAATTTTGCAGTAATATATTTCAAAAATACTGTGAGCTTTTATCTGCAAAAAAACTGCAGTTTACGTGAAGTTATGTTATAATCATAAATTAAAAAAATAATGAGACTTTACATCTGTAGTAAAACTGTAGTAAATTTGAAGTAATTTTACAGTCATTAATTCAGTATTATATTTTCAGATGTATCTGCAGTATAAGTGCAGTTACTCTAAGGTAATTTTACAGAACTTAATTTTAGTAAGTTTGTGAGATATTTTCAGCAATTTATCTGCAGTTTTAAAAGCTAAGCAATATTAAAGTTTTTCAGTTTATGACAATATTGCGTATTTACTCTGTTATTAATAATTAACACTGTTTTCAAGACTTTTAGTTTAATGGGACTAAATTGAACCAAAATCAAAATCCTCGGGCGGGGGTGGGGGAGGGGGAGGGGTGGCGAACACTGTTTTGAACCAACCATTTTGAGATAAATTTTTAACAAATAAATATAAAACATAATAAATAAATAACTTTCATGGGGAATTTAAGGGGGAAAGTCCGCCCTTCCCCCCAACGGGAAATTTGTACTTTCTCTAGTGTTTAATTACTTTAAATTACTCGAAAAAAGAATAAATTTACTGTTTTCCAAAATCGGTCAAAATAAAAAATTAAATAAAATTTCAAAATCCAGGGAGGGTTAATGACGCCCCCCCCCCCTTCCAACGGAAAATTCTTAGTTCCTCTTTTAAGTTAAGCGAGGAACAGCGAGTTAAGCAGCGGACATTGCTTTCAACCTCCCCTTTGGAGATAAATTTTTAACACATAAATATAAAAAATAATAAATAAATAACTTTCATGGGGAATTTAAGGGGGAAAGTCCGCCCTTCACCCCCAACGGGAAATTTGTACTTTCTCTTAGTGTTTAATTACTTTAAATTACTCGAAAAAAGAATAAATTTACTGTTTTACAAAATCGGTCAAAATAAAAAATTAAATAAAATTTCAAAATCCAGGGAGGGTTAATGACGCCCCCCCCCCTCCCCCTCCAACGGAAAATTCTTAGTTCCTCTTTTAAGTTACTCGAAAAGAACCAATTTTATTATGCTGTTCAAAATCGGAGAAAACGTAATTTTAGTTACTTAAACTTTAAAATTCAGGAAGAAAGTAGTAATTGAACACCCTCCTCCCCCCCCCCCACACACATACACACTCTACACACAACGAAAAATTCTTAGTTCTTTTATTTTAAGTTATTTTTTATTTTTATTTTATTATTTATTTTAGTTATTTAGTTATTTAAATTTCAAAATCGAGAG
Source organism: Maratus michaelseni (assembly GCA_963931845.1). Classification (NCBI taxonomy): domain Eukaryota; kingdom Metazoa; phylum Arthropoda; class Arachnida; order Araneae; family Salticidae; genus Maratus; species Maratus michaelseni. The sequence goes on from OZ007589.1 coordinate 430,211,333, forward strand.
AGGGGAAATGGCCTTTCCACTTATTAACTACAGGCATGAGTTCCAGTTTTCAATAAAATTTTACTTCAAAAAACAAATGAAAAATGTAAATCTCCTTAACATTTATTTTTTTTTTTTCGTAACTGACCCGGCATTTCTGTCTCCAATTATGTGAAGAAACACTACTACTCAACTCAACTCCAATTCCGATCGTGTTCTGTTTACATTTTGACGGCGATGGCGGTAAGCGGTAAGTGCAAGCGTTCGTATATTATTTTCTGTAATTCGCTAGCTTTGTTAATATAATAATTAATGCCGTAATATATAGCCATAAGATGGCTAAAAATATGTACCGACAGACACCTCTACAAATCTAGATAGATTAAAAAATTAGATACATTCAACGTATTTATAAAGTACCACGTTGTCTTGGCAAAAAAAATTATTTCGGAGGAGATTTGTATTGTCAATGTGTCGTCATATTGTCTTATTTTAGACTTTTTTTTTTTAATACTGTAATAGCGATGGAGTTAATTTAAAGTTTGTTGCCCCTACAATTACGATTATGCCGATAAATCACGAAATGTAAAACACATATAGTATTATTATAATGTCATATATGCTTTATAATTTGATAAATTTTGGTCACTAGATGTTTTTTCTTGTATTAATTTTACATTATTTTGTAATAAAAAATGCAGAAAATGAATCCTGAAATGTGTTTTATGGTGTTCAATGGATAAATAAGTTTAAAAAAAATATATTTACTTTAAATCCAAAGTTTTTATTATTACAAACAAGTAACAGCATACAAAATTTAAAAATAAGCTATCAAGCTGGGGTGTAAAAATCTAGGAGTCAGTGGGCCGATTCTCACCACTAAATTTTATTAGTATTCTTCGGCTAAATTTTATTATTATACTTCAACTAAATTTTATCAGTATTCTTATTAGTCGAACAATACTAAAAATTTAGTGGTAGTAATCTACCCATTGGCGACTGGATTTTTACACCCCTGCTATCAAGTATAAAAATATAGCAACAAATATTTTGTTATTAATTGAAAAATGTTAACTGACATCTGTAACATACCAATTTGGCAAACTATCTTGGAAAAAGAAGAAAAAGCTTTTAATCGCATTTCATGTAACATATCATTCAAGAGGACAATAATTAAAATAGCATTACTTTAAATCATAATTTTTATAAAGTTATTTTCCTCCTGGTATATTATTTATAAACTTTGATTAAAAGCAATTGAAAATATATGTAAAAACCTTGAGAAATCATTAATTGGATTGACACTAATATTGACACACAGGCTAAGTACAGTCAAGATCAACCCAAACAATATTATAAATTTAATTGTACTGATAAAAGGCTCAAATATTTAATTTAATTTTGTAATAAATATGAGTTATTTGAATTCACAATAACAAACTCTAAATTAACTCCATCACTATTAAAGAAAAGTTTAAAATAAGATAATATGAACAAAACTTTGAAAATACAAATATCCTATGAATATATTTTTTCTAGTAAGGCTTTTATAAATACGTTGAATCTATCTAATTTTTTTAAGAGAAACCAGTTTTGAAGAAGTGTCTGTCGGTACATATTTTTAGCTATCTTATGGCTATGTATAAACATTTAAAAAATGAATTACGGTGTTAATTATTATATTAACAAAGTTAGCGAATTGCGGAAAATAATGGATGAACGCTGTCACTTATTGCTCAATGCCAAGAGTCGCATGTAAAACGTAAACAGGTTCAGAGTAAAGGTGAAAATAAGCACTCGCCAGTCGCCACTCGTCGATTAAACTTGAAAAACTGGCGACTAAAAACATGGAAAGTACCGGCCAAATGCAGGATTTTCTGTTTAACTTTTTTCCCTAAAATTAGCGATTTTTCCACGCCCGTTCGACGAAATTCATGATTTTTCCACACCCGATCGCCGAAAGTTTTTATTTTTCCGTATTTGCCTAATTCCATAATTTTTCTGCACTCGAACGCCGAAATTTATGATTTTACAGCGTCCGATCGATGAAATTAATGATTTTTCCACAATCGACGGCCAAATTTCTTGATTTTTTTGCGTCTGATTGCTGAAATTCATGATGTTTCTGCACCTGACCACAGAAATTTGTAATTTTTCTGCGCCCGATTGCCGCAATTCTTGATTTTTTTTTCTTTTGCATCAGATCGCCGAAATTTATGATTTTTCTTCACCTGACCGCCAAAATTTATGATTTTACCGCATCCGATCGATTAAATTCAGGATTTTACCGCATCCGATCGATTAAATTCAGGATTTTACCGCGTCTGATTGACGAAATTCAGGATTTTTCCACACTTGATCGCTGAAATTTGTGATTTTTACGCTTTCGATCGACAAAATTCATGATTTTTCCCACACCCGATCACCGAAATTAATGATTTTTCTGCATTTGATCACTGAAATATATGAATTTTCTGCACCCGATCACGAAAATTCCTGGTTTTTCCGCCCCTGACTACCAAAATTTATGATTTTTCCAATTACGATCGATGAAATTCACGATTTTTCTGCATCCGATCACCAAAATTCATGATTTTTCCGCACCTGATCACCGAAATTTGTGATTTTTCGGTGTCCAATTGCCACAATTCTTGTTTTTTTTTTTTTTTTTTTTTTTTTTTTTTTTATCAGATCGCAGAAATTCATGATTTTTCTTCACCCGACCGCTGAAATTTATGGTTTTACCGCGTCCGATCGATTAAATTCAGGATTTTACCGCGTCTGATTGACGAAATTCAGATTTTTTCTGCACTTTATTGCTGAAATTTGTGATTTTTACGCTTTCGATCGACAACATTATTTTTATGCGTTCGATCGACGAAATTCAAGATTTTTACACTCTCGAATGATGAAATTTGATTTTTACGTAGCCAATCGACGAAATACATATGATTTTTACATGCCGATCGATAAAATTCATGATTTTTACTCACTCGATCGCTAAAAATCATGATTTTTACACGCCCCATCGATGAGATTTGTGATTTTTATGCATTTGATCGATGAAATTCAGGATTTTTACACTCCCGAATGGCGAAGTTTTTTTACGTAGCCGATCAACAAAATTCATTATTTTTCTGTGCACAATCGACAAAATTCATTATTTTTACGTGCTCGATTGAGAAAATTCATGATTTTACACGCACTTTCGACGAAATTCAGGATTTTTACACTCTTGAATGGTGAAATTTGCAAATTTTCTTCTGAAATTCAATTTGTGGGGTTTTTTTTTTTCGGTTAATGTGCGTGAAGTGTACATATATATATAAAAGTTACTAACCGCTGTTTGAATGAATTTCATGAATTCTAGAGATTGCTGTATTGTGAGTTTCTTGCATTCTAGAGATTGCTGTATTGTGAGTTTCGTGCATTCTAGAGATTGCTGTATTGTGAGTTTCGTGCATTCTAGAGATTGCTGTATTGTGAGTTTCGTGCATTCTAGAGATTGCTGTATTGTGAGTTTCGTGCATCCAGGATGTTGTTGTTTTTTTGTTTGGGGGAGGGGGGGGGGTAATGTCGGCAAAGCGTACATATATATATATATGTTACTAACTGCTGTTTGTATGAATTTCATGCATTCTCGAGATTGCTGCATGGTGAGTTTCATACATCCACGTTTTTTTTTTTTTTTCAGTTAATGTATGCGAAGCGTACATATATATGTTACTAACTGCTGTTTGAATGAATTTTATGCATTCTAGAGATTGCTGTATGGTGAGTTTCATGCATCCAGGGGTTTTTTTTCAGTTAATGTTCGGTTGATGTACCTGCTTAATCCGGTAACGGATAATTGCATACCTCGCTTATATAAGTGTTTTCGCGGTCTCCTCTGATAATGGGATCCAGGATAATGGATATTCAGGGCCATGTTGCCTGCAAGTTTGGTGTAAATGTATCACTTGTACGTGCCACCATTCGAAACAAGCTAAATTCTGCTGCAAAGGCTGTGTAATGTGAGAAGAATTTGTAAATACATTTGGTATTTAAATACGATGTAAATTATAAAGCATAAACATCAAATGTTAATAAAATGGTTTTTTTTAAATTTAAACCTTATTTCCTCCATAATTGCATACAAGATAAAATTGGAAGGACAAATCAGGATGAAGGTAAGAGTAATTTTTGTAAATTTTAGCATTTTTTTTTTAAAAACAGCAAAGCATATATTTGTTTTGCTCTTAATATTAATTTTATGCAGTTATTTTTTATTAGCTGTAACATATGTAATACATTTTATTTCATAGTAAATGGTATATAATTTAGAAATTTACATATATATATATATATATATATCCTTTCGTATAATTTATTTTATATATTCAAAATTATATAAATATTCAAGGCACATATTGATACTATCTTTAAGAGATGAAAGAATATTCAAATTTGAAAGTCACATTGTGGAAAAATTAGTTGCAATTAAAATTAATTTTTGCATTTAAATTTCATGTAGGGGAGACTGATACACACTGGAACTATGGGCACAGTGGACCACCCTCTAATATTTTATTTATTTAAACTTTTTTAAAGCTTCTCTTATATCCTAATAGACAACAGCACTGCACTGATTATTTATAGCCTTCAGAAAATATGCTTAGCTCAGATTGAACTATTTTATCCTGATTGGTTGTTTTGAGCTTCTAAAAGTAAAATTTTTCATCATCATATTTCAATTTTTTAGTAATTAAAGGTTGTAGATAAATAAGATAAAACAGCTTTTTTGTAAAGCTAAGATCCTTTTTTTATTTAACTTTAAAGTTAATATGTTTAAAAGGAAGCTATAAACAATATTAATATGATAAACAATATTAATATGATTATTTATTGAACTTCAACATGGGTCACAGTTGACCACCCACTCCTGGGGCACAGTGATCCACAATCCACTCTGCTCCTGTAATGCAGAATGTTCAAAATATTTAATAATTGCTTATTTACTATAAAGAAATATTGTTTAAAAAAAGTTATTTAACTGTAAAATAAAGTAAACAAAGAAAAATGACAATTTATATAATATAGTAAGAAATATTTTGTTTTGTATATACTGCCTTTGATAAATATAACTGTAGTCTAAATTTTTGATGATTCTATTCAAGTAAGATTAATGAGATGCAAATTGAATGGAAATCAGTTTATTTTTCCCGAAACTGTAGATGAATCTATTGTTGTCAATGATGTCATAATATTGCTCCCAGACCCAAAAGTATTTCAGGAAAATTCCAGGCTCAATCTTACTCTTAAGTATTTTGGAATTTCATTTGCAAATTTTAATGTGCGCTGATTTTTTTGTACTTAAGTAATAACTTCAACTAAAGTGCAATTGTTCCTGTATTAATCTGTTATTATTTTCAAAATATAATTCATTTTGTTTTTGTTTCAAAATGTTACTTGTAAATTTATATTACTATGTTATTTTGCAGGTAAAGGGAAAATAAAAAAAGACTTAGATTAATGAAAAATAGACTTATATTGTATTTCAGATAATACCTAATAGCGGTCCACTGTGCCCCAGAAGTGGGGCACAGTGGTCCACTTTATGGATGCATATAAAATTTTTTTTTGAAAAATATATTGAAAACTATGTTATGAGAAAATTATGATAAATGTATAAATGTTTAAGGAATATTCAAAAATATTTTCATGCAGATCGGTTTGTGCATTAAAGAGAACATAATTTTTAACTGAAAAAATGTTCCACTGCATACCAGTCTCCCCTACATTTAATATTTAAAATTATCATCTAAATCTGCCACAATAGACTTCATTATGAATTGCTTATGAGATTAAAAATTTGCAATCCCTTTCGCATATATATATATATATGTATTCTCACAAGCTACAAAGAAAAAAAAATTTTTTTGGGGGGGGACAACAGATTTTTATATAAATTATGAAAGTAACATGTATGTATACAACTGGGAGTGTTTAATTGAAAATTAGCCAAATGAGGAGCCGGAGAAATGGAGAGAGTTTACCAGCTAGTTAAATTAGCTGCAGAATTCTAGAGGGGGGGGGGGTAATCACTTCCATTTTGCTCCTAAAATATACAAGTTGAGAGTCTAAAAACAGCCAAAGAATTTTCTCTATATTATTTGTAATATTTATTGTTTTGTTTTAAAGAAAGTATTGGTAAACAAAAATAAACATTGATTACGCCAAGGGTGTCTGTAAAAACAACAGAAATATTCAGACGTCACTTAAGAGAAACGAGGTTCTCTATTTTAATGAACTACAGAAAATTTGCAAAAAAAAATGCAGGTGGGAAACTACAGAGAATCTGCAGAAAAAATGCTGTTGGGAAACTACAGAAAATCTGCAGAAAAAATGCAGTTGGGAAACTGTGGTGATTTGGCCGATTCCACTACAGAATTTTTGAGGTTGATACAACTACAAAATTAATGCAGAATTTTTGAGGTTGATACAACTACAAAATTACTGCAGAATTTTTGAAGTCGATACAACTACAAAATTACTGCAGAATTTTTGAAGTCGATTCAACTGCAAAATTACTGCAGAATTTTTGAAGTCGATTCAACTGCAAAATTACTGCAGTAATTTTGCAGTTGTATCGACTTCAAAAAAACTGTAGTCGAATTGGCCAAATCACCGCAGTTTCTCAACTGCATTTTTTTTGCAGATTTTCTGCAGTTCATTTTTAGCTGGGTAGTTTTAAATAAATAAATAAATAAAGCTATAATGTATTTAAGAATTTTTTTACTGGTGTTTTATATCCAAAATAAATGTCTCTCGTATCCGAAATATAAATGCAGTTCAATTTTTTTGGAAAAATTACTTTTTTGTGAATTATTGCGAAAGATGTAAGTAACACATGCAAATAAAGGATATTGCTTCACTTGCAAATCGGAAGCTTTGTTTCTACAAGTACATTAACGCGGTAATGGTGGTATAAATCAAACTGATGCTCTAAAATGTTTCTTAATGTAATTTTATTTGTTTGTTTTATCAATATTACAGATTACAAATATTGACTCTTGGATATCCGGAAAAGAGGAAAATTAATCAAATGAATAATTTCAAACATGTACATTGAAGAAAATCCGTGAAATGAAGGTTTTTTCTGACTACGTACGGAGCAATTTTTTCCAAAACAGCTATTTAATTATTTTTTGAACACATTTTTATTAAGGTTATGACTAGGAAGTGTGAAAAAAAGCAAAAAATATTTCATTCAATGATGAAATTTTAGTAAATGTGGGATTTTGTGGTAAAATTTGGTGAAATTTGACCCAATAAACAAAACGCTCAAGAGAAAATTCTATTGTATGTATCTTAATTTTCTTTTTACACGTCATACTTATGACATTCGTGAAGGCAATGAACTAAAATCTAAGAAATATTTTCAATATTTCAAAATTTATAGTATATCGCACCTTTTTACATGCTCATTTTCATAAAATTCATCGATGTCATTCCACGAAAACATCCATAAAACAAAAAATATTTATTCTAAAATTAAATCTTTAGTTCATTGCTTTCACAATAGTGTAAACAACATGCGCTTTAAATTTCATAGTGATATTCTAGTAACTTTTTGAGAAATCATGTTTTGCGTATGGAATTTTCACCAAAAATCACATATTCCAAAAAATGCATTTAAAGTTTAGACTTATGTTTTACTACAAGAATTTACTCAGTAATATGCATCTAAACTTCACTATTTTTATGAAGCATACTCTTTTTTTCAAGTACTGAGCCTTTGTTTAGTTCTAGAAGGCCATATATTTGCTTCCTCCCTCCCAGTCAGTACCTTTAAATAGTACTTCCGGTCCTTTAAACAGTACTTCCGGTTTGAGTGTCAGTTGTTGGGAAGTTTAAAAACCGCTACAACTCCGTTTCTATTTATCGTACAATAAAAATAAATACAGTTTTGGAAAGGTAAAAAGTTGGGCTTTAATAAAATATAACAAAATTGTTTTTATTAATTAAACAATATGTTATACAAATTATACAATTGTTATTATTAAACAATCATCATATTATTTTCTCAAAAAAACCCTAGAAAGATCACTAATCTTACATAAAGATTACCTGAAATCCTCCAGTCTCAGTCTGCATTTTCATTAAATCATACGAGTGTGTTAGGTAACTGTCTGTTTCATTTTCGTATTATAAACATGTTTTTAGGGTTTCGTTCATCTCACGAAACCCTATTTCTCCCTCTTCGTTGTCTGTCTGTCACACAGGTTCTCCGAAACTATGTAACTTAAAGTCATGAAATTATGTGTACTTATAGTTAAATACCAGATATGAAGCTCAAAATAATAAAATTTGGAAAAAAAAAGTATTATTTTAATATATAGAGATAAAAAAGCAAGAAACTAACAGCCTTTTCCTAATAAATATAAACATTTTTCGTTATAGCAGTTTCCAAGAATTAAAAATCCACAATAAAATTCTTTCTATAATAGTTAATTTTCTATCGAAAGTTTCCACGTGAAAAATGAAAATGAAATAAAAAGTTTCACCAATTGCAAAAAAGATTAATATGACGTCCTATTGGTAAGAAAACGGCAATGTTCAAACATTTCTCAATAATACAAGGAGTATGAGTATGTGTAAGTACAGAAAGCTGGATAATATGATGTCATTAGAGAATTAAAAAGAAAATTAATATGACGTCATATTGGAAGTTTAACGGACTTTTTGAAATCTTTGAGAATGATACAAAGACAGTATTAATATGAGTAATAGAGAACGCAAGTAGATATGAAAGTGTGTAGATCAGCAAGTGGTTATAATGTCTCATAAGTTTGAGGAAAGTATTGAATCATGATAAAAACCCGATTATGGAAATATTAGCATTGCCGATTTTCTCAAAAAAAAAAAGTAGACAAATTATCAATTTTACATAAAGATTATCAGAAATCCTCCAGTCTCAGTCTGCATTTTCATGAAATCATACAAGTGTTTAGGTAACTGTCTGTTTCATTTTCGTATTAAAAACATGTTTTTAGAGTTTCGTTCATCTCACGAAACCCTATTACTCCCACTTCGTTGTCTGTCCGTCACAGAGCCGGTTCTCAGAAACTATGTAATTTACAGTCATAAAATTATGTGTACTTATAGCTTTTTGAAGGTCTCTATACATTTTGAGCTTACTCTTGACATTTTGAAGGTCTCTATACAACATGTTTAATTTTGAAATTGATTTTTTTTAATATCGCATTTAGTCCACATGACAGATATTATTATGACAGAGTATATAGCGAGCTTCGCCCGTTATCGGACCGTTTCAAATTTTTCGAAAAAAAAAAACGAGAAAAATAGACCGGTAAATTTTTACTTTATAAAAAACATAACTTTTTTTTTTTTTTTTTTTTTTTTTTTTAATGAAATTTATTTGGATTTATTAAAGAAAGGATAAAGTGTTTTGTAAGGAATATTTCACGAAACCCTTTGTGCGATCTTCGATCACACTTACTCACTTTTTTAAATATGAACTTTTTCCTTAAAATCAAGAAAAAAATGTACTAAAGCTCAATCTTTTCTGAAAATTTCCAATCAAAGAATGGGAATATTTTCCAATTACAGTGGCAATTTTCCGGTTGTACTTTATAATTGTTTTGAAGATTTGTTATTTTAGATTGCTCATTAATATACACACAGGAAAAAAAAAATCTTGTAAAATTATGGACAAGATTTTTTTTCCAAGATTCCAGTCCAAGATCCAAGACAAGATTCCAGTCATACCCCGTAAAAAAAAAAAAAAAAAAAAAAAATCCATGCCCATCATTTTGTGCAGCCCGTAATTTTACGGGGCAAAGTAATACATCATTATAATGCACATGATATAATACACTTATAAAACAGGATATAATACACTTATAAAACACAGTAACACTCTACTTAATGTTCCGTACACGTAGCACGTTAGATAATCATCACAGAATCGCTTTTTTGGCGGGTTAAAATTTTCGAAACTCGAGTAAAATGAAGGGTTACACCCTACCGGAGGACAATGTATGGAGTCGTACCGTATTTTTGCTAACATATTGGCTAGAACTGTAAGAATATGTGGATTGCTAGTAATTTTCGAAGTATCTAAGGGATAAGGCCACTTATTTAGTGGATCAGACCGTTTTTCATAAAAAAAGGCTGTTCCCCGTGAAAATTGAAGGCCATGACTGTAACACTCATAAATTTACAGTTTTTTCTGAGAGTGTATTTGTGACTCATTAAAATATTTAATGGGATATATTTTTACAATAGTGTATAAATTAAAATAACACTTAAATCAATTAATTTAAGTTGAAAATTATTTCAGTTTTTGGAAGCATTATTTATTCATTTACAGTTTAAATAATAATATCCTATTAAATTTTGATTTAAAAAAAATCAAATTTAAACGCATTTTGAATATTTATTTTAATAAAATATTTCGCAATTATTGTTGCAATAACATAATGCATGACTCATGTTAATACAAACTGAATTTTGCCTTTGGAAGCCAATTCTAATTATTATTTTCTGTGTCATATAAAAACACTTTTATTCTGAAAGAAAAATAATTCTATATACAGCTGTAGAATTATTTATATTTAAAATGTCTTAGTTTTATATATAGTTTATGTTCATGCTCCCTTTTGATGAACTATGATCAAACGAAATAAACAGATAGTGGAAATAAAACATTTATATTAATATTATTACTCGGTACCTGCCAATAAATAAAAGAATTAAATAATTTGAGGAATGTTTACGCAACGAAAGTTATTTAATTTTTGTTAATTTTATTTTTCCTTCAAAATTAAAATTCCTTCAAAACATTAATCAGTAAAGAGTAAATGCTTTCATGGGATAGGCAGTTGCTAATTAACGCCACTCCATGTTTATGAGTACTTGTGTAACACATCTTAGAGGGGCCAATACAAAAAAGTCTTTCATACAAGAAAGGTAGCTTTCACAGTCCATGTTGTTTTTAAAAATTTGATTAATTTTACTCAAACACCCGAAGCTAAAATGCTTGGAACCCGATTATAGAAGATTCAATTCCAATTTTCGTTAATACTGAAATTTAATGCGAATTTCAGCATGAGAGTTACAGCATAACAAAAATTAGATTGTTTCAAAATGTCAGCCGCCCTAGAATTTCACACTGCCATATCTCAGTCATTTTTTAAGATATAGCCAAAAAAGATATAGCCAAAGTTAAGCCAAATGTTACAGAATCCTTGCATCATGATCTAACACTTAATGGGAACATTTTTTTCAATTTATAAACTGACCAGCGATATCGGTCGAGACATTGGTATGTTCTGTACCTCAGTCACATTCAAATCGGTTCATAAATAAGAGAGTTACAGCATGACAAATGTGAGATAAATATATATGTTACGGTCAATACGATTAATCCGGTCATTACTAATAATAGCCAGTTATTATTAATAATGACCGAATTAATCATATTGACCGTAACATATATATATGGAAATATATATATATATATATATATATATATAAATCAACATTTGAACGGAAGGTGGTTTTCAGGTCTGTGTTTCATGATCTGTGAAAATATACCAAAATTTTTTGGAAATGCTTTCGTCCGAACGGCTGCAATAGGTAGCTTTTAATAATGAAAGCTACCTAAAAGTATATTTACTACAAAACATATAAAAATATAGAGATTAAAAGTTAAGGAAAGATACTCAACTTACTGATACAGAAGAATGAATGAGTAGGATAATAGGAAAAGTGTATTAATTGTTAGTTGCTGCGCGAGCGACCACTCCGAAAATAGGAAGGCGTGGCTTCGCTGACAATTGCCAAAAAGTCAAAAAGGATAGGAATTTTTATAAAAAAGGACTATAAAATCTAAATTTTAAAAGAAAATAGTAAATTATAAACATATAAATTCAGGATATAAACAATATAAATTTGAAGATGTTTTAGATAAATACTGGTAAAAATCACTGTTTTTGATTTTTACTGTTATAAAAATGCGTCTACTTTTGTACAATTATGACAGTCTCCCATTTTTTAGAAAAAATGTATAACTACCTATAATATATAATCTATAATATTAATATGACATAAAAACTTATGTTTTATTAATTCTTAATTAAAACTTAATCTAAACTACACCTATCGATATAAATTTCCAAATAACCTTGATATGATTTACTAAAAAAACTTTAGATAACATTTATATTTTAATTATATGCACTACTAGAAATAAATTGATAGAACTACTTATGTTCTCCTACATGTAGGAAGCTTATTAAGTGGTTATAATACAATTTGGTATTATCACGGTTTTCAGTAATAAGAATTTGTAAATACAGAAAATGAAAATGAAAAATTGCACTGTAGATTTTAAAGTTAGAATAAATAACAATTTATTAGTACCGCTTCAATTTTCTAAACGCAATCAACACCCTCGATTTATCTTCCATAATAAGAATGATTTATAATATTTAAAACAACTTTGATGTAAAAAAGTCGTTTTTATGTTACTGTACTTTCTGAATCTTATAAGTTTTCATATTTAACCCCTTAATCGTCGCGCTCGATAAGCGTAGACTACTTTTGAAAAATTCAGATTGCTTGATTACCACCAGTTTTTTTTAAGTAGAAATATTGGCGTTATTTATTAGACAGATAAAATAATGCGAGAATAAAGCCAGTTACACTATTTCAAAAAACTGGTGGAAATCAAACAATCTGAATTGTTGTTGTTGTTGGGTTAGGGTAAGAATACTGGTTGAATCAAAATATAGTTTCAGTCAACCATCATTCATGTTCAAGTTGACATTCAATCATGTTCAAGAAGTATGTAACCAGATTCGTGTATGACTCTAGATCCGAGCCGACATCAGAAATTGTATCGTAACACAATTTTTGATAAAATCTGGTTACTCGGTCGTATGCAAGATTCTATTCCAAACAAGACTTACAGTAAAATCATTATACCCGACTCGGGTCAGATCGGGTTCACGAAAATCAGGTCACACGACAACTAATCGAAATCTATTCTGTAGAAAAACAAATCCAAAAAGATCAATCCGAAGTTTCTGGATTGGATTCGGATAAAATCTGGTCACCCGACCCGGTGCAGTGTCGTCACAAACGTCACAAACTTGAACCATAAAAAAAAATTGATCCGAACAATCCGTATAGGATTCGGGTAAAATCTGGTCACCCTATCCGATGCAGATTCGTCACATTTTTCGCATTTAAGTCGCACGGTGACTTCACAAAGTAGTCACAATTTGAGGTCACAGAAAGCCTTGAAAACGGCCATAACGACCTCGCATTTACGTCACAATGACTTCACATCGACGTCACTTGATGTCACGACAACGGTCACAAAGTCCCAGTGTGACTTCACAGTGACGTCGCCGTGACGTCACCATGCCTTACGGGAAGTAAGCCTTTTTTACGTAAGGTAAAGCTAGGAAGTCTGCGCACAATTCAGAAGAATAACAATAAAAAATCTAAATATAAATTTTTTGCTAAACTATCCATGAAAAATTTTGACTTCATTTGTTTTTTATGCATTTCCATTGCTATTTTGTTGTTATGTTGTAATTTAATAGAACAGTTGTAATAAAACCAAGAAAGTTATTTTGCGCAATCTGTTCTTACAGGGTTGGTGTGATTGCGCTCATGGGTAGGAGAGATCGTTACTAACAGTAACTACAATTAAATTGTTAACAATAATAATTACACTTAAATGACATTGCTGTAAGGTTTTTGTGAACAAATATTATTGTATTAGGAGTGAATATTTCAACCTAATGATTAAAGAATCAGAAAAAGAAAATAATTTTAAAAACGATTAAAAAATTTTAATTAAAGTGGGAAAAATAATAGAATCAGAAAAAGCAAGTTCAGATAAGATTACAAAATAACATTAAGTTCCTTAAAAACACGTTTAACTTAAAATTAGTCCATTTTCATTTTTCATTTTTTTATGCAAATTTATCAATAAGCTGCGCAATCTCTCCTGGCATGGAAACTAATGGTTACAATGCACCATCTCTCCTAAGTAGCAAATGCGCAAACTCTCCAATATCGGTAGGAGAGATTGCGCGGCCTTTTATTTAAACATGGCCGCTACTAAAACGAACCTTTGATGTTCACATTGTTAGTCTAGATTAGTACCTTATGAGAAATCGTTTAAGTTTAAAATATTTTGTACCACTGATATTGTATAGTAATTCTGATGAATAGCTATGAAAATTCAAGCACATACTTTGCGAAAACAAAACAAAATAGCAATGCCTTATCTTAGAAGCTCAAAACAATCAACGGGCACTTTCAAGTAGACACTCCACTACTACTGTTGTACAACTATCTGAAGTTGCAGCGCGCTCACTCTATTCCTTCACCCCGAACCTCTATGTGCGCAATCTCTCCGACCGCGATCTGTCCTGGCTTTACCTTACATAAAAGAAATACTTTAAAAGTATTATTTTGTGTTTTTTCATTTCTTTTTCAATAATTATTCAATAATTTTTCCACGTTTTTGTATTTCCTATTTCTTTAAATTGGATTTATTTTATTTATACCCAAGTTTTAGGCAAAAATTGGGGAATTTACCATAATTTATTTAAATTATTTATTAAAAGCATAGATCTGGAATATGCTACATATTAAATAGATTTAATATCTATAAAATAGCTACTTTTGAATATTGATATTAAAAATAGAGTTATGTTTCCCATAAATTTAAAAGTTACTTTAAGAATCTGGTTTTAATTACTGTTTGTTGCAACAATACAATTTACCAGAACAAAAGGAACATGAATATCGTCTGGAATTATACGACTGAAAATATTTATTTTAAGTAATTATCCGGAAACTGTTGAGCGAGTAATTACTTAATGTTCGAGAATCCCTTATAAAAACAACTCAAATCTGAAACATAAAAGGACTTAATAAGCAAATTGCTCTCGTCTAAAATATGGGGAAAGATATGAAAATAAAATGCAAAAATGTAAATATTGCTTCCATTTAGAAATGAAAAGCTTTATTTCCACAAGGATAATAACTCGTAAATATTAGTATAAATCAGACTAATGTAATAAAACGCTTTCAATGTATAATATAATTTGATTTTCTGTTGTTACGGATTATAGATATTGATTCTTTGAAATCCAGTTAATGAAAACACTTAAGAAAATATACATAAAACATAATAATTTGAAACACAGGCGAATAAAATTAATTATAACCCATTAAGTAATAAAAAGCAGTATTTAATGCACTGGCACTTAATGTAAACAATTGAAATAAAATAAAAATATCTAAACACAGACATAAATTCATTCTGTGGTATATTTATGTTCTAATAATTTATTAAATTTGCACTTTAGACAAAGAAATGAAGAATTATTTATTTACATCTAAGATTTGTTTTGTTATAGCACTTCATATAAATGAACCCAATTACTTCTTGTGCAAATGTATCTGTGATAATAATAACAATAATTTTAGTTTTTCCTTTAAAGAAAATAAAAAATAAAATAAAATTTTGTTTTAAGTACAACATATACACTTTTATATTTTAAATTAATCCCGCGATTTAAGTTTTTATTTTTTTATCTATTTACGCTGCGTTTGTCGAAATTCTAATTCTGCTATCTTCATGTAGCTTTAAAAAAATAATTTAGAAAATTTACAATTACAGATATATATTTTCGTTTTCTTTATTTTAGCATTTATTTGTGTTAATTTTGTTTAATATTAACTTTTAATATTCAAAAGACCCATAACTAATTATTAAAAAATAAAACTCACAAAACTTCTATGTGTTTTAAGATTTATACGTATAATTTAATTTCTTTAAAATACATTTAGATTAAATACTATTTATTGATACATTTGGGTCATATTTTTCAATTTTAATACTTTTCTATATTCTTGAAAACTCGTAGACCTTAATTTTGACTGTAGGTATGATTAGTTCATTCGTTGCCCATTGTCTATGTAACGTTTTTTTGCCTCAAAATTAACACAGATTACATTAAAATTTAATTAAAATTTTAACACAAAAAAGTAGACCTTAAATTTGACTGTAGGTATGATTAGCTCATTCGTTGTCCATTGTCTATGTAACGTTTGTTTGCCTCAAAATTAATACAAATTCTTAAAATTCCTTGTACAAACTTTTCTATAAATATGTTGTCAGTACCGCATATTAATTGCTCTTATAAAGTCATAATAAACTAATTGCTTACACAACGAATTCCGTACAATTTAATCTGTTTTTAATATAATATAAATTATATATCTTATGAAGAATAAACATAATATAATTCCTAAAGGTTCCCTTAGGTATACGCTTACGCTATACGCAAATGACATACGCAGTCACAAAACGGAATTCGGTATTGTTTCAGAGCTTGACAAATGCGGTCGCCGGGTCGCTACTGGGACTAAGTTATTTAATTTGGCGCGGGTTATTGTTGTTTCATAAAAATTGACCTAAGAAATGAACACAAACGCTATTTTTTCTCATTTTCCTATATTCTCATTTCCAATATTAATAAATAAACTTAAAAACAACATTAAAAAAAATATTGTAAACCTTATTTTTTATTTGGCGAAAAAGAAGTTTATTAACAGCATATTTTAAAATAATAAAATTAGAATAATTTGACTGGCGTCCACAGGAATATAGGTAACAAAATAGTTTTTCTGCTTCACTATTTTATAAATATCACCCCCCCCCCCCTTATTAGATATAGATTTTGTAGTATTTAACTATCCGGACATTTGAAGCCTTTGGCAATGAGCATATTCCGGACATGCAGGTTAATGCAGCCTTTATTTATTCTTTCTTTCTTTCTTTCTTTCTTTTTTTTTCTTTTTCTTTTAGAGACAAATAAGATATGTTATCCTAATAATATTATAAATCTGATTGTGCGCAAATGTTAGGCTGAAGCCAGCCTAAAAATGGAGCGTTTAATGATCCTCCATCTTTGCATATGAGTTGATTATAACCCTCAAATGAACATAGACTGGTTTTAGTTTATTTTATTCAAATATTTTTCTTAATAATTCAAAATTTCGTTTTTTCATAGAGAGTAAATGGACATTTTTTTCGTATAATATTTTAAAATGGTTAAATTTACTTTACCGTTGCTAATACTTTATCGTTGCCAAAACTAATTCAAAACCCGGAATAACAATTTTTACTCAACAATTTAGTTTCAATTGAAAAATTTTCACGTGAAAAATAAAAATGAAATAAAAAAATTAAAGAATTAAATTAATATAATTAGATTAAATAATATTATTAGAAATAAAACGTACTTTTTTTAGTATTTGATAATAATACAATGTTTCAATATGCGTAACCATAGGAAACAGGCGAATATGACGCCATACATTAAAAATAAAGCGGATATGCTTTGATTGGTGAAATAATATAATCTTGGGTTTTTTCTTCACTTTTTTTCTTTTGTATAGTAATAATACGTGGCGTGTTACCGTCTTCGCAGGGCTAATATAACTATACCGTATTTTTTATTTAAATTTTATAAAAGTAAAAAGAAGTTTCAAAAGAAATCTAAAAATCGCATCATAATTTTAAAAAAAGGAAAATGAACACGAATATATTATATTAAAATCTGACCGTGTGTTTGTATTTCGCAAGTACTCCTCACTGTAAAAAATTGCTGCAGTAAAATTACTGCAGCAGAGATTCCAGGCAACGTCCATAAGAAAACCGGTTTGGTCACTAGATAAACGAGATTTGTTATTAGATAAACGGTTTTTGCCCGTAAAAACATGAAATTTACGGTAGTTGACCATTTACCTTGAAAAGGAGGCACTTCCCGTAAAATTACGGCAGCAATTCACGGAGAATGCCCGTGAATTTACAATTTTCTTTTACAGTGCTAGACTATCGAATGCAACGCGATTTACTTAATACCGGGTATCATTGATCCGAGGATGTCACACAAACTGTCAGAAGTTAAAAAATTAAATTAGATGCCAATATCTTTTTTTGTAAATTTTAACGCAGTTTCTCTAAAAACGAAAAGTAAATTACTCCATATTTGTGTATAAAAAAGGAGAAATAAAACAGATCAGTATATTTTTTACACCATTTTCTCATTAAAACTGAAAAACAGAATTTATTTTCACTTTGAATAGATGGTGAAAACAGAATCTTGATTTCAATAAATTATCCGAAATATAAAAACATATTTTCACATATTCAAACTTCATGAATCAATTTATTCTGGAGAACAAAAATTGCCTGTCCACGTACTGTCATTTAGAAAATAAGATTTGTTTCAGCTATACATTTAACCAAGGAGGCAGAATTGAATTTAAAGAAAAAGCATGTACTATTTCCAATTAATGTTTTTTTGAAGGATGGCTGTTAAAACGTTTCGCAAAGACGTTAAAAGTAAAATTGTTTATCAGGTAAAATTGACATTTGTTTTACCCTATTAGTCTATTTCCACGATTTTATTTGGCCCTCCTTTTTGCATCGGATGTAATTTCATTTTCGCGATTATTTGGCACAAAATTTCACTTTTTTAAGACTGAGTTATGTCAAGGTCCCTATAATAAAAAATACCGCATTGTCTTCTATAAAATGAGATAAACAGTTAATTAATTATTAACGTTTTTAATTATCGGGAGTGAAATATTTTGCTTAATTAATGTATTTATTCTTCTTTTAATGTTGCGTGAACGAAGTCGCGGGTAACAGCTAGTTTCATCCGAAAAATTATATATTATCTTTCTAAAGTATCTAATAACTTTAAACTATGTTTGCTATAATTGGTCTGGATTATTTGATTAAAAAAAACTTTGTTTTATGATAATAATGATTTGGAAGGGAGTACTTTCTACTGTCGACTAGATTTTTTTGCTGTCTGCCAGATTTTATCAAATTTGTAAAGCCCTGCATTCTTTTACGATGTATCTGCGATAGATATAAAGAAACTTAAAAATGTTATACAATTTTACCTTATAGATAAATTGAGTTTGTTATTACTATTCCTTGAATCATGATGCTTATTAGAAACGTCCTTGCCGTTTAATGAATTGAAATGAAGACATTAACCTTTAGATTTTACTTTTAGCAGATTCTTCGTGGAATCTGGCTACGGTACTCTTCTAAATGAAAAATGACATAAATAAGTATATTGCAATTACAAAAATATAAATAAATAAATATCAAAAATATATCAAAAATAAATTTGAGTTACATGTAATTGGCATTGAAATGAAGAGTTTTGGTGAAAAGTGGTAATTAATCAATTCTTCGGTGCAAGCTTTATATTTGCATCCAACACTTTAACACATTTACATTTTTTTAATTAAAATAAAATTATTTTAGGACTTTATTTAAAGACTATGTTTTTCTTTCCCTGTACAAAATATGATCAATATTACATTTGAGTAATTATATTATTTTTAAGTATGTCACATCCGATGCATTTCAAGCGAAACACAAATAAAATTGAACGTTTAATTTTCCTTTAAAGAAAAATTATATGTATATTTGTTTCGTAAAATAAAAATTATACTTTCAATTTTTCATTGAATAAAAATTATACGTTTAATATTTCATTAAATAAAAATGATACATTAAATAAAAATCAAATTTCTTATTTTATGATCCATGATTTTAAAGATTTACTCATAAAAATAGCCCAAAGCTAATAAAAATAATCTAACATTACTTAAAATATTGTTTGCCTTCTATAGTTGCTTTCGGGAAGAGAAATATTTCTTAATTAATGTTGTTTTATTTCCATGTCCATTTAATATTTTTTTTCTCTTTTGTAGTTTTCCGGAAGGAGCTCAAGATACTGATGTGATATCCGGCGCCTATTGTACTTTAAGACAACGTTATTTCCTTCCCGTATACGCCATTATTTATTTTTAAAAACACATTCTCTTATGTTTTATACAAAATTACATGCTTGGAATTATTTCCTGTTTGTGATTAAAAACAACTTACCGCCTTTATACATTTTATTTTCAATAGGCGTTTTCGAAACAGTTGATAAATAATGCTGAATTCTCTTTTTTTGTTTTAATGTTGAAAACGTATCCTATTTAGATTAAAATAAAAAATTTAGAATAACTCTAACTAATGAGAATTATCCTTTATCTATTATAATTTTTTTTTAAATATATCTTACGTCTTTTATTGTTTATTGACGCCTTTATAATAATCGATACTGTGTAAATAGTATTTTAATTACAACCAACATCTTTTGACGAAAAATATTTCAATTTAGCATGAAAACGAACAATGACACAGAAAACAATAAAGTATTTCCAGAGAATCGATATCTGCACAATATTACTATGCGATAAAATTTCTAGCTCAAAAGAATATATATGATAACTTAATAAAGAAAAAAATTATTTTCAGTTCAGTTCAGATATTTTATAGTTGAGTGCCACGCTATAACTTAGATAAAATATGGTAATCATTAAATACAGGGTGACCATTAAATACTTTCCCTATTTGAACCTATTCCCTATTTGATACCTGTAACTAATGAGAACTATCCTTTATCCATTATAATTTTTTTTAAATATACCTTACATCTTTTATGGTTTATTGACGCCTTTATAATAATCGATATTGTAAGTAGTATTTTAATTAAAACCAACATCATTTGACGAAAAATATTTCAGTTTAGCATGAAAACGAACACTGACACAGAAAACAATAAAGTATTTCCAGAGAATCCATATTTGCACAATATCACTATGCGATCAAATTTCTAGCTCAAAAGACTATAGATAATAACTTAATAAAGAAAAAATATTATTTTCAGTTCAGTTCAGATATTTTATAGTTGAGTGCCACGCTATAACTGAGATAAAATATGGTAATAATTAAATACAGGGTGACCATTAAATACTTTCCCTATTTGAAACAATGTAGCGAAAACTAATGAACGAAATGGGAACGTCCATTAGTTTTAAATTTAGTTTTATAATTACACTTTTAAGGGATGTAGATAAATTCTATAGGAATCTAAATACGTACCAGTTAGCACAAAAATTACCAATAGCAAAATGTTTGGCACTGTCGGAGTCGACAAAATCTGATATTTGTATTGATCAGAATCAAAATGGATTACGCAAAAATCTGACATGTTACCATTAATGTTCTTATAAAAGGTACAAGGGGGTGCTGAAAAACTCCTGGTTTTGACTAGAAATATGATAGCTAGAGTTATGAAAGTAAACATCCATTCAACATATACTCGCATGAGACTGATGCACTTGTTACATCGTTCTTGCAGCTTTTCTAGTCCTGTCATATAACAGACTATCAATGGCTCTCGAAACCAGCTCTCAATAGCCTCTTTGACATTTTCAATGTCCTTAAGATGATGCTATTTGAGGTGTGACTTCAAGTTTGGAAACATATAATAGTCTGACGGGATTCGGTCTGCTGAGTAGTAAGGATGATTGACCATTTGGAAGCCTAGTGTCCTCATTTTTGCAGCCACAACGTTGGACGTATGTACAGGTGTATTGTCATGCAACAAAAATATTCCTTTGGTCAACTTCCCTCCCATTTATCGTTGATGCCCTCCTTCAACTGGTCCAGCAAGCTAGCATAATATTGTCTGTTTATACTAGGTAGTCCACTAACAGTGTGTCATATTTCTACCAGAAACCCCAGGTCATATTTTTGCCAATTTCTGATTGCAAAACTTCTTCGTCCGTGGGACCGTCTGTTGCTCCATTCCTTTAAATATTCCTTGGTTTTCGGATCAGTGATATAAAGCCAGGTTTCTGCCTAAGTCACGTTAAAACGTTCTGTTTGGTTTCGAAAAGGGTCAAAACGGTTTTGGATGTCTGAATTCGTCCCTTCCGCTAATCACTGTTCAAATTTTTGGGCACCCAATTCGCTGAAAGCTGGCACATAGCATCGTGGTAATAATATAACCTACACGCTCCCAGTTGATTTCCCATATATTTTTGGTGGATAATCGTCGGTCCTCAAGACATAGATTATGGACAGCATTGCATGTTGCAGTCTCATATGCGGTGTGAGGGCGCCCACTGAGAGGCACATCTTCAACAGAGAAGTGGGTAGATTTGAAACGAGATACCCACGTTCTGAAAGTGCTGTAGGAAAGACACTTCTATAGCAGTGTTTCGGACATCACTGTGTGAATGTCGGTTGCTAACGTTCCCTGTAAAAACAAAAACTTCATGACACCTCGTCACTCCAAAGATGCACACCTTTCTTGTACCTTTGCTATCTCAGCTTTCATCTGCAACAGAAAAAAAAAAATCAGAAACACCTAATAGTTTTACAGCTGTATACTAAGATTTTAAACTTTCAAATGAGCCTAAATTTGTTTTTCTATTTAAACTATAAGTAATCAAATCCAGAACCTTATCAGCAACCCCTCGTATTGAAAAGTATGAGGTATATACTAAATAGAAATAATCATGCATTCAAATGAATAAATCAGTGAATGAATTATGCTCTCAGATGGAAGTAGATCTAGTACATTTTTGTACTGAAAAGGAAGTGGTATTATTTTCTTTCGGAAAAACCGTATCCAAGGGTAATATGTAATATACTATCTTATTTTGTCAATTAATTTTACCTACAGATCTTCCAAAGACGGGAAATATTTTTATGGCTACGTCATTTAATAAATACCCATCAAAGAGGAACTGAAGTTTGAACGTAAAAATAAAAGTCATAATATAGGAATCTTTAGTAGGTTTCAATAACAACAAATTCTGTTCGGTGGGATATTGCAGTATATTAATAATGTTTGGAGAGTGTTTCGTAAAGTTTCTTTTCGTACTTCGTCTTTCGTATCCATGCAAACGAGGTGTGACTGAAAATGCATCGCCACCTGTGCGCTGGAAATAATAATTCCTGAAATATCAAAATAAAGTAAAATCTTAACGCAATTAATATTTTAGGTATTGGCTATGGCGAAGCTTAGGATATTTTCAAGATTTAAATATTTGTGAAAAGGACAGCATTTTAACAAAAATTATGTTGTCCGCATAAAAATGACTCTACAATGTTTTTAAAACTCCAAAAATGATAAATAAAAAATTCCTAAATAGATACACATAGTATTCAATTCTGTCCCTTTCTCGGGCAAAACAAATAGTCAAGAAAAACAAGAATGCCGCTTTGAGAAAAATATATTTAAAATTTGATGTTCACTATTTTATATGAAAAATCTATGATACTTTTTGGTTTGTAGTTTGCTCAAAAAAAAGTTAGCATGCAAAGACGGCTAGGGTCAGTCGTCGTTTAACCTGTCCTACTTGCCGATATGAAACCACATATTTGAACGCTAACTATTGCTATAGTTCGAATTTCAAAAACTGTATATATAAAATAATAAAATAAAATAATATTTTTTTGAAAATTTGAAACTTGTGTTTTCCCCTTAAGCTGCAAAACACAATTTTTCTCACACCTACACACATGTTACTGAAAATTATAAAACTGGTAAAGTCAAGGGTTTCAAAAATAAAACAAAGCATTTATTGGAACAAGATATTAAATTTCATGTTTCATGTTAAACCTTATCCGAAATATTTGCGTGCTTAAGTCCATCTCATGGACTTACCATCTCATGGTGATAAAAGTCAGGATATATAGATAATAATTAAGTAAAGTTTTCAGTCTCTCTCCAGTTAGTTAGTCCAGTCAAATAGTCAGAAATAGATGCAAAAAATCTGCTAGAAAATTTTATGTTTAAAACTGTTTATGGGGATGCTAATAACAGAAATTAATGATTTCGCAACAAAATATCTCGAGGCTAAACTTTTTAAAGCCAAAAAAACACGAAATGTTTGGATTTTTTCAGTTTTTTGCTTATAACTTAGAAAATATAAAATTTTTGTGTAGCATACTTAGTTATATAAAGAAAGAACATTAAATTCTCTGCAAACTTTATTCTATACACTTTTTTTCTAAACCCATTACTATGCGTTCTACGTCTTTTTGAAAATGACACTTTTTCTTCAACTTTATGGAAAATCGTAAAATCCAACTTTTGACACCATTTTTCATTCATTTTATCATCTTTAACGTAATTTGTTTATGTTGCAGGTATTTTAATGGTATCGATAATGATTATTTCCATCGGTAACATTGTAAAAAAATTGACAAGGTTGTAAAATATTTCTTATTTAGAACTTAAGTGGAGAACAATAATAGTAGGTATTTGCATGAATGTAAGTAAAAAATACATACAGAAACATTTTTATTATACTTAGTATCGTCTAGAGCAGTTGCGTGTTGATGGGTCTGGTTCGTCAACCTCAGCTTGAGGAGCAGACGAGCAGATTGCATGTTATTCAACAGTTTTTATCATCTAAGAGCTTCTTTCGACCTTATCAACCTGGTCATCGAAGTCATTGTCATCGTTGGTTTGGTCGATAGTTTCTCAGGCATCTGCTTCATCATCCTCTTCTTCTGGGTAAATAACGTCATCCACATTTTCGCAGTTGACCCCGTTAGAGTTTTTGCAATTTGCCGAACACTTCAGTCCTAATTTTTGATAAGAGCATCCCTTACTGCACCCCTTTCTACAGGTACATGCAGCAAGGATTCAGGTGCTTGGTTTTGGCCCATTTGCACTGGCTGAAAGAGACCGTCAGATCTACGAACCCATCCCCATTCTTCAGGATGGATGTTGTTTCACAGCCAAGCTTGCACCTGATGGTAACATCGGAGGAAATAATGCTGCGCAGCCTCTTGCGTTGGTGGTAGCCTTGGAAGATGGACTTTGATTTTTGTGGCAGATTTAGCAATTTAACTTGAACCTCAAAATATTCAATGTCTGTTTGGTGCCTATGTATTCAATGTACAGTGCGATAATGATTTTTTTCCCAGCCTTGATGATTTGATGGGGATAGTCTCTGGTTTATTGAACACACAGGCTATTTACTCAAGCTGATCATGTTTTTTCAACGTGTTACAAAACTTTTATTTTCCTTGTCTAAAAAGAGGGGATTTTTGTATCGCATCTGCTAACTGCATGAGTGAAAACAACATTGTTGTAATTGTATGACATGGTTGAAAACCACTTGGTTTCGATGGTTACATCTTCCTGGTTTTGGAAAAACAGATTTTTGTGTTGGTGTCCCAAACCCGTCATGATCACGTAAAGGTCAATATCTTCTCCAAGAATTATGACACTTTCAGAAGTTTGAGTTCTTGAAATGGCTGTAGTAACATTCATGACATCATCGTCTTCTTCTGCCTGGTCAGCTTCAATTTTGTAATTTTGAAACTCTGTTTTCAATAATGAAATGAAGAGGTTCTTGTTTCTGTCATTGGCCAGAAATTTGTCCTGAGGGAGTCTGCTTAAGATTTCTGCTGCAACTATGACTTCAGTAGAAGTATGCATTCTAGATCGATGAACTCTTTCTGCACTATACGTTCCATTCTGTCCCCCTTTAGATGGATACCCATCGAATACAACGGCGAGTTATGATCCAAAATTTCTCTGAATGTAAGAAACATAACTTTTAATAATAGAGTTGAAGGAAACATTTCCAGGCCAAGTTACTTTGTAAAGAAAGTACCCTCCGTCAACAACAAAATCTTATTTTTCCGATGTCATATTCTTTAGTTATATAACAGTTAACGTTGTAAGGGATCGACTACTCTCGTCACGTGAGTAGGCGATGTTTGAATGAGATCATAATTTTTTTTCCAATAACCGGCCATGTGCGTAAAAGATTTAGCAATGATCTCTTTCTCTAACTTTCGAGGGATGTCTGAATCTCGGAAATTATGAGTCGCCGTTTTCTTTCAGTTATGCAAATTTTCTGGAGCTGGTCGATCGATACTGTGAAGTATATAAGCAGCGAATTTTCATTTCAGAACAGAGCTTAGGAGAGCTAGAGCAGACTTAGCTTGGGAGATTTAATATTGAGATTTAGATTGAGACTTAGATAGATTTAGATTTAGCCTTGGGACCTCGCATCGAGTCTCGTGATTAATAATTGGCCTTAGTATTTTTATAGTGAAGTTTTAGGCTGTTGTAAAGCTGATTTGAGCCTGCATCAGTGCTTATTAAACTGAACTATAAAATTATTGGATCGTGAATTTGCTTCTGAATAGTTTAAGTTTAATTATCATATAGTTTTAATTTCTATACAGCTACGAGTCGTTAGCAAAAGCCTTTCGTTTTATTAATTTTTAGGAAAATCAAGTGGAGCTCGCTCAACTTCCCTATCGTTTTGTTTTAATAAACCGTTTTTGGTTTTAAAAATAAACTTGTTATTTGTCTCTGCTCTACCGCACGGCCTGACATGAGAGATGGCCGTCACAAATGGCGCCCAACATAGTGGATTAGGTAACCTTGTCAGTCCAACTGACGGTGCCTTCAATGAATGCCCACATCCGAGGGAGATTGTTCCCCGAGTTTACTTCTCCGGAAATTCCGATGTCACCGAGTTTTTGACGAAACTAAACGATTATATGGCCTTTAAGGATATTCCAGATAAGAACAAGTATTTAGTATTGAAATGCTCTCTAAAGAATAAAGCCTTGCTTTGGCTTGAAAACATAGGAAGATTTTTGGTGACTGATGACGCTAAACGATTTGAGCAAACATGTTTGGAGTTAACTAAAGCTTTTCCGAATGAACGTAGTGCAACCGAGCTCAGGCGGGAATTCTATTGCAAATGCCAATCTATTTACGAAAAAGAATCCGGATTGTTTCTAAGAAAGCTAGAATTGAAAAACAAATTGGCACTTGACGTTACTCATAAGGAGCTAATAGACATTATTCTTTCTCTCTTTTCGGTGGCAATCCAGGATTATATCGAACTCCGTGCCCCAGCAAATACGGCTGAACTCTACCAATTATTAATAAAGTATGAAGAGCGACACGAGGCGGATCACCAGAGACTGAGAACCACACGAGAATTCAACGAGGGGGATAGGTTTATTAATAGCTCCAGGAATTCTGATAATGAATATAATGGTCGTAATGTTCGTGGTCCAGTTAGTTATGTGGATAATCAAAATTTTCACAGAGTTAGTGGTGGTTTAAGGAATTATGATCAAACTTATAATAATGGTTTCAGAAGAAATGAGGGGGTGAGCAGTCGCAATAGAAATGGTTTGGATAGAAGGAACGAGGTTAACCCAAGGCAGACTAGCTCGTCCAGGGTTAGACAGTTAGTGGTAGGTGAAAATGTCGTTAAGCGGACAGAGGGAAAGTCTTGTGGTATTAAAAATCGTCAGCAGGGGTTAAACTGGTAGGTGGCTGTTGCACGGAAGGTCAGCAGTCACAGGTTAACTCTTCAAAGACTTCTGTGATAAATTTAAATACGGTAGTAGTTAACCCAGTGGAATTACTTGAGTTGCTAATAGTTTTGAGTGGTATGGTGGTAAAAAGTGCTCTGGATACGGGTTCGGACAAGAGTTTTATATCGTTTGAGGTGTATAAGAAACATTTTTCGTATAAAAGGTTGCGACATGTTAATTTAGTGGTTCAGTCGGCTCAAGGGATACAATGCAGTATAAAAGGTCTGGTGGATTTGGATGTAGAAATACGGTCAGTTAAAGCGAGGTGGCAATTTCTAGTATTAGATGGATTAAAAGCACATTGTATTGTTGGAGTTGATTTCATGAAAGATAGAGGGATGAGCCTGGATTACTTTACACGAACATTAGAAGTAAATAATGATGAGAAAACTTGTACAAACGAGTCCTCATCACTTTCAATTGATTTAAGTGAATCTGGTTTAACAAAGGGGAAGATAAGCAAATTTAATAAATTTTTAGATGATTTCAGAGAAGTATTTTCAGACAAACCGGGGCTAACACACGTCTCCTGGCATGAGATTAATACCGGTTCACATGCGCCAGTAGCAAGCAAACCATACCGTTATGATAAAGTTAAACAGAAAATTATTAATTATCACATTCAAAAATGCTCCGCGATGACATTATTATGTCCATTGAATCTCCATACGCATCACCAGTAGTATTATGTAGAAAAAACAATGGAAAAAGCATCGAGGGTCCTGAGGCTTGGAGATTCGCTATAGATTATCGAAAACTAAATTCAGTAACCCAATATCCACAATATCCAATTCCTGTAATAGATGACATACTAGCCAATATTCAAAGTACCAAATTTATGTCTACATTAGATTTAACTTCTGGTTATTTTCAAATAGGCATGAAACCGGAAGACATACCAAAGACAGCATTTATAACGAATCATGGGTGTTTTGCGTTTAAACGCATGAGTTTCGGATTATCGGGGGCTCCAGCAACGTTCCAGAAGGCTATGGATACCATTCTGAAACCCCTTCTTTGTTTCGGAGTTCTGGTATACCTGGACGATATCATCATTATGTCGGAAACATTCGAAGAACACATAAATTTGTTACGTAAAGTATTCACATTACTCAGAAACGCGGGTCTCACTGTCAAATTAGAAAAATGTAAATTTATTCGTAAAGAGTTAAAATATCTTGGCATTCGGATCACACAAGCGGGCATTCAAACTGACACACAAAAGACAGAGGCAATCGCGGTAACGGCGCCTCCAAAGAATTAAAAACAAGTAGCGACATTTTTGGGTATGGTGGCTTGGTTTCAAACATTTATACCACATTTTTCAGAAATATGCGAACCATTATATGCGTTAAAGCGAAAGAGGGTTAAATTTGTTTGGTCGAAAGCGGCTCAAAATGCTTTCGAACATTTAAAAAATTCTTTAATTTCTTCACCGGTTTTGGCTCATCCCGATTACTCTTCGCAATTTGAGTTATACTGTGACGCTAGTGCAGTTAGAATTGGTGCGATGTTAGCTCAGAAAGGTCGCCCCATAGCGTTTGCGTCCAGAATTTTTAATGCAGCGGAGCGTAATTATTCAATTACGGAACGCGAATGTCTTGCGGTAATTTGGGCGTTAAATAAATTTAGATGTTTCTTTTGTTCAATCCCGGTCAAAGTTGTTACGGATCACTCTGCTTTAACAAAGTTAACGTACGGAAAAGGTTTATCTTCTAGAATGGTTCGATGGTGTTTAAAGTTAGCAGAGTTTAACATTGTAATTGAGCATAGGGCAGGAGAGGACAATGCAGTAGCAGATGCTTTATCGAGAAATCCTCAGGAAGGTGTTGAAATGGTTGAGGGTGTGTTTTATCGCCATTGGTTTTGAAATAGAGAGAGCAACTCATAGATGAACAGAAAAAGGATGAGGAATTTGGTCAGCTGTATAAATATTTAACAGATGCTGAAATGGTACAAAGCGCGGACACGCACATGTTCCGAAACTGGTCCCAGAATGTCAAAATTATCGATGGCCTTTTATTTTATTCAAAAACTGTCAATTTTCTTGGTGAGCTAAGAGTTTATATTCCAGCTTCTCTTCGTAAGGCCATCTTGCATGAATTTCACGATAATCCATTAGCAGGTCACCTAGGTGTAAGGAAAACGTACGCTAGATTATTGGACTCCTGATACTTCCCTAAAATGCGGGAAGCGCTGCGTGCTTACGTCTCCAGCTACGACACATGCCAAAAATATAATTATAAAAATATAAGACCAGCTGGCAATTTAATTTCAATTAAAAAGTCTTTTCCCCTAGAATGTATCGGAGTTGATTTAATTGGTCCTTATCCCTTAACTAGCAATAGATTTAGATTTGTACTTGTAATTGTAGATTATTTTAGTAAATGGGTTGAGTTCATTCCCCTCAGAAAAGCTTCAGGCAAAATTGTAGCGAATGTTTTACTTAACGGCTTTATTTCGAAATATGGTGCAACATCCCAAGTAATTAGTGATCACGGTCCTTGTTTTATATCCGAAAATTTTCAGGAATTGTGCGCACAGCTGGAGATATCTCATTCTTTTACAGTTCCATACCGGCCACAGTCCAATATGGCTGAGAGGGTCAATAGAACTCTCATTCAAATGATTTCTTCTTTTATTGGCACTCATCATTCAAACTGGGATCAGTTCTTGCAGCATTTTGCCTATGCTTTGCGTACGGCAGTAAACGAGTCCACTGGGAAAACCTCTGCAGAATTGTTTTTGGGTCGTAAGATTATAACTCCTTTTCAACAGTTAATTAGAATCTCGGGTTATGAAAACGAATATATGATTGAGGATATTGATAAGTTTGTTAAGGAAGCACAAATAAAAATGGGAAAGGCTCAGAAAAAACAAGCGTTGTATTATAATATGTGTCGGAGGGAGTTGGAGATTAGATTTGGTGATTTTGTGTTGTTGGAAAGGCATTGGTTAAGTTCTAGTCGGCAAAAACGAGTTGCTAAGTTTGGACCTAAGTTTGAGGGACCGTATAAAGGGTTGGAAGTTAAAGGTAACAATTTAATTATTGATGTTGACGGTTGTCATACCACGGTAAACTTGGATCAGGTCAGAGTTTATAAGTTTAGGGACACTAGCTCTAATGGTTCTCAAACGTCAGACGGTGAATCCTCTATGCCTCAGTCAAAGACCTCTCATTCTCCTGACGTTAGTCAATGTTCTCATGCAAATAATTCTTCTAATAATAATAGTGATAACATACGCACGGAGGTGAAGCGTGAATTTCCTCAAGTTAACCCAGACAGGGTTAACCAGCCAGCTGAACAGACATTATCTAAAGTGGTTCATAAATAAGGCAAAAGACAGTACCCTCATTCGATCTCGACAAGTAGTTATAAGCCCCCAGACAAGAAGTTCATGCAGAACCCTTCTACGTCACATCGACCACAACACAAGAGACGGTTGTCAAAGTCATCGACAGACATTCCTGCCAAGAGAGGACGGAACGGCAATCCATCAACAGATCTCGACGAATCTACCGATAGTCAACCATCTCAGAGGTCACCACATCGACAGTTCCGAAGTAACGCACAAAAACGCAGCGCGGACGATCTTACCCCAACAACTAAACGACACCGGAGAATTGGCAGAAAGAGAACTTTGCATTCCACTTCACTATCGAGAGCCTCCCGGAAAAGACAGCCTTTTGATCCGACATCGATCCTAGGTCTTCGATCCTAGCCATCATCGAGACCCGCTTAGCAATCATCAAATGGACAAATCAGTAAGCCCGCCTAGAAGTCGTCGAGTGGAATCTACTAGCAATCGTCGAGTGGACCCTACTAGCAATCGTCGAGTGGACACTACACGAGCTCCTCCCAAAGGACGTCGCCATGGTTACAACACCCGGCTGCAGGCACGACAAGCAACAGTGGCCTCTCCATTCCAGTCTGAGTCGGAACGAAACTTTGTCCAAGGATTTTGGGGACGCCGCCAGAGTTCTTCGATGAGCCTGCAAGCTTCCAGTTCTTCATTATGAAATCAGGTGACGACGCTCCATTTTTTATTCTTATTTAAAGTGCCTATATAAATGTCAACAAGTTTTATGGACTGGACAAAGCAGCTGAACTGTTAGTTGCCTTTCGACCAATGTTTGATTTTGTATCTCGGCTTCACAAGTTGTGCATTTAACTTCTGTTCAAAATTTTTTGCCAAAATTTAAGTTATGATGTCAGAGAATATCTTTTGAGTTTCACTGCTTTCATGGTCAAGAGATTGTTAAACTATTGTTTGTATAATTGTTGTATGGTTGTTCTATGAATATTTTATGTATATATTATGTATGTATTGTATTGTTCTACATGTTGCATTTGAAGTATGAATTGATAGTATTATGGGTTTTTTTACACGTGCCTCGGCTAGGCGTGCACGTGTTTGGCAGTCAAGCGTTGCCCTTGACACGCGTGTTCTATCTGATACTTTACTAACATTGTTAATAAGTTTAACTTTCTTCCTTCGGTCATTGTTCGTGTTCGTCTTCGGTTTAGTTTTTCGTGTTGGGCTTTCGTAAGTTATGAAGTTTTGACGGTGTTACTTGTATTTCACAGTTATGATGTAATGTTTATGTACTGTAAAATATAAGTAGCTAATAAAGTTTGTTCCAGGAGGTAAAACCATCTTAATTGAGATAATCTATTTATATAAGTTTTTTTTTTATTTTAGTTACCAAGAAGAAGAGTTATGTCTTGAAGATTTTGTAATGTATATTTCCAATTTTATATTTTATAGAAATTGTTTTACTTTCACAGCTGTTTATAGCTGTTAGTATGTGTCCCCTGTAACCGAGCGAGTATATACACTGAATTTTTGGGATGTAAGTTTTTGGCATGAACTGTAAGATTGATTGCATGAATTGTAAGTTTAAGAAAGGTACTTTAGTTGATAGGCAGTTTGAGTTTGCACCTTTTTCAGCACTTTGTGGAATTGTTGGAGGTAAAACTGCGTATTGATGTTGGTTATCTTTGAATTTTTTGAGGTAAATTTTGTGAGATCATTTTGAGGATACTTCGTATTTAAAGGAGGTTATGCTGGAAGTTTTATCGATTTGACCAGTTTTTTGTGTGATGGGTTAAAAGTACAAAATTTTACATTTCGATTCCAAAATTTAATTTACCCGTCACATGTGCTTATTTTTGACTCGAAATTTTTTAAAGAAAAAGACGCTGGTCTGCATTCAACCACCGCTTTTTCTTTCACAATATCCGGGAGGGTTTGTAAGGGATCGACTACTCTCGTCACGTGAGTAGGTGATGTTTGAATGAGATCGTAATTTTTTGTCCAATAACCGGCCATGTGCGTAAAAGATTTAGCAATGCTCTCTTTCTCTAACTTTCGAGGGATGTCTGAATCTCGGAAATTGTGAGTCGCCGTTTTCTTTCAGTTATGCAAATTTTCTAGAGCTGATTGATCGATACTCTGAAGTATATAAGCAGCGAATTTTCATTTCAGAACAGAGCTTAGGGGAGCTAGAGCAGACTTAGCTTGGGAGATTTAATATTGCGATTTAGATTGAGACTTATTTAGATTTAACCTTGGGACCTCGCATCGAGTCTCGAGATTAATAATTGGCCTTAGTATTTTTATAGTGAAGTTTTAGGCTGTTGTAAACCTGATTTGAGCCTGCATCAGTGCTTATTAAGTCTGAACTATAAAATTATTGGATCGTGAATTTGCTTCTGAATAGTTTAAGTTTAATTATCATATAGTTTTAATTTCTATACAGCTACGAGTCGTTAGCAAAATCCTTTCGTTTTATTAATTTCTAGGAAAATCAAGTGGAGCTCGTTCAACTTCCCTACCGTTTTGTTTTAATAAACCGTTTTTGGTTTTAAAAATAGACTTGTTATTTGTCTCTGCTCTACCGCACGGCCTGACATCAGAGATGGCCGTCACAACGTTAGCCCCTCCAACACTCCCACTACTGATGGACATTACATAAACCGTTTTGGAGAAAGGAGGATGCACTAACAACCTATCTCGCAGTTTGTTTGAGTCATTACTGTCTGTACCAATGAGGTAACTTCTTCTGGCAACCACGTGCTGTTCCAAAATTTCAAAATGTACTTCACAGTATACCTCTATTTCATCGCATATGTTTTGCATATGAATCATTACCAGAGTCTATCTCGCTAAAACCTCCCTTAAAAGTTTCCCCCTCTCACTTATTCATCAATAGGTACGCTTCGTTTCCACAGTAAGTTTTTCGGGATAGGAGGCGAAAAATAGTCTACTTTCTGTGAAGTTGGAAAAAAGTGTCATTTTCAAAACGCCGTAGTGTGCTTAGTAATGGTTTTAGAAAATGTTATTTATAATGAAATTTGTAGAGAATTTAATATTTTTTCTTTTTGAGATTAAGTATATTACACAAATAGTTTATAATTTTTGAATTATAAAGAAAATACTGAAAAACGTACAAAAATTTCGTGCTTTTTGGGGTCCTAAAAAGTTTAGCCTCGAGATATTTTGTTGGGAAACCATTAATTCCTGTTATTAGCAACCCCATAAACAGTTTAAAAACATAAAATCTTCTAGCAGATTTTTTGCATCAACCGGCTGTATTAGAGCTTTCGTCATTACTTTGTGAAGTTATGATAATGAAATACATGTAAGTGACTTCTGGCTATATATATATGAAGATGTTGCAAGGACGTTTGGATTTTCAGTGGATCTCTGTTTAATAGAAATTACAGCTTCATCAGCACGTTTCCTCGTAGAAAGTTTTTCTAGGTGTGAAAGCGTGAGGTTTTGTGTCGAAACTGGGAAGGAGAATTCCTGCAAGCCTGTGAAGCTTTGAGTAAAAGATTGGTTAATCTATTTTAACAAAAATGTAATTCTAATCTTAAGTGTCATTAAGTAAATTTTGATAGTCAATTACATAATTACAAGATACTCATTAAAGGCTCTTGGAATTATCGTTTATGCAGATGATTTCGTCGTCCTCACTGAAGGCAATACCAGATCATCATTGGAACTAACTGCTAACAGTCGTATAGAAACATTCATCATTCTCGTATAAACGTATTTTGTAGTGACATTTTGAAATCTGAGTTAAGTACTTTGAAAATATGTTGGGATTTCTTTCCCATCTTAATTTTGTCATATTGTATTGTTTGAACATTCATTCAACTGCTCTTCTTGTTTTACATTTTGTTGCATAAACTGTTTGTTTTAGTTCTAAAATTGTTTTATGGCTATTTTTGAAGCTAACTTTCCAAAATGGATCGTCACAAAAGCCGCCCCAAATATTCTTCAAACCAGGTACTAACTTATAGTACCTGGAATATAGTTTGGTGGTGTATAAGATTCTAATGAAATCATTTGCCCTTAATAGAAAGTGGATTATAACAACATATCAGCTTAAATCAAATATATCTTCTTAATGTGTTGAATAAAAATGGATGCATTACGATGGTTAGATACAATTTGTAGATTCTCTTTCATTTAAAATGAACAAACAGTAGCTTGCTAGGTTGAAAGAAGAATTCCATGTGTAGAAGTCAACTCCGTAACGAATTCTATTGTAATCGACAAAGTTTCAAATATCATAATATGACACTTGAACAGAAAACTTGAACAGAAAAATATGCTTAACCTAGATATGATTTTTGTGGATTTGTTAGATATGGAAATTTTCCGTTATTTGATGAATTTCTGTTTATTTTTTTTCTGTTACAGGAGGGAAAGTTTCCGGTATTTGAAGAAAGTCGGTTTTAAAAAACTGTCTTTCTCTTTGTGCTGCCATCTATGGACTGTTGCGGAAGTATTCTTTATTTAATACATTTTAAGAATATTTCCTGTCCCACCTGGAGATCGATCTAGGCAATTGCCATTCTTGAGTCAAGTTTGTTACCAATAGGCCAGTGGGCACTTGCTTGAAGAAGAGTTTGGAAAGATGATACGGGTTTCTTCAAATGGCGGGTTTCGGCTTAAAAATTTTGGGGCTTAGAAAGCTGGCAAATTGGAAGTTAATTGCGGGGAGATTTTGTCTTTATGAGAAAATCGTTGGTGTTTTAACAATTTATTATTAATCTATACTAATATTATAAAAGAGTAAAGATTGTTTGTTTGTTTGTTTGTTTGTAGGGGGTAATCTCTGGAACTACCGAACCGATTTCAAAAGTGATGGTGGCAAATTGATGGTGACAACCCCTGCTCCAACATAGGCTATATTTTATGTCGATGCCACCACCCCAGGGGGGTGCAGGAGCGAAAAACGTTCTAAAATTGCGATCTTTTCTATACTGAAGCAGCTAGAAATTTGAAATTTGGCGTTGTAGTTACTTATAAGATGTAAATGCTCTCTAAGAACAACAAAAAAAAAATCGAACTTTAAAAGGGTGAAATGAGCGAAAAGCGTTCTAAAAACATTCTAAATTACAATTTCTATGGAATCTCTAGAGCTACCGAACCGATTTCATATTTGGCGTTGTAGTTACTTATAAGATGTAAATGCTCTCTCAGAACAAAATAAAAAAAAATCGAAATTTAAAAGGGTGAAATGAACGAAAAGCGTTCTAAAAACATTTTAAATTACAATTTCTATGGAATCTCTAGAACTACCGAACCGATTTGAAATTTCGCGTTGTAGTTACTTATAAGATGTAAATGCTCTCTAAGAACAAAACAAAAAAAAATCGAAATTTAAAGGGGTGAAATGAGCGAAAAGTGTTCTTAAAACATTTTAAATTACAATTTCTATGGAATCTCCAGAACTACCGAACCGATTTGAAATTTGGCGTTGTAGTAACTTATAAGATGTAAATGCTCTCTAAGAACAAAACAAAAAAAATCGAAATTTAAAAGGGTGAAATGAGCGAAAAGCGTTCTAAAAACATTCTAAATTACATTTTCTATGGAATCTCTAGAACTACCGAACCGATTTGAAATAGAGGAAAAAAATATGAAATATATATATATATATTCTTAATTTTATTGTTAGACGTAAAATATGGATATTATATTTTTATTTAAATTCGAGAAGAAACGTTTGCTTTTTTAATAAAATCGATTTCTTTTTCAAGTATTATACATATTTTTTAAAGGTTTTCGGTTCGATGAAACGTGTTCGATGTTTTAGAATATATTTTAATTTCGAATGTTTAAAAAAAAAATTGCGAATAATTTTAAATAAGTGAGAAAATTATTTGTTACTTTTTTTAAATTCGAAAGCATTATTTTTGTTTGTTTCTTTTTTAAGTAAAAGGGATTTTTTTCAACTATTATATATATATATATATATATATATATATATCTGTTTGTTTAGAATATATTTTAAATGCGAATTTTTTTTATAACTTACAAAAAAAGAAATTGAAATAATTTGAAATGACAGAGAAAATTAATTGTTACTTTTTTTAATTTGAAAGAACTTTTGTTTTCGTTAATAAATTCGAAATAATAATTTATTGAATTTTTAGGTTTTCATTTTAAAAATAAATTCAAACTTTAGTATTATTAGAACCAATACGCATGCGTGCAGGGAATAAACGGACATTTTCTCTTTTCTTCAGACTTTCGAGAAGAATTCATGGAAATAGCATGTTTCTAGGAGTACGGAAAATATTTGTTGAAAAATTAGGAATAATTTAGTGTATAAAGACGAATTTTTCTGTCAGAGTAGAATGCTTCTTTTCCTGTAAATTTGTGTTTTATTCAGTATTCTAAATATTTCCTCGATCAAAACTAATTAATTAATAATAATAATAAATAGATAAATCTAGTCGTTGGGGGCCACCGTAATACTTACCCATCATGGATATGCATAATGTAAAATTAAAAGATATCTTTGAAGTGAAATTTGGATGAAATACAGGGTCATGAAAAATCGAAGAGTGTGGAAAATAGGATTACAAATATCTCAGCAACTCATTATCCGATCGACTTCATGCTTTATGCAAAATTTATGTTTTTTTATTGTCTTTTATATTCATTTCTTAAAATAAACAATTTCGAAAATTTTTATATACCTTTTATCAGAACGAATATTTCGAGAGTCCGAAAAAAATAGATCCGGTTAATCGAGGTTATTGAAATGAAATAGGCTTCTTCCCATTATTACATACTAAGTACATAGCAAATTGCAAGTGTCTATCTCAATTTTTTGGGGAGATAGAGCGTTTACAGACACACAGACACACTCACAGACACACAGACACACAGACGGACGGCAAATTTTTTTTTCGAAAAATATGTTTTTTGGAATCTCCAGTGTCTGAAATGTGTAAATCCGTCAAAAAAAATTTCGATTTTCAAAACGATTACAAGACTTACCCTATACTACGTATGACGGGTAAGTAATAAAATAAATGAATAAATAAATATACAATAAAAATTAAATTATAAATCTGTCAAATTTAATGTTATAATCTTTATTTATTAATGCAAAAAAATTTCTTTTCCTGGTATTTTAGAACATCTTTTTTATATTATGATAATATAGATAAGAGAGCCATTCTATAGAGCCATTCTGTGTTTTCTTTTTTGTTGTTCTTGTTATATTTTTTTTGTGCTATAAGTAATAAATAATTAATCGTTACTTTAAAATATATATATTATTATCTTGTTTTTTTATTATTATTTATTTACTTATTTATTTATTTATATATTTATTTTTTAATGTTGTTTCTTAACTTTCATTTAACTAATACTTTGCCTTTATTTTAATTCTTCAATATTTCATTTTGGGTCACTGGCATATTAATTTTCGACATCCATTCTTCTTTTTCGTCTGGATCTGTACATTGGGAACTCTGTTTTTTTCTTCGCATTTGTTTCTAAACCATCATTGCGCAGATATTTCTATTACGAAATTAAAATCTATTTCAGAATAAGTTTACCGCTTCTCTGGTAAAGTACTGATTTTTTCTAATGATTTGATAAAGAAAACATATTATTAATTTCTCTTAAATCTACAATATTGTATGTTTTATTTTTACTCTTAATGTATAGAACAGAATATTACTCAGCATATTACTTTCGTCTCCAGTTAACACAATTTTGTTTTATTATAACTAATTAATGTTTATGCATTTAGTAAACTATTTTAAGTGGGATTTTATTATTTACTAATTTAAAAACTAATAACATATGTCAATTTCATTATTTTTAATGCATTAATTTAAAAAAAACATATTTAATGCTGCACAGAAAAATATATAGTATGAAAAAGATATATTGCTATATTATGGAAAAAATATCATTAGGAAATAGGCAAAGAATAATGTTATTATAAGAAGGATAAACAAAGCAAATGATATACAGTTAGATTTTTAGACAGTGTATTGTCAAAAACGTTTTGACAAAACAATTTGGAAGAAGAAATTTTAGACAGGATATGGAAAGATTTAAAAAAAAAAAAAAAACTGTTGTTGCATTTCGATATCAGAGGACAGCAAAATAAATGTATTTTCCCTTTAGTCTCACTAATACATTAAAGAATTGTTTCCCTCTTCTGTCTCCCTTACCTTAAGTTAAAGATTAATGTTTCGAGTATCTAAAATATAATATGTTATAAAAGTAGAATGGCAAAACATTTTAAAGAAAAACAGGTACTTCTTGCATTACGAATAAAATGTCTTCAATTGTATATTTATATGTATATATAGTATGTAGATATGTATATTAAAATAAAGACCGATACTTTGCATAAAATAGCCGGCATTTTCCATATGTATAATCAACCTTTGCATCAGTGTTATCCAGAGGACTTTTCGAAAAATTTGCTCCATGTTTTTATGAAAAACTCGAAAAGAACTGAAATAATTGTTTGAATAGAGTGATTGTTTGTCCATGAGGGATTGAAAATAAAGTGATATTCATTTGTGTCTATTTTATTGTACCAAAATACCTGGAGTTTGTTTCTTTTAATGTTTCTGATAGTCAAAATGTTTCATAGTAGTCCATAGCTAAGAACAAGTTTAACCCAGCTTGTATGTTGCAAACTATGCGCCTGTGTTCAAATTAAATTTCGAATTTATTTATTTGAAAAGTTTTAGTTCATATTGTTGAGTTTATAGAAAGTGTTTTAATTACTTTCTCTCTATATATGTGGTTGTCCATGTTGCAGATTTTTTAAAGTTTATTAGTTCATTGTGGTTTAACATTTAATTTCTACTCTTCATTTATTTAGAGAAGTATTAATATGTATTATGTCGGGTGTCGTATATACCGGGTGATTATAATTAAAGTTACGATTTCAATCTATCGATAATTTTAAAACTACTGGTCAGAATGACTTGATATTTTAGCAGAACAATCGTGAGGCAATGGAATTTTGTTTGGCGAAGGAAAAAAAATAGTTCCAAATTGTGCCGATAGATGGCGTTGTCAGGGTAATGTCAGGGGAAAGACCAAAAATGTATTCTTGAACCCTTTCCGGCGCGGTGTAAATTTGTTTGCAAAATGATGAAATAATAGACTGACACCGGAATTTACAAACGAATCCATTAGTAAAAAGAAACTTGCTTATTTTCTGGATCATAATGAAAGGAAAATTTTAATAAAATATTCTTGGTGCCGTTTGTCAGTTTTAGAATTAAAATTGGGTGTCCTTTTTTGTGACCACCGCCCGTTAAATGGTTAAACATAGGAATGATGTTGCCAAAAGGAAAAAAATAGAGTTCAGAGATTTACTAAAAATTTATTAGCGAAAAGACAAGACTACGTGTTTACAGCAACGACAGCGATAATGACAAAAAATGAAAAAAAAAAAAAGAGCTTCATGGAACAAACACCTTACTGATTATTAAGGCATAAGTTGCTCAATATGCCCTCCGCCTTGTTCCGCTACTAATTGGAAGCGCAAAACGGCATGCTCCACAACAGATCGGAGGGTATCTGTACTAATGCAATGGGTGTGTTGTGTGATGATTGCCTTCAAGTCGGCTAGATTCTGAATCCGCCCGCTATAAACAACATTCTTCAGGTACCCCCAAAGCCAGAAATCACACGGGTTTAAGTCGGGGGAACGTGGCGGCCACGTTGTTGGAAAATGGCGGCTTATGATCCTATCATCTCCGAAATTATCACTCAGTTGCTGCTTCACAGTAGTAGCAATGTGCGGAGGAGCGCCATCTTGCATGAATATTATGCGATCCACACACTGACGCTGTTGAAGTGCCGGAAGAACATGGTTACGCAAAAGTGCTTCATACCGCTTGCCAGTAACTGTGCAGGTAACGGGAACCGCAGGTGTGATCTTCTCGAAGAAAAATGGACCGACGATAAACGCTGCCGTTATTCCGCACCACACAGTGACCTTTTCAGACTGAAGAGGTAATGGCTGTAGCTGGGACGGATTCTCGGTCGCCCTTATCCTGCAATTTTGCGTATTTACAGAACCTTGCAAATGAAAGTGGGCTTCGTCAGACCACAGAATGTTCCATGGCCATCCGTTGTCCACTTCCATCCGGGCAAGAAATTGTAGTGCAAAAGATTGACGTGCTTCCAGGTCAGCAGGTAGCAACTCCTGCACATGAGTTATCTTGTACGGATAACAGCGTAAGACGTTCCGTAGGACTTTACGCACCGTGCTGTTCGGCATATCCAGCATTCGGCCAATCCCCCTTGCACTGCTGATTCCAGCATCACTGTCAGTATGTTCCTGTAATGCTGTAGCCACATCTTCCACTGCCGCAGCTGAAACTGGTTTCCTTCCTCTACCCCGTCTAACGTCAAATGAACCGGTCTCTTCGAATTTAGCAATCATTTTTTGCAGACCATTTGTTGTTATTGGACCCTTTTTTATGGATTTTAATGTCCGAAACTTCCTAATAGCTGTAAGTGCACAGTCATCGTTCTTATAAAAAAGCTTCAAGAGCAGAGCGCGATCCTTCATAGTCAGAGTCATGATGAAGCATTCAGGCAAAGAGCTGCTGCTCTGCATTTTTATGGTTGCTATGTCTGCGGTGCGCATGTCACGTATTAGTAATTTGCATATTTTCAGACAATGTGAACCCAGACAGCGCCATCTATGGGCACATTTTGAAACTTTTTTTTTCCTTCGCCAAACAAAATTCCATTGCCTCACGATTGTTCTGCTAAAATATCAAGTCAATCTGACCAGTAGTTTTAATTAAAATTATCGATTTTTGAAATCGTAACTTTAATTATAATCACCCGGTATTTAATTAAAATTTTCCTTTCATTAAGAACCAGAAAAATAAGCAAGTTTCTTTTTACTAATATATTCGTTTGTAAATTCCGGTGTCAGTCTATTATTTCATCATTTTGCAAACAAATTTACTCCGCGCCGGAAAGGGTTCAAGAATACATTTTTGGTCTTTCCCCTGATATTACCCTGACAACGCCATCTATCGGCACAATTTGGAACTATTTTTTTTCTTTCGCCAAACAAAATTCCATTGCCTCACGATTGTTCTGCTAAAATATCAAGTCATTCTGACCAGTAGTTTTTAAATTATCGATTTTTGAAATCGTAACTTTAATTATAATCACCCGGTATATTATACGGCTGTCCCATAAATTTGTTAACACTTCAAAAATTAATAAAATATGAAAAGAAATGGTTTAGTTGGATGCGGTTTGCGACAAAAATATTCTGATGCGGAAGTTTTATTATTATTATTATTTATTTATTTATTTGGTAAAGAAAAATAATTAGTGATAATTTTTGTTAATAGAGGGCGCTTCAACATTCTAATATAACATTTCGTGGAAAATTACATTTATTTACATGCAATTACAAGCTCATAGCTGTAAATGTTCTACGTGTCCGCCACCACAAGAAATTAAACTTTGCAAGAGAGTGAGAACGCCGATAAACGATGCATATATAGCATATCCGGATGGATACAGGATATTTCGTCGCGTATGACGTCCTTTAACTCCACTAAGGAAGACTTACTCCACTAAGGAAGACGGACTACTTGCGATACAATCGAGACTTTAAGTAACCCCATAGGCAAAAATCAATCCTGTAATTGGAATGATTGAAGCGCGATCATTATATATATATATATATATATATATATATATATATATATATATATATATATATATATATTACAAAAAAAATCCCCGTATGAAAATAATTTATGAAATGTTGAAAAAATTATGTGATACATATAGGACGGAAAATTGAATTTATGGATAAATTATAATGCTTACGATTTTCTGCAAAAAATAACACTATATAACAGCATTCTCAGATATTATAATTGAATGTGACGGGCGTATCACAAATTATTTATGAGAGTCGAGCTGCTTCTTGATTGTTGCTTTTGTATGTTGTAACAGGGGTTGAAATAAAATTGTAACTCT
The DNA here is from genome assembly GCA_963931845.1 of Maratus michaelseni. Lineage (NCBI taxonomy): Eukaryota > Metazoa > Arthropoda > Arachnida > Araneae > Salticidae > Maratus > Maratus michaelseni. Next base: position 430,253,976 of record OZ007589.1, read on the forward strand.
AAAGACCTTATCCTTCTCATCACCAAAACACTAGGACAAAGCATTATAAAAGATGGAGGCCTCACCATCGACCTGGAAACGCACTCCCTAAGGCAACACACGACAGTCCCAAGATGCAGAAAGTGCCAATCCCTCATGCACGTTGAGAAGCACTGCAGACGTGAGGCACCGACCTGCGTCAACAGCGGGGAAGCCCACATAGATCCAAACTGCACCAAGCCACAAAGCTGCATCAACTGCACATTCCACAACCAACAACAAGGCACACACTTCAGGACACATCATCAGGCATCGGACTCGTTCTGCAGCACATACGCAGAAACACGACGACATCTACAAAACGAATTCACACCAACATCAAGTCCCTCAGCACCTGTACCTCAGACAAGCGAGATCCTACCACTACGACAACAACCATACCAGACAAGTTCATGATATCCTCAACACATCAACGCAGCACGCCCACCACAAGAAGGACTCACCACGCCACACACCCCAAGCCAGTAGGACTGGAGTAACCACTGGTACCCATTCTTCCACCCTTCTCCATACTGCTCAAAGCCGTCCTACTTCCATCCACTACCAGACCATAGGAGCGGACTCCGTGGAAACTGGTAGTACCATTTCCACCCTCAAAATTCTCCCTATCACCACAACGATCCTTCAGTCAATGTGCGAGGTTTCAGCGCGCCTTGGTGTGGCGCTCCTTGTCGCGGAGAAATCCCACAATGACAGTCTGCAATCAACTGGTGCCGTCAATAACGAACTTTACAAGGGCCGTCAGCTATGAACTGTACAAGTGGTGCAGTCATACCACTGAACTGCTCATCCATTCTTTAAGAGGACTGTACAACTGGTGCAGGCGCACCTTCTTCATCATCCTGTCTGTCGCTGCCTGTCGCGTAGGGACGTTGGTTCCAGCGACAGACCCTGAATTGTAATTTTTTTGTCCTTAGTTCCTGCCGCCTGTCGCGTGGGGCTTTGCCCGGCAGGACCAGCCATTTACCGAAGTTTGTACTGCCACCGTTTAATCCTTGCATGCCGGGGAGCTAGCCGGGGAATAAATTAAACGCTCACATGCTGGGTTCGCCCTCAGCCTAGTGGTATTCCTCAGGCATTAAACTGGCAGAAAGGAGTAATTTCTTTTAGACGTTCAAAAGGGCAAAATAGAGAAATGTCTAAATATGCTAGTGTATCACACAGTCCGGTATTAAGTGGTTTTCGGGAGTGGAAAGAAACAGAATTGAGGTCGAGGAACTATTATAGTCAGTAGAGGAACTATTATAGAAAAAATACTCATTGGATTAATATCGCCGAAGAATGTCACGTCAAGCGCTGACAATCAATTCACAACAAAACAGCAATTGCTGGAAAATAACAATTTGGGGCCAAACATTCCAATTTTTGAACGAACATTGAGAAGGGGTACCCTGTAATATGGCTTTATTGAGCAGAGTACCATGGAAATTACCGAATCTAATGCATGCATTCAAAAATGAATTTAAAAAAAACCCTGGAATGCAGAGGATGGAAACAAGTACTCTGATCTTGTGAGTGGCTCTTTTACCTCTGGAGTAATAACGCGTGCATAGAATGCATCTCAGGTCGATTCCGTTTTTCATAAGGTTCGTTTTCAACGTTAGGTATCTGCACAAGATGTGTCTGTGCTCTTTTGGGGCTGTTTTATGTACGCTTAATTGGGCCTCTTAATCAAATTTAATAAACCATTAATTCTAAACGGATACATTCGATTTTTTTCTTAACAAGTAATACCTTGTTCTAATTACGTTTGTAAGAATCCGCATATGGATATCCCATTCTATGAATTCACCACTGTTCTAGGATGACAACATTCGCACTCAAAGAGATTAAATTGTTACTGACTGGTTTGGCAAGGATTCTTTGGAAATCTGCCACATTCTCTGGCTAGCAAAATCCATTGATTTGAATCCATTTGAAATTCTGTGGGACTATCTAGAAGAAAACGTAAATAGGAATAGCAGTTATCCCAGTAATATCAGACATCTCCGGTGACAGTCCATCACTGATGACAGTGTGGCCTCAAGTAGAAGTGAACATTATCCACGTCATATTCACTCAATCCACGATACATTTCACATGTTATTCGTGAACAAGTAATATATATACATATATTAAAGTCAATTCCTACTTTTTAATCATAAATATGTAAAATAAACCCATGCTGTATTAATGTCCCACGCTATCTTTATTGAACATTTTTTTATAATCATCGTTGCGGTATTTTTGTGGCATCACTAATTGAGGAAAATCTTTCATTTCATTTATGAAAAATTTATGGATAATTTTTTTTCTCCCATATAAAACTAAAATTAATTAATTAAATTTAATTAATGAAATAATATTTGAAAAAACTGTATTAACATTTAGTGCCATCCAGTACAAGTTTAAAAAATGTATTTGAACTTTAGTGGATGAATAGAAAATATTTTATTAACAAATGAAAATTTGAACAAGATATATAAATATATAGAGAGTGTGAGCTAATAGTAGGTATTGAGAAAAGATGAGCCAATCAAATTTATACTTATTGCATTAGTCTAATTTGTGCCCGGATATTTATATCTACATTAAAATAATTATTTCTAATATATTTTATAAAAATATAATTTCAATTAATGTATAGAAATGCAGCATAATGCAAAATATTCCTTAATAAATATAGAATGAATTGTTTACATATAATACCATTGATCAATCAGTAATGTAATTTCAGATTATTAAATTAATATTTTCTGTAATCTACAAAATACAGATATAAAAAATACGCATAGTAAAAATAAATCAAAATAAATGTTATTATTTTTCATGCTTTTTAAGGGGTTGGAGATTTCAATGAACGTCTTTAACAAAAGAAAAACAAATATTGAAATAGCTTTCTTTTCGAATATCTGTTTGAGTATGCGCTTTTCAAACACTTCAAAGGATTTTATTTCAAGAAAATAATGTTCTCAAGGAATTTCACTTTTGAAGAATGTCTCATAACAGAAATATTTTTCAAATGTTTGTCTCTACATAAACACTGAACATACACACATTTTTTTTTTTTTTAGAAGTTTAATAGGCAAACACACTGCATAAGAAAACACCTGGATAATATGATAAAAAAAGTATAATACTATTTAATGTAAGTATTTCCTACAACAATGACAACGTAAAATAGATTTTTGAACATCAGTAGAGGTCAAAATATGTTTAACATTAATTTATTGTAAATAATGTAGTGTGTTTTAGATCTTTTTAATGTAAAGTTTCACTACCATTTTGGATTTTCGACATTCAGTGTTTTCCAAAAAAGTATTCCTATTATCCCATAAGTTTATTATATCTTCTAAATTATATTTTACAACAACAGCACTTCACAACGACGCACCGTGGATCAAAGTATAGCAGATGTCGAACATAGGATTATCACAATAGTATAAGCCTATACAGGGTGATTCATAAAAGATGGGCAGAACTTTAAGGGGTTATAGTACACTTAAAGACAAATAATATTAAATAGGAGACTAAGGGTCCCAGACGTATTCCCAAGGAGATAGGGGGCATTAAAGTTTAGGGTCCGAAATTTCAAATGATTATAAAACATGGAAAAATTGGTCGATTCGTTTGCGGTTTTTGCAAAAAATTTTCTTTATGCCAGTATTTTCTTGAAATAAAATTTTAAAGTTCAATTTCAAAAAATGCCGATAGGGGGCGCTTTAGACTTTGGAGTAACAAACAACTATTTTTTAACGTTATTTTTTGTATTTCTTTAAATGATTTCGAAAGCTTAGACTTAAACTTAAATTTTGATCTAAAAATCTGAGTCCTAACGAGTAGTTAAGTAGCGTAAACTGAAATTTGAAATTTGAAACCCTTCTCCCCCCAGAACAAAAATCAGTTATTCCCGATCTTTGTGTCGTAGATTAGGCTCTAACTACTGCCGCGTTTTGCTAAAATTATTCTTTATGTCAGTATTTTCTTGAAAATAAATTTTAAAGAAAATTTTCAAAAAATTCCGATAGGGGGCGCTTTAGACTTTGGAGTAACGAACAACTATTTTATACCGTTATTTTTTGTGTCTCATTAAATGCTTTCTAAAGCTTAGACTTAAACTTAAATTTTCAGCTCAAAATCTGAATCGCTGAGCGTGGTTCAGTAGCGAGGGGAGGGGGTTCAAATTTCAACTTCTGAACATAGTTCAGTTTGCACTACTTAACCATGCCCAACGATTCTGTGCTGTGATACGAGGCAAAAATACAACTTTCGTCAAGGACTGCATAGTCGGAATTCACTCATAAAGGCACTGGCACAGTTGGAAACGTCGCTCATGCAAACGTTAAAGCTCCATTCCTGACGCTAGTCACCGGGTGAAGAAGGAAACAGAAAGTATGCAAATGTCAAATGGGGAAGAAGAAGAACACGTATGCAAAATTTCGACACGATTCAGGCATAAAAACCACTGAACGGTGAGTCAAGTGTAAGTCGCTGTAGTAATGAATCGGAAGATGGTGCCCTTCACGAATAAGGAAAAGGCTGAGATGCATTTAATTTACGGAGCGGCAGATGGAAATGGTGCAGAGGCACAACGAATGTACGGAGAGCGATTTCCTAACAGGCGGTTGCCTAACCGCAAAACTTTCGAGCGCTTGCACAGACAGTTGTGTGAGACGGGATCATTTCTCGCTTCCCGGTCGAATGCAGGTCGTGCAAAAAAGGACGAATCAGTAGTTGTTGCAGAAGCCATTCTGGATGTAGTAGCGGCGCAGCCAAGTACAAGTACACGAACAGTGGCTAGCCAGGTGGATACCTCACAGTCCACGACTTGGAGGGTACTGAAGGATGAACATTTGCTCCCGTTTCATGTGCAACGAGTCCAGAAACTGTCTCCAGGGGATTATCCAAATCGTATTGAATTCGCCCGCTGGTTTCTGCAGCAGAACGCGCTAAATCCACATTTTGGACGAACTGTGCTTTTCACCGATGAATGTACCTTCACACGTGAAGGTACATTTAACACACACAATGCACATGTATGGGAGGATGTCAATCCACATGCTATGTATCCACATGCTCATCAGAGACGCTTTTCCATCAATGTTTGGGCAGGAATCCTCGGAGACCACCTAATCGGACCGTACCTTCTTCCTGAACGCCTCAACGGTAAAACATACCTCACATTTCTGCAACATGTGCTGCCAGACCTGTTAAACGTTGTTCCTCCACGCATCCGGCGGGTCATGTGGTTCCAGCACGATGGAGCGCCAGCCCATTACGTACGAGACGTCCGCAACTATCTGGACATCACATTTCCGAACAGATGGATTGGTCGAGGTGGTCCTGTTGCTTGGCCTGCTCGCTCGCCAGATCTTTCACCCCTCGATTTCTTTTTTTGGGGACGATTGAAGGCTCTTATGTATGAGACACCCATTGAATCCCCCGAGGAACTGGTCGCCAGACTTTCCGCCGCTGTAGGGGAAGTGCTCGAAAAGCCTGATGTTTTCGCGAATGTTCGCCGTTCCATTCGTCGCCGTTGTTCTGCGTGCATAACCTCTGGTGGTCACAATTTTGAACATTTATTGTGATTACATGTTAATAAATATGCTTTGGTAACATAATCCTAATTTGTGTCTTTTTACCTCGTATCACAGCACACAATGTGTGGACATGGTAAACTGAACTGTGCTCAGGAGTAGAAATTTCAAACCCCTCTCCCCAGAAACTTAACCACGTCTAACGATTCAGATTTTGGGCTGAAAATTTAAGTCTAAGCTTTAGAAAGCATTTAATGAGACACAAAAAATAACGGTATAAAATAGTTGTTCGTTACTCCAAAGTCTAAAGCGCCCTCTATCGGAATTTTTTGAAAATTTTCTTTAAAATTTATTTTCAAGAAAATACTGACATAAAGAATAATTTTAGCAAAACGCGGCAGTAGTTAGAGCCTAATCTACGACACAAAGATCGGGAATAACTGATTTTTGTTCTGGGGGGAGAAGGGTTTCAAATTTCAAATTTCAGTTTACGCTACTTAACTACTCGTTAGGACTCAGATTTTTAGATCAAAATTTAAGTTTAAGTCTAAGCTTTCGAAATCATTTAAAGAAATACAAAAAATAACGTTAAAAAATAGTTGTTTGTTACTCCAAAGTCTAAAGCGCCCCCTATCGGCATTTTTTGAAATTGAACTTTAAAATTTTATTTCAAGAAAATACTGGCATAAAGAAAATTTTTTGCAAAAACCGCAAACGAATCGACCAATTTTTCCATGTTTTATAATCATTTGAAATTTCGGACCCTAAACTTTAATGCCCCCTATCTCCTTGGGAATACGTCTGGGACCCTTAGTCTCCTATTTAATATTATTTGTCTTTAAGTGTACTATAACCCCTTAAAGTTCTGCCCATCTTTTATGAATCACCCTGTATATCAGATTTTTTTGTTATATTTAGGTTTAAATAAGTAAAATAAATAATATGCAAGAGATTTGCATGGTTTTTATGAGCAATTTAATCTTTTTTTGTTTAAAATAGGACTTTTAGAGGCATACTGGTTAACTAAATTAAACTTGAAAAAAATCAAAGTAAAAGAAAAAGCTTAGCAGACGATAATTTTATTACCTATCATGTTTTTATTTATATCCTAATGACATTGGCAAAATATTCAAAACATTTGTTTAATTTTTAATTGACAACATATGTAATGTTTAGATAACTTTTCAAAATCGTTCTACAAAACCGAAACATTCTTCGGCAACATTTTAGAGCCTATTTTAGTGCATATTTTTTATCATCGGGATTATAATAATAATCATAATAATATAATAATAATAATTGTATAAAATTATTTTGTAGTGATATTAATTTTAGTATATTTCTTTTTTATTTGAAAGAAAGATTATTTCATTTTGCTTTTTTTTTATATTCTTTCAGAAAGATGATAACAAACAGAGATTTGTTTCTGTATCTAAATAATTTAAATAATGGTTTTAGTTATGAAAAATCAATTCTTAGTTTTGTAAGTGCTGTTCTACTGTGGGCTAAGTGCTTCAGAAATTGATGAAGAAAATTTAAAGAAGCGTTTACGTAAGTTTTGTATAGCTGTAAAAGATCGATGGCAGAAATCTCAACGAAAATTAGATCGTTTCAATACTAAAAACGATTCTTGGCTTCAGTGTTCCTTTAAAGTTGGTAATGAATTTAAACCATCTGAAGTTGAAAATTCTCAGAAATCAACATCTCGGAAATCTTTTTCAGATGTAACCGAAACTCATAAAAGAAGACTAACTCAACGTTTAAGAGAGGATACTTCTGGAGAAGCTCTTTTGCATGCAGCAAAACAAAAATTAGCATCTTAGGGTTTTAGAGATCTTTTGATATAGCACATAAAAATATAACCATTGATCACGAAATGAATTTAACAATTATTAATTGAAAAATTATTACGGCAATTTCAAATACATCCTCCTGTTCAACATGTTATACATGTGGTGCAAAGCCTTCGGAAATGAATAACATTGATAAAATTGTTAAAAGAAGTGTAAACGCTTCCTCATACAACTTTGGTATATCTAGTCTACATGTAAAGATACGGTCTATGGAATATTTGCTTCATATTTCTTACAATTTATCATTTAAAGCTTTAAGTGCTAGAACTGAGGCCAAAAAGAAGCAAAAAGAAGAATCAAAGAGAAAAATTCAATGCAAATTCAGAAAAGAATTAGCTTTGCTAATTGATGTTGTTAAACAGTGGAGTGGTTTGACACTCGGTGGAAAAACTGCAAGGACATTTTTTGCTGAGTTTGAAAAGACAGCTGAGATCACTGGATTGGATAAAGAACTTATTAAACGTTTTGCAATTATAATGCAAGTTATCTCCTGTGACGAAGTAATTAATGCCGAAAAATTTGGCAAATTTGCACTGGAAACAGTTAAAGAATGTATTTCGAAGTACGGGTGGTATTATATGCCAGCTTCTATTCATAAGTTATTAATTCATGGAAAAAATAATTACAAATCTTGCTGTTCCAATTGGCCAATTATCGTATGAAGCTGTCGAAGCTCGAAATAAAGAGTTTCGGAGGTACCGGGTGTCCGCCATACGAGAAAAATAAGTCGAAGAGCATGTAACGAAGACTTGTTGCACCATTTACTTATAACATCTGGCCCGTTGATTTCCAGTATTAAACGCGAAGTAAGAAACTTTCAAAGGAACAAAAAATTCCCAGAATCTTTAGAAATTTTACTTTAAATAACACTTAAATAGCACACACACATTATGCATCCATTTATTAGAGTAGATTTAACCCTCTGAGAGTCTTTGCTCTTTTCAGCATTCTCATGTAAATATTTATCTAACACAAGATACGTATATATTGAATTTAATTTTATAGTTCAATTTTAAATTATTTTTTTACATTATTTCATATTAGAAAATTCTTACAGTATAATATTTATTAAAAAATATTTTTGTGTACAGACAATTTACTATGCTTTCCGTTAATGGAAAATTATGCGATAGCCACTTAGAGTGTTTCAAATCCATTTATTTCAAAAATGCGCAGGTTTGCGCAAATATTGCCCTAAACCACATTAATACAGGCTTTTAGGAACACAAAGATGTGTTTGAAATTTCACGCAACTTCATGCAATTTAATTGATCGAATTATTCGTGATTGATTTCGTATCATTGATTTCGTGATCAATGGTTATATTTTTATGTGCTATATCAAAAGATCCTTAAAACCCTCAGATGCTAATTTTTGTTTTGCTGCATGCAAAAGAGCTTCTCCAGAAGTATCCTCTATTAAACGTTGAGTTAGTCTTCTTTTATGAGTTTCGGTTACATCTGAAAAAGATTTCCGAGATGTTGATTTCTGAGAATTTTCAACTTCAGATGGTTTAAATTCATTACCAACTTTAAAGGAACACTGAAGCCAAGAATCGTTTTTAGTATTGAAACGATCTAATTTTCGATAATTAATTTTAATTAATTTTCATTTTTGCACAATTTTTAAGTTTATGATACCGTTAATTTTATATGGGCTGTTCATAATGTAAAATGATACATAAAATTCAATCAAAATGCAATCAGTAGTGGTTTAAAATGTGTTTTAGGAAATTAATAACGATATTTTAACGATATTTAGTTATTATTAGTGGTTACCTAGGTTTCATTTCTGATCACATTTAAAAATCACTAAAATTCGCAAAAAAATTCCTCTGCTGAAAGATGTATATTCCGAGCTATACAAATAAGATATAATTTTGTATAATTTAAACGATGAACATATATTCGTATTTTGTAGATATTCTTTTAAAATATTTCATTGAAAAAACGTAATTATTTAATGATTATTTTTTGGCCCTATGTTCGCATTTTCTTAAGGATTGACCCACTGTGCGATGTGAAAATCTAAAAATCATTATTGATAATATTTACTAGAAGCTGAAAAGATTCTAATACCCGGACTCAGTGGAATCAGTTGCTATGTAATCCAGGCATTGAACCTGGGGTGATATCGTCTATAATAAAGATGAATTCATTAATTGTGCGATAAGTATCGTTTATATTTATAAAGAACAAGACAGTAACGGAACTCATTTTCTGATTTGAAGGATGCATATTTCAAAATTCACATCTATTCGCCTCAATGCAACTATGCCTACAATAATGAACTGAATAGTGCGTACAAGGTATTATATTATCTTTTTTAATACTCTTTTTTTATGTAATCACTTATAACAAATTTATGGGCAATGCTAAAAGTTATTTAATTCTTACATAAAAATGAACTTATTTTAAAACATTTTGAATACGGGAAACGATTGGTAGCTTTTTTTTTCTTATCCACTCGTACCACAATTTGCGAAAAATTATCCTTGGTAGATATCTCTTGAAAATAGCCTAGTGTAAGTGTATGGCAGATATTATTTTCAAATGCTGTACGAATCAAAAAAGACATAGTCGCTGTCACATACGATGTCCGAACACCGTAATCAGAACTTTAAGTAAGATAGTAATAACAAAAAATAAATAAGTACTTAAAATTATTGATACAGCAGCCACAGACACACCGGGGTATCTTTTAGGCGCGAAAATGGCAATTTTATGTCTAAGCAACCCGGCGACATTCGCGAGATTTTGTTTTGTATGGTGACCCAGCAGATCAATTTGTGTGTGTTTTATATTAAATTAAACATTGTATATTTTATAATAAATTAATTATTGTGTGTGTTTTATAATAAAATTGTGTTTTTTATAATAAAATAAACTGTTTCATTATAAAATAAAACTAACATGCTGTTAAGCAAACTAAACCTAACAAGTACCTGCAAACGGGATTTTCACGCCAAAATAGCGCAAAACAAATATCCCGCCAACACCGGTCCGTCTGCGACAGCTGCTCCAAAATATTATATAATTCGATAAATGTCCTGGTTTTCCTGAAAATTTCTGGAATCGGTAAAAGTAAAATTGAATTGAAAATATAAAAGTTTTAATCAGTTAAAGAAAGAATCGCTATTATCCTCTTCCTTGGAAGTATGAGGAGACACTTTAACGCATACTTGTAAATGACATTTTTCTACACACTATTTTTTTATAGATGAAATTGAAAAAGTTTTCAACAAATCCCAGCTATTTTAAAGATGAATTCACTGCTTTTGGTTTAAGTATATAGGATTTACAACATTATACCTTCAGATGGAAAGGATTTACTAAGGTATTACTAAGAAAGCAGAAGTGAAGAAGAAGCCGACTCTTGTACATATTGCTGCAAACCACCATTTTCAGCTCCACAAGGAGTCGACTTGATACATGTTTCCATTACAGGGCTAAATAAAGGAAAATTTACCAATTTTTCAAATGTTGCAGAATTACGAACAAGTACAAAGCGATTTTTTCATTCAATCATGTGAAATGCTGTGCTTTAGGTTTACTGGAAATTCATAAAATAAAATACTGAGTCCTTCAGTATGAGAACAATATATGATTACAATGTAACCTCTTCTTTAAGAGGTCTACATACACTAGTGTGCAAAACTTAAGCAACAAACACAGAATGCTAATTTCTGAACACGTGAGTACTCAAAAGGAAATTCTATAAACAGCCAGTTTACAAAATAGGTACTACCCTAACAGCCCAGACAGTCGATGTGAAGTCTTCTTGACATTACAAATGGTCATAATTGTCACAGCCACTTCAATGGACAGAAATGTGATATATTTCATTCGTCTCATTTTTACTCTCATTTGGTCACTCCACTGAACTGTCACCATGACTGCAGCTTTTTGACGAGTCACCAGGTGTCTTTAGAATGAAGTCATCTTGTGACTCTCATGTGACTGTCATTTTGACACTCCATAGTAAAGTCATCATGTTAGCTGTTCTGTGACGAGTTCCCAGGTGACAGAAAATTAATTCATCTGGTGACTTTTCACAAAGGAGTGCAATGATGACTTCACAATAGAGTGTCGATCACCGGAATGTCACTATACGACTTCATTGAAACATTATTTGGCGACTCATCACAATGCAATGCTCTCAATGACTTCAAAGTTCAGTCAACAACTGACAGTGACTTGATAATCACAAGGATACACTTCATTGTAATGTCACCTGGTGACCAATCACAAAGCGACAGTCACAGTGACTTTTCAGTGTTAACAATCATTTGAGAGTAATAATGAGACAGTGAAATATCCCATATTTTGATTCACTGTAGCGATTGTGACACTTCTAACCATGGGTGACGTCAAGGGGACTTCACATCGACTGGCCGCGCTGTTGAGGTAGTACCCCTTTTCTACACTTGCTCTTTATAGAATTTCCTTTTGAGAACTCACGTGTTCAGAAATTAGCATTTTGTGTTTGTTGCTTAAGTTTTGCACACCAGTGTATGTGGACCGCGTAATATACGCTTCTAAAGTTCTATAGTAAGAATATCCTTTAAACTGTATAACAGGGGTGATTGTGTTACGGTATTTTGTACACCACTAAATTTATATAGTAATATTTTTCTTCTTTAATCGAGGAATTCTGCGATGACATAATAAGAATATTGCTAGATAATTTTAGTGGTATTCAAAATACCGGAACACAATCACCCCTGGTATAAGTAATCACACAGATGACAGCACAAATAATTTTCTAAAAGTATGTACTATGTTTCAAATGATTTTTTACGGTTAGCGATTTTGCCGTAAGTAATTTTCACTATTTTAAATCTCATTTATGGATACGAAATAGTCGGATGTGCCAATCGCAAAATTTTCTTTTATCTCACACAGGTTTTGCATACACTAAAAACGAAACAGCCCCAATTTATATCAAAGTCTAACTGAATAGAAAATTTTATTAAATTCCGTGAAATAGTTCTTGAGATTGGCCTATTGCTAAAATCGTGTAAATCCTGCAAAATGCAGCATAGCAGCGCCACCTGTTGGGATATTGAGACCAAAACCTAATCAACAATAACTTATGTCAACGTCTAACAGAATCTGAAGTTTGATGAAATTCCGCGCATTAGTTATTGAGATATAACTATCATAAAAAGCATGAAAAAGTAGTATAGCAGCGCCACCGTTTTGGATATCTACACCAAAACATAATCTGAAGTTTGATGAAACTAAGCGCAATAGCTCTTGAGATAGGGCTATTGCAGAAATCGCAAAAAAATGCAGACCTAACAGTGCCGGGCTATTTTCACTAAAAACTAATCAGCACCAAATTATATCAGGGGCTAACTGAATATAAAGTTTTATTATATTTCGTGCATTAGTTCTTGAGATAGAGCGCCCACAACTTTTTTGTCACATACAAACAGACAGAGTCACAGACGCACGGACAGACATTTTCTAAAAACAGTCAAATGGTGTTCAGGAGCTTCTAAAACGTAAAAATCCGTCAAAAACCGGAAGTCGAAACTTTTCATGAATCCGATACTTTCTTCTTGTAAAGATAGAAGAAAGTAAAAATTACTTTCTAAAAAGTAGATGCTGCAATATCTCTTTAGAATTATTTTTCTTGTAAAATAGATTTATTTAACACAATCGTATTCAGCAATATTTATTAAATATGGATTTTAAAACAAATATAGAAATGTATAGAAACTCTTCTCTCTCCTGAAAGTCTTTCGTAAATTGGTTTATTCGTCAGTAAATATCTTTCAATGTACAGCATTAATAAAAAAATTTAAAAACAAAAAGTAGATGCTGCAATATGTGTTTAAAATTATTTTACTTGTAAAATAGATTTATTTAACACAATCGCATTGGCAATATTTATTTAATATGTATTTTAAAACAAATATAGAAATTTATAGAAACTCCTCCCTCTTCTGAAAGTCTTTCGAAAATTGGTTTTCTAGATTGGTTTATTCGTCAGTAAATATCTTTCAATGTACAGCATTAATAAAAGAATTAAAAAACAAAAAGTAGATGCTGCAATATGTGTTTAGAATTATTTTACTTGTAAAATAGATTTATTTAACACAATGGCATTGGGCAATATTTATTGAATATTGATTTTAAAACAAATATAGAAATTTATAGAAACTCCTCCCTCTCCTGAAAGTCTTTCGTAAATTGGTATTCTAGATTGGTTTATTCGTCAGTAAATATCTTTCAATGTACAGCATTAATAAAAAAAAATTGCAATCTAAAAAATTATTGAGAAAATGATATAAATACATTTTCTGTAAGGTAGGAGCCGCCCTTTTCTAATGATGTCTTTTGAACAAAAACTAGAATTTTCGTTTACCGACGCGAATGCGTTGAAATCTGTATCATGAATAAAACTTGAGTACAAATATGTGTGCATTCGTCCATTTTACTGTATTTAGTATAACATATTATAAGTGTTTTTATCTAGTTCTATAGTAAGTAACTATGGTTTAAGTGCAAAAGTGTCTTTAATTTCTATTTTAGTTTAAAAGTTACAAAAAAAAAATTACACAATAACATTTTTCAAAATATGCAATTTATTAACTAAAAATCGTAGGTATTATTTTATTCTATAAACTCTTTCTTAATGATTTTGAATAAAATTTAATTAAATATTGACATAATAATAAATAATAATTTTTTTACAGATTGTTCTAGGTATTTTTATAAATATTTATTCAAGCAAACGTTGATGCAAATTTACAGCAACCTGATGTATGAAGTGATAGTGATGACAAGTGGCCTGTTTATAAAGAAAACTTTGAAGGTACAGATGAATCTTCTTTCTATTCAAATGGTCCTTCTATGCCAATAGTTGCTACAACAAGCAAAACAACCAAAAACAAACAAAAAGAACATGGAAAGCAAAGAAGTTAGTAATGTAGAATTCTTATGTTATTTATTTTTATAATTTCCATTAAACGTTTTTATATAATTATGAGATAAACTTAAATTACATTTCAAAATAATTTTAAATTGATGTAATTTTATATTTTTATAGGATTATGTAGAAGAATAATACTGATGGATGACGATATTGTCAAAACCACTCCTTCAGACCTTTTTGAATTCGACCCTTATATAACATTTTTCGAAGTGGAGATTTTTTATAGACGTTCCAAATCAAACAAACTGATTTTATGTCCGAAAATGATATCATTATTTTTTAAAAACTTCCAGTTGTTGAAATCATGAAACTGGTTGGACTTCAGATTGCAATTGAACTCTGAAATTACACCAAGTGAAATTGTATTGGTAACAAGATTTATTTTTTAAATATTTTTAAAAACATATGTGCAGAGATGGAATTGTGAAATTATTTACCTTTTACAAATAATGAATCCGGAGAAACTAATCACTAGAAATTGTGGAAAGTGAAAATTTTTATTAATCGTATTCGACAAAAAGATTTTACTTTGCTTCATCCAAAACATATTACTCTCTATGAGTATTTATACTGATAGATCTTCTACAAGAATAAAATGTTCGGAATATCAGCTCTATCAAAATATTTTCAAGTTTGGAACAGTAAATAATAAAATAATTGGTTTGGTTCACTTTTTCTGGGCGTTGATAGTTCAGACAAGATGTTCAAAGTAAACCAGACACTTTTGGCCTTAAAAATTTTGTTTTACACAAGAAGATTTATTTTTTTATATTTGCTGTATTATGGTAAAAAGGTGTGTACAAGCAAAATACCTTTCCAAATTGGATGTACAATCAGAAAAAGGAATTGATTAAAACTACAAAACATGTTTTGTTGAGTACATTTTGGTTTTTTTAGCAAAATTCAAGTAAAATTGAACCATTTTACTTGAATTAACAAAACATTTTTTGCTGACGATACAATTTTTTTTTTTTTGTAATTGCAAAAAAAAAAAAAAAAAAAAAAAAAAAAAAAAAATTGTTGATTCAAACAAAATTTTTATTGACGTATATTTAAACAAAAAGTTTTGTTTAAAAAGTTGTGTTAATAAAAGTCAATGGAAATTTTGTTTGAATCAACAATTTTTTTTTTATTTTATTTATTATTATTATTTTTTTTTTTTGCATTTCCAGAATTTTTTTTTTGTATCGTCAGCAAAAAATGTTTTGTTAATTGGAGTAAAATGGTTCAATTTTACTTGATTTTTTCTAAAACAACCAAAATGTACTCAACAAAACATATTTTGTAGTTTTAATCAATTCCTTTTTCTGGGTGTAGGTTAGGGTATAGCCTAACGTCTTTCATAAAACCTTCATCAGAATTCGGTAAATGTAATTTTTACTGATAGATCTTCTACTAGAATAAAATGTGCGGAATATCAGCTCTATCAAAATATTTTTAAGTTTGGAACAGTAAATAATAAATAATTTGTTTGGATCAACCGTAACTTAAAAGTGATAAAAAGCTGAAGTTGGACAAATGGGATGATTATGTACTAGATGATGATAAAATATGTGTTTTGAAATGGAAGGCCAATAAAATACTTACTGACAATACTTACTGACGGAATGAACAGCAACGTTCAAACGAAAAGTATCAGCAGTCCATGGGCCGTGACAAATTCATTGTGAGAGTTCATGATTCACGAGAATGGAATTGCATCAGTAAGTAGTAAAAGGACATCGACAGCGATGATGATTCACTGTGAGAGTTCATGATTCACGAGGAGGATGGAATGGCATCAGTAAGTAGTAAAAGTACATCGACGGTGATGATGATTCACGGTCAGAGTTCATGATTCACGAGAATGGAATGGCATCAGTAAGTAGTAAAAGGACATCGACGGCGATGATGATTCACGGTGAGAGTTCATGATTCACGAGGATGGAATCGCATCAGTAAGTAGTAAAAGGACATCGACGGCGATGATGATTCAAGATGAGAGTTCATGATTCAGGAGAATGGAATGGCATCAGGAAGTAGTAAAAGGACATAGACGGCGATCCGTTGAAAAATGAAGGAACACAAGACTGAAAAGATTGCCATGTTTAGCTGCAGAGGAGAAAAGCATAAGTGCACTTCACGTATTTTGTTTATTGATTGAGCCAAGAGCGCTTATTATATTAAAGTAACTATCTGTTTATGTTATATAACTCCTATTAATATATTTAATGTCCCATTAACCTTTTGAAATACATGTTAAATCCGGAAAGATCCTGTCACATCTCCCATGTAGATGTAAAAAGTTGTATTCGTCTTCATATTCAGGTGTGATCCCTGTTGTGGAAAATATTTTGCACTTATCAATATATCAATATTTATTTAACTGCTGGATCAAATTTCCTTTATATATATATAATAAAATTAAAATATATAGATTAATATTTATTTTTCATAACATTTACTAATTGAGAAAATCGGCCTATTTTGTCTAATTGAAAATTCAGAAACACACATGTGTACCGAAAATTATTGACCACTTAATATTCATAAAAACACAAATATATATTTTTAATAAACTATGATAGGAAAATGGCTAAATAAATTATTTTGTTTTTTATGTAATATTACTAATCATCAGCGATGAAGAGGTTAATTACCATGTCCAACTTTTAGCACGGACTAAAAGGCATTATCTCTTATATACTATTTTATGGATAAGACCATTTTAAAAGTAATATAATGAATTTCAAGAATATAAATAATTGCTGGATTTCTCTTGCCACTGAAAAAATAGTTTACGTGACTGGTGAAAATATAAATAAAAAGTTAAACAAACATGCCAGTAACGGAACCGCTGACAATTTAAATTTGTAGAACTAACAAAAAGCTATTTCATTTAAGAAATATTAAAGCTGAATAAACAGGAATGGTAACTTCTTGAACAACGATAACTTCAACTTAACCCTAGAAATATAGGGTTATTAAAATCGCCGCTGGCGAAAGTAAAATATATAAATGTGTGTATATCATAGTAATTGTTTGACAAAAATAAAAATGAATATATTCAATAATCTGTAGCACAGCTGCCAACTTTTACGCTTTTTTGTTACCACTAAAAATTAATGGAAATTTTGGCCGTAGTGAATCATGTGATTTCGGAGATTTAATAACATAGAATTTTCTATAAAATTTTAGTGGTAGAAAAAAAGCATAAAAGTTGGCAGCTATGTCTATAAGAATCAAAATGCTAGAAAATCGGAAATTTTTATGTTTGGAGTCAGCGAAAAAAAAAAAAAACAGCAACTATATAAAAGTCTAGATCAAAAATTTCTGATTGAATCGTTATACAATAACATGAAAACTTAGCTACAATAAGTCAATTATGTACAACATTTAAAGAACATTTTTAATGCTAAGGAAATTACT
Organism: Maratus michaelseni; assembly: GCA_963931845.1. NCBI lineage: Eukaryota > Metazoa > Arthropoda > Arachnida > Araneae > Salticidae > Maratus > Maratus michaelseni. The sequence continues at coordinate 430,271,737 of OZ007589.1, forward strand.
TTTCTTTAGAATTCTTTTCATATAAAAATGTAATTTATTGACTTGGTTATACTAGGAAAATATTTCCCTTTGTGATTATATATTTAATGCAGGTGATAGAAAGATGATATATGAAGTTTTTAAGAATGGGAATTGATTTTTATTTTAGCAAAATAATAAAAATGTATATCTTTTTTTTCATCTTTAATATAAATAAATACTTTTTAGAAACTAAAATGTTTGTAAAATATTTCAAAATCAAAATTGTACCAAACATATTTATAAAGATAAGAAAACAAAATCTCGTAGAAAGCGCAATTTTACCTGAGATATAAAAATAATATTTTCATGACTAAATATGGATTACAAAAAACAGAAGTAAAAAAAAAACTGATAGAATTTCGCATCCTTTTATTGTAAAATATTTTATATTTCCATAAATGAGTTGAAACTTTCTTAAAAGAAACTTTAGCAGAGAAATAGTTTAAAAATAAGCAAATATGACTTATTTTTTATGCTGTCATGCAGAATTCAGGAAAATGTAAAAAGGAATTCATTTCGAATGAAAAATAAGTCAATTTAAATATAAACAAGAAAAAAAGACATACATTCACGCTTTTGGAAAGAAAGATTACTGTGTATACATACATGTATGTATCAATACATATTGTCATAACTAAAGAATTTCAGACACATTAGACGGAATTGTTATTGAAAACATTATTGTTTCTAAAGATTACCATTAAAATAAATCATCTGCAATTTGTTTTATATATCTTTTATCTATACAGTATGTAAAAAGGTTAACACAATTTAAATAATTTTAACTGTTTAGATCCCCTCCATTGAGAACGTGGACTAGTATTGATATGTAACTTTTCAAAAGCAGGTTGCTTAAAATGCGATGGACGTTTGATTTTAAGTCTTATCTCACCAGAGGTTTCACTAACAGATCTACAAGCAGTTTCTTTTCATACTCGACGCTTGTTGATGACCGCAGTATTCCCGAATGCTGTTTGTGAACATTTTGAAAAGTTTCATCTGACGCATAGAGATATTGACTCAATCACTCAGACGATGTAACAAGCTTCTTAATGAATTAGAATATATAGCAATTAAAATTTTACATAATTATAATGTTTAATTTGTTTCATATAATTATTTTTTTTGGCACATTGACTCAAGAAGAGATTTTCAGCATTTTAAAGCCGAGTATATGTGATACATAAATTCATAGTACTGACAAATAGCCTGTTCCAAAAGAAAACGTTGAAGGTAGAGATGAATTTTCTTGATACTGAAGTGGTCCATCAAACCTTATATTTGTTAACCCTTAATTGCATAGTGATGTAAATTTCCATCACTGTTTATTTAACTTTTAATAAATAAATCAACTTCTTCGTCACCACTATATTTATATAGAAATATTAATCCAGTAAATTTCCAATGAACTATGTTGCTGAACAAATTTAAAAATCTATCTTAAAATTTCTGGTGTCTAATATTTAATATATGTATAAAAAACACAATTGTAAAAGAAAATTTCATACAAAGAAGGGTTAAAATTAACAAAGAGGAAAACTTTGAAAGGAACTAGGTTAGTACTTTAGAATTATTATTATTATTTTTATAATTTCTGGTATACAATTTTTTTATATACTTAGTTGATAAAATTAATTTACATTTATTTTAAATTATTTTAAATTATTAATCGAATTTCATTACTTTTGATAAGATGACTCAGAAGAAAAATACTGACGTACGACAATAATGTTGCCATTCCAGAGCAAACACCACCCTTTGTGTCTCTTTATTGAATATTTAAGTATAATTTTTCTATGAAGTTTAAAATAAATAAACTTCTGCCCCAAAAATATAAAACAATTAAATTTCAATTAATGAAATCATGAAACTGGTTAAATTGCAGATTTTAAAGGAACACTTAAATTATCACAAGAAAATTGTATTGGTCACGTGATATATTTCTTAATAGTTTTCTAAAAATAATATCCGGAGATAGAATTGTGCAATTATTTCCCTTTTGTAAAAAATGAATCAACAAAAAATAATGCAGATGAATTGTGTAAAGTGCGACTTTCGTAAATCTTATTCTATAAAAATGTTTCACTTTGGCTCGTCCAAAACGTATTTACTTCGATGAGCCCTTTTTACGGGCTTTGATAGTTCTTAAATTATGTTCCCAGTAAATCGAAGTTTATTTGCCTTAAAAAAATTATTTTGTCTGTACACATATGTTTTAGATTTTGACTTGCTGTATTATGGTAAAAATATATGTACCAGAAGAAGATATTTAGATTTTGTGTGTAGGTAGGCGTATATCCTAATTTCTGTCTCAAAGCATTCATTCCTCAGAATTCGGAACATATAAATTATAGTGATAAATAACTTTTACTGGAATAAAATGTGCATAATATTTCCACAAGCAAAATATTTCATTGCTTAGGAGAGTAAATAATAACAGAATTGTTTTGGTTCAACAGAAACTTATAAATGACAAAAAAAGTCAAGTGGTGGGAATGGGGTGGCTACTAACATAATATATGTGCGTTAAAATTGAATTACAACAACTGCGTTACTTTTTATCAAATGCGTAGGAATTTAGCCAAATGCATTTTGCAGGAGGTGGTGTTAAGAAGAAAAAAAGAATTAACATTTATCAGCCTGCTGCATAAGCTCGTTTCTATAATACGTGTTTGGATGGTACACATCTTTTCGATAGGTATTTAACTTATTATCGTTGTTCAGGAGAAACAAGAAAGGCATACCCGCATTGTTGCATATTTTGACGATCTTGTAATTTAGAGTTGTTTGATTTACGATTTACTTTAAGATAAAAAAATGCTTTAAATAAATTCAAGTTTGTCCCTTATGGAATACAGAATGGATATTGCTATTACAGATAAAACTGTCAATTACAAAATCAAACAAACATCTTAAATGGCAACTTCTTCAGGAATAATAACTTCAACGTTACCCTAGAAATATGTTGATAAAATCACCCATAAAGTAAAAGAAATATTAATGCAATTGCTTTACAAAAATAACACTGAATATATCCAATAACACATAAGAATGATAAAGCAAAAAAATCGTAAATATTTAATTGTGTGAGTGTTATATTACGTGCCATTATATTTATGTTTGAAGTCTGTTAAAAGCACATCAATTATAAACCGCTTGATAAGGAAATTGTGTTTGAATCTTTATAAAATTATGTCATAATTTAGCGACAAGAAGCTAATTTAGAACAAATTTTAAGGAATATTTTTAATTCTAAGAAAATAAGCAGTTTCTTAAAAAATGTAATAAATTGATGCACGCAAAAGTACTTGATGTATTGGTGTACATTGATTTTACAACAATATATAAAGGATTTGTGATTTATTCGCATCTTACTTATTTCCTTAGTAATTATCTACGGTGTAGTGTTCCAAGATTCTTTATAATTGTAAACTATTTTTTAAGCTAAAATGATTGCAAACTTTTTTTAATGCACAATTTGTTCCAAACATATTTTACAGGACAGGCTAAAAAAGTTCATAGCCTCTTCAATTTTATCGTATGTATAAAAATAATATTTTCTTGACAAAATATAGTTTAAGAAAACGTAAGTAAAAATACTGACAGTTTCTTGCATATTTTTATTCTAAAATATTAAATATTTCCATACATCAGACTAAACTTTCCTGAAAGAAACTGTAGCGAAGAAATAGTTTAAAAAATCAGAAAATATGACTTATTTTTGTCATTTCGAATACAGAATGTAAGAAAATGTAAGCAGAAATTTATTTCGAAATAAATATAAGTCAATTTGAATATAAACAATAAGCAAATGAGATATACATTCTTCAATTGCGAAAAAAATTATTACAGTGTAATCATATAAATTATCATAACGAAAGTATTGCAAACACATTTGACGTTTTTTTTTATTGAAACTTATAATACTTGTTTATAAAAATTATCATTTAAAGAAACTATCTGCAATTTATACCAGACATCTTTTATCTATACAGAGTGTATAAAGTATAATATAAATTGTTTTACACAATTTAAGTAATTATGACAGCCCGGATAACCTTCAGTGGGTGCGTGGACTACTTTTGGAATGTAACTTTTCAAGTGCAGGAACTATAAAATGCGACAGATATTTGATTGTGAAAGTCGTACATGGCCAGTCATTTGGCGTATAGATCCACCAGCTTTTGTTTTTCATTTGCATGTTTTGTTGATGTGTGCATTCTTAACGAATGTTGCTTGTGAACATTTTGACATTTTTAATTCAATTTCATCTCTAAATCTTGCGATTGATTGAAAGTCGCATAAATAAATCTGTTTTTACACATTCTCCACTTTCTGCAATTCAGCTATGTTTTCCAATCTTCTGGTAACATTTTAGGATAAATATCTTCCATCAAGGCAGCATCTGATTTCAGCCATTACTCCGAATGAGGTAAATTTAAAAATCAAAGAATAACATGATAGTTATGAACGAATAAATTGTGTATACATTTTTTGAAACACCCTATATTATACTTTAATATTTCTAATTATAAAACAGTTCGCTTAAAATATTATTTTAAAACGCGATTTAAAACAGAACACAACATAAACAGCAGCGAAAAATAATGAATCAGGTATAAACTATGAAACACTTCCCAACAACAGGATTTCATTAAACAATTTAATTTCATGATAAGATGAAATCGGCGATAATCCGTCGAGTAGCCGAATTCTTTTGTGCGTCTCTGTAAATGAACAATAAATTTTACGCACTCCATAATCTATGGAAAACATGTTCTAGTGCACATCAGGTATTTTTTTTAATATCAGCATGTCGGAAGTAACATAACACCCTTTTAAAGCCCACAAACGATTTTTCCCCATAGACCATAATGTAATAGGATTCCTTTATGTGTCCCTGTGAACGAACCAATAATCTATAAACTTCATTTGCAATACGGAACAGTCTATACTAAACTTCAATAACATATAAAAATTCCAGGAAATACAATTATGCAGGGTGTTCCAAAATTCGACCGACAAATTAAAAGGGTTGGTAGAAGGCATTAAGAGGATGAAAACTTACTATAGAACATGGAGTCGCAAACCAAGTTTATTGGGAGAAAATCGCAAAAATAGTTATGAAGGGTGTGACACCGAGTGGAACAAAAAGCGGTAATAATAAGTAGAAAAAACATTTATATGAGGTCCAGAATGATTACAATGCATTGCAGTTAAACCTAAAAAAGGAGACGACGAAACATTTTTGTGGAAAAACATTCAATTATTGTTTTTTACTTTTGGAAGTGTGTCCCGTTGCTGATCAGGCCCTGATGATATTACTTATCACTATGAAGAAAAAAGTCCCCATTGCGAAACGAGTTGAACCAAAGTTTATTCTCCGGTTAACAGGTTAAACCTTAACGTGTTCATCTTTAAATAATCTCATAGATTTATTAATTTTCTTCATTAAAAAATTATCGGTAAGAATGTCGGAAACATGTGTTTTTGATATTACACATCAATTCTATCATACATGTTTAAGAAATACAAAGCTTTTCTTTCCAAAAGACTAAGGCGACCGTCTTCTGTTATCCTAGGAAGCAGAATTCTATAAGAAATTATATAAATCTTTCTTTTATATTAATCTTTTGATGACATGTGTTTTAAGTTTCGAGGAGGAATCATTCGTTCTTAAAAGACACAAATATATCTTAAAACCTAAACAGCATATATTTTCCTCGCAGTTATTATTAATATAGTCATCTCGAAACACAAGCTAATAATTACTGTGGGAAAATAAATAGCTTGACAGATTGCTTAGACAGATCATTACCATGTTTTGAGAAGCGATGCCTTCTGACCCATATTTAAACCACCCGTCCCAAGCTGGTCTATTTTATATATATATACTGTTTATAATTTGTTACGGCTGTTAAATTAATTTGGCAGTGCATTTCCCAGTATGATTTTAATTTTATTTTCTCACTGTATGGATAAATGCTTGACACATTTTATTTTATTGCT